>CM072548.1:12124729-13584729 GCA_036898215.1 Platycarya strobilacea
ATAGAACACCTTCTACACTTTCAATCACCTCACACTTGATAATTTAATTATTCCCTGTGTAGAACACCTTCTACACACACAAGGGTTATACACACCCTTTTACTGATACAAGAATTGATAGTGGGTAGGCTATCAGAAAACACTCCTCAATGAGTGAAATAAAAACAATACAGCACAAACTATATCTCTCAAAATAAAGAAGGGTTAAGGCTCAATACTTGGAGAAGAGAGAATGAAAACTTTGAATGAATGTTGTATGCTCTTGGTGTTGTGAATGTGAAGCTCTCAAATAATCTATTTATAGGCATATGAGACTTCATATTCAAATTTAAAAAGATTCACATGTCAAAAACATCATCATTCACTTTTCAAAAATTTCAAATCAAATCTTTTTACTTTTTACATGTGACAAAAGGAGCACACTTTATTTTTCAAAAATTTCAAACCTAATTTTTTACTTTTTGCATATGACAAAAGGAGCACACTTTACTTTTCAAAAATTTCAAACAAAGACATCTACCTTTTGCATAAGTCAAGAAAAGCATCTACCACTTTTGAAAATATTCAAATAAAACATGCACATGTGAAAAATGACAATCAATCATCTTAATATTTTCAAAATTCAAATCTTTAATCATGTCATGCACATGTGAAAGATGACAATCAATCATCTTAATATTTTCAAAGTTCAAACATTTAATCATGTCATGCACATGTGAAAGATGACAATCAATCATCTTTCAAAATTTTCAAATTTAATTTTCAAAATATTCATGCACATGTGGAAAATGTATTTTAAGGCTTTATGATAAAATATTAAATTTGAGCCTTAATCCTAATTTTGAATTTTAAAGAGATTTACAAAATTACTCTATGATTTTAATGTGAATTTGTTCCCTTCTTGCTCATGCTTGCTTCATTGATGTGCTTGATTCTATTGTATAGACAACTTGAACTTGAGACTCCTTTATTCTTTGAATTCATTTGTTATCATCAAAATCCATGTGTAGATTTACACGAAACTTAAAATCTTGAGTTCAACATCGTTAATTCTAACTCATGGGAGTCAACAGTGGATAACGACCTATAATATGATAAGTAAGATAAGTTCATATTCATGTTTATGTTATTTACATATACATTTATGAAAAACTCATTTTCATATTATTATATATGTAATTATGAGTATACATGTTTTCAAGAGAATCGATAATTATTATGTTTACTATATAATGTATTACTTATTGACTATTTGACTCATTTTTGTTTTGTATATTTCTATGTTTTTGTTTAAACCATCCCAGATGATGATGTTTATAAAGTTGCACTGCAAGATAAGACCTAACTCAGGGAGACGACATAAAGGCCTAAACATTTATAATAGGTGTAGTTTTACAAATTTCATTAAATAAATCATTTTGATAACACATGAAATTTTAATGTTTCAAAGAAATATATTTGCTAACTCTCTTTAAATTTTAAGAACTAATAGAGGATGTTTTATTTATTTATGAAAAATCTCAAATCTAGCACATTAATTTTTAGATTTTAGTAGTACACTAACTTTTTGAAAATAATTTCATAAATAATTATATTGAGGAGCAAGATGTTATTAATAATGAGAGAGAGTGAACCAAGGTTTTTTTATATGACAGGCAAGTTAGATCTGCTTTCATTAGGGTGCATAGTAATTCATTAGTAATCAAAATATTTTCAAACTAAATGAGAATATATTTTATAGAATTTTTTTTTTGTTTTATTCAAAGTCATTTAATCTCTCCATTGGATCAAAACATTTTTTTTGAATAATCTCTGCAATGTAATTACACGTTGAGGATATATATATATATATATATATATATATGATTCAATCCGGACTATGTGGCCACTAACTACGAATCTCCTGAATTAAGAGAGAAAGAAAGACCCGAAAAATCGATCCGATCCGGACTATGTGGGTCAATTTGGTTCGGGTTACCAAAATATTGTTGCGTTGGGACAAATCGGGTCCAAACCCGACTTTGGAAGCTCGAGATTGTAGGCTTAGATGCAACCGTCAGGTACCAAACTCTTAACAAAGACCTCTTATAACACTCTCAATAGATTTTTCATCCTATCTTTTAAAAATATATCACTACTTTTTTTTTTTGATTTTACATACTAATTTTACAAGATATCATACATTAACTTATCTATTTTTTTATATCATTTAAATATTATACATTTAAATATTTTCTTATTTATTTTATGAGACAAGAATCAAATTGAAAAAGCATGCGCATATAAAGATACACAAACCGATCAATTGAAGATGAACCAAGAAGTAAACCAGAAAAATAAAAATAAGGCACCAAACAAAGTCATTCAAAATCAACCTCCTTTATCCAGTTCTTCAACGACCCCCAGACTAAGGGCAGGTTTGGATCACCAAGTCATGATCTCAAGCTTTCTTGATAATTTCGTTATGGATGGACACAAATAGCAGTATTTCACCTATTGTTCAAAAATGTATAACCACGCCAAGTAAATAAAATCAGTCTAAAAACATTAAATGTGTTTAATGCGTTTACATTACAAAAAATAAAAATTAAAAATTGAAATTAAAAGTTCTGGTTCATTTTTAATTTTTAATTTTTTAATTTTTATTATAATTATATATAAATTAAATTAATAAATTTTGAAATAAAAAAATTGAAAATTTTAAAAATAATTAAAAAGTGATATTTATCAATTTTAATTTAAATAAAATATTTTAAAAAAATATTGTGCAAAATTATTTTTAAATATGGTAAAAATTATTTCTAATAATAATTATTTTTATTATAAAATACAAATAAAATTATTGTACTTTTATTAATAATCAAATCAATTTAAAATCAATACTTAATATGTTTTGTACATTCAAATAAATCAAATTACTCTTAATGTCACTCACAATGTTTTTTCAATATCTTCAGATAATCTTTTTGACATGGCATCATGATGACGCATGGTTTATTAAAAGAATCTGATTTCGATCTATTTTTGTATTTTTCCAATAAACCACGAGATGATACCATTTCAAGAAGGTCACTTAAACAGTAAATTTTAAATAAGTAGGATTTTATTTGAAGTTAGAGATGAAATAAATTAAAATGAGTTTAATTTAGGATTTAATATTATTATTATTTTAAAATTTTAAAAATGTGTATTAAGATTTAAAAAATGTGTATTAAAATTTAAAAAATGTGTATTGGAATTATGTATATAAAAATTTATATTTTGTATAAAAATATAATGATGAAATGGAGGTGAGTTGAGATGAACTCAACTCACTTCTAAATCCAAACAGGATCTTAATGATAATATTCTTTTAAAAGTAGTACTATAATTACAAAGAATTAAACTTTTAAATTAATATAATTTTATATAATATATTAAATCTATTTAAAATAAATCTATTATATTTTATTATAGATTTATCGTACCACATTAAATTACAAATTATATTAATTTAAGAATTTGTTTCTATAGAATTAATTTGTAATTATATCATCTATACTTTCAAGTATCAAACCTGAAAACTTCTTTTGAGATAAGCTAGAGTACTATTATATATCATGGCTTTAAATATAAAGAAAAAATGAGTGTATAAAATTAAATTTATGAATTGACATGATTTTATATCATATGTTAGATTTATTATATTTTATAATATATTTATCGTGCCACATCAAATTACAAATTATATTAATTTGAGAATTTATTTATATAGAATTGATTTGTAATTAAATCATGTATGCTTTCAAGTATCAAACCGGACAACTTCTTTTTAGATAAGCTACAGTACTATAATATATAATGTTTTTAAATATAAAGAAAGTGTAAGCTAGGATAAGATTAATATCTTTAAGTAAGATCCAAAGTAAGATCTAATGCACGTAGATTTAATTCCATCGCAAATCTATTTAGTTATAATATACGATGTGAAAGTTGGGATTTTGGAATGAAAAATTATACTCACATAACACTATACACAACACTTTACACGACACCTTACAAATAATAAAAATATGTTTATAAAGTAGTGTTAATTTTAGAAAATAGTTTACAGAAATACTAATTACTTTTGTAAAGTGTTGTATAAAATGTAGTGTATGGTGTTGTATATGGGATCGGATTATGGAGGCTTGGAGCTTATTGTGGCACCCACATAGTACTGCCATATCCATAAATGAATTATATAAAAATAATATCATAAACTAACGTTGTTTTATCTTATACTATAGATCTATTTTATCATAAAAGTAATTATAATTTGAAAAATCACATCAAGATTCATCAATTTGTGAAATTACTATTATATATTTTTTTTTTTTTGTGGCTAGACTATTTTTCTATATATATACAATCACACATCCACACACACATATAAGTAGAATATGCTAATTGAAAGTCAAGATCCTTATCCAAGTTGTTAAGAACGTGTTTCAAAGCTATTCACTCTCGACTACCTATAATCAAAGGGTAAAGAGGCTTGGAATTTGATGGAATGCCTTCAATGTCTAAGTTAGTGAAGGGTGGTATGATGTAACACCCGCTCCTTCTTCCTAAGACTTGACGAATCCTGAAAAAATGATATAACAGCTTGTTTCTCTCTCATTCGATTGAGACGAGTCTCAATACACGTGCCCGACCTCGACCCCGATGGCTTGTCTTTAAAAAATAGCATTGATTTTAAAATACACTCAGTGTTTTAATACTATCGAATATTTTAATTGTCTTGAAAATATTATATGAGGTATTTTTAATGTTATTAGACCCAAGCCAAATTTATAAGATATGCAATTATAATATCTTAAAGCGTTACAAAATATTATAATTGTACGAAATCGTTTTATTACCTTGATTTTAACTCTTTATTATGTTGTACGATTTTAATTATGGTTTAAACAACTGATTTAAATATATGCATTTATTCTTTTAAATAATTAATAAAACCTTATCATTTTAATTAATGATGAGAAATATTATGTTATAAACTAAAGTAAGTTAAAATAATAATCTATTTAAATCTTCTAAGGTGTTTTAAGTTAAATTAATTTTATGTGTACCTCGACGACCCCAGCCCCAGACAACCCTCCACGTTCCACCCGAAATAGATTTTCTCCTTCAAGCCCCCACCTTGCGCAACCTCTAACTCTATTGTGAGCGACCGCAAGACGACACCGCCCCCGCCATTGGATCCACCAGCCTCTGGCAAGCCCAGTCCCAACGGGGCCTTCACCTTCTCTCACCTCCACTAAACCCGAAATGGGTCTCTCATGCCTCTCCCTCCATTTTTGGCTACACCACTGGCCACCACGGCCATCACGGCCACTACCACCACTTTGGGCAGCTTCCCCACACCACTAGAGACCTACCTCAAGCCACCATGGCCCCTCCCCTTTCCTTCATTGGCCGGAACAAGTGACCCATGAAATGGGTTTCACAACCCACAATTTTAGCCACCCAACGCCCCCAACGCCACCACCGGCCAACGTAAGGTCTCACCATCACCACCAAAGTGTCCCCCCACCTCAGGCGACTTCCTCCTTAGACTTTCTCCTCCAATTGAGCTACCACCACCTCTATCTCTCCTTTACTCTCCTAAGCACGAGTTTGACCTTTTGGTGTAGATCTATCACCTTCTGGTGATTGTACCGCCTCACCTCCACCAATATGAGATTCTCCTTCTTCCAATGAGCATTTTTCTAACTTTTGGTGTCAAACCGAGCATCTTAGTCCAAATCGCTACGTTACATAGTTGACATATCGTACATGACGTTAGTCATAACGTACAACCCTTTCACCACCACCAACGAACTCTCTACTATAATGGCTACCTTTCCACGACCTAAATTTAGTAACCAAAATCCTAAACTCAAATCCTAGGTCATTCCTGTTCTAAGGTCACAACACTGACTTTGATGGAGTAGTTAACACTAAAGTTAGTGGCTTTCAACACTATTGATCATGTCAGGAAGCGAGCAACGTACGAGTTTACCCCGCTATAGTATAACTCTCTTTCTCTTGTATTTATATTTAATTGATTGATTGTGAACTGTGCTGTTAATGTTGTGGAGTCCATTGGAAAGTTGTGTGAAGTTGGTTGGTTGTGTTCTGTAATGTTGAGAACTGTGTTGTAAAGTAAGATTGTGGACTGTGCTATGTAGTACGAGGTGCTTTATATGCATGTATGGTGTTGTGACAGATGTTGTAAATGTAGTATATGTAGAGTGTACTCTATTTGGTGGAGTGATGCATCGTACATTGATAGGGAGTATTGTGTTTGAAGGAAGTACACGTGAAGTGCACTCCATGAGAGTAAGGTGATGCACCGTGTAACGTATATCATATGAATTGTAACGTAATGTATTATGGAGAGAGTATACTTGATGTGGGGTGTATGTGCAGAATATAATGCGCATCAGAAGCGTGAAGGATACTTCATATACTGTAGTCGTGATGCATCATAAGGCGTGTCACGAAAATATGTAGTGCACGATTGAGGAATATAAGGCTTGTGAAGTATTGGGAGTTATGAAGAAATATCCTAGAGTAGTGACGTGGCCGGTAGCCCTAATGATGACTGTCACTATATAATCGTGTTAATGTAATGAATAATATGCAAATATTGGTGGGTATATATAGTGTTAAAATATGTAAATAATAACTTCAATGAAATAAATAATGAAATGAAAAGTTTGTAACCAGAGAATTTCACCAAAACTACTTATTATTTTTCAAAATGAGCCACTCCAATATTAATATTATTATTGTAGCATTCACTTCTGAATTAAACTTAGTTGCAAGACAAACATCATTCTTCCAGTTCCTTAATGCTTGGATGCTGTGTATTTCACACATTAGCTACTTGCAAGCAAGAAGAAAACAATCTCTAAATAGATTTTGAAATTCAATGCCAAATTTAACATCAAAGAAAAGAAAATAGGTCAGTTTCAGGTCGCCTTTTTTTATTTTCTAAATGGGTTAAAGGTGTATCAAGGATCCTCGACCCAAACCAACTTGTCAAACCAATTATGTGACCAAGATTTTACTAACACTTATTTCACCCAGTTAATAGTTAGTTGTCTTTTCAAAAAATACAATAATAAAACCAACAATAAACCTGTAATCGAATCCATTGACGAAAATAAAACTATAATGATAAAATGGAACATAAACACTATCAAATGCAATAAAAAGAATTGAGGGATCTTATTCGACCCAACAAGGAAAATAAATCATTCAAATGAAACTGGACATCAAAGGACAATAGGAGAAATTGTACATTAAGCAGGCCAGTCATCGTTGAGAAATCAAAGGGGTTGGGAGGAATCCCAACTACAAAAGATTCACAAAAAAAAGGTATTTTTTATATAAAAATTAGAACGCAAAGATACCGGCAAGATTTAGACAACAAACCCCAGTTACATATCAGAGTGCTAGAAAATTGCAAAAACCCTGGGAAGATTCTAAATGACAAAAATAAAGAATTAAAACAATAACTAATTGAGCTGCGATTTCAACTTCAGATAAGCATATAAGCATCTAACATATATGTATATGTTCATTCATACATCAAAATAAATTTATGGACATAAAACATATATGCACCAACAAATTAAAGACATAAAAACTCCTTTCTAAATAAGACACAAAAATCCTAGGTTATTACCAATGTCTAGCAAATTACAGAGAAACAAAATTAAGTAAGAACCAAAAAATCGAAAACATGGAAGAAATCACCGCAAACCAAGAAATAGGAGAGACGATGCGTGCTTGCGAAGGAAACTAGGGTCGCTCGGGCTGATGGTGAAGGCTCAGGCAAGCGATATGTAACACCCCGTTCCCGTAAGATAGAGATATTACTAAATTTGTATAACATGAAACCAGGTAAAGAGATTCAATTCTTAAAATACCTCATTTATTGAAAATCTTAAACTAAACAAAACTATTTTTGAAGCATAAACTGAAAACATAAAGTGAAAATTTTAAACTATTCCTACGTGTGAGAATATCTAATGCCTTCTAAGTCTTTTTGCACTAAATCTATATCTTGACCATCCAGCTCAACGTTATTACAATTCTCATATGTGATAAATCAACATAGGAAAAACACACAACAAACAAAAATGATTCAAATACTCAATATAACACATCATACTGTAAAAACATAATCTAGCATAAACTTAATTTTGAAAGACTCAACATAACATGCATAAATCATCATGAATTCACAAGGCATATTTAATTACCACAAACACGAGTGGAAACATACATGATAATGGCACATGTAACGTAAATGCATGAATAATCTGTTTATCTTGTCTTTAACTTATTGTATGGTGAACCACGCTTAAGTTCGTAACATACCATAACTTGTCTGAACATCAAGTGAAACACGCTTAAGTCCATGTTCCACTATGAAGTACGCTTGAGTTCGTACTTCACCTGACTTGTCTGAACATCAAGTGAAACACGCTTGGGCTCATGTTTCACTGTGAAATATGCTTGGGTCCGTATTTCATTTGACTTGTCTAACCATAAAGTGAAATACGCTTGGATCCGTGTTTCACCGTGAAATACGCTTGGATCTGTATTTCACCTGACTTGTCTGAACATGAGGTGAAACACGCTTGGGTCCGTGTATCACTATGAAATACGCTTGGGTCCGTATTTCACCTGACTTGTCTAAATATGATGTGAAACACGCTTGAATCCATGTTTTACCTGACTTGAGGTGGACATACTTGAGTCCGTGTCACCTTAAAACTTATTATATTTCTTAATGCATGAAAATTTACTGAACTTGATTAACCTTCTAGCATGATTTTTACTTATACATGGCATGCTTTTACATGGCATGTTATCGCATGACATGACATTTTCTTGTGCATGAGATATCATAACATGGCATGTTCTTGTACATGATGTAAACATAACATGGTATTCTCTTATGCATGACATGACATCAGCATGATATAGCATGATGTGGTATAGCATGGGATGTTTTTCGTGTATGACATAACATAACATGATTTAAACATTTTATATTTTTCTATGGCATGCATGATCTATGTACTAGATGAACATGGCATACATGGCTAGTTATTTTATTACCTAGCCTACTTGACTTAAATATTACATGACCATGACATTCATTAAATATATCAATCATTCAATCCACACATACAAACATATTATCATAATTCATCAAAGATCGTGAAAGGAATCTAATATTGACTTGGCTCGTAGCATAACGTAGACAACATCGCATTTTTATAAACCATTTTAATATTTATAATATACATATAAATTGTATGATCATACATTACCTCTTAATGTTGTTTTCCTGGTTTCCCACTTGTAGCGTGATACCTATACGAGGTACTAGACATTATTAATTTTCTAAAAAACATGTAGTGGCATTCCGAATACTTAAAACATGTCATATCGATAATTTAATAAATATTAAATTATTTGAAGATCACTATAAAATAATATTAATCAAAACATATAACGTATTCTTTAATATTCTGATTAAAACTATAACTTGATAAGTCTGATTAAAATCTAGTCAAAGAGTCAATTAGAATATTAACCAGAATTAGTATAAGAGAATAATTTCAAAAACCATACTCTAAATATGTCTTAAACTTACAAAAAAACGTGTCTGTGGGTTTGTAATTGATCAAGTAAAACCTTGGACTAGCTTAAAAGTTATAAAACAGGTCACAAGAAATAGGCCCGAACTCAATTAAAGAAGACAACCCTCAAAACAGTTCTGAAAAATAAGGTACTTTGAACCACATGATTACATGCACGTCCTGTTAAAACTAAGCCACTCAGATTCATGTAAAACTAGGCCCAATCTCAAATAAAGCAACCAACTCCCAATTAGCTTCTGAAATAAATAAAGAACTGTACCTAATCATTTTACAACACAAGTCTATTTAAACATAAAACTACCCTTTGTCGAATGGGTTTAAGGCTCGAAACTCCTTAATAAAGGGTCGGCCCATTATAGTTTCAAAGGAATAAAAAGCCTATGTGAAGAAACACACGGCTGCAAACTGGGAAACAGAGAGCTCAACAAAGTTTAAAGGGCATTAGCGTCAAACTGAATAAATGCATGGGCTTTTGTAAAAAAAAAAAAAAAAACAAAGCAATTCAAAGGATTAAAACAGAGAGAGGTCTGCGGAAGAGCAAAATACTACGAAGAAGAGACCGTGCGACGGCAAGGAGCTTACCGAGAGAAAAAGTTTAGGGCGACGACACTCGGGGTGGTTAATCGAGATTCACGGTGGCGCAATCGGCTCTTCTGAGGTGATGCGACGCGGATGAGAGAGGAAGGGAGAGAGTTAGAGGGATAGAACTGGAAACTGAAAACAGAGGGAAGAAGAAGAATCTGGCGACAACTGCTTACTGGGACGGCTTGGGTTCTCCGGGGATGGGTGGTCGGAACTTTCTGTTGCTGCCGAGAGGAGGCCCGGCGTTCTAGGGGTCTGGGTTGGCTGTCGAGAGATATGGTGGTGCTTGTCGGCAAAATAGAGGGCTACGCAAAAGATGAGAGTTTTCTCTGGGAATTTTGTGTTTTTTCCTATTCTTGGGTCTTGAGTTGCTTTATATAGACAAAGGGAAGGAGGGCTATCGATACTGAAATTTTAGGCCTCGCTTGGATTTAGAGGTGAACTCAGCTCATCTCAACTCATCTTCATTTTATTATTATATTTTTATAATTTTTTATATAAAACACAAATTCCTATATACCTTTTTCAATTCCCAATACACCTTTTTCAATTTCTAATATACCTTTTTCAAATCTCAAAATAATAATAATATTAAAAAATAAACTAAACTCATCTTAACTCATTTCATCTCTGAATCCAAGCGGGACCTTAGAGAATTTAAATTTGAAGTTGAGTAGATACTGGAAGTTTTTTAGAGATCTGATTTTGAGAAATGCGGAGCGATATACGGAAACATACTATTAGAGATAATCAAGATGATTGAAATATGGCTAAGTATTTGAATTGAGATTTGTTTTGATTTAGGAAACTAACAACTGAAATAATCTTCTTCAATTTTTGAATTAGAGATATTCTGGTTTGAAATCAGGATTTGGTCATGAAGATTCGATTGGAGAAGAAATGTAATCAAAATATTTAGAAGTTTGAAATTGATGCTTGGAAATAAATATTAAAAATATTAAAATAAAATATAAATAAATAAATAAAATCTTAAATCTTAAATTTGGGTCGGGTCGTTACACTGTAATTGGGCTCAGATGACGCCGGATGGACGAAAGCCTCGGACGGGGTGGGTTGTCGTCGACCACGCTGGACGGACAGACTCCCTATGGTTTTCACTCCTTTTCTTGACCTCTGAATTTCAAATCTCGTTAACAGCACTAATAATGGACTTATTATAATTTTTTTTAATTATATATTTTTATACATTTTTTAAAAATATTTTATCAAATTTAATCAATTATATATATAAAAAAAAGAAATTAGAAAGTTTTAAAAAATTATTATTTATAAATAGAAAAATATTTTTCTTTATAATTGATCAAATTTAACCAAATTTTTTTAAAAAATATGCAAAAATATATAATTTTAAAAAAATTTTAACAAGTACATTTTTTCAAATTTTCATGTTTTATTTTTTGAAAAATGATGTGCTGCGCAAAAAATATATATATTTGTGGTGTGTGGTGTGCCGACTTTTTATTTTTTATTTTTTATTTTTAATGTTAGTAAACAAAAGTGACCGACGTCATCCGAGGGCGCATCGGGGGCCAACGCCGGGGCCCATATCGTTATCGAATATTTTATTTTTTTTATTGTTTATAGATAAAGATAAAAGGTAAAAGATTAAAAGGTAAAATACAGAAAAAAAAGTGGGGGCTCTCTCTAAAAAAAAAAAAAAAGAGTTGGGGGGGAAATAACTTGGTCACCGTCTCTCTTCTGCCTCGAAAGCCGAAAAGGGCATCTGTCTCTGCCCCTGTTGCGCCCCCCAGTAATTCCCGTTTGCTTCAAGCAATATGAGATCCGATTCGGCAAAAATGGTTCGTTTTGTCTAATCTTATGCTAGTATTTACATGTAGATTTTGTCTGGATGGTTGGATTTCATTTTCTGGAGCGCGTTTATGTTTTATTTTTTATTTTTACTTTTATTTGGGGTTTGATTCGTTGGACTGTTGGTTCTTCGACTTCTTTTTTGTGGCGCGAGAAGTTTTGATATTGGGATTGAATTTTTCAGCACTTTGGTTGTAATGGGTCTGATTAGTTAATCTGGGTCAAGGATATTCTTATGTGAGGGCTTATTATTTCTTTGTTGAACTCGGACGAGCCGTCGATTTTTCGCCAAGCAAACCCATGCGATGTAACTGCTTGGTTGATGAATCATGAGTGGGTCTCAATTTGGATTTCTTTCTTAATTTTTCAATTTTTTTTAATCTATTTGTTTGAGCAAGCAGTATGCTATTGGTTTGTCTAATATTTGGGGCTTATTATTGTTTAGGATTCAAGTATAATGCTTACTATATCATAATGTTTTCTGTCTTATTTTTTGTTTCATGCGAACACCATTTTGAGCCTTGTTTTTGTTCATTTAGTTGTGTTTCTCTGATAGATCGTATGAATGGTAGGGGTTTGCATTCTGAACTAATTTGTTTCTTTTTGTCCTTGGCAATTCCTCTTTTCACATCTGTGTGGTTTCAAGTTTAAGTTTCTTGTCTGGTTTTCCCTTCGAGATTGATTTCTATGTCATTACATGAGATATCACAATAAACTGTGTCTTTAACGTTGAGGATTGTTTAAGGGCATGTCTAATTTGGTTTTCTTTGTGTCATGGTGGTGGGACACTCTCGTTGCATGTGTTCAGCTTATCTATATCACAAATAATGCACTGGGCAGTTTGCATCATCTTTCGATCTATTTATCTTTTTCATGCACATGATGTGTATCTTTTAACTTCTCCAGATTTATATTCTCACCCTGCATTATCGTGTGTAAGATACTAGATAAATGTGATTTGTTCAATTTGTTTCCATGGTATGCAGATTGTCTTCTATGAATAGATTGTTGGATTGCTGATCAGCTTCTTTTCAGCAGGCACATGGTTTGCGACTTTTGTGATCTCTGCTATTCCGCAGCGCAAAGGATTTTAAAGGAATATATTGAATAGAATATAGGGATAATGGCCGAGGGGATATCAAGTTTTTGGGGTCCTGTCACATCCACGATCGAGGCTTGTGAGAAGAATTATGTCTACTCTTCTTATATTGCAGAATTTTACAACACCATATCTAATATCCCTACCATTCTTTTGGCCCTCTTTGGTCTTATCAATGCCTTAAGACAGCGATTTGAGAAGAGATTTACTATTCTTCACATGTCTAATATTATACTTGCTGTTGGAAACATGTTATACCATGCCACTTTACAACGTGGGTAAGTAATTCTCTTCTCATCAATCACTGAAGCTAATATCTGTGATTGGTTAACTCTTAACAGTGTTGAGGTCTTGTCCTAGTGTAATTGAGATAGGTTTATAAAAGCTTCTTACTAGTATTCTGAATCCGATACAGAAATTGAAGCCTTATTTCTCTTCTTAGTCACAGTGTGCAAAAAGTCATGCAGGCTTCCTAATGGAGTTGGGATTAGGGCTTGACTTGGTAGGTTAGCTTGATGCTTTTTTCTTTTTTTATTGGATTGGGTGTAATGGTTGTTGTCTCTCATGCATCAGGAACATGCTCAAGAGCAGCATATGCAGGAACTAACTTAGAAATTAATGGGCCCTTGTTTAGTAAAATTGATTTTGCACATGCACACTTGGGACACATTCACATTCACTTTAGACCTGGAAGTCTTCTCTTCCCTTATGCAGTCTGTCAGGATAACGCAAACTATTAGAATTTTTTATTTGGATGATTATTTGCTGTGGACATTTACCCTTCAAGGTTTGCTGAACATTTCCAGGCAGCAGCAGAGCGATGAAACTCCTATGGTGTGGGAGATGCTACTTTTTATGTACATCCTCTATTCTCCAGATTGGCACTACCGTAGCACAATGCCGACATTCCTCTTTCTTTATGGTGCTTCTTTTGCCCTTGTTCATGCAGTTGTCCGTCTTGGCATTGGCTTCAAGGTACATTATGTAATATTGTGCCTTCTGTGCATTCCTCGAATGTACAAGTATTACATCCACACACAAGATGCTTCTGCTAAGCGGCTTGCAAGATTATATGTGGCCACCCTCCTTCTAGGGTGCTTGTGTTGGCTCGGCGATCGTGCATTCTGCAAGGAGATATCTAGTTGGCCCGTCAATCCACAGGGCCATGCCATGTGGCATATCTTCATGGGTTTTAGTTCCTACTTGGCAAATACATTCTTAATGTTTTGCCGTGCTCAGCAAAGGAAATGGGCCCCAAAAGTTGTCTATTTTATGGGTTTTCTACCCTATGTGAAGATCGAAAAATCAAAAACCCAGTGAATGAAATACAATGGTACTGAAGTATATGCATTCTTGAGACGTTTTGGCAGTTGACAGAGGTAAGCCCTAAATATAACTTGTTTCCTTTTCTAGATTGCTTTGAACTGTAACTTGCCTATCACAGTGTTAGGAGGCAGAACATTTGCCATATTTATATTCCTTTTGTTGGCTAGTATGAGATCTGAATGGTTTGTTTCTGGTGCTTGGATTTGTTTTCTTTCGATTTAGAAATGGTCTCTGGGATTTGTTATTTAACTCTTGAGTGGATAATGAATCTTGAATTTTGTAGTCTTGTCTTTGATCGGACGAGTAACTGTTCTTTTCGATGTATATAGTGCCTTTTTAAGCCTTTTTTTTTTTTCTCCTCGTCATGGACTAGTGATGGACATCTAGAGATATTTATTGTTCGAATTTTGGTTCATAAAATAAGCTGGTTGTATGTTGTCATTGATGGAGCCCTAGTGTATTTACACACCGACTTCTATTGTCAATGGACAATATTTACAAAGCTTGACCATGCAACGCCACAAAGTTGTCGGCCTAAGCTCCACCTGTACTTACATTTTAAGAAGACAATGGTGGTACAATTGAACCCCATTGAAATGTATATAAAGTGCAACAACTTCTCCATTTCAAGTCATGTGGAATCTAATGCACTAACTGCACTGATCAACAGCATGGGCTATTACAATTCCTCGCTTAAATTCTCGATGTTTTGTCGGACCAATCCCTTGAAAGTTACATGGTTTAAGTCTCACATTGAATAGATTTTGATCCAAATTATAACTCTCCCAAGAGGCCTAATCCACATGCGGCATATATTTTAAGGGTCTTACTATGCTGCCTAGCTCTAACCATTGAGCGTGCCCCTAATGTAATTGCACCTTTTTCTTTCAAAATTTTTTTAAACTTTTACAATAAAAATTAAAATATACACGCACTCATTTAACGAGCCTATCTACCATTGGAGTGAGTCTATTTTTGCGTTGCGCATTTTAATGTGATTAGCTGGTTAAGTTCTTTTAGTATAAAATAATTGAGTTCTACCACCATATCAATAGAATGCAATGCAAACAAATACGCAAAAAAATCTGTATAACAAAATTCTAATTCCATAACAAAAACTAAGCTACATTCTTGACAAATAGAAAATAAGCTATCTTGGAAATATTGGAAAGAAATTGTAAAAAGCAATAAATAAATTTAAAATTAATTTATGTTTTCAAATTAAATTTTGTCATGTTAGAGATGTGCGTGCTTTGTAAATTGAGCTTGGAGTAGTTCTCATATAGAGCTGACTCAAGTTCCCTTTTCCGCTGATGGGAGGATATTTAGGTACAGATTAGAGTGTCCAATAATTTAGAGAGAGAGAGAGAGAGAGAGAGAGAGAGAGAGTTCATTGATATTAAATAGCTAAACATACTATACAAAGCGTGCTAACTGAAGAATTATAGGGTTATTATTTTAATGGGGGTTTGCGGGTTAGAATACCCACACCCCATACAAACATTATCTCGTTTTTCTTTTCGTCGTGGGCCGCCAAGCATTAAACCATGCCGGGCGAGAAATAAGATTCTTCAAACGATACAGGGGGTGTCCACATTGTCATAAGACTATCCCGCCAGCCTTTCCCGCAAGATCGCCCCAAACTTTATGTACAAAGTTTGCTGCTCCTCGTAAGTAAGGTTCGTCAATATCTAAAAAGTAGTCACGCCATCAGCTAATGCATTCATACAACATAAAGGATACACACATTTTCATACGGTTGTGTGCAATTGTATCTATATTCGCTTTGAAAAAAAATAAGATCTATTATTAAGATTTTTTTTTTTTTTTTTTTCATGAGTTGTGTATTTATTCACTTTTTTTCAAAGTCATTACATGGCACTTGCACACTTATGATTATAACTATCATTTCTCTTTCATATTCAAGCATTTGAACAAAGTACCTGGTTCAAGATCATCTCAACTGATAAGCCTTGTTGCATGACAAATGACTGATGGTAGATGTAAGCAAATACAGCAATCACCATCTACATTTGAAGACAAATTTTAGTCATGGAAAAATGCATCATGGCCATATTTTGTTTAACTCATCAATCAACAAATAATTACGCTTCAAAGTATACAAGGCATGGCGAATTCCTTTCTAACATGATAAAAACAACGGAAAAGAGCCAATGAAAAAGAGAATCTCTACAAATTCTAGACTGAAAGGACAAGGAATGGCTTTGTAATCGCCAGCTTTAAGTAGCATCAACGGAGTGAATTTGAAGCAACAATAGAGATTTTAGAAATGAAAAAGACAGAATGCACCAAGTTGGGAATCCACGACTTTTCACACCAAGTATACAGATTAGTAATAAAGCTGAACTTCCAGCACATGAAGCAGGCTCACATAACTTTTATGGTAGTCATGGTTAAGCCACTTACATATAACTGATAAAAAAGGAGTAAAGTTACATAAACAGAGAGAGAGAGAGAGAGAGATTCATAGGAATCTGCTATATTCAAACTTCATCAAAGCTTACCTGGCAGTCCATTCTATCTGTAATTCCACCATGTCCAGGAATACTGTCACCAAAATCCTGTAGCAAATGAGGAAAATATAGTTTTGTGTGTGAAAAATCTTGGAAGCTTTATCATCTATGATTGAATTCACTGAAATATAGAAATAATTAAGATCAACCTTGATTTTGAAAGCTCTTTTGAAACCACTAGCAAAGAAGCCTCCAAAAGGTGCTATTATAGATGCAAACAAGCCAAGACAGAGAGCATGCCATTGAACTGGCAAAATTGAGACCTCTTTCCAAGGAAACTGTATAAGAGAAAAACAACCCATGATGCATGTGAATCTGAGTTACATAATTTTTTACTCAAGATCTACATTTCACTTCCTACAATAGTTAATAGTTAGACAAATAGGGCTATAAATGAATTAGGCTACTCGATAGCCTGCTCAGTACTTGTTCTGTTAAACTCGAATTGAACTCAACTCGTGAAAAAAAAAAAAAAAAAAACTCACTCGTGAAAACAGATACCCACTCAATTAGTAAATGACACATATCCGACAAAATTCAACTCGACTCAGCTAAGACTCGCTCATTTATGCTCGAATCGACACGTTAGCTCGACTCGATTAAAGTTCATTCATATATTGATAAATATATACACATATATATATTTTATATATATATGTATGTATTGCTAATAATATAACACTTTTATAATAAAATATGTAATATGTAATCTAATTACTTATGTCTATATAATAAATATACTTCATAACTTTATTTTATAATTTATACAATAATTAATCTATAAAATTTAAAATTTATATATTGCATTTATTAATAATATATGTAAGCATATAAAATATTATTATGATGAATATATTTCAGCTAGTTAGCTATTAAGTATTAATTTTTATTAGATTTTTATTTGTTTTTAAATTTTATTCAAAAAATTAAAAAAAATAATCAAGCTCGAACTCAACTCGACTCAAATTCGTTTGTGGGACAAGTTCGAATTAGAAGTTTAGTTTATCGAGTTGAACTCGAACAAAAAATAAATAAAAATCTCAAGCTCGAGCTCGAGCCATTGCCATTGCCATTGTCGAGCTCAACTCAGCTCAGCTCAATTACAGCCCTATAGACAAAGATAGATGATTCACCACATGAGAGTTGGAATTGAATTATAATACATGTAACAATGTAACAGTAAATATTACGATAACCAGGTTGACAGTAAAAAGTGTTTGTTCACAGAAATGTTCATCAGATGAACAAAGGATGTTGGTTCTTGTGGAAACTCCAAGGGGACAATAATGGAGTAAAAGCATTTCAAAAGAATAATATCCAGGAGGGAAATTCCAAGACGAAATTGCAGAAAAGTATGCAGGGGAACAACCTTGACTAGATGAACAGCTAGCAGTGGTTGAGTCCTATGATAGCAAAACCAAATTTAACAAGTATCTACATGCACAATGGCTTGTCAAAGTCAAATATTCTGAACAGCATAACTATCTATATTGAATTGAGGAATGGTTACTTAATGAAATCAGCTAGATGTTTTCTCATTCCAATAAATTTTGGATGTGAAGCACACACTATATATATCACATGTATAGGATGACAGGGGATACTACAAGAAGATTTACACCAATATAAGGTTTACTTACCGGGCAAGTAAGATACATGCTACTAGTTTATATAAAAGCATAATCAATTGAGTGCCACTTGACTCACCCATTGAGGAACCCATCCTAGTAAAGAAAAATTCTCAGGCTTAAACAAAGGACCAGGATCACAGTGAAGCCAACCAGTTGATAAATCCTGCATGTCATCAACTCAAGAGAATAAGATTAAGTTTTTCAGAACCAATCTATTGTGTTTCTTCAAACATTAACGACTTACATTCCATAAAAAGAATTACCTTCCTCGGACATGTTAGCCACGGAAAACGACCCATGACCTTTGCAAGCTGCATGAGCAAGTGAACATATCCATGTTTACAGGGATTAAAGAAATTAACATTACTACCAGAAATCTGCCCGCAATTACTTTCGTGGTAAATAAAAATGAATTTACGAACATAGTCAGATAGGCTTAAGCATGTAAAAGGACAAATTTGATGGTAAAATGCTCTATAAAGCGGCTGTGGTGGAACTCCAAGTGAAGCACTGAAAACACATTTTAGCCTTGCTAGGAGAATAAAAAGCTTTCAGATGCATATTTCAGGGAGAGGCTAGTCATAAATTTGAATCTGTCATTAAGTAATCGAGGATATCAGATTTCATTGGAAGGTGGTAGAGGCTCGCCATAGGTTTGAGCAAAGATTACAACCACCACCATTGAGTGCTGGATCAAAATCTTCTAAGTCAGGAACGTTGAACTCGAAGGTATAAATATACTCAATTGAGTGCTGGATCAAAATCTTTGTAATTGCCACAGTAAGAATTTAGGCACGATAACTATGGGTTTGCTGAAAGTGGAGATTCAGTATTGAATAGATGAAAAGCTATGAGGAAGCTTATAAGCACCATAAAGGGGACTGCATTATGCTCAAAGAACTAGTGCAGACTCATGGCTAGGTAAGGCCATGAAGTCATGTCTTTGAACTGAATCAAAACTTTGGTCTTACATCGCAATATGCCTTGACATGCAACTGAGATTAATCCTCAGAAGTTTTGCTTATGAATTTTACTTTGGTTATGGGTTTTACTTTTACTCCCTCCAATAAGAAGTCAACACGTTGGCATCTCTGGGGTTTCTAAAAAAGATTGTGATTTTCTTGTTAATAATTTTATTAATTATTAATTTATCATGTTTCTTGCCAGACCCAGTCTCTCCCCCCAAACCCATCAAAAAACACAAGTGCACTTTGAGACTTCTAAATTTCACTAGTCATAGATCTTTCCTCATTTCTAGCATTTATCTTCTCTTCATTTATCTTCTCTCTTTTACAGGTCTCAATCTCTTTACTGGTTCCCCCAACACTCTTTTCAACTTATTTTTCTTGGCTTGCTTCCTGAGAAACTAACAAGCAAACAAATAATATTTATTTAAGGATTTCCTCGAGCAAACAGAAACTGTTAATCATCTGGTTGTTTGCATTGTTAACGTAGAAAGTGTGAGAAAGTTTGACTCTGTAACATCTGGAATGCTCTGGAAAAATTTAAAACATGCCATCCCGACTTGGTAAACTGAGGGAAGTTTCATAATAGACCACACATTGAAAACAAATAATGATTTTATTACCCTTTTCACAGGTATCTGGTCAAAAAGCAATCCACACCTTTCTATTACCTGACACTGCATAGATTCATGTAATATTTCTTAAAATGTCTATTAATATTTATTACCTAGAACTCTACTATTAGGCCATACATTTTCTTTGCTGTTCTTGGCAGAAAAATAGGGAACTTGGGCATGTCATCAGTGTTGTATGATGTGGCAAGCAATCTGATGAAGGATAAAAAATCTGAGATGGCGTCACGGGAGATGGAGAGGGTCAAGTCTACGTCAGAGAGTTGAAAAAGAGCAGAATATCAGTGTGTAATAGGAGATCACATTCATGGCATGTAGCTACTAGCAAAAGTGGCAACTGGACTGGGATGGTGAGACGAATAGGATGGAGTGAGGCAACAATTGAACAATCTCAGCTAGTCAAGATATAATCGAACTAATAAACAATGTCAAACCACATCCAAAACACTATTAGTGATAAGTAATACTATTGCACAAAATGCTAGTCATCAACTTGATAACTTACATAGTTGTAGTAATGCATGATATCATTTGACTCAACACTAATCGGATCAAATTCAATGAATATATCTATTTATACAATATTGGAAACATACATATGGGAATTTCTGGATGCAGTATGGCCATTAAGTTGCACTCAGCGCCCAGTATTATGATTAATTAAAGGACATGATCAATGCAATCCATATCGCAAGGACTGAGGATGGCACCATACTTATTCAAACATTGAGTAATGGAGATGAAAACATAAAAGGCGACATGCCACTGGAAAATTAGGCTTGTGAGGAAAACGTTCCCCCAAAGTTGCTAGGACCATGCTTCCTCAAAGTTACTCAGCAAGCATTAAACATGATAAAACATAAATGCATTTACCATGAACAAGTAAAAGAACCTGTGCTTACCACAAATGCAGAGATGATAGTTGTAACAGATGCTCCGATGAATCCCTCCCAAGTTTTCTTTGGAGATAACTTGATTAAAGGGGTTCTTCCAAAAAAGAAGCCGAAGACATAAGCAGCAATGTCATTGATGGCTATAAGAGTTGCTGGAAGAAGAAACCTGCATAAATAGCCCATGTGTCCAAATATAAAACATCAAATTTAAATCTAGATTACCAGCCATGTGAACCAAGATACAAAGCATAGAAGTCTAAACATAATCTTAATGCAGTTAGTTGTAGGGTGCACAAACTAAAGAATGTAACTGATACTCCTTGAATGCATCTCATCAACCCACCCTCAGAGAAACAATAAACTTTATAGGAAGTGAACTAATAAGGGAAACATACATTACTTCCAAGAAAGCGAATGAATAAATAAGTAAAACAAATAAAAACATCACGCCCAAATTTCCAAAAGAGCAAGTAAAGAATTGAGAATCTCCATGCACACTGTCAAGGACAAACAATATATCTAGAAAAGGCTTCAAAGTACAGGCTTCCCTCTGGTTAAATCTCATATCAACTGATAGAATTTGAAACTAGGAAACTTTTTAACTATTCCTTCTGTCTCAAAAGAGACAAAAAGCTTTCCTTTTGAATTGTCTCTAGACATTTGAAACTTAGAGAGAAAGTTCATGCTTCTTCAATTAGCTATATGATCCTTACCATTTTCAGAAGTTCAACAAGATTCTTACTTACCAAAAAAATAAAATAAAACAAGACTCTTATCAAAAGTTGTGACACCTCTTTAAAAATATCATATAATTTTACCTTTTTACTAGTTATCTTGCAATTTCATACCACCTTTCAGTGGCTTAATAGGCTTCCCCATTGGCCTGTTAGTACCCACTTGCCAGAGGGTAAGCCAATTTAGACAAGCACCTATAACGCAACAAGCAATTAGGAATCTCAAGAGATCTAAGAAGCAGAGCAAGGACCATTAAGTCCTGATGGACCACTTCTAAATGATCTTATCATTAATTTTTACAAAATTAAATAAAGAAACTAACTAATAAAAACATATCCAACTTCATAGTACTGGGGGACCAACTCTTTTTTTTTTAAGTGTACTGGGTGCAATAAATTATAAAAGTAAAGCAACGGTACAAATGGTCTGTGAGAATTTAGAGTTTGTAGACAAGATCCAAAATCAACTATATGGTTTGTGATTTTTATTATTGTGGTAATGATAATCTTGAATGGAATGTGGTTTTTAAGAGGGATGTTAATGATTGAGAAGTGGAAGATGTTCAGACTTTGCTGGTCAAACTCTATAACTCAAAACTGCTGGTAGAAAGAGAGGACAGCATGGTGTGAAATCCTGATGCAAATGGACCGTTTTCAGTTTCTTATTATTATATAATATTGTCCAGTCATAGTTCTTGTGTATTTCCCTAGAAAAATATTTGGAAAGTGAAAATTCCTTCCAAGGTTGCTTTTTTCTATTGGCTGGTATCTTTGCGCAAGGTGTTAACAACTGATAACCTTAGAAGGAGAGGCAAGTTCATCGTTGATTGGTGTGTTATGTGTAAGAGAAATAGGGAATCAGTTAACCACCTCTTTCTTCGCTATGAAGTGGCAAGATTCTTGTGGAATGAGGTATTGCGCTGGGTGGTTTTCAGTGGGTAATGCCCAAAGAAATGAAGGATTTATTGGCAGGTTGGAATTGTTTTAAGGGCTGCAAGAAAGTGAAAATTGTTTGGAAAATGATTACTCTTTATCTTATGTGGTGCATATGGCTCAAAAGAAATGGGAGATGCTTTGTAGACAAACTGCGCTCTTTGGATAATCTAGGGGCTTCTTCTTGAGAACTTTGGGTTTTGGGTTTTTGGCTCAAATCTTATGTGCTGGTTGATAATTTTCAGATCCCAATACAAAAATCATTTTAAAAAAATATATTATAACAATATTTTATTTAACTTTTCACTTTAATCTCAACTTATCTAATCTCATCTCAATCTTATCTCTGAAAACAAACCAGGCCTTAGTTTCTTGGAGTTGTTTCTTTTTGTCGTATAGAAGATGTAGGTATTTCCTTTTGTATATATACTGTGTACTAGGGCTTATGCCTCCTACTTTGGAATAAAATCTTTTATTACTTAAAATAAAATATAAAAAAAACTATATGTTTTCTTGTGAAAGTTGAGTTACCAGAAAATTCCTTCAAAAATATTGGCAACGGTGAAGGAAGACTGCGCAAACACGACAATTAGAATCATGTGCGTCCATGCATACTGGCCAAATTGATACTTGTACATCTTCTTCTTTAATGTAAGAATGAACCACATAAAACCTGAGCTCCATACACAAAGAAAGTTGTTATTAGAAATACTGTTAATAATGACCATAAAAAAACAATATTAATGATGACACTAATGATAATAATAATAACAACAGCAATACTAACAACAAAAATAATAAGAAGAAGAACAAAAACAAAAACAACAATAATAGTATGAAATATTATTTACAAATTGACATGGTAATCACGTTTCAAATATTAGACAGGTATAAAAGAGGTCTTTTGATATCATGGCCATTATGTCAAAGAACAAGAATAACATGCATAACCAACCTGCAATGTACAAGAAATAACAGATAGCCATGTGATACTTGAAAAGGCTGTTAACAAATCGATCAAAAAATCTGTCTGCCGTTATGGTATTGACCAGCCGTTGACTGAAAAGGCGACCATATACAAATAACATTGCAGTGAAGAAAAAGTGCCTGAACACAAAAATTGGAAATGAATAAATACATTTTTTTTTACAAGTAAGAAATTAATAAATACATGTAAGATGGAATAAATAAAATCTAGGAAGAACAATTTTCGTTGACATTGTGATAATCAAATCCCATTCTTACCAATTTAATAGCCTAAATCCTGGGAGATGTTTATCTTCATGAGCTTTCCTGAGTAGATTGAACAGCTCTCTAGCCATAAAGATTTGGATAACCACCACCATAGCCATAATATAAAGATGACCCATGTAGATAATAAATACAAAGCCCCCAATCATCCAAAGAGACGAATATGCACGGATCCACATTGATCTATATTTATTATGATCATTAACAAGTAAATGGCCTCCATTTGCTTTGCTATCCTCTGGAATAACCTGACAGCCGGAGAATAAAAACCAATCAAATTATATACTGAGCCCCTTACAGTTAACAAAGTCAATATATGTTGAAATCCAGACTCTTTCAACTTCAAAATAAAATTATTCAGATTCAGTTCCAAATGGATGGTCGCCAAAAGGGATGCAATTGATATTAAACCAGAAAAGTAAATCTTAGGTTAATTGCTTTCACTATGCAAACCTCATTTGAACGTCTACGATGTCGAATACGAGGAGTTGACACAGAACTGGTACTATTATCCTTTTGCATGGCTCTTCAGACAATTGTTTACTTGAAGGAAAAAACAACAGAAATATGGATGATGCAGAAAATAGCCCGCTGAAACATCAAATGTGCAAGACAAGAGTTATAGACCAATTAGCAAATAATAGCACATAGGAGAAAGGGGGCAATATTAAAAAACAAAAATGAAATCCGAAATTATCACAAAGGAAACTGATAAAGTGGAATTAATTATCAAACCAGACCTAGGATCAGAGGTCATGTCTATTCTATGAACCAGTTCGTCAAGCAAACTTTTAGTGCAAACAACACATCAGCTTCAATGACAATTATGCCAATCAAAAAACGTCAAACTTCACATGGAAAAACACAAAATATTGATACGTCTGAATAAATGAGGAAATTAGGATAACCGCCTAAACATTGCACAAATACACCAATATGAAGGAATAACTGCAGCTCAAGAGCCATAACGAACAAAAGCTAACAAGTACATGTAGCATACAAATAACAGATCATTGCTCATACAATAGTAGAAAATGAGAATAGCAACACACAATAATGCAACTAAAGGATAATTATTTTTTTTATTCCACCATATAAAGGTCCAAAACATGTCTATCTTGAGCAACAATTTTGTATTTACAACACGCATCATTGTAATTTCTATTTCCCACATCCACAACCTTAAAAACCAAATCCTAGCCAAGTTGTTGGTCTCAATTGACCATGAACTAACCACATTCATAGACATTCTCCAATGCCAAAAGGGGCCACCTCATTCTTAAAAGAGGGGATGTAACATCCCATACTGCATAGAAAAGCTAATTTCTCACAAGAAGTTTGATAAACATGTTAGCATATACTCCTTTATTGTTTTTGTTTTTTATTTTTGTTTTCAAATTTTGTTTGCTTTACATGAGCTAAAAGATTAGACGGAAACTCCTTGTCTAGGCATTACCAGTACTCAACAACTGACATCAAACCCATCGAAGTCATGGTGATAATAACAAAATTAAGAAGAAGAAAAAAAAAGGCTTTGAGCTCGAATGAATGCAGAAAATTATATTCCCGGTGCACTTGAGCTATGCCTTTATTATCAATACAACTCTATTCTAGTCTGTCTTATAAAAAAAAAACTCGAAGACCTTGACCAGCGCACCGAGGAGACACAAGCCATGAACTCGTAGGGAGTAAACGTGTCACTAAAACATGACCTCCAATTCATCAAAATCCTAAACATAATCCCTAGTCCAACACATCTGGTGTGGTACTAGCACAGTAGCACTGGTACAAGTCCTCACATGTTTGGCCTCAGACACAAACTGCAACCATTCTCACTTTCACAATAATATATATATATATATATCTTCTTATATATAAAAGCATCTATGCAATGAACAGTGTTTTTGTTCGAGTTTTCATTTCCAGTTTAATCCCCACTCTAATACGAAATGCCCTTCTGCTTCTCAATTTCGCTTCACTGCATGTTTAGCAGGAGGTGTCATCCAAGTAGAAGAATTGAGACACCTCCAGCTTCTCACCGCTATTTTCTCCTCAAAAGTTACTTTCATACCCTCTTCTTTATTCATTTCTCTACTCACTCTACTCACTGTCTACTCTGCTTTCATTTTGCATCGTTTCGAATTTCTTCTTTCCATCGTCACAGTGGTATGTTTCTTTACCTCTCAATTACAGAATTTATTTCTCATATCAATATAACAAATTACTCTTGCTTATGACCCCAAAACTTCAACCACAAACAAAAAAAAAAACGGAAAAATGTAAAAAACAGAACCAACAAATCCCAAATTAATAAAACGCACATAAGAAATCAAGATTCATTAAACAGAACCACAAACAAAAAGAAGAAACCGAAACATATAGAAAACAGAAACAACAAATCCCAATTTCATCAAACGCAAAAAAGAAAAGAAATCCAGCTTCACAAAATGCAACAAAATTGTTCCTGCAAGAAAAGATAGTGTTCTTCGAAGATCTACCATCTTCGATTCTTTCCTAACAGGGGATCACGAAATTTGGGCTGGTCCTATCCGAGCCAACGCCAGAACTTAGAACGGCCGGCATGTTTTGGATCCATGAACACAATTTACTGGTCCACCCTTCCGCTTCGAGAACGTCACTTGCCGGCTCTTCTTGTCCTGAATTCGTTTCATCTGCACTTTTCCCCTTCCCATGTCGTCTCTTCCGGTGTCTAACCTCCGTACCCTAACCCTAGCAGTATCCTTCCCGACGACAATCGAATGGATAACAATAAACGGCGTCTTCTTGGCTATGAATTTGGGAAACAAAGACCCAGTTACAGAGTGTGCTTTTAGTGGAAGGAATTAAAGATCTTCAGGACCATCGAATCCAGTACTCTCACGGCGATACGAATGGTGGAAGGCGAGAGAAGAAGAAGCCAAATGGAAAAATTAAAGAGAGAAAGGAAAGAAGGATCTGGAAGGCGAGAGAAGAAGAAGAAGAAAATGGGAAAAATAAAGAAAGGAAAGAACGGTCTGGAAGGCGAAAGAAGATGAAGGAAAAAGGATAGAAGGGTCATGATGGAGGCCGGTGAAGAGATGGATTTAATAGCGTCACGGGCTGGGCTTCTTTACCATTTTGGGCTCGTATGTATTGGGTTTTTGAGCTCCAGATGAGAAAAAAAAATTTGTGTTTATGGATCTAAGTGTAATGAACGAACGAAATGGCAGTTGTCCTCTGTCCCACCACTAAAATTATGTTAATGACTCCACCACTATTATATTAAATTCTGTATAGTAATTTGCATAGTAATTTGTATAGTAACTTGTATAGTAATTTCAAAACTTATAAATAGGGGGGAGAGAAAATGAAATGTTGAGCCATTATGAAATGACACAGATATTATAATCTATAGTTGGGTGGTTGTCTGCTGTGTTTTAGTGTTTCTTTTTGTTATTGTTTTTGCGAGCTGCATTTATAGTCTATCCATGTGGATAAAGTGGATTTAATGAGTGCTAATACTGATTTGTTAAGTTGCTTAGAATAGTGGATAAGCGTCTTCCATATTGTTTGTATAGTTGATGTTTTGGTTCTTGAATATATGGTTTTAGGAGTAAATAGATTTACTAAGAGGGATAATTTTTTTTCCTGATTTTAGGTGGTGATATTGTTAGCATTCAGTAGCCAGGCGTAAATATCGTAAGGAAGTTAGGTAAAGGGTTTATAAACTAGCCTTGCACTAAAAGAAATAAGATGAGGTTGATTTTAAAATATGCATTTTGTTTATTGAAACGAAAGCTGGAAAACAATCTCGATTATTTATTTTGCATATGCATTAAAGTTGTGAAAATGGAAGCATTTTCTAGTGTAAATAGTGTAGACATAACTTTATTTTTGTGCATTTATTTCAGATCTGAAGAGGAGTATAAAGAACTTTTTGAAAAGCTTTATTTGATAAATTAGAAACATTACGAGTTCTAAATCATAAAGGTTTTGCTGTAAATAAATGAGGTTTGCCGTTTTCTAATTTTCAATCATGTGAAATGATATTAAATTGTTTAGAATTTTTTATAGGATGTGATAATTGAAAATTTTGGCATGAGATTTGAATATGTTTTGATGAAGATGATTATGATGTTTGTTTTCAATTTTTGATATGGCACGGCCATGGGTATCATAGTGGCATATGATCTGACCACGAGTAGAATGTGGCACAACCCTATTACAATGGTTAAACATGGTAATATGTTTTGATGTGAAGAGTTGTTGGAAAAGTTTAATTTTGTCTAAGAGACTTTTGATTGATGTTTTCCAACAAGTTTTTTTTTTTTAGAAGTAAAAGAAATGTTTATTCTTTTTGAAAGAAATTTTTTGTTCCGTTAATGAAGTTTTGAAAGTTCAATTATTTTTACACACTCGTATCGGTTCATTGCTTATTGAGTTATTAGTAACTCACCCTTTTTCTACAAACTTTTTTTTTCCAGATGATTAGTGATAGATTTCTGGGCAACACTAACTAGGGGCTACTTCATTGTCATAGATGTTTTTAGATAAATATCGAGTGGTTACAAAGACTTTGTAAACTTTACTTCAATGGTTATTTTAGTCAAATATACGGAGTATTTGGTTTAACTTGTTGGCTTATTATATTAAAGATTTGGAATAGTGCCTTACATTAACTCTATGTCTATTTGGAGACTTGGGTATTAAATGATTGTTGTTGGAAAGTTCTTTAATTTGGCTATTGAGGATTATCAGGTAATAGAGAAATGATATATACAGTCATAGAGTTGTAAGCGGCTTACAGTCATTTTAAAAAAAAGTTAATATATATAGGACCAATATGAAAAAAGTTATTTTTTTTTTAAATCGACTGTACGTCATTTACAATTCCACGATTGTATGTAATATTACTCTTAGAGATAACTCTCTGAACCTTCTGAGAAATGGGGCATTACATAAGCTCTTTCAACTACCTAAATACCTCAACTAAGCTTCATCTATACAAGAATTCAATGCGTTTAATTACTATAGCTAGATGTGACCAAAGGCTGATAAGATTACTTTTTTTCTTCTCTCGTTCTTACATCGCTCGTGTTTCTTCTTCCCTTAGATTCCCACACAAGATAACCTTTTCTTTTCAAAATTTGATTGCAAGTTTTGTAGACAAAGCTTCAATAACAGTATTAGACAAAACTGTCAATAATAGTACTGGTGGCTTCATGAATTTATAACTTCTTATAAATATATCTAAATTTATCATAATATCAAAACATATTTTAAATTCATCTAATTAAGTATTGGGACCCACAAAACTTACCCAACCATCTGATCAAACTTATAACGTACAATTCATAAAAAAACTTACATCAGCGTAACTTAGTTCAACTCAACATGATCTAAATTACCCAGCCTAACTAGTTATACGTACATACTTCCAACCGTCTCTTTTTCCTTTGGAACATGTTATGTTACTGCATATTTGCAAACCTAATTAATTAATTAGTTCATATCAAAGTTCATCATAGATTCAGTTTGCTACGGCGGCCTAAAACTTTTATACCGAAGTTGAAAATTCCTTGTAAATTCTATGTATATATATATATATATGAGGAAAGGATTTGTCTCGTCTTACTCGTTGATATGCATAATATTTGTTATATATTTTGACTGATCACTGACTAACATTGGTTTCACTAACAGTTACATCTGTCATGATCTTCGATCGTATTGATTCAGCACTAGTGCCAATTTCCCTAGGAAGCCAATTAGAAATTTCATGCCTCGTTTTGTATATAAGTACAATTAATAATTTCTTTTGTCATTTTATTTCAAACCAAAAAGATATACTCATCGCACGTCAATTATGTTGAAAGCATGACAAGGCCAGAAGAAAACAAGAAAAGAGTTCACTTCCGAAAACAACGGCTAGCTTTAATAAGATAATAGTACCTAGCTGCTAGTTTATTGAAGGTGCTCGATTGTATTCTCCGTCTAAACCTCTTAAATAATCTTGTTCAATCCATTTAATTTTCATCTGGGTTTTTCAAGTCCCTTTAGGGGATTCAATGGGAGCCAGTTTAAGCAGTACTTTCAAGCTAATTTGTAGCTCAGAGCGACAGCAGCCAATTAGATCAGCAGTAAGACTAAGCTCCGATTCTAATAATTATATTACAAGTACTACTAGATCATCAGCTGAGTTCAGGAAGAACAAGGAAAATAAGAAGAAGAAGAAGAAGATCAATAAGAGACGTGAGTCTCATGACCATGACCAACCTGCAGATGATGAGAAGATGGTGGCAAAGAATATGATCAAAAGGTTTACTTTAGAGGAGTTGATCATGGCTTCCCCAAGCAGGCCAGATTCATGCTTCAATAATGGAGGTGATTTGCATGTATTCAATCACTTTTATAAAAGGGTACACCCATCCTCTTGTTGAGTTTGTTCCTTGGCTTCAATCCCACATGGGTAGGAAGTGAAGCCACAATAAGCCTCTTGGGCTATATAAGGAGGCTAAGACTTCTTGGTTAGACACACCAACTAACAAGTTATCAAGTAATAACTTGTGAGTAAAATCCTCTATTAGCCTTTTTTCTTGTAAAAGGGAAAGAGGTAAAAGTTAAAGTTTTCTTAGTGAGAAAATTTTGTGAGTGTCATTTGTGGTGAGGAGAAAAATTGTGTGATTGCAACAATTTTTCACATAGTGTATTTTCTTCTCTGGGTCTGCTGGTTTTTTCTTCCTGCTTTGGGAGTTTCCAGGTAAATTCTTGTGTTATTATTATTTCTATATATCTCTTTATATTCCTGCATAGAGGTGGATCCTGGGGGTGAATTTGGGAGGTCCAAATTCCCAACACCTCCACAGCATTATCCTCTAAAGCAACGGACAAATTCACCTTGGAGAGAAGGGATCAACATCATGATATTCATGAAGAAGCTGCTGAAGTACAAGAATCTGTAGATTCTTTAGTAAGCGCAAGCCAAAGTACTGGGAAGCTGAAAAAGAAGGTCAGCTTCAAGTTGCCTCAAGAGGCTGACATCATCGTATTTTACTCATCTCCAGCTAGGCACTGATCATCGTGTCTGTTCTGACTTAATTTCGAATGTCTGCAACAATTTTGAAATGCATGGCCAGGCTTTCTATCCGTATTTATGGTCTATATACTATAAGAAAATTGGACTTTTGTGATTAATAATTTGCAATCAAAAGATTATTTACAATTTATTTGAATTAGTCATAACTATTTAACTGAAAATAACTGATCGCAAATGAATAATTTTTTTGTAGTGATATATATGTTTATTACGTGTGAAAGGTGAAGTTTCTCTCGCACATGATTCTAATCTCTAAGTTTTGGAGATTGGAATTCATCAGTACTGTACTCATGATCTTTCTTTGATTGTATGAAATATAAGACACATATAATATAGCGAGAGAAATTAAGCCTATCGAAGCAGAATTTTAACTAGCTAGAGTTTGAGTGGAAAGTAATGTTGCATATTGTATGCAGTTCAGTTCCATGGCTAGTCATGCACGCAAAACTGTTGGTGTAATGGTTCTTAATATGAGTTATTAATAATATAATGTTATTTTTTAACCCAGCATCCGAATCCGATAAAGGACTTTCACAACTAATAGGCTATTCATTAATTAAAGAATTTCGAAGGACTGTGTCTCAATCTCAGTGTGATTGACCATTCTCTCGAACCAACTATTATCAATCAAAATATTAAAATAGAAAAAATATTTCTAAGTGATTAAACATATATACTCCTCTACCAACCCCCAATTTCCACATGACCTCCACGAAAAAGTTACACCAATAATCAAAGGAGGACAATTCTATGTGCTTAAATATATGATATATAGAATATATTAATTTATAAATCAATGGAATATATAATGATTTAAGGACACATCATATATTTTACCAAATGATCAAAATAATTGGTCATATGTGATACAAGCAAAACGATTCACAATTTCACCCCAGCTCTCCCTCTCTCCCTCGAGCACCTCTTTCTCTTTCCCTCTTCCAGGAAATCGAAAACCATAAAACCTTAATTACCTATTGCACTCCCACCCTCTCTCCTCCATGATATATATATTATGTGTTTTGTAGTTGGTGTTCTATTGTAGGAGTTTTACTTGGGAATGATAATCACCAAGAGAAAAACCAAAAACCACGCCATCGTCGATGACCTCCAAACCTCTTTTCTTCTTCACGTTCGAAACCAAAACTCTATTGTAGAAAACTTTATTCTTTTTCCTTTTGGTGGGTGAGAATACCAATGGAAATCGATGCCGACGTCATTCAATCGCCCAGACTACATCCACCTCCGACGTCCATTCCGAGGTAGTTCACTCACCCAAGCCGTTCACTCACCCAGGCCGCAAATTTTCCCACAAGACCGTCGCTCTTGCGAATCACACAACTCATAGATGAAGCTGTTTGGAGGCACATCGTTCAATACTTCAGGCTAGAAATTTTTCACCATCTTAGATTTTTCCTTGTTTTTCTCTTCAAAAATTTGACTAGGTTAAATTATCATCTAAAACAACCTAAACCTATTTTACATACTCGTTTTAAAATGTGCCTCACCAAGGCATACTAAAATTAATATTCTATTACATTAAGTATATGTGGAATGGGTTGCTAAAAAAATAAGTATATGTGGAATGGGCCTAGTCCTCTCGAAAGGGCCCGTAGAATATTATCATGTGCTTGGGCTGTAAATAATCTTATACGAGTTTTATCAGACTATAATCAGATCACTAATTGTAGGAGCACTTTGGGATATAGAAAGGCTATCGACCCATAGGGATGATCAGATAAGCCCTAATATCTCTAAGGCTTCAATTTCAAATAACGGGCATGATGGTTATTGCATATCATCTAAAAAGATTAAAAAAGCTTTATTTATAGTATTTAAGTATGATTATGATCTCATCTAAATATTTGGCAAGAGAAATCATGCTAGCCTTCATGGACATAAGCACTGGAGTCGTTCCATCGAACTCTGATCAAGCCTCTTTATCCTTTAGTTGCAAGTGATCTTATGTGAGAAGTTGTGAAACATGTCCTTGATTAATGATATGCATCGGCAAGTAGTTTTGGCACTTATTAGCAAGTGTTTCTTTTCCACATGACATCCATACCTAATTTCTAACTCTATTATGGTGGTTGATTTTCTAATTCATGATGAGGCTTGGGAATATATGCATTAATTAATTGAAAAGTGTTTTTTTCACTTACAATTCGACGTGAATGTCATAATTATTTTCCCACATAATATTTGGCACAATAAGATTTAATTTATTAAAATAAAATCATATAAAAATAGAAGTCTACCCTTGTATAGAATCAACATGTCTACTCTTGCCAAAGTTGGAAATATAATTATTAATATAATTTCTCATATCGAAATGTACTGGTATATGACTGAGGAACTATGTGGGTTTTTTTAAAATAAAACATAAGACGATACATTTTATTGATAGCCCTTCCTTATGATAGAAGAAAACCATAATATTTTAAAAAACTGGAAGCATGCATGCTTCATGCTTGTAAGCTGCCAAGATCGATCGACTTATTATATAAATGTAGGGATATTATTAAATATGGAGGTTCTCGATGCGGCCTAGATCTAGACGAAGCTGCATGCGAGGTGAGTACGATTTCAATGCATCCATCCTTCCCGGTAAAGAAAGGTAAGAGAGCTTATAAAATAAGAAAAATAAAGGCAGTGATCTGAAGATGACAAGAGAAGGTGATCATGTGAGTTGAGGCTGGACGTGCAACTTCTTCTATAATTCATCCAAAATTGACAAGGGAAAGAGCGGCTAATATAGCTTCTCTCTTCATCTTGAATCTACTTCATGTTATCTGCCAAAACTATGATCAATAATTCAATATTTAAGTAATAATACAATTTTTTTTTATTTCTTTTACTTTTATCTTTAATTATTTTTTATACATCAATTTAAATATTTAAAAAAATATATCAATCCATTAATATTCATTTTCTCAATTATTGAATATAAAAAAAAAAAAAAACTCAATCTATCATTTTTAGCAATGGATCATTTAGCTGTACGTAGCTTGTAGTTACAGCTGTATGAATTAAGCTGCTTGCTTTGAAAACTAATAAATTACATGACTCTGTCCTCATGCATGCAGGTCCTACTTATTTAAATTTCATATACTAGTACTCTAGCTAGTAGATTATACGCTATCTAGCCCACCAACTCGATCCAGAGTACTTTGTTTTATTTTTATTTTTTGAGCTATCCAGAGTACTTAGAACTAGTAATTTAGATTTAAATGTGAGTTTAATTTATTTCAATTTAATTATTATAATTTTTTTAAATTTTATATAAAATATAATAAATAATTTAATTTTTTCAAATTCTAAATAATAATATTATTAAAAAATAATATTTTATTCAATTCTCAAAATTTATTTTAATTAATTTCATCTCGTCTTATCTTATTTTTTCTCTAAATCTAAGTAGAATAATCTGCACCACTGTATATACCTACCACCAACTCACAAGGGAATTTATATTTTTTAAGAGTGGGGGGAGGAGGGATCAACAATTTTCCCATCATCTACCTACCACCAACTCAACAATTTTCTCATCACCAACTCACAAGTTATATGCAGTCCGTTGATCTACATCACGATTCACGTCCTTGCTAGGGATTGCCATCACTATATGCATGCAAACCGACCTGCTCAAACCAGAGTTCGACCCGACCCGTCCCAACCCGTAAAACTTGATTAAGCTAAGGAGATAGAAAAAGGCGGAGGCATTAGAACTTGAACTTTAAACAAATCAACACCAAAACCGGAACTTATCGCATAAATATAAGAATGGTGAAATTTATTTATTTAAAGCTTTCTCAGATTATTTTTCAATAAACAACTGGTCAAGTTAATTAATCCATGCAATAATAGCTTTCATGTATATCAACGTGTTGTGTCTCAATAAATTAGTCTGTATATTAAAGACAATCAATTGGTATATATTCAATGTGATTGATGAAATTGATCTATAAATTCAAAACAGTCAATAAACATATATTGGTGTACATATTAATTCACAAATCTATTTATACATAGCATTCTAGCATTACTCTATCTAATAACTCATTGTACTCTTTATTTGGTTTTAATGCATTACCAACTTGTTGAGAAAAAATAAACGATAAAAGAAAAATAAACGTAAATGGTGAACAGTTATAACTAGGTCTGTAAATGATCCGATCAAAAATGAGTTCGAATCAAATTAAGTCAAGCGGAACTCAAATAACTCAAGTTCGAGTCGAGTTGAGAACTTGCCAAGCTGAGCCGAATTCGAGTCGATAAAAAAGGAGCTCGAACCAAATCGAGTTATTTATCGATTTTTGTTTTTACACTCTAATAATCCGCGCGAATCGAATTGAACTGAGTCGAGTAATTACTCGAGTTATTTACTCTTTATTAATATTTGACTCATTAATTTTTTATGAACTTAAAATATTATTATTATAAAGGAATAAAATATAAATTCAAATCAAATTTATATCAGCCAAACTCAAATTATTCATAAATAACTCTGTTCGTTTACCTTTCCAACCACAACTCTTGCCTACAACTTGGCTGTCTTTAGTTGGATTGAAATGCCGCTGTGGTTGTTGATTGGTGGTAAGTAGACTAGGGACCAGGGTTTCTCTTTTGCATCCATAGAAGCGGGAGACTTGCCAATAAATTTCGCACGTGAATTAATATAATATGTTACATTTATTTATAATAAAGTATTTTTACAATCTAATTTATTATATTAATTTATTGATTTTTATAAAATATCTTGTATATAATATATATACCATGGATGATATTTAAGATTAGAAGTATATAACTAATATATATTATATAAAATAGTGTGAATTGAAAATGTAAACGATGATTTACATTTTTTATATAAATATAAATAAAAAGCGATAAACTAATCAACAAAAGGGTATGTTAAGTAATTGTGAAGTTCCTTTATAAACATCAAAATAGTACAATCTCGTGGGCTCACACTCATCACTCATCAGCCTTGTCGCTCAAGTAGGTTTAGGAAAGGAAGTTGCCAGGAAAGTGGAAACCGTTCCTTAGTGAGCTCAAACAGCCTCCTCTGCTCTCTGCCTTTAGCATTTTTAAAGCTAGAGAGAGGGATCTTTAGCTGTTTTTGGGTTTCGGGTCATAATTCATGGCTGGAATGTTGAAGTTGGTGGTTTTTGCTCTGTTCATCATCTCGGTGAGCATCGGAGGGAATCGGGTTGGAGCCCAAGTGCACCATGTGGTCGGAGACGACCGTGGCTGGGACCCTGCTTCCGACTTATCTTCCTGGTCCTCCGGTAAAACCTTCAGGGTCGGAGACAAAATCTGTAAGTCTCTTTTCTTCGATTTTCTTTTATTTTCTTACGAACGGTTTTTTTTTTCTCGTCAACCAAACACGGGAAAAGTAGCTTAGATTTTAGTATTATTATTGGTATTTTATATCCATGGCCATGAGGATTTCTTTCTTCTTGAATGGACGTTGTGGATGGGGTAGGGTTCACGTACTCGTCAGCACAGGAAAGCATAGCTGAAGTGAAGAGCAAGGAAGAATACGAGGCGTGTGATGTAAGCAACCCTATCAAGATGTACACGGACGGCTTGGAGAGCATTTCACTGGACGGAGAAGGGATCCGCTACTTCGCGAGTAGCAAGCCCGAGAGTTGCAGGAATGGTCTTAAGGTACACGTGGAGGTGCTGCCTAAGAGTCAGGGAGGACCTGAAATCCCAAAAGTGGCTGCATCGAAGGGCACAGTTTGGGCTGTTGCTGATGGGCCCACAACTCCGTCTGGCTCAGCCCATCTTATGGGAAGCCTTATCCTCTTAGCCGTTGGATTTCTTTGCTATGTTGTAAGTGTTTGATGGGATTGTTTATGTTGTAATTTAATTTTTTTTTTATTTTTATTTTGAAAAGGGTTGTAGTTTAAAACTCGGGACAAGGACAACTATGGAGTTCTCAGCTTGGGATATTGCTATTTAAAGGATTATTAATTAAACCGTGCTACTTTTGTTTATCATTTATGTTATAAAATTATAAAACTGATGGATTTTATATATCAAAAAAATGCTGGTCTCACATACGGGATCTCAAATGTGAGTTTTTTTTTTTGTATTTTTTTAATTTAATGATTAAGAATGAACTTTTTAACAATATTTTAATTTTTTTAAAATATTTAAAAATGTTAAAAAATAGATAAAATAAAAAAGAACAAAAACAAAAATAAAATAAAAAAGGTTTAGCCTAGGCGGGATCTCCCGTATGGAAGCATAGTACTACTCAATTCGTTAACTTTAATTTACAATCTAATGAACAATATTAAAAGACATCATTTCATAAATTTGTTTTTATCATTCTTTTATTAATATAATATTTTTTTATATTCATCTTATTTAATCATTATAATTTTTTTAAATTCTTATAAATTAAAATAAAAATAAGATTAAAATATATAGTTAAAATAATATTTTATTTATTTAGTCTCATCTCACTGTCCAAATCTCTCCTCCACATTTACAATTTTGACATCATGAATTTTGCAAAAATGAATTAAATAAAACCATTTTCTCCTCTGGGTAGGCAGGACTACACAAAAAACCCATATACTCGATACAGTCCGCTTTTTCGAACTAACTTGATCTGGAAACCTAATTCGTTCACGAGAAAAATTGAAAACAAATATTACTCGTTATTCAATTTGAACCTTTTTTAGCATTGATGCTTGAAAGCTTACTCTCAGACGCTCACCTCCTTCCCTCCACCCTCGCTGCCACCTTAAATGCATCGCCTCCACCTATAGCTCCACCATCCACATGCCCATTCTCAACAATCTCCAGCGACGTTGAGCTCCCAGCCCCTCTCTCTCTCTCTCTCTCTCTCTCTCTCTCTCTCTCCAAGCAACAAGAATATTGATCGAAGGTAAGGAACACTAATAATTGTGATTTTTAGTTTCTTGAGTGTTTGTTTTGATGTGGAATTTTTGTTTTCTGAAGGGTTAGAGTTTGATTGTTCTGGTTTTTGATTTATGAATGCAAAATTGGGATTTTTGCCAGTAATCTAATGTTGTGAGTGAAGTCGTATTAAGCATTGTTGGCTCAAGCCATCTTATGGTACTAACCAAGGAGTTACAGAGGAGGAATTGTGCCTTTATCTGGTACTACAATTTATTTCCTTTTTTGAGGAGAACAAGAGAGAACAATGACTACATGTCTCGACAAAGAACAATAGCTCTTTGGATATTTCAATCGGCATCTTTGTTAGGGACCTCGGTCTAGTTCCTCCACACTAAGGATTCTATCCGCGCCTTGGTTCTCCTTGTGATGACCGAATGGACACCTTGACTTGGTCTTGCTCAAGTACACCAACAATGAGGGTTTAGGTGCATGGAGGTTATGGTGTTTGGGATTGAAATGATAATGAGTTCGTCTAGACTAAAGTGATTCTCGAGTATGTTGAGTTGATGCATGGCAATGGGATTCTCTTGGGTGTTTGGTGCTACTTGAATTAGGCTTAGGGTTTGGATGATGGTTTGTGAGGCTAGGGCTGCATGAGAGTTTCAGCTAGGGTTTGATTGTAAGATGCTTGATTGATGAGGGATTGAGGGTGATTGGATATGGTGTTGGCCGAATATGGTCTAATTGGGATAGAGATTGGATATAGTTGAGTCAATTAGAAAATTATTGATCAATCAACCAATTGGAAAAGATTTGATTGAGAGTTAGGTGGCAAGGGGGTTTCGGCTATAACAAATGTTGTTATAGCTGAATAGGTTATTTATGAAATATTTGATTGATGGCCAGTTATGAGAATGATGTGGTGGTCGAGTATGGCAATTGAGGAAACTTAATATGGAAAATATTTGGTCTTAAGACTAGCCAAATATGGTATTTGGGTAATAGGAATCTTCAAGAAACTTTTAGAACAAGTGATGAACTCAAGGAACACAAGTGCACCACTAATGTTTCGGCCAACACACTTCCAAGCACTTTTTCTCTTCAACACTCAACAACTCACACTTCAACAAACAACAACTCACTACTCAAGAACTTGAAAAACTCGAAATTCACAAGAGATGTGAGTTTCAAAATCCACCGAGAACACTCACTCAACTCTTCCACACTTCACACTTACACCAATCAATGAAATAATATCTCAAATACATTGATAATCAAAAGATAAATAAGTGGAATCACACTTACTCACAAGTTGCAAGATGTGTTCCACTCCTTGGATATTCACGAATTGTACCTTAAGAAACCCAAGTACTAAGAGCTAAAATGATAAGTTTAGGCTATACGCTTCCCACACACAAAGTGTCTTGACAAAATGACAAATGATCAAAATATGTAAAAGAAAAGTCTAAAAGTCCTATTTATAAAACTTACAACTTGGAAACTCCCAAAAGGTCCATAAGAAAATGAATTAATAAAATAAAATAAAAACAAAAGATAGCTTGGGCGCCCAATTAGTGTGGTCGTGGCATGCATGGCCCATTGATGGCCTAAGGTGATGCATGGCCCACAGTTGGGCTAGTCCGGATAGCCTTTGGCTGCGGGGCATGGCATGGTGCCATGCGTTGGTCTAGTAGTGGGCACGGCATGGCGTTGTGAATGGCCTGATGATGGTACAAGTGACAAGGTGCTAGGCATAGGTTAGACGATGGGTACAGCGTGATACCATGCTGCTACTGTGTGGCCCAATCAGGTGATCTGGGCGTGGTACTGCAAAGCATGGGCAGAAACCATACGCTTGATGGCATACTTGGTACCACTAGCCTAACTTGTAAAGCACGAGCTGGAGCTATGCACTAGATGGTATGCCTTGTGAGCATGCCACTAATCTAGCCTACAAGGCGCGGACTGGAGTCGCACGCTGAATGGCATGCCTGTGTGAACATGTCAGCAACCTCACTGGGTGCCCCATGCGTATCAAGACATGGGCCAAGACACATATGGGGGCAAGCTATGATGGTATCATGGCCTGTCATGGGTGGTGTCGAGGTGTGGCCCGTGACTACCTTCTTAGGGGTTTTGACAATCTTGCCCTTCTAGCGGTGGAGACTCGAAAGCTCTTTAAAAAGCTTGCGAAGCAAGGGAGATGAGAGAGAGGAAAAATAGTTTGGATATCATCCGAGAGAGAGAGATGGGGAAAATGGTTTGAAACTAGGGTTAGTGAGAGAATCTCGCCCAAAACATAGGAGGAAGAAGAAGAAAAAGAATCAGTATGAAACATATTCAGTTTGAGTTGGACATGTGTGTTTTCAGGTTAGGTCAGCGAACAACCCTGTGGATGGATGATAATTGTGACCCTAGAAAGTGTGAGACTAAGGTCTCTTTTGCTAGTTGGGTACGATACAAAGTACATAGGTAATATCCGAGCACCAAAAATCATATATTGGGTCCCATTTAAGAAAGGAAAATGTACATTAAGATATAGTTCAATTGAGATGAATTGAAAAGAAAATTGAATAAAATATTTTTTTTTATTATTATTATTTTAAATTTTAAAAAAATTGAATGATTTATTATGTATTTTATGTGAAAAGTTAAATAAATTATAATGATTAAATGAGATGAGATGAGTTGATAGGAATTCTGAATCCTAACAGTTCCAGCTTTATATTTATCTGTTCCAAATATGAAAATAGAAACAAAGAAAAAAAAAACTAAAAGCTATTATCGAGAATTGACATGCCTTGTTCGGATACCAAAGAGAACTGATTCATTTTCCATTAGACTAAAGGAAGAACTACACCGGTAATTGGTTCATTCTATGAAACAACCCCTTTTTGATTTGATAGAATTTGAAAATGAAATGCAAAAAACAAAAGTGCACATACTGCCATTCGTGCCCCTTCAGCTCCGTAACCAGAGAATTTATACAGAAAACAGTTAGTTAATTACAAAGTAGCCCCAAGTTCATCATCCATAGGGGTTGCTGGATCCTATCATCTCTCTTTCAAAACAACATAGTTAGATCCATCCGTCCTTTGTATCTTAGAAATTTTCTTCAGGATGTCTGAAAAAGCCTTCTTGTCCTGCACCACAACCACAAACCAAATCAATAAGAACACATCACTCCAATCTACGGTGGCAGAGAGCATGATTAAAGAAAGCGTGATGTCAAAACTACTTCAATGTTACTCTGAAAAATATACAATATAACAAAAAATATAAAAAGTAAAATGTATGGCCACCAATTGTGAAACACAGGAAAAGAAAGCTCTTAAAAATACACTACATATAGCAGAATTAATACTATTAAAAAAAAACTGCAGTGACTTGTGTCTTAAAGGGGCCAGTTACCACTTTTACTTGAGTTCTTGACTGCCATTATAGCATACCTCTTGGGATCTCAGTCTAGCCTTAAAATTAGCAACAATATCCTTTGTTGTCATTGGTGTCTTTTGCATTAAAAATGCCCTGATTTCTTCTTCTGTGAAGGGCCCAGAAGATGATGTTGGCCCAGTTTTTGTGGGCGGTGTAGCTTTTGAAGGGCCACTGCTTTTAGAAGCAGGCCCAGCTTCTTCTTCTGAAGCAGGTTTCAACTCCTGATTCAGAAAACACAAGTAAATATTAAAATGACTAAAACGTTACCATGTTTTCAGCAGGTTCCTCTTTAGGGGCATCCTTCTTTGGAGTCAGCACAGGAGAAACCAATACAAAGCTCCATCAGTGGAAAGGAAAACAGTGCACCATACAGACAAGTGCAGGGTTTTTCTTTTTGGATCAGTAAAGGACAAGGGCAGGCAGTTTAAAAATTTTATGTCACAACCACAACCAGTTATACTTTGCAGTATAAGTAGAACATGTTCTTGGTTTCCATTTTTTTATGTACTTATGATGTTAACGTAGAAAGTACTATAATAAAGCATCACAATAAACTTACGTCCATATCATCCTCCTCCGCATCCAAATCAATAAGCCCACCAGCTCTCCCAAGCAGCTTCTTCAACTCTTTTCCAGATTTGCTCAGTCCACCCTCTTCCTTATCTTCATCCTCATCGTCTTTATCCTGCAAGAACATGTAAAAAATTAGGGTTGACATTTTTCTTGATTTTCAAAAAGAAGCTGCAACCTTGGCAATCGTGCTACTCTAGCACCAGAATCACTACATTAAAGTAGTTAAAACAGCATTTGTAAGAAATCAAGCATATCTAGTTAGACTTCAATAACAATAGTAACCACGCGGAAGTAAGAATGTGCAGCAGCATCGGAGGCACCAATTAGACGAGGAAGGGGATAGGCCAGAAACTATAGTCAAAATGCAACATAATGATAGGCTTCTTAACTTTTTAATTTCAGATGAATTTTAATTGAGTTGCAAGTCTCAAAAATCAATTATCAAAATTACCACCAACAAATTTATAATGAAAAACAAAGAGTCTTATAATTTTTTGAAAAACAAATTTTAAAGTTGTACTCATTCTGCAGAGTATAACTGGTCGTGACAGAAGAAAACAGATACATCAGATAAAGAGTTTGCATGTATTGCATTCGGGGAAGAAGTCCAATATCTCAGAAGAGATAGGTAAAGCCTCAAAAACACCCATTAATAAAACAACAGCACTAATATCAGAAAATAATTTAGAAAGAGATGCATCCTTAGTCAGTTCAAGATTTAGACTTAGTTAAGTTAGTGATCCTTCAAAAACTCATCTTTACTTAATTGTCTTGACATTACCTGCTTCTCGGAAACTCATCTTTCAAAACTTTGCTCTTCCCTTCATATTAGACAAATTCAAGGCCGCCGACATGCATATAGCTAAGCTCAGAAATTGAGAAGCATATCAGTTGCATATGTAAGTCGGCTTCAGGCCCCGGAAAAGGTTTACTACATCTTCATTAATAATAATTTTCCAGCAGGGTTGTCCCAAGTTTTCCTGTAACAGAAATCGAGCAGACAAACCTGCTTAATTTCTGGAGGAGCAGGAACTTCAGGGGCTAATTCTTCCCTTTCCTCAGGATCGTTGCCAACAGCTTCGTCATCATCAGTGAAAATTTCTACATGCTCCCAATCATCACCTAGCACATTAGATAGGAATAGATGTACCATAAGCGCAGTTATTACTAATGGTGGAAGTCATCACGTGTTCTCAATTACAGTCATGACAGGAAACATTCTTAACACAATAAACAAACACTTAACATAGACATTAAGTTAATAGAAAAAACTTGTGACCCATATTCCCCCAACATAAAACCCATATTTTAATGTTTTTCCATTATTCCACATTAAAATTGAATTTAAAGGGGCTAGAAATATTGTAAAATTGGTGCAGAAAAAAAACAACCAACTAAAGACGTGCAATTTCTTCAAGGATAAAACTAAGACAATATGAATAATCTAAATCATATGAAAGTGAAAATACATTCAACAGGTCACTGAATCATTACTAAAAAAGATAATACACAAGATTCTTCTCTTTTATTCTAGGGAAATCTTCTGCTCTGCTCTCTAGAAACAGTCACATATTTTTCTTTAATTTTGACAAGAAATAAATAAATATATATATATATATACACATACATATTAAACTGAATATAGGATGCGTGCAATATCCTTTAAAGAAACTACAAACATTAAAATCCAAAACAAAATCAAATCGAATGCCACCCAAAGAAGACCCCAGGAACATGGAGTTAAGACGGTTTCCACTAAGCTTTTATGTCATTAAGAAGTGCAGTTACTTATCAAAAGGGAAAAAAAAAACAGCAGTTACTCACTCCTCTCACCAAATCGTCCACATAATGCACAGAGGAACCACCTTTCAAAGTCAAAATTATAACATTCTGTGATCCTTCCTCACAGTCCTATGCATCACCCACTGCATCCAAATAGAGATGATGTGACCCTAACTCTCCAGCCACAATAAAATGTAGAAGGACCCTAACTCCCACCATCTCTTACCTTGCACATGCAGGACCCATTTACAGCTATCTCACTCGGCCTACGATTGTTGACAGTCAAGACTTTTACCCAAGGAATTGTGCAACTGAGACATGCTACTTTCCATTGTACAATAGCACTATAAAATCTAGGATCAATCTTGAAATCATAGACAGAACCAGATGCTAAAAAATTGAGTGCCTTCAAGAAAAACCACGAATGAGAGAGATATTTCAAGGAAGTGACACATATAAATACCCTAAGTACCTTTTAATTAAGTTGCCCTCTTCTTCAAGAGGAAAAATACCCTAACATCTCTACTAATTTCTCTCATTGTTTCCTGGACAGCAGGACCAACCTGATCTGAATGGTACCTTTTAACAATCCATGTTTCAAATGAAAAGCAGGTTACAGTAAGGGGACATGCTCACCCTTCTCAATATCATCATCATCCAAATCCAGATCACCACCCCTTGAATCTTCATCATCATCATCATCACTGCCTCTTTTACTGAGTCCCAATCTATTCTTCCTTGCTGCCCCCTCATCTTCTTCATTTTCCTCCCCTTTATCAGAAACATTACCTTCCTCATCCTTGCCAGATGTCTTTTTACGTCCACTCCCACCAACCACACCACTATGCTTTTCATCAACCCTCTCCACTCCCCCAAATGCAGCAGGTCCATTATTCGCAGTTTTCATCATCCATCTTTCATATCCGTCTGCAGTGTTTTTCAGGTTATTCATCTTTTCTTCTGCTTCCTCCAGTGTAAGTTGCTTATATTGTGCAACTTTGTTGAAGCTGTACCTGAAGATTGAACAAGTCAATCAACCAAAAAAAAATAAGCTAACAAGAAAATTCACATTACAGTGAATATTTCATCAAAACACTTTTTATAGAATAATAAAATAAAATGAAAGTAAAAAATATTTTTGCATCCCCCAAAAAAGGTTAAAAAATAAAAAAACAATTATCTTCATTTAGATATTACATTTTGCAAATAATAGGTTAGTGCATACCAAGAACCAGCAGGAATAGCAACAAACTCCTTCCCTTGCCACATTAATAGATAGTAAGTAGCAGATTGCACACTTTCAACCTGACCTTGATACTGAAATTTCCCTGTTTCATCCTCCAATAACCATGGTTTGTTCTTGTATTTCTCCTATGTGATCCAATAACAAATTAATATGAATAAATAAGTGAGAAGCCAATGAAATGTGAGCTATAGGATATTGGTCTGACTTTTAAATAAAATAAAGGAATATATGCTTTGCCATCAAGGTATGGATGTTCATTTGATCCACGTGTTGCTCCATCTTAGATTTTACCATATCATGTAGCCAGAGAGTACTTTTTTTTTATTGATAAACAAAATTTTATTGAGCATGAAATAGAGGGAGAAATTGCAATTTGTGAATAGAATATTTCTCCTTCGAGTCTTCGACTCTAAAATAATGCTAAGTTCCTAGCCATTTAAATTGTCTTTAATAAGTAAATCCATCTTGGTAAAGTGGATGGAACTAAATTAGCATTTCTCTGATTTCAATCATTTCCACTGTTTTTATCTAGCTCACATAATGCTGTGTCCCCAGAAGAGAAGCCTCAGCTATAAAATTAGCTCTTTATCATACCTTTTTGCTCCTTACATTAGCCTATCTTAAACCTATAAGACAATCTCTAGGTTAAAGTATACTCTCCTTTTAAATAAATATATTTTAAATGGTTTAACTCACTCAAAGACTGAAATTTTTGTACTACACAAAAATCCACATCATTTAAAAAAAAAAATGAAACAAAACCAGCTTTATAAAGGAATGAAAAAAAATCAAGTATGTGGTTTTAACTTCTGCAGTATAAAAAGAAAAATAAAAATAAACTAGACCATGCACAACTACAGCAACAACATAATGTTACCATCTAATTATGAGTACTGCTACATTTACAAAAGAATTACACAAAAATAATCTTACAAACTGACATAGTTTCATCTGATTTGGTAGATCTACTTTATAATAAAAGTAACTTTATAATCTGACGAACCACATCAAGCAATGTCAGTTTGTGGAATTGTTTTTGTGTAATCTCTTTGTGGCTATATTATTGTGGAATTGGTAGAGTGTATTTTCCTATATTATTGTAACTCTATGAAATCCAACTCCCAATAGAACAAATGAGAAGGGAGAAACAAGCAAAAACTACACAGTTGAAAAGGATGAACTCAATACCCGCAAGGCATCGGTTAATTGCCGTCCTTCAAGCCCTTCTTTATGAAGAGACCATTTATTCTCAGGCGTGTTCTTCTTTGAAAAGTTTGGCAAGCCAGTCACAAATCTACCAATAAAGTAATCCTTGTCGTTGTTAGAACTCACTCGAACAATGTATTCCTATATGTAATGCATAGAAGAGCACATAAGCATTTGGCTTGCAACAAGAACACACTCTACCCTGTGAAGTACTCAAAATAATAACTGAGCAAAATCGGAAACACCGCCAATGTATGCTGATCTGAATCTAGTATATTAAATACAAAAAAAAAAAAAACTTATCAAATATAGCCAAGTTGAACGGTGAAAACTTATCAGGTCCAACTATAACATGAATCTCTCAACCTATGAGCAGTCCTTACACCAACCTCTTCATAAACAAAGAACAAGAACTTGGAGAAACAAGCTACCAAGTAAAAGTTAATTACGTATAACTTTGAAGCACTTACAAGGCAAAAGTTCCTCAGTAGTCACTAGCATCAAAATTCAGAACTCTGTTCTGTTCCAGAGAACAAATTGAATTATAATTGACTTGTACAGATTATGAAATTGCTTTTCCAGCAGAAACAAATTAAGTTGAACATTATAATAAATATAACATATACACTGTAACAGGTCTCATAGCTCTGAATGAAAGTGGGCTAATAGGTTGGCATGTGTGACTTACGTAGTGGGCTGGTCTTTTGTTAGTCATAGGCACGTCAATTTAGCCCAGTTGTTGTAAGTAGTTAAGCAAGTCTATAAATAGTATGAAGTCTCGTAAGCAATTCAGCCTTAGACTTATAATGAAATCAGCTAGTTTGGAGGTTTTGGCTTCCTAGAAAAGTAGAAAAGCCACTCTACACTCTTGAGTTATTGTCTTGATTTAACATTCCTCTGTTTATTCTTTTCATTGTTTTTCTTCCATTTTCAATTAAACCAAACAAGATATCTTCGGTTCTTGACATTTGGTATCAGCGTGTGAATCTCTGAAAATGGAATGTTCAAGTTTTTCACTGACAAATCAGATACAAGCAAGAATTTCATCTACAAATAGACACCAAGAAGATAACCAAATAAGGTTATTTGCGGAAACAGCTCTATAATTAATCAAAATTCAAGAAAAAAGTGGAAAAGCTAATAAAGAATTAGGGTGGACTTTGGAGAACAAGAAAGAGAGTTGCAGATTATTGAAGATGATACTTTTGCACTAAAAGAGAAATTTTAACAACATGGAGAGAAACTTCTGCACAAATAAAGGTTGCAATCAACGTCGATATGAACAACGCACAAGAGCGTCAAAACAAGAACTTCCCAAAGAATCAAATGAAGTAGTTGAAGCTCTTACATGAATATTTATTTGAAAGAAATAGGCATAGCCCAAGTGGTATGCATGGAAAACAAAGAAAGAATGGTACAAGGAAAAGTAGCAGTTGAAGTTACAACTTACTTCTACAGAAAGTGGTAAGAAAATTTCACAAATTTCTTGTATTAACATTTTCAAGAATAAACACATTACCTATAAACAAGAACCAACATGTGTGTGTTCGTGCGTGTGAAAGGGGGGAGAGGGAGAGAGACTGAACTCGAATCAAGCGAGTGAGGATGGCGCCACAGTCGCAGCACTTGCCATGCTTCTCGGCCATGGTTTTGCCACAAGTCAAGCACAGAGTCATATGCTTGCAATCGCTTCCGTACAATTCCGCGGTCGATCCACATTCACTACACGACGGCTTCAATAGCAATTCCGTCGACATGTTCCTTTCTTCTCCTCCCCTTTCAAAATGACGCCAATATTTTAATCTTCCCAGGAAACAAACAGAAATTCGCGGGACGTCACAAACTACGAAGGCAAGGGGTTTCAAAGAGAAGAGCCCGAATGAATAAACAAGCGGTCAACAACGTAGCATGCGATACTTTGGCCACGAAATTTATAATTGAGAACACGTACTATCAATTTACACCTATTTTATAATTTATATGTATTTAATTTTTTTATTACAAAAAAATTATAAATAAATTATAAAATAATAGTAATCCTATTATTTCTCTTTATAATTACTTTCGGATTGTGGCGAGTACATAGTAGGGTCGGTGTATTTTAAAATTTTAGTAGTCCGAATTGTTTTAGGCCAGTTTGTTTTTGGTAAAATGATTTATATATAGCATTTTTAATAATACATTCTATTCACAAAGAGACAAATTATTCCATTTTTCATTATCTTTTTATTATCATATAATATATAATTAAATAATTAGAAATTATTTATTATATTTTATTTATTAGCCTATCATCTAATAACACATCATAGAATAATAAAAAGATAATAAAAAAAAATAATGAATAGATTTGTTATAACTATATAACTATTACCGAAGTATCTAATCATTATAATTTTTTTAAACTTTTTATATAAGATACAATAAATAGTTCGATTTTTTTAAAATTTTAGAATAAAAATAATATTAAAAAATATTCTAATAATATTTTATTTAACTTTCATTTTAACTCATTTCATCTCATCTATAAAAATAAACAAGACCTTATATACATATAATGTAATATATGTTCCGATACATTAGAGGGAAATGAAAGTTGAATCCATATTCCCACACAAGAGAGATTCACTTTTTTGTAGAAGAACACGATACATTTTTTATTTAAAAGAACATGATACCTCTTTTTAAATTGGAGCGTACTCATTTGGATACTGAAGTAATTTTTGATAATCTGAATTAATTTATAAATAATAGTGTTTTATGTATTCTATTGAAATATATTTAAATATAAACAGATTGATATATGAGTTTGAATGCATGAAATACGTTGAGAAAAGTTTAAACTTTTTATAAGTCTCCTCTTTTCTCTCAAGAGAAGGTGGAGAAAAAGTGAGGGTTTTCATACAGTAGAGTTTTCAAATAGAGTACGCACTCTCAAAAAACTTGATAAAAAAAAAAAAGGAAGGCGAAGGAGGATGATGCACCATTCACACTACTAAAAATGCTAGATTGACAAAAAAAAAATTAAATTAAATTAAATTTTTTTCTAACTTCTTTTGCAAGTGGACTTCTATTAGCGGCTCCACATCAACTTTTAGATAAAAAGACTGGTTTAAACACATTTAAGCATAATTTTTATCATAAATTTTTTTATACATTATATAATTAGGGGTTATGCGGGGTGTGATTGACCCTTTCATGCACATTTCTCCCATGAGGGGGGGGGGGGGGTGGTGTAAGGGGGCGGACATCACATGTGCCCTACCCTCCGCTTACTCCAATGCCTCATTGAGGCAGTGTGCAGGGGCGGACATCAGATTCATTTTGCTTCCCGTCCACTTCAATGGTATTGATAACCTATCAGACCTAATAATTATTTTTGGATCCAAGATTTTTTTTTAGAAAGAAACTATTATATAGTTTAAATTATAAATTAAAATTCATAAATACAACCATAATTTAATATTCAATAACATAATTTTTTGATTTGTTAAACTTGTATTCCTTAGATTGTATTATTTAGGGGTGCTCCCCACATATACGGATATGGAGGCAACCCTAATCCGCCCCCTGCCTAGGCGAAAGTAGAAAAATTCTACCGCTATCCGCCCCTGGATGCGGGGGTGAGGTACCCCACTTCACCGGCAGAGTATAGATCTTGGAGGACATCTATCCTCCCCCCCCCCCCCCCCCCCCGAGTCTCCCCTCTCCTCCGTGCTGGGCCATGGGCCCAGCATACGGTTCTAGGCCCAAGTTGCCCAAAAACACTATTTTTTTTTTGTAATTTTTGGGCCTATGATTTAGAATTTTTTTAAAAATATATAAAAATAAAAATAAAAAATTATATAAATAGTACAATTAAAAAAAAAACTGAAACTATATATATATATTTAAGAGTATCAAATTAGCCAAAGTAATAAATCCTCATCCTCCTAGCCCATGGCCCCCTAGGTCCTAATATATTGCAAATTAAAATAAATTACAAATATCAAATAACAAAAGTGAGTTACTAATCTATTATAGATTTTAATAAGTTACAAACATCAAAATACTAAAATGTTTCTCAAATACGAAAAAAGTGACTAAAGTAAACTAATAAAGTTTAACAAATGGAGTTAATGAGCCTAAAAGATTGAAGTGTCACCCTTTAACTTTGCGAAAGTTGGAAGTTGGAACACGTGGGGGTAAGATCATAAAATCTGAAAGATATAAACATTTTGAAATTAGAAATAAAAAGATCATAAATATAAAAATAAAAATTGAAATGATAAAATATTAAAAATGTAATCTGAAATTTAACTAAAATTATAACTAACCAAGAAGAGATGGTGACATTTTCTTGGGCCATGGGGAAGTCAAAATGCAACTAAATTGGATGTTGTGTCAACTATTGGCAGAATGCCTACAGCGATTGAATTTGACATTAAGAAATAAGAATTACTAAACTCTAAAATAAATCAAATAAATCATAGTAATCAATTAAATTAAAAATCAACGATATTTATTATTTATCAAACTCAGACTGTGAAGTAGTTTTCTCATCGACATCCACATAGTTAAGAACATCTAGAACGTAAAAGGTAATCCTCTTGATCTAATCTTGTGAGCAAATCAAGGCCTCCATAGTAGTAGAAGATAACGAACTTCGAAATGGATCCAATATATGCCCTACAGTGTTAAAAGCGAACTCAAATGCTACGGTGCTAATTGGGTTAGCCAAAATACTGCATGCTATTTCAGCAAGGATGGAGTACTTCACCGTATTGACCTTCCACCATCCTAATATATTAAAATTTTCTGCATATGATTCCAAGCCTGCTGCCAAATATCGGTCTATATCTGACTTTGCCTCAATAGATTAAGAGTTTAGTTAAGGGTCTTCAACCATGTTTCACGCCCAAATCACCTTACACTTTTTGGTCGCTAAGACATCTGGCAGAGGCACTAGGTGTAAGGATGGGTGCATTACCATCCTTAATCAATGTAAACTCATCAAATAATTTGATTATAATCTCTAGAACCATCCTCATAATTTGAGTAGCTTTTTGTTGGCCCAAATGTTACTTCCAACCCATACTTCATGCCATCAAGCTTAATTTGGGAGTCAAAAGCACTAGCCACATATAAAAGAACCTTTTGCTTATTCATATCTCCCAATATTTATCATATTTCACTTTCATGGCCACTCTCATCTTCTGAATCTTGCTATGATCACTCAAAGTCATCTTATTTATTTCATTTCTCACTCTAAAAATTTGTTGAGAGAAGTCATGCATTGTAGGGTACAAAGTATCAAAGATACTCAACGTCACCTCATAGAAAACACGTAAGCATTAAAAAAAATCGAAATTACAGCCCAATCATTTTTAGTTGGATGTCCCAATCCCCCATGGTCATCAAAATATCTAAAATATTGGATGTCTTCATCAATCATTAGTTGGAAAGCTTTTATATAATCTTGGGCCGCCTTTAACATTATAAATGTTGAGTTTCATATTGTTGGCATATCCGTACAAAGGCCCCTCTTGGTTGTTACGCCCGCATTCTTTGCAAAAGTTTTAAAATTTTCAAGTTTAGAGAGAGAAGACCTCACAAACTTTACTGCCATTCTGACTCTTACAATTGAGTCATCAACATATTTTAACCCATTGGAAACAATCAAATTTAGAATATGGGTGGCACACCTTACATGCAAATAATCATCCCCCATGATTGACCTATTTGCCTATTTGAGATCGAGTTTTAAAGAAGCCCATGTGACATCATTAGAGCTCTCATTATCAATTATAATAGCAAGAACTTTTGCCAAATCCAACTCTGTGATTGAGGCCTCCAATGCCCTCCTAATTATCTTATCTTTATAATCGGTGACCTGACAAAACTTCAAAATTTTCTTATACAATTTCCAATCAGAAGTAATGTGGTGTATAGTCACAAACATATAGTTGTAATTCTGAACGGATGTCTAAGTGTTGGTGGTGAGACAAACAACTAGACCTGCCAAAATCTCCCTTAATGAATCCTTCTCTTCTTGGTATATTCTTTTAACATCTTTTGCTACAGTGTGGTGATAAGAAATATTGAATATAGGTTCCAAGCGATGAGAATATGCTTGGAACCCCTCACCATCAACAATCTAGAATGACATCTCATCCATGATGACCATTCTTGCCAAATGTCTTTTACGTTCTTCAGGATCATATCTGGTATACTCCTTCAAAATAGTAACCCCACTACTACCATCGGCCATTTTTTTGAATCCAATCTCTAACTTAGATTGACTCTTTTGTTGCAAGGATTTTCATATAGGATTTTTTTTTTTTTGCACTGCTCTTTCAAGTGTACTTTCAATTGGAAGTACCATGTTTTATGTAGTGTCATCCATATAATTTACCACAATGCATATATTTAACTTGGGGGTTATCAGAATTGCCACCTTATACATTCTCAAAATGAGACTAGAGAATAGAAACAAATTTTTTAGAAGTGGGCTTGGGAGCAGGGCAAGGAGTGGGGATCATTTGAGGGTTGGTGGAAACTGTGGGGTTAGGAGTAGGATTCTCATTGTCAGGTATGTCAATATTGATTGTAGCATTGGTAGGGGTATGATATGACTCGCTAAAATCCAATGGAGTAGTTGACATTTTTCACAAACAGTTTTAAGTCACAAATCTGAAAGGCAAACAGCCAACAACCAAATTTCAACAATAGAATATATCAATTACATTGGGTTTCATTTTCAACACATATTTTGATAAATTAATTATCTAAAAATTGTAAAAATAATTGTAAGTTATTTTATAAAGAAATATCTAACATTTAACTGTTAACACATAATTATTAATTATTTAAGTAATTGTAAAAATAGTTGTAATACTATATAGTATATATAAGGCATGTCTAGCGTCCACATATTACATGGCTATTTCATATTTGCCTTTTTATAGTTTTACTTAGGGTTCCAAATTAGAACTTGAATCCTAAATTAGTTTAGGGTTTTGGATTGGAACCCTAATTAGTTTAGGATTTAGGGTTCCAATCCAAAACCCCAATTAATACAGAATTAGTGATTGGAATCCTAAATTAATTTAGGGTTTTAATCTGGAAAAAAATTAATAAAATACATAATCTAATATCAAGTAATCAAACAAAGTTTCAAACACATGCACACGACAAAATTCATAGCACACAATAACCAAATTCTCATCATTAATCCCCATTTCATCCCAACCAACCTCCAATCTCCATAACTCAACTCAACAAACTACAAAAATAAATAATAAAGAAAAAAACAAAGAAATTGGAGTATAGGTTTCATAACTACTTGTGAGTTGTGAGAGCTTGGGGACTTCAAATGGTGATGAGAAACTAAAGACAGAGTGTGACGGAAGAAGGAAGGCGACAGTAGGCGGTAAGCGATGAGGACATAGTCGCGAAGGGGGAGTTTTCGAGAATTTGAATCAGCAAAAACCTAAAATCGAGAGGGGGGGATTTGTCGAGATTGGGAATGAAATTTGAAAGGGGTTTATTTACCCCAAACCAAAACGCATCGGGTAAATATAAAAACAAAAAACAAACAAAAATTAGAAGCAAAACGACGCCGTTTTTGCCTCTAATGTATTTTTTATATATCATATATCATATATATAATATAGTTAATATATATTTTAAAATATGGGGGGCAGGGGCACCCCCCACCATCGCATTGCCCCCCAATGTAGTGCGAGGGGCCCCGCACCCTATCGTGTGGGGCAGATCTCCCACCACCCAACCCTATTATCTATCAATCCCTTTTTGAATGAGTTAAAAAGTAAAAATATATATGATTCAAGGGTGATGAAAAGTCCACATTTATAAAATAGTGATATGCCTATAAAAAAGATCTTATAAAAATTCATTTACAAACTGAAATGGTTTTTTGTGATACATTATTTATACTTTACAACAAAAAATTATTTATATTTCGATATTATATCAAACTATATCAATTTGTAAGATTTTTTTTGTAAGATCTCTTTGTAGACCAACATTTACCTATCTATTTTCATCTTTCTCATATGTAGTTTCTATGCTAGAAAAAAAGTTTTTCTTCCCTTTTATCGCATCAGAAATGATAACAAGTGCGTGCATTTCACTATCAAAGCCCTTGCGAATGCTGTGTAGCTAACTCATGGTTTAAGCCTGGCTCGAATGTTAAGCAACAATTGAGTTTTTGTTTGCGCATTTTCTAGTCATAAATCGGGCTAAATATGCAGCTCAACAACATCCCACCTAGAGATTGATTCTTCACATGCCAGCCACTAGTTCCAGCACAGGCCCTATTACCTTTGCAACTCGCAACTCTCATCTCCAAGCCAGAAAATGCACTAAAGTCGAGCTTAATTTGAGTCTCTCACATGCATTGCCCTTAGTTAGTAAATTTACAATGACTCATAACTCCCACTATACTGGGAATATCCAGTCTCGAATCGACCATGGTAACCTTAGCCAATGTCCACTTGCTGGATCTCTTGGCTTGCAAAATTTTCTTGTTCTTTTATAGCTCACCACCTTCTATTAGTAGAATATTGTTCAAGGTAGCTGTCCACCATAGAGGTTTGGTTGTCTTGACAACTCTGCAAGCATCAACTATAGGTGTAGACATCCCTGGAATACTAGAAGTTCTGCACCCATATCTTACACCTTTGCTCCACACCATATCTTGGGAGATTTTTCAGGCTTACATGAGGAACACCAAGCCAACCCCTTTTTGCTTACCTATCTATTTTGCTAGACCAAGCCTATTCTTTTCTAGTCCTATATTTTCCTGTACATCACTAGAACATGATCTCAAATACAAAATGTTCAATCTCTTACCATGCGCCAAGACCAGCGCACTCTTCTTGACCTTCCATGCTACTCTAGAAATGCTACTATATGACTACTATCATTAAGATTTATCACAGAGATCTTATTTCTCTTCAGATTTGGGACTTGTTTGACTTACTACAAATTTACACACTCCTATTAGGAAGTATGATGCACACATCATGCATTTTTACCACACCTAGTACCTCTCCATCAGCTGTGTACATTTTTTCAAAATACCAACAATAAAGTTTTGCATGATCTCTCGATGTGAGGTGTTATGGAATGAAACTCCTGAATCTAACACTCAATGGTCAATCAAATTGTGCACTGCATAAATTAAAGCATCCTATATTTTTTCAGCCACCACATTCACATTGTCATCATTAGTACTTTATCAAATTTGATAGTCTCTCTTTATGTGGCCCATCTTGCCACAACTCCAGGAAGTGATTTACTTTCCATATCTCGTCTTGCTTTTGTCCCTGTTCTTAGAGCTTGACGTACCGTGTCTGGATGGTCAATATTTAAGACTAAGACTGAACCTGAGAACTCACCAAAATCTATTTTGTATACCTCCTTAGTAAGAATCATGTCACATACTTTATCATAATTTAGTTTTGCCTTATCTACTCAATTACCGGCTCATGACCTCCCAACCATTTGGCAACAATGCTAATAGAATTAATGTTTTGTTCTATTCAAACTCATTCTCAACATAAGACAATTGATTTATAATCGTATTAAAGTCATCCAAGTATGACACAACTTCTTCATCAAATATACCTTGTTATTTGTCAAAGACTCTTTCATACATTCATGACAAAGCTGTCATGAGATCCACTGTGGTCATTTCCTTAATTACGTTGTGTACAGTCAATCTTGATAGTGTCAGCCAAATAATCTCCAGAACTTGTCGATCTAACTTGTTCCGATCAACATTGTACATGCTTTCTCAATAGTGGAAGATGGAGTCTTTTCCTATAGAGGTAGTCATCTATCTGTATCTTCCAGTATTCGAAGTTAGTGCCATCGAATTTCTTGATTTTAGATGCTTTCACTTTGTCTCTAGCCATCATTCTTCCTTAGATTTGAAACTTGGCTCTAATACCAGTTGTCATGAAACCAACGATAACAAATAAATAAAAGTAAAAAATTACACGATACAAAATTAATGTGACTCGACAATGTGCATACGTCGGCAGAACTCAAGAAAATTTTACTTTATAAGAGATTACAATCATACAACGAGTTACAAAAGCACCACCCTACTCAGACAATCTCAACTCTCTCTCTCTCTTTAGAGTTTTTTCTCTCTCTCTTAATATGCTCTCGCACTTTTGCCTTTTTCTATACACTTTAATTCGCTAAAATTTACCCAAAAGAACAAATATTACATATATATATATAGTGAAAATGACGCTAAAAATCCTAATGACAAAATTGGATTCTTCGCTCAAGTGGATGTTGAGCTTCTCGATCAAACACTAGGATTAATGCTTTACTCGAGTCCATTATCGAGTACACCTCGAACAAACTCATGAGTTGAGTCTCGCTCCAGCACTAGCTTCATTGATAATCAAGTGAACTTTCAATCTATGCCTTCTATTATCACAAATTAGACTCTACATACAATTCAACAAGTTTTTCTACTCAACAGTCTTACCTCACATGCATGCTGAAATGAGTTCTTATTTTTTATCTTTTAATTTTTCCTCTTAATAGGTATATAATGTAAGGCGACTGAGTAGAAGTTTACTTCTTTTATGTTTCCTTTGGCAGCCTAGTTATATAGTAGGAGGTATAAAATAAGATTCGCTGGCATGCTGCCCTGTCATATTGATATCAACCATGTCATATTGATATCATCCACGCCCAAGGCACTTGAAAAAACCAGTCCTTCGGGCCTTCGGAATTAGCCATAGAATTTCCGTCCGTTTGAATGATGGATGGCATCAACCTTAAAACGTGATCAGGCCCCAGTGCCACTAATTTCAACTACCGTACCAAATTTCCTAACCCCTTTTTAAATGTAATAAAAATCAGTTATCAATATCTTTTTTCTTCTAAATAAAAATAAAAAATTAATAAACAAAAAGAGAGTGACCCCACACCGCTAAACACTAGTACAAATATCGTCACAGGTGTTGTCCAGACTCCATACTCCCACGCCTTCGCTCTCCTCCGTCAGTTACTCGTCGGAGCTTGAACTCCACGCCTTCACTCTCCTCCAGGCAACCACCAGCCCAGATGGCTCTGAAATCTTTCATCGAAGTCCACCCGGACTCTCACTTCCCCATCCAGAACCTCCCGTACGGGGTGTTCAGGCCAGAATCGGGTTCAGTGCCCCGACTGGGTGTGGCGATCGGTGACTACGTGCTGGACCTCTCCGCGATCGCCTCTTCCGGGCTCTTCGACGGCCCAATCCTTAAGAACTCCGATTGCTTCTCTCAGGTTCGTGTTCTATCTCGGTTTGCAGTGTTTTAGTGATGCGTTTCATTGTAGCTCTAAGTTTAGACTCAATATTTGCGCTGTCTTCGGATTTAGTGGTAGGTTTTTCTGGATTTTTGTGTAGTTTATTTTAGACAAGAAGGTCGCTACCGGTAACCACCTTGTTTGGTTGCCGATAAACCGGAGGAAAAGAGAATAGATAAAAATGAACATCTCATAGTTTTTCCGGGATCATATCTCGAGAAAATAAACAGAGATACTGTGCTTAGTGATATTTACTTTAGGTTGAAACTTTCAGTTCATTAAGAATTTTATCAGGAATTATAAGAGCGTCATGGTTTAAACTTTACTATGTAGTTAGTGAATGGAACTTTTTTTAGTTAGTACAAGAACGATCACCATATTGGCGAGATATTGCCTGATGTTCTCATTTTTGCAGATGTTTGGTGCGGAATATATGACTATTATATCCTGCTTTGTTGATAATTCTGACTTGAGAGTTTGGGCAGAACATCTTAACTAATTTTTGCAAAGTGTTATGTTTTCAATTTCAGCCTAATTTAAACAAGTTCCTGGCTATGGGACGGCCTGCTTGGACGGAAGCTCGTGCTACACTTCAAAGGCTATTGTCATGTATGCTAACTATCAGTTCAATTGGCCTTTAATTTAATTTACACTTCCTGAACTTGTAGTGGTCCTAGCGGGTTTTGCATTGTAATTATTTGGCCCTAAGATAATACAATATTTAGCTTGTTTATGTTAAAGCATCAAGCAAGCTCACGCTGAGTCAAATTTATATGAAATATTGAAAAGTTCACTACCCTCTGTGCAGCTACTGAACCAGCACTGCGTGACAATGGAGCTTTAAGGCAGAAGTCTCTGGTGCCATTGGTAATACACTTATATAGACCTGAATAAGTAGTCAATCTGTAGATGTTTGCATTTCCAAAGTTAACCTCATCGCCAAATTTGTAGGACAAGGCAGAGATGCTTCTTCCTGTTGCAATAGGGGATTACACAGACTTCTTTTCATCCATGCATCATGCGAAGAATTGTGGGACCATATTTCGTGGGCCTCAGAACCCTATTCCCCCAAACTGGTATCTTGGCCATGGTTTATGACCTATACCCTTCTTCTTCTTCTTCTTCTTCTTCTTTTTTAAGCTGAGAAAGTGTCATTTGATTTCCAGGTTCCACCTTCCCATTGCGTATCATGGGCGAGCATCGTCTATTGTTATGTCAGGGACAGACATTGTTCGACCAAGGTTTGAGATTATAAATTTTAAATCATTATTATCTTTGTTGTTGTTTGGCAATAACATAAAGTGAGCAACAAACGTATCTCAGAAAAAATGAAGAAAGATAAGCAAATGGGTGGTTTTGGAATATCTTCCAACAATGATATTGCCTTTATACATCTATAGCAGGCATTAAATGAACATATATGAGTGTGTGCTTTTTCATCTCGAAGTGAGTGAATATGTGAGACATTGAGCGTGTATGCATCTAATTGGTGTTTTTGTGTGTCTTTTGTTTATACGCAGTTTCTTTTGCATGCATATGCATGTTTTTTTATGCTTAATGAGATCAATAAAGTGTCAGGCAGAACTTTTACTTCAAGTGCACCTTATTGATCTACTTATGATTCCCTGGATATTTTGGTTTTGCACACATTGTATCTTTCCTCAATTTAGTGGGCTAATTGATCAAATCTTGGATGGAATTACATCCATTTCTTATTATAATGATGAATTTGGTTCCTTAGCCTACAGGTTTGGGTTGGACAGATTTAAGAGTGACATAATTCCCCCATATCATATTTATCTCATACAGTTTAAAATTTGATTTCTTCCAGAGGTCAAGGCCAACCGACTGGCAACTCTCCACCATATTTTGGACCATCATTGAAGCTAGACTTTGAACTTGAAATGGTTAGCCTTTTATAGATACTCACCTGGTCATATATTTCCCCATAATCTGTAATCATATGAACATGTAACTATGATTTTAGAATTTAAAATCAAACTAATATCCATCCAATTTTCATTCTGGTTATGCTCCTTTCTTTTCATGTGTAGTTTTGCTTCTTTTTGGCCATCAGTTTTGGATTTGCAATTACCCTCCTTGTACTTCAGCATTGCAACTAATTTCAGGTTCCTTTGTTTCTTGCAGGCTGCATTTGTTGGTCCTGGAAACGAATTAGGAAAACCTATAGATGTTAATGAGGCGGCAGATCATATATTTGGACTTGTGTTGATGAATGACTGGAGTGGTACTAATACTTTCTGGTGCTTCATTTTACTGTTATTGTTCATTTAATATTTGATGCTATATTGATGAGAAGTTGTTTTTGACAGCTAGAGACATTCAGGCATGGGAATATGTGCCTCTCGGCCCTTTTCTTGGAAAGAGTTTTGGTAAAAGGATTAAATTCTATTGCTACATTTTTTGAATTCCATTGGGCACACTCGAAGTTTAAAATATATGCACTTTTTAGGATTGTATTTTGCACATGTACATTGCTTAAAGTGATCTGTTAGCCTACAGAGAACTGAAGTTACTTTGTCTTACATAATCTCCTTAGGTACTACAATATCCCCTTGGATTGTAACACTGGATGCTCTCGAACCTTTTGCTTGTGATGCTCCCAGACAGGTAGCTCCTATCTGTCATTTATACATGAAAGTTCTCATTTTATTACATTTTCCTCCTATTTCTTGCATGAAAGAGGCATGAAAACATGCTATACGATGTGTTCTTTAAATTGCAGGACCCTCCTCCGTTGCCATATCTGGCCGAAAAAATATCAAAGAACTATGACATTGCATTAGAGGTAGTATCTGGCTGCTTTTTTGCACAAGTATACTTCAATGGTCTTGTTTTGTAAATTATCTTCCTTTCTAATTATTGATTAGTGTCCCCTGTTTCTTGCTGTAATCTTCTTTGTATGTCATATGGAAATGTGTTTTTTTAAGGCGTTATATGGTCCAAAACTTATTGCATCCTCATGATAATGATGAAATGCCCTCTTGCTGGAAGGTTCAAATTAAACCTGCTGGACACAAAGATTCAAGTGTGGTCACGAGAAGTAATTTCAACAATTTGTAAGTGCCACTACATTCATCCCCTCTTTCTTTAGAGGAATGTTTACAACTTCCCACGAAATAGAAAGGTTTAAATATCTGTTTCTTTGTAAGTGTCAAGATTTAAATATCTTATATATCATTTCTGGTATTCTATATGCAAGTAAAAAAAAAATTCTGAAACTCTGGTATAAAAAGATCTATTTCATTATTATTCAATTGTGTCTACTATGTGGTGCTTTTTCTGTTATGCATCTTGAATTTCTTTTACTTGTATTGTAGATATTGGACATTGACTCAACAGCTTGCCCACCACACCATTAACGGTTGCAACTTGAGGCCTGGTGATCTCCTTGGAACTGGGACAATCAGTGGACCTGTATGGTTTCTTCTTATCTTTTATTTTTTAGTTTTTGAAATTCATAAGGTCATACCTTAGAATTATGTTTATTTGTAGTCAAATAACTGCGCAACTAAAAAAAAAAAAAACCATGGAACTATAGTTCAAAGCCTTTAATACTCGAATCGGGCAGTTTAATTCAGCCACCACTTGTGTTTCCTACAGGAGCCAGAATCTCTTGGATGCTTGCTAGAGTTGTCGTGGAATGGACAGAAACCACTATCCTTAAATGGGATGCCCCGAACGTTCCTAGAAGATGGAGATGAAGTCATTTTTACTGGTTTTTGCAAGGTTCTTACCCTTACAACTCCCTTGTCACATTCTTCACTCTCACTCTTAGGAACTCATGCATGGATCTTACATCAAATTTCAGGATATTTTCTATCTAGATATTTAATATGTATCATGTGAAAGGAACTTCAATTTCAGACGTTAGCAACCTTTAGGGGTTGTCTCAAGTGGTAAAGACCTTGGATTTGGAGATATGCTTCCCTCAGATCTAAGGTACAAGTGCCCTTGAGTGCAAACAATCTATAGAGGTCATCGAATTGGGAGATTTTTCCTTTGAATTAGTAGAGGTGCACTTGTAGGATACTCATTGTCGAGGGTCTTTGAACCCCTAGATTAGTCAAGACGCTGTTTCTAGACACCCGATGCCAATTAAAAAAAAATCAGACATCAGCATCATGTTTGATGATTTCTTACTGCATATTAGAGTTCAAAATTTATAGAACTAAATGCTTGAACTTGACATGATTGCCAGGGGAATGGTTACAAAGTTGGTTTTGGGACATGCTCTGGAAAGGTTATTCCATCACACCCCTGAGAGGATGTTGTTTCCCTGATTAAAGTAACTGCGGTAAGATCCGATCACCTCAATGTGAATTGAATTTGCTGGAGCTGGGCTAGATTTGATGTCTTTCTGTCGGTGTTTCTGTGATCTCTATGTACTCTGTGCTAAATGAAACAGTTAAAATCGTTTAATGCATGTGCCTTTTGTCGGCGTGCCCTAAAATAAACTGAGGAAGTTCGGGAACTAGAACTTAGAAATACTTTATTTGCTTCAATCTGAGCTTTCCCACAATTGTATGAGCCTATGAGATTTTCACCTGCCATTGTTTGCCAAAATATGTCCAAGCACCAAAGGTTGTGAAACTGCCTCCAGCTTACAGGTTATAATCGTTATTTTCTTAAATTAAATGATTCGGGTTTTATTCTTAACATAAATTCTTAAAAAAAAAAAACAAGAATTTATGTAAAATTAAAATCTAAAGTATTTAATTAAAAAGTACTAAGTTCATAAAGAATGGTAGGTATTGTTTATTTTCTGAAAACAGAGAGACTGATTTCCATGGGATTAGCTACGCCTTGTGCACAAGTACATGTGCTGGGCCTAAAGCAAGCCCTTTAGTCAAGAAAGGGGGAAAAAGGCCAAAAAGTTACACATAATGCACTTTCACAATTCATTTCATAACAATGTTGGAAGATAAGAGTAATAATATTGGTTGTATCAAAATTTTCTTTTAAAGTATGATAGAAAGAATAGGTTTGATGGTAAGGGAACACTTAAAAAAATCTTATATTGGTATGAAGATTTACTATTTAAAGGCTAAATCAAAAATATTTTTATTTTATTTTCTTCGCTTTTTTTTCCTTATTTTTGATTAAATATGATAAAAGTTTTTTGATGAGTTTGATTTTTTTAGGTGTTTTCTTTTTATTAAACTTGTATTTTTTTTTTTTATCAAATTTTCAAAGAAAATTTTGACGGAATCAATACTAGTGTGCTCAGAGGGTATTTCAAAAAATGATCTTACTCAAATATGGTATTTTAGAAATGAGGAGAATGGTATTAAGTGTTGTAAAAACTAATCTTAAAATCTTTTTCTGAAAAATAGAGAGTAAAGAGCAGTGGGTCCCGTTTCTTGAGGGACGGTCGTCACGCAACTGATACATACGTATTGTCCAACCTGGGATTTGGTCAATTATGGCCTGAGCGAAGAAGGCTTTGGAGTGGGTCAGGTCTCTCTCTTTGGAGAGAGGAGGGAGATCAACGCGTGAGGCCCATTGCGGCGTTGCTATAAGCAGATTCTGGACGAAAGACATGCAATGAAACCCACCCAATACCCCAATATGCCAAAGATGAGGCTTATATTTCAAATTGATGTCTAGTGACCACTTGATCTAGTTTGGTGACAAATGTTTTGTTTTCTTATTTCATTTTCTTCTGAGAGGTGAGAAAAATATCCATCGGATGCTTCTCGCCTTTTCAACATCGATTAAAATTTAATTCCAATCTCTTTTTACACAACCTTACATTTTGCAACAAATCAATACTTCATCAAATCGAGTTTTATCTTTCCTCTTTCAGCACCACTTGGAGAGGAAATCCAGACACGTAAAGAAATTTGGTCCATTGAGATGACAATAACATGTATATCTTATGAGGTGTTATGGCCATAACTTCTTTGTTTTTCCGCTCATAAAGTTTGTGTAAAGTTAAATTCACAAATTGATATAATTTTATGCGATAGGTTAGATCTATTTTATAATTTAACGTATATCATAAACTCATAATTTTGCTTTTATAAAATCATTTCTTGACTAAAATATTTATCTTATATTTTTTTATTGCCTTCGCTTACTAGCTGTCTGCCGTTGAATAACATGTGCAATATTGTGGAAAACAGTGTCTCGTATCCTCTGGTTCTCTGTAAAGTCGTTGAAAAAGCCACAATTTTGGGTAGAGATATTCTCACTTTTTGTGAGAAAGCAGAAAGCCGAAAGCTACCTTTTCAACTGGCTTTACCATGGGCTTTGAAGAAAAGAATATGGTTTACAGAACGATTTAGCTTTGAGACAAAGACGTAAATAAAATACAAACCATTTACCTCACTTCCCGTCCAACAAGGAGTGCTATTAGAAAATTGTGGAAGATGCCATTAATCCGTCTAAGGAATGTGATAGGAGAAGTTATTGATGGACCATTTTCTTAAGTCGGTTGGTCCAGACAGTCCAGTGCTAATGAATTTGAAAGGATAGTTAATGGGCATCACCTGATTCATGTCCTTATAGATGGGATTTTTCTTATGAGAAATATTAAGGTCTTGTATTATAAATTTATCTTATCTCAATTCAATTTATTTTATTTTAAATTCATCTTTACATTTTTTTAAATTCTCATACAAAATATAAATTTTAATACATTTTTTACAAATTTCAATTCAATTTTTTTCAAATCTCCAAATAATAATAATAATAATATTTTATTTAACTTTCAAAAATTACTTTAAACTAAATTTAAACAGGGCTAAAGCACCTCATGGGATGTTCGATCGGAGATCTTCACAGTGTGTCCTTTTTAATAATAATAAAAAAATATTTTTTAATAATATTATAATATTCTTATGTGTGGCTGTAGCTGATCGGAATCTCTTGTGTGGCTTTAGCTATTTTCTCATACATAGAAAACAGTGGCTCAACATGGTTCGCATGTTGCCCCCACCAAAATGCCATCATCCAGCATTGGCATTCCAGTACTTTCTGATGACCTTTTATTTATTTATTAATGTTTTTTTGGCTTGATCTTGTTCCATTTTCTTTATCACGATAAATACGTGGCCAATAGATCTATAATGAAACTATCTATTCTTCTAATCTTCTCACGTTCTAAAAATAATTTCATAAATTAGTTTATTTTTATATAAAAAATAAAAATAATTTTACAATCTAATATATAATTAGATTGTGAATCAAATATTTCTCTTTTACGCAAAATAATTTGCATCTTTCCATGTCACGCATGCGGACTATACTCAACAGCCAGTACTGAAAGTGAGATAATTATTGAAACAGCTTCTTTCACATGCACCAGCTTTGAAAAGGAATAATAACTAATGGAATAAAAGCAATGTCAGGGATATATGATTTCGTGTACTTTTTATAAAATTGATAATATAATAATAATATTCTGTCAATCAAAATATTAAAAAAAAATATTTAGAAAAAGAAAAAAAATATAATAAAAAATAATTAAATTAAAAATACGTAAAAATAAGATTTTTTTATGATATGTACGTAAAAAAATATATATATACAAATCGTGTATGAATATTATTTCTCGTAAAATAATAACTAATTTGTGGTCAAAACATAAAAAGCGAATATTTTCTTTGAAAAAAAGAAAATGTCTAATCATCCAATGGAATCCCTTCCTTTAGAGACAAAAAAAAAAATTATATAACTTTTTATTATTCACATAAATTTTACATATTATATTATATTATATTTTTATTAAATATTAATATATAAATAATAAATAATTAAAAAATTAATAAAAATAATTAAAAAATAATAATATGTTAAGTTTAAAAAGTTTTTATAACTTTCCGAGAAAAGAAGTAAGTACAATGGAATCTTCTCCTTTGCGATAGGTGCAGATTTGTTTGATTATTGGCTCTGAGTTGCCTCCGTAGTCCGTAGTGCTTCATTTTGTCTTTTTCAAATACAGGGATATGGTGACAACAATTACCTCCAATTTGGATAGTAATTTTTTTAAAATTTATCTCAGTTCATTTTAATATCAAAATATTATAAATATTAAATATTTTTTAATTTCAAATCTTTTAACTTTTTAATGTAATTATTATATAATTATTATAATTTTTTTAAACTTTAAAACAAAACATAATAGATAATTCAACATTTTCAAATATTAAGACAAAAGTAATATTATAATTATATTATAATTTTATACTATTGTTTTTTCAATTTATTTATCTCATTTTTCAAATTTCTATAAATTTTAAAATATTATATTATTATTTATAAATCATATCATCTTAAAATCAGGATCTAAACTAGAAGTTTTCTTGTTTGACTCTCGTTTTATTATCAACACCGTCCTATCGAAATTATCACTCATCGAAATTATCACTCATATGCTTGCGCTAATTCCGAAAGAAAACCCGGGGTTTTCTATAGAGAATATAATAACTCTCATTAAAGACAAATCTCATAAATGTTAGAGCACTAATATTGATTCTATCAAAAGATTAAAAAAGTTAATGTAAAATATAAATATGATAAAAATAAAAAATACATTAAGAAATCTACGTTGGATTCATTAAAAAATTTACATCATATTTAATCAAACTTAAAAAAAAAGTAAAATAAAGTAAAATAAAAATACTTTTAGTTTAATTTTTTAATAGTAATTACCCGTAAAAATTGTTTTAAGTGCTCTCGTTCTATCAAACTTGTACTTTCTATTATAATTTGAATAAAATTTTTGATGGAACGAATTCTAATATTCTTAATATTGTGGGTATACGAGTATTAATATTGACTCTATCAAAAATCAATACAAATATAAATTGATGTATTCACTTAAAACACTCATGCATTGAATCTATCAAATAAAATAAAGGGAAGATTTGACCTACAGTACTCACTTATCTTCCTTCATATTTGAATGTGCACTATTTACAAGCCAAATTATTATTTAATAATATTTAATCAACCGATTTCATCATCTTCACAAACCTTTTAATTATATGTTTTGTTTTCTTCCGATAGTCATTATATTCATATACATTTTGGTGTATATATTGATCCAGAATATAATTATTTTGTTGATTGCATTAATTACTTAATTTTATTTGTAGATCTCTCTTGCTGGGTATGTAGTGTAAAATTTGTAACTACAAGAAAAAATATATATGGTTAGTGTACATATAATTAGTAATTAGTGTAATTATAAAATATGAAAAATATAATAATTTAAGTATCAAGCTAAATTATTAATGCATATATGGTTAGCATAATTATATAATATGAAAAAAATTAAAAATGTTTTTATTAAAAAAATATTATTATTTTATTATTTTAATAAATTTAATAATAAATTCAATATGAGATTATGAATATGAAGATATTTATTTATTTTATTAAATTTTTACTTTTCATCAAATTTTTAAATTGACTTTGATAAACTAATCTGAATGCTTTAATGATGGTCAAAGCAAATAGCTAAGGAAATACATCATCATGCATTTAATTTATTTGACATTTCTTAATATCTTACTTATTTGACAATTTTTTAATATCTTTTGTATCAAAATTTAAAAAACAAAAAAGAATAAATAAATGAAAAAGCCATTTTATAATCTATCTGTAGCATACCTATTTTTTAATATCTTTTGTATAAAAATTCAGTGACAGCATTGGTTTTACTTTTATGGCCCAAAAATAATTGTACTTTTCACATATATTGTAAAAAAAAAAAAAAAATGTTACGAGAATGTCTTATGTAACAACTTTCATAACAAGTTTTGGATTTTGATTTTTATATATTTAAATATTTAAAAAAAATAAGAAATTATAAAAAATAAGAAATTAGTGAATATATATGGTATAAGATATTCATATAAAAAAATTTCCACTAATAAATGATTGTACAATTCTTCGATCGAATTATGTGATTCGATGCAATTGTTTTAATTTTATGTCGGTTTGAATTTAGAGATTAAATAATGAAAGATGTTTTAAAAGTTGAATAATGTATTATTAGAATATTATTTTTTTAATATTATTATTATTTTAAGATTTTAAAAAAATTATTAAAATTAAAAAAATATATTAAAATTAAAAAATATATTAAAAATTAAAAATAGAATAATAAATTTAAAATGAGGATCAACAGTCCGAATCCAAACCATGCCTAAACCGTTCAATGAACTGACTTATGAGAGCATGGTTAATGTGCCAGGTGAAAATATAGGCAATCGCGGCACACCGGATTGAAAAAAAAAAAAAAAACTGTAGCTATGGGGGTGTATCGGTCACTGTTTCCTAACACGTGTCAGACCAACATTCGTTTACAAGGTTACTGACGTGTTGAGAGCCGTCGAAGTTAGACCACGAAAAGTATTCATAAAAAAGGAGCCAGCAACCGCGTACTCCTCAAACGCCCTAACATCAGCCTTACACCGGAGGAGTTGGGGGAAGAACAGCCAGAATCCGGTAACCATCACGAATCCGACGGTCAGGGCCCGTGCTATAATCGTCGGTAACCGGAATCTTCCGGCGAAAGCCTTCTTCAAAGCGATCTCGACCATCAGACAAACCCCGTGGAGGAGGAAAAACCCCGTGATCTCCCAGGTGGGCCTCACACGCCCCAGGTAGTAGAAAATCAGCTCGTGCATGAGCGCCGACACGACAAAGGTACCGAGTACGGCCGGCAGTGATGCCCACCTGTGGTTTCCCATCACGCGAGTCGCGACGTGGAGGACGGGTTCGTATACGGTCGGTCGTAGGATGCCGGTGACCATGATATTCCATCGCCGGCCCCAGAAGTCCTGCAAGGAGGTGGACAGATATGGCTCGTCGAACTGTGGTTCGAGCTCGAGACCCAGGATGGCTCGAGCCAGGGCGGCGACCATGGCCAAGATGATTTCGAGGCAGAAATATATATGGAAGCAATATAGAATGAGTAAGACGGTCGGATGAATATGCTCACTGTAGTCATAAACTCGTACCAACATTGCCAATAACAGACCCTTTGTTCCGTAATTCAGAGGCGATTTCTGTCCCATTTTAGGCTTTTCAGGAAGTGGGTTTTCTTTTGTTTCGCCATTGGAATGTGATTTTCTTCGATCCGGAGTATGAGTACCGTTTTGGCCAGTTGATTGTGATTTAGGAGCAGGATTTTGCTGGAGCTTAATGGGCAAACAAGCAATAGCAAGGAAGCGGCCAAGAGAGATTGAAGTGTTGGAGGTGGAGGATAAAGGTCCTCTACCGAAAGCAAAGAGCAAAAGCTTAAAGTTGGCAAGCCAAGCAAGAAAAAAAGCAGTGAGGCCGCCGAGGTGAATGGAGGAGAGGTAAAGAGGAAGGAGAAGAAAGAGGGAAACGATGGGGAGCAAAGCTAAGAGTCTTGGAAATCCTCTGGGAACAAACTTGCCTATGGCATAGGAGTAGCACAGAGATAAGAAGACTGAAAGCCATACCTTTGTGAAGTTCTTCATCTCCCCGGTGGCCTCCATTTTCTCTCTTACTGATCTTGTTGCCAAAGAGTTTAGGAATAGAGGTTTTGGAACCACAAGTTTAGGCAAGGAAGAAAATATGTATCTTCTGAAAAGAAATGTGAGAGGCAGCACTCACCAGGTAGGGATCAGATTCGTCTCTACCACGTTTCTTTGGCTCGGAAGAGAGAGAGAGAGAGAGAGAGAGAGAGAGAGAACGGAGGTAATTTTGATTTGGAAACTCGAAGCTTTATAGCGTTGATATTGGATTAGTTCAATTTTTTTAAAGTACGATTTTGAATATATATTAAAAAATTTAGTCATTAATTAATAGTAGATAAAAAAATATGAAAATAAATAAAAATATTATTATTTTTCAAAAATAAATAGTAAATTCAATTTTTTTTAAATTTAAAGAAAATTTTACTATTCATTTTTAAATTTAAATTTAAATTTACTATTCATTTTTAAAAAGTAAGAATACTTTTATTTATTTTTTGTATTTTTTTTATTGATAAAATATGATCAAAATTTTTTAATATATGTGTAAAGTTATACTTTTTTTTTTAAAATTTTTTTAGTTAATCTAATGCCAATACTCTTTATAGGGATTATTCTAACTTTTTAAAATTCTAATACAAAATATAACAGACAATTTATTATGATCTCATATCGATTAAGGTCCTGTTTGGATTTGCACTTCCATTTCATTATTATATTTTTATAATTTTTTATACAAAACACAAATTTCTATATACATTTTTCAAATATCAATACACATTTTTTAAATTCCAAAATAATAATATTATTAAAAAATAAACTAAACTTATCTCTGAATCCAAGCGGGGCCTAAATATGAAATTAGTTAATAGTTTATTAGCTTTTAAGCACCATTCTTTTATAAATTAATTTTTAAAGGTGAGTAATTGTAGGGGTGTAAAAAAAAAACCTGAAAACCAGTCTGGACCAGTCCAAATCGGACCGGTCAGACCGGTTTTGAATCGATTTGGACCAAAACCGATTTCTAGAAATACAAAATCGGTAAGTATCGGTCCAAATCCGGTTCCGAGAAATTTTAGATCGGACCGGTCATGTTACATATATATTTAAAATTATTTGTTTAAAATATTATATATGATATGTTTTTATATTATATATAATTTTTTTTAAATAATAATAGAAATTATATATACAATTTGACGTCAATCCGTATATTTAAAAAGAAAAAAAAAATTAAAACAACACTTGAAGAGAGGACAACTGAAATGTCGAACATCAATAGAGAGAAGAATCAGGGGAAAGGGAAGAAACATTCACACTAATTTCATCTTCTCGATTATGCAGCTCTACCAAACAATGAATTTTTTTTTTTTCAAAACTGCAGATTACTCACAGAAAATGGACGATGATGTAAATAGATCTTTCTAAGAGCAAGTTTCATGTGAGTAATTTGTAATTTTTTTTTGGGGGGGGGGGGGGAGGAAATGTAAAAAAAAAAAGGTGGACGAAGCTGATTCGAGAAAAAGGGGAAATCGGGAGAATTCTAAGAGTACTGTAGAAAAAAATAAAGAAATAGAAAAAATAAATTGTGAAATGAACGAACGAAATACAGCCGCCTCCTGTCCCACCACTAAATTATGTGAATGACCCCACCACTATTATTTTAAATTCTGCATAGTGACTTGCATAGTAACTTGCATAGTAATTTCAAAACCTATAAATAGAGGCTTCAGTTGTAATGAAATTCATAAGAAAAAATAGAGAGAGAAAGAAAGTTTCAGTTTTTAAGAGTTTAAGAAAGAATTTCTTATTTCTCTTTTACAATAGTAGTTCCTTTCTTTAAGTTTCATAACACGTTATCAGTACGAGGTTCTACCGATACTGAAGCTAATGGTCTTTTACTTCAAGTAAGTTTTTCAATATAATATATGCAGTCCTTGAGATAAATATTAAAGGTAATATTTCTGAATATTACTTGATAAAATTTTATTTTTATTCTCATGATAATGTGAATATATTTCTTAAATTCACAGATTTATTTTTGTAATATAATGTCAAATATTGAGATTTATTACTATTGACATTTCTGAAAAATGTTATTTATCCAGGATCCTTGATGAGATCTATTTGGATATAATGATGAATTTGAAAGATACAATCATAGAAGAAAACCATGTGTCCCTGAAGGACCGTGTTGTGTATCTCATGATTAAAAATCATCTTATTGTGTGAAATAAATTAAGAGAGTGATATAAGCACTAGAAGATGTAATCCTTTCAAAAGATTATTATGATTTATTGCACTTGAAGTTGCAAGATTTTAAGAGTGGTATTGAATATTCTGCACTCTTTAAAATCAGCTCAATATTAAAATTATACAGTGAAAATATCACTGATGATGATATATAAAAGAAAACATTATTTTTCATACCTCGAATGTGCTCCTGCAGTAGCAATATCGAGAGTGAAAGTTCAACAAATATTCTGAACTTTTGTTTTGTCTTCCAGTGATTGAGTTAAATAATGAATTTTTGTTACACCAGTTACGTCCTATTAATGATATCGAATTTACACAATTCCCAGAAGTGAACGGGAACTAAGGGCGTAGACGTGGTAGAAAAATTATATAAGTGTTGGTCCTAAAAGCGACAACACTAAAGATGATAAAAATATATCGTATCACCAGAAGTGATCAAACTCATAGAAGGGTAAAGGCCCTCAGAATAATTCTTCATAAAAAGATGAAAATGTTTGTCATAGATGTAATATGACTAAACAGTAGTCACGTACCTGTTGTACGGCCAAGCACTTGATTTACTTATACTAAATTTTTATATATAAGCTTATTAATATTTCATCATGTTTTGAAATAATGAAATATCAGTGCCTGAAGTACGACAAGAAATTACTTGGGATAATAAAGCCCTGTTTAAATTTGATCCTCTTACAAATAAATGTGAACCAGAAGTTCAATGGATTATTTATTTGCAAAGTGTTGCAAATCAATTACATAATGTATTTATTGACACTAAAAGTGTTGTAAAATCTTATATTCCTGCTGTTAATACTCCAGCAAGGATTGAAGTCCCTGAAGGACAAATTGTCAAAGCAGCGATAGGTGAATCTAAAATACGCCTGAAGCGTGGAAGACCTATTAGTGCAAAAGACAAAATTCCTAGAAGGAAAAGAATACAAAATGAATTTGGTGTTCCTGAAGAACACGTACCCACAATACAGGCCACAAATATAATTGGTGCTCCTAAAGAGTTTAAATCTTCTATTCCAGAACCTCCTGAAGAGGAAACTCTTGAAAAGTATAAATCTCCTAAAAAGGGACCTCCTGAAGAGGTGTGTCATGAAATGTTTTCCCCTGAAGAGGAACAGGTACCTGAAAATAATGAGATCTCAATACATTTCATGAAAACTGGAGAAATTCTGGATAGAAATAAAACTGTTGTCGACAACATATTTTCATATAAAATAGCACTTGATATTACCAGAAGTAATGAAAAAAGTGAGCTAAAAAGCGTCGAAGAATGTCGATGTAGAAATGATTGGCCAAAATGGAAAACAGCTATTGAAGCTGAATTAAATTCGCTAGCAAAAAGAGAAATATTTGGACCTGTTGTCCAAACACCAAAGGGTGTGATGCCTGTTGGATATAAGTGGGTATTTGTACGAAAACGTAATGAGAAAAATGAAATTGTGCGATACAAAGCACGACTTGTTGCACAAGGTTTCCTGCAAAAACTCGGGATTGATTATGAAGAAACATACTCTCCCATTATGGATGCAATCACATTTAGATTTTTGATTAGTCTGGTTGTTACAAAAGGATTAGAAATGCGGTTGATGGATGTGGTCACTGCATATTTATATGGATCCTTAGACCATGGCATATATATGAAAATCCCTGAAAGATATAAGATGCCTGAAGCATCTACAAGTACATCTAGAAATATGTACTCAATCAGACTACAAAGATCTTTATATGGGTTGAAGCAATCTGAACGCATGTGGTATAATCGCTTAAGCGAATATCTATTGAAAGAAGGATTTGAGAATAATCTTATATGCCCATGTGTTTTTATTAAGAAATCAGAATCCGGATTTGTCATTATTGCGGTTTATGTTGATGATTTAAATATTGTGGGAACTCCTGAAGAGATCTCAAAATCGCTATATATTTAAAGAATGAATTTGAAATGAAAGATCTTGGCAAAACAAAACTTTGTCTCGGCCTGCAGCTTGAGCACTTGCCAAATGGAATTTTTATTCATCAGTCCATGTATACTGAGAAAGTCCTAAAGCATTTTTATATGGACAAATCTCATCCCCTGAGTACTCCAATGATTGTTCGAACACTTGATGTGAAGAAAGATCCATTCCGTCCTTGTGATGACGATGAAGAAATTCTTGGTCCTGAAGTACCATATCTCAGTGCAATTGGAGCTTTGATGTATCTTGCAAATTGCACTCGACCAGATATTATATTCTCAGTTAATCTGCTTGCAAGATATAGTTCTGCACCAACTCGAAGGCATTGGAATGGCATTAAACATGTCCTTCGTTACCTTCATGGTACGGTTGATATGGGATTATTTTATCAACGTGGTTCAAGTCCAGAATTGATTGGGTATGCAGATGCAGGTTATCTTTCAGACTCACACAGAGGTAGATCTCAAACTGGATATTTATTTACTTATGGAGATACTGCCATATCATGGAGATCTGTTAAGCAGACACTATCTGCTACTTCTTCAAATCACTCAGAAATCATTGCTATTCATGAAGCAAGTCGAGAGTGTATTTGATTGAGATCAGTTATTCAACATATTCAGGAAAAGTGTGGACTTTCCATGATCGATAATAGCCCAACAATTTTATATGAAGATAATACTGCTTGTATCATTCAAATCAGAGGAGGATATATCAAAGGTGACAGAACCAAACATATTTCACCGAAATTCTATTATACTCATGAACTTCAAGAAAAAAGTGAAATTGATGTCAAGCAGATACGATCTAGTGATAATCTGTCAGATTTATTCACAAAGGCGTTACCAACTTCCACATTCAAGAAGATTGTGCATAACATTGGAATGCGAAAACTCAAAAATCTTTTGTCATACACTTTTCAGGGGGAGTAAATGTGCTGATTGTACTCTTTTTCTTTTGCTGAGGTTTTGTCCCACTGGATTTTTCTCTGCAAGGTTTTAATGAGGCAATCTTAAAGCACTTGTGGATACATAAGAAGACTGTACTCTTTTTCCTTCGCCATTGGTTTTTCTTCCCACTGGGTTTTTACTTGGTAAGGTTTTAACGAGGTAGATTCCTTATTGGCGGTCATTCAAGGGGGAGTGAAATGAACGAACGAAATACAGCCGTCCCCCTGTCCCACCACTAAATTATGTGAATGACCCCACTACTATTATTTTAAATTCTGCATAGTGACTTGTATAGTGACTTGCATAGTAACTTGCATAGTAATTTCAAAGCCTATAAATAGGGGTTTCAGTTGTAATGAAATTCATAAGAAAAAATAGAGAGAGAAATAAAGTTTCAGTTTTTAAGAGTTTAAAAAATAATTTCTTATTTCTCTTTTGCAATAGTAGTTCCTTTCTTTAAGTTTCATAACAAATTAAAATTTCCTACTAAATTCATTTTTGCCATGCAGTGCTATTTTTTGTATGACATCATTCATCCTCCTCTTTAGCCTCAGCCATGGAATGAGACAGTTATGATGAGGTGCTTCTGATTTGTGATTGCTAAGGCGTTTGAGATATGGCAGCATGACTAGAAATAAGATGAAAAGAGAGAAAAAAGCAACGAGCGCAAACATCATGATCTCTCCATGTAGCTCAAAGCGCCTGTCACCCAAATACAGAAGCCCATCTTCCGGTTTCGTGTTGCCTGGAACAGGAGTTATGACAAGCGAGACGACACAGAGCAAGAGGAGAAGGAGACAAGAAGAGGATGCGAAGGAGACGAGAAGAGGATGTGAAAGAGATGAGAAGAAGATCGTTTACTTACCACTTGTTAATTCTAGGATTTACACGAGCAAGAAGACTTCGAAATTGGGTGTGATGAAAGAGTGAAACTCAAAATGGAGGAGACCAGCAAATGTCAAAATGTCCTGTTTCATTTATCGCGTGTACTCGACGTGTACGAGAAGCATTTCTCTATTTTTAAAATAATTTTAGTTTTTTATTTAAAAAATTAAAAAGAAAAAGAAAGAAACATTAGCTTATTGGGCCGTTCAGCTAGCAAGACTAATAGTCTAATATATTAGTAACTAACGACAAGGGAGTCTCTTTCCTAAGGGTATAAAGTCAACGAATGTATAAAGCCTCTCCCCAATATTTGAATCTGCTCATGGAAATTGGAATTGGTTGTTACCAACTGTCTCCAGTGAAAGCAATTCTAGGATTTGACCTTCGGATTTTCTTCATTCCGCACATTGCTTATGTCTCCGGGTCAAATACTCCAATCTATCTTACCAAAGTCCAAAGTTCCCTCTTTTCTTACTCCTCTATACAGTTTTCTTTTTTAGGCCAATCGCATTATTATGGGTTGAATTGACCGATTGAGTTTCTAGAGAATACACATTGCTTTTATGCAATTCAATTTTATAAATGGATAGAATGCTATTATGATCATGTTTACGGCAAAAAAAATTAGGTAGTTATTATTTTCTGATTATCACTCGATCATGATCTAAAATCTAAATTAGAGGATAGATCTTCTTAAAAATTATTAGGTACTCTCGAAATACGAATGGCGTGATATTTCCACCATATCACTATAGGCCATATAATAAAATAGCTTATACATATATCAATTCTAATTGATATAACATTTTATGATAAGATGGAAGTATTATGTGTCTATACTCTATTCTAAGATAACTAGACTGATGATATTCTCAACGTAATTTCAACCTTAGACCGTCTTGATTCCGTGTAGTTGTGGACAAAATGTATGAAACACTAATCTTACAAACTAACATTCCCAACTTATAAAATGTTGTGAACGTAGTTAAAAAGACGCACATATTAAACATATAAGTGCTGAGGTATAAAGCGAGAAACCACTTTGAAGTTTGTACCCCGTTTCGTTAGTCAAAAGTGAAAGATCAGCTGGATTCCTCGATGTCGGACACAAGGGCTACTTTGATTCAACGTTGGTGGTTATCTAGAGGGGTCACGAGGGCAATAATATTTTCATGGAAAAAATACCTACTACTCAAATTATTTACAGTTACTTCGTCACTTCCAATTTCAGAGACCAAAAAAAAAAAAAAAGGTCACTTCCAAACTTGATACTTTAACAATCGCTTGGCTCCGAATACTCTCGTTAGATTGTCCATTGTCAAGAGACAATTTTAGTTAATGTAACTTAAATTTTAAGTTTTAGTTATTCTATTGACATAAATCAATATAATAAAATAGACATAAATCGATATAATGAAATAATTATTTTTTTATTATATAATAATTAAGTAATATAATTATAATTTGACTTTGATTTACATCAAATTTTTATATTAGATTATTTATTTATGAAGATATATAGTAATGAAGAATTAATAATTAAAAACTATTTCTTTTTTGTAATTATTATTTTATTTTATTTTATCATTTTTTATCATTCTACCTATTATATATTAATTAATCATCATATTTTAATTAAACTATGAGTTTAAAAAATTAATTAATAGTCATATTCTATTTAAATTAAATTATTAATAAAAGGTTAGCGAGAGAGAGAAACTAATAAAAAATTAATTAATAATCATATTCAATGTGATGAAGAAGGAAAGACAAAAAAAAAAAAAAAACTAATGAAATAAAAGTTTGGCCATTGGGTTGAAGCTTCCAAATTTAGAATTTTATTTGGTTTTATTGGAGTAATAAGTTCAAATTTTTAATATTTAGATATTTTAATATAAATTTAAAGCGCTCTAATAAATTGGGTAAAAGTCAAATCTAATAAGAATTTATACCTTAAAATATTTTAAATCTATATTAGGTTATCCAAAGACCAAATTTTTTTAGCTTTTATGAACAATAACATCAAACTAAATGCCAAATATGGCCGGTCAGCTAGAATGACCAAATCCTTTATTTTATTGTTTCTCTTTCATGCTTTTCTCTCCTTTGGCTTGCCGACTTCACTCTTTCTGCTATTTTCCCTCAAAAAATCTACTGTTCATCTGCAAGTTTCAGAAGTAGGAACCACGAGCAGCAGCGACGAGATAGCGTTCTTGTTAGATCTTCTACTCTTTCTCTCGCCAATCTTCTCCATTTGGCATAGCTTGTATTTCGGTTGTTATCCTCCATTTGGCATTACAACTGACTTATTTTTCATGTCATTATATCTGTATTATGTGGATAAGAAATGTCAAGATATTCCGAAACAAATTGAGATGAAAACAAATTGACAAAGTAAATTACGTTTTTACGTTTTTTTTTTCTCTGACAAAGAGTTAAAAGCAAATTACATATACAAAGCAAAGGAAATAAATGCAGTAAGTCCTAAAAAATCATTTTTAAGGATTCTAATAAAAGATAATAAAAGAAACATAGATATAACATTTTTAAGCTTTATAAATAACTAAAAACAACTATAAGGCAGATGATCTAGAAGTAGAGATTTTATTTTTTTTAAACTTATAATTTAATTAAAATATGACTATTAATTAACATATAATAGATAGAAATAGAATAGTCAAATATGATAAAATTAATTAATTTAATAATTACAAGTAATTAAATATTTTTTTTTATTAATTATTAATTATAATGTAATTTTATAAATAGACAATCAAATGTAGAGATTTGATGTGAATAACTAAAGTTAAAGTCGATTATATTATTTTATTGTTATAATTTTAAAAAATAATAATTTCAATGAGAGATTTATGTAAATGGAATGATCAAAAACCAAATTTTGAATCACATTGCCTAAAATTATACTATAACAATGACCAATCCAATAATAGTGCTCTTATTTAAGCTCTTAATAGCTAAAAGTATATTGAATTTGACATATGGCAATTATTTGAAAATGCTCTAAAACTGTAATAAATTAACAAGTTGTAATCGACCTCATCTATAAAAATAGTTTTAAACACAGTTATTTAAAAACAATTAGAAAATACAAATAAAAACCAAACCAACAAATATGACAATTAATATTTTTAAAATAGTTAAAAATTAAAAGAAAAACATCAAAACTGAATATTTTTTTCAATTTAAAATATAATAATAGTTTCAAAAACCTATAAAGAAACTTTTTTATTTTTATTTTTATTTTAATTATGATAATTTGTCTTTATTCGAATTTCTATTATTCTTTTTGTCCTCCGTGAGAAAAGGATATATATTGCAAATTTATTTATTTATTTATTGTATCGGGAAGTAACCGCCAAAACTTATAGTTCAGAGAGGATGAATGCAAATTAAGTGGTACTTTAACAAAGGTTTGTGAATTTTTCCCAAACAAATATCTTCAAACTTCTCAAAGGACATTTGAACAAAAATCATAGCCAGACAATATTATAATCATCAATACAGTGTCAAAAATTCTGATACTATAAAAGATTTTACCTGTAGAATTATTTCATGACAATGTAAGGACGGTTTTACAGCCAAAACTACCAAATGGATGGGTGCTTTAGATAATCTCATTCTCAGCCCTCAGGAAACAAAAGATGATAGCCTCAATTTTCAGATGATTAATCGGCTTTTTCTTTCTTGCGTCCGGCAACTTCCTCCATATATCGACATATCTATCACCCTCTCCAAAAAGGTTAATGCTCTCTCTATCATCTCTACTATCATCATCCATTGGAAACAAATTACACTGCGTTTGCTTAAACATCATAAACAACAACCAATAATCACTACATTACTGCTGCTGCTGCTCATAAATCTGCATATACGTCTCAGAGAGTGCAACCATTTGAGGAAGTGTTTCTGAAACATGCAGATCCTGCATCTCATACCTGAAAATATTGATCGTCATCAGTGTCGGTTACAATATTTGTTGCATTTTCAGACAAAAAAGAAAAATGGATGAAAATATAAGAAATTCAGAGTTACCATAGTTCTTCTGACTTCCGTTGCACAAATACTCTGTAGAACCCTTCATGGGGTTTACCATCATGAACAATATTGGCAATCAAATCATACTTTGAACGTAATTTCTCATTCTCTTTGGGTGTTGGCAGGGGAATGTAATCCTTCAACTCCAGATTCTTCACAGGAAAGTTGACTGCGATAAGCAAAAATATGATTAGCACAAGGTACCTGAGCTGGCCAAGTTCAAAATTCTGATGTTAATGAAATCTTACCTAATGTAGGGTTCTTTTCCACAAAAAAGTTGTTCTTTGTAAATCTACGCATGTGGAGAATTATATACTGGGGTAATCTGGTGACACGATATCTCATCCTTGCTATTCGAGGACGGACAACCTCAGTGACTGTTTCACCATCAAACTTCTTCAGGATGTTGAAGAGCGGAACCTATAATAAATCAAATTCAAAATTTGATCCACAAGGAACAGTAAGTAACCCACAAAAATCCTTTTGTAGTAGTATCTTTGTAAGACTCCCCAGAAGTTCATTTCCCTAAAATACAGTACAAAGAAGGCCACTTTGATCCTGCAATAATATTCATTAAACAATGATGCAGGTGTTTGGTGTTGCAGTCAACACTTGTCTAAATTTATTTATTTTTCATTGGCAAGTGGTACATGCATCCGATTGATCTTGAATCCACGAACTCACCTTCCACCCTGTTCTTAAGGGAGGATGAAGCACCATTTGAGCCAAATCTCATTGGAGGTAGTGCTTTTTTTTTTTGTAGTAATAAAAGATTTTATTCCTAAGAAATAGGCATAAACCCAAGTACACAAGACGTATACAAAGAAAATACCTACTACTTTGCAAAAAAGAAGGAAAACCTATTATTGTTTTGATAGGTAAAAAGAAGGAAAAGTAAAACAGATTCTGGAAATTATCTTCCACTATAAAAGCTTTAGCCCATAAACTCAAAGTACTAAAGAAAAATCCCTAAGTTCTCCCAATTAATGCATTGTTGCGTGTGATCCTTTACTTTTTACATAAATAAGGCCACACCAATGTCAAACAACTTTTGGTTTCATATGCAAGTTGTTTTAAATTTTTTTGTTTTATTTATATATAAAAAAAACCAAACAACTTGCATACAGAACCAAAGTGATGCAGAATGAAGCATATGTAGATCAAAGAAAAGACTCTAGTTAACAATTCTCCCACCTTTCAGTTTCATGTTAATTTTTTGAGAACCAAATAGAGCCTTAAAGGATTCACCAATTCCAAGTCACTTTAGAGAACTATCATTGGCTCTCTATCTTTGACGCACTACTAAAATGGCTCTGAATGCTGCCTATGCATGTTGAGACATAAAACAAACAAGCATCCTAAGCCCTCTTTCCCTTCCACCCTTGTTATCTCACTTTTCTAATTACTAAAGAACTGTGTTAAAAGAATTCACAGCCCTTATTTAATTTGAATCAAACCTTATAGTGGGGAAAAAAAATAAAATTCCAAGGACGTTAGAAAATATATATCCCATTTATTTAAAAACAAAGTAATAATGAAATAAAAAACTACCTGGGGTATTATGTTTTTCTCCATGACATCTTGGAATAGAGGAGGTGGGGGCAAATCTAGTCCAAGCATTAAAAATGGCATTCTGGAAGTTTCAGTCACAGCTGCTTCAAGTTCAGTTCCGCCACCTGTGAGTTTGGAAACAGCATTCTGATCATTACCGTATTCTTTCTTCTCAGTAAGAGCTTTGTTATGAATCTCTTTGACAACCTCCAATTCACCCTATCAAGCACACAGTAGATTTTAAGCACCAGCGAATACCCAGCTACAAACAAAGAAAGTGAACAAGAAAAGGACGACCTTAACAACCTGAAAGCAATCATAGATAATGCTTCTATTTTTCTTCGTTTTAAGATCAGAATGAAGTGTGTTAAGAAGCCAGGACATGAATTCGACTGGGTCTGACTGCGAACCAATCCGAAACCGTTTTTTACTAGCTTTCATGACTGCCTGCAGAAACTCGTGTGGGCTCACCTGTAAACATTAAATGTTATTAATACGGTTTTCATGTTTAGGAACAATTAATTCTAAGTGACAATCAGTGGAATCAAACCTGTCCTTTAAAATTCCGTGAATGCCAAATCTTTCGTGTGAGTTCTCCAAATCGATGAACAAGTAGAGATTTGCTGTGCTTATAATTCTCGGGGATAAGAAAAAAATTCCGTAAAGGAGTAACTCTCATCAAAGATTGTATTATGACATTCACAAAATCTGTCTCCTTAATGTTGTTAAGACCCACCTGCAATTTATCATAGACGTTATTAACCCTTTTCAATTAACATCTTATGACAGATCTAACAGTAAATCAGAGATGTAATTTTGCATATTGCCAAAGATAGGTACCATTCCTGGGAGGTAATCAGAACCATCAAGTGCCCTAGACCATTGTTTGTTCTTGTCAAGTTGTTCAACTATTTCCTTAGTAAACCTGCATATAAGGTAGCCAGAAAACAGCAGAAGAATAAAACTAAGTGCTTAAAAGTACCTAATTCAAAAAACTGAAAATTTCAATTAGAAGATAGGTAAAATATGGGTAATTGCATGCGATGAAAAACCCTAATTCTTAAATATAACATAACAATAATATATGGAAAATAACATGGGACAGCAAAGATTACACATCATTATCATAAATATCAAGGAGAAACTTGATGAAGCCCACCAAACTAATCTAAATCAAAACTATAATCCACATGGATCAAGGTGCACACAGCCAGTGAGTGTCAAAACAAGAGTATGACCAGATGCAGGCACATATATATCACACGCTTCCCCAGCGAGCGGTCAGGGAACCATAGTCTCTCTTTGGCTATGGAGGAGTTCTCTGAGTTTTTATTTGATACGGATCTCATGGACCTTCCACTTGCTGGAGTTGAGTTCACATGGTCCAATAATAGAACTTGGTCGAGATTGGATCAATTTCTTGTTTCTCCATCTTGGGAAGCTCATTTTCCTGATTTGTGCTAGAAACGGTTGAGTCGAGTTTGCTTGGACCACTTCCCTATCATTTTAGATTGTGGTGGTATCCATAGGGGCCGTCAGTATTTCAAGTTTCAAAATATGTGGTTAGAAGTGGAGGATTTTGTGGAGAAGGTCTGAGATTGGTGGTCTTCTTATCAACTCATAGGTACTCCTAGTTTTATCCTTGCAGGTAAGCTTAAGACCTTAAAGCAAAATCTCAAGAAGTGGAACACAGAAGTTTTGATTGTATTGACAATAAAAAAACCACGTTAATGAGAGATTTTCAAGAGTTGGAGGGGCAGGCTATGTTGGGAGACTTATCAGAAGAGCTTATGGTGAAAAAGAAGGCGGCAAAGACTGAACTTGAGAGAGTATTGTTGTTAGAGGAGATCTCGTGGCGGCAAAATTTCTGGGCTTTGTGGCTAAAAGAGGGAAATAAGTGTACAAAGTTCTTTCATAAAGTAGCCATCTCACATAAGCGCAACAATACCATTGAGAAGCTCATTTCAGGTAATCAAGTTCTCTCAGCCCCCCCGAATTGGAGAATCATGTTGTGAACTTTTATGAAAACTTGCTTATGGAGCCGAGCACTTGGAGGCCGAAGCTCGATGGTTTGTCTTTTAAATCTATAGATACGTAGAGTGCGAGATGGCTGAAAAGACCGTTTGAAGAAGATGAGGTTTTTAAGGTCGTTAGCAGTATGGCTAAAGGCAAGGTGCTCGAGTCAGATGGTTTTTCGATGGGTTTCTTTCAACATTGTTGGGAGATAGTGAAAGGCAACGTTATGCAGATTTTTCTTGAATTTCTTACACACAAAAAATTTCAGAAATGTCTTGATGCGACATTTCTAGCCCTCATCCCAAAGAAACAGAGAGCGATCAAAATTGAGAATTTCTGACCAATAAGTCTAGTGAGTGTGTTGTACAAGATTATCTCAAAAGTACTTGCTAATTGTTTAAGCGGTGTAATGGGGCAAATCATCTCCAAATCTCATAATGCCTTTGTGCGGGGAAGACAGATAATTGACTCCATTCTTATAGCTAATGAGTGTCTAGATCACAGGTTGAATGAGGCAAATCCTGGCATCCTATGCCAGCTTGACATGGAGAAAGCATATGATCATGTGAATTGGGATTTTCACATTTACATGCTTAGGAGATGTGGGTTTGGTGATAGGTGGATCTCATGGATACGACACTGTGTCACTACTGCTCACTTCTCAGTGTTAGTGAATGGTACACATGTGAGTTTTTTCAATAGTACCCGAGGGCTACGGCAAGTGGATTTACTCTCTCATTTTCTCTTCATCATTGTTATGGAAGTTTTGGGGCGGATGATTAAGGCAACGGTAGAGGGGGGTTTCGTCACTGGTTTTTCTGTGGGTAATGATACTAATGGTTCAATTATGATTTCACACCTCTTATTTACAGATGACACACTCCTCTTTTGCAAAGCATACCAGGGCCAAATCCAAGCTTTACGCGCTCTGCTGGTATGTTTTGAGGCTATTTCATGGCTTTAAAATAAATTTTGATAAATTTGAGATGGTAGCAGCAGGCGAGGTGCCTAGTATCAATAGTCTTGCTGCTCTCTTGGGATACAAGGTATTTTCTTTGTCTATGAAATACTTGGGTCTTCCATTGGGGGCAACCTTCAAAGCTAGAGCTATTTGGTATGGAGTCCTTGAGAAAGTAGAAAAAAGACTAGCTGGATGGAAACGAATGTATCTATCGAAAGGGGGGCGGCTTACTTTGATCAAGAGCACCTTATCTCTAATCTCCCAACTTATTTCTTATCTTTATTTCCATTACCTGCAAAGGTGGCGAATAGGATTGGCCACTTATTTCAAGCCTTTCTTTTTTTTTTTTGGGGGGGGGGGGGGGGGAGAGGAGGGGTTTGGGGGTGGAAACAAAATTCCATCTTGTTAAGTAGAATAAAGTTTGTTCTCCTATCTCTAAAGGAGGCCTGGGAGTGCGTAATTTGAGGATCTTTAATAAAGCTCTATTGGGCAAATGGCATTGGAGATTTCATATGGAGGGAGGGTCTTTATGGAAGGAAGTTGTTGTTTCTAGACATGAGGGCGCATGGTGGGATTGGTGTACTAATGTTGTGAGGGGGAGGCATGGTACGGGTTTATGGAAGCATATTAGGGAGTGCTGGCAATGTTTTAAAAACAATATCCGTTTTGTATTGGGCGATGGCACTAAAATCAAATTTTGGCAAGATGTTTGGTGGGGAGTGCGCCCCCTTGAAAGGGTGTTTCTAACTCTCTTTGGTATTGTAGCAAACAAGGAGGCTTCAATAGCAGACTTGCTTGAGATAACCTATGGCTCCCCTCAGTAGAATATCATTTTTATTAGGGATAACCACGATTGGGAATTGCTCATTACTTCAGAATTTTTTAGCTTGTTACATGCTTCAAAAAACAGAACGACACGGGGTGATAGGATACAGTGGCGGTTTACAAATGGAAAGAAATTCACTGTCAAGACTTATTATAATATATTGGCCCCCCAAGATAATATAGTTTTCCCATGGAAGAGCATTTGGCAGACTTCTGCCCCCACCCCCAAAAAAAAAGTAGCTTTCTTTGTGTGGACTGCCACTCTTGGGAATATTTTAACTGTGGATAACCTAAGAAAGAGGGGACTCATTGTGATGAATTGGTGCTATTTGTGCAAAAATTATGGGAGTCAGTGGACCATTTTCTACTACAATGTGAGGTGTCAAGAGCATTATGGAATGGAATATTTAGTAGAGTGGACATGGCATGGGTGATGCCGCCTAAGGTAGTGGTTTGCTTGCGTGCTGGACAAGTATCCATGGCTGTCCATAGGTGGTCGCAGCATGGAAGATGATACCATTGTGCCTTATGTGGTGTATTTGGTCTGAAAGGAATGAGAGGTGCTTCGAAGATAGAGAACGAACAATGGCAGAGCTCCAAAGTTTTTTTATGCATACCTTAATCTTATGGTTCCCAGCAATTGTACCTAATGGAAGCAATGTGCATGATTTCCTTTCCTTTACTTTAAGCATCTAGAATGTATTTAGGCCTTTTCATTTGTATACCCCCTATGTACTTGGACTAAGTCTCTATATGTTCATATCAATAAAGTTACTTCTTACTTACAAAAAAAAAAAAATATATGCATAAAAAAACATTAGGGCATCGTAGCCTCAAATATATATGCAGGAACAGCTGCTCAAAATAAAAGCTACTTGTGTGTGCATTCCCCCACACACACAATAAGACATGCAAAGAAAGGGTGGGGAACAATGTGAAATAGAGAAGGAATAAAGTAAAAGCACATAAACAAACCACTGTCTAGGGCACTTGATGAGACGTTAAAACAGATAGTAAAGCACATAAACAAACCATAAGCACACCTTGGACTCAAGACATGCCGAATGTCATCTAATGAGGGGTCGTCAATTTCATATCCATCAGGAAGGCAATAAACCTGCTCGGTTCGAAGATTGATATAAACATGATGGCCTGCTTCAAGGCTGTGAGTGTATGCATGAGACTTTTTCCCTCGTCCTTGATAGTACTTTCCACAGACCAAACATGCATACACATTCAAATTTGACAGGGAAACAGAGCAGAACTTTTCAAAATCAAAATCCAAAACCTGCAAAACAGCGGAGAGTGACCACAAACAAAAGTTAAAAACAAATTACTATCTGAGAAACGACACACAAAAGGACTGGGAATGCATTTACATGGAAATATGCCAATAGTTAGAATAGATATACTAGAAATTTGACACACGAAGGAAAATAATTCTCAAAATCAAGACACAAAACCTGGAAAACATTTAAAAACAACAAAAGCAAGACAGATAAACATATTGAGTAAAGTAACAGACACATACAGGAGAAAGCAACATAGAAATTCCTCCATAGTGACGTTCGATCGTTTAGAATCCAAAACTAGTATACCTGACGATTAACAGTGTCAAGATATGGACAATCCCTACGGCGCTCAACTTCACGGCTTCGCTTTCCTTGACTGTATCCTTGCTCATGTTCATCCTCGTCGTCCTCGTCCTCCTGTTGATCACCTCCATTTCCATTTTGCTCAACCCTTCGATCACTACTTTCCTCAGCCCTTCGCCACTGATTTTCATCCTCCTCATCATCATCGTCATAATTTGCTAGTCCAGCAAGAGGATTCGCAATGGGAATAGGAGGCGGGGACGGAGATGACTCCTCTACCACTTTCCGCCTCTTCGATTCTGAATCGAACCCTTCCTCATGATCCACCAAATTATCATTTTCTCTCTTCGTCTTCATTCCTACCAAGGTTTAACCAGCTTATATGAACACTAATTTTCACTAACCTGTACATTTTACAAGGCATTCATTTAATTATTTCCAGTGCATTAAATCTAAAAAAAATTATACTAAGAACAAAAAACGGGAATTAAAATAAAATAAATAAAAATTGGTAAAGATGAAGAAACTAAGCGTTTCCATTTATTAAGCGCAAAACTAACTCCTCCGTTTGGTTGCAAAACAAAACTCGAGAGTTCCCATTCATTTATTCACCCACAACTTGCTATGAAACTGAGCTATATTGTTTCAAGGTTCTAGGGTTTTCGCAAAAGAAAAAGTGGGGAAGAGCGCAAGCAAAAGATTTAAATAAAGGATTTAATAACTTAAAGATAATTGATCAACGAACCCGAGAACGATACTGAAAAGCTGAGTGAAGTGAGAAGCTCAGCTCCTTTTGATATCTCCGAAAGTCGGTCACCGGTAACTCGGAACGAGTTGTGACGGCCGCTCGTCGAGAACGCGCTGCTAAGATCGGTCTATGATAGATCGAGCCTGTGGATAGCGCCTCCGAATTCCGATGGGAAAGCTAGCTAAGTCATGGGCTTCAGCCTTCAAACTAAAGGCAGCCTACGGGTGGAGAAGTACACAAGTATGGCCCATTTGCTGCTTCGTTTTTTTTTTTTTTTTGGTTCGGACCACATTATGGGCTGGTTTCGATATTAATGCCTCATTTGTTTTAACAATCATTTTTATCTTATTTTATTTAATTTTTATACAATTTTATCCAAATAATTTAATTTTTTTTAATATAAAAAAATACATATATATATTTTAATAATATTTTATTTAACTTTCAATTTTTATTTTAAATTATCTGATCTCATTTGCAAAAATAACTCATATATTCTTGCACATTTTCATGTTTTGGGTATGTATTTTTATTGACATATAATTATTATATTTTTTTTAAAAAAAATTTGCAAAAAATATAATAATCAATACAAAATTTTCAAATCTCAAAACAAAAATAATATTAAAAAACATATTCTAAAAACTTTTTATTCAACTTTCAACATTTTTTTCATCTTATTTCATTTTATCTATGTAATAAAACAAAGTCAATATCTCTGAATTTTTCTGAATATTAATGAAATAATTTATAAAAAATAATGAATAGTAATAAATAATAATAAATAACTTGTCAACAGTAATGAAATAATTTGAAAATATCTAAGAATAATTGCTCCCGAACAAACCCTATATCAATATCAATGTGATTTTATATGATCTATTACATCTATTTAATGACAAAAATGATTTTATAATCTGGTGAATCATATCAATAGGCATCATTTTATAAATTTATTTTTATCTAATCTCTTTATAGTAAAAATATTTTTCTTTAAGATATAGATATACGTTATTTTGTAAATAACGTAGATTTGTGTGATCCGATATATCTAATTTACAATAAAACTAAATTCACAATATAACATCAAAGCATCTATTTTCTACATTTGAACTCGAAAAGCCACCTTGAGTAAACAAAGTCGTTAATTGTTATTTAACAAGATCAAAGCCCATAAACAAAACTTTACATAAACCCAACTAGTGACTCCCCACACACACACGAGAGAGAGAGAGAGAGAGAGAGAGAGAAGCCCTCAAAAAGCTTAACTTTGTTTAACAAGAACCCTTTTTTTTATCACAATATCTTGTTAAGCTTAACAAGAACCTAAAAAAATAACATCAATGTCTTTCACTTTTTTCCCCTGCAAAATACTCTCTTCATTGTTTATGTGCTGGTCTTACACAAATTCAAAAATATATCCGATACTGGAAATGAAATATGTCAACACAGACAGCAGATTTCGGCTAAAAAACAACACCATGGAAGGAAGATTTATCAGCTTAAGCCGACTGCCAATCCTTCCGAATGTCGAATGTGTAATTGATCTCCAAGTAGCACTTGTCGTCATCATCAACAAGCTGAAAACAGAGAAAAACAAATGAAGGAGATTAGTAAGACAAATTCAAACTTAAAAGTCTTTTTTAAGGCAAGAAAATGGAGCCAAAACGTTCAATTTTCCAACACTGGATGGCCCACAATTTTGAATTTCACATGTATGATTTATAATGCACAGGAAAACTGACAACAAATTGATTGGATGTACAAGGTTAAGTTCATTTATGCATATGTAGGAGAGGCATTAACTCAGCCTAGCTTTATGTACTCGTCTCTTGCAGCAGAATTTCTACAAATTAATTGGCATAGTTGAAGTAATTAAACCAGAGGCTAAGTCGACATAGAAAATTGATTGAACCAACCTTACTTCTAGCTGAGTAGGACCCTCTGGCAAATAGACCGGATGGTGTAGTCTCTTCATGCATCTCATGTGTGTAAGGCTCTGCCTGAGGACTGAAGGTTCCAATCATCTCTTTTGTGCTGTCCACTGCCACAAGATTCATGAGACACAACAAAGATAAAGATGAATCCAAAAATAGCAGAGTTCAAGAGAGAATTACCCTTTATTCCAGTTTTCCACACGGTGTTGGTGTATCTGAGACCTGAAACGATGTTGTTGTTGACCTGGAAAGTGAACTTGAGTCTGTACCGGCTTCCTTCTTTCAAAGTGAACCATAAGCCATTGGGTTTCCCACTCTCGGGAATTGGAAGAAGGATATCAGGTCTACCAGGGGACTTAATTGCAAGGCTAAGGATCTTCACTTCTGGCTCTAGAGTTTCTACATCATTCAGAGGAAAGAAATAGGATAAAACTAAATGGTTGCATTTGTTTTCGCAGATGAAATGAGATGAGATGAGTTGAAATAAAAGTTAAAATTTGAATAAAATATTATTAGAATATATATTTTTAATATTATTTTTATTTGAAATTTGAAAAAATTGAATTGTTTATCATATATTATGTGAGAATTTGCAAAATTGGTAATGGTTAAATTAGATGAAATGAAATGAGAATGGTTGTGAAAACAAAAAGGCCTAAATGCGGCGTGCCAAACACTGACAAACTAAAGCTGCTCCCTTGGTGAAAAAAAAAATTCAGCCAAGACAAGGAATATATACATGAACACTAATTTAATTGTTGGACACTGAAGAAGAAAGGAAAAAGCTCAAATGCACCTCATTATAAGACTTGAGAGATTGACCATCAAACAGCTGAGATTTAAAGGAAAAGCTAAAAAAATTTGGAAGCATAATCGTTTCAAAAGGTATAATTCTATTGTCATACAATAAATTCTGGAAATTAATCTATCTTTTATTATTTTCCACGCTTCGCTGCTGATCTCTGCTTTCCTAGAGCGTATGATTAAGTTATAACTGCAGATTTCAAGCGAAAAAGAGAAAGAAAAAAAAAATGAACCTCACAACAACGAAAGATTCCAAGCTTATATATTTTCCCCCTCCATTTTCTCTGCAACCAAACAAAGTTCATGAGTGACAGACAAATTTGGATTAAAAAAATGATTACCTCCAACAGAATTGAAGTCTACACTTCCAAGAAGTTGTTCCTTCCATCTCGTCAAGCTCTCATCATCCTGTATAATGACAAAACAAGGGTTACACGAGTTATAATCAAGATTCAAAATGGAAGATTTCAGGATTCATGAAAAGCAGAAACGCATGCATAAACAAAACCTTATCCTTCTCGAATTGTTCCTTCAGAGTGTATTGAGGCCCCAATTCTATCTTCCTTCCTTCCTCGTCTTCCTCATCCTCAGTCGCACAAATGGAAACCTCACTCATTTCTCGAACCAGCCCTGCTGGTTCAGTACCAGCATTTTCTTCATCTCTAGCGGCTTTTGCTCTTGTCTTTGTTTTTGAAGCTTCGCCGGGTTGCTCACCCTCATTGCTTTTCTCGTCAAAACCCATTGCTTCTGGAACTTGAAACCAACCCTACGGCGAAATACATCAATAGCTAGCCCATAAACAGTGACAAATGGCACAGGGATTGAACTCACCAAATATAAGAGCAACTAAAAGCAAGCAAAAAAGCTAAGAGGATAACCCAGAAAGGTAATATAGCAAATATAATCAAGAAAACCCACAAAAGAATAACCAGAGAGAGAGAGAGAGAGGAAGGGAGCTCAAGCAAAGAAGGAAATGGTCGTGCGGTGATCCGAAATTCTGAACCTTACTAGAGAAAAAGAAAAAGAAAAATATTTGATAGAGAGAGAGAGAGGTGGTGAGATCGTGAGGGTCACTCCTGCACGAGCTTCCACGGAGACGAGGGGCATGCTTTGCTTTATAACTTTGGAAAAAAAAAATATAGATTATTTATACATCATTTATGTATTTTTTTGCATATATACTACATATAAATACTTTTTTTTATGCATTTTATAATTTAATTATTCATATTTTTTATTTTTATTTCTTTTGTATAATAATTTAATTTTTTTAATATATTTTTTTTAATATTACAATTAACGTGACATTATTATCACATTATCAATTCTATAAAAGATACACGAGATTGTTCAAAAAATGTGATATATTTTTTTTATGAGCAAATTGAGATATTATTATTATTTTATAACCAAGCATCCATTAAACAGTAATGAAATATATGGTGTTCAGTTCCTAATTAGAATTAAAAACTATTAGGGAATCCTTCCCACTATAAAAATTAAGTAAGCTTAGCGGACGAGAAATTAACAAGATGTTTCCTAAGGCCTGTATAGAAGTTGTCCATTACATCATAGAGCACGCGTATTGATTTGAATGTCGATGTATTTTAGTATTCGCCATTCTTCAAAAGATCTAAGTTGCTGCTTTATGTCTTGAATGACTGATTGCATTGTCCAATCCGAACTAGTTGTTGAATTGTTTATGGCTTGAACCACCATTTCAGAGTCATCTGTTATTAATAATCTTTTGGTTCCTACTGAGATAACTTCTTCAATTATCATTCTTGTCGCTTGAGCTTCTACAATATTCAGGTACTGTGAATACAGTCTGTTTTGACCAGAATGATTGTTCCCAAGTTGTTCGGAACTATACTAGCAATATATTTTACGTTCTCTCTAACAGCCACATCAAAAGAGAGAGTATAAGTGTCTTCCTTGGTTGATATACTTTCCATGCTTCTTTGCTTTGACTTCAAAATCCATCAGGTTCTGTGCTCCATATGTTGTTTCTCCATTGCTTTAGGAAGTTTGGCAATGAAGGGTTTTCATTATTGTACACCACTTTGTTTCTAATATACCATAGAATGTCCATAGCTAGAGTTGCAAATAATTGAAAGGATTGGTGTTCACTTTCAGGAATTTTAAGATCCCAAGAGAGGTTAATGATGTTTTGAATCCATTTTGTTATTGAAAAGTCCTCTTGCTAAGGGATGTTTAAGGGTCAAGGGGAATTTCTCCATAATAGTCGGGTGAACACACAATTTAGAAACAAATAACTTGAAGTTTCCTCCATCATATTGCATGTAATAATTCTTCCTTTTTACATATATCTTTAGGAATAGATTCATTTAGAAATTTATTTTTTATTTTAAGGAAACTTTTAGGAAATTATGATAATAGGAATGAAGATCTAAACTAGAAACACCTTAAGTAGTAAAGGAAATATAGAAAATTATAATCAATTTATTTGATAATTTTAAAAATGTGTAAATAAGAATATTTTAGTTTTCATCTATAGAATAATTATATCAAGGAGATTGAGAGGAAAATTGAGAAAATTGGAAGTGGAGTGAAAAAACACTTAGGTTGCCTAAAAGTGGATTCTCGGATTAGAATGACATATTTCGGTAAATTGATGATATCTCCCTCATATGACCTTGTATTTAGGTAATTCAAAATCTTATGGATCACTAAGAGGATGATATAAAACTCTCATGTTTTAAGTTTTTGGAGGATAGAAGTGGATCAATAGGTTATTTGGATTGAAAATGGACTGATCTGTTTTGAGAGTAAATTGAAGCCCGAAAATAAATCACTCCACCAACTTACTTTAGAAGCTCCAATTTGACTGGTTCTTTACATTTTTATCTTATAGATATGTGTAAAAAGATTTGTACTTGGTGGTGGAAGAGCTTCTAGAAGGAAAATTTGTCTATAACCATAGGAGAAGTAGAAACAAATCTGATTGGAGTAGAACCAACCTAACCAGCTAAGTTGCCCCTCCATTCTCAACCAAGCCAACCAAACCTTAAGGGGATTCTTCCAAAATGTTCTAAGGATGTCTAGGAAGCCTGGGACATGTGGTAAAACGGGGATAAGTGATCTATAAAATGTGGGGGCAAAGGAAAGGCCAAGTGGCCAATTTAAGCTTATCCTGGATATGTTAGGATTTTGTTTCAATTTTTTTATTTATGTGCTGTAATAACTTAAACCATTGATTTAGATTATTTTAGAGATGGAATAAGTCTAGCCATGAGATGAAAATCTTGGGAGATTATTAGATATAGGGGTGATCATGACCTTGCAAGTTAGGGGGGAACAATGCACCACTTGGCTAAAGCCCCTTGCTGAAATGCTCTTCCTTTCTCAAGTATTCCAACACCTTTTTACCTCTATAAATAGACACTCAAGCTTTCATTTGTTCCCTTTTAGATAAACCCTACGTTCACCTTGAGAGAAAATTAATAAAAAATACAAAAAAACTCACTCACAACACACACACCTCAAAATGAAGCTAAGTAGGAGTATTGGAGAGAAGGGTGGTGCAAAATCAATCCAAGACTAGTAATCTAGTTTTGAAAAAATTTGTAAGTGCACTACTTAACATAATCTTGATGTAGTATAAGTGGCTTAATTTATAAAATTATTTTGATTCTTATTTGATGCTTGTTTAAGCCTATGTATTATGTATGAAATAGCTTGAATACTTTTGACTTATAGAGTGATTTTTATTGTGGAAAAATACTAGGAAAAATTTTATAACCTTATAGATAATTTTTATGATCATATAATAAGAGGAATATGTGAAAATATGAGGTCATGATTTAGAAAAAAAAAATGATAGATCAACCCTAGTAACTTTCAGACTTCAAGAGAGTTAAGTTGACAAATTTAATATCTTATAGTAAAATAGTCATAACTTGTTAGTGTGATGTATAAATTGAGTGATTTAAAAGGATATGGAAAGATAAGACATAGAGCTACAATTTTTTTATTTTAGGTTTTAAGAGATAAGAAATCTATGAAGAACGAAATTGAAAATAAGTAACAAAATAGAGTAGGTAAACTCTTAAAAATGAGTGTTTTTCTTCATTTTAAAATTTCTAGTAAATTATTTGAATGAGATTTTTAACAAGTATGATAAGTTTAGGAATCTTAATACATATTAGGAAGATTTTTAAGAATTATCATGTTAAAAAGATAAAATAAAATTTTATATATAAGAAAAGTTCAAGAAACACTTAAAAATATTTAAACTATAAAATTATGCAAACTTGTGGGTTTTAGTTGAATAAGTTAAAAGGAATAAATAATTCAGAATATTTTCCCATAAAGGTTCAGCTATCCCTTGATTAAATAAAATTTTAATATTTTATTTAATTGCATACGTATTATTTGTTAAGTTTTGACATTACGAATTTAGATGACGTATGTGCATGTAGGTTTTTGTTATATGCTTTTTTATGTCATATGCTTTACGAAAACATGAAGCATGTATGTCACAAGTATAAATTTGTATGTATATTGCATTTCGTCACATATGTCTGTCGTCATAAGTCACGACATTTATTTTAAGAAAATACGATACGAAAATGTTAAGAAAACGTGAAAAGTTAAGTGTTGTGTCATGATGGGGACGACGATACGTAACATTTGGAAGACTAACATGACTAGCGGAGATGGTGATACGTAACGCCTGCTATGCTACGTAATTTCGTATCAGGACGGGGACGGCGATATATAACGTCCGGAAGATTGATGAGTTTATGTATGGCCAAGTTGACGCATCATGCTGAGAACATCTGACGAGGATGGCGATACGCGTCCATCAAGATTATGAAATAAGTATGACCCACAATGTTACGAAAAATAAAATAAGAAATAAGAACTTAAGTATAATAAGAGTGGGTCTATAGAAAATATAAGCTGGTAATTCATATGTCATTCACATGCATGAATTACCTACAATAATGTTATATGTCATATACTATGATTTTGTCATATGATTTATGTTATGCTTTATATATGTCTTGTTATGTTATATGTGTACTTATTGAGATTTTCAAGAAAATCTCACTTTTGTTTGTTTGTGCTTTTCCTGGAAAAATTATATATTGTACAGGATCCTATGACGGACAAGAGAAAAGCCCATATATCTCAAGGAATTCAGAGGAGCCCTGAGAGTCCCTCTGACTTTTCCCTTTTTGACTTTTTTGACTCTCCTATTGTGGATATTTATGATCGACCGATAGGATTATGGAGACACAATGCATCCGTCTTCTCAACACAGCAAAAGCGTATAAGATGTTGTCTAACGTTAGGATTAGATGGCTCATTGTCTATATGCAAGGTTCATACAACACCATATGGACAATACCTTCATCGGGATTTTGATTTTATTTTGGATAAGTTTCGTTATGGGAAAGAGTATCCAGAGGTTAAAAGGGAGCCAAGGTGGTGCTGACATAGTAGTGGGATTTATGTATGTTTATATGACTAAGAAAACAGACTGGATCATGTAATAGTACAATATGATGTTATAAATGTGGATGTGAATATTATGTTTATATTTTACCATGTGATCATTAGTTTATTTGCAAAAGTTTTTATTTAGACCCATTTTCACTGTGAGTCTCATTACATACAATAGTAAAATTAGATGCATGCATTATAGGATTGATACGTAAAAACCCTTAGCGTTAAAACTCTTAGCGTAAATTGAGGGCGTCACATTACATAATGGACACAAAATCTGATCTTCCCCTAAGGATAAAAGTTTTTTGAGGGGTGACCGAGAAGGAAGAATGTTTTGGCCTATTCTCCAAAGGACATGTTTTAGTCTATCTTGCATATTAATCTTCTACAATACCTTCTAGTTAATCTCAATATTTGGGGATAAGTTTTGATCAATCACCAATGCTGAATAGGCTGATTTTACAAAAAAAATTGCCTAGAGAATGGTGTGTCCACTAGGCCTGATTTATTTTCATAGATAATATGAGATGAGATTAAATAAAAGTTAAAAATGAATAAAATATTGTTATAATATATATTTTTAATATTAGTTTTATTTTAGGATTCAAAAAAAATTTAGAATTTGAAAAAGTTGAATTATTTATTTTATTTTGTATGAAAATTTTGAAAAAGTAGTATTAATGATGTAAGATGAGATGAAATTGTTTGTGAAGACAAATTAGGCTATCCTCTATGTGTGAAAGTTGTAATTTGAGAGGGGAATTTTTCGGATGGCTACCATTGTATTATAAAAAAATTAAAAAAAAAAAGAGCCTGAAGTAAAATGGTGTTCCAACGTCTAAGAGATTTAAGAGTAAGCTCGGAGATTTCTGTAATCTTATTTTGAAGAACATTATCCCTTTTAGGCACATGTTTGAAAAGAGGGAGAGATGAGATCTAAGCGTCCTTCCAAACTCTGATTTTTGTTCCATTATTTATCTGGAAGCAATGACTGTTTGTATGAAATTCCTATTCTTTAAGATCCCTTTCTAGATCATGTTAGCTTAGGGACAACTTCTAATAAGAAAGTATTTTTTAGGTATTTCTTTATTAGAATATTTTTCTAGTGAGAAAAGACCAGGCCTATTTTGAAACCAAGGCATTATTTGAAGAGAGTGAGATTTTTTACACCAAGGCCACTCATGGATTTCAGGGTGCAAGTTTTGGGTATATATTTTCAAGAGGTTTGTGAATCCATACCCCACTAAAACGTGCTTATTACTTTGTCCATATTTTTGGTGATAGTATTGGGATTCATTGTGGCTGTCATGACATATGAAGGGACTGCATTTACTACTGACATAATGAGGGTGGTTTTGGCCCATTTTGAGAGTAGTTTATACTTCCAATCTTAAAGTTTAGAATTGATTTTCTTGAACTTCAGCCAAATTTTTTTTTTCTTTGTTCCTCCAATTGAGGGTAGGCCAAGGTATTTCAATGTGGTTGGAGAGCCTTTAAATGAAGGGTGTCTTTCACTTCTTATTTTGTATGAGCTTGTGTGTTTTTGCTAAAGTGAATAGAGGATTTGTCCATGTTAATGCTTTGACCCGACCATGTTTTGTAAATCTCAAGGCATTTAACAAAGGCTCTAGTTATTTGAGTAGAGATAATTCTAAAAAGAATAAGGTTATTAGTAAATAACAAGTGTGTCAAGGGAGGGTAGTTACTGGATAATCTTATCACTTTAATGTTATTTGGATTTTCTCTTTATGAATTAAATGAGTTAACATCTCACTACCAAGTATGAAAAAGAAAGGGAATAGAGGATCTCTTGCCTCAATTCTCTTAAAAGTTTAAAGAAACCTTTTAGAGTACCATTCAATATAATCGAGTATGACACGAAGGTAATACATTCTTTAATCCATTTACCCACATTTGGCTAAAACTCAAGTTTTGAAAGATAGCAAGGATAAATGGCCATTTTTCATTTGTTACCTCTTTTATTCTTGAGGTGGTAAAAATTTCTTGAGCTAAGATTGTATTTTCTTGAATGAACTTTCGAGGGACAAAATCAGCTTGAAAGGGGGAGATTAATGTCTGGTTTGTTTTTCAAAACCATTTTATCTCATTTCATTTTATCTCAAACTCATCATTACACTTTTTAAAATTTCATACAATAAGATAAACAATTCAATTTTTTCAAATCCTAAAACAATTTTTTCAAAATCTAAAATAAAACTAACATAAAAAAATCTTACAATAATATTTTATTTTTTTAACTTTTATATCATATTATCTCATCTCATCTATAAAAACAAATAAGACAGTGCTGAGGGACATTCTTTAACCTGTTGGCAAGGATTTTTGTAATTAATTTGTAATAGACACTTGAGAGGCTAATGGGCCTAAAATGTTGGACCTTTGTTGAGTTATCATATTTAGGGATAAGTGCAATGTTGGTGTGATTAAATTTCTTTATAAGATTCTCTCTCATGAAGAAGTTTTGAATAGTTTCAATTATGTCTGGCTAAATCACAGTCCAGTTGTCTTGTAAAACAAGCCAATAAATCCATCCAAACTTGGATATTTTGTTGGATGGATTTGCTTAATTGTGTCTCAAATTTTTTCTTATGTGGAAATTTTGTTAAGCGTTTGTTTGTCTTCATTTGTAATTTTTCTTGGGAAAAGGCTATCAAACGCCTTAGAAATATGAGGTTTGAGGTTTGGTAAATTCTTTTGAAATGCTCTTGAAATCTTAGATTTATTACCTCTTGATCAATGGTCCAAGTTCCTTGTTTTATCTTTAAACAGACAATTCTATTTTTTCTATGCCGAATGGTGGTAGAAAGATTTTGTATTACTATATGTGGTTGGTTAACCAATTTATTTTGGATTTTTTACGCTAAAGGGATTCTTATTTTTTTAAAAGGTTATTAAGGTGTTCTTTGAGGTCATTCTCGAGGTTTGTGGGGTCAGTTTTTGGATTCATTGGCAAGGTTGTGTTTGGAGGTCAAGAAAAGCTTGATTCACCTTTTTTTTTTCCAATTTGAATGTGTCCAAAGCTTTCTTTATTCCAAATCTTGAATGATTGCTTTGTTGCTTTGAGTTTTTTAGACAATATAAAGGCAGAGGTTCTGACAACCCACAAGTCCCAAGCTCTCTTAACAATATTTTTTTTTTTTAGTTTTTATAGAAAATATAATAAATAATTCAATTTTTTCAAATTTGAAATTAAAAATAATATTAAAAATATTATTCTAATAATATTTTATTCAACTTTCAAATTTTATCTTATCTCAACTCATTATCCAAACATTTATTTTAGAATTTAACCAATCCCTTATCGACCTCTTCTCTTTCACATATCCTAATCTCTTTTATAAATCCCATTGCCTTAGAGTCTTATTCCATCATCATTAATGCTCATCCCTCGTTGTTGTCTATTACTGATCCTTGCCACCAGCTCCTTCTCCATCACTATTCATCGTCGCCCTCACCATTGGCCCGTTTGGATATTGAGATGGGATGAGATGAGATGAGATAAAATGAGATGAGATAAGATAAAATGAGTAAAAATGATTTGAGAATAGTAGTGAGATTGTTGAGTTGAGACGTGATAAGATAAGATGGTTTTTAAAAATTTTATGTGTGGATTAAAGGTGAGACGAGATGATTTTAACTTTTTAGAGTTGAGATAGATGTGGGTCTAACAAATTATTGCATAGTATTTGTACTGATTTTGTTTTATTTATAAACATATATCAATAAGTAATAATAATTTATAAACTACCTATCCAATCTTTATTTTCTATAATAAAACTCATAATAATATTATAAGATGAAATATTTTTATAAAATCAAATTATTTTGTAAAATATCAAATAAATCATTTTTATTTACAAAATAATTAAATGATTATGCGTGGATATTAGATAGTTAAATAACATTATAAGATGACAATAGTACATTGTCCTTTCGTTTGCAAAAACATCCTTATCTGACCGAAAAGCATGTTCGAATGACATGTTTTGTCGTTAGTGCAATCATTAGAAACCATCTTATAAAGTTGGATAAAATAGTGTTTGGATAGAAGATGTTTTCTCCACACAAAATGAGATGAGATGGTTTCATCTCTATCTCTGGAACCAAATCGTTGGGCTTTATTTGGATGCTAAACTCACTTGAGTCCATCTCACTTTTAGAGTGAGTTTGGCATTCAATCACTCGGGCCCAACTTGTTTCAGTAAAGTTAAATATGAATTAAAGTGTAGGCCCCACATGCTACCAAATCTGATACAATGCTTGCACTTTTTATACAATTTTTGCATTAATTGATATTGGCCATACATGAAGAACCCATCCAACCCCTTTTTTGATACAAATTTTGCCTGTTTTTCTTATTTTTCAAGTTTGCGCCGGCTTTTTGAAGGACAATATTGACATATGAAAGTTAATGAAAGTGGTGGGACCCATTATTTTTACTTATTCTTATAAATATATCGGAACTCACACTAACATTCAAACACACTTAAAATTCGTTTTAAGTGAGATCCAAATAACTCATTCCATCATCTCAACTCACTACTATTTATAAATAACTCAACTCACTTTAACTCATCTCAACATCCAAATACACTTAAGTCTTTATCCCTCAAGTCTAAGTTGGTCTAAGAATTTAGATAGTCATTGATCTCCTTTTTGTTCCAAATCGTGAATTTAGAAACTTCTTGTATTTTTCTATTGTTTTTCTTTATGAGCCAATGTATATCATCTACATACCTTCATGCATCTTTAGTATGTATTTGCATTGGTTTGGGTCTTTTCTTGGGTTTCAATATTTCCATTGTGATAACCCCAATTTACGTCTGAGATTTAACGTAAACCAAAATGTCAGGATAACTAACACTAGGCTACTCATCTCCATACGTAACAAAGATTTAATTCATGCATCTAGACTTACTATAATATGCAATATGATTCGCAGCAGATCAGGTCTAAATTATAAAAATTTTAGAGATCACATGGAAAAAATATAATTACAATATCCACATAATTAATTCATAACTTAACATTATACTGATATATACATAACCCAAATAGTTTTTACAGTTATCAAAATATTTATAACATCACAAAAGATCATCCTTAAAGCCACTTGGACTCCTTCTTTACTTCAGGAAATTTCATCCTATAGCGAAACATATCAAAATTAATACAAAAATCACGATAGAGATACTGTCCATGTGATGTCGTGTAAACCCCACATATAGACAAGGAACTATCTAGTCCCAAAATCAAGCAGCATTCAATACGTCGTTCCTCCTCAGTGAAGGCGGATGCATCGTGGCTCCATAATCCCATCGGCTGGTCATAGGTGAAAAGTCCAAAATAGGCAAAATAGGAGTCACTATAAGGACAATAGTCAGAGAGCCTTTAGGGCTCCTCTGTGCCTCCTGCTACATCAGGGCTTTTTCCTTGTCAGTCATCAAGTCCTGCAGTATAATTTATATTTCTAAGAAAATATAGAAAACATATAAAAATAATATTTCCTTAGAAATCTCAGTAAGTATACAATTAGCTTAATAGAGCATATGCAAAAGTGAACATTTATATTGACAGAAAATATTAAAATCATATAACTTAAAATATGCTCCATATGATTCATGCATGACTTATGGTTTACTTAACTTAGACAAACATGCACCTCATGAGACTTTTCATCTATTTCTTAATTTTTTTTTTATTAAAAGCTTACTTAATTCTTAACTTCGATGGGCGTTACGTATCACTGTCATCGTCGAGTTCTTAGCATGACGCGTCAGCTCTCTGGTTTACGTCAATTGTTTGGGTGTTACGTATCGTTGTCTCCGTCATGACGTAAACAATCTTATCTAATCATGTCAATCGTATGGACGTTTACGTACCGTCATCCTTATCATGACACGATTCATATTTTACGACGAGCATTACGTATCGCTATCCTTGTCGGCACGTCAGTCATATGAGCGTTACGTATCGTCGTCCCTGTCATGATGTGACTGATTCTAGTTTTTTATCATATTCTTACAAATTTCTTATCTTATTTCTTTAAATAGACGTCTTGTCTCATGACAACACAAATGTGACGTAATGATATACAGACATATTTTTAAACTCTTAAATGTCTATCTCATGCTTTCATGAGTTTTTTGTCATACAGAATCATGTCAATATCACATACGTTATACTTACATCCATTTACGTCAATCAATTCCATACTTACAAACGTATTAATTTTGCACACAATTAATTAAACTAAACAAATCTTAAATTGAAGCCACTAGGACTAAATCTCCCTAGGTTCATATTTCTCTTCCTTTTATGCTAATCTCATTTCTACATGCTTACATACAAACACATCAAATTATTTTATGACATCATACTAACCTCTCCTTTAAAATAAATGAATTAAAGAATTGTAGTTTCCAAGGGGGTTTTGGCTGAGTGTTCTATGGGTTTCCAAGGCTCTCCTTTTTCATGACAACTCCATAAAATCCTTCTCTTACATATTACTAAATTTTTTTACAATTTCAACAATACATTCCAATTGAACTAATTTTATCTATAATCTCACAATTTATTGTTCTTGTAATTTTTTCAAGTAACTTAGAGTTTCTAAGTTTACTATAATTATTTAAATATCATGTAGATGACTAAAATCAAATAGATAGGAATTAATTTAGAATTCCACTCTAGAAATACTAGTTAGACCGAAACTATAGGTTTAAGGGTTTTTATTTTTTGTCTTCTAAATACCTCCTAAATTCTCATGATTCTCTTAGTATCTCTTAGAGAAATATATTTTTATAATCTAAATATTTTCTTTGATATTAATCTACCACCAAACATTAGGCAAAATAGGCTTAAACTTCAACTCAACCACTTAGCAAGGTTTAGGAGTCAAAGAATAGCATGCATGATTCAACAATCAACTAAACAATTTCCATGCTAAAATTAAGTTAAAATGTGGACTTACAAATTTTTCAAAACTTGCTGAAATGCTCAAACCCGATCCTTGCAAGAGTTTTCCTCAAGATCACACAATTAGCTCACTTAGATAGTGTTGGGAGGTTCAAATGTTTAAGGAGAGCTTTTCTTTGTATTTTCTCAAGCTAGCCGTGTGTTATTTCTTCCAAAGGGAGTTAGGAGACTTTTAAGCATCTATTTATAGGAGAGGAGGCGATATACACAAGGGAAGGAAGATGAGAATTGGGCTAAAGGCAACCGGCTACATTTCTTGCCATGGGGGATGAGGTGTCTTGCCTCTAAATCCCATGATTAACTCTAATGCTTAGGCTTGGCTGCCAATATCTTCATCTAAGGATTAGTATTGAGTCACTTAGCAGCCTAATATGATCAATGGCTAGAAAAATTAGATCACATGGGGGTATGAGCTGGCTACGAGCTGGCAGTCTTCCTATTCATGCATGAACCAATCACTTCACAAGTCCTTAGTATCTCTCGACACTTCTGGCCCGTTACACCCCAATTGGTCAGTTGTAAACCTCCCCAAGATACCATTTGTAATATTCTAGAAGGTAGCTTTCAAATTTGGTTAAAATAAAAATCTAAATTTGGCTCACTTAGTTAACTTTCAACAGATTTAGCCCTCCTACGTTTCTTTCACATTTTTGGGTTAACCAAAGCTTCTAAATCAGCTCATTTCCACTTGCTACATATTCCTACACATGTCAAGACATCAAAAAATTTGAGATCCAATCATATTTTTCGTTACAGGGCCGAATTTTAAACACATCATCTAAATCGGTTACCAATTGGACATAATCCAGGACTGTCTAATTCTTGCATGATTAAGTCCTCGATCCATTCCGAATCTTTAAAAACCCAAAATATAAAAGTTTTATCTCCTTCATGAGGTTTTATAGAAATCGGAATCACTTCATTCGAAACTCATATGACAAAATTATGATTATTCTACTAAAAGTCAAGGCATTAGCCTGAGAATACCAATCCGGGCACACCAAATGTTTGATTTTTGTAATTTCACTTTCTTTAGAATTTCTTTCTTAAATTTTGAAAACTATCTCTTCCCAAGTCTAAACTAAAATTCTCTATTTGATATCTTGCTATAATTTCCAAAAAAATCCGTTCATAATTTATTTTAAAATGTGAAATTTCACCATTTTATAGCTCAAACGTTATTATCTAGGTTTTAAGTTCTATTTCTATGGGAGAATATTAAAACAAATTCTAAAATATTATTCCATCCCAAGGAAGCTAAAAATTTGGGTTGTTACATCCATTGTTCCAAAAATAATTATTGTTCCTTTTATCCAAGCTATAAAGACATTTTAGGTAAATGAATTCTTTTTTTCCCTCTTTTCCAGTTCCTGAAGTGCAAAGTTAAGTTTTATTTATTTATTATTATTATTATCCAATTTAGAACTTACTCTTTAAATCCAATCAAAATTTAAAGTGAAATTAGGTTTATGAAAAAAAATAGAAAACCCATAATTAGGGCTTTTCATATACGATTACAAAAGATGGGTTTGTTTTTAATGACTAACCTGAAAATATAGGCTATTTTAGTCATTTACGATCATGAAAACAATCAAAATTTGGGTTAATATTTATAAGTGAAGTATTAACTCAAACTTATAACAGAAAGTGTTTTTATTTGAGTATAACCTCAAATTGCAAACTCAATGTGTTCTTATACTTATTGAGGTGATGTCTATTTAATGGTAGAGATATAAGCTTAGTTTAACTAAAAGTCATACTTTTTCTGGGGGAATTTTTGTTTGTGTTATGTTATTGGGCTTGCGTTAACTCTATTATTTTGTTTGTGTTGTATTTTAGTTCTTTAATCATAAATTATGAAGGAATAAACATTCATCATCCACCTCTAATTCTCGTCTAGAAGGACCATAACTACAAAACCTACCGAGGCTCCCATAATTGAAGAGTTTAGTGAAATATTAGACTTCGGTAGGTACTCCTAATACCCTTTGCTCGATCCCTTGCCCTCCACTACGTGGTAGAAATCCTAATAATAAGTTTGAGATATGGGATCACTTTACAAGAGTGTTTGATTGTAATTTCGAAGAACCTACAACTACTTAATAGCTATTGTGGAAATTGTTGAAATGCTATATCAAATGGCAAGGCACTTCGACCATGAGAGCACACATCCGCCTTTCCCCTAAAAATCTTAAGAGTAAATTGGACAAAAGTAAACAATTCTTTATCCCAAAGGCAGGAATTGAAAAGAGGTAAAGGGTAGACGAATTTAAAGATTACTATGTATAATGAAAAAAAAATTAGGGTTGTCCATATTAAGATGATGATAATGATGAGTTACCCTTTAATATTGTTGAGGGCCAAGGGTCTTAGGACTATACTAAACTCTTTGATCTTAAGTTTTGTTATTCATTCTCGTTTTATGATAATGAAGAATTGTGTAAGGTTGTTCTTGAGAGAGAATGATATCTAGAAGGAAATATTTTTTAGAAACAAAAAGTGTGATTGATCACAGACACTTGGAATTCTATCCAAAACATTAATTACATGTGTTAAATGACTCAATTTATTGTTAGTAGTTAGCGATCACATGGGGCAACGACTAGAAAGGTATTGAAGGAGTGTGTTGCGAATCACCAATTTATTCACATGAGATGTATTGCACACATTTTAAACCTTGTTGTTAGTGTATGTTTGGAATATATTGATGACCTAATCATAACAGTCTGCACAATTTGATTAAGTATGTAAAGTCTTCTTCCCAAATACTTGTCATTTTCAAGTCTTGTGTTGATAGGTCAAAAGTTTCATATTTTAGTTTCTTGTATCTTGATGTACTATTAGATGAAACTTGATTTATTTTATGTTGGATGTGACTAAAAAGTATAAAAAAGTCTTCCAACTTCTGCTTGATGAAAAACCCTACTTGCAAATTTATTTGTCTAAGAATGGGCCTAGGAAAAAAGTTTTAGGAGCTCCTGGATCTGATGATTGGGAGATCATAATAAACTTTACGAAGTTTCTTCATATATTTTATAATATCACACTACAAATTTTTGATACACTATATATCACATCAAATCTATACTCAGATTCAGAGAATCATTTGGACACAGTAGTCTATTTTTTTTTAAGAGATGAGAGAATCCTCTACGAAAACGTAGAAACCAGTAGTTGATCATCTTGTATCAGGGTAACTTGCCCAACTTGCATCTGAGTATGCTAGGAGTTTTAATTTGGAGTTGGTATAGAAGAATATGCTTGGTCCCAACGTCCCTCTTACATATCTGAACAGTATGTTATGTTTGGTGGTGGGTGCGTAAGTGGGTCTAAGTCAATTATGTCTCACACTCGTAATGAGAGTAGCTATACAATTTATCCCTTAGCTTTTTTGATAAACTTTCATAAAAACTGAAAATTGGCAATCTTGATGGATTGTAAGTTGAAATTATAACGATATTTGTTAGAAAGTGTTAAGGTTTCTATAGAAAGTTTCAACATTTTGATTTGGTGGAGGGTCAACTCCACCAAATATTTGGTTCTAGCTTTAATGGCAAGAGATATCTTAATCATTTCAATCATCATTGTAACATCCGAGCTAACATTTAGTATAGGAAGCCATGTCCTAAATCCGTTTTGGAGTTTTTTTTTTTTTTGGCTAATAAAACTTTGAGGCTCTTATGTGTGCGTAAAACTGGTTGAAGATGCATTTATGGATTTGTGTAATTTTTTGTTTATTCGATTGTGATTAATCTATTTTTATTATTTTAAGTGGACTTATATGATTTCCTCACTAATGTTGCCCTCTTTTCTTTAAGCACAACTTGAAATGGTACTCAAAGTTTGGTTAATTTCTTTGGCATAAGATATTTGCTTTTGTTTTTGAAAAACCAATTGGTTTCATTGCTCAAATTATGACTTACAAACTATCACTAACGATAGTGGAGTGTATACAACTTGGATAATTCTCCAAAAAATATGAGTCATTCTCAATACTTAGAGCAAATTGAGCTAGACAATGAGCTGCTTGGTCCTTTCTCGCTTGACATGGGAGACAGACCAAGATCTAAGAGAGTTAAGGATCAGTTTTGAATCTTCACTCAATAGAGCTCTCAGCTCCTATGAATGCGGTGTTTAGCAAATCGATCACTTGAAGAACATCACCTTCCATGATTACTTCTTGAATTCTCGTTTCTTTACAGAAGACTGCGCTTAACATGAGAGCATAGGCACAAGATATTTGTTTGTTGTTTGTCTTATAGCGTTGGAATGAGAACTCGTTATTGTTATATATGGTGGATGATAGGTTGGCTAGATAATTTGGTAGGATACATAATGCACGATAGATGACAAATGATTGGTGTTGTTGGCTTTCTTTGGTTTTATCTGTTGTTGGGATGAGACAATAAAATCTGATTTTAATTTGTATTGTTGGCCGTTGTAGTTGGGAACAAGTAACAATATTGATGGGTTGTAAGTTTTTAGTTTTTTTCTTTTTTGGCTTCAATGGCTTGGAAGTTAGAGCAAATCAGTAGTGATTAGAGATAGTATAGATTTAATTATGCTTTTTTAATTTGTAGTGAATGATTTAGGTTATATTTTTTTTCACTTGTAGTGAATTATTTAGTATTACAATTTTGATTATGTTTTTTTATAAAATTGAAATAAATAGTAGTAAATGATTTAGGCCTAGTTTGTTTTTAAAAATGAGATCAGATAAAATAAGATAAAAGTTAAAAATAAAATAATATATTGTTATAATATTTTTTTTAATATTAGTTTTGTTTTAAAATTTAAAAAAAAAATTATATTGAGATTTGAAAAAGTTAAATTTTTTTGATTATTTTATATGAAAATTTGAAAAAGTATAATAATGAATTTGATATGAGATAGGATGAGATGAATATGTTTTAAAAAACAAACAAAGCAGCCTAGGTTTGGAAACGGGAGTTTTCCAAACATTTTCAAATATTTTCTTACTACTATTCACTAGGAGTATAAGAAAAAACCGGTGAACGGGTAAATCGGATTGAATCGGTGGAATCGGTTCGGTTTTAGGTAGGGATTGGTTTGTAATCAATTTTCATAATGTTAAAATCGGTATGTACCAGTTCGGTTCAATATAATATATATATTTTAAATTAATTATTTTAATATGATACATAATATAAAATATTTTTTTAATTATGTATGATATGTTATACATTAGTATATAATATAAATTAGTTATAATTTATATTTTATGGCCTAATACTAATAGTACAATACTATATTACTATTAGTATTATACTTTAAATCTATATATAAATTATTATACTAAATAATTTCATATGAAATAATAATATAGTAATATTAATATAATCTTTCTTTGCTAATACTAATAATATTAGTTATAACTATCAATGATATAATTATTAAAAATTAAACTTATTATAAAAATACTAATATATAATTAGTTTAACTATTATAAAAAATACTAATATATATTAATAGTCTAATAAACTAATATAGACTAATTTAAAACAAGAAAACCAAACTGAAACCAATAAAATTGATGCTATTGGTTTTGGAGGATAGTTGGTGCGTAATCGATTTTAAAAAATAAAAAACCAGTAATACTGACTGAATTTTAGATTTTATCTAAAATCAAATCGAACTGGATTGATTACACCTTTATTATCTACTATATTATTATTATTTTTTATCTACTTTTATTAATATTTTTTATTTTTTATCTATTTTTTATTACTATTTATAAATATTTTCAATATCCAAACATGAGTTTTACATGTTAAAAAATTTCTGAAAATAAAATTTGAAAGTACACAAAAATCTGTTTCTTAAAAAATAGGCTAAATATGGAGTTAGAAAAAAGCTCGCCGAAAAAGTTCCCACAAATTGGAATCCCTGTCAACCGTTGGATGAAGTGACTCTCATTATCCCAGATCACTCCAACGGCAGTCTATAGTTGTTGAGCGAACCCTCTCTAATCCTAAATTTTATCCGACGATTCAAAAGTCAAGACTACCAAAACCTAATTACATTGACCTATACGCCCACGACACGTCTTACAGAATTTTCATTTTCCTTAAAAAAATGCACAGGCCCACTTGGCATTCTGGTAAATTTGATAATATCCCTTTATCTTTACTCTTTATTTTTGTCAAAGAAAAAAAAAAAGAAAAAAGAAAAGGTATCGACCTGCGCACCGTCACGCTTCCCAATTTCTAAATTACATCTCTGGGCTCGCCTTTTCCGCACCGCGATGTGAGCAGGCTGCGAACCGAAGGGATTATCTCGTCATTGCGCATCCTACGGGTATTCTAGTCTTTTCCTGATTACAAAATGAGAGAGATTAGACAGAGACAGAGAGAAAGACAGGGACGAAGAGAGAGAAAGAAAGAGAGAGAGCGGAGAGAGACGAGAGCCGTTTGAGTCCGTTTTTTCAGTTAGTATATGAAGGTGAAACAATGGCGTCCGACCAAGAAATAGCAAAAGGCGTGGAGTCTGTGCTCAGTCAAGCGGACCCCACCGTCGCCACCACTTATAATAGCGTCGTTCAGCAGTTGGAGGCAAAGCTAGGGCTAGACCTTTCGCACAAGGCCGGCTTCATCCGGGACCAGATTAACCTCCTTCTCCGCCCCCACGCTCAGCCACCGCCCAATCCACAGACCCACCATTACCAACCTCAACCGAAAGACCATTTTGCTCTCCGAAACCACCCTCAATTTCCATCCACCCACCCCCAACAATTCCCTCCCCATTTTGCCCTCCAGCCCCACCCTCACCACCTCCCTGACGAGCTGTCCTTCCGGCAGCCCCAACACCCGCCTCCGCAGCCCCAGCATCTGGCCGCACAGGTCCAGCCTCAGCCGTCAGTGACCAAGCCTGAAGCTTTCGCTTCGAATGCCACCCCTGAGACCCCGAAGCAAAGGTTCTATTTTCTTCTTTGGGAGTACGTTTAGGGTTTTTTTTTCGGGTGTTTTTGTTCAATTTCAGGGTTGGGGTAGCTGGAGTTGCAAAGTTAGGGTTTTTCTGTTGCGGCTAGGTTTGTTTGGTTTATCTTTACGATAAGTATGTCTGTTTTGACTAATCTAGCATCCATTAGTTTTTGTTGCATATTTTCATTATGTGCTAGCTAATCTCAATATTTTGAGTTTGATACCTATTTCTGTGTATTTAATGAATTTTCACCTTTTGTCGGGATTAGGTTCCATTAATTGACATTCTTTTTTCTTTTGGGTTCAGTCTTTAATTGGTTTGGAAGAGAGTTCTGAGTACGGTCTGATAATAAGATTGGTATTATACTCTCCCATATAGTGAGGGTTTTTATTTTATCTCTTGGCTCTTGAAATGTGTTTCGGGCTGTTATCTTCTGTCTTTGAATATAAAAGAGTAATTCATGTAGTCAATGTGTCGGCATATCCTAGGAATACGTTTCTAGTCTGCTTGGCTAGCGACTAAAATTCTTGCTGGATAATGGGGACATTGACAGGTTCTTACAGTCAGTGCATGGCTTGCTTCTGCTTCGACGGGTTCCCCCTTTCCATTTAACTGGTTTGAAATGTGATCATGCCTGTGTGTTTTGAGTGAAATTACTTGTTAATAGATTTTTGTGACAATATTTTGGCTGGGGATGGCCCATTTTCTGTGTCTTTATTATGGAAATTCTGAACTTTGATTTGATTACATTTCTGTGATCTAGGTGTAGCATTCTTCTTCTTCTTCTTCTTCTTCTTCACATTTGCCTTTTTCTTTTAAAATCTTAGGAGTGCCATTTATTTTTTTATGGTGATAACTAGTGGCGTGCTACTCTACATTGCCTTTGCATGCATTCTAATTTTGTTTCACCCTTGTGTCTACGCAAGCAAGCACTTTATGGCATGTTCCTAATAGGAAGTGACTTATCAAAAAAAAATGTTCCTAATAGGAAGTATAACTCTGATGGATGACTTGATGTATTTGTGTGTATTGTGTTTTGTTGCAGCGCTCCGGTGGGAGCCAAAAGAAGAGGTGGTCCTGGTGGTTTAAACAAAGTGTGTGGTGTCTCACCTGAACTTCAGGCAATTGTTGGTCAGCCAACAATGCCAAGGACTGAGGTTGTTATTTCCACATATTTTGCACTCTTACTGGGCTCTTTTATAATTTACATTACAGAAGTGTTAAGGTTTTGAAGTAATTTTTATTTGGATCTGGTTTGCTTTGTTCAGATTGTGAAGCAGCTGTGGGCATACATAAGGAAAAACAACCTTCAAGATCCAAGTAACAAAAGAAAGATTATCTGTGATGATCCCCTGCGTTTGGTATTTGAGACGGACTGTACTGACATGTTCAAGATGAATAAGCTGCTAGCCAAACATATTATTGCACTTGAACCTTCAAGTATGTAATGTGGCATTGAACACATTATCTGTCTTATAATGGTTTTCATTTAGTCAATGTTGTTCCCCCATTTGATGTCTGCAGAGGAATCAGGTCAAGCTAAACGATTGAAAGTAGATATCGAGTCTACAACTGAAAGTAGTGAACCGGGTTCATCTGCTGTCGTTATATCTGAAGCACTTGCCAAGTTTTTGGGCACTGAAGGAAGGGAGATGCTCCAATCTGAAGCTCTAAGGCGTGTTTGGGAGTACATTAAAGTTAACAATTTGGAGGTAGGTATCCTGGTGCACGTGTTTTCTGCCCTCTCACTTGCACTCTTTCAAATCTAAATTGGCAGCTTTATCTAGGCTCATTATACATACTAGGATTCTATTTGGTTCCTTTTCATTAACTTCATCTTCTCACGCAGCTGGCCTTCTCTGCTATTTAAAGTGATTTCTTTTATTTTTTTATTTATTTGGGTTTTTTTTTTGGGGGGGGGGGGGGAATGGAGTTTATCATTTGGCAATTAAATCTTCGTGGCTTTACTTATATGATTTTAGGATCCTTTAAATTCAATGGTGATATTATGTGATGCAAACCTTCGTGAGCTCCTTGGATGTGAAAGCATTTCTGCATTGGGGATACAGGAGATGTTGGCACGCCATCATTTATTCAAACGATCATGATGCCTACAAGCGTTCACTGGTATTAACTCATGCAATGTTAATGCTGTCCCTTTTTGCCCTTCACATGTAATTGATCTATCTGCAAATACCGTGCTTTTACATGCATATGGTAACATTATCATACTTGTTTACGGTATTTTTCATTTTATCTTTTGGGTACCATTTTGATGGTCCATGGAATTCAGAGTTCGGTTTATAGTTGGCATTTCTATCTTTTATATCGTTATGCCTAACGACCTCAAACACCTTAACCCACAGCTTTCAGTTTTTGGCATAGAAAGGAGCTTGATTTGCAGTTGTGATTCATTGGCTGTTTCCGCCAACCAATACGTATCTTGCAACAGTTAACCAACAAATATAGTGTCTGCTGTCTGTTTGTGCTAAAAAAACTGATGGAATGGTTTTACTCAACTCTTGCAGGTGCTTTGATTTATGGCTCTCATATGATGGGTAGAACAGATGGTGAAGACTCGTTTTCATTTTCCTTTTTTTTTTTTTTGGGTGCCACGACATGGTTAGATGACATGTTCTATTACTTGGTGATCTCTCAGAATATGTACCCATGGGCCAATGGCAAAGAAGATCTTGTATTTATGCCTTTGCCCTGGATTTATTTTTTCTGTTTTTCTTTCCATTCGATGCTAACCTCTAAACTGACTGACAAAGACTGGTTAGAATGCTAAACTCTCTGTACATCCTTCTGGATCACTCTTGTGTATCTTCTTAGATGGCAGAAATTATTGTTGCACTTAACTATCTATAACTAATTAGAAGTATATCCATCATGGCAGATGGTCTATGGTCATGAGTTGATGCAAGTCAAATTTAGATTTCAATACACTTTTTATCCCAAATTATGAGTGTTTTGCACGTTGCCCTCAAACTGTCTAAAGTGACACATTTTACCCTTTACTATTGCCATTTATCAAAAATATGCTCTAATCTCAAGCTAGTGTGCAAAGCATATCTAGTAAATTGTTTATATGAAATAATTTGATTTAAAAGATAAATATTAAAACTTGAATATTACAGATTATTATTATTTTATTTAAGTGATGTGGATGGTTGCTCTAAACATCAGCTTAAGAATAACATAATTCTTGATCAAAAAGCGTTCTTTCGGTAAAGATCCGGCAATAAAATGTGTCTTGTTGGAGGATGCAATGTATTCTTTTGATAATTTAGGATGGAAAATATATATTACCCAGTAATTTAGAGATGAAAAGTGTATTTACACTACAAGAAAAATATGTATTTATAACATTTTAATTACAATTAAAATGACTATTTGCGATTAAAAGAGATTGTTTATGTCTTGATAGAAATTGTATTTTTTGTGGGCATCAAATAGTACAAAAATACATCACTATGGTCCATACCTTAAGATGAATGCAGAGTGAATTTAAATTATAAGAACAGACATACAACAATGAGGAACATAGTGAGTAAAACAAATATAACGCTTTTTGCTTTGCTCTTGATCAGCTCCTTGTTAGTATCCATATTGTCCATCATATTCGTGACATATGCCATCAATTTCTTCAAAAGAAAAAATAAAAAAAGATTTAACTTTGAGAAAAAAAAAAAAAAAAAACAAGGAAAAGGAAAGGACCAATAAGTCTCATACCAGTCTAAAAGGTTCAAAATGAAGCAGCGTCTCTACGAACGTCTCTAGGTTTCTGGGTTTCAGAAAAATTAATTATTCGCATAAAATGCCAAAAACGAGGGACAATTGTTAATATAATGGTCGTGTGTGTGTGGGCGCGCAAATCAATTCCAATTTTTTTTGATAAGTAGTGTTTTCATATTAGAGTAAAGATTTTAAATTCAAATTTTGATTTTATACTTTATCTTATAAAATTAAATATTATATACGTTGGACTCACTCATTGAGGAGGAGTCTAGATCATACGTGATATGGAGTGTTAAAAATATGAAAAAAATAATTAAATCTACTTGTTTAAATTAATTTAGATTTTTAAGATAAATGATGATTTCGAACAAACTCTCCGTGGGATCCAATAGACCTAATCTTATTTTTTCTTCTTCATCAAAGACGTATTAGGGTCATAAAATTACCATTATCATCGTCCCTCTCTTCTAAACAATAAAAATTAAAAAGAATATAAATAAATAAAACTGAGGCAAAATATCAGATCTACCTTATGTACACCTTCCCCTTGTCCACATGCAAAGTATGTCCAGGTAATTTGCTCCATTCTGTACATAAACCACAAGAGAAGAAATTTGATAGAATCTGTTAAAGAACCCTTTGAAGATAGACAATACAATATCATGGCCGCTGTAAGAAGAAGGTGGATAACATACCTAATTTAAATGAGAAACCATGGAATAATGTTGGTTTCACAACAAGTTGAACATGATTTCCAAAGATTTTTTTAGTCATATTCAAGACAACATACAACACCTGCTGCAAGAAATTAAGAGATGCCATAATGATGCTTTCTTTTTTAAAATTTATATCATGCACATAATAGACAAACAAACAAAAAGATTTTGTCCAAGTGAAAGGAGATGAGTTATGAAAGTTAATAAAACATTATTTTTCAATATTATTATTGTTTTGAAATTTGAAAAAATTAGAATTGGAATTTTAAAAAATTGAATTATTTATTATATTTTGTGAAAATTTGAAAAAAATATAATGATGAGTTTGAGACGAGATGAATTGAGTTGAAATGAGTTCTAAATACAAAAGGGGTCTGAAATTGTTCTTACCATTCTCCCTTGCAAGGTTTGGAAAGATGCAAAAGATTTGCTTTTTTTCTTGATTGCATTGTAAAGCTTGAGAACTGTATCCAACGCTCTATGGTCTTCCCCTTTCGATCCTGATTTTTTAGCATCAAATGGCACTAGTGTTTCTAAACGCCTATTCCTGGAAGAGAAGCTGCTATAAACCAAGTTTTGGTAGGAAGTTGGCGACTGAAATTTATAAAGAATATAACCCTTCTCTTGCGATTTTTCAGTATTGTTTGTGGCTAGAGAGCTATAAGAAGAGATTAGCCTATTGCTGTACTTTGGGGTGAGGAAAGAGACCAAAGCCATTTCTATGTTAAGAAATAATGGAAATGATTTGAAAAGCCAATCAACATCTCAAAGAAATACCTAAAGATGAAAAGTTAGGAACATAAATAACAAGAAAAGAATCAAGACATACTTGGACTATGCACTAATATTAGCAAGCTAGGTATCTTAATTTCTTTAAACTTTTGAAAAATCAATTGCATGTAACCGTACTTTAAAGAAGGAAAATTTTGATTACAAGTTCATATGTTTCAATGTGATACTATATATATATATCTTATAATTAAGTAAATTTTATAGCCTAACGTATTATATAAAATCATATCAATTAATAATTATAAATTTTTATTGTAGAAACAGCAAAAAAAAATATTTCATTTTGTTTATACGATTCTCTTTCCAAGTCAATCTGTTGAGTATACATAATAAAATGCTTACAAGACATGATTTGATTTGAAAGATAAGTTTTAAAAATAATTATATGTTTATAGTGTCTCCATCATAAGACTATATAATTATTTAAGTTGTAGGAGATAATCTCATGCGCTCTAACCATGTCCTTGATGCCAAAATCGTCACAGAAGGTTATGTCTAAAACCCCACTCTGTACACATGCATATGTATAAAGAAAAGTTAGAGTTTGGTCTGATCAAATTCTATGTGTTTTGTAGCCTTTGTTACTGTCGGTGGCGGTGGGCTATACCACCTACCCCGTCTGGGCCGGCAGGCTCCGGGACCCCACTCCTGCGACGGTGACCCCTGGCAACCTTTGGTGTGCCCGCCGCAGCCTTAAACCTGTTTTAGAATTGTAGTCCGAATGAGGTAGGCAGTGTCGCCCACCGCCACCGACAGCATCGGGAGTTAGGTGAGGCCGAAAATTCCTATTATATTATCTTCATTTTATTTTTTATTGTGTTTTTTATTATATTTTTTTATTATTTATTTTATTATGTTTTTATTGTGTTTTTAAAATTTTTTTATTATATTTTTTATTATATTTTTATTAAAATTAGAAAAAATTTAGAGATGGATTGCAAAGATGCTAGGTGCAGTCCAACCGCACCCTAGCGTCTTCCGTATGTATATGTATATGTATGTATATATGTATATGTAGATGTAGATGTAGCTCTTATTACACGACAAATTGAGTTTTTGTAGTAGTGGTCAACTTTTTCAGGCAATTGGTCGTTAGGGCTCGGAATTTATGTGCCATTGCTAACCTTATTCCTCCCAAGTTGTTTTGGGCTCGTAGACTCTATTTTAGAACCTACAATAAAATTGCTTAATTGTTATTATTTATTAATCATAAATAATTTATTTTAATTGTTATTAATCCGTTTTAATTGTAAATAATTTTTTTAATCACAAATATTTATATACTAATACTCGTTTTTCTTATAATATGAGATATATGGTTTAAACATGCATATGTTTGTCTGAAGTGTAATATTATTCTATTTCGGTAATTAAGCTTATGGTTATTCAAAAATTAGATTAGAGAATGATTTGAAGTGTATATGACTTCAGTAATGAGCAAATATCTTCTTTTTTTCTTTTTAAAATTAAACTTTATTCCTTTAGTGCAACAAAAATTATAAATGGTCTTTATTAACTTTTAGAGCTTCAGGAAATCTATTACTTACCTCTACGTAGGACTTGAAAAGATTCTAAAGCTGACGGAAGTCCCAATTTAAGTACTAAAAGTTTTTGGTTCTTGATTAACGAATATTATGGAAACATTACAATAGAAAATGTAATTCACATAATTTATATCTTAAAAGAACTAGTTTATTGATATAATTGAAACTCTATTAGAATCTTATAAAATGTAAAAAAATTCATTTCCAAATAATATGAGATTTCATAAATAGTATATCATGATTTAAGTCTCATATTTCTAGTAAGAATAAAGTTGATATTATTTATAACATCCCAATAATTGAAGAGTCATAATATAATGTCATTAAACCACGTGACGGCCTATTGTCACCACCTAGATTTTTTTAGAGAATTCTACTATCTTCAAGAGTCGCAAGCTTAATGACACCGAAAGGCGATACACAGTGCAGGAGAAGGAAATGACGGCCATTATCCACTGTCTTAGAGTTTGGCAACACTATTTACTTGGCTCTTAGTTCGTAGTCAAGACTGGCAATATTATCACCAGTTACTTCCAAAGTCAGAAGAAACTGAGCTCAAAGCAAGCCAGGTGGCAAGACTTCTTGGTAGAATTTATTCTCTAGAGCTTCTCTCTCTACTCTCTCTCTCTAGAGTTGTTCTTTCTTGTCTTGAGTCGCTTAGAATGTTTACTTGGGAGCTTTGTCTGGGACAAAATCTCTTAAGGCCGCACGGGACGTGTGAAGAATTTCTAAGTCCGTGACACTATACTCCAAAAGACTTGTAAATAGTATAATCGGAGTTTTATTGGAATCCTATAAAGATAAAAAAAATATATATATATCATTTTTAAATAATATGATATTTTATATACTACCTACTTTTATCTTTATTAAATGAGTATTGCAATTATACTTGTAGTCAAAGTAGATGAATTATGCTAATTTTAATGTTGGATTCTAATATAAATTTCTATGGGGTTATATTGAATTCTAATATAAGCCCAATTTACTTTAAGTCTTCCCCGTAAGCACTCTCTCTCTCTCTCTCTCTGTGTGTATTGGATAAGGGCAAGAATGAATAATATTGTTTTATCATGGGTTATGAATTTCACTTAAATTTCCATTGGACTTAAGATATGGACTTAATGGGATTTAGAGATTTATGAGAAACTGGCCCATGAAAGAGTAGGCCATACTTTTAGGAATCTTCAGATCTTCAAGAATTTAAATAATTAAAGATTAATTAAATTCAATGCTGATATTATGTGATGCAAGCCAGTGTGTAGAGCATGCCAAATAAAAGATTTATATGACATAATTTAATCTAGAAGATAAATTTTAAAATTTAAATATCACAAATCAAATTTTATTAATATTTAAGTGATAATATGGATGGTGTGCTCTATACACCTACTTAAAAATAACATAATTCTTTATCAAATAGCACTATTTCATTAAAGATCCGAAGATAAAAATGTGTCTTGTTAGAGTTTGCAATATCCCTTTGATATATTAGGATGAAAAATATATATCATCCAACAATATGAAGATAAAAAGTGTATTTAATTAACTTAAGTGACGTGGCCACCGATGTTCTACCATTTCTGCCACGATGAAAATTGCATTTTTCGTGGGGATCATCAATGGTACCAAAGTCACATCACTATGGTCCATACCATCAATGCAAAATGAATTTAAATAAGAAAATAGAAACACCAATGAGGAATAGAGTGAGTAAAACATATATAACTCTTTCGGCTTTGCTCTTCAGTTCCTTGTTAGTCTCCATCTTGTCCATCATATTCATGACATATGCCATCAATTTCTTCAAAAGGAAAGAAAAAAAAAATTACATTGAGAAAAAAAAAAGAAAAAAGAAAAAGAAACAAGGAAGAGGAAAGAACCAATAAGTCTCATACCAGTCTAAAAGGTTCAATATGAAGCAAAGGCTCTATGAACATCTCTACGTTTCTGGATCGTAGAAAAATAAATCTTAATCATAAAATGGCAAAAACGAAGGACAATTGTTTATGTAATGTACTTACCGTGTGTGTGCATGAAAATCAATTATCTTTTGATATTTGAAACGTAATGGCTCATACGTTATATGTTTTAGATAAGTAGTAGTTTCAGTACATGATATTAGAACAGAAATATTCTTGATTTTAGAATCTCTTTATATTCTATCCTATTAAATTAAATATTTAATGTGTTGATCTCACTTAGTGAAGGGGAATTTCGATCACATATGAGGAGTGTTAATTAAAAATATTATAAAAATATATAAATCTACATGTTTTCAATATCAGTCTATATTTTTAAGACAAGTGATGATTTCACGTAAGTCTAATAGGACAATCATGCACATTTCAAATAAGTTCTCTCTGAGATCCAATAGACCTAATCATGTTTTCTGTTCTTCATCAAGGACATATTGGGGTCATAAAAGCATTGTCATCGTCCACCTCTTCTAAATTACCATAGAAATTAAAAATAGGAAAAATAAATAAATTTGAGGCATTATATATGTTCAACCTTATATACACATTCCCCTTGTACACTTGTAATGTATGGAAGCTGATCCCCTTTCCTAGAGGCACAGGTATATCCTTGATCCATTCTGTACATAAATCACCGCAAAAGAAATTTGATATAATCTATTAAAAGAACTCTAAGATAATACTGTTACATATAGTCGTGGAGTAATGAAACGCTCACAATTACTTTAAAAAAGAGTATGATCTATTATTAAAAAGTTATTTTTTTTTCATGAGAGGTCCTTTCTCATTTACTCATTTTTTAAAGATAATTGTGTTGTATTTACGTATTTTACAATTGTAAATATCATTTATCCTTGACAATACAATACCATGACCATAAGAAGAAGGTGGATAGCATACCGAATCTCCATGTGACACCAACACTCAGTCCATTATGGAATGTTGGTTTCACAACAAGTTGAACATGATTTCCCAAGATTTTAATCAGATTTGAGAAAAAATACAACACTTGCTGCAAGAAAGAAATGCCATAATAATGCAATTTTTATTTTTATTTTTGTCATTCACATAAAAAAAAAAACAAATAAATTAAACAAAAAGACTGAAATAGTTCTTACCATTTTCCCTTGAAAGGGTTGGAAAAATGAGAAAAAATTGCAGACGCATCTACATTCATCTCCAATAACATCAGATATTTCAAGGATGTTTTTGTTCTTGATTGCATCATAAAGCTTGAGGACCGTCTCCAAAGCTCTATGGTCTTCCCCTCCTGATCCTGAGTTTTTAGCATCAAATGGCACTAGTGCTGCTAAACGCCTATTCCTGGAAGAGAAGCTGCTATAAACCAAAGGACATTGGTACGAAGTTGGAGACTGAAATTTAGGAAGAACATAACCCTTCTCTTGTGATTTTCCAGTATTTCTTGTGGCTAGAGAGTTATATGGAAGGGAAGGAGAGATTAGCCTATTGCTGTATCGGTGGGTGTGGAGAGAGACCAAACCCATAATTTCTACGTTGAGAAATAATGGAAATGATTCGGAAAGCCAATCAAAAATCTCAAAGAAATACCTAAAGAATTAGAAAAGTCAGGAACATATAATATAACACAAAAAGAATCAAGAAGCTGGACTATGCATCAACAGCAAGCGAAGTATCTATCTTTTAGCTTTTCGAAAAATCAATTGCATGCGACCGTAAGTACGGATTTATGGGCTTTGCCTGGCAGCCTAGGAGTATCAGCATTCCTTAACACTATGGGTTGAGCTCCAAAGAGGGATGATGGCGTGTGGGGGTGGCAATGGGATGAAAACTCCTTGATCTTTTGGAGTTTTGGTTGTTTGGGCTGATCTCGTACATGTGGGAGTTTTGAGGTTTATTTTTTGAGTATATCTATACAACACATTAGTATCCCACTTGTATTTCACTAAAGAAAATGTGGTATATTCATTAATATTAGATAATAAAAAAAACATGTAATAAATGATAATTCAATGGTAATAAATGTATCACACCTTACTTAATAGCAGGATACAAGTAAGAATTTTCCTTATTTTTTAGGTTGACATTGAGATTTTGTTAGTGATTTTGGGGATGTTGAGACTTTCTGTTGTATTTGAACCAGACAGGATTGAGTTCTTCGACCAGAATGAGGTGGGATGGGGAGTTTTTGCAAGTTCAAGAAGGTGAGATTAATTATTGGAAAAAATGAATATAAAATTATTGGACAGAATTTAAATAGAGTAGAGAAAAACTTCAGATTTTTTTTTTTTAAAATTCAGTTGGAGGATGCATGAGCTTATGCTGCTAATGCTCCAATTAGACTTAAAAAGTTTTTACGCATCAAGCTCCATTATGCCATATATCTTCCTACAACTTTCTCTGTTCCTTTTTAGTCATGTGAAGAATAGCACAGCAGTACTTGTAATATTTACTATGATTATGAGGATAAAAATTATACTTTCGCCAGATTTAGTAAAAGAATGCCTGTTTTTGGAAGTATTTTGTTGGAAATCAACCTCCAAATTCTACCGTTTACATTTCTTAATTCCTTTTTTTTAAGACAAAGCAATAATAAAAATAATAATAATAAAAAGATTAAAAGTAATTAGTGAGCAAAATATACTTTTTCAAAAATGATTAATGAGTATGGATGTTCCTTAGCAATGTTTTGTTAAATTTTTGGCTACTCTATCTGTTCTTGAATTGACACCCTACTTGTTGGTTTTTGTGAGAAATGCTAGTTATTTTAAGCACCTCTAGTACACAAAAGTGAAATAATAAAAAGAATTCACATTCAAGAGCACGCACTCACATGAACAGTACTATATTACTGTTCATGATACTGTTTATATGAGTGTGTGCTCACTTCATTCTAGTATTTCTCATGCACAAAATAATTTGTTATTGGAGTTTTGTTATATACAGTTATATTTGTATATTTTTAATACATTTTATAGATATGATTGGACAAAATAAATATTTTATATTAAAAAAATGATGCAACCAATTATAATAATAGAGTAAAAAAATATGCAAAAATGACTATAGATCAAGTTTTTGTTTGATATACGTAGATTTTCAAAAATTGATTGCCTCCTTCCAGAGTTTGGGGGCTTAGAAAGGCAGTCTCGACATAGTTAAGCATAACTGGGCCTTACCCAAATTTGAGCAAATTGGTGAAGCGGCCCCCAATCTTTACTGTGGTGTTTCAACAAAACCATTTTGTCACAAAAAAAAACGTAACATTGAAGGAGGTGGGCAACGATTACAATTTACAACAATATAATAGTGTTGATGATTTAGTAAATTTCGCAGCAATTTCAACTCAAACGAGCTTCCAAAGTGGCACCAACTTTGGATATTTTGAGCTCTTTTGATTGATAATTGAAATATGGGAGATGCTACTTATTTCGTTGAAATAGATCTCGATTGAGTCTCATTTTATTTATATATATATATATGTATAATTTTATATGTATTTTTACATAATTTTTTTAACATCTTAAAATATATTTTTTTAAATATAAAAAAAACCATAACATCATTTGAAAATACTTTAAAAATTATATATAAAAAAATTATATATAAAAAAAAAACGTGAAACGGGACCAATTGGAACCCATTTTACCGTGAAAAAAAAAAGCATTTCCCTTAAAATATATATTCAGTGGAAGGTCCATTCATGATCAGCAACATCCTTTACAATGGCAGATAAGGGGTATTCATCCGGATTTGGATTTGGAAATTCGGAATTCAAATTCACAATTTACTTAAACTTTTTTAAAAAAAAATTCAAAAATATTAATAAATATATAAAATTTTAAATCAAACCGGATTATAAACGAACCTAATGGCAGGACCTTGCTACTTCAATTGACAAGACAAATTAAGCTACCTATCAATAAAGTTGATAAACTATAGCATTAAAATCACCAAATACTAGTCAGAGGCTGCCTCTGAAAACTGAAGCACAAAAAATAAATTCGCCCATAAATTCTTTCTTCTACCATGACAATTGTTATAAAAAACAAAATAGCTCAAAGAATTTTCAATATCTTGAACTTTGTAGTGAACAACTTGGTCATTCTTTTCAATTATAGAGACTAAGACAAAATTTGGATCCCAGCAGACCCAAATCCTGCTATGGGATGAGCTGGCACAACTGCAAAGGCGATTAGAAAGAAGAGAAGCAGAAGTTGCCAAACAGTAAGAGAGGAGAAAAAGAGATGGAAAAAATGATAGAATTTATTACAAGAAAATTATTTATTTATGATTAATTATTTCTTGTCAAAATAATTATTTTATTAAAATAAATATATTTTTATCACAAATAATTATTTTAACTACAAATAATTCATCACAAATACTCATTTTTTATAGTATATATATATATATATCTTTATATATATAAAGTGGCTATTTAACAGAAATTCTTATTTTAACGAAAATTCTTATTTTTTCGTTAAAGTTCACACTTTCCATTAATTTCTGTTAAAATTAATATTGCATCTAATAAGAATTACCATTTTAAACACAATATATTAAATTTATTCACTGAAATAATATTCTTGGCATTAAAATTAATTCCACCTCTTCAACTTTCTACAATAATAAATTTTCCATTTAAAACTCATTTAATATCTATTTATTACCACTTAATACTTTAAATACAATTCATTAAACCCAAAATTAATACTAGAAGTTTCTATTTTAGAATTCTTACTTAGGACATATTTTTTAATTTAATTTTATATAAAATAATAATAATAGTATAGAATGATACAATAATAATATAGAATATATAAATATAACAATATATATAGAAATAAACTATTCATAACAATTTATACATTAGAGAGTTTAATTTTATTCATGAAAATTTTATTCCTATTATATGATTAATAATTTAATTTTAAAATGAATGTATTATTTATTAAATTAACTATATATACGGTATATATAGTTAATATACGGTATATATAATTTATTATAATTATATTAAATTGGTAATAATAAGCAATAAATATAATTAATATTATATGTTTGATATTTAATTGAAATATATATGATTAAATAAATTTATATAAATTATAAATTATAATATAACATTATTATATAAATTATAAACTATATAACTTATTTTTTCAAAAAATTCATATTATTTCTTAAAAATAATTACATAATTAAGAAAATATAGATATTTTAATGTCCTCTATTTTGAAGCCGTATAAAATAATACAAATGTTAAATTATCATCTTAGAATTAAAAAAAAATCATATCTTGAACTAACCTTTTATTAAAACTTTAATCAAAATTATCTCAAACAAGTTTGATAAAACTGTATGTTATATTTTTTTATGAAACTATCTTATTATTTTTATTAATTTTTTTTTATAATATATGAAAACATATAATTTTTTATCATCTACTTAATTATGAATAATTATTAAATTTTATTAAAAATTAAATTAAATTAACGTATTTTACACGTTATTTCTATTTAGTAAATATATATATATATTTTCCACCTTATCTCTTTCAAGAAATTTGATTCAACCTAGTAAAGTGTAACTTCATAATATTTGGGTAGGCAATGTATTGTGTCACGATTGCGACGTTGCAACGATTTTTATTTTTTATTTTTATAGGAAAACAAACTTCATTGAATTAATTAATTAATCACAATTTTACATCATTAGGAATTTTAGATCATACAATCTGAGAAATAAACTCAGGAAACTCATTCCACCATATTGTTCCGTGTTATAGCCCCATCAATCTGTATTTACTTCACATGTGCACCTGATTGAGGAGGTTTCCAACCAAATTTTGAAACTGTCATCTGTCTCGAAGTATTTGCCACGATTTGAGTGGTTGTGTTCTACCACACTTTTTTAAAACGATTTGTTTCTAATTATTTTTATTTATTATAAATTTTATAGATGTAGATTCTATTTAAAAGTTTAACTGAATTGAGATCAATTCTATTTAATCTAATTTTTAAATTGAATCTAACATTTAAATTATTAAAATCATTTCAATTCAAGATTTTTTTATACAAATAATTCATAACCGTTTTCAAATTAATACATCTTTCTACTGAAAAGTTATTATTATTTTTTTTAACTTTCTTAAATATATTTAAATTTATTTTAACATTGAAACGTATTTAAATATATTTTTAGTAGACTTTGTAAAACTCATTCTACTATAACAATTTATTACTATTTATAAAAAAATTTAATTTATCTCAATTTAATTAAACGTCTAAACAGGACAATAGATTTTAATACCAAATAAACATACAGTAAGTCTATTTGGATTTAAAGATGAGATAAGATAAATAATAATAAAATGAGTGATTGAGATAAATTAAAATTTAAAATAAATAGTTGAAATGAATTAAAAATATGAAATGAGATTAGATAAATTTAACCCACTTTATTAAACAAATGGGGCTAAATCAACCACGAAACCTTAATGCTTTGTCTTTCTGATGCTGAAAAAAGAAAAGAAATCAATGAGTGGAGAAAAGTAAGGTTTGCCAAACCGGTCGCAATTAAGAAGAAAGACATGTTGGCATAAAAGCTAAGATGTAGCCATTGGAGTGGGACCAATTACAGTACACCGGTGAATCAAAGCAAGCATGGCAGAAAATTATTAAGGAAAACTATAATCTAATGAATAAATTTAAATATGAAATGAGATAAATTTTAAAAGTTGAATAAAATATTATTAAAATATTATTTTTTAATATTATTATTATTTATAAAATTAAAAGAAAATTATATTAAAATTTAAAAAAAATTAAATTAAAATTTTAGATAAGTTTATCTCAATTTTGAATTTAAATCACGTTTTATAAGTAATATTAAGTATTCATATGTATATTAATATTAAAATAAAAAATTAAATTTAATAACATATATAAATTAAAAATTTAAAAAAATAATCAATCAAAATATTTAGTTACAATATTATTTATATACAGTATTATTCAATTATTAATCTCCTGAAATTGTCGTGAATGGCCAGCATGATCCTACGTGTATACACACGTAGGGAGACAACAACATTTGAAACATCGATTTTACCAAAAAATTTTAAAAAAAAAATGATGGGACAGAGAATTATAGCAGTATTGACCATGCATGGCTAGTCACTAGTGGGTCCTACACCGGCATCAAATATTTGTTCGGCCAATGACCTCATCGAATTAAAATTTTTCATTTTTCGATGACTCATATGGGGCAGGCAAGCCGAATTGGTCACCTTATTTCCAGAAAGTATAGTCAGCATTACACGTGGCGTGCTACCAATCTGTGACCGTTGCTGAGGTCCATAATCTAGTGGGACCACACTCCACCGCCCAACTTTCCATCAACTTTACAGTTTAAGACCAGTTGGCATGAGAACGAGCAAATACATATCATTCTCGGTAAATCTATCGGGTTCCGTGGTGGGTCTTTTGCGTTCCAAGAAATTTTTTAATTAGGAAAAAATTAAAAATATTTTATCTATATTTATATTCTTTTATTATTTTTATTAAAAGACTAATTACAAAAAAATATAAAAAGATTTTGTACTATAAGAGCGGAGTTACAAATTTGGGTTAAGAAAACCAGACAAATTTAAAATAAAATATATAAAATATTTTTTATTCTATTTATATATAATTTTTTAATTTTTTATATGATATAAAATAATTTGATAGTAAAATCTATAATTAAAATAAAATTCGTCTAATATAATTTATGTATTAAAAAATATATAATATGATAAGAACATGTCTTAATAATAAAAATATATTAAAAATCATTTAATTTTTTTTATTTATAATAAAAATATGTCACCATGTTATTATTTTATTTTATTTTATATAAGATATATTTTATTTTTAAATTAGATTAATTTTGTAGAAAGAGATCAAAATAATTTTTAGAGAGAGTCAACATAAAATAAAATAAATATTATTTTATAAAATTATAAAAAAATACATTTTTTAATTTTTTTTCTTTAAATAATATATATTTTTTATTTTTATTTTTTTAAAAATAAAGGTGGAGCCCCCGGGGGTTGGAGGGGGATTGCCCATCATTCTTTTATAACTTGTTTATTATTTTTAATTTATTGATTTTTTACTTATTTTTTAAATATTAAAAGATTTAAAAGATAGATAATTTTATTAATAATCATTTTATTAACTATTAAATAAAAAAAAAACTATCATTATTCAAAAAAGAAATACACGTTATATAATGAGCCCACCTTGTGCGGCTAATGGTAAAAACATTTTTGACGATTCTTTTATTAATATTAAATATAGTTCAGTTTGAATTATAAATTTAACTTATCTTATTATTATAATTTTTTTAGATTACTATATAAAATATAATAAATAATTTAACATTTTTAAATCATAAAACAATAATTATATTAAAAATTATTATCTTACTAATATTTTATTCAACTTTTAAAACTCATCTCAACTCACCATCCAAACTATACTTTTTTTTATTAGAATTCTTATATATTAGTTAGAATAAAATTATAATCTAATTTTTATATAATTATAATCAGCTCCGAAACTAATTGTTTGGTAATATATATTAAAAGAAATAATAGTTACAGTCAAAGTGTATAATTATTTTTAAGAAAACGAATAGATATATTATTCATGTACTTTTTTTAATAATAAATTATATATTTTTTCAAAATAATAATACAGTATTATATATTATAACTACACGTAGCATTACTTATATATTAATAATTTTTCGTTTCATATGTCTGGAAAAAATAGTCATCATTAAATTATATAAAATTGAGGAGTATGTCTATCTTCACTTTATCGTAAAGAGAAAGAATTAAATTATAAGAACACAATAAGTATGCTAAAAAAATTAAGGACCAACATCTTTGGGGTTTTGTTGGTTTATTGTGGGTTAGAATTAGTAACCATGTCACTTACCAATAAGTAAGAGAGTTTGAAGTCTTTCTATAATTTTGTTTCTTAAATAAATTCCATAACATGATGCACAAACATTAATATTCAAGCCAATTTTATTAAATAAGAAATGCATAGACACTAATATTACAACTTCTAATTTATATATATATATATATATATATATGTTTACTTACTGACGTGGTTTAATGTGAATTTTTAAACTTCTTACTTATTGACGTGATTTAATGTGAATTTTTAAACTTCTAATTTATATATATATATATATAAATGTTTACTTACTGACGTGATTTAATGTGAAGTTTTAATTAATAATTTTTATATAATATAAAATAGATTTTATAGATTATATTAAGTCACGTTAAGATATAGGCCTTTTTTTTATATCTTTTTTATCCAAAGAAAATATTTTTGAAATTCATATCCAAATAGACTCAAAATACATAATTATATTCAGAGCCGGTATATATAATATGTATTCTACATTATTGATGTGGCAATATATAATTTATAAAAGAATTGCAATTTTAGATTTTATAAACAAAATCCTATCACATCACTAATGAACATGGGATATTTCCACGCTAGCTTGACTTGGAAAATTAAAAAAAAAAAATTACATGAAAATTTTAGACTACATTTTTTTTTATCTAATTAACATGTAATTTGTCAATTTTATTATTTTATTTAAAATATACATATATATATTTAAGTAAAATAATAATAACAAGTTACATATTAATTATGTAAATATATATAATTAGAATTACGCATTGTCCTGGAACATTTTTAAAAAAATAATATTTGTTCACTTAAATTTAAATATGAGATAAGATAAATTATAAATAATAATAAAATAAATAAATTAAAATAAATTATAAATAATAAAACTCACTTTTAAATCCAAACCTATCCAAGGGACCAGAATTCAGAGGAGTGACAGTAATCCAGCACGGAAAATCCGACGGCTGTAGGTAGGTCCGGAGTCACGAGGAATACGAACTGGAAAGCATCCATAGGTGGGCCCTCATCCCAACGTCGTTCCAACTTTTGTAAAAGGAGCGGTTCCCAACGCTAGGAGCAATGGGAGTAGGGTCAGAATCGAGGACGGAGAAGCAGGCCACGTCATCATATATTCTATCTTGCGTGAGGCCAACTGGACAGTAATGATCGTAGTGGGTGGTAAAGGGTCCCACCTCGGGCACCGTCCTAGGGCAGCTTGTTGGCTCTATTTCGGCTCATCTCCATTACATTCATGATGGAATGTGTTTGGCCGGGAGGAAAGAATAGTGGTGATTTTTCTATTTCGACAGTGAAAACAAACCTTAAAAAGGGTGAACAATCAATTAAAACACCCCCCCAAAAATAAAGGTAAACCTCCTAAAGTAAAAGGTGTTTCCGTTTTTGTTCTATTTTTCCCCCCCAAAAAAATCAATGTTTGATGGTCTGCATGTCAATCGCTCTTTTGGGTGTTTTAGATTTTGATTTGTACATTTTTATTCATTTAATATTAAAAAGTTGTACTCATCATCTTTAACATCATATATTATATATAATTTTTTATTTTTATATTTTTTTTCTTAATAAATGTGATATATGAGTGAAGAATAGAAAATTTTAATTAGTCTAAAAAAATAAAAATAAATATAGTGTATAAAATATTTTAATTATAATATTTCATGTTTGGACAACCATGCTGGTTTTGTGCCCTGCTTGAAGTCGTGCTTTCTTGGCATGCAGTAGAAACTTTAAAGGAAAAATAAAAAACAAAAAGAATCCCAATACAAGAAGAACTTGTATTTATTTAAAGAAACGATATTTATAATTGTGAAGTGTGTAAATATTATATAATTATTTTTAAAAAAATAAATAAAATATAAAATTCACATAAAAAATTAAATTTTTTAATAGCAAACTTTATTTTTTTTTTAAGTAATTACGTGATATTTATACACTTTACGATTATATGTAATATTATTCGTCTATTCAAAATTATGGCTGTTCAGGTTCTCAAATGACAAATAAAATTTGTAGCATATTCAGTATTTAAATAACGAATATACATATATATATATATACATATATATATATATATAAACACTATCATCACAGGTACAGTACGTACTTCATGAAGGCTATTGATGTTGCTTTGATCCCTAAAGCAGATTGTAATATTTCACTGCCTAACCTATATTTATCATATTTCTATTCTATAGATAAGCTTCATTATAATATATATATATATATATATATATCAAATATAACTAATCTGATATATCAAAAAATAGTAGAAATAGCCAATTTAATTATATCTAATTATTTTTTTTTGTAGTGCTTATTCATGCTAGGGTCTACAACAACCTAAAATAATGGCGAAAAGAATGATCAAGATCAGCTTAAATGCTATCTTAGACGTAAATGTTATCATATCCCCGTTGTATATTACACTTCATGTGATTATTATTTAAGTTGTTGATATGTAAAATTATTTAAAATGTAGGTTAACAGTAAGTGTGATCAGAAATATTAAGCTTCAAAATGGAAATTTGTAGTATTGCTCAAAAAATGAATCATAAGTACACATGAAATATAATACTGATATCACACATGGCCTCCACCATTTGGCATTCACATTTAATGCCTTTTTTTTAAAGGTGTCAATAATACAAAAAGAGCAGTGCTATTCTCTTACTTGAATAGCAACACTCATTTTGATTCTTAGGTAGAATTTTATATTTTTTAAATTTATTTTTCTATTCATATTTTTTATCATATTAAAATATAAAAAAAATATTAATGAACTAATAATCACTTTTTTAATCATTATGTAAAAAATAAATTAAAACACATGAGATGTCAAAATGAAATATCAAAATTAGTGAGCATATTAGTATTTTTTATACAAAAAAAGCTTCTATATTTTTATAGATGAGATGATGAAATGAAATAAATTAAGATGAAAGTTAAAAATTAAAAGAAATAATGTTACAGTTTTTTTAATATTATTTTATTTTAAAATTAAAAAAATTAAATTTTTTATTTTATTTTACATAAAAATTAAAATTAAAATAAAATAAAATTGGTCAAAAAAAATTGTGAAAACATTTTATTTAGGAAAAATATGTATATTGAATTCTTCCCAAAAAAAAAAAAAATGGAAAGGAAAACATTCACAGCTAGACTATACTAATTATAACGTGCTTTAGTTTGTGTCAGTACTGACGTGAGGTGTGTAGTTGCAAAGAATCTTGTGGCGCTCAAACTCTCGATTTCGACCCTCTCTTTCCATCTATTGTGTTATTTTTACACAGCACTCACGCCTCTATATATACCTCTTTCACTCTGATCGGCTCCTCACCTCTCTATCAACTACTGATTATATTTCTCGCTTCCTCTTTCCATTTTCTATTCCAACTTCTTTTATCCTTCTCTTTGTATATCAAATGGCCACTGTTGAGGTATTCAACTACTATTCTCACTTTTCCTCATATATATATATATATATACACGATTCCCCATCTTTGACAGTGTTTAAAGTATTTGCAGTAGGGTTTTTGTTGTAGACACCAATGGTAGAATTCCTGCACGTCTGATCAACCTGAGCATATATGATCAGAGAAAATATGTCAAATATCTTGGTATTTACCGCACACAATCTACCTTTGTCATTCGCTAATGGCGGATCATCATCTTCGGCTACCCTTTTATTCTTTTGCCGGCCGAAGAAAAAAAGATGACTTTTTTTGTGACGCAGATCGTAATGAACATATTCTATAGCATGACTAAATCCATCTGATCAGAGTTATGGAAATCTAGCTGATCTTTTAATAGATCAGTTCCAACTTCCATCAACCTTGATAAAAGAGTATTGATCTGATGAATCCAAGGTTTTTCTTTTACTGTTTTTAAACTCATCAGATTGCCATACAACAGAGGATCAATATGGAGAACTTTTGTTATGGCCTTTAGCTTTGCATAATTGAGTTTTACTGCTTGATATACAAATCAAAAGTTGTTGAAGAAATTTTGCATCATTTTAAGGTAAATCGGGTATTGCAGGTAGCATCGGTTCCAACAACATTGCCAGAGAATGAAAAAACTGAGGTGATCACAATTAAGGAGACAACACCAGAAGAGCCAGTTGCTGCCGCAGAAGCAGTTACTGAGGACACAAAAGAAGCAACACCTGAAGCCCCAGCAGCAGAGCAACCCGCCATTGCTGAATCTGAAGCTCCAGCCGAAGTTGAGATCAAGGAAGTGGTAGAGGAAGCCAAGGAGGCTGAGGCTGAGGCGGAGGCAGAGAAGCCTGCAGCAGAGAATACAGAGGAAGAGACTCGAGAAGTGGCAGTAGAGCCTGTTTCTGAGGCTGCAGAAGTGCCTGAGGCCCCAGCAGACCCGGCTGAGGCAAAGAAAACAGTGGAGGAAGAGAAGCCAGCTGAAGTGGCAGAGGAAACTAGCATTGAAGCTCCAGTTGAGAAGACTGAGTAATAAATATTCTGTAAAAGAAGTGAAACTAGAAGAGGGTCTTTGTTTGGATCTTCTTGGTATGCTCTTAATTACTTTTATTTTATTTTATTTTATTTTATTTTTAGTTTAATTATGGTTGTGATTGAGGTAAGGCTCTGGATGGGTGGTTTTGATATGTTGTGAATGTGATGAGACGTGGTCTCTACTTTAGCCTTGAATAATGAAATTTACTGTTTTTGTATTAAACATAAAGAGATTATTGGTTGCCCATCTCATGGGGCATTACCACTAGTGTAAAAATCCATATCGGGATGGTGGTGCCTTTTCATCTAATGATGTAACAGAATGTTAACGATGATACATACTGGTCTTAAGTTATGAATATGAAATTGTTAAAGATGTAATTAAATAATAAAATTTACTTCTCTCATCAATTTAAATTTTTAAAATAAATAATATCTTTTAAAAAAAAAAATAGTCAAAGCAAAAATCATGATTTCAAATCTTCTATACTATTGAAAGTTCAATACCAAATATTGGTAGCAGATCAACATGATTGCGTTTTCTTGAAAAAAAAAGAAATAATGTTGAAGTTGATGTAAATCAAACGTGGAAGAACACTTGTTCGGAGCAGCCAAAATGTTTGAAACTTTGATTGAGATTTTTCTCTTCTTAAACCGACCTTAATATCCCTATATATACATGTGATGGCTATGAAATTGTGTATGGGTGAGATCAGAAGCACCATTAGTGTTATAAGAGTTGAGAGAAATCTTGTAAAAACTTAGTTTGTTTAATTAAATTTTTTCTCTGTGTGGACGTAAGCCAAGTTAACCGAACAATATTAAATCTTAGTCCCCATAATATTTGTGAGTGTCTGATGACTAACATATATTTTATCTTATTTAATTAAATATTTGTTAAACCACCAAGAATCTAGTCACCACGTGAGAAAAGCGTGGTCACAACATTAGGCCGATTATGATGACGATCCGGGGGGAGATCGGTCTATAGTCCAATTGGTCTTGGGGGTATTGATGGACCGGAACAAACACATTTGGTCTAGACTTGGAAAAGTCTGGACTAAACCGAACTCTAATTAGGACTAGACTAGATTGGTCTCTTTCGGTTTGGTCCGGTCCAGTCCAATCGGTCTGGACATATCATCCTCAACTGTTTTAAATTAAACATTTGAATAATTCATGAAAGTTTCAACACAATTTATAAAGAAAAAAAAAATAAATTGGAATTCTATTCCTCAAATTTGTTAATTGAAATTTTTTAAAAGTAATGTTGTTTTAAGGTGCACTGATTAGGCATTCAATACATAACAAAATAATAATTCAATTAAAACACATAATTTCAAACAAGCAATATACCCTATCGTCTGTTTATAGAAACCAAACACAAATCCAAACACATTACCATACAAGTCCAATAATATTGTTCCCAATTACTTAGCAACCAACCAACTATAATGTCACAAATGCAATAATGAAAGTGCCCACTAATCCATATTTTGTTCAATTTTAAGCTTAAAAAAAAAATCTATGTAAAAAGGTAGTACTTAGTAAAGAGAAAAAAAAAAGGATACTGTAATTTAATGAGTCCAAATAAAAGGAAAAATAAATTAAAAAACTAAAAGAAGGGAGAAGAAAATCAGTTACATTATACAAAAGTTATTACAAATCACTAAATCAAATCAGTGAAATCATTGATTCACTATCACTAATTCTAACTTTCTAACAAGTAACAAAATCAAAATTCCAAAAACACCAAATTTAGACATCAATGCATTTTTATGTCCATTGTCTACATATAAAAGTTAAAACCCAAACTCCAGTTATCTACAAAAAACAAAACATTAGATTTAAACCTAGTGCTTTAGATTCAGGAGCCAAGGAACTAAATATGCATGCAGTTTATAAATGCTAATATGCATGTAGGATGGATAATAACATATACTTGAGATGGATAATATCATATGCATGTAGCTTATACTGCTTGTCTCAATGTTTAATTTTACATATATATGTGCATGCAGGGCAGCAAAATGGATATTATTCATTCAACTTTTACTGATTGCCGCACAAAAGTCCTAATTTTATATTTTAACCAAAAAACAGCAATAACAAACCATTCCAATAAGGTATCAATCACAAATGAATAAATAGTTTGGACACATTCTCCCAAAATAAATAAGTGCCAATTTATACACTACTTACCAACTGAACCCAAAAATTCAGAATAAATGAAATTTAATAAATAATTAATGGCCAACATATGTATTGCTATAAACTTAAGCTGTTAAGCACTTTGGTGGGGGAGAAAAAAAAGTCAAAATTTCAAATGCATAATACCATAAATCATATATAAAAGAACTTCACTGACTAATATTCTTAATTTTGCCTCATTAATTTTTAATCAACATTGATTGTAGGACTCGTAGGAATTAAACTTGAATTTGATGGCTCCATAGATTCAACAAAGCCCATTCAAGTTCTATACATAAAAATTAGTTAAATAAAGTTACATAACATAGAAAAAAAACCATAAAAGATATGACAAGTAAATTAATTACATATCCATATCCATATGCTTCTCAAATTCATCCACTTCATCCATTAAATTCCTAAGGCTTATTGGAGTAAAAGACAAATGAAGCCAATTTTGTTCACATATGAGACTCTCAACCATCATCAGACTTAAACTACTAATTCGAAAAGGGTCAAGTACACAACCTGCAGTACTAAATGTAGATTCAGATGCTACACTAAATATCGGTATTGCAAATATATCGCGTGCAACCCTTGAAAGTACGAGTTATCTAGCTACATTCACCTTCCACCAATTTAAAAGGTCAAAACCATCATCTTGATCCTTACATTTTTTAGTTAGATATCTTACAACTTCTGACTTGATTTCTAAAGAGTCTTCTGATTGTATCTCGAATTTAAATTGGGCCATCAATTTTGCCTTCCTAGATGCAAACTTATCAGCTAAAGGACTTGCATCTTCATGTAGGGAACTCGTCCGTTGTGGATAAGTAGAATTTTCAAATTCATTTTCGTATACCTCATACATGCAGATAAATACATTTTTCACCTTCCAACTCAAATCAATGGCTTTTGCAGGATCATGTGCATATATTTGTCGCAACCCAAAGTCAAGATATCGCATCTTGTAACGAGGATCTAGAAGAACCCCAACATACAACAACGTGTTCTAATTATCCAAATTCTCCCAATACTTTTCAAACTTTTTCTTCATATTTGTGGCCATTGATTTCACTACTGTGCTACTGCTTCCTTCTTCATATTTTATGTTAATGCCATCAGCTATACTAACCAACTCCAAAAAAAAAAAAGATTGAAAGTTACATATTCACCTCCCGAAAAGTGTAAAGTTGCATCATGAAATATTTGAAAAAACCCAAAAAACAACTTTACCTTCTCCCAATTAGATGCATTGAGAGGCCCTAACTTCTTTGACTTCCTCTTATTCCTCACATCATTTTCCATCATCTTCATCATCGTCATCAACAATACAACTAAAGAAGGTCGGATCTTTTTCCTCCAACGGATCAAAAGCCTTTGCAAATTTTGATGCCCTCTCCAACATAAGATAGGTGGAGTTCCACCTAGTCAATACATCTACGCAAATATGATTTTTTGATTGAATCTCTTCAAATCGGACACATTTCTTATATGTACTCCCCCTTTAAGAGGAGGATTTAACATATTTCATAACACCCCTCACATTTGCAATAGAATCCTTATATTCTCTTAAGCCTTTACGGACAACTAAATTTAAAATGTGAGCAAAACATCGAACATGCAAGAATTCATATTTCAAGATCGTGTCCTTCTTATACTTCATTTTTTTTTTTCAAATAAGCAATTGCCTCATTATTAGAATTTACATTATCAAGAGTGATTGCAAATAATTTCGAACTCCCCCAATCAATCAAACAAGTTTCTATGATCTTACCAAGTGTATCACTCTTGTGATTTTCAACCAAAGTAAAAGAGAGAATCCTCTTGTGTAGCTTATAGTCATCATCAATAAAATGCGTGGTGGGATACATATAGTTAAGGTTTTGCACGAATGTCCAAGTATCCGCGGTGAGGGAGATTCATTGCCCTCGAAGAAAATTTTTCAACTTCTTTTTTTTTTCCTATATAAGATTCTCATGCAATCCTTTGGAACAGTCCAAAGGGATGGAATCTCAACCCATTTAGGACAAACCATAAGCATAAACTTTCTGAAGCATTCTCCCTCAACAAACCTAAATGACAACTCATCAGGAATAATCATCTCCGCTAAGGTTTCTCGGCAAGCCTCAACACTAATGCAATGGGTACTATTCCCCCCGCATTCCAACCTAGAATCGTCTGGGAGTTATCCATCTTTCTACCCGAATATTTCTTACGTTGCTTGACAAGGTAATTCTTCATTTTTGTTGTACCATTTTTATTGATATCTGATGCCCAAATGACTAACACAAGAAGGTGGGTGAATTGGATTACATTAAAAATTAACACTTATAAACCAAATACACAGTATAAAATATAAACAAAATATGAAACATCAGGAAATATAAAGAGTAAGGACAAGAAGAAGCAAACTCGGTATTTTAATGAGTTTAGTCCCACTGCCTACATTTTTACCTCAAGCTACCTCTTAAGAATTTAAAAAGTCACTATTCAATCTCTTTCAGGTAGAGATAGAGACTTCATACACATTTGAGTAACATCGCTACAAAAAATCCTTGTAAAACACTATATACACTTACAATTACCTCATACTTGGTGATTCGACTATTTCTTGTGTAGAACACCTTTTACATACACAAGAGTTATACGCACCCTCTTACTGATATAAGAGCTGATAGTGGGTAAATTATCAGAGTACACTTCTCAATGAGTGAAATAAAAATAATACAATGCAACTTATATTTCTCTTAAAATGAATAAGGATTAAAACTCAATATTTAGAAAAGAGAGAGTGAAGGTTTTGAATTAATAATGCAAAACTTTAGTAATTGATATGTAAATTTTTGTTATGATTTTGTAAAACTCAAGTGAGTTATTTATAGGCAAATAAGTTTTTCATTTTCAAATATGAAAATATTTACATGTCAAATAAGAATACTATTCACTTTTCAAGAAATTCAAATAAAAATATCTCATTTTTGCATTTGTCAAAGACAACCTTATTTATTTAAAAAAAAATCAAATATAATTTTTTACTTTTCACATATGATAAAATGAGTATGATTTATTTTTCAAACTAAAACTTCTTTATGCATATGTCAAAAGAGCATAACCACCCTTCAAGATTTTCAAACAAAATCATCTACCTTTTGTATTTGTCAAAAGTACATCAATCAAAATTTCAAACATACACATGTCAAAGATAACAATCAATCATCTTACAAGTTTTTAAAACTCAAATTTTGATGATGTCATGCATATTTGAAAATAACAATTTTGGAAATTAAAACTTTTAATGATGTAATACACATGTGAAAAATACAATTTTCGAAATTAAAACTTTTAATGATATCATGTACATGAAATTAAAACTTTAAATGATGTCATACACAAGTGAAAAATGTAATTTTCGAAATTAAAATTTTTAATGATGTCATGCACATGTGAAAAATTCAATTTGATGCTTTATGATAAAAGATTAATTTTAAATCTTGATTCAATTTCAAGTTTTATCAAGAGATTTACAAAATAACTCTATGAGTTTCATTTGTAGACTTGTTCTCTTTATTATTCATACTTGATGTGTTTGACTCTATTGCGTAAACAATTTAAACTTGAGACTTGAATTAATTTGTTATCATCAAAATCTATATATAGATACAAAACTTGAAATTTTGGGTTCAACAATCTCCCCATTTTTAATAATGACAAATACTTGGTAGAACTTTGAGGCCTATAGTAATACTTGAGCTCCCCCTGAGAATATGCATTAATTTTTCAAGTCATAGATAAACATAATTCCAACATATATAATAGGGTTAAGAATTTAAATATGATATTCTATCTAAATAAAGGATTGGAGAGAACATGTTATTATTCTCGTCTACATCTAAAATTTATCTCCCTTTTAGCATCATTAAAAAGAAACCATAATTGGTTTCAATAAGATTCCTTCCTGCAATAATCAATAAATAAATAAAACGATGCGCTAGTAGAAACTGTATAAACTTGAATAATTAGAGTCACTCATGTCCAACAAAAACTGCAAAGGTTGGAGGTCTAGTTCTATCGACTCAGTGCGGAAGGAGATTTAAATCCGTTTGATGTTATTAACAAATGAGATCTTGTAAAGATTTGAAAGCTCTCGATTTCTGTTTAAATGACCATTTTCACCCATTGAATACTCACAAAAAAAATCTTACATTGCTCATTGATTAAGTATCTGTTTATCCAAAATGATAGAATGTCGGAGAAAATTTCTTTTAGTAATCTTCCGAATTTAAATAAGGAACCTTTTACATATTACCTAGTTATTTTGTCTCCTAAGACTATTAATACCATAATAGAAGCAAAGATACATTTTTCTAGTAGAACTGATTCTGAAATTATTGCAGGATCAATAACTCTCAATGCTCAATATCTACATCGGTTACAAATATGTTCTGAAGGTTACTGGCTATGGTGAATAACGTTGATTGACTTAATAGTCAAATATATGAAGTGCGTGAAAAGTTTGCAACTAAGGATAGAAAAAATAAAAGGTTAAGGCAATAAATTAAGGAGCTGAGCAAATTAACTCGTATTTTGAAATCACGAATAGAAGAGTTGAAATGAGAGATAACTCAAATGCAGAGTTAACATTAACAGATAATAGTAGTGTTTCAGCATTTACGAAAAAAATAGGGACAACTGCAATTAATCTCACTGACTTAACTAAATAACTTTTGACAACATGCATCCAACATATCTTGTAATCTTGACTAAGTAAGATTTGAAAAAATGATAGTTTGTCTTGTTCTTATTTCCATCTTTATAAGATTGATTATCAACTTTATTTAACTCGCATCAAATTTTCTTCTTATCTTTGCAATTCATCTGCATTCTCATTCTACAAATTTTCAATGGCTTATCAGTTTCTTTTCAATATTTCTCGTGATCAAAATATGAGATATTCTTCATCTTAGTCTCAAACTGTTTCTGCATCTGTCGTAGGTGCCATGATGCAGCATGAAAATGATCTAACTAATAAGTCAAATCGTGATATCATATATGAACTTGTGAGTCTCAAAACTCGATACTCATCATCTATTGTCTCATTTTTCGCTCGGTTGTAGTCCAAAACTCGCAAGAAAAATAGTATAATTAAAGCAATAAAATAAGAATTTAAAATCATTGTTTGTCTCTTCATTTCGATTGCTTAATCCTTTAGACAATGATGAGATGTTGATCTATGAAGAACAAATACATTTGAATGATGAGTCTAAAAGTTTCAAATTTTTGTAAGTCATTTGAGATAATGGAATAAAAATATTTAATAAATATTCATGGCATGCATCATTCTTATTTCTCTTCTGTCTATGACTCTATCTTCTGGAAGGAGTTTTATGAAAATGTCTACCAACTGATCATGTGTGCTTGTGAATTCTAATATAATATCATCATTCTGCACACAATCTTAAAGAAAATGATATCTAATTTCAATATACTTAGTCTTAGAATATTGTATTAGGTTCTTTAATAGATTTATAGCACTTGTATTATTACGTTTGATTGGAATGTGATTATACATAAATTTAAAATTTTCAAGTTATTGCTTCATGTAAAAAACTTGAGTACAATAACTACCTGCAGCAACATATTCTACCTCAGCAGTAGATAATATAACATAATTTTACTTTTTACTAAATCATAAAACAAGTGCATGAATTAAGAAATAACATATTTTATTAGTGCTTTTTCGATCAACTTTGCAACTAGCATAATCTGCATTTGAATAACTGATAAGATCGAAAGAAGTGTGCTTAGAATCCCATAATCCTAAGTCAAATGTGCCAGCAAGATATCTAAAAATGCGTTTGACTGCAATAAAATGAGATTATTTTAGAGATTATTGAAAGCGTGTACATAAACATACATTGAATATAATATTTGATCTACTAACTGTCAAATATAATAGGCTTCTAATTATACCTCAATATACATTTGAGTCAACTGGTTTAACCCTTTCATCTTTATCAAGTTTGGTGGTAGGACTCATTGGTATCCCAATTTCTTTTGCACCTTCCATCTCAAATTTTTTGAGTAATTATTTGATATATTTTAACTGATTAATAAATGTTTCACTTTTTACTTACTTGATTTGCAATTTAAGAAAGAAGTTAAGTTTTTCTATCATATTTATTTCAAATTCTTCTTGCATACTCTTAAAAAAATCTTGGCACATATTTTCATTAGTAGCACCAAATATTATATCATTCCCATAAATTTAAATTAGAAGAATATCATCCTGTTTATATTTGATGAAAAGAGTTGTATCGATTTTTTTTATTAAAAAAAATTTTTTTCTTAAAAAATTTTTTTCAATAAAAAAAATCACTAAATCTCTCGTACCAAACTCTAGGAGCTTACTTGAGTCTATATAATACCTTTGGGAGTTTAAAAATATAATTATGAAAAATATGATTTTCAAAACCTAGATGTTGTTCAACATATACCTCTTCATTTATAAAATAATTTAAGAAAACACTTTTAACATGCATTTGAAAAAATTTGAAATTTTTATAATATGCATATGCAAGTAGCATTCGAATAGTTTCTAATCTTACGACTGGTGCATATGTCTCATTATATTCGACTCCTTCCTCTTAGTTGAAATATTGGACTATAAATAGAGTCTTATTTCTAGTGATGATTCTAGACTCATCTTTCTTATGTCTAAAAACTCATTTTGTTTCAATAACAGCATGACTTTTAGGTCTAGGAACAAGTGTCCAAACATCATTTATTTTAAACTGATTTAACTCTTCTTGCATAACTAAAATCCATAATTCATCAAGCAGTACTTCATCAATATTTTTGGATTCAATATGAGATAGCAAAACAGTATGATTGCAAATATTTCTAAGAGATGATCAAGTACTTAAATCTCGTGAAGGTTCTCTTAGAATTTGTTCTACTGAATGATCTTTCACATATTTTCACTGTTTGGTTGCATCTTGTACCAAGTCTTAATTATCTTTCCTGATGTCTCCATCTTAGACTTCTTTCATTGTAATCTCTTTGTTGAGATTGAGACTATTTGTGTTATTTGTACATTCTGTTTCTTTATCAATAGATTTTGGAGAGTATAAGATTAGATTAATTAAATACTACATGCATAGATTCTTATACAATCAAAATCTTTTTATTGAATACTTTATAAGTTTTACTATTTGTATAATACCCAAAAAAGATGCATTCCTTAGATTTTGTATCAAATTTTTCTAAATTATTCATGTCATTAAAAATAAAACATTTGCATCCAAATACATAAAAGTAACCAGTGTTAGGTTTTTTTCTCATTATAGAGCTCATAAGGGGTTTTATCTAATTTAAACCTTAACATAATTCTATTTATAACATAACATGCAATACTTACTGCTTCGGTCTAAAAATAATTAGGTAAATTATTCTCATTAAACATTGTTCTTACCATTTTTTGAAGAGATATATTCTTCCTATCTACTATCCCATTTTGTTGAGGAGTTCGAAGGGTAGAGAAGTTATACACAAACTATTTTCATCACAAAAAATTTTAATATCTTTATTGACAAATTATTTCCTCCTGTCACTTCAGATGTTTAAAATAATATAGTCATTTTCATTTTGAATTCTCTTACATAACTTGGTAAAGACAAAATATACCTCATCTTTATGAGTAAGAAATATAACCCAAGTATATTTAAATAAATTATCAACAATAACAAATGCATAATATTTTCCTCCCAGACTCGCAACTTTGTTTGGTCCAAAAAGAACTATGTGTATTAGTTGCAATAGTCTAATAATGGAAATATGTTTCTTAATTTTGAAAAAAGTTTTTATTTATTTTTCAAACTGACATGCATTACAAGCTTTGTCTTTAAGAAATTTCGTTTTTGGCAAACTTCTCACAAGATCATTTTTTGAAAGTTTGGAAATAAGTTCCATGTAAGTATGACCTAACCTTCTATGCCACAGCCAACTATTTTCATTTTGAGTTGATAAACAAATAGCATCTTGTGAGGCAATTTCTTCAAATTCGATTGTATATACATTATTGTTTTTAAGAGTAATAAAACAAACATATCAATCATAATTATTCAAAATAATACATTTATCCTTTTCTAAAATAACTGTAAATCATTTATCACATAATTGATTTATACTCAAAAATAGACTTTTAACAAGTAGAACAACTTCAATCATGAGAGAAGACTTATTACCAATTTTGCAGATTCTCACGATCTTCCATTTTTTATTTGTCTCCAAATATCACGTATCTTTCTTGTTTAGAAGTGAAGTCAATGGACTTAGTTTTGTCTCATATCATGTGTCTTGAGTATCTGCTATCTAAAAACCATTTACTTTTACTTATAGAGGGCTTCATGCATATATACAAAAATAATTAAAATAATTTTTCAGGGTACTCAAGTTTTTTGGGTCCTTTATTTATTAATATTAGAAAATATAAAATTATTTGATACCCATATGGCCCTAATAGTTATTGTATGTTTTCTTCTAAAAGGACAAGTATAATAGTTATGACCATTTCTATTGAAAAAATTACAAATAGCATGTAATATATTTGAAGAACTTGAGTGATTGTAATAATGTTTTTCTTTAAAAATTTTATTTTTATAAAAAAAATTTTGAAAATCTGATTTTGATTTAATAGGTTTATCAAAAAAGTTTTTATCGGATTTGTATATTTCTTTTGTCATGTATCACAAGTTTACCTTATCAAAAACATATCTTTGACTGCCAATAAGGTTTTCAAATTTTCTTTTTTCATTTGTAAAGTTTTCAACAATCTTTTCTAAATCAATAACTTTTTTTTTAACTCATGATTTTTATCTATCAAAATAATATTTTCTTTTCTTAAAACATCAATTTCATTTATTAACAAAAAAATTTTCTTTTTCAAAATAGTATATTTCATACTCAAATTTTCAAATTCCTTATATATCTCTTCCAAAATATTTTACAATTTTTCATGAGAAGAATTTTTAATATTTTCATAATTTATTATCTCAAAATCATTTTTAACCATAAGACAAAGATTTGCAGATTCTTCATTGCTTTCGCCGCTGTCTGAGATACTTAAATCATCATCTTACGTAAATTTTATTATTTTCTTACCTTTGCATTGATCTTTCTTTAGCAGAGGATACTCTGTCTTGATATGTCCCCATTTTTTGCATTTATAACAAGTTAAACAGTCGTTTTTATCTGTATTTTTGTTGGAAAACTTTTTCAAAGATTTTTTTGGAGAAGTTTTATATTTTTTAAGAATCTCTTTAATCTTCTTTTGATCATTTTAATTTCTTCATTTTTATTATTGTTTTTCTTGTCTTCATCGCTTTCACTTTTATGGGGAACATCTTTGAATGTCAAACTCTTCATTTGCTTTTCTTCTTCTTTTTCTCCCATTTTCAATGTGTACTCATGTGTAATAAATGACCTGGTAAGTTTATTTATTTTGAGTTTTTTAAGATCTCTAATTTCAAGAATTGTCGTCACCTTCGATTCCCAACATTTTGACAGAGTTAAGAATTTTTCTTACTATCTCCAACCTGGAATAAATTTTACCAAAAGTTGTAAAGCTATTTATAATATTAGTAAAACTAGTATACATAGAAGAAATAGATTCATTATCATTCATTTTGAACATTTCATATTCATGCGTAAGAATATATATTTTTGATTGTTTGACTTGTGAAATTCTTTCATAAGTTACTTTCAAATTGTCCCAAATTTCTTTTGTTGTCATGCAAGTCAATATTTTATTAAATTTATTGTCATTGAGAATATTATACAGAAAGTCCATAGCCATTACATTCACTCTATAAAGTTTATCGTCTTCACAATCAAATTTTTCCTTTTCCTTTTTGACCTTTACTCTATTAACAATTGTTGTTGGGATATAAGGCTCATTTATAATACATTTTCAAATTTCTCGACCTTGAGACTAAAAAAATATTCTCATTTTAATTTTCTAGAATGTTTAATTGTCTCCACAAAATAGCGGAGATCGACTACTGGATTGACGTTCAGCAAATGTAGCTGCAATGTTGACCATATGATTTTAACTCAATAGATAATCATTCCTATAACAGAGTCCTTGCTCTGATATCAATTAATGCCCAGATGACTAACACAAGAGGGATAATAAATTTTGTTATATTAAAAATTAACACTTATAAACCAAATACATAATATAAAATATAAATAAAATACGAAACAACTGAAAATATAAATAGTAAGAATAAGAAGAAACAAACTCAGTATTTTAACGAGATTCAGCTCTACTACCTACGTCCTCGCCTCAAACTACCCCTTGAGAATTCCTAAATTTACTATTCAATCTCTTTCAAGTGGAGATAGAACCTATTACACATTTGAGCAATACTGCTACAAAGAATCCGTATAGAATATCCTCTACACTTGCAATTACCTCACACTTGGTTATTTAACTATTTCTTGTGTAGAACACTTTCTACATATACAAGGGTTATACGCACCCTATTACTGATACAAGAGCTGATAGTGGGTAGATTATCAGAGTACACTCCTTAATGAGTAAAATAAAAACTATACAATGCAACATATATCTCTCTCAAAATGAATAAATATTAAGACTCAATACTTAGAAAAGAGAGAGTGACGGCTTTGAATGAATGATGCAAAACTTTAACAATTAATATGTAAGCACTTGTTATGATTTTGTAAAACTCAAGTGAGCTATTTATAGGCAAATGAGTCTTCATTTTCAAATATGAAAGATTCACAAGTCAAATAAGAGTACTATTCACTTTTCAAGAAATTTAAATAAAAGCATCTTCTTTTTATATTTGTCAAAAATAATCTTATTCAATTTAAAAAATTTAAATCTAATCTTTTATTTTTTGCATATGACAAAATGAGTATGATTTATTTTTCATATAAAATAATCTTCTTTATGCATATGTCAAAAGAGCATAACCACCCTTCAAAATTTTTAAACAAAATCATTTACTTTTTACATTTGTTAAAAGTGCATCAATCAAAATTTCAAACATCACATGTCAAAAATGAAAATCAATCATCTTACAAGTTTTCAAAACTCAAATTTTAATGATGTCATGCATATGTGAAAATAGCAATTTTCAAAATTAAAACTTTTAATGATGTCATGCACATGTGAAAAATGCAATTTGCTGTTTTATGAGAAAAAATTAATTTTAAACCTTGATTCAATTTTAAATTTTATCAAGAAATGTATAAAATTACTCTATGAGCTTTATTTGTAGACATGTTCTCTTTCTTGTTCATGCTTGATGTACTTGGTTCCATTGTATAGACAACTTGAGGTTGAGTTTTGAATTCATTTTTTATTATCAAAATCTATATGTAGATACGAAATTTGAAATTTTGGATTTAACAATATCACATGCATACATCTGTCCATAATAGTTATATGCAACCCTAAGTTTACTGGGATCACCACCTGGTACTCTTGTAAAGTGATTCCAAATCATTGACCTAACTCTACCACTTTGTAACCCACTAACAGGGATACTTGTATTGAATATGGGTGGGGGTGTAGGCATGTCTTTGCATTCAATTGTGTCTTACACATCATTTAGATTGATAACATCGTGACTATCATCTATTGTAGAGTCTATCTAGCAAAATATGCAATCAACAATTTTATTAAATATAAAGTTGACATACAAATAGAAAACAACATTCTAAAACCAAATTACCAAATGTTTGTGCATCCACCACCAACTTAATAAAATAGAAAATAACATTTTGGAACCCTTTGTTATCAGGCTTATATACTAATCAAACCTTAGCGAAATGCCCTAATCAAACCCTAGAGAAAAGCCCTAATCAAACCCTAGAAAAATGTCAAGAAGGTCAAATGAATCAAACTTATACCTGTAGGGCCGAATCGGCTGCAACTTGCGATGAAGATTGTAGGGCTGCGACAAGACAGAGAGGAGAAGGGCTACGATTTCGTGGAGGTGCCGAGAAATCGACTTCAAAGAAATGAAATCAGCTAGGATTTGACTTCGTGACTCGTGAGACTTGAAGAGAAGAAGAAAGGTCTAGAGACTCTAGAGTCTAGAAGCGAAATGGGCAAACGGCAAGGCTCAAATGACCTAACCATATGCGAAGGCTCGAATATGAGCCCTGAATAGTTCCAAAAAGGCACCGTTTGGATTAAAATTGGCACCAAACGGCACCATTTAAGTATTAAGAAATTAAAAAATAAAATACTTTAACTTGATTTAAGTATACTATTATGGTTCCAAACGGCGCCATTTAGGTCTAAATTTGCACTAAACAGCGCCGTGCATTGATATTTATTTTTTTGTATTTTTAGGGAATTTGTTTTTTGTTAATTAAATTGCCATTTGTTAATTAAAAGTAAATTACAGAAAAATAAAACCCCAATATATACTTATAGACTTATATGTTAATTTAACTATACTAAATTACTAATACATTATAAACTTAGTTACTTACTACCTACAAGTTATAAGTTATTTGAATTCTAACATGTTAATATATTTATATATTAATATACTAGTATTATAAATTATAATTAATAGTTAAACATTAAAGAATATAATAATACATTCATATTATATATATATATATATAATATAGTTATAGACTTACTACCATGTACTAATAGTCTAATACTATAAGTTGTAATTATAGTCTAGAGACTCTATATTAGACTACTAGTATTAGTACTATTTACTAATATACTAGATGTTATTTCAATTTTTAATACTAACATGTTGATTTAACTATACCAATACATACATGTAACATTATACTATTATAAATTTATACATATATTATAATTTATACTACAACTCTTATAATATGTTAAGTGTTAACATTAAATTATTAATATATACTAGTACTATATATTATAATTATACATTAAAAAATATAATAACACATTGAAACTAATTTACCAAATATATGAAGTTATAGACTTTAGACTTAGTACAATTTAGTATTTACTATTACTAATATTATTTACTATGATATATAGTAAATAATTATACATCAAATAATACAATAATATTTTGATACTAAATAATATACATAAATAATAAATAATATATAGTTAATTATAGTTGTATATAATTAATTCTATAATATATATAATTTTTAAAAATATATAGTATATTATAAATTCGGTCCGATCCGGTCTAGTCAAAGCCTAAAAATGCTAGACTGGGACCGAATCGAACCTATTTCAATCCTAGTTTTTTGGATCAAAACTGAACCAAAGCATACTTGATTCGGCCCCGGTCCAGACTAAAATGATCGATTCGGCCAGTCTTTCCAGTCTGGAACAGTCAGTGCTCTCCCTAATGATGTTGGAAGTTTGTTGAGTCGACTAAAAGTTAAAAAAGAATGAACTCCTTCAAGAAATTTGTTGAGTCGACTGAACGAGTAATGATGGCAACAACATGGTCGTCGTATTAAACCATTTGGTAACCGTAAAGCTAGTCTTACTCTTTTTCTGGCAATTAAGGCTCTGTATGCCAGGTAAGATCTAGTAGTAAAATCGAGCACAGTCATTGGATGCTTTAAAAAATAAAGTATGGGAAAACATACATGAAATTCTTTGGATAATTGATCATCAGAATGAAACTAAAAGTATGGATAATAAAGCATAGAATCATTTAAATTTGCGAGGAATAGCTCAAAAGTTTAGTGAGAAATTATGATTTTGTGAGATATCCATTTTCACTTGACAAACGAAATAATTAAAAATAATGAATATTATAACTTCAGTGAAATGAAGAGCATGTTATTTCCAAATCCTTTTTCAGGTATGACGCATTTGCTTTGCCCTTTACCAGGTCAGGTCAGGTCTCTGGTATGACGCATTTCCAAATCGGAAAAATGAAACAATGGCACGATGCATGAGTCCCATTTTGTATGAACATAATAAAAGTGCATTGATGTCAAGTTCTGTATTCGTTCCTTTTTAAGTAAAACTGAACTTCTTGATGATTCTTAAATAGACTTCAAAAACCTTTTTTTCCGGAATGATTACGTGTAATATTGCTTTAATTTTGGAGAATGAATCCGCTAAAGGTTATCAAATTCCACCCCCAAAGAAATCACCGAGAATATTGTAAGATAGAGTCTACCATATATATATATATATATATATATATATATAACATAAAAACATAAAAAACAGAAGATAAAGAGTCTTTTACTTCATGTGTCTCTCTTCCCTCGAGATTCTCAACCTCAAATAAGAATTTAAAGAAGAGAATTGTTATAAATACAAAAAAAATTATACAAAAAAAAATTTACAAACTGATATAATTTCTTAACGTTCATTAAGTCTAATTCATAATAAAAATAATTTTTTACAATCTAACATACCACATCAAATTACATCAATTTGTAAATTTACTTTTATCTTATAATCTCTTTGTGACTAAAACATTTTCCTTTCAAAAAAACCTTGATTTCCGGAGAGAGAGCAATTAATAGTTATTGATATAAACCACCAACAATGCCGTTTCAGCCCAAATATATATTCTCTAAATAAAACAAACCTTGAATTCCGTCATAACCCAAATATATATTCTCTAAATAAAACAAACCTTGGGAAGAATTCAGACACTAACAAGAAGAAGCTGAAGACTATCACACAGAGGAAATTGACTAAGCATGTCATTGCAGAACCTCGGTGCTTAAACGTCATGATAAAGCCAACAATATCTAACACTAGGCAAGAAGTTCGTGATGGAAGTGGAGATTTTTTTTCCCCCTGCCTCCAGCTTTATTCATACTATAACTATACAGACAATCGAGAAAAAAGCAATGACACTGGAAAAGGCCCAAATTAAGAGAATTAAAGCATCTTCTTCCATAGTCTAAATGACGAACACGATATGCCTATAATCTGTACAAGCTGAGTATGTGCAATCAAAAACCCTTCGCAACCGCAAATGCAAAGATGTAACTAATATCACCAAGTACCAAAGCTGCAGCCTACATGCTCTTGGGTGATGACGTGGAGGCGATCTTGCATGATGGCCATAGATGGATATGGCGGGAAACACAACCGGTAAAAGCATGTGTGGGATGAAGGCAGCCGATCATGAGGCTCCGTGGACTTGTAGATGTAAAGCCGAGAAGCCAACCCACGGAAACCTTCCACCGGTAAATACTTCACTGAGGTCCAGAAAAAGAGAAGAACCTTTCTCTGCTCTGCCGACATTGCGCCAACGATCTGCAAGTTTCTTAACCATAAGAAAATTCAACATAACAAACTGGCAATAAATGGCGGAGCATGTAAGTTAGGCTGTCAGTGATTATATGTCCCATTGGAGCTAGACAGCAAAAAAAGTACAAGATCAAACAATTGTCTAGGCAAATTCAAATTATGCTCATAGGTATTCAAATCGGAGTGGAAGGTAATACCATAAGGCATAAGCCGTATTGGGTGCCTTGTAAATTAGCAATAAAAAACTATTGCTGCACTTTGATATTTATCTATGGCCATAACTTTTTATAGCACCGGATATTTAAGAATAACGTCCTGATTAATCCCAAAAGTGCACAGACACTCGGCCGGCAAAAAGTTATCTATGACCATAATTTAATATGGTATTCTAAGCATCCAAAAGATCGCAAACTATTATCTCTTTTAAGTTCAATCGTCACATATCAGAGAAGCGGTAAAGGCCTTAGGCTTCCAGGTATGCTCCCTCTAAGGTTTAAGGTTCAAATTTTCTTAGGTGCAAACAATCTCTAAGGGCCTTCGGACCTGGAGATTTTCCTCTTGGATTATCCCAGATGCACTTGTGCTAAACTCCTACCGAGAACTTGTGCACTCCGAAATTAGTCGGGACGCTATTCTCAAACACCCGATACAATAAAAAAAAACGTATATACACCATAGGAAAGCCTTTATTTCACTACTTGCATCAATTCGCAAAAATATTATCAGAATAAAAAAGACTTGTCTCACACAAACATACAAAAGAAGCCAGCTTTGTCAATTCCCAACACGTTCCCATGTCTATCCTATGTCAATTCCTTATAACTTCCCCCTTGACCTTCTATTTTTACATTTATAAGAATAATTTAGTAATCCACAAAATTAGGCAAAGACCTAGTAAACGGTAGTTATACAAAGAAAAACCTAATTACAAGCAAAGTAACTTTCCTCTAAACTAGTTAGGCTTCATTTGGATAGTAAGATGAGATAAGATGAAATCATTTTATATGAAAGTTGAATAAAATACGGATAAAACATTACTTTTTTAATATTATTATTGTTTTGAAATTTGAAAAAATTGAATTATTTATATTATGTTGTGTAGAAATTTGAAAAAATTGTAATAATGAGATGAGTTCAAAATGTAATGCTGGTCAAATTTCATTAGCAACTTAAAAGTAATTCTCGGCCTCCTGAATCATGTCATACTTCTATAGCATAATTAAAGCATGATCAATTTAAGAATGTTGTATTTAAATTAATTTCAAAAGTAATTATCAACCTCAACAAAGGCACTCTCTCTTCGAGGAGCTACAGTGTCTAGACTCTAGAGGGCAAGGAGGAGGCAAGAACCCTCTGAATCTGAGAAAACTCCCAAGAGTCAGGTAGTTACAGAACTCGAACGAGTAAGGGCTTGTTTGGTAAAGTTTATATCCCAAAATTCTCATATCATCTCATCCCTTTCACAAAAATCACTCAAATACAAATACTTTCAAACTAATCATTATAACTTTTTGAAACTAATAATTACAATTTTTTCAAACTTTCAAACAAAAAAAAAATCAACTTTTCTAAATCTCCATAAAAAAAAAAGTTAAAAAACTATATTCTAACAATATCTTAACTTTGTAATATTTTATATTCAAATTTTTCTCTCCTTTTCCAAAACCTCATAAAATATTAACTCAAACAATTTTACTACTATTCACAAACTACCTTACTACTATTAACAAAATTTTCATATCATCTCACATTCCAAGCTTATTCTAAGCGAATAACATTGATGGAGAAGATCTCTTAAGAGACAAAAATCAAGGGTGCTACGGCTCGAGAAAGACAAGTACATGAAGTTATTCCATCGGGTGGATAATTCACATAGGAGGAACACTGCTATTGAGATGTTGATGGTAGACGGAGAAGTTTCCTTGGATAAGTTAGTCACCCATAACCACATCGTACAATATTACAAGCACCTCCTCTTCAAATAGCACACGTGGAGGCCGAAAGTGGATGGATTAACTTTTGAATGATTAGACCAACAGATCACAGGGTGGCTAGAGAGACCCTTCGAAGAAGATGAAGTGTGCAAAATAATCCGAGGCATGGCTAGTGGCAAGGCTTTAGGCCCTGGCGATTTTACCATAGGTTTTTTCCAAGTTTGTTGGGAAGTGATCAATGGTGACCTTATGAACGTATTTTAAGAGTTTAAAGCTATTGACAGGTTTGAAAACAGTCTAAATGCTGCTTTTTTATCCCTAATTCCAAAATATATGGGGTTTGTAGAGGTTAGAGATTATCGCCCACCAACAATCATAGGATATTGGCTAAAAGCCTAAACAAGACAAGATGTATTGCCTTTTGAATAGAGTTTACAAGATACTTTACTAATTGCAAATGAAGTCTTGACCGGGCAACTCAAATCTAGAGAACCTGGATTACATGGCAAACTAGAGATTAAGTTTATGATCACATCAACTCGAATTTCCTATTTTATTAACTTGCAATAAGTGGCTTTGAGGAGAAATTGTATGCTTGGGTAGCATATTTCTATGGTTTGCTTTTCTATCTTTTTGAATGGTTCACCATTGGATTTCTTCTACTCCTCCCGTGGTTTGAGATACGGAGCAGTATTTTAAGTTTCGTACCATACCGGCCGGTACATGCCGTACTAGAACAATGACCGGTACAGAAATAAGGTTTGTTTCATATCAACCCAAATACTCACTGTACCAAATTTCAAAAAAAAATTTCCTCTTTTTTTTTTCATTTCTTTCTATTTTTTAATCCTAATTTAAACTAAACTATTTACATATATATTTTTATATATAATTTATTCATTTATTGACTATTATTTTGAAATATAATTTATATATATATATTTCTATATAATTTCTTTTATATTAGACTATTCTAAAACGGTACACGAAACGATACTGGTACCGAAATATTTTATTCCAATGCCTTGACCGGTACGCTTATCAGTACGGTATTCAAAAAATTGACAAAGAGACCCGCTCTATCCATTACTTTTCATAATCGTCATGAAACTCTCAGTTGGACGATTTTGGGCCTCGTGGAAGGTGGCTTTGTATATGGCTTTTTGGTGGGAAATAGTAATTATGGCTCTATTGATATTTGTCATTTGCTTTTTGATACCGATACTCTCATCTCCTATGGAGGAAATCTTGTGCATGTACAATCTTTGAGGACTCTCCTTTATTTTGAAGTTGTCTCGGATTTGAGAGTTTTTTTTTTTTTATAAGTAAAAATATTATATATATCAAAAGGAGTGACCAAGTACATTGAATGTATACAAGAAAACACATATCCCATACTAGAGAACTCCTAATAAATCCCAAAACCTCATAAAAAACTAGCCAAAATACATCAATCCAAGTAAGAATGAAACACCCCTCTCCAACCTCAACCTAAAAAGCCCTCTATGAGAACATCATGCCATGACTTGAACTACCGCCAAGAGCGTCCCAATTGATTCCCTAAGAAAGACGTTGTAACTCCCTACTTTTCTTAAAACTTGATTTGGAGTCACGCGAGTGACTCGTCTCGATCGTAGTGAGTAATGCTTTAAATTGATCTTCACATCCTCCATGTGAAATTCCCAGGACATGCTGGATCTCATAAGCCTTTTACAAAACCGAATTCGATGATGATCCAAGGGGAGGAAGAGATACCAAGGGGACAACATCTTCTCCCGAAACATCGTGTCCAAGGCCTTCATCCCGTGCGTCCTCAACAACTCCAATGGTACTATCCTTGCAAGTTTCCAATGGCAAACCCTTCAACTCTGACAACCCTATATGAGCCACTTTGATAGACACTACATCTCTTTCAAAACTTGATATCACACCATTATCTTTTATCTCTGATGTGTGAGCCATAATTTTTTCGGGATTGACTAAGGGTGTAACACCGATTATAGGTCTTTTCTGTATCACCTGTGGCGAAACGCATTCCATTACAGATGTCTCAACACCAATACCCGATGTAGAACCAACTTCTAACCTGCTTTTTCTTTTGACCCGCCACATTCTCTTGGATCTAGTTATAGGGAGAACCAAATCCAATTTTCCATTTTTCTTTATCTGAGCTTTAGAGGATTCGAGCCTATCCTATGTTTGTTTCTTGCGATCTTGTTCCCTCCAACCAAAGGCAAGTATATTTTCGAAGATAGGAAAGCAATCGCTGCCTTCAACTCAGCAAGCTGAGTTTCTATCTCTTTTAGTGTTTTGTGCATCACATTAAGCTGATTTTGGGCTTGCATGAACTGCAAACCACTTACACAATTCCCCTCACTCTTAAGACCTTGAAGCTTGCCCCGTCTTCAAAACTGTTGCATATGATTGACTTTGAGACCCCAGTTTCTTACAATCTTTTTGATTCACCTCCATATTGATATTCTCATGATTGGATGTCCTCTTCTGGCTTACCTTCTTTGACCCATCTGCATGAAAGGAAAAAAAATAATCTGCAGCTCTGCATAGTTCAACAGCAAACTTCTCCCAACTCTGGCCTTCATACCCTTCAGGAATGGCTAGAACACTCCGTTGGCCTCCTCCACCATGTTCAATGACAGATATATGTCATGTACATTAGAGCATCGTCGAGTCGTGAATGCACTGTTTCCTTCGCGTAAATGTTTTGAGAATTTTAGATCTCTTCCCTCCTATAAAGTTGCTTCCACCGTGGTCACGAGCCATCTTATACCACTGCTACCCATAACTATAGACCTCCCTTCTGCTCCTCTCCACAATGTTCAAAGAAAACCTCCATGATTCTGGTAAAATTTCAAAAGCCTTCGATTCCACCCAAAATCGGACCACCTACCCCATGTTAAATAAAAAATATAACAACAAATGCAAGGGTTTTCCAAGCTTCATTTCAGCCTTCGTGCAGTGATACACTCAGAAGTGGTGTGATACCAAATCTGCACCGAGAATGAAGCAGCAAAAAAATGCGGTCGCCAAAGAAAGAACGACGTTGGAATAGTCCCAGTAGCCTAGCCGGAGCTAAGCAACTCTCTCTGCGTCAAGTACGGACGAAAATAGCCGAAATCTCAAAAGTATAGCTCACCAGAGGAAAGGCCGACGTCGGACGGCCCTCGGCAAAGATGCAGGGACCCGTCGACCTTGTCTGCGACAGTGGTGAGTGGTCACTCGCCGGCTGGACAGACTCGTCGGTCTCTTTCCGTAGAAGTGAAAAAGGCTCTCGCACGTAAGAAAATGGTCGCCAAAGAAGGGATCGATGCTGGATAGCCTTCAGCGAAGTCACCGGCGTCCGTCGACCTAGTCTGTGCCGGTGGTGAGGAGACACATGCCGACTAGGGTTGGCAAACAAGAATGCCGACGCTAGGATTTGAGAGTTAAATCTCTAAAAGTCTAAATTGGTGCCAAGAGTTGTCCCCGATAAGGTGAATCTAGCCTCTCTCTTGGGATGCAAGAAATCTTTTTTACCCAATAAGTATCTTGGCTTACAGTTGGATGATTCCTTCAAATCTGAGAGGATTTTGAATGTTGTGGTTCAAAATGTGGGGCTCATATTGGCTTCTTGGAAAAGGTTGTACTTGTCTAAAGGGGATAAGCTCACTTTGATTAAAAGTACTGTTTTTAACCTACCCACCTATTTTTTGCCCTTATTCCCATTCTCCCCACTATGGTTGCGAACTGTATTGAGAAGATACAACAAGACTTCTTATAGAGTGGGTTGGGAAAAAAGTTGCAAATTTCATCTGGTATATTGGTCAAATGTTCGTACACCAATTTCTGAGGGTAGATTGGGGATCCATAACTTGACGAAGTTCAACCAAACTCGTAAATAATTGTAGCGGTACCAACATGAAAGGAAAGCCCTATAGAAGCATGTCATGGATTTGAAGTTTGGGGAGGATGGTGCCCAAATGATGTTCACAATTCATATGGGGTGATTGAGTGGAAAAACAAGAAAGGGTTACAGATCTTCCTCAGACATGCACGTATTGTGGTGGATGATGGTTCTCATGTCAAATTTTGGTATGACAAATGGTGTGGCGAACAAAGCCTCTAAGACACATTCCCTACCATTTTTTAGCTTGTACAAGTGAAGGATGCGGCGATAGTTGATCTCTTGGTCTTCACTAATAGCTCGCTCCCCTCAATGGAATTTAGACTTCATTAGGGTAGCTCAAGATTGGAAGTTGGAGGCTATCACCAAGTTCTTTGACTTACTATAGTTTGTAAGAATGACTAAGGGTACCATAGACAAAATGAACTGGAGCCCTTCCAAGAAAGGTAGATCGATAGTCAGATCATTCCACCAAGTTCTAATGAGCCCAGGTATGACAACCTTTCAATGGAAGAATATATGACAGAAGAAAGCTCCTCTAAAAGCAACTTCTTTTATTTGGAAAGCCTCCTTGGGTAAGATTCTTACTACAAATAATCTAGGGAAACGTCAAATAATAGTGTTGGACTGGTCTTGCATGTGTAAGAAGAATGGGATGATTTTTTACATAACCAGGTGGCCAAGATCATGTAGGATGATTTTTGTAGGGCTTGGCATGCCTCTTAGGCTGGTGGATTTCCTATCAAGCTAGAGAGGACTCCAAATTAATCCATAAATGGCAGCAATATGGAGAATGACTCCTATATGTATGTCTGGTACTTTTGGTAGGAGAGAAATGATAGAAGTTTCAAGGATAGTGAGAGAACAATGGGTGAGCTTAAAGTCCTAAAACCTGTTTTTTAATAATTAAAACCTTTCTTATAAGCGTGAGGTCATTGATTTTAATGGACTAATAGTGAAATAAGATAAAATAATTTTAGATAAAAGTTGAAAGTTGAATAAAATATTATTTATTAATATTATTATTGTTTTTAAATTTGAAAAAGTTGAATTTTTTATTGTATTTTAATAGAATTTGAAAAATGAAATGAGTTGAAATGGTTTCTCAATCCAAACAGGCCTAAATGTCCACCATTTTTTACAATCTGTTGTAAACCCTAGTTAGGTACTTCTCATGATGCCTTCTCTTAAGAATAAAACTTCCTGATTACCATAAAAAAAATTCTCAACCTCATGGGTTAGATTATGCCCTACTTTTAACCCCTAACGAAAGACTAAAGTGGTAAAGGCCTTAGACTCGAGGGTATGCTCCCCCAAGTCTAAGGTTCAAATTCCCTTAGATGCAAACAAATTTTAGGGGTCATCAGACCGAGATATTTTTCTCTTGAATTATTTGAATGGCACTAGCAGTAAACTTATTGTCGAGGGTCTATGCACTCCCAAGATCAATCGAGACACTATTCTTGGACACCTAGTGCCACAAACAAACAAAAAAAAAAAAGATTATGCCCTACTTCTATCACAATGACTTCAAGAGAAGTGTCCCCCAATCTACAACAAGACCTAAAGCTTACAAAACAGCATCTCCACCAGAAATGTCAAATCTACAGAAAGATCACTCTTAACCCCGAGAATAAGAGCAGAACTAATTCACTATTAGCTCTTTTCCAGTGGAAAACTTGCTAGATGGTCTACACCAAAAACTCATATTGCACCACAGCAAGATTGGCTAAGAAATAGCACATGCATCTTTGAGATTTTTACTCCACAATAGGATCAAATTCAGTACTTGATGGTTATTATCTTCAACAATTAGTAAATATTGCTAAGCCATAATTGGCCTTAACCATTGAAAACTTGACTGAATCCATTATGCCTGGTATTTTAATCCCTATATTTGCCCTCACCAAACTCTAACCCCCTTTTTTAAATTGAGACACTAACCCCAATTTTAAAAACCATGCAAAGTACTTTTCCAAAAAAAAAAAAAACATGTAAAGTATTGATGATATTCACATACATTGTCTTCCAACTGTCCTTATGCAGACATTGTAAGCATACGCATGTTTACCCAAGAAAACTCTTTGCCCCTTCTATTACCAAAAACAAACACACCCTGCCTTGGGTAAGCCATTGAAATAGCCAGAAGGTATTAGAAGCATTTAAAAGCACCCAGCATACAAAAATAGTTTTTCAAATTAAGCAGATAATGGAGCAACCAGCCCCCTTCAACATCTCTTATAACATGTTCTACGATTTGAATGATTGATTAAAATAAATAAATAAATAAATAAGACCAAAAAAGTTTGATGAATAAAATGACATTTTTTATAACGTATACTTCCTGCATACATGGGCATCACCTATTGTATTTTGATTAATAAAATTCTTACTTACACAAAAATATATCAAATTAAATTATGGTGAGAATTTTCTATAAGTAACATTATAGCAAAAATAAGCAAAGAGGGAAAAGGATGAGCGAAAATTAGATATCTAGAAAGACACAGAAGGCATGTAATGTGTAGCATACCCAAAAATGAAGACTTCACCCACAAGGCAACCTATATTATAACAAAAAATATGGAACTACAAGACAAGATACTAATCAGGCTAGAGAGAATAACAAAATTAAAATCCTGCAAGCACTTACCTTCCAGAACCAGAATATCTGAGGATCAGTTTCTTTGTAGCCATTGTACTCAGTATGTGCCTTCCAATCATTCACGCAGATGGTAGTTTCACTTCCATAAAGCATCGAATCAAGATCTTCAAGCTCTAAACTTTGGAAAAAGAACTTCTGGAGCCTGGAATTACAAAGAATATGACCAAAACCTTGAGCAAAATTTGATACCTGTTCTGAGATAGATGTCACAAACTGATGGTCTATGAGAAGTTTAACATATTGCTCTCTGTTCTTGCTATTCACAACAATGCTTTTCCCACCAGGGTAAAGCTCGACAACTTTCCTGGTTCCTAACTCCTCAATTTCTCTAACAAACGTTAGTCCTAAAGCATCTGAATCAATAAAATCGGAATCCATCTCCAGAATCTGCTTGCAGCTACTATACAAGCATGGATCTGCATCCCTTATATCTTCCAGGGAAATGTCTCTTCCAGCCAATTGTAAGAAAAATACACGATCAAAGACAACGCCTACTTGCACTTTATGCATCAAAGCTAAAGCAATCACCCGGCCAGAGAAGTTGAAATATTCAAGGTGCAAGGGATCCACCTTGGATGCTGCATGCAGAAGAAAATGAATAAATTGATCATGGTTGTCCTTGGAAAAATGTTCTTTTCTCCATTGAACATTTACTATAGCAGAACATAATCAGAACGCAGAAAAAGGGAAACTCTGCATGATGATACAACTCCCAAAAGAATGAGGGAAACACAAAAGAGGCTCCAGGCAGCTTCTCTGAAATTGGACTAAAATTAAAACCTAACACCAAACAATTGTTCCAGAAATAATTCTTTAGTAACTTGAGGAGCAGAGGAAATAGCGCCTCACTCCTGGAAAACGATTCAGTCTTGGGTTGTTCCAGGCATCTCAGTTATCCATGCCATTTGTGATTTTGGAATTGCACAAGAAGTTTCGGTACTTATGTTGAGAACAATCTGCTCAAGGTAATTACGAGAACCAATCTCGGTTCTTTTTTAGGCACCACAATCCAACTTGATCTGGCCCCCGGTCTTCCCTTTTATAACTGTGCATGTATATTAGGTTAGTTTCATTTCACCTATTGTTTATAGATATGAGCATCAAAATATATCGTCTAGTTTTTTTATTGGACTTTTGATGCGTCAGATTTATATATTACTTCTGAAGAATAAAATTTTGTATTGATTGCATCTCGTCTAGCCCAAGTTTACATTTACCATCTTCCACAACCAGAATATGCCATCACCACTCGACTGAGAACCACTCTGTCAGTTCTCACAATCATAGCACCAGCTCTGTATCATACAAGGAAAGAAGATTCCGCAAGGATCACTTTCCTACTATCTCTACCCTCCACATAATTCTAACCATGCATAGACCTCAACAAATGAAAAATCTAGACCATAAGGCTCAACATCACAAACACACTCAAAGTGTAGTGGCTGCAGTACCAGTCATATTCCGACTTCTACATCATGTAAAACATATATTAATGGGAATCAAGTCATAATGCTCCTAAAATATCGTATAACCGTTGAAAAACTACCATCTAGTCAAATGGGAGAAGGTATGTCGTCGCTTATCAGAAGGTGGCTTGGGTGTTCGTAACTTGAAGATGTTCAATCGAGCGCTACTTGGCAAGTGGTTGTAGAGGTACCATCAAGAACCAAGAGCTATTTGGAGAACAGTGATAAGGTATGTCGTCCCTTATCAGAAGGTGGCTTAGGTGTTCGTAACTTGAGGATGTTTAATCGAGCACTGTTTGGCAAATGGTTGTAGAGGTACCATCAAGAACCAGGAGCTCTTTGGTAAACAGTGAACGATTACAAATATGGGCATGCATGGGGGGGTGGAGCTCCAACGAAATTAAGGGGCCTGGTTAGGGTGCAAAAAAACATAAGTGCATGGGGGGTCTTTCAACAGTTCACCAGGCTTCAATGTGGTGCAGGATCAAGAATTAGATTTTGGAAGGATATTTGGTGCAGCGATAAGGTTTTGACTGACTTGTTTCCTTCTCTTTTTTAGATCGCAACTGCAAAAAATATCACCGTGGTAGAGGCCTTGGAGCTAGATGGGGGACATGTGCATTGGAACATCAACTTCAACCGAGCAGCGCAGGATTAGGAATTAAGCATTTTTGTGGTCTATTATATGCCCAAAGTCTGAACCTTCAGAATCAAGACAGATTATGGTGGATCCTTTCAGGGAGAAGAACTTTCATTGTCCGATTTTTTTATAAGGTTCTCAATCAAGGACTTGAGACAATTTTCGTGGAGGAAAATTTGGCTTCATAAAACACTCCCGCAAGTGGCCTTCTTTGTTTGGACAACTTCTTTAGGAAAGATTCTCACTACGGACAACTTGAGAAAAAGGAGTTATTGTAATAGAGTGGCGTTGCATGTGCTGTAGCGGGGGTGAGTCGGTAAATCATCTCCTCTTACACTGTGAGATTACTAGAACTCTATGGAATGAGATCTTTCATCGACTGGACTTAGCATAGGTCATGCCTGAGACCATAGTGACAACGATGGCTTGCTGGAATTCTTTATGGGGTGACAGACATATCAGTGCTATATGGAAGATGATTCTTATATGCGTTATGTGGTGTTTTTGGCAAAAGCGAAACGAGCAGACTTTCAAAGACAAGGAGAGATCCTTTGAAGAGTTGAAAGTTTTATTTTACAGAACTCTATATACTTGGTCCATTGTCGTGGATATGGCAAAGACCTACATGATTTCCTTGTAACCAATGTGCCTAGTTGATAGGCCATGGAACCTTCTAATTGGCTTTTGCCCTTTGTTTAATAAATTTTTACTTATAAAAAAAAAAGAAAAACTATTATGTTCCTAGTAGGTACCAGTCAGTTAGATGAAGACAAATATTGTGTGCGACTACATTCAGCAAGCAGATGGTACGTGGTGATACCTGCAGGGAAAGGTGTTTTTGCTGTTCACTCTTTCTATAGGTCTCTCACAGAAGAGCCTGATATCTCACAGAAGAGCCCGATATCTCACAGAAGAGCCCGATACACAGCTTTCTTGGAGACACAAGCCACCCCCTAAAGCCTCATTTTTTGTGTGGACAACTTCGTTGGGAAAGATTCTCACCACAAATAACTTGAAGAAGATGCGTGTAATCATTACAAATTGGTGTTGCATGCGTAGGGAGTGGGTGAATCGGTAGAGCATCTTCTTTTACATTGTAAGATAGTAAGGGCACTATGAAACGAGGTGCTTAGTAGATTGGCTTTGGCTTTGGTTATGCCAAAGACTCTGGTGGCGGTGATGGCTAGTTGGACAAGTATAAAAAGCATGCAACAAACCAAACCAATTTTGGAATATGATCTCTCTATGTATCATGTGGTGCTTGTGGTAAGAGCGCAATGAGCGGACGTTCAAAAATAAGGAAAGATCATTAATAAGGAAAGATCATGGAAGAAACTTATAAGTTTTATTTTTTAGAACTTTATGTACTTGGGTCATTGTTGAGGATTTTAATAGCATAGACCTACATGATTTTCTTTCTTCTAATGCGCTTACTTACTTAGGGCAAAAGAGTTTTGTATTTGGCCTTACCTATTCTTTGATCAATGAAATTTGCTTACTTATCAAAAAAAAAAGATATTAATAAGCCATGCTTTGAAGGCCTTATTGCGTTGTTTTGATGCAGTGTCTGGCTTGAAAGTAAACTATGATAAATCTAAGATGGTGCCGATTGGAGATGTTCTTAATATGCAAGAGTTGACGAGAACAATGGGGTGCAAGATTGTTGCCCTACCTATGAAATATTTGGGGCTTCCGCTGGGGATAGCATCAAGAGCATCCGCGATTTGCAACACGGTGATAGAAAAAATTGAGAGGAAACTAGCAAAGTGGAAAAGAATGTATTTCTTAAAAAGGGGTCATATTACTTTGATCAAGAGTATGCTCTTTAATCTACCCACTTATCTTTTATCTCTATTTCCTATATCAGCAAGTGTGGCAGGCCGAATCAAGAAACTTTAACGTGATTTCTTGTGGGGAGGCTTGGAGAAGAGTTCAAGTTCCATTTTTTCAAGTGGGAGATGGTTTCTCGTCGTATCTCAAATTGCAGGTTGGGTATTAGAAATTTGAGGATGTTTAATCAGGCGTTACTTGGCAAATGGTTGTGGAGGTATAACAAGCAACCAAATGCCCTATAGAAAACTATGATTGAAAACAAATATGGGAGTATATTGGTTTGGAGGAGGAGGAGGAGGAGGAGGAGGAGGAGGGGGGGGGGATGGTGTACTAGTGAACTTGGGGGAGCTTATGGAGTGGGGTTGGGGAAAAGCATAAGACGAGGGTGAGAGGTCTTTCATCGACACAATAGAATCAATTGGGTGCAAAAACTAGGATAAAATTCTGAAAGAATGTATGGTGTGGTAACAGTGCACTACAAAACTTATTTCCTTTACTTTTCCAAATGGCAAGTGCCTAAGATACCATTGTGACAGAAGTTATGGGATTTGCCGGAGGGTAGATCCATTGGAATATTAATTTCAACCGAACGGCTCAAAATTGGAAAATGAGTAATTTTGTTAATTTCTATAGCCCTATATACTCCCTAAGACCGAACATCCAGTATGAAGATGGTCTGTGGTTGACACCTATTGGGAGAGCGGTTTTACCGTTCGTTCCTTTTATAAAACCCACACACATAAATCTGATACACAATTTCGTTGGAGAAAGTTTTGGCGACACAAGGCATTTCCAAAGCTGCATTTTTTGTGTGGACAGCTTCCTTAGGCAAGATTCTTACTACGGACAATTTGAGGAAAATGAAGGTCATCATAGTAGATTAGTGTTGTATGTGTTGAATAGGGGGTGAGACGATGACTCATCTACTTTTACATTGTGAAACAGCCAAGATACTATGGAATAAGATGTTTAGTAGACTGGACTTAGCATGGGTCATGCCAGAGACCGTGGTGGTAGCAATGGCGTGTTGGACTTCTATCCAAGGCATGTGATAGATCAAAACGATTTGGAAGATGATCCCTATATTATGTAGTGCTTGTGGCAGGAGCGTAACAAGCAGACATTTGAGGACAATGAGAGATTAATAGAGGAGTTTAAAGTTTTTTAATACTCTTTGTACTTGAGCCATTGCCATAGACTTTAATGGCATGAACCTTCATGAGTTTCTTGTTTCTAATGTGCCTACTTGATAGGGCATGGAGTTTTGTAATTGACATTTTGCCCATTCTTTGATTAATAATACATGTTTACTTATTTTAAAAAATATATATATTAATAAGCCATGCTACAAACTCACAGTTGCATGTACAAATGTTAATTTTGGGAGTTACTGATCAAGAAAAAAAATTGGGAGGAAAATTCTCAAGTCTACATCCATATCGCAGTTGCATGTACAAATGCAATTTGGAAGCCAAACTCTCGAGTTTACATCCATATCATATTTCAACAGGTATAAAACAAATAACGCAACAAAGTGTTTTCTGAATTTAATATAAAAACCAAATGGAACTTACTTGGATTAGGAAAGAACCTTCTGCGATCATTTGGGCATGGCACAAATAGAGCGTTTTCTGGGTTGAATATAGCCTGACATACTAAAAAAAACCACTCCCGCACTACACCTGGGCCCGTGGCTTCCTCATTTTTGAATTCCATAAAGAGACCAGCATGTAGAGCCTCAGGTTCTGCCTTAGCTATATACTCGAATGATTCTGCCAGTAACTGAGACCTGTCAATAAGCATCTCATGCAGTTCCTCATAATCTTCTTTTACCTCTGGAAACATCATCATCGCCAAATGCCTCCTAGATTCAAAATCAGTCACATCCTTTTGCTCAAGAAGCCACTGATGATCATCGGTACGCTTAGCATGTTTAATAATTAGCGTGCACAGTGAAGACTTTCTTAGTTTCAAAACCATCCAAAAATCTTCTTCAGCACCCAGATAAAGTTTGGAAACGCTATTCAGCTCCTTCAATATGGCAAGATACTGAGACCAACCAGAGTAAATAGTTTCACCTTCCCCCTTGTGTTTAACAGCCAAGCACTCCTCCATTTTGTGGAGGCACTCTCCCATTCTCTTCAACAAATCAATAAATAAAAGATGAAGAAACTCAATCTCTTCCCCGTACAATGGATGCTTGTATCCTTTCCCATCCAAAGTCACAGGAATGGGACCCTGAAAACCAACCTGTTCGGTTATCTCAGTCCGCAGGAGGAGCAAGAACGCGGCTAGATCACGAACATCACCCAGAAGCGGCCCAACACTTGTTGGCGATTCCATACTCGAAACTAAATCCTTGGACAACCTATTCCCCAGCTCGCTAACAAATGGGAAAATCTCTTGCATCACAATTACTTTCTTAGAGTTCTCCAACGACCCAGTCGATTCCAACAATGACCCAAGTGTACTCCGACACGAGAGATACAAAGGGTCCTCAGGCGCAGCTCTTCTAAGCAACTTACAAAACTCGAGAACTATAGGTGCACAATAATTATGATAGGGCTTCGGTAACGAGTTACGACTTGAATTCAAAAAATGCCTTATTGAACTATCCGCACAATCTTTGTTACCTTTGATCGGAGACATATAAAGCATGACCAATGCGGCCGGGGCCGAACACGACAAGAATATCTGCAGATGCCCGGGGACGCGCTCTTCGTCCTTTGGAGTTTCGGTCAAGAACTCCGTCATCCTCTGTGTAATATGTTTCGGCGCGGAAGGGATCGTCTCGCCTCGGCAAAGCCTGCACACGACGGAAACGATGTCGTCAACCACTTGCCACGCGTGAGGGTGGCCGGTGCTGCGCATACGGCCCACCAATTCAAGTCCGGCGTCGTTTTGGATGGAGCACTCGGCGAGCGTGCGCTCCCACTGGAGCTGCTTCCCCCGATATATCAGTCTTTGCTCGTGAACCGGAATTCCGGTCACCAGTTGGATTCGTTCGTGAACCGATCTCACGGTGTCGCGGGGACAAAATTGGAATACCATGGTTTTTCCCTCAGGGATCATCTTTATGAAGAACTGTAGCCGGGACTCGGAACGAGCCGACTCGGCTCTAGTCGAGCAAGAATAAGAGGTTGATGGGTCATCGGGAACCCTAGGATTGAACTGCGCAGCGGTGATGGAGCGGGGTTGGGCGTCCGATGAAGAGTGGACAGCGTTGGGTTCGTCTTTCCTCATTCTAACTGAAACTAACTCCGCGAAAGCAGCACCGTTTTCATCCTGGTCTTCGTCGTCGTCATCGAAGGTGGGGCCACCATAATCGTCCAATTTGCGCTTGGAGGAGAGTCTGGGGTGATCGACTGTGGTGAGGATCGCGTTGGTGGCGGTGCCGACGGTGGCGGGACCACCTAGCTGGGGAACGCAATCGACGGTGGGGGTTTGCACGAGAGACATCTACAGATGAAGCCCCGCCGCCAGTAAAGGAACAATCAACGTTAAGGTGTGGCGGAGAGCATGGAATCGGAAATCGGCAAACGGCAAAACCTAGAGAAGAGACCGATGAAATTGATCGAAATTGTGGTATGGGCTATTGCTCCACAGCAGTCATCAACAAAGACTGCCATTTTACGCTATTGAATATATATATTGTAATTTGTGTTTGTATTTATTCGGATTTAATTTATATTTTCATAAATTATAAACAAATTAATAAGCTTAGGGGGCAAGTTGAATGAATGCAGTGAGAGTTGGTTGGCTGTGGGCGAAAAACATGAGACCTTCATGCGACCGATTAACCATTTTGACGGCTCTGATCTCTCCGCAGAGTTGGTGTTGTGTGCGATTATAAAGCTAAATCTTCGTGGGCGGCGATTTGGTTCCGTAATTCGGCGCAGAACAAAATAACACACCACGAGTGCGAGAATCATAAAAAGAACATATACTAATTTTTACCAAATTTCGGAATTTTTTACAACTTTTTTGCATAATATATTATAATTTGGTGACAGTACTACGTTATTCATATTTTGATTGTATTTCGTAGAGAGTCGAGACATAATTTTATTCTAATTGTAGTCAATGATTTTATCATATTCTAGGGTGTTTCGAGTAATGCATATATTTTTAATTTGATGATACAACAAAATTGTATTTAAACGGAGATTACTAATTTACCAAACAGTTATTTTATTATGAAGATTGTAAGACTTATTTAAATTCAGAGGCTTGAAAGCTCATCAAAATGAGAACTCGTATAAGAAAAAAAATAACACGATGAACTTAATTATTAATCCAAGAAGATGAATAAGTATATAACCCTGCAGAATCACATAAATAAATTATTATTTAATCATCGCCATCTTTTGCGAGATCTCATGCAGATACGTGATCGCGTCAGTTACAAAAAGATAACACGTAAACGGAAATCACTGCAGAGGATAAGCATCACCACGAAACCTATATAAACCAAGTAACCCTCAATGAAATGGGACTTTTCTCTCTGGTTCTCAGACTACTTTTCAAATAATTAGCGAGATTACTGACTTAGGCATCGGAACTTTCCTAGACGAGGATCGCCGAATCTTTTCAATTTCTTGCAGGTGAACAGTTGCAGGAGGGGAGTGAGATATGTCCTTAATATTGGCACCTTTTGTGGGATTCGTTTACAGGTTATTAACGTGGTTCTCGCATGCCAACTGTAACTTGTTCTGTAGTAAGCCGAGCAACAGGAGCATCTATGGAAGCACGATTAGCAGCTCCAGAGAAGAGACTGAAGAAGGCGTTAGACGCCCTGGAAGCGTTGCAGAAAGAAAACGAGGATTTACGGCGGATGAATGTTGAAACCAACGATACTGTTATCCTTGCTCACAGTGAGCAAGGTGAAGAAGAAGCAAATAGCAATGCTGAAGCCAAACTGGAACACACAAAGAAACCAAATATGCACGACGAACTGAAGGATCTTGCGGGAAAATATGAGGAAATAGCAAGAAAGATCGGATGATCTGTGGAGGTCCCACTCCCGCCAAAATTTAAAGTTCCCCAGATAAACATGTACGACAGGTCTAAGGATCCAGTGGACCATCTAAAGAACTTTAAAACCCACATCACACTCCATAGTTTCCTGGGCGAGATTGCTTGCCGAGCCTTTCTTCTGACCCTAAAGGGGACAGCAAGAGGATGGTTTGGAACGGTTTATGCCCAGCAAAAGGCGCCAGTGCCGTTGCCCAACTGCCTACCTGCTTACGGTCAAATAGAAAGAAGATGAAGACCTCAATAGGTACCTCACTCACTTCAACAAGGGGCGGTTGGCGACAGACGACCAAAACGAGAAGATCACTCTGACCGATTTCTTGGATGGAATCTGGCCGCAAAGCCCATTTATGATTGAGCTAACTAAGAAGACCCCTTCCACCCTCAGGGAATTCATGGATCAAGTGGACATATGCGAAGGGCGTCTATCCTAGACAGGCAGTCGGTATCGCAAGTACCACCAGACGGGATCACATTGGATAGAGGACTGCACGACCACAAAAAAAAAGGTCACTAATCTGACGGGAACTGGGGAGTTGGAACGGATAGTGGCAAAATGGTCAAAACCCAAAAGGCAACAAGAGTATGGGCGGGGAGTCAAAAGAAGCAATAGTCCCGAAAGAAGGCATCGAGACACTAGCCGCCAGCGCAATAGCAACTAGATGACAGCAAAAGGAGACGGGAACAGAAAACAGGACACCCAGGAGAGGCCACAGAAGCAGATCGCTCCAAAGAGGTGACAAGAACAGAATACCCCCAAGAGAGGACATAAATAGAGCGCCTATTGAAGAAATCTGAACGATATCAAGGGGCTTTGTTGGAGGTGGGATGTTCATATCCAGTCGAAAGACGTATGCACGAAAGACAAAATATGAGGAAGTCTATGTAGTGGACAGGGCGTCCAAACAGTAAAAACTCAACAATGACCGGGTAGTGATATACTTTGAAGAGACGGACAAGGAAAGGGTGTTGTACCCACACGACGATGCTCTAGTAGTCACTCTTATCATAGCCAATTATGTGACCAGGTGAGTGTTGATTGACAATGGAAGCTTAGCCGACATACTATTTTGGGAAGCATTCAACAAAATGAGGATTAACGCTAACCAATTACTACCTTCTCTGACGCCATTGAAGGGCTTCTCCGTGGAAGCAATCCAACATGTTGGGGCTATCACACTTCCAGTAACCGCCAGAACAGGAACACAAACGGCTACTACCATAACTGACTTCTTGGTGGTTAAAACTCCATCCTCCTATAATGTTATACTGGGGAGGCCAACACTCAACCATCTCAAAGCAATAACCTCAACATATCATCTCAAGATAAAGTTCCCAACTGACGATGGGGTAAGAGAGTTAAGAGGCGAGCAGACATTGGCTTGAGAGTATTATATGCAAGAACTGAGGAAGAACGGGAACGAAATTTGTATCGTGGAAGAGATGAAAAAGACATAGAGATCAGAGACGAACAGAGTCAGCAGCACGCTGAAGTCAATGAGCCTTTAAAGCTTATAACTTTACTCCCTAGCCACCCGAAAACAACCGTACGAATCGGCACGAATGCTCCCCGGCGGATAGAGAAAGTCTGAAGCAACTATTAGTGGAGCATAAAGACGTGTTTACTTAGAACCATGGAAGTTTATGTGGATGATCTTTTGGTAAAAAGTAAGGAGCTCGCCTAGCATATCCATGACCTGAGGCTTTTGATGTGCTATGTCAGTACAAGATGAACTTGAATCCTGCCAAATGAGCTTTTGGAGTCGAGGAAAGTTCTTATAGTAATTTTGGTTTTAGTATTCTCATTTCGATTGAATTCTTGAATGATCATGATTATCATATTCATATTTATTATTTCGAGAATCCCAATGTTCGCTCATTCTCAACTCTACTATTTCTCATGTCTTGTTTAAAGTATTCATAATTACTTGTGGTGCCATGTACAAAAGAAAGGGCGCGGAGGCAAACGATCCCGCCACCCTTAAACACCAATGATGAGTGATAACGCTCGCAGTGCCACAAAATAATAGACACAGAGGCAAATGACCCCGCCCTGCTAATAAAAAACCCGCAACAAGTTATCCAGCTTGCAGGGTTAAGGGAAAAGTCAGGGACCGCCTTGCTAATAAAAGACACACGACTAGCTATCCAGTTTGCGGGGTTAAGGGAAAGGTCGAGGACCGCCTTGCTAATAAAGACCCATGACGAGCTATCCAGCTTGCGGGGTTAAGGAAAGGTCACGGACCGCCCAAACTACAAAACACCATTGACGAGTAATGATACTCGCAGGTGCCATATAAAAAAAAAAGCGTAGAAGCAAATAACCCCGCCAACCTTAAATACCAATGACAAGTAATGACACTCGCAAGTGCTATATATAAAAAAAACGCAGAGGCAAATGACCCCGCTAACCTTAAACACCAATGACGAGTAATGACACTCGCAACTGCCTTATAAAAAAAAAGGGCTCAAAAGTAAAGGACCCCACCAACCTTAAACACTAATGACGTGTAATGACACTTGCATGTGCCATATAAAAAATGGGTGCAGACTCAGAGGCAAAGGACCCCGCCAATCTTAAACATCAAATGATGAGTGATAACGCTTGCGATGCCACAAAAGAAAGGGCGTAGAGGCAAATGATTCCGTCCTGCTAATAAAAGACCCACAACAAGCTATTCAGCTTGCAGGGTTAAGGGAAAGGTCGGGAATCGCCCTGCTAATAAAAGTCCCACAACAAGCTATCCAGCTTGCGGGGTTAAGGGAAAGGGCGGAGACCGTCCTACTAATAAAAGGCTTACGACAAGCTATCCAGCCTGCGGGATTAAGGAAAAAGTTGAGGACCGCCTTGCTAATAAAGACCCACAATGAGCTATCCAGCTTGCAGGGTTAAGGGAAAGGTCACAGATCGCCCAAACTACAAAACATCAATGACGAGTAATGGCACCTGCCATATAAAAAAAGGGCACGGAGACAAAAAGCCCCGCCAAACCTTAAACACCAATAACGAGTAATGACACTCGCAGGTGCCATATAAAAAAAGAGCACAGAGGTAAAAAAAAAAAAACCCCACAAACCTTAAACAACAATGACGAGTAATGACACTCGCAGGTGCCATATAAAAAAGATAGGCGCAGAGGCAAAGGATCCCGCCAACCTTAAACATTAAATGACGAGTAATAACGCTCGTGGTGCCACAAAAGAAAGGGCGCAGAGGCAAATGACCTCGCCCTTCTAATAAAAGGCCCCCAACAAGCTATCTAGTTTGCGGGATTAAGAGAAAGGTCGGGGATTGCCCTACTAATAAAAGACCTACAACAAACTATCCAGCTTGCGAGGTTAAAGAAAATATCGAGGACCGCCCTGTTAATAGAAGACCCATGACTAGTTATCTAGTCTGCGGGGTTAAAGGAAAGGTCAAGGACCCCCTTGCTAATAAAGACCCACGACAAGCTATCCAGCTTGCGGGGTTAATGAAAAGGTTACAGACTGCCCAATCCACATGAAAAATGGGCGCGGAGGCAAGTAACCCTGCCACCCTTAAATACCAACGACGAGTCTTAACACTCGCGGTGCCAGTAAAAAAAGGAAGCTCATGGGTGCTTAAAGTAGGTCTTTTCGCTAGAAAACTTCTCACCACTAGAGCAAAGACACGAATGCTTCTAGGCGCAAAGCCATTCGAAAGTCTAAAATGAGCAACCACGACCCATGATGGCAAATTAAAAAGCTCATCGTCACATTCTAATGACGACATCCAAGACTCCTCACCGTCTTCCATAATGGCAACCAATACTTTGTACCATGAGTCACTGCAGAAGAATGATTCAAACAAAAACAAAGGCGAAAGTAAAAACAAACAGCAACAGGAGTTGAGGTAAATACTTGATGGCTTACAGAAAAGGGCAAGTACCCAGACATCTCGCGACATGAACTTAAACATTTAAAAAGCTAAAACAAATTAAATTCCCTACGCCTTGAGACGAAGAGAATTCACAGGGTAGTTGTAGGGCCTATTTAAATCTAGAGGCCTAAACTCATCAGAATGAGAGCCCGTATAAGAAGAAAACAACATGGTGGACCCAATTACTAACCCAAAAGGATGAATAAGTATAGTGCCCTGCAGAGTCACGTAAATAAATTAATACTTAATTCTCGCCACCTTTTATAAGATCCTATACAGATACGTGATCGCGTCAGTTACAATAAGATAACGTGTAAACGGAAATCACTGCAGAGAATAAGCATAACCACGAGACCTATATAAACTAGGTAACCCTTCATGAAGGGAGGATTTCTCTCTCTAGTTCTCATGCTACTTTTCAAATAATTAACGAGATTACTGACTTAGGCATTGGAGTTTTTCCAGGCGAGAATCGCTAGATTTTTTCAATTTTTTACAGGTGAATAGTTGCAAGAAGGGAGCGAGACACGTCCTTAACAAAGATGATGTATGAAGCACACTATTTATATTATTTAAATTGTAATATTTAATTTATAAAATTTCAATTTAATAATTTTTTTATTTTGCAAATCAAATTATGTAACATATGTATTTTACTAGGTGTGTATTATTCACATCCACTTATAAATAGAATTTTTTATTACTAAATAAGTTACTTATCAATATTATTATCTATAATCATATTAAATATGAGTATAAGAATCAGAGAAACTTAATATAAGAGTACAACATTGAAAAAAAAAATAGAAAGGGAAATTTTTTTGAACAAATTTTGAAGCCCCATTACCTTTTTTAATCATCCAATCTTTTCAAGAAAGTAACTAGTCTAATTTAGTTTGATTTTGACCAAATTTTGGTACCGAGTTAGTATATATATACCAATTTTGCATTTTCAACAATTAATCTCACATTAATTATCCTCTTAAATTGATAATTTTGATTTTATCGATTTCGAATTTGATTCTGCCCAATTTTTTTTTTATTTTAATAAAGTGCCAATTTATTATTTAAAAACTGTCAATTTATCTCAAAATTTATTTAAATTTTGATCAAATTAGACTGATTATGCTCCTAATTTAAAGACTAAATTATAAATTTATATTATAAATTGTAATATAACATTGTTTATATATAATTATAATTTATATAAATATATAGTATATATAAGATTTTTATATAATATTAAAATATTATAAATAATATTAAAATTAATTATAAATATATAAATATGCAAACCAATCTAGTTTTATTTCAGAAAACGTAAAATTGATACCGAACCGAATTTGGTACATACAGGAACTACTTTTAAACCCGGATCGAATCAACCAATCCAGACTAGTCCGGATCAATTTTACAAATATTTAATTAATTTTTACAACCCTAAAATTTTCCAATCTAACAATTTTGTATTCTCTCTTGTGAAACCCATAACTCCGGTTACTAGCCATGCATTAGTCATTAAGAAAGCTAAATATTTTTGGGGTACTCTGATTTTTAATATTGATATTTGATTTCTCCTTAAAAAATAATTTTCAGGAAAAGAATGTTACCGCATCATCATTTATTTATTTTAAAATTATATTAAATATGATAAATATTTAGTTAGTATGAATACAATTAAATAAAAAAACTAAAACCAATATTCTATTGTTGTCTCACTCTATTAAAGTGACAGTATTCAATAATTAGATTATTATCTTTTATAGTAAGAATTGATTTAACGGCCATTAAATTCCATCCCATCAGCAGCAAGATAAATTATAATAATGGAAATTCGTTGAATTTAATTAAAGTCTAGGAATTCGGCACCACGCGGATTCATATTGCTTGCAGAATTTTGAGGTGAGACGCGACATGGGACATTGTGCTCCCCCCTTTGTGATAGAAGACATCGAATGATTAATACAAAGTTGTGCTCTTATTTTCATTTGTTTTAATTAATGTTAGATATGATGCATTTAAATGGTAAAATGAAATGAAATAATTTTATATGGAAGTTGAATAAAATATTATAATTTTTTTTAATAATATTATTATTTAATTTTAAAAAGTATGTTTAGATTTATAAATTTAAAAAAATTATAATAATAAAATAAAATGAGATAAAAATATTTATGTATCCAAACAAGATCATATTTTAAGAATATATAAATTATGCACATTCTTTCTGAAAATATATGGAGTCCACAAAAAACTATTGTTTTTTTTCATTTGAATATTATTTTAAGTAATTTTTTTAAAAGAAATGCGCAAGATTTTTTCACTCTTAAATTTGCAAATATCATTCTTTTTTCTTTCAGCATTATTTTTAAAACTAATTGTATAATCTTGTAAATCATGTCAACCTAAAGGGGAAAACTACAGTTTATCGCATCAGCTGACAGCTACCATTTCCTTTCTAATGTTTAAACATGGCTATCGAACCATCAAACTTGTCATTTTATCTGCAAACTATCACTTTTTGATCAATCTTGTTCTATCCCAAAATCTAATTGTTAAGATCATGTATTGTCACCTATCCTCACCTGTTTGATGTTCGATCTTAACAGAGATAAATCAGAAAACCAATAGTAGTTAAGGAGTAAGGTTTGATAGTTTGAATAGGTAGATGCAATTTATTTGGTAAGAAGTCATTCCCTTTTGATGAAATCAGAAACTCATCTTGATCTTTTTCAAGGATAATACAAAAGAGAGTAGGGTTTTTTTTTTTTGGGGGGGGGGGGTAACGAGATATTTTTAGATATTCTTAAAACTTTTCATAATTTCTTTTTTAAAACATAACTCAAATACAAAATATTTTTTAATTTTATGGACAATGCCAGTGATACTTATGGTTAATTGATAAAGCTAACCGAGGCAGTGTAAATTTGTTTTTCTTATTTTCTTTTAATCGTTTTTTACACAATCTTAAATATTTAAAAAAAAAATCAATTCACTAATATTTACTTTCTTAATTATTAAATAAATTAAAAATTCAATCAATCATTTTTATCAATCATATTTATTGGTGCAACTAACATTTTCTTAATTCTAAGTTTTCAATTTTTTCATCTAGTCATTACCTAATTATTATTCAAATACAAAATCTAATACAATTTTTACAAACTTTTAAACAAAATACAAAAAATAATACAACCTTTTTAATGTTAAAAACAAAAAGTATATTAAACAAGTTTTTAACTTAATATTATTTTTATTCAATTTTTTTTTTCTCTTTTCCAAAACTAAATGTAACATTTTAGTTGATGGAGTGCATCAGTGTAATCACTAGAGGCAGGCCATTTTTGACATAGTTGTGTGCTAGAAAATAGGCACTTGGAAGTACGGCTGTACACTGACCCAACCCGACCTGAAATCATACTTCCAACCCGACTCAATTAGCTTTCCTTCCGTTCCTTCTGATAACCAATTAATCGATTAACCGATTTTCCGATATCTTCTTCTTCTTCTACCCTTCTACCCTTTTTTTTTGGGTTAGATTCTCCAAATCATTCCAGAATCCAAATCAATTACACACTCGAAGGAAATAATCACACAAATCCTCAGAAAACAAAAATCCCCCAACAACGCCAATATAGATATCCCACAACAAAAATACAAATTCCGGCATAAAAAAAAACTCAGATATAAAAAAAAACTCCGACTCTGATATCTAAAAAAAACTCCAACATTAGAAAACAAAATCACATAAACCCTAACCCACTAAAATCGCACAAACACATTACAAAAAGTAGTATTGACCATACTTTCTCAATCGCCGTCTTGATTATCATTAGATTTATCATCGATGACAACCACTGAGGAGCTCAAAGTAGACATGCATCCGACCTTTTTTGCCCTTGTCATCATTCTCATCAACTAAGATCTTCTAGGACGAACAACCGTCGTGGTGGAAGTGGAGATCATGGAGAATCGCGTGTGGATGGTGGAGCTGGAAGCTTGAGATTTGAGGTGGTGTCGTGAGAGAGAGAGAGAGAGAGAGAGAGAGAGAGGTTACGCATATCGATCGAGTCTCGAGAGATGAGATATAAATGGGTAATCGGTAACGGGTATTTACCTGTTACCGATTTAACCGATTTCGGGTTGAATTATTGGGTCGAAAACGGTTTAGCTTATTGGGTCGGGTCAGATCTCGGGCATTTTGTATAGTCCTACTTGGAAGAAAATTTTTACAAGCTATCCAAGAGGCGACTGAACAAGTATGGAGCTAATGTCCTTCAACATATGAGTACATGATCCAGTTAGAAACGAGAATAACGATAATTGCATCTTTTTTTTTTCCTATCAGCCGAAAGGGCTCGCATCCTAGATCCCAAACAAAATTTATGGGGCGCTAATCATCAGGACTAATATAACATGGGGCTAGATACAGCTTAGTTTTCCAAAATGAAAACAGAAATCAGCCAGCTTTTCATATGTAAAGGATATACAAACATCTTCTTTACCTTGCCACGGGAGGAAATGGCAAATGCCATTGATTTGAGCGGATTATGTGGATTAATTCCCACTCAAGCACGTATAAAATTAAGGCCAACATCAGCGACAATTCCAATCAGAGTTGCAACAGATGAGACTTTCTTTGGAATTGATCAAAAGTATTGAGGCAATTCATTCAAGACTCTCTATCTTCTTTTACAAGTAAAAGATTTATTAGCATCAATGGGCATAGCAAATAAGATGTATACAAGAGGGTGCATAAAATAAATATAAGGAGATCATGCATGCACATTAAGCCCATCTAGACAAATAATCCTAACAAAGCCCAAGGGGGAGAAATTAAAAGGAGAATAGCTAGAAATCGGTCCAGCTATTCCCCTTCAATAAATAGCCCTTCAATAATATTATGCCACATTAACAATTTCATAGAAATTATAATAGACCCAATACACTAGATAATGACACATCTTCCTCTCAATCCCCCCCTTCTGTTCTTCGACCTTCCCCACTCCTACAATAAGTCAACCTCCCCCCTCCGACACCAGTGTCCCTTCCCCCATGATGCGAAACCTCCCTATGCCCCCCCTCTTCCTTGTGATTCAAACCCTTGTCTCTCGAGCTCTTTTGGCTTGAAATTGCTACTATTGTTGTTTCTATACTCCATCATGAACTCCACAACCATCTCTCAAAACCATCAAAGATTGAGAAATGAAAGAGAAAAGGGTAAAAAGGAACAAGTTCTTGGCACTAGCAATTTATCAAGGCCAAGCAATCAAGAAAGCTACCTAGCTTTCTAAGCTCTAGGTTTGGTAGGGTCCTTTGGTGGAAGACTAAAGGTTGCGTTTGGCAATCAAGAATACTTCAAGTATTCTCAAAATATTTTACAACTATTACTTTATTATTACTTTTCACCTACTTTATTATTATTACTATTGTTCGCAACTCTTCTCAGCACTTCTTAATACCCAAACCTACTAAGATGGTTGATTCTGTGTGAAGAAGTCTATTTTTCTTAGCGTATTTTTTCTTACGTGGCAACTATTGAATGGAAGGCTGATGTTGGGCATTTACTAGCCTGACCGGCCAACAGCATTTTTCAATTAAAAAACTATCAAATCTAGACTAAGCCCAAAGATGGGCCTACCCTAATCTCTCACTTGGGAATGGTAGAACCACCACCAATACCCTAAGGCCTATCCCACCAGCCTAGGTTTTGCCCATAAACCCAAGTTTTTACAAGCCACTGTAAATTTCGCAAGATACTTATCAATACTTGTAAACTCCAAATGATCCTACTAAAATTAGATTTTAGTTCATGGACATTCCAAGTTAGAATCCGGGGCTTCATAGTACAACTTGTTATGCCCTCCCTCTAGTCTTCCCTCTTCAACATGGACTACCTCCTTTAGCATTATAATTGATTGCCCAAATAAAACGCTTGAACTTCTTGCTCTTCATAAATCTTGATTTTGTTCCAAGCAAGTGAATTGCCTCAATTGTAGTGAGAATTGCCTTGAATTGGTCCTCAAACCCTCCACATGTAATCCAATAATGAACCAGCTATATTGTTGATCAATGGAAGAGGTATCAGGGGAACATTTTTTGCATATTCAACTCCAAATTGTAGACCAAGCCTTAAATATTCCTCCTTGCAAGTTATCAATGACAACCCCATCATTTCCTCCACACAATCTCCTGCATACAAATCTAGCATCTCCTCCACTATGCCACTATTACTTTCACCAATTGTCCAAAGCTATGTGTCAACCCACAAGGTCCCTGAAGAAGTATCGAGAAACTAGTTCCCTTCATCATGGGTGGTGGAGCCACGATCACCATTTGAAGTTCTTAGTTGAGAAAAACCCATAAACTCCCCCAACTCTCACCGATACCTCAAGTTACTTCACCTTCAACACCCACGTGGGTGTCGTTGTTTCAACAATGGGAACATTGAAAGGGGGTGTGCCACTTTGATAGATCCTATACCTCCCCTAAGCCTTGGTGTTACACTATTTTCCTTCAACATCAGCATTAGTGACGTTGTTTCGTTGTAGAGAACACTGACTGGGGTGTAGCACATATCGACAAACTTTTCTGTGTCACCGGTGGTAGAGAGCAGTTCATTTCTGGTCCATTTCTGCCTAATCTACATTGATATCTGATTCTCCATTTGACTCGATTTTGGTTTTGACCCGCTACACTATCCTAGGTTTGTATATCAAACCAGAGCTCAACCCACTCTTATTTGAATGACTTTTGATTCGACTCCCCGTTATAATACAACCTCATTAATGCTATGTTATTGGGCCTTAACACCTCTCATCACGCTCGACCCATCAAGTTTCACTGAGAACATAGCAATCGCTTTGTTCAGCTCAACAAGCTGGTTTTGCATCTCTTTCAATGTACAATGAATCTACCTTTCAAACATACTGCTATTGGGAAGACCAAAACCACACCTTGTTGCATGAGAAACGATTCTTGAACTTTCAGAGGAGTCAAACCCCATCTAACTTGGGTTCTGTCCATGCGTGATCTACAAAGGTTACTGACTATTTTGACGGTTTCCCTTCTTGCCCCTATTATCAAACTGAATCACCGAAGAATGACCCATATTCAAAGCTTCTTCGTATGATCACCTCGCCATCATGGTTCTTCGGTGACTCATATTCAAAGCTTCATATGATCGCCTCGCGACCATGGTTGACTGCATATTTATGCTTTACGCCAAATTGTTGTTCCCATGAGTACACGTGTTCTTTTGGCTTTTCCCCAATGACCCATCTCCATGAATGCAAAAAAAACAGAGCAATGAACATGTATAACTCAACAACAAATTTCTTCCAACTTAGGTGGCCTTCATATTCTTTGGGAATAACTAGAACACCCCACTGACCTCCTCCACCATATTTGGTTATGGTTAAAAATCTACCGTGTACGCTGGAGCATTGTTGAGTCATGCATATCCTTTGTTTCCTTTGCACGTGTTTTATGAATTCTGATTCTCTCTCTCCTAGAAACACTGCTTCAATAGTAGCCATCAACCATCCTATATCACTACGACCTAGAACTACAGACCTCCGTACCCTTATGCTACTCTCCACAATTTTTATTGAGGACCTCCATGCCTCTAATGAAAACTTGAAAGCCATCAATTCCACACAAAAGCCCATAATAATCAATGATCTAAACTAAGGGAAAAAATGGAATGAAATAGAGAACTATTAATGACAATCATCACAGAAAATAGCCATCTATGCACCCATTTCATACGAGAGAGAGAGAGGATATGAGAGAACTTCCTCAATCAACCTAAGCCTGTATCTAACATTATTCATTTTCTTAGGGGGTTGCATCAGAAGACTAGCGTCCTTCCTTTTGCCACGTCTACCATAGCCAGCGACCATGATAGTTCCACATTTTGTGAAAAGCCCTCTAACTAGAGCAGCACTCTCATCACATCATAGGCCCATTTTTTTTTTATTGGCACCTGGTGTTTGGAACAATGTTCCGACTAATCCCGACATCATAGACCCATTTACCAACCAGAAGGCAGCAGGAAGTCCGACGCAAGCAAGGCAACCTGAAAATGATCAGCAAGAAATGGGACACCCATTTATTCACACAGTAAAGCTTTGTTGTAAGGTCACTAGGAAGATTTAGATTGGATATAGGGTGGGCATGCTAGGATAAAAGAAAATGACATGCAAATGAAATGGTGATGAAGATGATAGCAGAACAAGAGAGGAATTGGGATGAAGAAATTCGCAGAGAAGCTGTTTTTTTAATCATGATAAATATGGACATAAGAATTTTATTATATAATTGAAAATTGGAAAAAAAATGGAAGATTCTCATGTCATCCCATGTGATATAATGTTAAAAAAAATAAGAATAGAACTAAAGTTATTGAAGTAAAATAATAATTCAAAATTCAAAAAACAAAACTATGCATCTTGGTCTCAAGTGATATGGGATAGCTTTGATCATGAATTGGTGAAGAAGTCAGAAAAAATCCAAGAGCCCACTATTTTGATTTATGCACCAAAAGATCGAAACTATATACTTGTTAAGGTCTATTGATCAACGAGAAGGGAATCTCAACAACACAGAACTGTGTACATAGTCATTTGGTATACAAACTTCAAAAAACACAGAAACTACACGGCTCACAACAACACAGTTATCTCTATACTCACTAAAGTATAAGAACATGTTATGTATCAGTGGGAAAAACTGAACAAGTATACTCATTTCAGCACACAGGAATATGACACCTTTCATAGTAGTAATTGTTTCCTTCCATCTTCAAGCATTATTCTCAGATGCACAAGTATATCTATTTGCATTCACTTTCCTGCATACAAAGAATAAAGGTGCAAAGATAAGCACGAAGTAGAAGAATAGAGATCCTCTCCAATTGCCTATTCGAACTGGTTAGTCTGGAACAAGGCAAGTGCCCCTGATTCGATGTAGTAATAATTTTTAAGGTAAAAGATAATTTTTTGATTAATCAGACCATTCGTTGTAATTAAAATGAGCGACGAAACTAGTTAAGACCAAAATAAGCTACTCAAGCAAGCCTTAAAACTAGACGCCAGGGTATTTCAATAAATCACCTCTTTTCCACGCTTCCTTTCATTTTTCTGTTTGCTTATAACACCAATTTGAAGCCCTTTGACAAGAAATCGTCCCTGAGAAGAACAAGGGCCAATTCTTCAGGCAATACGTCACATTGAAAGTAAATGCCACAAAATTACATCAATTGCAATAGACGTAGGAAAACGAAACTGGCCTAGTCATTAAAAGTGTGAACAAAATTACACATATCTCTACTCTGAGTGGGACCATAACCAAAATCATCCAAGCATGTCATCTAATGAATAATCACTGCGTCTAATAACCATAACAACGCAAAGAGAAACACATTGACCAGCATAAAGAAACGAGAGTTGCAGGAACCCAAAAGCCAAAAATCTCTTGTAATATACCTTTTCTTGCTCTTGATCTTCTCTGCTCCTAAATTCCGCTGCTTCTCATTGTCTTCTCTATTCACCTTAGCCGGAACAAGACTTCTGACACAAATATGAGCCTCAAACGGAATAGGTAGACTGCCAAGATTCACGTTCTTGATCTTTTTCTTTCTCAAATCGTACCACACAAACCTCTCTTGGTTCTGTTCCAACAGAACCTCCTCACCACTCTTAGAATATGCCAAGGGTCTCAAATACTTGAAAGTCCCATCAAAAAATAGTACATCTTGTTCGACCGTAAACAGCTTGGCCCAAGACTCCTTAACTCCATACTCCTTCATCACCCAAACATCAACGCGAATATCAAAGTAATTCGCGACCATAGAAAAGCACCCACCTAACACTCCTACGTCTATTTGAAACTTCTCTACCGCACATTCCGGCATCGGAACCTCCCGAAAACTCTCAACCGTAAGATCAAACGCGACAATCAAATCAGCATCGTCAAATTTGAACTTCCTGTTCACCACCCAATGCAAACAACCACTAGCAAGTGTTCCGTTTTGCTTCGTGTAACAGAGAACATAAGGCATGTCTTCGGAGTCTCTCAACTCATTGTCTCTCAGACTATAGACCTTAACCTTCGAGACAAACCCGTCGTTTTTTAAATTAATAAACTGCGAAATCCTCACCAGCTTGTGATCGTTATGAACCGGGTCGTACCCGAACCCGTAAACCCGCGCGCCCAGATAGCTCGACCCGCGATTGTTGTTTGGCTCGGCTGGTAAAAAGGGCAAGACCTTGTGCTGTCTGATGGCTGGGTTCCAAAAAGCGATATCTCCGGCGACGTTAGCGATACAGAGCAATCCGTTGCAGGAGCCCAGAACTTGAATTCGATGGCTGTAGCACATCAAAGGGTGAGGGAGCTCAACAGGGTCGTTCAAGAGGTCGAGGTCAACGGAGTAGAGCTCGGAGTCCTTTTGGAGAATGAGGGAGAGGTTGGAGCCGGTTCCGATGGAGTTCTTGAGGTGGAGATCAACAAAGACCGGACTATCAAACAGATGGCGCCATGACTTGGAGACGGAGCGGAACTGAAGGAGTCGTCTGACTGGTAGCTGGCAGAGAATGCAGATGAGTAGATCTTTCGGGAGGCTCGACATTGCTGGGTCGATCGGAGGGCAACAAGGGTTAAGGGTTAGGTTACGGATTGGATTCTTGAAATTGGGAATTAGGAGTAGGAGTGACCAGTCAGTCAGTGGCTCCAGCAAGTCCTCGAAGATAAACGAGACGTGGACAAGGGTGTGAAGTTACACGGTTATCCTTTCATTTGCGCTGAAGTCTAGGACAACTGTTGCCTGTCTCACGTGCCTACCACGAGGGAATGCAGGATATGCGTGTTGAAGTGTCTAAAGGAAAGAAATCTGCTGCAGCAGATAATACATGACAATTTATAAATTCATAATATAATATTATATTATATTATATCACGTTAATTTATATTATGATGTCTGTTAAGATAACTATTTAAAAAAATAATTACAACTATTTTATTTGTCTATTTGTAGAAAGAGTTGATCTTCACGCAAGACAAACCATTTTTTTTTTTAAAAAGTATTCTTTTTAGATTATGTATTGGCATATGTAAAAGAAAATATAAATTTGTACATTTTTAAAAAAAATTTGATTCTATTTAATTAAAAGTGAGGAGATAAGAATAAAAAAATGAATAAAAGTATTTTTTTTATTTTAAAAATTATTTGAAGGCTTTTAAATGATTACTATTCACTTATGTATGTTATTGGTATTTTTATTCTCTTTTCTCATTTTTATATATCTACTCTTAATCAAATAAGATCAAAATTTTTTAAAAAAGATATAAATTTGTACTTTTTTATATATACAAATACATAATCCAAATGACAATACTCTAAATAGCAGAGACCAATAAATAATGACATGTAAAGCTTACAAATGTGAATCATGCATTGCGTCCCTTCTCTATGTTTCTCCTTCGATCAAAAGCTTAGAAATGTCAACTTTCTACTGATATCAGCCCATCGGATTAGTCTCAGGCCACCGAAAACTGGAAGCTTAAAAATGTCTCACGCCACCGACATTAGCCCACTTTGCACATCCTTCTTTCTCTTGCTTTATCTCTGGTCCATTTTACATACAAAGAACATGGCCAAGGATGGAAGTGTCAAACCAACACCATATCTGCTTGAGAAGTAGAGAAAGGAAAAACTCTTTTTTCCTTTTTCAATAATGATGGATCAACCTTGTTGTAACTATCCATTTTTATTGGAGGAGTTCGATATTATGACTTGATGGGGCACGAGGCTATCCATTTTTAAACACTGATCTCATGTACAGAGCAAGACAATGGTGCAATATATGCGTAACTCCTTAGTATTTCAATAATATTACATCTCAAATGAAGAAGGAAACTAGACCATGCTTATAAACAAAACCAAGAAAATGTCGCATTATAACCAAGAGAAACCACATATATATATATATTGGATTAAGAACATATACATACAGAGTTACATATAACATAGTAAATAGAACAATATTTATTCATGATGAAAAATAGATCAAGAAGAAGAAAATGAAGAGATGGAATGTGTTATATTGGTTGCTTTGAATCCTATAAATGACTCCATGTTTTGAGAAGTGAAGAAAAATTGTATCTAAAACTATTTTGCAATGTAGGTTAGGGAGAGAATTAATTGGAAAGGTGCTGGAAGTCTGCCGAAGGTCTAGAGCTCACTGGTCTGATCTAGACAAAGAAGATTCGCCGGTCTGGTCTAGACGAAGTTGTTGCATTGAAGGTTCGGCAGTAGTGCTTTTGACGATTTTTTGTATATTCAACAAATTTACGGTGATTTGGATTCCACTATAGTGTAGTGCAGTACATAATGCTCACAAGTCATTTTTGACGTGTCACATTGCTATTGGGTTCCAATAAAGCCTCGATAATGGATTGCCCTATTCAAATTGAAATTGATATAGAAAATATAACTCTTCACTTTGTTACCTAATTATTAGCCGAAAAATGCTATTCTTACCACTCAGTTTTACTACTCGAATTTTATTTTATTTTATTTAGTGATTAAAGAAGTTTCTTTTTTAATAATATTGCCATTTTTTTTAGAAAAATATTTAAGTGTTAAAAAATACATATAAGAAAAAGAAAAAAAACTATTTACACTAACGGTGGCTCCCAACGAGAGCTAGGAGTGGTGGGCATAGATCCACCTTTATCAGACACTGTAGCTGGGGTTCCACTTCCATGACTTTACTTAACCCATTCTTAGGGGCATCAAATGATTGTCGTTGAGAAATATTATTAAGTATTTTTAAAGTGTAGAGGAGTTGATGTAATGCTAAATGCATATAGTCTTAAAATATGCAAATCTCTGTTATCTTTAAAAAGAATTACGAGATCACCATAAAAAATTGTTTTTCTTTTCTAATAATTTTACACTTACTTTTTTCAAAAGAAATGTGTAAAACTTTCACATCTTAAAATTATAAAAGAAAGGTTAAGAACCGTGTAACACCCACCCTTCTTCTCTTTGACGCTGATCGAATCTCGATAAGATAATGTGATAGTTGTTCCTTCTTTGTTTTGATGGAGTGAGTCTCAATGTATATGCCGAACTCTAATGGCGTGTTGTAAAAGATAACAGTTGATTTTGAAATGCGTCTAATGTTCTAATACTCTCGAATATTTTAAATGTTTTGAAAATATTATATGAGATATTTTCAATGTTATTGGACCTAAGTCCGATTTTTAAGAAAATACAATTATAATATTTTGAATAATTCAAAATATTATAATTGTACAAAATTATTTTATTAATATGATTTTAGTTATTTAAAATATTATGGGATTTAAATTGTATTTTAAGCTCTTATTTAAATATATAGTTTTATTCTGTTAAATTAATTAGTAAAGTTTCATCATTTAATTAATGATAAAAGAATATCATTTTTATAAACTAAAGTTAAGTTAAAAATATATTCTATCTTAATTCCTCTAAGTATTTTAAATTAAATTAATATATTCATATTTTCAAATCAGTATTTAAAGTTTATCGTTCATTCGTTTGTCGGTTGAAGACTCCAAGGTGTAGGATCTATAAATGGCCCAAAGAGAAAATCCTAGCCCCTTACTTTTCACCCCTCTCTTTCTCTCTCAACTCTTTCTCCCATCTCACACAAACAACCCATCCTTTTGCTTCTCCTCTTTTGGTTCCAGCACAACCCAAGCCCCACCACCAGCCACCTAACCTTGCCGAAAACACCTTCACGCCAATGATCCCTTCCACCATCGGCAATACCCTACAGCTCCAAGGCCTCACGCAAGCTTCAAACCTAAATAGGTTTCCCATTCTCGATCTCCCTGTGCTGTGCAGCTTAGCACCGCTGTGAGCTGGCTCAACTGCCACCAACAGCCTCTTGAGCACCGCTACAACCACCCTTACGTGCCCCAGTCGTTGTAACCCTCCCTCTTCCTTCACATAAACAAGCTCGAAATGGATCTTACCCATGCACTGGTTTCAGCTAGTAGCACCATCGTTCGCCATCGTGTGGGGTCACTGCCACCACCAACGACTCCCTCTACCTCAGGCAACCTCCCCCTAGCTCCCTTAGTCTAGCCATGATTTCACCTCCCCCATGCAAGCTCAAACTCAAAAATGAGTTTCTATACCTTTCAAGCTAGATCTGCCACCCTCCAGCGGTTGCACAACCTCACCTCTACCACCAATGTGTTCCCCTTCCACCAGTGAATCTTCCCCTAACTCCCCATGATGAACCAAGCACCCTAACTTGAACCACCACTATACGTTGTTGATCGCCACCGTACATGGTGTTAGCCATCACGTACAACCCTTCAACTGCTACCTACGAACTCTCGACCATTATGTTAGTCACTCTCATACGACCTAGATCTAATAGCCAAAATTCTAGATCCGAATCTTGAGATAATCTCATAATGAGGTTACAGCACTGACCTCGATGGAGTGGTTACCACTTAAGCTAGTGGCTTCCGACACCACTGGCTCTTGCCAAGAAGCGAGCAACGCGCGAGTTTACTTTGTAATGGTATAACCCTCTCTCTCTTGTATATATTTTAGTTGATTGGTTGTGGACTATATTGTTAGTTGTGGAATTCGCTGGGTAGTTATGTAAAATCAATTGGCTGTAATGTGGTAATTAAGGTTGTGACTAAAGTGTTGGACGTAGTTGTGTGGATGACTAGTTGTGCTGTGAAGTAATGTTGTAGACTATGCTGTAAAGTATGGATGTGCTATGTGTGCTGTAATGGTAATGTGGCACGGTGTGGTTTGCAAGGAGTACACGTATAGTGTACTATATAGATAAAGCGACGCACCATGTGTTATGTATCTTATGGTGGTGTGACGTATTATATTACGAAGAGAGTGCACGTGGAATGTACTCTATGTGGCATAATGTAGATGGAAATGAGTGCACATAGAGTGTACTCCATGTGATATAATCGTGATGCATCATAAAGCGTGTCACGAAAGTTGGTGAAATTTCAAGAACTATAGAACAGTGTTTTAGAGTAATTGTGATGCGATTGTGTGGTCACAGTGAAGAGAGTCACCGTATAGCAGTGTGGCTGTGGTACATGTAAAGTGTCAAGAACTGTAAAGCAATATTATTGAGTAATGGTGATGTGATTGATAGTCCCAATGATGGTGCAACTATATAGTAGTGTTATGTCTTAAAGTACGTGCAAACTAGCAAAGTTGTGTAGCAATGACATAGTCAAAACGTGACAGGGTGTCACAATGTGACAAGAGTATGTGAAGAACCGTACTCATGTCGAGTCGGAAGTTGACATAGAAGTCATATGGCGTAATGTCATGTGAAGTGGGGAATAATGATGTAGTTCAATAGAAGTCTCGAACTACATGACACGATGGATGTACAATTAAGATGGACATTGTTGTATTAAGTGTTAGGATAAATTCGAAAAGTAGGAAAAGTCATGCTAACCAATATGGAAAAGGTTTTAATCGATATATGGTGCTTATTTATACAAGTTGGTAACCAATGTATTATATGTTGATCTTAAGTGATAAAAAGATAGGGTACATGTGTATCTGGTAAGACATGTGTATCAGACAGATTTACCATATGTAATGGATACTATGTCCTGAGTAAGGATATTCGATGTTCTAACCCTATAGTTTGCTTAAAGTCGCATGATATACATGGATGATGATGATAATGATGATGACGCATATGCTTGGATGTCATGGTGTCGTGTGTATCAACGAGGATTGGGATGTGTGACTTGGTCAATTTAAGTCATGCATCGGGATAAGGTTAATAAAAAAAATAAGGTATAAATCCTAGTGTCTTAACTTTAAGGTGAATCATGAGTTCACTTTAGTGGATAAGCACTCAAGGTTGGATGTTTAACGTGGAAGAAGTATTGTTCGTAAGCTGACTCCCGAAAGTAAAGCATACTAGGGGTGGGCAAAATTTCTGACTTCCGACTTCCATCTGCACTTCGCTCCGATTTCGACTCCAATCGGTGTCGGAAGTTGGAGTTCGAAATTCGAAATTCGGAGTTGGAAATTTCTTACTCTGAATTCGGAGTCGGATTTTGGAATCGGAGTCAGTTTCAATAGTGAATACTGACTCCGAACTCCGAAGTTTTTTTTTTTTTTTTAAAAGGAAGATGCAAACGACGTCGTTTTGCATTTTTTTTTTGTTTTTTTAAATTTAGCTAAACAACGCCGTTCCAATTAAATAGGAATGGCATCTTTTAGTCCAAGATTTCTTAAACCCCAACGATCTTTTTCTTTTTCTTTCTTCTTCTTTCTCCCATCCGCGGTCTGAGACTTCGAACTCTGCAGCGCTGCTCTTCTTCTCCAACGGCGATTATGAACCTCCAGTAGCTAGCGTCGCTTCCTCCTTCACTCTCTCACACCGCCGTTGATTTCTCACTGTCAGAATTTTTCTGTCGCGCCGTTGCGTTACATTGTCGCCTGCTAGCCCTCCGAATCTGAGATTAATTGGGGTAATTACTTTTATATTTATTTAATTTAAATTAATTAAAAGTGTTATTTTAATGTGATTCTTTGAGTTGGTTGGCTTGTGAGTTGTGTATGCTATTATATTATGAAAAATTCGAGTTTATATTATGTGCTTTGACAGTGTGTGTAAACTGTATGATGAAATATTATTGAGAAAAAAAAACTCGAATTTGGCCTAAAATATCGCCCTTTCCGATGCTGAGGAATCGTAAGTGCTCTATACTTTGTTGGTTTTCTTTCTCTTTCCAGCCAACTAAGCTTGGCAACTTGCTCTATCGTGAGGTTTTGACCAATTTTATCTTGTTTGCTCATTTTTTCAATTTTTTTTTTGTTTCATTTTAAATTGTTATAATAACTTATACTTAGATATCTACATGCTAGACCACAAAATCTTATCCAATTTATTAATTTTTTTTATTCATTTTGGATTTAATTCTTGGTTGATTTGCTAAAATAATGTACATGTGCATTACAATTGGGTGGGCCATGATTTGTTTGAGATATCAATTTGGATATGTTAAAAAAAGGTAGAGTTGGTACCAAACGTTAATGAATACTCTAAGTGATTAGCCATACCATCTTGAAGAATTAAATCATTGTACCAAGTCGAGATGGACCCTTTTTGTTTCTAAATTTCTTGGAGGAGATAAATTATATTATGTTTGGACCCATTTATAAATAATAAAAAAAAAATATATGATTGAGAGCTAACTGGAATAAATTATATGCATCCATTTCCTCTTTGTTTTGAAAATACAGTTTTTTAATCAATGAAAAGCAACTAGAGATCATCACATACGTTAAATGGTGAAATAAACTTTTAATATAGAAATTTGGTAGCATGGATCTTTCTCCTGTCCAGCATATGCCCCCTATTATGTTATCAAGTAAAATTTAATAGCAACAAGACTTCTTGCTTGAACACATCAAAACTTGGGATTTTTGCTGGTAAATTGTTTGATATTGATTTAAGAGTACTACACTTGTTCGAGGTTCGTTTACAGAAAATTGTTCATTTGAAACCATTTAATGTCCTTCTTTTCTTCTCCTTAGAGAATTACAAAATCATGACATCTCTAATGGTGCACACCATGCCGCCTTGGCCCTAAAAAATGCGTCCAAATAGCCAGTTCACCTTTCATCTATGAATGATGACATGATGTTAATTGCCGTTCATAAAAACCATAAGCTCTCTCCATTTGCCTTAAGGCTGTAGCTGTCTCCAGAATGTGGTATATCAGGCTGTGTTGGGAGTTCAGCTTGTAAAGTTGTCCATTCATAAAATGACCATAGTACTAAGTTATCAACTCCTCTAATTCCCAATACTTACTCGCCTAACCACCATTCAAAAGTACAGGCGGGTTATCCTTGAAATTATATATGATTGAGAGCAAGCTGGAATAAATTAATTAAGTCAATCATATCCCGACTATTTCAGAATTTAATGGATAATTAATTAAATAGTGATGTTACAATCACTACCGTTTGTCTTAATTAAATAGATAGTCGATGCATCTCACCCAATCACGATTACCACCAACACTCCTACTGAGGAACTGATCAGGGAAAAAAGGAAAATTGCTAACTTTAATTTGTGAAAATTTTATAAAATATTTATTTATTTATCCCCTATATATCCTAACTGCAATTAATGTGTTTATATCCGTATTGATTACTTGGTCAGTAATAAGTAGGGTTTATATAAGTATTGAATATCATTTATTTCTCAATTTTATAATTTGGTCCTGGATTAGACACTTCTTTCAGTTATTTAAAACCACTTGTCAAGAGAGAGAGAACTCACCAATCTCGCCCCATCCCGGCATTAGTGCAATGCTTAGGAGTTGATGATAATTTTAATTTTTTCCCCGATACTTCCTTTCCATTTAAATTTTAATGAATAGTATACAGTCACAATGAACTGTGAAAGATCCCTATGACTTAGGTTGAGAGCAATATAAGGATTTGTCATTTTAATGTCTCCGCATACAATGTTATTTAAAGTGGGCAAATTGATAGGTATAACTCTTAGATTTATATTCACTATTAATCACTGCTTTGCAGGTATTGCTCGGCTATCCAATGTTTTGCAGTAAATGTTGTAAACTAAATTTAGCATAGAGAAATGTTCCAAAATATTACTTTCATTTCATTCTTTTAAACAAACAAAAAAAGTAAATAAGGCATAGAGAAATATGCATTTTCCTCACTTAGTAAACAAATTTCTCTATTCAGTACAAGTTATGAACTTTCACCTAATAACAGTTTCCTAATATTGTATTTTGCTACACTATAACATTATAATTTTTAGAAATTTACTAACATTTTTTATATTGTTATACTTGAATTCTAGGTCTACAATTACAAACAGATGGATCCCTTACGCAGTACTAGTGAGACTCCAACTCCACATGATACTCCGAATTCGGATGGTATGACTCCTTCGGCACTCCACGCTGCAGCTTCGAGCCGTAGTCGGCTACCCTCTAGTCGAGCAGAAATCTCGTGTGCTAGCAGTGAATTTCCATTTCCAGTAGATATAGAATTGGAAGTGGAAGATCCCGACCAGTTTATGGAGGAGGAGGAGATGAGTCTTGGGGATGATTCGATTCAGGATCCGAATGTACCAATACACCCTATAGCTGCGAGGCCACCCCATCCACGATCAAATAAAAAAAGATCGTGGACATGGGAACATTTTGAGAAGGTTTAGGGTGGGGATTCCCAGAACCCACAGGCTGAGTGCAATCATCGTGGCGCTTGAGTTGGGTGTCATTCAAAAAGGCAAGGCACTTCTTGCTTTTCAGCACATTTAAACAGTTGCAAGCGCTACCAAATAGCGAAGGGGATGGCATCAAGAGGTTAGTGTCTTGCTTTATATGCTACTTAGTTTTGTGATTAAGATCCCATTTAATTTTCATTTAAGACTAATATTGATAATAAATTATCAAACGCAGAGGCAGGTGGGTCTCAGACTAATCTTAACTACCTTCTACAGCCACTGATGGGACAGAGACATAAATAAGGAATCTAGTTGTCCCTCAATACAGTGAGAAGATGTTCCATAAGGCACTTGCGATGATGATTATAAAAGATGAGATGCCCTTTACCACGGTTGAAAAGGATGGGTTCCGGCATTTTGTGAAGTTGTTTGATCTAAGATTTCCAATCCCATCCCGTTATACAGTGATGCGAGATTGTATGAAGATACATCTAAGGGAAAATATAGAAATGAAGAAGATGTTCTCCACCACTGGCTAGAGAGTGTTATTTACGACCGACACATGGATATCGGTACAGAATACCTCATACATGTGTATCACAGTACATTACATTGATAGTGAATGAAGTCTTAAAAAAATGATTATTGGATTTAAAGAAATAGCTGACCATAAGGGTGCATCGATAGGAGCAGAGATGGATGATTGTTTGGTTGATTGGGGTATCCAAAAAATATTATGCATTATAATTGACAATGCCGGTGCCAATGAGACCGCCATCGAATAGTTTATCCAAAATAAGAAGGCGAGAGAAAACGTGATTGAAAATCACCAGTATATCCACATTTGATGCATTGCTCATATAATCGACCTTATTGTTGGTGAGTCTTTCTGGTTTTGATTTTGTATTTTATATTTTAATATTTTTATGATTAAAGTCTTTGAAAATAGTACCATTTTTTATATTATTATGATAGTTAGATATTTTTCAATGATGAAACAGTTAAGGGGTTGGAAAATGTATACGACTCTATCAAGAAAGTTCGCAACATTGTGCGGTACGTGAGGGCTTCTCCCCAAAAGCTGCGAAAGTTCAAGGCAATAGCAGAACAGGTTGGGGTTGAGTTTTCAAAAATGTTGTGCTTGGATGTTCCCACTTGATTGAACTCCACATATCTGATGTTGGATGTGACACTAAAGTACTAGAAGGCATTTGAGAGGCTGAAGATTGAGGATGGAGGTTTGAGATATGCCCTGCTAAAGCTTGATGGAAGGGGGCTCGATCTGCCAGACAACATTGATTGGCAACATGTATCCGATTTTGTCACATTTTTACAGATCTTTTATGACATCACAATGCGGGTTTCTGGATCCGCATATGCGACGGCAAACATGTGGTTTAGCGAGATCTCCATGCTACACTACCACTTGAAAGAAGGTTGTGCTGACCCGAGTGGATTGTTATCTGGTATGACATCACAGATGCAGTCCAAATATGATAAATATTGGAGGCAAGTTGAGAAGATAAATAGATTATTGTTCATAGCATCGATCATCGACCCCTGATTGAAGTTGGCAGTGGTAGAATGGTAGGCAACAGAGGTTCTTGAGGCAGTAAAGGCTAAGGCTTTTATCACAACACTTAAGGCAAATTTGAATGAGTTGTACACCCATTACAGTGCCAGTAGTCCTGCTTCATCCTCACGAGCCATGGGTACCTCACGTTCGAGTTCAAGCTTAGGACCAGCCATAGATGCTCGTTCGAGTCAGGCCAGTACAACCAGTCGATCCCGAGGCTTCAACGTCATGACGTCATTTTATGCACGGTCAACGAGAAATCCATTACGGTGTACAAATGAGGTTGAGTGATATTTACTGGCAAAGGTCGAGGAGCCTAGTGAGGAGTTTCAGATCTTGATTTGGTGGAGAACTAATTCACCCAAGTACACGATTCTCTCTCGCATTGCTCGAGATGTACTAGTCGTTTCTATTACTACGGTTGCATTTGAGTCGGCATTTAGTACTGGAGGTCGAGTGTTGGATGCCTACCGGAGTTCATTGTCACCATCAACCGTGGAGGCCCTCGTTTGTATACAAAACTGGCTCAGTGATGTACCTACTGGACTAGAGAGCATTAGCATCGATACCGTGAGCTACAGACTTGAGTCAGGTAAGCTTAAATTAATTTATTTGATTCTTTTTAAATGATTAAAGTAACAAAGTTTATATAATTATTAAATTATTTCAATAATCTTTTTTATAATTTCATAAATCTATTTAAATTTAAATTTATACTGTTTATGATTTCATAAATTTAGTTATCAACCCTACCATACTTGCCAATGACTGATTAAGCAATTATTAGTTACGTATATTTTTTTCTCTAATTTATAGTTACTTGTTTCATGTTTGGTTAATTTTAATTTTTTTATATAATAATACATTTTAATTTATCTTAATTTCATGTACGACTCCGTATAAGTTCCAACAACAAACTATTTTGCTGTAGCATTTTTTTTTTTGTAACATCGATACGGGTTCCATTGAATCAGAGTCATCATACTATCATGATAATTTAATTTATATTTTGTATTAATTTTTGTATTAATAGTCTAGAGTCCTAAACTATTTTTTGTATTACTATTTTTTGTATTATGCTATAACGCGATTGGCTGGCATTAGTATTGTAATTACTACTTTGTATTTTTTGTTTAATTGTTTAAGACTAATTAGTAGTGAAAACTGAAACCTGAATAGATCAATAATTGTGGTAACTCAATTGAAAAATGAGTACAATCGAGCTCATATGGAATTAGTATGGTCCAATTGGGATCATTTGGTTTCGGAATGAGTGTAATTTGGCCCATATCGAACTCGACATTACGATCAAAATTTGAAACTTTGATCGAAGTTCAGAATTCCGAACTCCGATCAGAGTCGGACTCCGACTGTGTTTCAGAGTCAGAGTCAGAACATTTTTTGGCTCCGATGATTGTCGGAGTCGGAAACTCCAAACTTCGACGTCGTCGGAGCGAGCACACCTCTAAAGCATAATAAGGATCACGTGAAAGTCCATAAATAGATGGGAAGTGTCCTAGTGTTCATAAATGAGTCCTTAATGGGTTTAGTATAGTAAGTAAAAACTCAGGACATGGAGATAGCAGGAGAGTGTCTCAAGTGAAGAGTATACTCTTTTTTAATTTAGTCGCTTAATACTAAACAGATATTGATGTTAGTTATGTGTATGTATGTAGGTTGACGGTTGTATAACACTCATGTGACTAAATTGCATGGTATGAAAATAGCAAGAAGTCCATGTAAGTATTATGTTCATATACTTCTAGAGGTTTCTAAAAAGTAAGAAAAAAAATGAAAAAGAAACTGAAAATGTCTTTCTTTACTATGCTTATGAAAATGAGAATGAGTCACGTTTTACGAAAAGATGTTAAGTATAATTGTTAAGTATAGGTACGTAATGGTCATTCTTAGTAGCCACTTTTATTGTACTCCAAGTATGTAATTGTATGCATGTGATTGGATACCTATATGTAGTAGCTATTGGATGTATTCTCTCAAAAATAAAATGAAAACTTGAGATTTTTATTTCATGATTTTGTATACTGATGCTTTTAAGAATGCCATGAAAGTGTTTCTTTTCAAAATGTCCCTACGAAATGAAGGATACCATGAATTGAGGCCATGCGATGACCCTACGATGATGCATATGTCCCAACAATGCTTAAGTTCATGCATAAGCAGTGGCAGAACCAGGTATTTGTTTTAGGAAGGGCCAGCCAGGCGAAGCTAAATCTATAATAAAATATATATTTTTTTATATTTTTATACTATTTTTCTTACAGTATAAAACAATCTAATAGAAAGATTTAAGATAAAAATTAAATATATTAAATATAATTTATGTATTAAAAATATATATGATATGTCAAGAATAATATATCATTGAAATAATATAAAGACAGTCATCCAAATATATTAAACAAAAGAAATACATAGTGTCTAAAATTGTAACTTGCGCTCTTTTAAAAAAACAAAATCATCAAGTATTGAATTTAAATCAAAATTCTTAACTATTTCTCTTTCAATATAAACAACTAAATTATTTGCTAGAAATCCATCTTCAATTTTGTTACGAAATTTTGTTTTAATAATCTTCATAGTTGAAAATGCTCGGTCACTTGTATTCATAGACACTGGAAGAGTCAAAACAAGATGAATCAATTTATCAATAAGATAGTATGTTTTAATTTCTCTGTCTCTACCAATCTTCGACATAAATCCGAAATGAATGATAAATTCTGAAACTTGGGATTAGTAAGCATATCAACTTCAAAATGCTTTAATTGAAACTTTAAATTAATTTTCTCGTTCTCAAAAAATCGAGAAGATAATACTCTTCCGCAAGGCAACATATATCATCAACATTAAAGAATTTATAAGCATCCTTTGGATCCAAAGTTAAGCTTAAAGTTAAAAGTTGTATCGTTCCTTCATCAAATCTATTGTCAAGCTCTTGCATGTGAAAATATATAGTAGCATTAAATATCTCAAAATGATAATGATGCTCAATTGTAATGTGATCTCGTTGATAATGACCACAATCTTGTACATAATGAGAACTCAATTTTGGAATGTCAATATCAAATTTTTTGGAAAAATAGATAATATTCTCAAGCAGATTTTTCCAACCTTCATCTCTCAACTTATGAATCAGTCATATTGTAGTAGAAACCATATTCATAGCATTCAAGATGTATTGAGATTTTTGTTGCAAAACTTGATTGAAAACATAAATAATGCCCATGATTTTTTTCATCAAATGTAAAATAAATATAAATTGGAACGATGTGATCATTTTATAAGCAGCATTCGCGTCCCCACGTTGAGATTAAGTGGATCATTCTTTTATTCTGTCTTCAATCACAGAGCAAGTGGCTCCAAACATTCTTAGTAGATTGCAAATAGAATAAAAATGAGAGCCCCAACGAGAATCACCATCTCGTTTGACAGTGCCAATTTGGTTAGCTCATTTTCCAGTTTCAAGTTCACCAATAGCTATCATATGTGCAATTTGTGTTGCTTGAGTAGCTCGCAGTTCATCATGACGTTTACAAGAAGCTCATACCATATTGTTAATGAAATTCAAATTTGAGAAAAACTCATGAATAGAAACCACCTATTTAGATGCAGCAACTAATGCTAACTGTAATTTAGGGGTGATCCCCGCCCTACCGGAGGTGGGGTCCCCCTATTACCGCCCCCGCCCTCGCCTGGATGGGGGGTAAGTTTTTTTATCCCGCACCCCACCCCTGCCTATACAGGGGTGAGGTACCCATCCCACAGCGGGGTAGCGAGGGGGATGGTCCATTTGCTCGCCCTCCGTACCTAAGAGGATTATATGATAGGTAGAAAATTGTCGCTAATTCTTATGATATATAATTTGATAATCGATCGATCTTAATAACTAATATTCATGTTAATTTTTTTAATAAATAATTTAAAAAATGTTATGAAAAAATGCATGTTAAATTATACTTAAATGTTAGGGACCGAACCCTAGAACTATTCAACACAATCAGATAATCCAATCCACAAACGACAATCAACAATTCAACAGATTCAAGTTTTCAACACAATCATATATTTTCATGAATCAAAACGAAAAAAATAGGAGATTAGGTCCTAATCATTAGGATTTAGGTGAAAATGAATTACCTTCGTGGAGAAATGTCGGAGAGGGAGAACTAGAGAAATATCGTAGAGGGATTCTTGGCACTTGGCAGCGATGGTGGCCTACGGTTGCGATGACGATGGCCTGCGGCTGAGACGACAGTGGCCTGTAGTGTGATTTTAGGGCTAGGGATTGGCAATTTTAGAGAGACAGTGAGAGGGAGATGAGAGTGAGGAGAGAATGAGAGTGCTGTCTGGAGAGTTCGAATTCAAGGGGGGGTTAGTTCAACTTAATTTGTTTACATAAAACAAGTCGTTTTATGTAAGTAAATTAAAAAAAATCCAAATGACAAAATGATGCCGTTTTGAGTCATATGGGGTTTTTTTTTATATATAATATATATAAATGCGGGGGCAGGGGTGGGGGCGAGGTAATGCGGGACAGGGTCAAACCTTTACCGCCCCTCGGCCCCGCCTCCACCTCTACCCAAAAAGTGGGCAGGGATAACCTCGCCCACCAATGCCAGACGGATTAACACGTCCCCGCCGTGCGAGGTGGGACAAAATGCGGGTGGGGCAGTGGGTGCGGATATCAGCTGTCCACCCCTACTGTAATCAATGAGCAAAACAATAAACATAGTATGCATATAGACAATCTTTAAGAAACAATGCTTGCAATCATTTTCATTCACCATGCATATTACTAGTACCATCATATCCTTGCTCACAAATATTTTGAATATCAAGACAATAATGAGAAAAAACTGCAGATATTCCATTCTTCAAAGTCAATACTGATGTATCTTTAACATGTACGAGATCAAAAAATTATTCTTGTATAAAATCATCATCATTAACAAATTTTAAGATTATAGTCATTTGCTTCCTCTTAGACTCATCCCATGCTTCATCAATACTAATAAAAAATTTAGAATTTCCAATATTTTCACGAATTTTATTTTTCACTTTCATTACAAAAATTTTCAAAATCTCTTTTTGAATTTTTGGTAAAGTATATTTTGAAGATTTATGGGCATTTTCCAAAATAAGTTTTCCAACCTTGTTATTGTACGAAACCAAGAGTTTAAACATTTCAAGAAAATTACCTTGATTTTTCAATGGTCTTATCATGACCTTCAAAAGCACATTCTTGAAATGCAAGTCATCGAACAACATCAATAGATGTTTTCACTTGGAGTCGATTGTTAATAATTTGTTTGAAGCTTTGTGCAATTATTACTTTATCAATATGCTGTGATTATTTTAATAAATCTTTACAAGATTTCACACCATTATTATGACAAGAGCAAGGATCATCTCCAATATGATTAAAAAATGCAAAGTGTTTTCCATCATTAATCTTCTTCTAATTTCTAAATCTTATGACAGTAAATACATCTCATCCAGAATATCGAGACGCTTTCATTGTAAAAAGATAGAAAAGTAAACAATATGCAACATCATTGGAGAATACTCTATCCAAGACCCAAATTGTACAAACCAAGAAGTTTGAAAGCGACGAGGATGTTTTTCAGAACTAGAAAATAGATATTTTGAGAGACGTAATTGGTATGGACCCATTTTCAAATAAACTCTTCGTATTTCATCACGTTGATTGACTGGATAGTTTCACATAGGAGGACATAATCCTGGATTTCGTTCAAGAGAAGATATATCAATCTCACTAGTACCATCAAGTGTTGATGATGTAAAATGAATATTTTCAGACTCCAATGTTGGACAATTAAGATCAAGATTTTCCTCAAGTTTAATCCTTGGAATCTTAGAAGAATTTTTTGGAATATCAACTTCTTTTCTTTTAAAGAATGAGTTGATAGTTTTTAATTTAGAGAGCATTTATGAATTTAAATTTAAAATCAAATTGAAACATATAAGATAAAGTTAAAAAAATAAATAGATCAGTCTAAGAATAAAGTGCCAAAAACTAAAGTCAAATAATTTAAAATTAACAATCAAGCAATTTATCAATACACATATGCTATCAAAAGCAATTTAAATCAGTGCACAATTAAATCAGTATACATTATTAATATATACATATAATATATATTAATATATAATATATTATATACATACATATGTATGATCATTCGTTTTATTATTTATATGATATGTGATAAAAGCATAGCATGAATAGCAAGTGTTAATATTATTTACTCTACAAATACTTCTAACTACAACGTAAAATAATTAAAAATATACTTGTTTTATAAGAAGGGCAGTTGCATTAGGAAATATAATATCTAAAATCTATCATCACGATTCATCAACATGGAACATTCAAGAACTACTCTTAAATTCTTAATTCCTAAGAGTCTAACCACTAAAATTGATCTGACCATTGACCAAATGGGCCAATGGCCCCACAAAATGGATCTCAAATAACAAATAGTCAATCAAATGCTATTATTCTTCAGCAATCAATGAATGAGGTCCATTTGCTATTTTGTGTCCAGAATAATAGAATAAGAGATGACTTAAGTCTAGACGACTAATGATTCACAAAGCGCGAAGTGACGAAGGTTCCAAAGATTCTGAGAGAGAAACTAAAATATAGAGAGAAAATCAAGAGACTCAGAGGCGTATTGAACGAAGAGTAAGGAATCTCAGTCGATGATGGACAAAGTGCCTCTGTTGCGAACTTGTGCAGCTTGTGCTTGCGAACTTGCGAATCTGCAATGGACTTCTACAGCTCAGCCTTCCCCTTCACTCCTTCAACCTTCAAGTTCAGAACTTGCGAGTTGCAAAGTGCGATGCCGTAGTCTGTTTGAAACTAGGTGCGTTTGTCAGTCTGTGTAACTTGTTTCAGTGTTGTAACTTGCAAAATACCCAGTAGAGTATTAGACCGTAGATGTTTACTATAATTTTGGAAGGATTCAATATCAAGGACAATGGTGCCGTGATTTTGGTAGATTGCAAATTTGCAATGGCGGAAAATGCATTATTTTATAGATTTCAGTACTTTCAAAAATGGAAATAGAGGCTACAAAATCCATTGGTAAAATTACAAGGTAGAAATTATCTTCCTTTTTATTTTTATGTGTGATAATATATGATGTATTTTATTTTTAAAATCATTTTATAGATTAGGGACTAAGATAATTTTTTAGTGAGGGGGCCAAGAGTAATATCATTTTATTAAACCATAAAAAATTACTACATAATATTTTTTTCTTGAATTTTAGAGGGGAGGGCCATGGTCCCCTTGCCCCAATATGGTTCTGCTGTTGTGCATAAGCCTTCTAAACAAGGTTTTTCTATCAATGAACCGACTAAGAAAATAAAGAAAGAAAATAAATAAATAAATAAAAAAGAATGAATAAATGCTATGATGTATGAAAATACATAAAGGCCATAATGAACAAATGAAAAGAAAGAAATGCAAGAAGGGTACCAAAGAAAAGGAAAAGGAAAAAGCAGATTGTAATGCTGGATCAGGCCACTAACGCACCTAGTGTTGCCATCCAAAGAAAAGAATTCTCCAACCCACAACTATGAGGGGAATCAGGATCCAAAGGTCAATCCGCTAACCCTAAAACAAAGGCATAAGGCTGTGCAATGATCTAAAGAAAATGATAAAAATAAGAAAGAAAATCATGACATGTATGAATAGTTGTTTGCGAATTGTTTGCTAATTATTTGTAGTTGCTTGTTGTTGTGCTAGCTTGTTCGTTAATGACTTGCTTGTTCGTTAACTACTTGTTCGTAGGTTATATTCTCATACAACCATTTATATATGTCATGGCCTAAAGAAATTGATAAGAATTAGAAAGATCTTCGATTTTTTTAAGAAATGAAGGCATCATATGAGGTGGGAGAAACAAAGTTTACAAAAGAAAAGAAAATCAATGTTTTTTCATAAAAATCCCACCTCATAATGTTTATGAAAAAAAATGCACATAATGTCATGTATGTATATATGTATCTACGTATGTATGAGTGATGATTGCATAATTGAAAACCTATATTGTTATATTTTAATGGTGTGAAATAATGCTTACTGAGCATTCGACTTATTTTAATTTTTATGTATGCCCCTCCCCTTATAGGAACTGAAAGAGCAGAACGAGTCAGGACGGAGACGACCCAAATGGAAGAGCACGATAGTCTAGACATGAAAAAAAGAAAAGAAAAAGTATGATAGCCCTTTTTATTTTATAAATTAAACATTTTTTTTCCTGTAAACTCCTTATTTTAAAATAATGTTTTATTTTATAACATTGAGTCTTGCACCTTGGGTATGAATTGAAAAGTTTTGTAACAAACGAAATTAGTCCAATTTTCTAAAACTATTTTAAAAAGGAAAGCCACATAGGTTGCAATTCCACTTTTTCCAAGACAAGGTTGTGACAAATCATGTGTGGTGTGATGATGAGATTTACACCCTTTAATAATAGGATGACATGTCATCATTGCAAAAATATTAGAATAGAATCGGCTTCACCTCATTAATCCCACAATATTCCTATTAGGCGCTCTCTTTCTCCCTTATCTCCCTCTTTCTTTCTCCGCTCTCTTTCTCAAGCCTGTTACCACATGGCATCAATATGAAGCCAATGAAGAAAGCGACAAATTTGTAGAGCACTAAGGCCAAAGAAATCTACATCGTCGAAGAAGGTTGTCAGGAGGTTGATGAAAATGATGTCATCATCTCTATTGATAGAGAATTTTGGGAAAACGCAAATGGGGACAACAGGGAATAGAGGATGTTGATAGGGCTATAAAAGTTAATTGAGGAATCAAAAAATGACCCTGTTCTGGTCTGGGGTGGGTTCCTTTATGTTAAAAACCAATCAAACTCAGTCTGGTATCGATTTTACGTTTCTTAGGATCGGATTGCCAGTTTGCATATTTATATATTTTAGATTAATTTTTAAAATTATATATATAATATTTTCTATATAATATATATTATATATAAAATAATTATGTCTTATAATTTATAACATAAAATGCATAACTCAGTCTTTAACTTAGAGGCATAATCAATCCAATTTTGGATAAAATTTTGGGACAAATGACACTTTTTAATGATAAATTATCATTTTATTAAAACTGAAAAATTGGATTGAACCAAAAGTATTGGTTTAGGAAGGTAATATGTGTATAATTGATTCTTGAAAATGCTAAATCAATATATACCCGTTCGTTCCAAAATTTTGTCCAAAACTGAAGCAAACCGAATCGGTTACACTCCTAGCTATTGAGAACTAGAGCAAAGAACTCACAGAAGGTCTTAGATTGCTCATCTTAATGCTGCCTTCTCACCATTCTTTTGTCAAAAAATTTGACATTTTACATCAAAATCTTAGAGACCAAATCCAAACGATAAAAAGAAGAAGAAAAGGAATTCTATATAAACTTTAAAACAAGAAAAATGCTTTCTTTTTTTTTTCATAGAAAACAAGGCAAGTAGATAGATTCATAAACTTTATCTACAACTATTATGTTGATTTAAAAGGCTTTAAGGAGTGTTTTTACAGGCATATGCTTGTTTGTTTTCTATCAAATTATTTCTATGAAATCTAGAAGAATAAAACAAAGAGAAAAAGGACGTGATGGTGGTAGTACGTTTTGGTTTCAAATTTGCTTTGATGACCAAAATGCGTCATCCAGCTTGTGAAAGAAGAGAAGAAAAGAGGAAGAGCAGAGAAAAGGAGTGAGTATACGATGGGAGATTGCATGAAATTAACAAGGTAAAGCCGGTTCTATTTTAATTTCATTAGAATGATAATCGTATTGTACGGTTATTGGAGGGTGTAAATCCCATTTGCACATTATAACTGGTTTGAAATTAAGCTCAAATTATAAATATCATTTTTCTTATTTATATATACACCAATTTTAGTTCACATGATATTCTATATTGATTTATAATAAAATGTGTCCATTATTCCAAAAACAAATTAATTAACAGTCTTACACTAAATATCCATCGAGGAAAAAAATAAAGAGTTCTTTTACTCAACAAGTGTACAATATAGGATGCTGAGTAAATTAGAAGAGAGGTTCTCTCTCTATATCTCTCTCCTAGGTTAGAAATTCTTGCCTCTCTTTAAGGAACGTACCTTGAAAATTTGCAGAGGGGGGGTGAGAGCTGTTGGCTCCGGCCTCCCTCCCTCCCTCTTCCTCTCGCCGATTAGGATAAAGGTTTTTTTGTTTGTTTGGCTTTGCTTTTTTAGGTTGTTGCTGTCTCTAACAAGGTAGTCACCACCATTTTTCAGTAGTCTGCAGCCACTACATGCACCATAGGGGGTCCCTCTGCTACCGATTTATAAGTCTATCGAAGGTTTTCGCCATTGGGTGTGGAGTGTCCTCCATGTGTGGGTGTAGCTCTCAGATGGTTCTCACATGCATGTACAGGAGAGACACCACAGATCAGTTGAGTATTCTGGCTTGTATTATGGGATCTTTCCCCTTTTTATTGGTCAAAGCTGTAAACTTCATTACTATGTAATGTAACGCAATCTTTCTATTAAAAGAAAGGGTGTTGAGTAGAATAATTACAAAAAATTGTACTTAATAGCTATACATCAGACACTTATTGAGGGAAAAACCATTTGCTGTGTGTCTTATAGTGCTGCTGAGTAAAATAACTATTTGCAGTGAAACATTTTACATACAAGTATGATTTGAATGATGAGTTGAAATGAGATGAGTCTTGAAAGTTAAATAAAATATTATTAAAATGATACTTTTAATATTATTATTGGTTTGAGATTTGAAAAAATTGATTTGTTTATTATATTATATATGGAGATTTTAAAATATTGTAATGGTTGAAATGAGATGAAATGATTTTTGAATCCAAATACAATTTTACACAACACACATGTTGGGGAAAAAATTTACTCAACAAATATTTAAATCTGTGAATAAAATAACTATTCAAAATGAAAATTTTTACTCAGCACAGCCCCCACACTGCAAGCATATAAGAAAAGTAGTTGTTATCCACGTCGCGTGACCCCTTTACATACCCTTACCGACTATTCTTTCCGTCATGCTTTCCCTTCTATTCCTCTCAATCTTCTCCTCTATCGTGGGCCACAATGACTCTCTAATTGGGGTATGATAGCCGATAAAGGGTATCAAGGACCCGCAAGTGATGGAGGTCAGAGATTTTGCAGTGGTCGAGTACAACAAGAATCCAAGACTGGCTTGAAGTTCAAAAGTGTGGTCAGGGCAAGACCTAGGTCACGTCTGGATTGAACTACTAGCTCTTCATTTCGGCAAATGATGGTGCCATCACTAGGGCTGTGCATCAACTCCGACAGAGTCGGAGTTTGGAATTTTCGACTTCGACTCCAACTCACGTCAGAGTCTAATTTGGGTTCCAACTCCAACTCCGATCGGAGTTCGGAGTTCCAATCAGAGATCAGAATTTCAACCTTCGATTGAAATCCTTAAGCTATCGCCGACAACATGGTTCTCAAAATATTCAATACCCAAAACAAAACTACTATAAAACACACTCACAAACAATCCAATCTCAAGTCATGAGCCATCTAAGGGAAGCATCCAGTAAAAGGTAAAACTCATAAAGAGACAGGAAGAACAGCTTGTATGAACCTAAGGGATGGTTGATTTGCAGCGCACCTTTTCAGCTCGTCCATGGAAATCGTGCCTCAAGGTTGTTGATTTGCAGTGCACTGTGCCGCTCGTTAGGTTGTTCATATGTGACCATAGGTGGAGGGCTAGAAGCATTCGAGGAGGAAGAATCGTATTGAAGAGCTAAGAGAGGAATCGCACTGAAGGAATTGAGAACTCTGTAGTCTAGGGTTAATATAAATTTTGAAAGAGATGAATATATATTTATTAAAAACGGCATCGTTTAATGTTTTAAAAAAAAATTAAACAGCAAGTTTTGGGGTGGGGGGTGATTCGAACGTATGATATAAAGGAAACAACACGCGCCGTAAACCAGTAGGCAATTTGTCCACATGCTTTTCTTATTACAATATATAATATATAATCTATATAATCTTTAAAACAATAACTAATCGGAATTCGGAGTCGGAATTTGGAACCCCATTGGGCTCCGGTTTCGACTCTGAACTCTGACTTCGGAGTCGGAGCCACTCCGACTCCGACTCTGATTTTCGACTTCCGACTCCGATTGGAGTCGGAATCGGAGCGGAAGTTGGTCGGAAGTCGGAAGTTAGAATTTTTGCACACCGCTAGCCATCACCAAGGATTACGAAACTGGTTTTGGAGAAACCTTGGGAGAATTTCAAGAATCTCACATCTTTTAAGCCCGCCTGTTAATGTTTAATTAAGAAATAATACAATATTATTCGAGTGGTTTGCAATGTTGCAGTGGTTTCAAGGATGTATGTGTTAATCTAACATCCATCTTAGTTTCTTAAAAGAGAAAATCTTGGGTTCAGATAGGTTTAAAAAGGAGTTTTTGCACTAGCCCAATCCCGACCGGACACATACGCAATTCCAAACTAAACCCAATGAACCTACCTGTACCAAAGACAATTTTGCTACTCTTTCCCTTCCTTCTCTCCCTTTCCCTTCCCTCCCCATTTATCTTGAAAATGGGATGAACCTGAACCTAGCCTAGCCACCATTAACAACAGATAGTCCCGACGAAAAATTCTTTCTGTTCAATGGCTCTCACTACTCCTACCGAGAACCCGTTTCAATGGCTCCACGCTCGAACCTATTTGGAGAGGACGACGCAAGTCAAGCCCACTTTAGCTATTATTTGATTTCATTACAAGGTCCCCAAAGAACGATACAAATCCTAGTGTATATTATGCATACCGTCCTGGTCAAGGCACCACAATCTTATCGTACGTCTCGTTCCAAAGAGAGTATTTTGTGCACGCCACCATGTTGATTGTGGTGGAATTTCTTAGTCGCCTGCTCTAGCTCATTCAACACCTCTGTTTTAGTGTATAGGTTCACCGTCGCAGTGATAAGCCTCTCCATCTTCCTCACCATTCCCACCATATCTTTCACCAAAAATCTTAATTCCCTCACATCAATAAACCCACTCACGACGTCCCCATACACGTGCTCGAACCCTTGCAAAGTCGACTTTGTGCATTTCTTGCCTAGCCTAGAGACCACACCGGAGACACGGCTCAAGTTATTGAGGTTCTAAGTCAAAATGAGTTCTAGAAGGTGGACCACGTTGGAGGACGCCAGGTTCAACACATCTTTGGATTTCAAGACTTCGGTCTTGAGTTTGGAGATCTTAGAATCGGTCAGGGATTTATGGAGAAGAACGATCTTTGACATAATGGTGGCTATCTTAAAGGAAATGATGCCTTTGTTTTGCTTTTGGACATGATTGTTCTTGGGCCTCTTTCTCTTTGAAGGTTTGAGAAGGAGCTTGTGTCTAAGAGGCAGAGAGGGAGATAGGGACTTTAAGAAGGTAGCAGAACTATCTTTGGTGTGGCTTGGTTCACTGGGTTTAGTTTGAAATTGCATATGTGTCAGATCGGGACTGGGCTGGTGCAAAAACTCTTTTTAAACCTATTCAAACCCAAGGTTTTCTCTTCTTAAAAATAAGGACTTGGATAATTGTTTCAAGAAATGAGAGCGGTTACTTTGCAACCCCCATTTGTTTATATGATTTTTAATTACTCTCTTTGTTTTGTTAATATGTTGTGGTTTGATTTTTAGATGTTAAATAGTGAATATTAACTTTGGTGAGTGAGTTTGGTGTTAATGACTCCAAGAATTTCTATGGCTTAAATGCCTTTGTTTCCCACCCCCACCCCCCCAAAAAAAAAACTCTTTAAACTCACTAGTAAAACTCTACCACTTGATGGGATAGTTTCAATTGCGACTTATACTTCCATAAGAAGCTAAATTGCTTCCTATAAATGGAGTTTCAAAGTTATAACATATAAGGGTCATAACAATAGGTTCCTTTGATAAACTGCTTCATGTTGCTTGCTTATACAATCTTGAATTAGAAATAAGTTATGTAGTGGATGTTCTTAGGGCTTAAATTGGCAGGCGGGAGGTGTTTATTCATGCAATATTTGTTGAGAAATATTCTATCTACAAAGTGATTATATAAAATTAATCTTACAAATTGATGTATTACAATCTACTTTATTGTAAAATTAATTTTATTGTAAAATAAATCTGACGGATCACATAAAATCACGCTAATTTTTTCGATTATTTTTGTGTAGCTTTTTTGTAGCTGTAGCACTTACTTTACAATTGGCAGTGTGCATTCGACTTTTATGTCTTACTTGAGTTAGGTGTTTCTAAATTTTAATTTTGGCATATTTTGCTTTTGGCTTCATCATGAAGAAGTTTCATTCATACGAGAATGAATCCATAAGCCTATAATTTGGTAGAAAAAATAGTTGTATGCATCATATGTGCAATCATTTTACATGGTATCTTGTAGAACTATAGAAAAGTAAAATAAAATTACATGAAGTAATGATGCTTGTACAGGAATCAGATGAAAAAAAGCATTTTCGCTTCTAATTTTGCTAGTCCTGTTGGATAAGCCTGTGCAAAAAGGGCCTTGACCCGATCCACCTGACATAACCGACCCTGACAAACCCGACGAAAGGTGGATCGATCGGGCTTAAATGTTTTCGTGGATCATAAAGTGATCCGCCCGACGAGCCCGACAAGCTAGAGAAACTCAAGTCTCTTTTCCCTTGTTTGTCGTTCTCTGTCGCCATCACCATTCACCAGTTTTCATCGCTATTACCATTCGTTGGTTTTAGTCGCCATTGGCATTCGCTAGTTTCGTGTTATGGTCTGGAAGTGGATTTCGTATTAGTGAGATAAAGTTTGCCCCTTTTATTTTTATTTTTATTTTTTCTTATCGAAGTCTCTTCCATTTTCGCTTAGACATTCATTTTCTTTTCTTTCTGTTTGGTTGCCAGGAAACCATGGATAAGGAGTGGATTAACCCAAGAATTCTCACAACAGCCATTTTGAACGTTGGAAAATTTTTGCAAAATCTCTGTTTGGATGCCAGGAAACCATTTTCACAATAGCCATTTATAACACTGGAAAATAATAAACCAAGAATTATCAAAAATTGCTAAACTTTTAAGGTCTATTTCAGATCTCTCGGTCTCCTTATTGGGTCAATCGATTCTACAACATTGCCTATCAACTTGAATAGCATCCAGTCCTGCATATCCTTAGATTAAAGGAAAAATTAAGATTTGGTATTCACAATACCAAATTTGACTACCCCAAATTAACCATTCTAAGATGCAAATTATTAGAAGTATTCATATGAAGGTGTCATTGCTGATATGTTTGGATTAACCCTAAACCTTGCCAGTCAAACATGATCTTGTTCAAAATTTTCAAAGCATAGGCAAGCGATTTCGACCTGACTCGAATAGTTTTGGGTTGGATCGGGTTGATTTCCAATTTGGGGATCACGTCTAGTCGGACCCAAAACCGACGTTTGCTTGCGGGTTGCAACCCTATTGTTGGATGCTTTTTTAATGATCATTGGCCTTTAGAAAAAGATACAAATATAGAGAGAGCATCACACTGTATAGATAAAAATAGAGAGATGTTAGGACTCGGATGGGCTGATAATCATTAAAAAGTAGCCATCCAATAAAATAGTAACACATCACTTATTTAACATTAATTCAATAAAATGCATCACGCTAAATTATTCTCATACCCCTCATGTTCCATATTCTAACACGATATCTCCATCGAGCATCTTTGTCGTGAAACTTCCCCACCCACCCCCCCCGGGCGCGCCCCCTCCCCTCGGGTGCTAGTGCAATGATGTTTTTCGATATTTTGCTGATCAAATTCATCTGCTTCATCCACAAAGATGCAAATCTTTCGACGGCAACAGACTGATTGATCTATCATTGCCCATTTTCCTGACCGAAACAAACAATTTGCAAGATTCATTGAAGAACTACGTAGCCGCAAGGTTTTCTCTCAAAGTTGAAATTCTAGTGCACTAGAAAAGGTTAGGGTTACTTCTATTCATCACCCTGCTTTTCTCTGTTGAACTTTGTCATGGTAATTTACTCTTTTAGGTGATGGTTTGTTAAAGGGATTGCCCTTAGTACCAAAAAAAAAAAAAATTATTGGGCATCAAAATCTTCAAGATTATTCGCTTCTTGGCATGGGTTTCAACCCAGAAGAGATGTTGGGTGAGAAAATAATTATGGAAAACTAAGTGTAGGGGGCAATTCTTGTGGGCGGGGCTGTGCGGGCTGTTGATTTTTCATTACATCAGAAAATCTGCTTCATGTTACTTCAACTTTTGGTTCTATTTTATGCTTTCCCATTTGTTTAAGGAAATGGGAAATTTCTCATTAAATCAAAAATTTCTTATTACTTCTCTTTGGTCAAAGCATTTTAAAAAAATGGAAATTGGAAAGGTGTTCCCGCAAGGGGGGTTTGGGTGATTTTTGGGAAGAGGGGGTGTTTGGGCGAACAATCATGTGCATATTTCTACATATTAAACATTATAAATTTTCTAACGTGTCATCATTTTATTAAATCATTGTTTTTCTAGCTTTAATAGCACAATCAATTCCCAACTTTTTTCTAAAAATAAGAAAAAGATAATACATGGGGTTCGGTCGAACTGAACCCTCCTTTACAGCCCCCTCTGTTGTCGTTGGCGATGGTGACACCGCCCACCCCATCGGGATCAGAGGGAGCCGGCATGAATCTATTTTCAGGTTTAAGGCCGCTGGGGGCACATCAGAGATCGCCGGGACTCGCCGTCGCAGTGGTTGGGTCGACGGCTCCCTCCGATCTCGATGGGGTGGGTGGTGTCGCCCACTGCCGGTGGTGGAAGAGGGGACTGGGTAAGACCGAATTTTCCTTAAAAATTCATCTTCATTTTATTTTTTTATTGTGATTTTTATGATTTTTTTATTATATTTTCTTTATTTTATTATTTTATTATATTTTTTATTGTATTTTTTAAATTTTATTTTATTTTATGTATTTTTTATTATATTTTTTATTATATTTTTATAATAATTATAAGAGTTTAGGGGTGGGAAAGGAGTTCTAAGAAAAATGCTATTTCACTTTTAGATTTCTCCCGATTTCAATTTTTTATTTAGTGATTAAAAAATTAAAAAGTATTTTTAGTGATGTGAATTTTTTAAAATATTTAGGAATATAAAAATAAATAAAAAAGTGAAAAAAAAAACAATTTTATCGGAATGTAGCACTACTCTATTTTTTTTTTTTTAAAAAAAGAAAAAAAAAGAGACATTTGTGGCATTCTGACCCAAATGATAGTGATCGTGTATCTCGTGGGTGCACAATCCCCCTCCCATCGTCTGAAAAAGAAGGAATAAAGAAAAGCGGAAACAAGCAGGCATCTCCAATGGGACACGGAAGAACACCAAACTTGAGTTGGTGCTGCTCTGGAAATGCAAATTATGCAACCACATAAAGAACTTTTTGTGGTTGAAAACACATTCTGAAGATGACCAGTAATGACTCGAAAGCAACAAAAAGATGCACTTAAAGTTGTGTTTTGGGATAAGGCATTGAATGATTGATGGAAGGAACGTGAATGCCAAAGTGGAAAGGCCTTCTCTACCTTGGCTGGATTCATGGGCAAAGTTGCGGTTGGCGTAGCAGCTCACACTTCTGAAGATCATCTTTGAATTTTTCAAAAAGCAAAAATTTATAAGAAAAAAATAAAATTAACGTGCAAAATCATGTAATGCAAGTTTTGGTGTATGCATCAATTTAAATTCATGATGAACAGCGGTTATAAATGATATATTTTTATAAAAATAAATAATTTTTGATCTATAATATAATGTATAGAAGAAAAAAATATAAATTTTAATAAATATTTGCCGAATAATAAAAAAATATATCTTAACACTGAAAAAGTTATATAAAAGTAAACTATAAAATAATGTGAAGTAATGAATTATAATTATTTAATCGTTATTATAATTTTATTTATAAAATATCATCATTTGAATTTAATGTTTCATAATGAATTTAAACTGAAAAATATATAATATTTATTCAAATAATTGAATTTACAAATGTAGTTGGCAAATTGATTTAAACTTAATTATTTTATATTTTTCTTTATTTTTATATATAAAGAATGAATAGAAATTTTAAATCATATATATAAATTATAAATTATAAATTATATAATAGTATTTAAATTCATATATATATATATATATTAGATTTTATCTAAAATTATATTTTTATATATGTTAGATATGATTTCAAATACATAAATATATACAATTTAAATTTAAATCATATATATAAATTGATTTATATATAATATCTAAATTTAAATTTTTATATATAATTTAGATATAATTGAAAATCTATCTAAATTTAAATTCATAATAATTTAGACATAAATTAAAACTAAATATCTAACTAATTTCATCTAAATTTTTAATCATATATAAACTATAATATAAAATTTATATAATTTATATAATTATATAATTTATATTATCTAAATTATATAAGGACAGAAAAAGGGAATAATTTATTCGGATTTATAATTTATAACTTATCTAGTTTAAATAAATGGAATAATTTATATTATCTAAATTATAATTTATATATATAAGTTTATAATTTAGATATAACTTAAAATTATATATCTAACTATCTTATCTAAATTTTAACTTATATATTTAACTAATTTCGTCTAAATTTTAAATTATATTTAATGTTTTGAATATCTAGTATTAAGTAGCCGTTAAATTTAACGAAAAAAATAAAAAGATTTAACAAAAAAATGAGAAATTAGTTAAAATTTAGATGAAATTTTAAAATTCAATTTATTATAATTTATTTAGTTAAATTTCGTCTAAATTTTAAATTATATTTAGTTAAAATATAATTTAGATATAACTTAAAATTATATATCTAACTATCTTATATTATTTATTATAATATATATTTATATATATATATATATATAAATTTACTTGTATATATATATATATCCTATGTGAGTATGACTTTCCTCGTTTTGAAATAAATGGAACATCGTCATTTGAAAAAGTAATGCGTTTGGTGAAACTGAAAATTATATTCATGTTCTTTTACAAACTATGTTTATTTCATAATAAACAAGTACATGTAAAAGAAACAAGGATTTTTTTCAATTAAATTTACGCCTTTTTCAACCGAGAATCTAAAAGAAAGAAATGCATTATCTCCATCAAACAACTCAGAAAAGTACTAGGGATACAAAGGACCTATAGCACTATGTCATGTTAGTTTTTTATTTTCTAAGTAAGCATAGTAAATAAACTAAACAGTTATAAAATACTAGATTCAATAAGATGTAAATTCTTAACAATCATCCCAAAATAAATAAATACAACACTAAAAATAAAAAAGAAGAATTTGGGGTTAAAAATTCGGTTTCACTCATTTTCCATCAAGAAGAAGCTGCTTGAAGCAATTTTTGCATAGTTTGATAACGAATTATAAAGTTACGACTAAAAATTGCAATGGAATATTGTGTGCTACATTTTATTGATCTAAACTGGCTGAAATAGACTTTTACAACCACTTTATGTTGATTATTGGTTAAGGAAAGTGGGAACATAGAGAAGTAACAATTGGAAGTTTATATAAAAGTTTTACGTCAGCATAAGATCGTCACTAGTTGTGAAAAGGCGTATGTGATTCACGTGCTACTCTTGGAAATAAGGTAAAGTCACATATAAGAGTTCCAAGATCACTAATTGATGAGGTGCGTGGAGGTGGCAGACTCCCTATGGTGCGACGGTGCTTGAGTTTCATATGCGGAGTGAGTCTCACTTGAGAAGTAAGTGCTGCTCTTTTTATCAAATTTTTTCCACCTTATGACAGATCGGTGGTTGGAAAATATGTTGGTGGGACACGTGGTGATCGTAGGAGGCTAGTAGGTAGCAGATCAGTGCATTTTGGTACTATGAATGGAAAACTACAAAAAAAAATCAAGAATAGTTTCGATGTTGGTTGGACAGGAGGAGAGAAGGAGGAATCGAAGCTCCACCCCCTCCGAAGGAAAGGATGTGATCTTTGGTTACTTTGGTAGAGAGAGAAAAAAGCCTCTGAAAATATAAACAAAACTTCATCCACTATGTCATTTTAGTTAAGCTTTATAATTCGTTTCTTTATCTTCCCATGCTCAATCATTTTCCTCATTTTCCTTTCGAGAGACCAAAGAAAAAACTTAAGCCATCTCCCCCACACACCGGTGTGTCCCTTCGTCACTAGTTTGAGTGGAATAATTCATCAAAAAAAAAGAAAATTTATGTTCGTCTTTGTTGCAAAGTTGTGTGGTGCTTATAATTTACTGCTTTGGGAAATAGGTTTGGGTTATTAACGCAAAGTTAGGATTTTGGTTGAATTTTGGTGCGACTAGTATTGACTTTGCATTAGGGGTTCTTGAGTTTTCTATTGCTTATAGATTTTTCTTTGATTTTGTGGAATTACTTGTCAGTGGGATTTCAATTTTTACGTTTGTTTTGTTCTAATTTATTTAGTTCATCGTATTACATAAGAGTACTACCTGCCTATACAGGGGCGGCAATTGAATTTTCACATTACTTAAGTGAGATTCTTGTATTGCATTAGTCTCTTATATACAGATCCTATTAGCCTACATTAATTTACACAATGTATTAAGTAAAAACTATATTTAATATGTATTACTATATTTGAAATTAGGCGGAGTTGCCCGCTCCACCATGTGGGTGTGAGGCCCCATTGTCCATTTCTAGTATTAGGCTCTCTTTTATTAGTTTGTTTGAGATAATGTGCGCAAGAAAGAAAATTCATAGAGAGAGTCTCATGTATACTTACCGATGAGGGGCAAAACTGAGGGCTCTAACATTGAGGATTGGAATTGCCGATGAAGATAAAAAAAAACGTGGCTATTAGGGATGGAAGGTTAGGAACTGTACGAACAACAAAATTAAAAAGAAAAAAGCAAACAATTAACGAAATTGGAAAAAAAATAAAAAGAAAAAAGTAATTTCACTGGCCAACAAAAGAGGAAGACGGAGTGGAAAGAAATGGAGAAAAGTAACCACAAGCTATTGGGAATTTAGGAAGAGGGAAAGGGATAGGACTTGGGCTGAAAATGGAATCTTAAAAAATGAAAAATAAAAGCTAATGTGGCACAACACCACGTAGTTTGTGGGATCTAGTATGACTCTTGTATTGTTGTTAGGCTTGGCTATAACCCTAAGAGGATATTTTATAATCAGTCCATTTGGTTATAAGATATGACTAGTCCTCCTATAAAAATAAGACATCAGTTTTTACTTTTGTTACTATACTCCCAACCCCATCTGAATAGCCCTCCCCCCCTCCCCCTCCTCCCCACTTCTTCTGAACGAGTCCTATAATGCGAGCAAGAAATTGCACCCCACTGCACAGCTCAACGAGTTGGCTAATCTGCTCTACTCTTGCTAAAATATTATTTTTCCAATTGAAAAATTGATACTTTCATGAGAAATTGATAATCGCAAAGGAGGAAGCAAAGAATAAATTGCAATGGTTTTGGACCCATTTTAAAATGTCGTTTACGCTGGATCGAAAGCTGTCACCAGCTATGATGTCTCCATGAGTATTTACAATTCTCAATGCTGCTTTGCCTGCCAATTTAACAATCCAGTATTTATCATGTCCCACGGTAACCTTACAAGCTATTAAGCAGAATATACTTTGCTCCAGATCGAATATGACTCACACACTTACATCCACATCACTAGCCAACCTTTCAAAAGATTTAGGAATTACATAGACTAGATTGTGAATTGTGTGTGCTGATTCTCTGTACAATTGTGTGCTCTGACAGAATACTTTTTGTAACAAACTCTAGCATATTCTCTATGGTGCAGCGCACATGAGCTGCTTTATAATTTGTCCATATTAAGAATTAGTTATTTCAATTGTGTATAAATATACACCTTGTATTATTCTGAGAATCAATGAGAATCAGAATCTCATCTTCTTCAAAACTCTATTATGGCATCAGAGCAGGAATGTGACTAACGTTGTCTTCCATGGCTAGAAACATTCCCTCCCCTACTTTTAAAAAGGATGCTTCTCTCCCTCCTCATCTCCCTACCCATTTCTCCCACCTTGTTTCCGTCAAGCTAAGCTCAGATAACTATCTTCTCTGGCAAGCCTAGATCATCTCGTACCTCCATGGTCAAGAACCCTACCATTTCATTGATGGATATTCTCCACCTTCTCCTCCAGTTCTTCCCATTTCCTCTCCTTCGTCTTCTCTATCCACCCTACCTTAACCTAACCCTGTGTATCTTTAGTGGTATTGAACAGACCAAATGTTACTTAGCGCTCTACTTTCCTCTCTCACAAAGCCTGTTCTTGCTCAAACAGTTTCCTCTCGTACCTCTCGTGAGCTTTGGATCAACCTTGAAACAATGTTCACCTCTTAATCCCAGATTAAAATCTTTCAAATCTGCCATCAACTCACAAACCTTCAATAAAGATCTCTCTCCATCACCGATTACTACTGCAAAGTCAAACTTCTTTCCGATACCATGACCATTGCTGGAGAACCACTACGTGACTTTGAGGTAGTCTCATATATTCTCAATGATCTTAACTCCGAATTTGAAGCTTTAGTCATCTTCATTTCCACTTGTCCTACCCCCATCACCTCTGCTAAGTTATTTAATCTCCTTCAAGCCATGCATCACTTGCCCCTACCCAGGTTGGTCTTCTTCTAACCCCTCTGCCAATGTTACTATTTCTTCCCCTAATCGTGGCAGTCGAGGTGGTTTTCGTGATGGTCGACGTGGTGGTCGCAACAGAGGTGGCCGCTCTTACCAGTCCCCCACTTCATCCTAGTCCTCTTCTCAAACTTCCAACAAACCAACTTGTCAAGTGTGCAACAAAGTGGGTCACGTTACACTCCAATGCTACTATAGGTTCGATCACACCTATCAGTTTGAACCTTCTAAAACCTTATCCAATCACTACACTAGTGCCCAATCACTCTCGGACAAACAATGGTATCCAGATTCTACTACAACAAACCATCTCACTAGCGACATGAGCAACCTCAACATTCAGCCGAACCATACTCAGGTGCAGAACATATCAAAGTTGGTGATGGTAATGCTCTCTTTGTTACTCATATCGATGATTCTCAATTTTCCTCTTCCAACTATCAAATTTTCCTTCGTAAACTCCTTTGTGCTTCACAAATCATAAAAAATATGATTTCTGTAAATCAATTCTGTGTTGACAACTCCATGTTTTTTGAATTTCATGATTCTTTTTTCCTTATGAAGGACAAGTAGACGGGCAATCCTTTACTCGAAGGGCCAACACGTAATGGTCTTTATGTTTTTCCTTCTCCAACACCTATGAAGACAAAAATGTTGCACTTGTTGGAGAAAGAACCATTATTAGTCATTGGCATCACCGTCTCGGACACCCATCTCTTTGACTTGTTTCTCAAATTTTGTACAGAGTGTTTGTCTTTTGTTGTCCAGATGACTAATACAAAAAGGAGGTGAATTGAGTTATATTAAAAATTAATAATTATAAACCAAATACACAATATAAAATATAAACAAAATATGAAATAGCATGAAATATAAAAAGTAAGGGTAAGAAGAAGCAAATTCAGTATTTTAACGATGTTTAGCCCTACTGCCTACGTCCTTACCTCAAGTTACCCATTGAGAATTTCAAAATCACTATTTAGTATCTTTCAGGTGGAGATAGAAACCTATTATACTTTTGAGTAACACTGCTACAAAGATTTCGTGTAGAACACCCTCTACACTTGCAATCACCTTATACTTAGTGATTCAACTACTCCCTGTGTAGAACATCTTCTACACACACAAGGGTTATACGCATACTCTTACAAATATAACAACTGATAGTGGGTAGAATATCATAGTACACTCCTCGATGAGTGAAATAAGAATAATATAGCACAACCTATATCTCTTTCAAAATGAAACTAAATTAAGGCACAAAACTTAGAGAAAAGAAAATGAGGGTTTTGAAAGAATGGTGCAAAACTTAACAATTGATATATAATCTCTTATTGCGATTTTTGCAAAACTCAAGTGAACGATTTATAGGCAAATGAGTCTTCATATTCAAATTTGAAAATGTTCACATGTCAAATAAGAGTACTATTCACTTTTTAAAAAATTCATATAAAAATATCTCATTTTTACATTTTTCAAAGATAACTCCATTCATTTTTTGTTAAAATCAAACATAATTTTTTACTTTTCATACATAATAAAATGAGCATGATATATTTTTCAAACCAAATCATTTTTTTACATATGTCAAAAAAACACACAACTACCGTTCAAGATTTTCAAACAAAATTATCTATATTTTGTATTTGTCAAAAGAAGTATAACTACCCTTCAAGATTTTCAAACAAAACATGTACATGTTAAAGATGACAATCAATCATCTTACAAATTCAAATCTTTATGCATATGTGAAAAAAAAAATTCGAAATTAAACATTTTAATAATGTTATACAGATGTAAAAAATGCAATTTGATGTTTTATGAAAAAATATTAATTTTGAACCTTAATCCAATTTCAAAGAGATGTACAAAATTTCTCTATGAGTTTCATTTGTAGATTTGTTCTTCTTCTTACTTATACTTGATTTCTTAATGTGCTTAACTCCTTTCATGCGTAAACAACTTGAACTTGAATTTTGAATTTATTTTTTATTATCAAAATCTATACGTAGATACGAGACTTAAAACCTTGGGTTCAACACCTTTTCTTCCATCTCAGCAGCAGTTCTTTTGCACAAGTTGTCCTCTTGCCAAGTGTCGGCAATTATCTTTTAAACTTTCTGTTACTCGGTCTTCAAGACCTTTGCATTTAATTTATGTAGATGTTTGGGGTCCATCCCCTTATATGTCAAGAGATAATTTTTGTTACTATCTTTCATGTGTTGATGATTGTAGTCACTTTATGTCGTTCTATCCACTTGCTTCAACTTTCCTTCTTTTTCAACAATTTGTCAAATGTCTTTTAAATGAGAAAATCAAAATTTTTCAAAGTGACTATAGTGGTGAATTTCGCCCTCTAGCCCGTGCACTCAATTCACAATGAATCATGCATCGTTTCTCTTGCCCTCATACTCATTAACAAAATGGTGTAGTTGAGAGAAAACATCGCCACATTGTTAAAACTAGGCTCGCTCTCTTGGCCATGGCACCCCTACCTTACAAATTTTGGGCAGATGCCTTCTAAACAGCTGTTTATCTCATTAATTTTTTTTCGTCTCTTCTCTAAAAAATAAATCACCATACCTTCTTCTCTTTGATCACGAATCGGATTACTCACTCCTCAAGAATTTCAAAACTGAGTGCTGGCCAAACCTGCGGCCTTATAACAATCACAAGATCCATTTTCATTCTATGTCATGTCTCTTTCTTGGCTACAGTCCAATGCATAAAGGTTATAAGTGTATTGATCTTGCTTCTGACTGAATGTATATATCATGTGATGTAGTATTCAATGAAAACTCTTTTCCATTTACCTCTCATTCCTCCACGGCCAATGCTCATAACAAATCAGACCAAACAAACATCCCAACTTACCTCCCTTCAACTCTGGGCCCACATCCATTATCCTCCTCTGCCAGTCTAGCACAACACTCTGCACCACCCTCAAGCTCCTCACTAACACTTAGCCCATCCCATACTTCCATCCCTTTCAACACTTCTAGCCCATTTGATACCTCTGGTTCACTCACCCACTCTCATTCAACCCAACTATCCACGTCTCCACACGATCTCTCGACAAACCCTAATTCCTCTCTTCCCGAAAGCACTTCGTCTTCCTTAATTCAATCTCGATCTCCGATTGTTACTAGGTCTAAAACCAACTCTTCTCGTCCTAAAATTCGTACTGATGGCCTCATTCCCTTCCCACCCACTCATCAATGTCATCATTCGTCACTCGAAATCCCTGAAGAACCCACAAGCTACAATGTTGCTGCTCGCTTTTCAAAATGGCGAAGTGCTATGTCAATTGAGTCCCAAGCTTTTCTTCAGAGTCACACTTGGACTCTTGTACCTCCTCCCCCTTCCTCTAATATCGTTGGTTGCAAGTGGGTGTTTCTCATCAAACGGAGAGCTGACGGCACCATCGAACGACTGAAAGCATGCCTCGTGGCAAAGGGGTTTCACCACTAGGAAGGTACTGATTATGTTAAAACATTTAGCCCAGTTGTGAAACCCATAACTATTCGGCTTGTCCTTTCATTAGCTGTTTCTCGTGATTGGCCTCTTCTCCAGTGAGATATTCAAAACTCTTTCCTTCACAATGATCTCACTGAGATCGTGTACATGGTCCCCATTGGATTTATCCATCTTGATCACCCTGAGCATGTTTGTCGCCTATGAAACGCACTTTATGGTCTTAAGCAAGCTCCCAAAGCTTGGTTTGGCAAGCTTAGTTCTCGTCTATGTGAATTCGGTACTACACCATCCAAATTGAATCCCTCATTGTTTGTTTATTCTGCTCAATTTATTTTAATCTTTGTACTCATCTATGTTGATAACATTATTGTCACCAGCTCTCACCTCTGTCTTTTGGACACACCATCATTTTCTAATCCTACACTCTACAAAAGTAGTGTTGGTGGTTTTCAGTACCTTTCCTTAACCCGTCCTAATATTGCCTCCTTCGTTAACAAAATATCTCAATTTATGCACAATTCAAAATACTCTCATTGGCATGCTGTTAAGTGACTACTCAGAAACCTCAAACAAACCATTAACTTCGGCCTCTTCATTAACAAATCATCCAATTTTCAACTTCAAGCCTTCTCTAATGTTGACAAGGCTGGTTGCCCTGATGACTGCTGCTCTACTGATGTTTTTTGTATATTCTTTGGTAAAAATCTCATCTTTTGGAGCTCCCGTAAGCAATGCACAGTTGCTCATTCCAACATCGAAGTAGAATATAAATCTCTGGCCAATTTGGATTCAGTCCCTTCTTGCTGAACTTCATATTTTTCTTTCCAAACCTCCTATGCTTTGGTGTGACAACCTTGGTACAACTTATCTCTATGTCAATCCCATCCTTCAGTCACGCACGAAACACATGAAAATTGATTTCCACTTTATTTGTAATCGGGTTGCTGTAAAAATCCTTCAAGTTGCATTTCTCCCCTCCAAAGAACAGCTTGCTGATATTCTCACCAAGCTAATAGCGTCCACTAGGTTTCACTTGTTAAGGAAAAGCTTCACAGTGCTTGATACCCCACTTGGCTTGAGGGGGGCGTATTGAGCAGAATACACTTTGCTCTAGCAGCCAGCATTCCAAAATATTCAGGAATTACATAGACTAGGTTGTGAATTGTGTGTGCTGTTTCCCTGTACAATTGTAGTGCTCTGACAGAATACTTTTTGTAACAAACTTTAGAATATTCTCTATAGTGCAACGCACATGAGCTGCTTGATAATTTGTCCATATTAGGAATTAGTTATTTCAGTTGTGTATAAATATACACTTTGTATTACTCTGGGAATCAATGAGAATTAGAATTCCATCTTCTTCAAAACTTCTATATTCACAAGCTAAATCTTTTTTGTTTTGGTAGCATTTTTTATCTCGCAACCATGGCTTCTGTTCTTTTTTTTTTTCGACTTCTTAATCATTTATTTATTTTTTAAACATTTTAAATTTGTTGAACGTATGGCATCCTTTTGTACTTCGTTTACACAAGAACCGTAACTTCTGCATCTATAGCCTTCCCAACCATCAAATGTTAATAGTTTCTGCAAAATAGTCGTAAACCCAGAAGAACACGAAGTTAGTTCAAGCCAATACAGATTTCCAAGCTGTAGTAAAAGAAACGATTGAAAATCCAAGCCCATACCTTTCTTGATCTTATAGTGAAAAGAAGTTAGCCTCGGAGATCCATTAGATGAACAAGCTTGCTGGAGCATGGCATGCATTCAGACCGGTACTCACTGAACCATAAACTCCCCCCTTAGATCCACTTAAAGTTCTGTCTGTAGTCGTGTATATTTATCTTTGATGTGAATTTGGAAAATATTATGGTGTGCATTTAGTTCTATAGTGTGCTTTCCTCAAATGCTGAAGTGTCTTATTTTTTATAGGAGGACTGGTCTTCCCTTATGACCATATAGGCTGGTTAAAAATGTTTCTCTAATCCTAATATGATGCAAAGATGATTGATAAAATTATAAAAGAATAGAATATCCATGAGTGCAAACAAAAGCGAGCACCCCTTAGAATCTAATCAAGGAAAATTTTCGGTTAAGAGTGTTTACTATAAAGCTACTATGCAGTAAAGTTAAATAAATGGTGTGGAAAGCACTCTGTAACATGTTACCCACTAAAGCTAATCTGTTGAAGAAGAAGGTTGTGGAAACAAGCTTATGTCCAATATGTGCTATTAAGGAGGAGTCTATTATTCATGCTTTATGAACTTGTCCTGCAGTTGCTGAGTTATGGGGGGCTGATAAAAGTCATGTTAAGAAATGGAAAAGAAATTATGAAAGTTTTTCTGATCTATGGTTTGAGATGCTTGAAAGATTATCAAAAGAATAATTCTGTTTTAATGCATCAATTATGGAATAAAAGAAATCAATTTGTTTTTCAGAATAAGTTTAAAAATCCTAATGGTCTTATAGAGTTTGTAGGTTCCGAGAGAAGGAGAAAGAGTTTAAGCAGGTAGAGCTCAACGGAGATGGACCCATCCAGAATGGCCTTGCTTCAAGGTAAATTTTGATGCCTCTTTTGATAAGAATAATGGAATAATGGATATTGGAGTGACTAATTAGGTCACTAAGCTGCAAAGTAAACCATTTTCTTAGCATAAAATACTATAGTCAGCATCTCATTTCAATACTTTGAATTATTATTCGGTGCTCAAACAAACACAGCCTTCTTTTTTAATGTTTTTAAAAAATATCCCTTCTTTTTTAATTTAAGCAGATACGTATGTGAACACAATAAGGGAGTAAGGAAGTAGATGATCCCAATAAATAATTTTTTATAATAAATAAATAAATGTTACTGTATTATTTCAATTGTATCGTTTATTTTGTTATATTGATGTAGCATTATTACTTGATGTCACATGAACAAAATAATGTTAGTTTTTAAACATTTCGATATGTTTTATTTATAAATTGTTGCCTTTTCTTTCAAAAAAAAATGTGAATAGTCCTACAACGGTAGTTTAAACATTTAAAAATATATATTCAAAAAAGAGAAATAAATTTGCAATTGTAAAATATATAAACATCATATAAATATTTTTTAAAAAAATAAATAAATATAAACGTTACATAAAAAATCAACTTTTTAATAATAAATTTGACTATTTTTTAAATTAATTGTATGATATTTATGTATTCTACGACGGTATGTAAAATTGTTGTTAAAAAAAAATTATACTTTGAAAATTGAATAATTCTTTTTACCGTTTATCAAATATGGACTGCATTGTAGTCCACGTAGAAACGTTTCAATTTTATGACTAAATTAGATGAAATTTTCAGATTTTTAAAGTTTTTTTATTTGTAAATAAATTTATTTTAATTAATTTCATTCTAAAATAGAGATTTTTCTATTTGTTTATTATTTGGACTCAAGGGCGAAACCACCATTTGGCTTGAGGGACTTTGGCCCTCCCAAAATTTTTAAAATTTGATAAAAATCAAAATTTGAAAAGTATTTTTAAGAAATAAATTATATGAAAAATTAATATTTGCCTATTCTTAAATTTTGTTTTATAAATTGACTATCTCAAATTAGATTTTTTAATTTTACTCTTGCTTAGACAGTAAAGATATTCAATTTTTTAGATTGTATACAACATAATTTTTGAAAATTATATATGTGAGATAATGTGAAAATGATGTTAAATTTTACAGGCCCTATTTAGATGCGAAAATCCATTACATTGAGATAAATGAACACCAACAAAAAATAAACACATCAACATCTCACACAAATATTTTTTTTCAGCTGCACACATCATAACATTCCATATCAACAACATTTCACCCTCTTTCCCCCTTTCTCTCTCTCCCCACCCCCCTCTCAATCATTGACAATTTTCTCTCTCTTCCACTCCTTCATTTATTTTGTGTGTTTTTGACTTTTTTATTTTATTTTTTTTGCGATAAGTTCTCTACTATGTAAGAGCACAAAAATTAAAAAATGAATCATGTCATTTCCTTTATTTTCTCATAAACCAGTTAGGAAATAAGAAAAAAAAACGCCTATCCCAAAAACCCACTAGCAATAGGGTTGACGAACCTATTGCCGCCTAGATCAGACTGGCAAATACATTTAGATCTAATTTGTTTTTAAAACACATCCAATCTCATCTCATTTTATTCTATTTCATTTTATTTTATTTAATTATTACACATTTTTTAAACTATAATATAAAATAATATAAACAATTTAATTTTATCAAATTTTAATATAAAAATCATATTAAAAAAATACATTATAACAATATTTTTTTTTATTTTTTTTTATTTTAATCTCAATTTATATCATTTTATTTTAATTTCATCTTTAAAAACAAGCCATGTCTAAATTTCAAATGTTTCTTATTTTACAAAATATTCCTACCTCCAGCTAGTTTTGTCTTCTTATTCCACATTCCTTCACCGAAAACAAGAAAAAACTAAGCCCAAAGCAAATACCGGTTGCACCCTTTGACATGATCTATCTCCAGGTAGGAGAGTATTCAATTCAGTTAGGTTTGATTTGACTTTAAATATATTTTAAAACTAAATTGATATACATTAATTTCTAAAATTAAAAATTAAATAATATTGGATTGATTCATCACCGAAACTGGTACTACCAAATTTATTGATATTGATCCAATTTTATTGCTTTTCTGATATAATTTTAATGATCAAAATTTCGCGAGATTTTTTAGAGCAGATAAATATATTAGTATAATATTGAATTTAGTTATAATTTATATAAATTAGACTATACATTCTGATGTACTTTAAGTACATATGATTAAATGTGTAGAAATGTATATAAATATATATATTATAATTCATTATCCATAGTACATATCAATCAAAGGAGTAGGTTTATATTAATAATTTAACATTAAAGTTCATGTTTAATATTAAGATTCTATGTTATATTAATTTTAATATTTTATGCTCTAAAATCAAAACTTATATGTTATAATTTATATTAAGATTTATAAAATTAATTTAATAATATATCAGCTGTTATTTTATTTTATGTTATTAGATTATGAGATATGAATAATAAGATTTTAGCATATAGTATTTATAATGTTATATAAAAAAATGCGTTATTTTACATTTAGTCCTCAAATGAGGATGGCTTATCAAAGTTTTAAATATCGTACTAGTGTCGGTACCAGTCAAAACACTGTAACGAAATATTTTGATATCGATATCGTTTCGTGTACCGTTTCAAAATAGTCTATTTATAAAAAAATTATATATATAAATATATATAAATTATATTTCAAAAAAATAGTCAATATATGAATAGATTATATATAAATAATCTAGTCTAAATTGAAGTAAAAAAAAGTAAAAAATTAAGAAAAAAATAAAATCTAGTACGAACGGTATGGTCGATATGGACGTTATTTGGACCAGTACGGTACAGGTAATAAACCTGTACCGCCCAAGTGATCGGTATGTCATGTATCGACTGTACTGACTGGTACGATACGGTACTAAAAATAATGATGCTCATACCCGTCCATATAATTATGTTTAATATTTTACAAATTATAATAATATCATTTTAAAAATAACATTTTGAGCTGATTTTGTAAAATTAGAATCGATTTTACACTAAATTGAACATTTGAGCTGAGGCCGATTCATTGATTTTCTAATTTTCTTTTAGGAAAATGCTATTTTGCTCATCAATCTTGACATTTCCTACATTGTAGTTTTTAAATATATATTTTTTTATTTAGTGGTTAAGGAAGTAATACTTAATATATTATTATTATTATTTTATATTTTATAAAAATACTTTAAAATAATAAAATAAAAAAATAAAACAAAACAAATAAAAAAATAAAAAACCAAATTATACCTAACGATATGCTCACGCGGTACATGTGAGTAGGCATTGTACGACCACCATTTTTTAAGCCCTACTCCATGTTCTCATTTGAAAGTTAAACATCTTTTTATTTATTTATAAAAATATATATTTTTACTTGTTATTTGTCTAAATTCATACAAAACCTAAAATTTAAAACAATATTTATAACAATTAAAATAAAAACTATATAAAAATTATATTCAAACATATTTTAGTTTTATCTATTTATTTTTAACAATATTGATGCAAAACATATTTAAAAAAAAAAAATCTCTTGCCATCTAGCAAGAGATGGCAAACATAATCTCTTTTTTTAAACAATATTTATTATTATTTAATATTTATAATTATAATTATTTATTATTTATTATTATTTTTAAATATTTTTAAATATTCTCAAACGTAATCTTATCTTTTCCTATAAAAATCTCTTGCCATCTGGCAAGGGTACATCGACGGATGATTCAAGGTTAATCCAGTTGTGTGAACTACTTTTGACCTGTTTTTTTTTTTTTTTTGTTTAAATTATTATTGAGAAGGGAGACGCTAGGGACCGGTCCGACTGTCCCCAGCGTCTAAAGCAGCCCAACGTTAGTTGGGCTGCTTTATGATGAAAAACACATTAAAATAAAATAAAAAATATGATTAAATAAAAAATATATAAAAAAAAATAATAAAAAAAATAAAATGAACAAAAAATAATAAAAAACATAATAAAAAAATAAAAACATAATAAAAACCACAATGAAAAAATAAAATGAAGATGAATTTAAGGGAATTCGGCCATGGAGCGAACGGAGCCGCCGCCGATGGCGGTGGGCGACACCGCCCACACCATCGGGATTGGCAGACTTAGGCGATCTTACCTCTACGACGGCGAGCTCCGGCGAACTCTGGTGTGCCCCCGGCAGCCTTAAACCCGTTTCGGGTACGCCACCGAAAGTGGCGGGGGCTGCTCCGTTCGGGGGGGCAGACGGTCTGCCCCCCAGGATATTCCTTTTATGATATAGCATAGCATTCTCAATAGGAATATCCTGGAGGGCAGACCGTCTACCCTCCCCGAACGGAGCAGCTCCCTCCGCAGCCGGTGGTGGTGGGCGACACCGCTCATGCCATTAGGATCAGTGGACTCAGGCGACCTCACCCCTATGACGGCGAGCTCCGGCGAGCTCTAGTGTGCCCCCGGCAGTCTTAAACCCTTTTCGGACCGCCCACCGCCACTGGCGGCGGCTCTGTTCGCTCCATGGCCGCATTCCCTTAAATTCACCTTCATTTTATTTTTTTATTGTGTTTTTTATTATATTTTTATTTTTTTATTGTGTTTTTTATTATATTTTTTATTATATTTTGTTCATTTTATTTTTTATTATATTTTTAATCTCATTTTTTTATTTAATCATATCTTTTATTTTATTTTAATATATTTTTCATTATAAAGTAATCTAACTAACAGTAGGCTACTTTAGATATTGGAAACAACCGAATCAATTCCCAACGTCTTCCATCATAAAAAAGAAGGATAGATACTTACAAGCGTAGAAAAAAAAAATTATTATTAAATTGTATAGTATAAATTGTATAGTATTTATAACTCTATTATATATAAAATTATTATATTATAAATTATAATTTTCTTAAAAAAAAAAATTGTATGAAAGAATGACCTGTCAATCTTGCATTGGCGACAATGGATACACTGAAATAAAATCCTCTCAATCTCTGTTAGACTGTTACCATCATCCTCGTGAACAGAAGTCCGGTGTCAGAGAGAGAACGGAAACCCCTTAAAGTGTGACAGGTAAACAGAGAGAGACAAAATAGGGAACTGTGTGTCGAGTCCGTCATCGGCGGCGCCGAAGCCGAAGGGGCTCCTCTCTCAGCAGCTGAAGCAGCTAGAGAAGCCGGTGATTCCTTCGGAGACCGCTAATATGAAGGGACTCTTCAAGTCCAAGCCTCGCACCCCTCCCGACATCGTCCGGCAGACCCGCGATCTCCTCCTTTACGCCCAGAGCAGTAGCAGCGGCAGCTCCGATACCCGCGAGAGCAAGCGCGAGGAGAAGGTTCGTCTTTTCGTCTTTTGCTTCCCTTTCTGTCTCTTTTCCTCCCCATTCGGATCATTCGCTATCGAATTAGTCCGCTTTGATCCGCAGCCAATCGGGATGATTCTGAGATTTTTTTTTTATAAAAATTTTCCTGTTAAATTTTTAGTTTTAGTTTTTTTTTAAAGAAAGTTTGGAGGATTTGGTTTTATGAGAGAAACGAAAAAGTGATCCCAATCAAGGTAAATAGTGATTTATCTCAGTTACTGAGTTGGCTTATAAATTCTGTCTCTAGAGGAAAGAGTATGTAAAATTGAATGCCTGAATTTCGTTCTGCTCTTGCACATTTTATCGGAGAAAGTCAATTTAATCCTTTGAATCATAATTTTTATCTTTAGCAGATTTTTCGCTTATTTTCGTTTGCTTTGTTTTTTTTTTATTTTTTTTATTTTTGATCTTTCCCCAATATGCTTAAAACAAGAATCGGTTAAGTATAGGTAAATTTCACATCAATTTGAGCTTTAAGAGCTTTTCATGCTTTTCTTGATCACTTACGATAAATTTTTTCATGTTTTGTATCACTGTTGAAGAGCCAATGCTTATATTGTTGTTCTATGGAATGCAAAACCCAGTAGCATATAATGGATTAAAAATCTAATGAGCGATCCTTACCTTCTAATTGGAGGTTGTGGATGTCCTTCTTCATACCCTGACCTGGGTTGAAGCAAGTCACCTGCCATTAATGCCCTACCAGAGAACTTGTCAAAAATATTTGTGCGTAGTTATTTTATGGTTGAAGTGTTGAACTGTGTGATTTATATGAGAATTATTTTTTATTATCTAAGTTTAGTGGTATAGTGAAACTAGGAATATTTTTGTCTCGAAAAAATGTATATTTGTGGTGCTAGGGTTTTGGAATTTTTCGACGTTTATGTCTATTTGTTAGTTTTCTCAGTTGTGTAAATTTACCTTGCTTTTCAACTTTGCAATTCTTAGCAGATGTCGGAGTTGGGTAAAAATTTAAGGGAGCTAAAGTCAATTCTCTATGGAGATAGTGAATCTGAGCCAGTTGCAGAAGCTTGTGCACAATTGACCCAGGAGTTTTTTAAAGAGAACACACTGCAGCTTCTGATTTTATGTCTTCCGAAATTGAATTTGGAGGTAAGTATGACTGGCTTTTGGACTGAGATATGATCAACTAGGATTGTCACCCTTAATTTGAGAGTTTTTCTGCATTTTCATGCCCATCCACCCCCCAAGGACCCAACACACTCACTTTTTCAGCCTCTAAATATTTGTAAAAGTGCTCATTGTCCTATAGACATTAAAAATTCCCAAGTTCCTTTCAAATTTCAAAAGTTTGTTGTTCTCTAAAACTCAAAATTGTGGTTCTAAAAATAAAAATATATATTACACATTTTTAATACTTGAATTTTGGCCAAATGAAAAAGGCTTTGGATGTTTTTGGGAATAAAACTTAGCCTGATTTGTTTTCATAGATGATGAGATTAGATAAAAGTTAAAAAAGAATAAAATATTGTTACAATATATTTTTTTAATATTAGTTTTGTTTTGAGATTTGAAAAAGTTGTTTTGAGAGTTGAAAAAGTTGAAATGTTTAGATTATTTTATATGGAAATTTGAAAAAGTGGAATGATGAATTTGAGATGAGATGAGATGAGATGATTTTAAAAAACAAACAAGGCCTTATAATCTTTTTTTTTTTGGTTTTATTTTTTGTAGTTGATATTGCCACCATACTACAAGACTATAACTTCCCAATTTAAAAAATAAATGTGAATTAGATCATTGATTTTATGAGGTTTGGACTTCCTATAAATGTAAAATATAAAAAGTTTATACTGTTTTTTTTATAAGTAGTAAGTTTATATTGTTTTAAGTAATAAATTTCTATTATTATATTGTTTCAGTGGGGACTGTGTGAATCAAGTGACCTAGACCAAGGCCGTAATCAATGTAATTGTGTTTTAAAGAAATTGGGACAGATGACCAACTGGTTCTGGTGAATAACCAATGGATTCTGCCGGTTTTGGCTGGTTCTGGTTCAGTCTTGGTTTCTGTTTGTACAACCCTACTTGTCACCTATTTATTATTTATTTACACTTCTAACCCTAGGGGTTGGTTCAAGTGGTAAAGACCTTGGATTTAGGGGTATGCTCCCCCTAGGTCTAAGGTTCAAATCCCATTGGTGCAAACAATCTATTGGGGCCATTGGACTGGGAGATTTTTCCCTTGAATTAATTGAGGTACATTTGCAGAAAACTCCTTGCCGAGGGCCTCTGCACCCTCTGGATTAGTCAGGATGTTGTTCCAGACACCTGTTGCCAATAAAAAAAATATTTTATTTACACTTGATTTGAATAATTGATAAGATTATGCATGTCTTGATTACAGTTGCATGTAGTTATAGATTCATGATTGTTTCAATACGCTTCTTCTACATGCCAGAATAAACATAGCCATGTTTTTTCACATTTTTGTTTCACAAGGACACAACATTGAGAGGTCCTCTTATATCAGCCAGAAAACATAGTGGAGCAACCGTCAACATAGCATTACTAACCAAAAATGACTATCTGACACCTTGTGTTTGTGTCTACAAATCATAGCTTGTATTAATCTTGACACAGATCATTGTTTCCAGGCTCGAAAAGATGCCACTCAAATTGTTGCAAATTTGCAAAGGCAACAAGTTCATTCCAGACTTATTGCATCTGATTACTTGGAAGCAAACATAGATCTAATGGATATTCTGATAGCAGGGTAAGCAGCTATCAGAAGTGGTTTGGAATTGTTACCCGTTATTATTCCATTCATGATCTCTGGTTGGGTCTTGAAGGCCCATATAATCTTTTGAGGCTTAAATATATTTTGCATATAATTCTTGGTGTGCTTTCACTTACGTGGAAAGAAAAAAGGTGTCATTTGAGCTATGCTCATTGGCTGAAGAAAAACTAGTTTAAATTGATAGTGAGATTTGGTATGTTCATATTTGAACTAGGTATAAATGAATCCTTTGAGAGAATTTTAATGTTATCTCCTTGATCTATCAAGTTTATATTAAAGTTTCTCTTTATTAAAAACCAGGATTTGCTTCAATGAGCTCTTTAAATAAATCAACTGAACTTCAAAGTGGTTTGGTTCATAAATATTAAGCACTTCTTCTAGACTAGGTAGTAAACTACTTCAGGTTTTGACCAACCAAGAATTTGGTTTGATTAATCGTAAAAAAGAATTTGGTTCAACTTAAAATTTTAATTTCAAGTACAAAACTTGAAGTTAAAGAATTCATATTTTGCATCTCTTTTGGTTAACATCTTGGTCATTCAGTGCTAGATCTCATACAGCTCGTGAAACATGTAGCGAGATGCTTAAGCCTTTCTTTCCTTACTTTGTCTTGAGGATTTGAGCTTATTTAGTTAATTATTCATTGAACCAGTATAATGATCATGCATTTACATAGCTGTTAGTGCACTCCCAATGGATCATGTACAACACACATTTATCTAAAATAACTCAATATTTATCCAAATATGAGCTCCAATGGATCTTCTTCTAATTTATTTTCATTTTCCTGTTTTTCGAGGGTGCGGTGCATGGGACAGGGTTTACTCTGTAGGGGTGGGTCCAATGGGCCCTGCCTTGGAGAGTTTTCCCAACATCAAAAAAAAAAAAAAAAAATTTTTTATTTGTTCTCTCCTCTGCATTCTGGATTCCCCACTTTTTATTTGTAAAGACTCGTTTATGTCTTCCTATTTTACTTCCAGCCCCATTGATCTATAAAAAGTATTTATAAATATATGTTTAATTACAGATAGTGGAAGAGACTGGGATTATTGTTTTGGCTGACTATGATGGTTCTTGAACTTTCTTATTAAACTATAAAACTTGGGCATAAAATTTCATATATAATATATATGTATACATATATATGTATATATTGGTACTTGAACATAAAAGAAATTTATTTATATTTATATTTTGTGTGTATGGGTCAGAGTTATATCATATTGTACATAGGGGGAGGTATTGAAAATATCAAAAGATTTGAGGATATTATAAATTAGAAGTTAGAAGAAATATTTGTAATGAATAAAAATAAATAAAAAAGATTAGTTGAAGGATATAGAGAAGAATTAAATAAACTGATGTATGGTAGTATGTAGAAGTCACTCGGTAAAGTAGAAAAAGTGAATATTGGTGACATATTATAGATAACAAGATACAAAATCGATTGGGAGTTCTCTTTGTTGCTATTAATTCATGATGCCCCTTTTCATTAGTCTTTAGGTTATACAATTATTTTTAAGTTGTAACTATAAAAAAAAAACAATTATTTTAAAGCTGTAATCTGTTCCTTTGACGTCAGTTGTTTAGGCTTTTCAAAACTTGTCATTCCTCATTGGCTTGTATTGATCTTCATCTTCTAATGTCAGAATGTTGTTCTGTTTAGTTATGAAAACACAGACATGGCATTACACTATGGTGCAATGCTGAGGGAGTGCATTCGTCATCAGAGTGTTGCAAGGTGAGTGAAATGGCCTGGTTTTTGGCCTTATATCATATCAATGAAGTCTTGAGCAATTATGATGCTAGTTGTAGTGTTGGTATCATTTTTGGGCTGGCTACTGCTGCAAAATCAATTGATCAATTAATATGCTTTTTTCCCTACTTAAATCTATCTAATCCTTATCAATTACAGTCAACTTTCAATTTATTTTCCACTGATTTCTTGATGATGTTTGTCTGGTGTAAGCTTTACGACTTATTGGACTCTTCCTGGTTTAAATGCAGATATGTTTTGGAATCTCAGCACATGAAGAAGTTTTTTGATTATATTCAACTTCCAAATTTTGACATTGCTGCAGATGCTGCCGCAACATTTAAGGTGAGTCTAACTGACATACTCATGAGTTGCAATCATCTGTATTATTCTGTTAATTCCAAATAAAGGTGTTTTTTTAATCCAATTTGAGAAACTACCTTTCTGGAAATAGTCTGGTTTGTGCTTTTGTAAATATGTCCTATTTGAGAAGTTGGAACTGCATGATGTTGTGGCACTTTGCTAAGTTAGACTGTCAATTGTTGCATTCTATTCCGCCAAAGCCATAGTATTACTGTTTTTTCTATTGGTGCATCTCCTGGCCCATAAGTCTATTATATTTTGTTTGTTGAAGATCTATATGCATTAGTCTGCATAAAACATTTTTTCTCATTATAATATATTAGGTATACATATTCAATTTTCCAATGGCAGTATTGGTAGAGGTAAAAGAAGAAACCAGTGAATCAATAAACTAGATTGGACTGGACTGAACTGGTGGGTTTGGTCTGGTATCAAGTTTAGTTTGGTCCAGTACCGGTTTTTTTTTTTTTTAAAACAGATCAAAATTGGTTCGGTTCTGGTTTTTCTTTTTCTAAAACCGGACCGGACTGGACTGGTTCATATATATATTTTCATTTTTTATATTGTATATAATTTTATATATAAAATATTTTTGTATTATATGATAAGTTACTAATTAATTTAATATTAAAATTTAAAATTTTATATCACTATAGTCTATTGTATTAATAGTTATACTAATAATATATAGTGCATATTAATAGTTATATTAATATTATATCACTATATATTATAATATACTATAATATATCACTATTTTATATATTACAATGTATCACTATAGTCTATAATACAATTATAATATTTTAATATATTACTATATGTTATCACGATAGTATTACATACTATAATATACTCTATCATGTAATTTTATATAATATAGAATATATTTAAACCACAAATTGGATCGAACCGGACCGGAACCGGTAAAACCGTAATTATCAATTTTTGGGGGGGTAACGAGGGCGGCATCAGTTCTTGAAAGTGCAAAACCGGTGCATACCGGTTTGGTCCCAAGTTTTGTCCAAAACCGGACCAAATTAGACCGGTTACACTCCTAAGTATTGGGGTCTTTTTGCTACATTTTGTTTAATCCATGCACTTACGGAATCACTATTGCACCAGGATCATTCTGATGCAATTGTTAATTTTTTCTTGCAGGAACTCCTGACAAGGCATAAATCAACTGTTGCAGAGTTTCTTTCTAAGAATTATGACTGGGTAAGTTATCTTTCACTTAATTGTAGATAGATTATACTACCCTTGATACACTGTAATTGAGTGTGAAAATCATAACTTTCTTCTAGTCTTTTCATATCAAGAAAATTTTTATTTTACTGCTAAAAAAAAAATTACTACCAAGTTTGAAAACTCCTATTGATGAGATGCTCATAAATTGCCGCTTGTCAAGAACAGGTGAATCTAATAATTAGATCAAATGTTCTTATACAACCCCGTATATGCGGGTCTAGATTCCAGAAAGGCTAAGGCCCTGATTGGATATTGAGATAATCTCAACATCCAAACACCACTCAAATACAAACACTTTTCAATTTCAAATTTTCAACTTTTTTCAACTAATCATTACAACTATAGACATTCCATCAAAAACTTACAAACAAAACACATAAAATAATTCAATTTTTTCAAATTGCAAAACAAAAATAATATTAAAAAATAATATTCTAACGATATTTTGACTTGATAATCTTTATTCAATTTTTTCTATCTCCTTTCCCAAAATCTCATAAAACATCTTGACTCAAACCATTTCACTACCATTCAAAAAGTAGTTCACTACTATTAACAGATTTATCATCTCATCTCAATATTTAAACTAGGCCTTTAAATGGAAGCATCAAATGGAGGTAGAGTGTGAAGTCAGGATTTTTTGTTCTCATACCATGGCAATAACCACTTAATTAAAAGCTTAAGCTAAAGGGGAAATGAATCACCAAATATGCTGACAGGAGTTTGTCACCTTGTTGGGCAGTTAACCTAAGGTTTCTGATCGGTCATGACTTGACATTCTCCATTTTTTCACTGTTCGCAGTTCTTTGCTGAGTATAACTCAAAGTTACTGGAATCTACTAATTACATCACCAGACGACAAGCCATCAAGGTATGACCGGTGCTTGACATTTGGCCTAAATATTTAAAAGGAAAAGGGGTAGGGAATTACATTAAATGAAGAAAATGTATGGAGGTCATGACCAAGTAATGATTTTCCCCTGTTGATATAATGCAACTCTGATATTATACTGTTTGTTAAAAAGGATTTAAATAATTCTGACATTCAATTTGCTGATATTATACTGTTTTTTCTTTTTTTGTTTGTTTCAGCTGTTGGGAGATATGCTACTGGATCGTTCAAATTCGGCTATAATGACGAGATACGTTAGCTCAAGGGACAACTTGAGGATTCTTATGAATCTTCTCAGAGTATGACACTGTCAGATTGCTTAATATATTCATTTTGAATTTATGTTAAAACAGGATGTGATTTGAAGTAGCTTTTTAACACCCTTCAGTCCAACATGGACCCATTATCTTTTTACTGATGAACAAACTAGGGTCATGTACACTGAGTAAGATCCATAAAATCATAAAAAGCAATTAAATTAGAAAAAAGACAGGGTTGGTAGCCGGCCCCCCATTTTGGGGTTGTTTGTATCTCCGACCACCTCTTGCGGCAGCAGCTGGAGTGGTGGGTTTTAGGGTTTGGATATCCGGCCCACTGACCAAGGCATATCTCTGGACCTTGGGGAAAAGCCGGAGTAATGGCTGGTTGTGGTCCTAAAATGATTTGGGATTTAAGGGTTTAGGGTTTAGATTTTAAAATTGGAATGTGAAAAATAACCATATATGGTGTGTTTTTTATTTTAAATTATTAGACTCTTATGGTCAGGTTTTTTAGTTTTACACCGCATCCTGTTAAGAGGGTGTCTCGTTCATCTTTTATTTGAATTCTTGCCAACCCTCACAACAAGTTTTATGTTAGTTTATGATGCATTTGGTTTTTTCCCCATCTTTATGCTAGTAAATGAGAGTAAAATGCTATACTTTGGGCCTCAGAGGGCAACATTTTCTTCTACTGTAGAGTGTGGACCTCTTGCATAGAGGATACCATCTCCACTCTAGACAAGTGTCAAGTTTTAAACCACAAAGATACCAGTGGATTCTGTGACAAACTAATGATGAACTCTTTGATGATTTAAAATAATTTCTGGATTATTCATCTTATTTTACTTATTAATGTAATATACATCACCCAAACGGAAAGGTAGAATGTCGAATTCAACTGAATATTTGTGTGATAAATAGTGGATTCCCTTGATTGCAGGAGTCTAGCAAGAGCATCCAGATAGAAGCATTTCACGTGTTTAAGGTACGATATTTTGGGTTAGGCTGCCTTTTGAACTAATGGCCTTCCAAGTGCTCCTTAAATATGTTTACATGTTTGAATTTCAACAGCTATTTGCGGCTAATCAAAACAAACCTCCCGACATAGTCAGCATACTTGTTGCAAACAAAAGCAAGCTTCTAAGGCTGTTTGCTGATTTCAAAACCGATAAGGGTAAAACATGTATTACTATTAACAATATGTAACAATCGACTTTGCAGTCAGCATTGTGTTCACAGTTTAGTTTCTTTTGTTGCAGAGGATCAAGAGTTTGAGGCTGACAAAGTTCAAGTTGTGAAAGAAATTGCTGCCCTCGAACCTAGGGAGTCTTGAGACCACCCGGGAGCCAGCTTTGTTTTGCTTCGAAGTCACTGGAGTTTCGGTTACTCAATTTAATCGTTAATTTTTCTAGTCTTGTAGCCCCCAAGCATTACTCGCTATTAAGATCCGACGTGGCCTCTTTTCTTGCTCGATTTCTATCCTTTTGTTTCCAATGATCCTGTCCTGTAATCTAAATATACTTCTGTAAAGTAGATAAAAAAGATGATTTTCTTCTTGAATTTATCTGTACACTTCTGGGATTAGTCAGGATGTTGTTCTCAAACACCCAGTACCAATAAAAAAAAGTGGATAAATAAATTGGTGAAATTTGTTTTGTGCAGACCTTGATCGACGCAGATTGTTGAGTTGTTTACAAGTTGGATTGTAATTAAAAGTTGTTAAGAGGAACAAGCAAGATACCCCACAGCTTGAATTTGATCATAAACATATTTTAATTATTAATTAGTTCATGAATACAGATGACACTATACTTTCATGCTTGACATTGAAATTGTTTATGCTTTACTTTTCCAATGGTAGGTTGGAGCCTCTGGATCAGCCAGATATCTTTGGCAATTGGGACAAAAACTTAATGTACCAAAGTTCCAAAGCCATCAAGACTACAAGTTACGTTGGATTCGAGTGAAAGGAACCAGAACCAATGAACCATTCCAAAGCATCTCTATTCCCTCGACAATGACAGTGGCAGGCGGCATCTGCAATTTTTATTTATTTTTATTTTAAGACAAGCATAGTATATATTACATTAAATGCAAGGATACAAAATTTAATAATGTGAAAATCTTCAACGATTATTTTAATATAATAAATATACAACAGATGTTAAAATAAAATAAAATAAAATAAAATAAAAAATAGTTTCAGAATCACAACTTTAACTTCCACCCATCCCGATTGAAGGCATATGCTATTTTTTTTTTTTTAAACGAGCATAAGGCATTATGCTATTCTATGCCTTCTATCAAATAGCAATGCATATGCTATTTGATACCATTGCTATTAATATATGCCTCTTTTCTTTATTATTTCAGGGAGCCCTGCTCGTCTTCTACATCACACTAAAACAGAACTTGAAAGCTTGATTCCAAGCTCGTTGGCTTAGAAGAAGAGTGATCCATTATTAAGGTTATGATCTAATCTCCCAGCATATGCATTAGTTGATGATGATAAGCATATCCATAAATCATTATGATAAATAACGTGGAAAATGTTAACAAAAAATACATTAGTAACTTAAATAGTTACTTTTGGACCAGACCCACCCACGAACTCCAATCCAAAGCATTTAAATTTTGAAGGAAAAAAAAAAAAGCAAACAAACAAAGAAGATGAATTTTGTGTTGATTTTCTATTTGAACACATCGGATTGTATTGTTTTTGTTGTTCCAGGGTGTGCTACATGAAATCGTGAACTGAAAGTTCGGAAACAAATCCTTTTAAAATCATCTGGTTTTTTCCTCACTTCTCTCTCTTCTTCTTCTTCTTCTTCTTCTTCTTCTTCTACGGAGCTTTAAAAAATGGCTGGAAATGGTAGGGCCCCATCTCTCTCTCTCTCTCTCTCTCTCTCTCTCTCTCTCCTTACGTTTCTTTATTACTCTTTTGGGTCTAAACTCTAAACACATTGTTTTCCTTGATATTGATGAACTCACGCTGAATTCTTTGGGTTTCAGATTCTCTCTCTGACTTCCTTGCATCTGCTATCGTTGCAGCGAAGAGAGCTGGCGAGGTTTGTTATAATCCGAAGTCCATTTTGTTTTTGGGTCCTTATAAGTGCGTTTTCCTTTTATTTTTCCTGTAATATATTGTATTTGGACTCGTAAATATTTAATTTTCAGGTAATTCGTGAGGCGTTCTATCAGACAAAACATGTGGAGCATAAAGGCGAGGTATGCTTCCCCCTCTTGTTAAGGGTTGCATCATATCTTTCTTTGATATTTGATAAGCCACATCCCACGCCTTTTATCTTTTTGGGTTTTCTTTATCCGATCAATACAATCCAATGAATGGTTAGAATTTAGAAATACAATTGTTGATGTGACTTTAGAGAGCGGAGGCTAGAAGTGTTTATGAATTAAGGAGAAAATTTCTGTGCACAGATTAATTTGATAGATTTTAATATATTGGCATAGCTTTTTATGTCCCCTGTGCTATTGTTAGATATGCACTTGCCTAGGCTGGCATGTTCTATTTTATTTGGGAATTAAAGGCGATAGGAAATTATTAGATTCATCTTTCCTACAGTAAAGAATGAATTTGGAAGATTCTATCACCCTCTGGATTTTTTTTTGTTTGATAAGTAAAAATATTATATATATAGATATCAATAAAAGTAATCAAGTACGCTGGATGTATACAAGAAAACACCTATCTCATACTAGAGAGTTTCTAATGACCCCAAAAAACCCGTGAAAAACTACCCCCAATACATCCCTCTGTGCAATTTATACACTCCAACATGAAAATCTTAATTCAAAGGCAATGGGAGGTTTTGTATTTTTACAACATGCAAGATGTGAGAATCCCTTATTTGTTTGTTTTGTTTCCTTCCATTTTATTTAGCAACCCGATGGGGAGTTGTGTGAATAAGGGGTATTCATTAGAAAAGAAAAGAAAAGAAAACTGAGGATGTTGACTCAAATTTAGAGTTCAAGCAAGCAACTTTTAATTTTGAAGTTTTTTCTGTGCAATGCAGGTGGATTTGGTTACAGAAACTGATAAGGCATGTGAAGAGATCATATTCAAGCATCTCACTCAGCTTTACCCCACACACAAGGTTAACACTTATCCCTTATTTCTTAATTTTATGTAGTCCTTTATTGCTCAAAATGCAGTCCTTTATCTTCTCAGAATGGTTTTTTTAATTTTATCTCATTTTGTTTAACAAAAAATATCCTTTCCAAATTGGTTCCAACTGCTGTTCTTAGTTCATTGGTGAAGAAACTGCTGCTGCCTCTGGTACTGTGGATTTGACTGATGAACCGACATGGATAGTTGATCCAGTGGATGGAACCACTAACTTTGTTCATGGGTAAATATTAATTTCTTTTATTGTAGGTGATCCTTTCTATTCCTTGTATTCAATCATGTTGATTGTTATTTTCACAACCTTATTATTGTAGGTTTCCTTTCGTGTGTGTTTCCATTGGTCTTACAATTGGAAAGGTTCCTACAGTTGGTGTTGTTTACAATCCGATAATGAATGAGGTGAGAATTCTAATTCTTTTAAAAAAGAGGACGGTATCCGGTAGGTGAGAATTCTAATCCTGGATGTTTGACGTAAGCTGTCAACCATAATGACCGTTCTATTTGTGGCATAGAGATAGTATACAGAATCCTCCAATTAATTCATGCATGGAACCTGTAGTTCCCAAGATATATTTCATCATTGTCGTATGTCCACAAGTGATGAGATTAAACTGACCTGTTGGAGGCCAGAGATTCTATATGCGTGTTTTAGTAAGTACTGCTGTCTATGCTACATCTAACTTCGGGTTTATGATATGTAGCTTTTTACTGGAATCCGTGGAAAAGGTGCTTTTCTGAATGGAAACCCTCTAAAAGGCGAGACTACTTTTCCTGAACTTTCAGTTTTATGTCTCTCTTACTAATCCGAAGAACCTATAATAGCTACATGGTTATATTTTGCAATGTTGCAGTATCATCTCAAGCTGAACTTGTGAAGTCTCTCCTTGTAACTGAGGTATGTGAATATAAAATGGAATAAATCCTTGATGCAAAACTATTTTATGAAAGTTCTTATGCTTTGTCATCTTCTTCTAACATCAGGCTTTCACATGATCTCTAGAACTTTAGGAACAAAATCATGAGCCTAAATCAAGTTGGTGAAATCTCAGAATAAAATCACTACATCTTTCAAACTGATTTTTTTTTTCCTGAATGACAAGGTGGGTACCCAACGAGATAAGTCGACATTGGATGCCAAAACAAACAGAATTAATTGGCTACTTTCCAAGGTAAAATATAAACATGCCACCAAAGATATTGAGCTTTATAGCATGCATTTGTGTCTGTCATGAATAATGGTTACATTTTTTTATCAGGTGAGAGATATTCGGATGAGTGGCTCTTGTGCATTAGATCTCTGTGGAATTGCATGTGGAAGGCTTGACATATTTTATTTAGTCGGCTTTGGCGGTCCTTGGTAGGATACTGTAACTTCTCAGTGAGGTTTTTCTTTTGATTGAAATGGCCTGATTCTTTGTTTGATATTTTTACTTGGAAATTGGTTCATTGTGATGCATGACTGAGATGGTCTGCTTTTGCACCCAGGGATGTGGCAGGTGGTGCTGTGATTGTAACAGAAGCTGGAGGACTTGTGTATGACCCGTAAGTGACATGTTTTTTAAACAAGAGTAATGCTACATATAGTCGTGAAATGTGCAAACGCGCCGTGCAGTCATTTTGAAAAACAGTAAGGTCCACGGTTAAAAAATTAACTTTTTCATGTGGGTCTCATATTTATTCGCTTTTATTTTTCTAAAGCGATTGCACAGCCTTTCTGCACTCATGACTACAAGTATTATTTCTCTTTAAACAAAGGAAATATTGGAGATTTTAGATAGGACTTGCATTCTTCCATAGCAACCTTTGAACAAGGTAGTTAAAGCAGTCAACATTTGCATTGGGTCTTCATCCTATGGGCCATCACAAATCAACTCGTGAGTTGGCCATGCATTGGGGGTGGTTTTGCCGAGTGCACAAATTGGCAGGCCATGATAAGCATTTTAATTTTGAACTTCAAAAGCATTTTAGAATTACATATGTTTTTAAATATTTCACCTATGTTAACATTTGATGGTTATCATTACTGATTAGATCTGGTAAAGATTTTGACGTCACATCTCGGCGAGTAGCAGCTTCGAACCCTTATGTCAAGAATGCATTTGTTGAGGCTTTACGGCAATCAGAATGAGAGACGCATACTCGATCATTGAGATCTGGATATTGCTAATTCAATATGGTTTAGTTTAATTCCCATGTTCCAAATGGGATGCATTTTTTTTTTATGTCTTCCAATTTTCCTCACTTTCCTAGTCAGGTGCTCTCTCTTGAATGCCCCTTGTGTACTTGGGTTGCACCCCTCTGTGTTCTTAATAAATTGACACGACTTATAAAAAAAATTCTTTGTTCCAAAAACCATTATTAATAGTATGCTTCTATTATTTCTATCATTTTCCATTAGCTGATAAATTGTTTAATGAATATCATGATTACTCTCCTTCTCTTGTGCCTTAATTTGTGCCAAATTATTTCTGGAATTGGTTGAGATGACAACTCAAATGGTTGGACGTGCAAACTCGAATCCGAATCTAATTGTTGAAAATGATTAGTACTAATATTTAGCATCCAGTTCATGAGTTTCTTCATTTATTGTATTCACTGTTGGAACCAGCTGCCTAAATGGATGGAACAGGAAATAATGCTTACTAAGTACCATGACAGAAGATGGAAATATTCAGCAAGTCAATGGAAAACATGGGTGTTCAGTGAATAAAACTTGGAATTAGATAAATGCTTATCTACAAAATAGTGTTACAAAATTATACTCATAAATTGAGCTGATTTGACATGGAACATCAGATTATAAAATTTATTTATCGTAAAATAAGTCTGGCGGATATATCCAATAATATCATTTTCTAAACTTTATTTCTATAAGATTTTCTTATTGATTTAGAATATCTCATGAAATTAACTGATACATATACTTCAATACAGTAAGTATAATTTGGAATTAGAAAAATGTTTATCTACAAAGCAATTTTACAAAATCATACTTACAAATTGAACTAATTTGACATGGAATATTATTTATTGTGACGGATATATCAAACAATATTATTTTTTAAATTTATTTCTATAAGATATTTTTATTGATCTAAATTTTCTAATGTAATTAACTGATACATGTACACCAATACAAGTCCAAACTCCAGACACTATTCTATATAAATCAACTCTGGAACCCAGCTCCCTCATTACATGTGGGTATCCAAAATAGAGAATACCCTCGTCCACAAATTTTCAAAAAGGTGGAAACAACGGATAGAATAAATAAGAAAAAAAAAACACACAAAAAGAAAAGGAAATGACTGAGTCAGTCGAAGACCTAGGACCAATCACATCCTATATCGGCCGGGTTAGCCATTTTAAACATACCGTGGTGTTCTAGACCCGTATCCATTAGCTCCATTTCCTCCATTCACGCCCTGAAGTGTCTTCTCTGCACTTTGTGACCTTCTCCTCTTCAACACAACATACCAAGTATAAGCTTCCAACCACACAGCATTGAGTACCAAAAACACAATAATCCCAATGTAAGCATTCTTCCACTTCTTCTCCGGCATCAGAATCTCAAATCCAAAGTATATGTTAATGATGCTGAGAAGGATGACAGAATACCCAACTAAATGGTGATAGATATTCCAGCAAAATCTGTATTTGTGATCCTTGTTCGGCCTTAGAAGCAAAGCAAACACCTGGACAAGGATGAGCAATTATTTCTTAGAAATAAAAGAGACAAAATTTGGTAGAAAATATGTGGAATAGTATTGATAGTAGAGAATGATGGTTGCAGTCATAAGTATGTTGCACAATCACTTTGAAAAAAGTAAATAAATATTAGATTTACGTAAAAAAAAAAAATTTAATTTTTTAACAGTAAATTCTCATTCCGCACTTATTCAAAACGAATATATGGCATTTACGTATTTTACGATTGAATGTAATATTACTCTTAATTGTGAGAAAGAATTTTGGATACCTGAAGTGTTGCAAGGATGAAAAGGAGAATGCCAAGAGTTCTATGTTTGGTGTATTGGACACCGGCAGAGTCGTTACCAAGCTTAAGACCAGTTGCCCACCCAGAAACTCCAATAATATAAGCAGAAGTTTGGCAAGTGATATGTAGGTAAAACCATGCTGGGTCTGCAGATTTGAATACCCTCAAGTACCTTGCTATTATAACACCAAGAGGCATCAAAATACCCCAACTCACTACATTTAGCACTCCATGAATCTGAAATTTCATTCACGATAATAGTAAGTCTAACAAAAGTCAGAGCATCTTAAAGCCTTGAATTCAATAACATAATAGGAAAGAAAGCAACTTGATGAAATAGGACTTTCGATTTGGTGTTGCAAAGCAGTTTAGAATCGCATTAGATTGCACATAATTACAGGTAGGCCTGTTTCATCTGGGTTGGTCCTGAAATTTTCTTTATGTTTTAATAGTTTTCATACTTTTATTAATTCGAATTCGATTCTCGAATCCAAAATCTGAATGAACATGTCTAATTACATGTCCCACATACTAAATCAAAATAGAGAAATCTGAGGAAGAAAACTAAACTCAACAAATTAATAAAACCCAATTTATATAAAAACTTGAGCATGAATATCTAAAAGAATAAATATTGGAAAAAAGAAATCATTATGACAACAAGAAGGAGCAAAGTTTCTCATCTCATACTCACATTTTTGTCTCTGGATCTTGAGCTGCTCCCCCCTCCAGTCGTCTTTGCAGTCTGCGCCGACAGAAGATTCAAGGTTCCCATGGCATTAGTATTAGCAGGAGCAAAAGAATGAGCTCCTGGATTGCCATTGGAAACAGGACCAATTTGCCAAACCTGGTTGATACTAGTACTACTGCTATCGTTTGGAAGTGCCAAAGTAGCATAGATTATAGTCTCACTATTTGCATGAGTTGCTTCCAAATTCGAGACATCGAATTTCAGCTTTCCCTCCTCCATATTTGTTTTATAAGCAGTGATCTGAGAGGTGTAAACTCTCATGGTTCCATTGGAAAGTTGGTAAGCAACAAGCGCTTGTGCTCCAACCATGCCTGAACCAGTAGGGTTAATCGCCCATGCACTCCATGTCGAGACCGCCACCCCGGTTTGCCTATACGCTATTTGGAGATTCCCAGAAGATTTTTCATAGTTCCAATGTACGAAAGAATTCAGATGAGGAAGATCATTACAGGAGCTAAAGACTTGGTTTCTGGGGAAACTGTATTTGGCACATGTCTGAGCTGAGGATGAGGAGAAAAAGATTGAGAAAAGAAGAGAGAAAACTAGCACAAGCCTCATGAACATGTTTGGCTGATCAGAAAGAGCTAGAGAAAATGGAGAAGATGAGAGATATTCTTATTTTTAAAGTTGTTAATTATAAGAGTCCAAAGAACAGCAGTGCAGCAGAGAAATAATAGGAAGGATGGGTTGGAACACAAAAACTAGAGGTAATTATAAGAGTTTGGTTGGTTTAGGTTGTTGGTCTGTCTGTTGGAGTAGATTCCGTATGCATACGCAATAGAATATAGATCTTAATATTTTTCTTTTTTTTGTTGTTGTTAATTTTTTCTTTTCTTTTTGCCTAACTATAAGAGCTTTTGTTTCCAACAACCATGCATCCTTCTTCACACCTGCATGCCTTTATCTGTCGAACTTCAACTGCACGTTGAACAACAACAATAATATGGAGCTAATTCCCAAAGGATATTTATGCGCCTATGGCAGATGATTGATTGAAGAATCAGGAAACGGTTTGGTCGGCTGTAGCTAGCCATCCAATCTTCCCACTCCCTACTTGCATGCCACATGTATACCATCTAGCTAAATTGAGATGTAATGAGTTGAGATAAAATTTTAAAAATTAAATAACATATTATGATAATATCAATTTTTAATATTATTATTATTTTAGAAATTAAAAAAATTATAATAATTAGATGAAATAATATGAAACACTTATGGGGCCTAATTATTGTTATTGCCAACCAAAAAAATAAAAATAAAAAGGTTTGAAGATTTTTATAATCTTTTTTTTTGTACTTTGTTGGTTTGATCAATCCCATTTTTAATTTTTTTTTTAATTATATTTTTCATATGATTAAAGTTATAAAAATAAATAAGATGAATAACAACATTTTACTATTTGTAGTAAAGTTTTGCCAAAGAAATTGTCATTTGGAAGGTTTCTACATTGTCACACTGATCTTCTTTGTGCACACACTTAGAATTCACAACCATCTTACTAAAAACAGCCGACCCGTTTGGTAGTTAGGGTTTTTTGTCTGATCGGTATTTAATTAAGAAGTTTGCATCGTCTAATTTCATTCTAGACCTTAGATTTTGGATCAGAATTTTGAAAGATTATCAAGGACTTGGATGTTAGAACATGCATTAGAATTGGTCAAAGTTGAAATCAAGAGGATCTATGGCAATTTCTAAATTTATCAAATGTTTTAGCTAACATTTTTCAGTTAATTGATCTAAGTTCTATAATTAACAAGAAAGATAATATTCACTAGAAAAAAAGTCTATAAATATAATAAATAGCAAACTATGAAATTACCAAAATTTATGATACTACATGAGGATATCTCCCACACAAGCCTGATCAGTTACCATCATAATATGGTTTATGAATACAATCTGGATCATATATAAATTTATATATATATATATAGATTAATATATATATTTATATATATAGCAATCTATTAATTGGTGCATATAACAATTTTATTTGGCATGTGTAGGAAATAGCTAAATATTATTTTTCTAAAATGAATTTTTTTCTTCGTCTTAATATTGTCATATATATCACATTCGATGATCATGTGATACGTCTTAAGCAATTTTGGTGCCCCGTTTTGGTGCCCGTTGCCTCCTTTTTTTTTTTCTTACTTAATGATTAAAAAATTATTATTTATTAATATTATGATTTTTTTATTTTTTAAAAAATATTTAAGAGTAATTAAAAAATGATGTAAAAATAAATAAATAAACATATATAAGAAAATAAAATACACCATGTGAGCATTCTAGCGGGGCACCTTAACGGGCTCCCTAGCAACGTTCTTTAGGTCTGGTTTGTTTTAAGAGATAAAATAAAAAAAAATTAAAATTTTTTCAAATTCATCATTACATTGTTTTAAATTTTTATATAAAATATAATAAAAAATTCAACTTTTTTAAATCCTAAAATCATTTTTTCAAATTTTAAATAAAATTAATATTAAAATAATATTTTTTAATAATATATATATTTTTTAACTTTTATCCTATCTCATCTTTAAAAACAAATAAATCCTTAAAGACTTATGAGAAAATAAATACTTGAAATATGTCACATTATTAACTGTGACTAAAGATGATATAGAACAAGATTTGAGATGAAAAATAACATTGCTTTTTATCAAAAAAAATACAGCTGGTCATTCACTTAACGCCACATAGGCATCCCGCAAGAGATTTGGTGGTGATAACCACATTGAACCAAAAGTCTAAACCCACCCCACGCCGTATTCAGTAACAGAAGCCCCCCGACCGAGATCTCCACCTTTGCCATCACCCTCCAAAATCGACGGCGAGTTCATGTCCCCATCCACAAAATCAACGCAGATCCAGATTTTCCAACTTCAACACGACGAGCCAGCAGCGAAGGATCTCAACGGACATCAACTCAACATAATCTACGATGAGCTCGAAGTCATTGTCATGAAGAAGAACACGATGCTTCGAGAAGAGATTTTGGTTCATCAACGAGTTAATGTGTATATATGGAGATTGGCCACCAGTGAGCCTCTTCAAGTCGCGTCGAAGCGATTCGGTTTGGGTATACTGTATATCCACTTGTTAGAAGCTTGCTCTCGAGGTGAACCAACGCATCGAGATTTGCTTGGCTATTCGTAGTGTTCTAATGCCAAAGTTCCTTCAATGGCCAGACAACATTCAAGAATAGATTGAAGACTATTAAAGATAAGTTTCATAAATTTTCAACTGGTGAAATGTAATATTCCGACTTTTATTTGAATCGATAAAGACTACATTTTTCACTCACTCAAAACTTCTTTCCTCCAGCATGGCGATTTGAATATCTTTGCATTGAAAATTTGGGGCTATTTTAAGAATTGATTGCTGAAGTTGATGATGGTTGTTGTGGCTAAACTACTACTGTGAAAGATGGTGATAAATAACTTTCAACCAACGGAACTATTTACATTTTTACTAGAGGATTTTGGGATAGGAATACTTGCGTTGAGGTTGGGTGGGTTCTGGAAAGGGCAATGCTAAAAGTATTCTATTGGATTGGTTAAAATGAAATTCAATAAAAATTTAGACATTTAAGATCATTTTAAATCTACATTAAATTTTCTAAAAATCAAATTTTTTAGCTTTTGTAAGTAGTAAAGCTATACCAAATACTAAATTTGGCCAGTTAGTTAGAATGATCAAATCCTTTATTTTATTATTTCTCTTTAACACTTCGCTCTTTCTTGACCAAATTTTTTTATTCTTTCTTTTTAAAATTGTAATTTAATTAAAATATGATTGTTAATTAACATGTAATAGATAGAATAATTAAATATAATCAAATTAATTAATTTAATAATTATAAATTTTTAAATTTTTAAATTTTAATTATTATTTATTTTCATAAATAGATAATTCAATATAAAAATTTGATGTGAATAACCAAACCAAAAGTTAGTTATATTATTTTATTATTATAATTTGAAAAAATAATCATTTCAACGTGAGATTTATATAAACAGAATAGCTAAAAGTTAAAATTTGAGTTACATTGGCTAAATTGTACTATAGCAATGATAAAATCTAATGAAAGTATTCTAAGAGGCCCGTTAGTTTGCCCTGCTACATTGCTCCATTAGTATTAATTTATTATTTATATATATATATTTTTTCACATCATTTTTTTAATATGCTTAATTATTTTAAATAAAAGAAAAAAATTTATAATATTATTAAATAATATTTTCTTAATCATTAAGTTAAAAAAAAAAAGAGAGGGAGACAGACCAAAGGGCCAAAAAACATTTTCCTTCTGGAATATGGTGGTTTTCATGTTCTATCATATGCAACCGGGTCTAGAAAGAATTTAATAAAATTGATGATGTGTCTTCATTTAGTGGGAGGCTGTAAAGGCCCCGTGTGCAGCCCGTCTGTATAGAAAAGGAACACTTAGTCGAAACACTTATATTTCATTATATCATCTTATTATTCATTTCCACTTTATTCACAAGCACATTTTCAAGCTTTCAAAGGTACCAATCCCCATTATAGGAACCAGTAGAATTCAAGCAAACCCTAAGATCATAATGCAATTTGTCTCCTGCATGTTTTCTCTTGGAATATACATGCTAGCTTACGCTATATATTTTGAATTGATATTTTGCCTACTAATTAGTACTCATTGGATTTGTCACCCATATGCATGTGTATATATATATATATATGTCAAAAATGCTATTTATATATGACTTGTATACTTTTTACTTATATGCAGTATAAAATTACTATTTATATATATTTTCTAGTCTAATTATTCGTATTTTTTATTTTTATTTCTATCTCATCTTACTTTTATCTTCTTTTTTTTTAGTATTTTTTTAAATATTTCGATTGATGTGATATTATTACCATATTACTGATTCTGGTAACCTATAGCATTACTATATAAATCTATATAAATATACCTCAAAACAAGAAGAAAATGCCTCATAGCTGATCTTCTTCATTCAAAATAAAGTCTAGTACCTGAAAAAGAAATTATTTTGGAATCTATCAATTGTCATCTTGAGTTTGAATAAGATATTTTATATAATATAAATATAAGAATTTTTATGACTATTTTGGTCCCACAATAAGCAATTAGTCTAGTTCTTTACACACTGAGTTGTAAGGTATATAGTAGAATTAGGCACAAAAATACACATAGAAATCACCTAAAAAAATGGGCAAAAAAAAAAAAAAAAAAATTCTTCCATAAAACTGTCAAATATTTATGAATGGTCTCTTCAAACCAGCTTTGCTTAACGAAGATCTCAGTTTATCAACCCTAAAACATGCTCTTAGCAGCAATCAATATATCATTAGCATAAAGTAACAGAAAAATATGGAAACCATCCTCAGAATCAAGCAGAACTGCTTAACTTGCAACAAGCAGCTAGCCGTACGTGCTTTCTTTCTAGCAACTAATACTTAACGGATTGAGAACTTAATTAACACAATGGCAAATCTAAATATTTCTCTGTCCATCTAAAAAAGTGGATTCCCCTAATAAAACATAATTTTTATTTTTTTAATTTTTTTTTACGTGGAATTCACTTTTTTTACAAGTTTTTGTATAGAACTTGTCTTGTACAAGTTATTTATATATATATATATATATTCCTACCAAACTAACAAATTAAAGTAGTGCCGTAGACATCAACTTTGTTACATGTCCATGGCTTCATGTATTTTTTGCGGAATCGTTAACATGGCAATAATGCCACTTCAACCCCAATATTAAAAAAAATAAATATATGATGAGAAGAAAATAAAAAAAGTATGAATGATTAAGTTAAAAGATGTATAAAAATAGTATTTATATATGACATATACACAAAAGGTACACAAATCGTGTACAAATAATATTTTTGTAATAATATTCGTGTTGTCTTTGCCATGTGATGTGTCGTGTGTAGCTTAGGTAGCAATCTTATTTCACTGAACCCTCAATGTTTTAAGTAGTTGGTGAGATTACGACTGAAAAAACCAGTTAAACTCATTGGTACGAAGCCTTAATGAATTGCCTCCATCCACAGTTAAGGATCTCTTATAGTTCATGGGTTCACGTAAAAGCTTTAACAACTTTCCCACCATTGTGTGTATATATATATATATATATATATTTGTTTCTAATCTAACAAAGATCTTAACTCCCAAGCTACCATTAATTTTACTCTTTTGTCACTAATTTTTAAAGCATAGAGTCAAGAGCATTGAGAAAGTCCCTTAACTTTTTTTTTTCTTTTTGAAGTTAAAGCCCACAAGTAATCATCTTAGCTTATATCATTCTCCAACAGTTGCAAAACCCAACTTGTGTGATCCATTTCCCCTTTCCATTAATGAATGGGAAGGGGGTATTTTTGTGGCTAGGTGATTCCAAGGATTAGGCTTGGTCATTGAGTCCGACCGCCCATCAAAATTTGTTATTGCAATTATAAATAAATGAATTTATATAAATGAAATTTTGAAATATACACGTGTGAATGTGAGTATAAGTGATTACGCCTGACACAGATAATAGTGACAGAAATTAAGAATGTATTCGTACTATCAAGCCCCAATTTTAGAGCTTACAAGTTTTAGGTAAGGGTGTCTCAAATAAGTTATTTCCACACCCAAATTACAAACTTTCAATAGACTTGTAAAGCAACATGTATCATAGGAATCTATAAATAATGATAGGGAAAAGTTACCAGAAGATTAATCAATTAATGCAAGAGAAAGGCCCATGTGATCGCCTTAGACCTTGTAAAGTGAAGGGCCTTGAAGCCCAATCTCTTGTTTGAAATAATGAGCTGAATTGAATGCCCTCACATTATTACAAAGTGAGGTGGACCATGGGCTAAAGCTCTACAAACCCAAGATACAAGAAGGAGATCCAAGAAGGACTTGATATGGTGGACAAGGTGGGCCCATGGCAGCTATGAGAACATACAATTATTGCTTCCGACAAAAGTTCTAGAAAAGATTGAAAAATATTATGCCGTCCTTCTTGGCAAATAATAACCTTAAAATATACAGTTAGGTGGCAGCGTGTTGGATTCAGGGAACTTAGCATTGCCCACCACCAATTAGAGCCTATTCATGCTTACTGCTTTTGATCCTCAACTTTATTAAAAAGAAAAAAAACTCTCTTCAGTGGAATGTAAATTTATACAAAAATTTATGGATTTTGATTTATGAAACAATAATGAAATCCTAAATAAATTAGGAGGTCAAGATTGATGGTCTGACCTATGCAGTTAAAGACATAATATTAGGATTAATTAATTAATTAATAACTACCAAAATCCAATTTGCATGTTCCAATTGACATTAACATTACAACATAAATTTACAAGTCTTAGTTCCACCAAATGCAACATCCCTAAATACAATTTGATTAAAGAAACCATTACCTCTATAAATTTCTCATCATTCTTGCCTGAATTCACAATGATGAAGATCCTTCCCAATTAATAAAATCTCTTGTAAATAATTCGTTATTATTTTATATATTTCTATTTTTGAATGTCATGGGAAATTTAGACCCCATTTGAGAAATGGTTTCATATTATTTCATCTAATCATTATAATTTTATCAAATTTTTATATAAAATATAATAAATGAATCAATTTTTTTTTTACATGTCAATTGTTGATAGACTGAAATCATAAAATCTGAAATTTAAAATTTAAAATTTAAAATTTAAGTTTAAAAGAAAAACTAATAAAATGAATATTATAAGTAAAAATATAGCCCCGTTTTGGATTTGGAGACGAGACAAAATGAGTTGAGATAAATTGAGTTTATTTTTTAATATTATTATAATTTTTTTAGGATTCAAAAAAATTGATATAAAAATTAAAAAAAACTGTATTGAAATTTAAAAAAATTGAATTAAAATTTATATTTGATAAGAAAATATAAAAAAATATAATAATAAATTTGAAATGAATTGAAATGAGTTCATATCATCTTTAAATACAAACGGACCAATATAATATATATATGTAGAACTGCTCATTAATTTTAGGTGAATTGGTAGTTCACAAACTGCTAAGACATGTCCACAGTTTTACTACATGTGACCGCTCTAAAAATAAACATACGAAATATAATATTAAAAGTTCATTAAAAAATTAAAAGTAATTTTTTAGGTCAATTATTTGAAATCTTGAATCCATAGCTTCCAAGAATTTTCCTTCTTCTTTTTTTTTTTTTTTCTTTTTAAATAAAAAGACAGTTGAAGCTTGAAAGTTCCTATTTCTTATAGAAGAATAAGCCAAGAAGTCCATTTTCATGGTTTGACAAATGAACACATTCAAAAGCTTCTTATTTATTTTAATTTTTTTTTTCCTTTGTCCTCTTGTCTTCAAAACTTCAAATTGTGTATTATTTTCTTATAAAAACAAATTACTTGTCCAAGACACTGTGTCATATAATACAAGTAAAGGCAAGTCAGCCTTGTGACCTTATCCTTATTCAAAAGTTGAAAAAGTTACAGCCAGGTGGTACCTCCGTCAAATTAATTATTTTAGTCAACAAATCAAACTGTTTTGACCTCCCCAAATTAATATTATATATTATGATGACATGGCTGGCATGAATTGTGAAAACTATAATTAAAGATTCTTGACTGTTAGAAAACAGGAGTTGCAGCCCGTGTGCCGTTGGACTGTAGTATACAAGAGTTGCAGTCAATATTTTTATTTGGGTGATGCTCGGTACGATTGGATTGCACTCTAACACCTTTATAATCTCCTCTTTTCTCTTTTAATTTTTTATAAAAATATAATTAAAAATATAATAAAATTTAATAAAATTTACAATAAAAATAATAAAATTTAAAAAACACAATATAAATATAATAAAATATAATAATATAATATAATATAATAAAAAACATAATAAAAAATACAATAAAAAATAAAATAAAGATGAATTTTTATAATAAATTCGGCCTCACCCAACCCGCACCAGCACCAACAGCGGTGGTACTGGGTCCGAAACGGGTTTAAGACCACCAGGGCTCGCCATCATAGAGGTGGGGTCGCCGGCTCCCTTCGATCCCAATGAGTTGGGCGGTGTCGCTCACCGCCGCGAGGAACGGCGAGGGCTGCGAAACGCGCGCTGGGGGAGGGTTCAGTTGAAACCCCAGGATTTCTCTTTTTATTTTTTTTTTAAAATTTGGGGTTTCTCTTTTTATTTTTTTAAAAAATTTAAAAAAATATATAAATCCTTAAATTTAGTACCACCACTTTTATTCAATTTATTATTATCTTCTAAATCATAAAAACTCTTTAAAACACAAATTATTTTATTTAATTCAAAATATCTCATCAGAAATTCATGAGATTTTACATCACTTGGTAATTCATATTTTGTTAGTGTGAGGTTAGGTTATCTTAGCTTTAGCCAATAGTCTAGACAAGAGACTTAGGTGCCGTTTTGAAAAAAATTATAATATGAGATGAAATGAAATTTTTTTACCATCCAAATAATAGCTTAAATAAGTTGGCTAGTATTTAATTTAATTTAATTTGATATATTAAAAATGCAATAAATGAATTGCACAAGAAAAGTTTACTCATGGTAAAGATTTCATAGAAGATTTTCCAAGTCTTGTTAAACAGTAAGGGAGATATAAGATATGGTCATTATGCTGACTATTGAGCTATGTTATTTACACACCACTCATAAATAATAATAATAATAATGAAAATAATAATAATAATAATAATTGAATTTAAAAATAGAAGAATGAAAAAATGAGAGAGAACATGATTTTTTTTTTTTTTTGAGAAATAGGCTCATTTCATTAAAATCAATGACATGAAGATTATACGTGTGATCAATAAACTAAAAAAATTTAATAAACAATTTAATTAAATTCAATTGGGACCCAATTTCTCACCCTGTTCAAATAAAAAATTTCAAAAATTAGTCACTACCAGAGGCATAGACGAAAAATTTGATCACCATAATTATAATTTTTTTTTAAAGAAATAGTTTCACTTCATTGAAACCATTAGAGCATGAAGTCTACAATATGACTAAATTAGTCAATGAATTATATACTAATGCACAGCTTCTAATTCTCTTTAGACTAAAAGTCTGAGAGACTAAGTATTGTCAAAATGCAGTAAACTAAAATCTCATCTTCAAATAGGAGAGAACTAAAATTTCACAGACAAAAAAGTTTAGGACACTATTCCTCCAAATTATTTTTTTCTATGCAAACGAAATATACAATATAACCAAAGAAACACACAAAATATAGCAAATAAAAGGCAATCTGTGGTGGCACGTGAACAATACGCATCACTATAGGAGACTCATTGAAAACACTTTCATTCGGACCTCATGTGTGCGAATCACGTGCCTCACCGATCAACAAAAACTCTCGGCGATGACACAAATGGTAGATGGAAATGTTGGTGACATCACGCGTGGCAGTCTTTGGGCATTCGCTATCTCCAAACCTGTAAATCAAGTCTCAAATTTTAAAAATAAAAATAAAACAAAAACTCAAAACTCACCATTACCAACAAGTACAAGAGGTGACCAAGAAAAAAAGTGAAGAAGAAATGGAAAAAAAGAGAGAGGAAGAGACGGAATTAAAGTTTCACTCTTCCTCACACCGACATGAAGACTATTAAACTCGCTATTCCTCGCACCGACACGAAGACTATTAAACTCTAACAAGGGAAATCACTGTAGAGGAGAGAGGAGAGAGCTCAAAAAGAAGTCATAATTGTAAGACCTTTGTTTCTTCGAACTTTTTGTTATTAGTCAAATCTGAGTAATCATGAAGGAAAATTATTTAGCTGAACTAAGATCATCAAACTTAACGTTTCTAATCATTTTCAAATTAAATAACCTAAAAGTAAAGTAAGTAGCGCTATTATTTATAATAATATTCAAGAATAATTTCTATGGCTTTCTGCCCGCCACAAGACCATAAAACATACACGCTGCCCGCTTGCCTGAACATAAATAAACAAATCAGAGTAATGTCTTTTATATTTTAGGCAAAGATAAATTAATGAATTATAAAATACAAATTTAAAGAGATGAGACTTATATATAATCTTTTCAAAAAATCAATACACAATACAATACATAAAAAAAAAAAAAAAAAGATAACTAGAGTCAAATGAACGATTCCTACCCATTTTTCAAAAGAAAAGACTACTTTCAAAAGAAAAGACTACTTGAAGAAGATTTTAATTTGGTCTGATGAATTGACTATAAGGTTGCAGCTGGAAGTCGCAATAAAGGGTTGTGTGTTGCAATATATTAGTCTAATATGATTGTGAGAAACTACAATGTTCACTTTCACTTAATTCTCGATTAAGCAAATCAGGTTTATATCATAGCAATTTGAACCATTGAAAAATCTCCGATGAGGGGTTGATACTAGCACTTGTGGCGCGTACTAGCCATGCGTCGCTATTGAAGAGAGGCGAGCAAGCAGATTTGGTATATTCGAAGCCACTGAAACCAAAAAGGGGAGCTTTTAGAGAAGTGGCGACATGTGGTTCTCGCTTGCGGCATAAGTCATGCATGAGGTATACGCACCTTTTTTTGGCGGATTTATTCTGCGTCAGTATAGATTGGCACCTAGAGAAGCTATTTGAATGGCGCTTGTTGGCCCTAGATCGTCGAAAAGTAGCAAATCGATAATGGCTAATGCTATTAGAGAGAAAATAGGAAAACTCACAAAAAAATGATGGAAAGCGAAAAAAGAAATGCTCATGACCAGTGAAGAAGGGAGGTGGGTGGTGCCGAAAAACTAGCCCCCTCCCCTCGATAAACATAGAATTTTTATAAGAGGGACGAGCAAACTGGTGGATAGAAAATCTAGAGAGAGGCGAAGAGTCAGTTAAGTCAAAGTAATGTCAATTTCCCATAAATCTTATTATCTTTCTTTTAATACCAAGAATATCCTTGCTCAACAAACAAGTCATTGGCTAAAAATACAAATATATATTTGCTAGGACAGCTCATGAGGTCTTTTTTTTTATATCCAATATTTGAGTTTTTGGGAACGATATTGTTCCAAAGTTAAAATCTAGGCCGAGATTGAGTTATCTACCCACCCATACTCAGATCAGATACGAGATACGAGCTATAGATATCAAATTTAAAACTCAACATATGAGAGTAAATATAAAATAGTAAATAAATCAAGTACTAAAGATCAGATTATGATCATATCAAGATGCAGATGAATTGTTTGTTACTTCATGCAATCTATATTTATAGAGGTTATTTTTTTTGGAGTGATAGAGTCCAATTCAATTTGGAAAGTCTTTTCCTTCTAAAAGTATGAGTCTATCTTCTGTTAGAAATTTGAGTCCATATTCTGTTGAGAAGTGTTGAAAATAGTTGTAAATAATAGTAAAAAGTAAGTGAAAAATAATAATAAAATATTGAATGTTAGTGAGAAAGTAATGAATAGTAATAAAAGTAGATGAAAATTAGTAATAAAGTAATGAATGTTGAGATGTGGCTTGAATAAAGCACATCAGTTTGCACTTTGGAGTCTCAATCCGTAATTTCGCTTGACCCTCCCTCGACAGCCGCTCGAGCGAGACATCAGACAGAGAGTTTTTCGATCCAGGCAGAGACTTCGCTCGACTCTCGCTTAACCTCTCGTTCGAGCGAGAATCAACTCTAGAATTGCATCGCTTCCAGGAATTAGGGTCAGCACCGTTTAAAATAGTATTCCGCTCGAGCGAGAAGGTCTTGCTCGAGCGAGATACCGCCTATATAAGGATCTCCGCATTTGAACGCAGAGAGAGCGGGGCAGAGGGCTGTGGAGAGCAGAATATTCCGCTCGAGCGAGAAGACCTCGCTCGAGCAAGAAGACGAACACAGCAACGTCCGTCTCCCCTTTTATTCTTGTTTGATTTTGTAGATCAAAAAGCAACTTGTAAAGGGTTTGAGAGCCTTGTAAGAGAGAGAGCTTTGTAACCTCTAAAGTGTATTCCATCTTCTGATATTATAGTGATTCAGACCGACTCAATAGTAGATGTACGCTCAGTTTAAGCTAAACCATTTCAAATCTTGGTGTCCATTACTGTTCTCTATCTTTAGTTTTATTTCTCTCTGTTGCATCCGCTGCGTGGCTCCATATTTATTGTTTGTTGTCCAGCCCGAATCCCAACAAACTGGTATCAGAGCGTTCTTGAGCTCTGTGAAGATATGAAAGGATGTGGCCTCAATAAATTTTGGAGTAGAGAAATTTGACGGTCAGAATAGTTTCAGTTTATAGCGCTTGAAGATGAAGGCTTTGTTGCATCAGCAGGGTTTGTTCAAGGTTGTAGAAGGAATAACTGGTGAGTCTCCTTCATCGTCAAGGAATAAGGAAGAATTGGCTGACAGTACTATTCTACTGTCACTATCAGATGAAGTTTTGAGGAAAGTTGCAGAGGAGGAGACCGTGGTTTATCTGTAGAACAAGCCGGAGAGATTGTACTTGAAGAAATCTCTCAGTAACTATTTGAAACAACGGTTATACACTCTCAAAATGAAGGAAGGTACTTCTATTTATGCACATCTAGATGAATTTAATAAGATTATTATGGATCTGAGGAACATAGATATTAAGATTGATGAGGAAGATCAAGTCTTAATTGTTTTGTGTTCATTGCCTATTTCGTTTGATAATTTTGTAAACTCAATGTTGTATGGTAAAGATACAATCTCCTTAGTAGATATCAAGTCTGCTTTGAATTCTAAGGAATTGAGAACAAATTTTGGGGGTTTAGGCATGAACAATCAAGCCGAGGGTTTGTTTGTGAAATATTTTTCTAGTGATAGATCCGAGGAAGGATGTTCAGGGAAGAATAGAGGTAGTTCCAGTTCCAGTAGCTCTAGATCTAACAAGAGAAAAGTGAAGTGTTACCACTGCCATAAGTTGGGTCATTACAGAAGTGAGTGTCCTCAATTGAAAAATGTGGAGGAAGAGGAAAGTTCCTCTAGTAGTGATGATAGTGAAGAAGATGACAGTTAGTTTCTACTTCCTTGAGGGCAGTTTTGTAACAAGGTGGAGTATCTTCACATGCTCCAGATTCAGATATCATTCGTATGTGTCACATGCGAGTGCGCCAGATAGGATGGTCATTTATGAATCAGCAGCTTTTGCTTGGTGTGATCAGAAGACAGTAATCTTAGTTTTTTGTTTGCATTGTATTCTTAAAAAGTAGTATAGAATCAGGGTTCCTACAATATTTCTAATCAGGATACATCTTGTGTAAAATCTTGTTTTGTATTAAACTCATATTTGTTTTATGATCATTGGAAGTTTGGCTTTGTCTATCTGTTTCTTTGTGATGTGTTTGGTGTTCAAATACTTTTGAGAAGACAAATGATCTACATACAAGAAGGTAGAGCGTTACTCAGACCATACAATTTTGTTTCACTTCACGGAGTAACTGAATGGAATGAGGTGGGTTTTGAATGACAGAGTCTACAATTTGCCTTTTGGTTTGCCAGGCTTGTCTACAGATCGATAGTGAAGCGGACAACGCATCTTGCTATTTGATGAACATTCTCTTCTTTTATTCCACAGGAAAGGAGAGAGAGTTATAGTAAGAAGGTGGAGTTGTAGAAAGCTTCATAGTTTATTGGCATTGGTACACAGTGAGAGCAGATCTACAGTTGGTAGATAGAGGAGGCAGTTTAGCCACCTTTTGTGTATACTCATGCAGGCTTTTGTTGATTCTTACTTTGGCAGAAGAATATTTGGTTGTCTTCATTTATATTTAGAAGCCGTTTGTTCAAGTAAGCAGTCTGTATTGTGGTGCATTGCTGTTTGTGTGAAAATAGTGAATCTTCAGATGTCGTCTATGGTGTTGAAGACTTTTGTATGGAAAGTGAGTTCTTTAAAGATAGATTTCATATTTTGTGTTGGGTATTCCTTTTGTGATCGAAGGATTTGTGGGTTTTAAGGATTTTGTGGAGCTTGTGTCAATTCAAGCCAAGGTGGAGATTTGTTGAGATGTGGCTTGAATAAAGCACATCAATTTGCACTTTGGAGTCTCAACTGGTAATTTCGTTCGACCCTCGCTCGACAGCCACTCGAGCGAGACATCAGACATAGAGTTTTTCGATCCAGGCAGAGACTTCGCTCGACTCTTGCTCGACCTCCCGCTCGAGCGAGAATCAACCCTAGGGTTGCATCACTTCCAGGAATTAGGATTAGCGCCGTCTGGAATAGTATTCTGCTCGAGCGAGAAGGTCTCGCTCGAGCGAGATACCGCCAATATAAGGATCTCCGCATTTGAAAGCAGAGAGAGCGGGGCAGAGGGCTGTGGAGAGCAGATGATTCTGCTCGAGCGAGAAGACCTCGCTCGAGCGAGAAGACGAACACAGCAGCGTCCGTCTTCCCTTTTCTTTTTGTTTGATTTTGTAGATCAGAAAGCAACTTGTAAAAGGTTTGAGAACCTTGTGAGAGAGAGAGTTTTGTAACCTCTGAAGTATACTCTATCTTCTGATATTATAGTGATTCAAATCGACCCAACAGTGGATGTAGGCTCAGTTTGAACTGAACCACTTCAAATCTTGGTGTCCATTACTGTTCTCTATCTTTAGTTTTATTTCTCTTTGTTGCATCTGCTACGTGACTCCATATTTATTGTTTGTTGTCCGGCCCGAATCCTAACAATGAATAATAGTGAAATATTTTGAGAATATTTGGAAAACTCCCACTTCCCAAATGGTTTCCCAAATATAGCCTAAGTCTTCTGGCCATAGATCTCCCAGCCCCAAGTAATAATTTATATTGATGCTTTGGTCGTGGGTTTTGATATTGTGGGGGCCCAAAATATTACTTTCACTTATTTTGCTAATTTTCTTTGTGTAGGCACATAGGAAATTAAATATTATGCATTCTTTACACCTAGTTTTTACCTCACTGGCTTGTGGGCACCTGCTTACTTTTGTTTTTCCTTATCCTGCTAGCTTGTAGGTACCTGCTAATTAGTTCGTGTGTGACCTGTAGAAAAGTAATTCTGGAACTGGTTCCGTGATAGAAGTAACTTGTAGAAAAGTAATTTCAGAAGTTGGTTTCGTGATGGAGGTAACTTGCCCTGCAGAAAAATTAGTTCTAGAAGTTGGTTCCATGATGGAAGTAACTTGCAAAAATAGTTCTAGAAGGTGGTTCGTTGATGGAGGTAACCTACCTTACAAAAAAAAGTAGTTTCAGAAGCTAGTTCTGTGATGAAGGTAACTTGCAAAAAAAGTAATTTTGGAGACTAACTGTGATGGCAGTAACTTGCAAGCCTTAATGAATTTTGCCATGTATTGTAATTATGTGTTGGTGTTTTTCTGTTTCGATTGTAGATGTAAGAGTTCGTTGTATTAACCTACGCTTAAGTGGTCAGGGTGCTCGTTAACCTCAAGAGCCATCTTAGGTTATTGTTGAGCCCGGTGACTCATTTTTGAAGGATACCTGCACAAGGCAATTGTAGAACTCGGAAGCTCGTTCTTGAAAGTAACCCACTAGCAACAGTTGTAGTGAGTGGAGACATTTGGCGCTTGCTGGTGAAGATCAATATCTGAGAGGATCGTGGAAACTTCTGACCTCTACACCATTTCTTTCATTTGACCTATTTTTATGCAAAAGCTTATCTTGCGAGCAACGTAGTATGAAGAAAGTTGTGGGACCTTTTGGCCTCCACACTTTTTTTTTTTCATTACGGGTGTTATTTTTATTACAATAATTTGTTTTGCAAACGTTTGAGTATAAAAAAGGTTGTGGAGCCTTTTGGCTTCCACACATTTTTTTGTTTGGCATCATTTTTGTTACAAGAACTTGTCTGTGAGCATTTATATATGAAGAAGGTCATAGAAATTTCTAACATCCACGCATTTTTTCGTTTAATGCCATTTTCATAGGGGGAGCTTATATTCTTTTTAAGGTGTGCAAATCTTGCATTTATTTTTTGAAGTTAGAATCTATTATTAAAAAAATAATTTTTTACATAAGTTTCATATTTATCTATTCTTTAAAAAGAAAATATGCGAGATTTGTATATTATAAATTTGTAAATGTTACTTCTCCTAATAATAAAAAAATAAAGTATATTTTAATTTTAAAATATTTAAATTAGATTTAACATTTCTTACGTTAAAAGTGTATAAAGCATATTAAAAAATTAAGGAAACAAAAGGTAATAAAGCAAGAAGCGACGGCTGAATCCACCCGGAAGTTTCACCCAAAGTTGTTGAGAATTAGGATTTAAGACGTTTTATGAATTTAGATTACCAATCCCAACGGCAGTTTAGTTACTTTTCACTTTTCATCTCTATATATTATATTTATTTTATTTATTTAAAATTGACCAAACTCTTTTACGCATCATCTATACTTTAAATATTTAATAAATAAAAAATAAATATAATATGTAATGTGCAGATGATAAATAAAGATTTTGTACGACTTTTCTAATTGTGAACACCATTATTTAATAATCTTAGATTACTTACTATTTTCAAATTATTTATTATTATTTATAATCTATTTTACTGTTATTCTATTGAATAATATCAAGTTTAAATTTTAAATTTTAAATAGATAAATAAATAAAATAAAATTCTGAATAATGAAAAGTATAAATTATAAATAGATAAGTAAAAAATGTAAAATTTTACTAAAAAATAATACACACACATATATATATATATATATTTTTACATTTTTAAATAGCATTTACCTTTTTACCTAAGAATTGTATAAAATTTATCGATACTTGGTACAAATGATTTTGCCCATTTAAAATTATGTATTCTTATAGGGATTTTGCTATAATATACCATTTTAATTTTTTAAAATATTATTTTTATTAAATTATTTTATTCGTGGATACACTATATATTTGGTAAAAAAATAAATAAATAAAATAGGTGTATGGTGTCTATATATATATATATATATATATATTTTTTTTTAAGTGTATGGTGATTATATTTGGTAAATAAATAAATAAATAAAGTAAGTGTATAGTGACTCGGTAAAAGTTTCCTCCTAGCAATCGTAACCACTTCATCGCCGGGGGAAAAAAAATAAAAAAATAAAAACCGTGTCCACGCCATCCGCCGACGCCAAACGGTCCCACGTGTTAAAAAGACATCACGTCCACGGAGTACTGTCTCACAGTCACATCAGTCTCCTATTGTGTAAATTACGTGGTCTGTGACCATTACGACCTCACCCAGCCGTCACTCTGTATTCGCCCGTTCAGATACCAAAGCCACTAGCCTTTAAAGTCTATTCCCTCATCTTCTTCCCCTCACATCTCTGTCTCTCACTCCATCTCTCTTCCGCCATGACATTTTTTTCAGAACCTTCTCAAATTCATCCAATAAACTGACATTCTGCTTCGGTTCTGAGCTTTCGTTCCCGAACACAATGGTTTCAGTGGGAGATTCTCATTCCAGTTCCAACCGTTTCCCTCTGAACCGAAACCTGTACACTACGAATTCACCTCGAAACAGGAACAACGGCCGTTCCATGCGCACCATAAGGTCCAACGTATTCGAAAGAAACGAAGAAGAAAGTTGCACCTTTGTCTTTGATGAGAGATCCGTGTGCGGGTCCGAGAACCTCAACCTCACCGACTCTGGCATCGACATGCGGCTTAGCGAGCTGGCGCTCCGGAAAGGCAAGTCTGTGAAGTCCACTTCGTCATCGGAGGTGGAGATAAAGGAGTTTCTAGATCTCTCTCAGGCCTTCAGTGACCTGTCGGTGTGCAGCAGCGACATCTCTGGCGAGTTGCAGAGGTTGGCAGGGTTGCCCACTTTGTCCTCGGAAAACGACAACAATGGAGACGCCGATGCGGCGGAGGCCGAGCCTTGTTCGGGGTTTCTACAGAGGGAGAGCTTCTCCACGGAGATTATCGAGAGCATTGCGCCGGAGGATCTTCAGCCGACGGTCAAGATCTGCGTAGACGCTCTGAAATCGCCGTCGATCGCGGTGAAGCGGTCAGCAGCGGCCAAGTTAAGGCTTCTGGCGAAGAACCGGACCGATAACCGGGCTTTAATTGGCGATTCCGGTGCAGTTCCTGCTCTGATTCCGCTCCTCCGTTGCAGCAGTGACCCATCGACGCAGGAGCACGCTGTCACGGCTCTTCTGAATCTCTCTCTTTACGAAGGCAACAAAGCGTTGATAACAAATGCCGGCGCGGTCAAATCCCTAGTGTACGTGCTTAAGACCGGGACGGAGAACTCGAAACAGAACGCGGCGTGTGCGTTGATGAGCTTGGCTTTGTTGGAGGAGAACAAGAGCTCCATTGGAGCCTGCGGAGCGATCCCGCCGCTGGTGTCGTTGCTACTGAATGGGTCGAGTAGAGGGAAGAAGGACGCATTAACAACGCTGTACAAGCTCTGCTCAATAAGATCGAATAAGGAAAGAGCGGTGAGCGCCGGGGCGGTGAAGCCGCTGGTGGGGCTGGTGGCGGAGCAGGGAACTGGGATGGCGGAGAAGGCGATGGTGGTCCTGAGTAGCTTAGCAGGAGTCGAGGAGGGGAGGGAGTCCATTGTTGAGGAAGGTGGGATTCCGGTGCTGGTGGAGGCGATCGAAGATGGGTCGGTGAAAGCGAAGGAGTTCGCAGTAGTAACGTTGCTGCAGCTGTGTGCGGACAGCGTGAGGAATAGAGGGTTGCTGGTGAGGGAGGGCGCTATTCCCCCGCTCGTGGCGCTTTCACAGACGGGGAGTGTTAGAGCTAAGCACAAGGTGAGTAGTGTTGAGTTGGGGGCTCTGATTTTGGCCTTTTTATTCTGCACTTTCGTTCTTAAATTCTAACCATTGTTTCAAATTAAGGGGTTCCAGTTTGATAACTCAGCATACCACTAAATTTAGGGCAAAATAAAGTCCACATCCACTTTTTGATCGATAATCATATCATGTGCTCTAAATTCTTGTGTCACCTCCGAGAAATAGCTATTTCTGCAAGATACAGCAATGAAGTCAAAGTCAAATTGAGTGCTTCGGTTTGTTAGCTAATTGGGATGAAATTTTTTGGTGCAAGTTGCCTTCTTGATATTTGTATATGTGGAGCTACTTGACTTTCTTGATGAGATTGGGGGGCGAGACATGGATTTGGCAGTGGGCAAAGTTTTGGTTTCACAATTCATTTATTTTGGTCACCTTGAAAAAAGCAGCTGTTTAAGTCGTTTGAACTCAGTTATTAGGAAGGGAGAATGATCCAGTATTATAACTTTAGCTAACTAGGAGAGAGCCTAACTCAAATGTCGAAACTTATCTGGGAAACAAGAGGGGGGAAAACGTTGAAACACTTCGGAATGAAAACCTATTGATAATGAGATGGTATGCTTTTTTAGCCATGATGGCTTTTCTAGATGGTGCCCCACTAAGTTAGACTTTTGAGTATTGCCTTCACGGCTTTGGCATCTCGCTTTTGTTTTGGGCATAATTGTTACTGCATACAAGTTGCATGATATGTTTGGATTAATATTTTCAGAGTCTATTCAGCGATTATGATTTTGTTTGGATTTATTATAACAATGGATGGTTCGTTTTGTATATGCAGGCTGAAACACTTCTTGGATATCTGAGAGAACCAAGACAAGAGGCAGCCTCTTGAAGTTCTTAGACAAAACTAACTTTTAAATGTTCTAGCAGAGGTAATTACAGTGAACAGTAGTTTTGCTGTTGATGTGTAGATATGGAGTGCCTTTTTGTGATGCTGTGTACAGAATGGTTGAGAAATTTGGGGTTCATTTGTAGAAGGAAGAAAATTAGGGAAAGCTAGTGTGTGACTGATTTTTAGATGTATGTGCTTAACTAGGCTTTTGGATTTTATTTACCCTTTCATTAACAATGTGTTTTTAGGGGTGGATTACAAGTTTCCGTTTTGGGTTGTGCTCCTTGTGTCTTGTTTGGGTGACCCAAATTTTTTGAGGAGGTTTACTGATGTCTGGTTTTGTGTAAACTGAAAATAGAGCATGCACCTTGGAGCATGTTATTATTTTTTCCATATTTTGTGGCATCTTGCAGCAAAAACTTCAATGATGAAAAACCTAAGTGAATGATGCATTTAGGAAATTCTGGATCCAACTGGACTAGTCTTATCTCATACGCTAAAGTCACAAACAAAAGTCACACATTTCTCATAAAAAAAAAAAATTACAAATGCAGTTTTGCCTTGGCGGGATTTCGACTGGAATCCCGAAGGAGTGATTCTAGTATTGGCTTCGTTTGGATTCGGAGATGAGATAAGTTGAGATGAGTTTAATTTATTTTTTAATATTATTATTATTTTAGAATTTGAAAAAGGTATATTGAGATTTGAAAAATGTGTATTAAGAATTGAAAAATATGTATAGGAATTTGTATTTTACATAAAAAATTATAAAAATATAATGATGAAATGAAGATGAGTTGAGCTCACATTCGAATATGAACGGGACCTTAATTATTATAATTTTTACAAATTTTTATCTAAAATATAATAAATAATTCGATTTTTTGAAATTTTAAAATAAAAATAATATTAAAAAAAATTATAATATTGTATTCAACTTTTATTCAATTTCAATTCAATCATCTAAACCTCTCATAATTTCTTTGAACACTAAAAACTGTTGGCCATTTGACATCCTTGGCTTGCTCAAGATCATCTGCCACTAATCTAATTCCTTGGCCAACAAAACAATGGCCTTGGATCATACAATATGATCATATTAAGTAAACATTCAGTCATTCGTTATAATCTATTATGGAATGGTTTGGGCCAGTGAAATTGAAATTCATGGGGAGGATAAATTTGTAGGTCCCCCTGACCAGTGACCTGCTCTCTCCACTTGGGTGTAAACTGTAAAGTATCACATACGATGCTTGTGCGCTATTATGAATTATCATCAGCTGTCCTTGTTTGCACATTAATCTAGTAAATCCCACCAACTAAAGAGCAACCCCACAGCATATTCAAATTTCATTGCAGTAATGATCTTTTTCTTCCTTTCCAATCAAGCATTAGCTGGCAAGCTTGCAATATGCAAATCAAATTTAAAATTTAAACCCAGCTGTTCGACTTCTGGAGTAGTTTTGATGTCCAAGTATCAATACTACTTTCGGTTGCCAACTTTGGCATGATTTATATTGGGTTGGCAATTAATTACAATTGTTCTAGTACTAGAACTATAGAAGGATTGCATATAAACATACTTCAAAGCCACTTCTATATGATTTTGGTGCGGACCACGATTTCAATCCCGCTTAAGAGCCTGTGGATAATGAATGATAAAGAAACGATGGTAAAAACTTGAGATGGGTTAGTTTAGTTGTGAATAATAATCGGACAATACTATATCAATATGCAACGTTGGTGCGCACCGTTCTTTTTTATTTTTTTGAAAAAATAAAATATATTTAAAAATATTAAAAAAATGATGTAAAAAAAAAAAGGTCTAACAGTGCACATCGTTCATCAACTGTGTCTGTAGCACTGTTCTTAAAAATATTTTGTTGATCTTATTAAAATGAATTTAACTTTTTAAGTTAAAATATATGAAATGGGTTGAAATGCATTTAATTTTTATTATAAAAAATTAAAAAAATAATAAATTCTATCGATAATTAATTTGAAATGAGAAGTTTGTTTTAACAATCAAACACAAATTTATGTTTGGATTCTAGCACAATCACGATTGGTATTGAATATTATGTCCGTCTCTTTCTGCATTAAATTTGAAAAGCACTTGGGGGTGTCCTTCCGTGGGGATGCTTAGGCCATTACTAAGAAGGATATGTGCCCCTCAATACTAAAATTGTAGGCCTAAAAACATGAGGAAACCAAAGTTCAAACCCCACATTGCTGAACTCAAAAGCATAATTCTCGTATTCACAGCCTACATTTTGTCCGCACACATCTTGGAAACAATGAACAGAACAAATAAAGGTTAGACATTTCTATGGTGTTTCGATCTGCTGATAATTTCCAAAGATCCGAATGGGTCCAAGGGAGTTGTCCGCAATACATCATTTTTCAAACTCGACCTCGCTAACAGCAATCACAATATTATTCGTTCATGGCGTAAATCTTCCTAAATCACATGACGAAAAATTGTGGGACAACGTCAGTTGTGGGTATTGACCAAGCTAGAAGCCTAGAACTAGATAGAGGCTTGCTTTCCAGCTGTTGGCTAGCAATGTTAAGGATGTCAAGTCGTGTCAACGGATCGTATTCGTATCGTGTCAAAACATGTATATTATATTATATAGGTAAATCTTAACCCGACCTATTAAGTTTTTCGTGTCAAAATCTCAAACCCTAACACAATCCGTTAACATAACGTGTCGTGTCGTGTCAACTCATTATGACCTATTAGTAAATAATACAAAATAAATTAACACGACAAAATATGATACGTTTAACTTGTTTATGTAAATGTGTTGAATATGTCCAATATTAACCCGTTTGATTTAATTAAATTTAGCATAATTTTATACAAATGTTAAAATCACAATATTTATAAAAAATTATAATATTAACTACAAGTATGAATTACAATCTAAACAAAAAATATCAAAATTAGGATTCTAACAATTTTACTTTTAAATATAAATGTATACTTGTAATTTTAACTTTCTTAACACGTCATAACATGTTATTGTGGGTTAAAACAGGTTGACCCGTTATTAACTCATTAAGCAATCGTGTCGTAACGGATTAACTTGTTTTGACTCGAAACTCATTAAAACTAAACCTTAACCCGCTATTATCGTATCATGTTCGTGTTGGATTAACAGGTCGTATAACATATTACCACCCTTAATAGAGAGTAATGCTATATATGAGCATACAAATACAGTTCCTTTAAGAAAATAATAAAATTTCTTATTAAAAAAATAAATTCTTTTTTTTTATATAAATTTCATATTTATTTATTTTTTTCAAAATAATTGTAATATACTTACATTTTGCAACTATAATTTCTCTAATATTTATTTCTTTTTTCAAGGTAGTCTCCCACAATTTTTTTTTTTTTTAACAATGCTACAGAATACACAGTTATAGAATGAATAAATATCACGTAAACACTCTCAAATATAGTAGTCTACTATATTTTTTTTTTCATGTGAGTTTTATCACTTTTTAATTTTTTTTAAAATAATTTCGTGACATTTATATTCTTTGCCATTGTAAATATTATTATTTTTTATTTCAGTTTTTTGGGATCTGCATCAAAATTATTCTTTAGTGGTATTCCCATAGGCTTAGGACAGTCGCATCTCTTGGCCTGCTACCAGTTGGGGGAGGAGCCTTAGGTCTTTTTCCCTTTTCTTGTTTTCTGGTCTGTTGCACAACCTAACAACAGAGAAATTCCAAACCGACTTCCCAATCAAAAGAAAGGAAAAACGTGGAAGGAATCGAAGTGAACTACAGCATAATTCCTAGAAATGAAATTTCAAGTGTAAAATATAATTTTCATAGTCCTCTTACAGGTCATTTACTCTACCCCAATTTCTATTCAACCACCAATGACCCAAAACAAGTGATGTTTAAATAAACATTGCAAGGAAATAATAGATTTGATCACATGAAAAAAGTGTGAAATCAGACTTGAAAATTCGGCCAGGCTGACCGGCAAAAAGGAACATACATGGTCGGACCAAATGCATGTGGCTTTACGATGAGCAGCACCAACCCTTTCTAGTCCCTGCCTCTGTTTCTTGGTTCACACTTTCCTGTAAAACCACTGTCTTTCCATTTCCCATCCAGGTAGAATCCTGTTTCTTGAGCTCTTGAGATTTAATCACTTTCCGACTTAAAATATTGTAGATCTCTCTCACAACTGTCTGAAAAGCAGCAGCTACATTGGAGGAATCAAGAGCCGACGTTTCCATGAAAAACAAACCTTGTGCTTCTGCCAAGGCTTTGCCTTTAGCAGTGGACACCTCCCTGGCATCCTTGAGATCAGATTTATTGCCAATAAGTATTGTAACTACATTCATGTCGGAGTGAGCTGTTCAATAGTAGAACCACCCAATCAATCCTCAGCTTATCAAATTTTAAAGAATGATAGATGTATTAATATATTGTAGCCACAAGGATGAAAAAACAACATATGAACATACCGACAGGAAAACTGCAGGGAAATGAACCATAATAATAGATTATTAGACTCGATCTGTCCTGAATCTAAGCTACAAAGCACAAACAAGACATCACAGGAAAAGTGAAAACATAATTTTAGAATTGCAAGCTCACAGCCTTTGAAAGTCCATGTTGGTGATGTGAAACACCATCATTAAGCATCAAGTAAAATCACTCTAACAGCATTAACAGAACTTAAAACCTCAATATAACATGGTTCAATGCAGAGTTTGCCCATGTAAACGCATGATACATTTTAAAATGTACCAATAAAAATGGAAAGTCAAGTACCATTAAAACAAGTCATGCAGACTTTTTGCAGAAAGTACTGTTAGAGTGAAAGTATTTTTTAGCAGAAAGCATCACAATCATTGCCCTCTTTATGAAAACATTTAATGTACTGAATGGTCGACACACAACTGACAGCATGTAGGATGCTAACTGGAGTTCCCTTGAAGATCAGAAGTAAATTTCCCACTTTTACCAAACAGGCACCTCTTTTTTTCTTTTCCCTATATTACAGAAAGAAACCAAGAGAGAGAAGACAAAATGAAAGAACGTCAAGCAACGTGTGGATCTTACTCTGAAGTTCATTAAGCCATCTGCCAATGCTATCAAATGTCTGGTGTCTACTGATATCATACACCAGAAGGGCTCCAACTGCACCTCTATAATATGCAGATGTAACAGCCCTAAACCGCTCTTGACCTGCTGTGTCCCAGATCTGAGCCTTGATTTCCTTTCCATCTATATCCATCTTTTGGGTTTGGAACTCTACTCCTATAGTTGATTTTGAATTAGGGTAGAACTCTCCTCTAGCAAATCTTGCAAGCAAATTCGATTTTCCAACAGCTGAATCACCAATTAAAACAATCTTGAAGAGGTAATCCTCAGATTTTTCTTCCTCAGAATAAAAGGCCATCTTTCAACCTTCAAGCAATTTTCACTTCATAGAGCCATATTAATATGAGTAGCCTTCTAAGTTTTAGATCATTTCGGGACAAAAGTATTACCTAATAAATATCAGACCTCCCACCTATACATCAAGATGAGGAAATGGAATAAGATAATTAAGAAAGGGAAACAGGGAAGGCAGGGCAGGAATATAAAAAATAAAAGCTAAAGCTTGCGAATTTCTCAGAAAATACCTATCTTCTGGATCTCACATTGGGTGGGGTCTGAAAAGTTTCACAACTTCTGATCTACTCCCAGATTCCAATATTCCCCCTTCAAGGAAAGTGAGCAGCTTTAAAATTCCAACAGAAGCAAGAAAGCATCAGAATCCACAAGACTTGTAATGAAGGTAACCAACACCAGTTTTTCCAATCTGCGCCTTCAAGGAAAGTGAATAGCTTTGAGATTGTGCCTCATGTAGAGTATGCTATTAATATTGATTCAAAGCGAGCAGTAATCATGTGGGCTAGAAGATCGAGTCGTGTGTGCATTATCAATTCAAGGTACACAGCTATCATGTAAACCAGCTGCAACAAGCTAAGCATGCATAAGCAAAGAAACAATAACTGCCTTTACAAGAAAAAAAAATAGAGATTAGATTCGAGAAAGTGTTATGCCTGCATGGTGTATTTTAATTTTTCTATTTACCCTTTTTGCAAAATATAAGATGTATGATAAAAAGCAGTTTACCCTCTTTCAAAAAAGGAAAATGAAGAAGAAATAAATTATCATCACTCATGTCATGTTACCTTGATTCAGGACTCCTTGCTCAGCTCTTTGTTTGGTGATTCTAAGTTCAACCATGTAAACGAAAGATAATGGGTCAGGTAACCTCACTAAAAATATGATATCTAGAGATGATACATTCTTTCATAATACAAGGGAAGTCGCTTTTTTTTATATGGACAGCATTGCTAGGGAACATTTTGATGATCAATAACTTGAGGAAGCGTGGCTTTTTTGTTATGGAGTGACGTTTCATGTGTAAGAAATTAACATGGGGAATATGTGGATCATCTACTTCTGCACTATGAGGTGGCAAAGGCTTTGTGGGATTGAGTTTTAAGTAGAGTTGGGTTCACTTGGGTGATGCCCTTGAGAGTAGTGAATCTGCTTGCGTGTTGGAACGGGCTACATAGTTGTCCTCAAGTGGCTGCTGCGTGGAAGATGGTTCCTTTGTGTCTTATGTGGTGCATTTGGTGAGAAATGAACGGGCGGTGTTTTAATAATAAGGAGCATACATGGAGGGAATTCGGAATTTCTTTGTATACTCTTATTACAATGGCTTTCTGCCATGATTAATGGAGCTTCAGCTCATGATTTTTTGTTTTCGCTTTCTACTTTATAGAATGTCTTTAGGTGCTTTATTTTGTATATGTCCTGTATACATGGGCTTCACCTATTTCATGCGATGAATAAAATTGTCTTTCTTACTTATAAGAGAAAATACAAGGGGAGAAAAGCCCCTGATATTACTTCCATGGTAAACTAAACTCCCCTTGTCAAAACAATTATATCATCAAACATAGAGTCTAAACTCATTAGGTGTTTTAATGCAATTAGTATAACCCAGATATTAGTTCTTCTATTCTCTCTTTGGATTGTTGACAAGATATTTTGGTGATACAAAAGGTGTTAGAAGTTGCTTGGTATGAAATTTCATATCGAACAATGAAAATGAGTGATCGATACAACATTGGTGGGGCTTAAGTTTCTGGGTCAAGTTGGCTTTCCAACACGCTATTTCAAAGCCTCGTTTTCAGGACTCTCAGTATTTATTCTCCCCAATATGTAGTGTATCATACATACAAGTTCTCAACCAGATAAGGCCGTCACTAAGAAAGGGCAAAATTAGTACGAAAAAGCCAATATACTGCAATCACAGCGAAAACGCACCCAAAAATTGTATGGGGCTTCAATGTATACAGGTATACGAAGTTTCAAAGAATGGTGCTGAAAGAACAAAAGAATTAGGCCAAATGAAGCTGAAAACAGAGAAATTTCATAATCAATTTTGATTATTAATGCAAAATGTGCCACTGTAAACCTAAAAACTGTAAAGTAGATAATTTCCGAATGAGACTTAGGGTTATTGTGACTCACGTACCGGAATCTGAAGGTCGAGTACCGCGTTCTCTCTCTCTCTCTCTCTCTATCTCTCTCTCTCACTCACTTTCAGATTTCTGAACAAATCACATAGCCTAGTATGGAAACACAGAAAATGGGGACTATTGACAAGGGCTGTTCAAATCATACGATTAAGCGATGTATCGAAAAGAGATTTTAAGGCAAGAATCATGGATTAGACGGTTTTTTCTGGGAAAAATATTGCGGCACCATACATTGGCTATTACGAGTCACGACTGGAAGGAAAATGGGGGAGCGAGCGACAGCAGACATCTTTTTATTTTTTATTGACAAATTGGATGCAAATGTTACGTTGCATTTTTATTTATTTATTTATTTATTTATTTATTTGGACATGTACGTTGGATCCAATCACATGCTGAGTAGAATCAAATTATAAGTCTATATGCTGGAATAATAGATATAATTATAAATTATGGGTTTATAAATATTATACACTCTTTTTTTTTTTAAATAAAGTTTATTATTAAAAAATAATTTTTTTATATAGATCTTATATTTTTATACTTTTTAAAATAAATGCACGGCTCTGATTATCTCATCAAGATGAAGGGCTAATTATTCTTTGAATTATGTCGACTGGTTTAATATTATAAATCAATTAGGTTGTGAATTATATATGAGCAATGCTATTAATTATTTTAATTTTTATTATCTTCTCATTATAATTATATGATGTAGTATTAGATAATTAAAAATTATTTATAAATCTATAATCTAATGTTACATTATAAAATAATAATAAAATATTCTCCTTCTATCATTTTATTTAAAAAAAGAAAAGAAAAGAAAACAATTTAAAAGTTCAATATTGCATCCTTCAATATTAATGATCATATATAGATGGACTAATTAATTAAATTAGCGTTTCCAAACATTCATGCATGGTAAGATCATACTTATAAGATGGACTACTTAATTAATTTAGCGCTTCTAAACAACTGAATTATTTGAGATTCTCTTGATTTCTAAATTGGGTAAGAGGAGCACAAGAGAATCTCAAATAATTTTTAGATAAAAATTAGAATAATGATACATATATATACTAACCTTAATTTATACAAAAGTATTATTCTCGTGTAGATCTTTTATAATAATAAATTTGTAGACTAATTTGTGCGCTAATACATGTCTATTGATTACTTTTATATCTTTTATTTTAAATATAAGCTTTTTATCAAAGTCTACTGTCAACTCTTTCTCTCCTTCAATATTGCACGATAATGATCCTAAAAACTGTTGAGAAAAATTAACACTATACGTACATGTGGCTCAAATCATACACGATGATAATTTTTTGAGCAATGCAGTTAGCATATAATTTTAGCTGGATTAATATGGTATGATCATCATAATAAGTACCTAAAAACTCCAATAAATAATTATAAATGCCTTATCCACTACAAGAAAATAGGTTTTTTCCAATGCCAGATTTCACCACAAAAAATAAAAAAATACGTCGCAAAAAATTATTTCCAGTAAAAATAATCATTTGATCGCAACTGTTTGGTCACTACTACTCATTTGTCTTGTAGTGATCTGTCCTCAAGCTAAATATATATATAAATACTGAAATTATCTAAATTATGTTCCTGTATATTAACCAAATATCTATCAATTTACACTGATCTAGACTTTATCTATCTGTAGTGTTTTTCTAATAACTTTTAGGTAGCCAAACTCCTGATTAATCTATCTACAAATAGAATTTGGAGGCCAGCATGTCTGCTTAATTAATCTCCATACAATTATATTTATCCATTCGCGTCATAATTATAAGGAGAGCCAATGCATTTCTCATCATCCTAGAAGATAAAAATAGGAAACTAAAATGAGTGATGATCCTACTCCTAGAAGACAAAAATAGGAAACTGAGTGAGAGAAATGTGTTGAGCCTCAAACAAACAAAGGAAATATATCCATTATATCTATATTTATATAAAGCTCTCTAAAAGAGGTTTGAAGAGGATCATTAATTCAGCTGCCAAATTCGAGATTTCTTTGAATCTCTCTTTGGCTGCATATGTACCAAGGGTACTGATGCAGGAGGCTGGTTATTGACTCCAACAATCTTTCGTATTTGGAGATCAAATTCCCAGATCACAGCCAATACTTGGTATATATAAAAAGCCTTTTCTTTTTTCTTTTTCTTTTTTCCTTCAGTTCTTCTCTTTTTCGTTCTTACACTGAAATAATGTTATTATAAGAAAATTATCTATTCACAATCAATTAATTCTAACGAAATGACTATATACAGTTAAAATTAATTATAAATATTTTTTTTGCTGTAATTAATTGATCACAAAATTTCATTTTTCTTGTATGATGATCATTAAGCATGTGCAGAGGATGGTTTGATTGTAAAACGTTCTTTAATTTGCTTCTGCTATGGCTTTTTTTTTTTTTTTTTGTCCTTTTGATCTTTGTTTTCTGTATTTCAGAAGATACATGTTTGGGTTTGATTTTGTATCTAATTAAGAAGGGCAGCTAATTTGCTTCTTGTAAAGGAAAACTCAATAATTTTATATATATTTACAGCACTACCTAAATATAATAATATGTTTAAATCAACTGCATGGGGACGGGTTTTATTTTGTTGTAGTAAAATTAGATTTTCAAATATGCGGATTGCATGCTGCATGCAGCCTGAATTTACGTACGTCGGTGATCTTACATATTTAAAAGAAAAGTGATATAACCATAATATAATTATACAATAAATTTACAACAAGTATCAAATAATAGATAATTCTGTAAAATATTTTATACACAAATAACACTTTACAAAAATATTCCTTATTTAATACATTGTTATAAAATGTTTTGTGTAATTATGTTGTATGTATATCATTTTCCTATTCAAAATGCGTCTCATGCACTTACGCGTGAAATAATGTTTTGCTACAAACTAGAGTCCTGGGAGAAACATTCATTTGAAATGTTTAGAAATATTTTGATATTTGAAAGAAAATTTAATTTTGTGATAGGATCTTTTGTAGTATCATGAAATGAAAGTTATTTTGAATTTATAATTCTAACAAAAATCAAGGCGATTAAGATATTTTAATGATTGAGATTATTTTATAGCAAAATATTTGAATTTGAAAACGATAAAATTCTAAAAACCTTTGAGTTGAAAATTTTTAAACCCAACAAAACTCATGATCTTCAAGCCATGTTTTTGTACAACAAGGCCCAGGACAACCCTTTGGGTGTAGACCCAAAAAAGAGAAATGCTTCGGCCCACCTTTTCCTTGTTCATATTATATTTTCTGGGCATGAAATGGCCGTTGATCCAGATGTAAATGCATGCAGCACTATTTCTGAAGGAGAATGTTGATATATAAAATCAGCACCCCAAAAAGAGATGCGATCTTTGCAAGTTTTCTTTTTTCAAATAAATAAAATTATTGGGCAATAGTGATTTTAATTTTGATTTTTGATTTTTTTTTTAATCATTTTTGTGGATGTCTTGAGAAGCTTTCTTAACTGAATTTTGTTTGAATCCCATATTGTAGGAGGATTGTTTGTGAGAGAACTTTACTTTGCAAAAATTACAGATCGAAAATGGTGGAGGGGGGTTACTATCGCGCAGACAAGACAGAGTTCTTAGAATGTTTTCGCACAACATGGCAAACACCATATATTTTGAAGCTCGCTCTCACGGCCGGTATAGGCGGCCTCCTCTTCGGCTACGACACTGGTACGTATGATAGAGAACATGCAATTAATTTTGGTGCATGTTCCTTTACACCAGATTATACATGTGATTGGCTATGTAACTTGATCGAGCCGAGATGAATATTGAGTGTGCAAGCTTTATTTGTTCATCCGCAGAGTTAAATTTTATATTTAATCGATCGGTGTGTGTATATATATATATATATATATATATATAATTGTACGTAGGTGTGATATCGGGAGCGTTGCTGTACATCCGTGAGGACTTCGATGACGTGAGCAAGAAAACATGGCTCCAGGAAATGATAGTGAGTATGGCAGTGGGAGCTGCCATTATTGGCGCAGCCATCGGAGCGTGGATGAACGACAGCCTTGGTCGAAAAAAGTCCATTTTGACAGCAGACATGCTATTCTTCGTGGGTGCTGTAGTTATGGCAGCTGCTCCGGTTCCTTGGGTGCTTGTTCTTGGACGTGTCTTCGTAGGGTTGGGAGTCGGAATGGCATCCATGACTGCACCTCTTTACATATCAGAAGCCTCCCCGGCAAGGATCAGAGGCGCACTCGTCGGCATGAACGGTCTCCTCATCACGTTTGGACAATTTTTATCCTACCTTATCAATCTGGGCTTTACTCAGGTCCGCTACGTCAGTTTATCATGAATTTTATTTTCTGTAATCTCTTTTAAACCTTAACCATATTGATGTATTTGAAACCTTTTGATTTTGCAGGTACCAGGAACATGGCGCTGGATGCTTGGAGTTGCTGGGATCCCACCTTTGGTTCAGTTTTTCCTCATGTTAACCCTTCCTGAATCTCCCAGATGGCTGTACAGAATGGTGATGATCTATTAGATATTTTTCGCATGTATAAATGTCTCATGAAGATCAATTTCTATATATGTATGTATTCATGATTTTCTCTCAAGCTTTCATTATATTATATTCCTGTTTTATATATCAGAACAAGAAAGAAGAGGCAAGGGCAATTCTGCAGAAGATCTATCCCGATGATGAAGTTGAGAAAGAGATGAGTCTCTTGAGCGCATCTATTGAAGCGGACGCGGAGGCCGAGGCGTCAATCGGAAACAATCTCTTCACCAAGTTGAAAAGTGCTATGGGGAACGTGGTTGTGAGGAGGGCGCTTTGTGCAGGCATTGCTGTTCAAGTTGTGCAGCAATTTGTTGGGATAAACACGGTCATGTATTACAGCCCCAGCATCATGCAGCTCGCTGGCTATGCCTCAAAGGTGGTGGCTTTAGGCCTTTCTCTTGTCACGGCTGGTCTCAACTGCGTTGGCACACTCATCAGCATGGCCTTCGTGGATAGATATGGCAGAAGAAGAATGATGATCGTTTCTTTGATCTGCATCATCATTGGCCTCTGTGCTCTCTCTATTGTTTTCTATACTTCTGCTAAGAATGCACCGGGTATCAATAACTTTGATTCCACCCACTTTGCTCCCAATGCCACTTGCTCTGCATATGCTTCAGTCCCCGATTCCTCATCTTTGAACTGCATGGGCTGCTTGAAATTGAAGTGTGGCTACTGCGCAAGCGAAGGCGATCAAGTAAGTTGATCATGATTTGAGATGATCTTCTCCAATTTTCATACAGTATTACTAAATATGCTTACCGTCTTTTATCATACAGTATTACTACCCGAATGCAAACTCATACTACTTGCCAATCTACATTTGTTAATCAATGGAATAATTCTGATTTCTGTTGTGTGATCAGTTCAAACCGGGGGCTTGCTTGGCTAATGAAAAGGCAATCGGAAGTACATGCCAGGCAAGCAAACGAGTGTGGTACGATAAGGGTTGTCCAAGTAGGCTGGGATTCTTGGCCGTCGTGCTTCTGGGATTATACATCATAGTCTACTCTCCGGGTATGGGGACAGTGCCATGGATTGTGAACGCCGAGATCTATCCCCTAAAATACAGAGGCTTTGGTGGAGGAATGGCGGCCATGGCCAACTGGAGTTCCAATCTGGTTGTGAGCATGACCTTCTTGTCCTTAACCGAGGCTTTGGGTTCATGGGCAACTTTCCTTCTTTATGCTGGATGCTCCTTCATTGGACTCATCGTCATCTTCCTCGTGGTGCCCGAAACCAAAAGCCTGCCCCTCGAGGAGATTGAGAATGAGCTTCGCAGAGGCTTCAAGCCATTTGGCAGGAAAAACGAGGACAACTAAATTGGTGGGGATGACTTCTTAATTAATGCAACAACCAGACAATGACAAGATGTCGATTACAGAGTGTCTCTTGGCTGGATTTGTTAATGACAGCCATTTTCTTTTTTGTATGGTTCCAAGATTCAATTAGTATTAAGATTTTCTAATTCCCTGTGATTCAAATAAAAATGATGCCATTCATAATAAGCCTTTTCAAGAGATTGAAAGCTATTGAGAAAACTTTTATGGTCCATAAACAATAAGGAATTCAAAAGATGTGATTGTTAATTATTAATATTTTAATATTTCTATTTAACTGTCATTATTTCAATATTTTTGTTCATGTTTCTACATATCACATTTTAAAGTGCAAATTTTAAGAACATGGACGTCCAAGAAAACTAGATGACATAGAAATAGGTGATGATACTTTAGAGAGAAGGGACACGAGACCTAAACGGCCACACATTTCCGAGATTAGGGTTCGTTTGTTTTTACAATTATTTTATTTATCTCATCTAATTATTATAATTTTTTTAAAATTTTCATACAAGATAAAATAAATAATTTAATTTTTTTTAAATTTAAATAAAAATAATATTTTAATAATATTTAACTTTTAACTTTAATTACAATTTATCTGCAAAAACAAACGAGTTAACTCTATTCACCTATTGATATAGCCCATGAATGACAGTTGACAAAGAGCAAAGTTGTATGCATGCTCTCATATTATCCATCTGGTGTTTGCAGCAATTGCACTTTCATTTGAGTGGAATAAATAAAGGGAACTGATCTCTAGCTTGGCCGGCCACTTTCAATTAAATACTGTTCTTGAGCTGTCCCTGAGTTTAGAAATGGAGCAACTGGATATCCACTCATGATATTTGAGTAATAACAGTATTTGTAGATTCTTTTGGATTGTCCTTTCGTTCTTCCCTTTCTCTTTCATTTTGGCAATGTCTTAACAAAAGGTGCATATCAGCATATCCAAAGCCTTTTTTTTTTTTTAAGTGTTGTGAGGTGTTTAGCATTGCTTCAACCTTGGAGAAATCTAGAAGATCATACTCCCTTGCTTAAATATAAAAGCATGGATCAACTTAAAATGCATTTAGGGGGAACTCGGGTTAATATCTCAACAACTAGCCGCCTTGTTAGGTAAAGGCCTTGGATTTAGGGGTATGCCTCCCCTATGTCTAAGGTTCAAATCTCTTTAGGTGCAAACAATCTATAGGAACCATCGGTCAGAGAGATTTTTCCCTTGAATTTAATTAAAATGCATTTGCGAAAAATTCCTTGCTGAAAGCCTGTGCAACCCGGGATTAGTCAGGATACTAATATGAACACATGGTGCTAAAAAAATATCTCAACAACTAGTAATTTTCAAGTTTGCACCATTCATGATGCTACTTATAACCTCCAAAGTATAACCCCTATGTAACAATTTTGAAATGGCAGGTATTGATATGCCTGTTGCATCAACCACAACAAAATATAGGCCTTGAACTTTCCTAATACTAAACTTTTAAAATGATATAATGGATAAGTTGTATTCTAATCTCCCTTAAAGAAACATCTTTGTTTCTGTTTTTGAAAGGCAGTAGATAACAATTTCCAACAGATGAAGGAAGCTTAAAATGTCAAGGAAAAACTTGCATGGGGGATTAATCACTATGATGTAAATTATTTTCAGGTAACCCAAAAGACAATCCCTTCAGAGTATCACTCCAGTAAATCATCCAGAGATTAAGTACAATCAGCCAAAAAACAAATCCCCCCTCAGAAGGAGTTTACAAGAAAAACAACCTGAGTGACAAGAACTGCCAGCAACTTTGCCTGATATTACAGCAGAAAAAGGGAGAGGAAAAAAAGGAAGAACTCTTGCTCGTTTCTGTATCACTGTGAAGCCAGAGATGCATGGTCCAATAAATCTGGAAGTACCCAGCAATCCTTTTATTTTTTGATGTCTGTATACCCAGCAATCTGATTATACATCTCAATCCAATTCCAAGGAAGAAACCTATATTAAACTCAAGCTCAGACCTTAGAAGAAATTCCTTGTAACTGACCTCTTGATGAGTTCTTTCAAACAGGTAAACCAATTAGCTCTAATAATATTTTTGTATACTGAAGCATCTGAACGACGAAAATGTATGAGGATTAACAGTACTTCACCTTCTTCATCAATTATACTTCACCTACAATAATTTTTGGACATCCATATCATAATCTTCCTACACAGCAATTCCTGAAGCAAATATTGATAAATATTGATCAAGAGCATGTAAATACAACCGAGAAGAGTAGCCTAACATAAATAGTCTGTTTCAAGATCAAAAGAATAAATCATTGCAAACATCGTGTAGAAAGATAACTTAGGCTAGACATTCTGTGAATGCAGAATGCAAGTAATACCTAATCTATCATATGGCCTGTTGATATGGAGGGTTGAGAGATTGTAAAATATACCATTTTCCATGAGTTGACTAAATTTTTTTTGAAGTACTTGTCATACACTCACAACTAGATGACCATCAAGCACACAATTGAACTATATTTAGGACCCAGTCGATCGGGTAGTGAATGGCCAACATAGAAAACGTGCATTCTGATAGCAGATCATCAAATTTTTTTACAACTAATTGAAACATTTATTAATAAAAACGAAAGGCAAAGCAAGTACACTGAACCTATACAAAATAGTCATGGTAGCAGATCATTGCTTAACAGAACTAAAGTTAAAATAAATGGCCAGTTTTTATGTGTTCCAAATTGTAAAATAAAGAATGGTCCCAAACATGGTCGTTGAAAATCAAGAGGATAACACAATTAGCCATAATGGTGCTGATTAGATGCTTTGGGAACTCTAGTGAATGACAAAACCAGAAGCAATGACTTATAATTTGGTCGGAGAACACATGATCGTGTCCATTCTCTACATCAGCAACCTTTGCTAAGGAAACTGACAAAAAACAGATGTAACATTAAGGACTGCAAGAGGGAGGAGGGAAGTATAACACTCAGAAAAAATAATAATAATAATCTTACCTCTGTTTGATTGTCTGTTGGTAACACCATAAAGGCCAACATAATCATCAGAGCTTCTACTCAAAACATCTGAAGCTCCATGTCCAAGGCCAAGACCAAATGAACCAGACCCCTCTAGCTCTAGAGGTGACGAACGCCAAGTTGGGTCCCCATAAAATGAACCGCCTTCATAAATTTCTTCAAAAGACCCTCTGTAACTGCCATTCGATGCAGCATACGATGATGGCAGTGCAACACCAGTTCCACTATTTCTTCCATACCCTACCCCTCCTGAACCAAAATTGACTTCTCCACTGCCATAACTAAGATTGCCACTACTCATGTGGGTAGTTCCAGCACCTCCACCTTGAGCTGAGTTAGGAGAGGAGCTCCAAAGTGTTCCAAAATTGCCAAAGGAACCAAGTCCTGAATTTCCACTTCCCAATCCCATTAAAGGACTAGGGTTTGCGGAGTTAGCAGCATAATTAAGACTCACATTCCCCAACAAGTTACGGCTTGCTGAATTTAGGATTGCACTATTTCCACCATTGCCCACACCATATCCAATGGGATTAACATTCCTATTTGAATTCCCAATATATGAAGGGTTCAATCCGCGTCCAAGGCTGAGGTGAGAACTAAGGTTTACATTTCCTCCATAGCTTGGACTCAACCTGGGCTCATTATTCAATACAGTCCCATATCCAGGACTGAAGGGATGAAATCCACTGCGACCAACTGTAACTGGACTAAATCTATTATCCACTCTATGTCCATAGCCCCCAACTGAACTTTGATTGTATCCCTGAGTGTAACCATTAAGGAAGCTGCTAACTCTACTCAGACTATGGTTATATCCACCCATTTGGCCCCGACTTGGCCCTGGAGATAGTTCTTTAGGGACAGCTCGTTTAACTTCAACCAGTTTGCCATTGAGTTCATGAAAGGTTTTGTACAACACTTTCTCCACTGCTTCCTCTGAATCATATGTAATGAACCCAAATCCTCTTGGCCTTTGCGTATTATGGTCATACATCACCACCACATCTGTTATTATCCCAAATTGATCGAAATACTTCTTAAAATCATTTTCTGTGACTGTGGATGCTAAACCTCCTACAAATATCTTCTTTGTGCGGGCAGGACCAGGAGACCCATGCATGCTGCCATTGTTTCTGCTCAGAATATTCTGATCATCCCTAGGAACTGCTTTTTTTGCTTCAACCTGAGATTGGAAAGCTAAAGGATGAAAAAATGGACTTAATAGACCTTTAAAATACAAATAAGAGTGTCTTAGATGTATACAAACACTGAAATTTTAAATCAAAAAAGAACATTAAGTGCAAGATTGGAAAAGACTTTAGTGTCTTCAAATGCCAATGAAGGTGATATGGAATCTAAAGATTCAATCAATAATCTACAAATCATAGGCTCGTGAGAGTTAAAGAGAAAGCATGACAAAATGCCTTATATTATATCTATTTATATAATTTTGTTATAGATAAATTAAAGCTCATCCTTCTAAGGTTCCAATCTATGATTCAGCAACTCCACAAGGACCGAGCGAAAATGATAGCAAGTGACAATGAAGCATAACACTTGTGAGCATCGCTGAACTGTTTCCAGCTGAATTAAACTATCGGCAATTGTCAGACCAAACCTTCTTCTTTCTTTTCACGAATAGTAATGCCAACACACTCATGGTCTAAATTTTGTTTAAGACTCCCACCATTGTCCCTAATTTTCCAAGAAATTAAAATCTTCCTGTAAATACTTCTTGTTATTTGCACTATCCAAGTACTGTTTTAAAACTGCCCTTCTAAACAAATTGCTTCTCCCAGTAATCACTCTTAAAATCTCTAGGCACGGTTACTTCTGTCTGTAAACATCTTTTTGGCATTGCCATTCTAATTATCTGTCATTCCAGAATCCATTGTACAATCAAGTAAACAACTTCTCAAACATTCCTGAAGTTGTTAAATTGAGAAGCTCATACTGAGAACACTTTGATTGCCATTTTTTTCTCGGAGAGTTTTGTAATCCTATCTATCTGAAACAATCATACAGACAAACGCAGAGCACATATGGCGACTAACTCAATAGTGAGATAAGGTCAACAAAACCCAGCACCTGGAAAATAAGCCAAGCAAAGAAAAACAATATACATTACATTTTTAAGCTTTCACAATCAACAGAGAACATGTCAAGAGTTGTTTCAGAATTCCCATTCTTATAAAAAATAATAATAATAATAATAATCATTGAATCCTGATGAACAATAGAATATCCAGGCACACTTAAATTCTCTATTGTAATAATAGATTCACCAACCTAAATCTAAAATGGGCTCTGATTCACTATGTCAGCAGGGAAACAATACAACAGTATAGTTCTAAATTCAATGAGTCAAAGCCAGCAGAAATGAAAACATGAATTTAAATGTGCAAACTTACAGTTCTACCATCTATCACATGCTTCTCCATAACAACTCTTTCTGCAACAGCAGGGTCTGCAAAAACAACAAAACCGAAACCACGGGCACGACCAGTGGCCCGATCCTTCATTATCACAGCTTCCACTACTGCTCCAAAAGACTGGAAATACTCTTTAAGTCGGTCTTCATTTGTGTCCCAAGATATTCCTCCGATAAAAAGCTTACCAGGCTCCATTTCCATTCTACACATCCATTTACCACGAGCCCATCAGTTTAATTTCCAACAATCATAAATAAAAACAAATTGATAAGAAGATAATCACCTTCAATTTAAAAAAAAAAAAAAAAACATTTTTCTCCTACACCAACCAAACTAGTTTCAGCGGATCTAATCAGTTACTCATAATTTACTAAAATCCAAGTAAAATACAATCCAATAGTAGCGTTCTGGGGAATATAGAATTCTGTGTATCATAAAAACCATGAAACAAACATGGTAATGCGGATTGGAGAAGAAGATGTACCTCATCACAGAATCCATCGAAAACTTGGATGCACTGATTGTTAGATAAGAAATGGGTATTCTTGGATTGAATCCAGGAACCTCGGAGCATCCACCGATCAATCGCCGATCGACCAACAACCCAGGAATCCTAGAAACCAAAGTGAAAACAATTTAAATTCAACAGAGGATGAATAAAAGATCCAAAACAGAACATATGCTTGGAAAGGAAATTGAAAACGCAAGCATTTTGTAGAAAAAATATTACCAACAAATGAAGACGACCCAGATGAGAAGTTTGAGAGAATCTAAGATCTGAGAAGAGGCATGATATGAAGAAGAGGGCGTGAGGCCCTCCTTTTCTCTTTCTCTTTTCTTCTCCCTTTATTTCTTCTTTCAATTATGGTTGATTTATATATATTATGTAACCAAAGCTATGTATGTATATCAGACAGAGAGGATTAGATGTATGAGAAAATAATTTGCATCTCATATGTGTATTATATATATATGTCTATATAACTATATATATATAATAGATTTGGCTATCTATCCTCTACCGTGTAAGAAAGTTTACGAGGTGGAGTGGATATACGGTGTCCAAGATCTCTTTTTTGATATAGAAGAACAAATTGTTCTGAATATTTCCATTTTTTACTAGTTTTTTGGACTCTCATTATTCTCATTTGCTCCCCCTTATTTTCTGGTTTTTTCTACTTATAGCCATTGCCTTTCCAATTCTATATTTTCAGAAGCAAGATATCCAAAACTATTTGCTCCTGTTACCTCATCTAGAGGCCTACAATGTTGTAAAAGTTTTGAGGAATTCTTTTCTTTTTTTCTTTTTTGTTTTGTTTTGTTTTGTTTTTTTGAGTTTTGAGGAATTCAAGATAACGGTGAATTTTTTTATTCTTTTTCATTAATTTCCATTCAAACAAATTTTGATCCATTCCATGTTACAGCGGACGAAGAAGAGAAAGAAATAGATAATATAGAATTAAAATTAGGATATGGTCCTTTCTTAAAAAATAAATAAATAAAGGTTAATATATATAGAACATGTGTGCCTGAAGTGAAGAGTGGTGTTGTATGATGAGTTGAAAATTAAAATAAAATTCAAAATTTCTTGTTACCTCTATTTTATATAGAAAAGAATTATTTTTTATTTTTTATCTTATCATTTTCAATTACATGATTAATTGATATTGATATCATCACTTAAATACGTCATATCAATAAACATGACGGTAATTATAAAGAGAAAACATATATACAATCTTGAATTAGGATATTATCGCATAATTTTTTTAAAATATAAGACTCATATGAAGAAAAAAAATTCTAATTTTTTAATAATGAATTTCATTAATTTTAAAGCGATTACGTAATAATTATGCACTCATAATTGTATGTAAAATTACTCGACTATAAAATCTAAATTGACAAGTGACATTACTCTTTTATAGATATAGATAATGCTCTTAGGTAAATCTTTACAAAAATTGTTACAACTTTTATGAAATTCTTGTGAAACAAAAATAGTCAAGCTCAAAATAAGAATTATCCAAATGGGGTCTTAAAAGTTACCAACATTGAAATTTGGAAGATAATCCATGACCCAGATGAAGAAACTTTCTGGTTTGGGCTAAATTTCAAATTTCAATTCAAGCTTAATCCATTGACTTGGTGTAATCAAGAGTGGTCAGATGTATAATATAAATAGTGTTAAAAGGATGGATGATTTACTCACATGCAATGTAATGATTTAGGGGGGTTCACTTGTCTCTTTGATTCGCATCTACTTTCTATTAAAAGCATCATGTGGCCATAAAAACAATCAATTAGAGATCCAAGGGCTGTACTTACAATAGGAAAGCTTGCTGATCTAATCCTATAACAAAATTGGATTCTTTAATTGTCTCAAATGGAAAATAATAATGCTAAATATAATTATATCCATGTTCAAATTTCATACATTCTTGTTAAAAATAAAATAAGATCTATTATTAAAAAATAGGTTTTTTCACGTAATCTCAAATTTGTCTATTTTTTAAATGAGTTTGCATGATTTGCAAATTCAATAATTGTACAAACTACAAAATTACAAATCATGATTTTCTTTTTCTTTTTTAAATAATAATAATAATTCTACTTAATATTCTATATACCAAATATCTTTTAACTTTTTTCGTTTTTTTTTTATAATAAATACGTAATGTGTGGTTGATGAGTAGAACAAGTCAATTAATTTCATATGAAAAAAGTATAAAAAGTAAAATAAAAATAAAAATTTAAAATAAATAATATATTATGTGGAATGCTGAGTAAGATATTTAAAAAAAAAAACATGATATGATTTTCTTTTTCAAGGGCATTACTAAACTAATATCAAATTTTAAAAAAATATGCCCCGAACTATCCAAGCCATCAATTTGTAGAACTCATCTGTATAGGTGGCCCAACTTTTTAATTTAATATTTTTATTGTTATTTTATTCCTATGAAATTTATTATAAATTAATGGGCAGTTAGGTAATTTTTAGCATTATGCGAGGGGTATTTTAGGGAAACTAAAACTTGGTGGCCCCTATGGTTCCATTCCATTTAACCTATGAGGCTGAGCTTACAGGCTAAAAAATTGTTGGGTGTAAATTGATGGTTTTTATAGTTTACGGGACAATTTGAAAAAATGATAATAAATTGGGAGTGTATAATAAAATTAGTTTTTTAGCAATTATGTGGTGGGGAGACTATTTGGAACTGTATCAACCATATGATTAATTTGTAGGACATTTTTCCTTTGAAATGGATTAATTAGTAGGACATTGACATAACATAGTTATGGCCCATATTTTTATTTTTATTTTTTTTATAATTGACAATATAGGCTGTTAAATAAGCTTCAATATTATAATAACATAATAGGTAGAAGTTTTCTCTCTTTTCTTTTCCCTCTATTCAAGCAATTTACTAGATCGATTCAAGGATTCTTTTTTTTTTTTTTGGTTTCATTTTCCATTTAGTTTAATTTTTTTCTTAAATTTTTCAAGTCGAATCTTGTCGATTTTATGATTTTCGACAATCTCTAACCAACATGCACCGCCCTTTCAGTCTCTCACTCATCGATTTTCAAGTCCAAGAAAGAAACCTACTTGGCACGTTCATCGCACGCGTTGCCCATGCCATGCATATCTTCTATGTGTGGCCACATCCTAGAGCAATTTTTTAAGTTATGCACGCCCCACTAGTTTCAAAGATCTCATGTCCTTTGGATCTACTCATCCATTCACCTCCTCAAGTGGTGCGTGTATTGCACACGTCACCACAACTTGTACTAATCCTTTACCAGCGACTCAACACATATTCCGACTACTATCTTATATTACTATTTTTTTTAACTGATGATCTTGAAAAAGTGATTGTAGACCTCTTCAAAAATATCTCAAAATAACAAGTAATAGTATACTTATCACCTTTATTGCTTTTAGTGGAGGTTCCATCGCCACCACCAATAGTTCAATTGTTCGCATTTTTACAAACAAAAATAATATGTTTGTAAAAAAGAAGCGAGTTTATTTGGGGTCAATCATTTGTATGCATATAGCATCGAATTTTATTACAATAAATAATTAGAATTATCATCTAAATATTTTTAGTGTGCACAATTGTCAGGTTACGTTGGTTAATTTACTTGACAAATGATGTCAACTATGTTAAGATCAACCAAGCACTCTCTCTAAAGCTATGTTTGGATAGTGAAGTGATCTAATATGATATCGCTCCACTATTATTTAATATTTTATTATTATTCTTTCACTACTTTTTATTTCTGTTTACAAATCATTTGAGTTTATTTCATTATCTAATCACAGCCTAAATCTTTGTAAGCAATCATAGTGGAAGGAGTTACTTTGACTCCTCCTCCCTCCTCCTTCCCTTATCATTTTGCTTAGTTGTTCCCTTTTTTACAATCTAAAAGACACACATCTCACCAATAGATATTCGGGTATCGATCTTCATTGAGACACTTTAGCATCTCTTCTATCTTACGAGGGCACAGGCGCACGCATCATATGTATATGCATTATATAACTACATATTCACTCAATTTTCATTATTATTTACAGATCATTTAAGACCACCCAATTTTAAATATTCTAAATTTAATCTTTGTCACGTAGTCAATCATACAAAGTTAATACAGTCGCGTGTCATATTTGCTTATTGCCAAAATGTTTATCTAGATGATCATAACCATACGACTATCTTCCTCCTTATTAGGTTGAGGCGTAATGAAAATGCAAATCTTTTATAAGTGTACCAAAAAAAAACTACAATGTCTTTCCGCCAATTGTAGTTATGAATCATGATGTACTACACCAAACCATCTTTTATAGCAATCTTTTCCCGAGCTTCGCTTCATTGCCCTCTTTTAAGTATTCATGCATAGAGTTAATTGCAATATTATTGTTTTTTCTTATTTATCCTCGGCTTTACTTTAATTCATTGATGATTAAAATAAGTGTAATGATACACTTACAACTCATTTTACAATCAGCTAACAAAATTATCCTACTTTATTAAAATAATTTCATTTTTATAAATTTCCCACAATTTAGTTGTAAATTAAAACCTTTCATTAACAAACGTAAGGCACCATAAACTTCATTAAGAAGGTAATTACTCCTGAGCCCTTGAAAGTAAAATGCTTTGACTAATGATATAAAGTTATAAGACAAAGATTAATTAATTACCAAAAGAGGCCCATATTAATTGACCACAAGGGTTGGTTTCTTATAAAAGGATAACCAAGTCTATTTAATATGGTATAATTAACTCTATTTATTTGTAATTATTATTTTTTAGAATAAAATTATACTTTATCACTTCAAACTACGGTTATTTTAAAATAATTTCAAGATAATTTTAACCATTGAATATTAAAAAATGTGAACAAATTATTAATTGGTAGTCGTTTTACAAAAAGATGATAGAAGATGTGTTTGTTAAGCCTCTCTTTATTTTTTTAGAACTATTACATATATAAAAATTATACAAATAAATTCATAAACTAATATAATTTTATAAAATTCGTTAGATTCATTTTATACTAAAAATAAATTTACAATTGTAATTACTAGAGTTTTTTTTCTATAGTTTTTTTTGTGATTAAAGTGTTTTTGCTCATTTTCTCCTAAAAAATCACAATTTAATTGTCATACCTACTACGACTTGACTTTCTCTCTCTCTCTCTTGAAAGAAAAAATTGGTCAATTATTTCTTTTTGAAGTTTTGTAAACACTATTTTGTTTTGTTCTATATTTATATTTTGGGTTTTTATCAGATGTGTGTATTTTACAACATATCATTTTTGATACCTAGTTCGTATTTATTGTATATGTGGGTGTATATATATATCTATATATAATCATAAAAGAAATAATATTTGTTAATTTTGCATCTCAAAATAAATAAGGATGGCATTTAAATAAATAAAAATATATATTTATAAAATAATACTAAAATTACAAAAATACAAAAGAAAAAATGTTAGTTGATTTAAGTAATATATTAGAGCTTAGACCCTAATTTTGATGGTGCCGGCCATTTATTATAAAGGTTATGTCATGTAGCACGATTGCTTGATGTGGAGGAAAGGGATGATCTCTTCTTCCTACCAAGTATATATGACTTGTTTGAATTGAATTTTATCACCCAAGTGGTCTTGCATTTAGAGAATCTTTTGAAAATGATAGGTAATGGCCTCCTCTAATATCACATGAATCAATGTGGCTTCTGTTGCCAATTGTTTGCAGGCTATAGATAAGATCGATCATATTCAAGATAAATAAATAAATAAATAAATAATATTTATGAAAAAATAATATGGCTTTTAACTTTAAAAAAAAAAAAAAGATCGACAAAAAAGTGGGAGGGAGTTGTGTGAAAGACAGAAGGGATTGCTTGGCACCAACAACCCATCAAAGAATACAAACAACAGACAGATGCATCAAAATTAATCATTTTTGGTATTTATTTATTTTTGTTTTGTTTATTCAAAACATAGTTGTTGGACAAAAGAATACTACGTTGTCAATTATGGTCGATCTCATAGAATTATTCTCCCACGACAGGTCAGATGGCTTATTATCAACTTGATAATTATAATACCTTGAGATAGTCAAATGACCATGGACAGTAGTTATTTATATGGTCAAATACTCTTATGCAGAAAACAACCAGGAGAAACATTATAACTGAGAAAGCAGGAGAAACATTATAAGATTTTAGTAGAAAAATGTTTAGATCATCAGTAAGAATATGGTGTATTTTTTTTTAGAATAATTCTACATATAATCATGAGTGCATAATTGTCACGTAATTATTTTAAAAAATAGAAGAGTCTACTATTAAAAAATTAATTTTTTTTATGTGAATCCTATATTTTTTTCATTTTTTTAAAAATTGGTTATGTAACAGTGTCTCAATTCACGACTGTATATATATTTTTTCTTTCTTTCAATGCCAGACATTCGACTTATACTGTTGTATATTTCAGACCGACGCATCAATATGCCTCTTAGCGAGAATTATTTTTTATATATAATTTGTTGAAAAAGTCAAGATCAAATTAATTTAATTATACTTTTAAAGTAATTCTACATACAACTATAAGTGCGTAATCGTTACGTAACTACTTTAAAAAATTGAAGAGTTTATTTTTAAAAAATTAATTTTTTTTTTATGTAAATCCTATATTTTATTCATTTTTTTCAAAAATAGTTATGCCACAGTATCTCAATTCACGACTGTATATATATTTTCTCTTTCTTTTAATGCCAGACTTTTGACTAATACCGTAGTATATTTAGGATCGACGCATCAATCTACGTATTAGCGAGAACTATTTTTTATATATGATTTGTCAAAAAATTCAAGACCAAATTATAAATTTAATTATACTTTTCACATTTATCTCTTTATATATATGTGTGTATATATATATATTGATAATTTGACATGGTTATGGTATTGTATTGGGTTTATTGTTCTCTTCTTTTTTCAAATGCATATTTACCTATAAAAATACAAAATAAGGTATGTGTTTTTGTTATAAAAAATGAAAAAATTTAGGTATAAGTACGTCTATGCGTACACTTACTTATATAAATAATGTTTTTATATAAATAATAAAAATATTATTTATGTAAATGAATATACGTACAAACCTACTTACATCAGCACAGCTCTAAAAAAATTCTAGTGCCAGCGAGTTTCGGGTATGCCAAGAAGGCCTTTAAGCCCAATCTGTGGCCAGCTATTTTTGCCGTACAAATCACCTTTGATTTTCACAGTTGTGATTGATGGACGTACCTGTATTTCTGCAAGAAATTGACATGAAGGGCCCACAAGTCGTTAAGTTTATTTTAACAACAATTGTATTATCAAATTCGCCTCAGAACTTGTTTAATAAATTGTTTATTTGATATAATTTAATTTAAAAAATAGATTTTAAATTTTATTATTTAAATAATATAAATTTAACTTTTTCAAATTTTAAAATAAAATTCTCAAATTTTAAAATAAAATTAATATTAAAAAAATATTTTATAACAATAATTTTTTTTAATTTTTATCTCATCTTATTTTATATCATTTTATCTTTAAAAATAAATCACACCTTAGTAATTAAGTAAGTAATTTTTTTAAAATTATGATTTTTTATTTTAAGTTCAAAACAAATCAGACCTTAGTAATTAAGTAAGTAATTTTTTTAATGTTGTGATTTTTTTTAAAAGTTTAAAACTTAGTAATTAAGTAAGTAATTTATTTAATATTGTGATTTTTTTTAAGTTTAAGAGGATTCTAAAAATATATGAAAAAAGTGAAAAAATAAATAAAAATAAAAATAAAAATAAAAATAAAAATACACTATTCGAGATCCAAATGTGGATCTGATTCGGTGGCTGTAAAATTACCTTTATATAATTACAACACATGCTTCTTATGGTCAATTATTATATAATAATTATTAGGGTGTCCCGTCCCACACCTATCGGGCGGAGGTCCTTGTCTGAACACCAATGGGCGGATTGGACCGTCTGGCGTCCACCAATTGCCCACTCACGGTGTAGGCAACTGAAACTAAAAAAAAAAAAAGTCAACAATCCAAGTTAAAATTTAAATCCTTGACAAAATACTAAAATACACAACAAATCAGAAAACAACAAAAACAATCATAAATAAACTAGAAAGACACAGAAATAATGATACATTTATTATTAGTTTACTATTTATTTATTACTTTTAATGTATTTTCTTTTAAATATTTTTTTAATATTCTTAATTATTAAAAAAAATTAGAAAATATAATTTTACTAATAATTACTTTCTTAACTACTAAGAAAAAGAAAATTTTAAAAAAATTTTAAAAATTAAAAAAAATAAAAAAATGGTAGAGGAGTTGTAGATGAATAGTAAGAATATTATTATTCGAAAAACAAATATGAATCTATAAAAAACCATGACGACAGTCACTCTACACGTGTTGTCGTTGGTTTTCACAGCAACATGGCCACAATTGCTTCAAGGAGGAAAAGAAAAAATTGAGGATGAGAAGAGCAATATGCGCCTAGAGGGGGGCGAAAGAGAAATTTCAGGGGCTAGGGGTCTTAGGTTTAAGTAAAATAACCCATACAAAATTTTTTTAGTGGCTTAAAAATACCATCCATCCATCTTTAAAAGATTTGATAAAACTTAAGATAACTACGTCGTTTTGGGAAGAACTCACCAAATTGACGTAGTTTTACTAATAATTTTTCTTATATATTGTGTATATGTGTGTATTTATTTATATATAATTATATATCTATTGGGTTAAGCTTAGGATGACCTCTAGTTGGGGTGCAAGTTATGGGGGCAATTATGCCCCCCGCCCTCCAATCTGATATCTGGGGCGGAGTAGTGTTGGCCGGGTGGATGAGATGCAGTGCCTCGCCACCTACTTCTTTTGACATTACCTTTATTTTTTAATTTAACTTTGAGCTCTGATCTCAATTATGACTTAATTTAAATATGTATTATTTATATTTTTATTATATATGTAACGACCTAAAATGGTAAAATTGTACTTACATGACTTTTTTTTTTCTCAAAACAATTTAAAAAATGTGACTGATTTCATTCGTTTTAAAAATCTTTCAATTCATATGTTGGGTGCAAGACTTTTCTTTTGGATCTCGAGTCTTCCTTGAAACCCTAGATTTTCCTTTGGAGCCTTACGTATTTCCATACATCATAGCATTCATTTATGCATAATTCATTTTTCTTTTTCTTATTTTCCTTATCTTTTCTCTCTTCTATTCTCTTTCCTATTTTCTTTTTTTTTTCTTAATCAGTTCATTTATAAAATATCGTTTAGAAGCATATATATGAACCAAACGCATGTGCATGCACTTTATCATGGCATTCTTCCATAAAATTATGAAATATAAATCTCAAGTCTCATTTTATATTTTTCAGAAAATATATCAAATAATTATTACGTATAAGTATCCAATCACAAACATATAATTACGTAATTGGAATTGATAAAATGGGCTACCAAAAATGGTTATTACGTACATATAATAGCATTTTCAGTCCTATTGTCTTTTATTTACTATTATGGTAAACTCTAGAGGGATATGAACATAACACTTATCTGGTCTCCATGCCATTTTCATACCATACAGTCTAGTCACAAGTGCATCATATAACAATTAATAACCAACATATAAGCATACACATAATTAGCATCAATATATATATATATATATATATTTAAAAGCAAAAGAACAAAATATAGAAAGAATTGCTTATCAGAATCTTTTTCTCTTAAACCCTAGCGTCGACATTTTTGTGTGCCAACCCTAGCCGGCGTGTGTCTCCTCACTGCCAGCACAGACTAGGTCAATGGACGTCGGTGACTTCGCCGAAGGCCGTCTGGCATCGATCCCTTCTTTGGCAAGGAGTTTGTCCAGCCGGCGAGTGACCACTCACCAATGTCGCAGACAAGTTCGACGGGTCCCTGCGTCTTCACCGAGGGTCGTCCGATGTCAGCCTTTCCTCTGACGAGCTGTACTTCTGAGATTTCGTCTATTTTCATCTGTACATCGACGCAGAGAGAGTTGCTTACCTCTGGCTAGGCTACTGGGACTATTCTGACGTTGTTTTTTCTCCGGCGACCGCATTTTTTGGCTGCTTCAGTTTCGGTGCAGATCTGGTATCACACCACTTATGAGTGTATCACTGCACGAAGGCTGAAATGAAGCTTGGGAAGCCCTTGCATTTGTTATCATATTTTTTATTTAACATGGGGCAGGTGGTCCGATTTTGGATGGAATCGAAGGTTTTTGAAATTTTACCAAAAGCATGGAGGTTTTCTTTGAACATTATGGAGAGAAGCAGAAAGGTTTGGAGGTCTATAGTTATGGGTAGCAGTGGTATAAGATGGCTCGTGACCACAGTGGAAGCAGCTTTATAGGAGGGAAGAGATCTAAAATTTTCAAAACATTTACATGAAGGAAACCGTGCATTTACGGTTCAACGATGCTCTAATGTACATGACAAATATCTAACTGTCACTAAACATGGTGGAGGAGGCCAACGGAGTGTTGTAGCCATTCCTGAAGGGTATGAAGGCCAGGGTTAGGAGAAATTTGCTGTTGAACTACGCAGAGCTGCAGATTTGTTTTTTCCTTTCATGCAGATGGGTCAAAGAAGGTAAGCCAGAAGAGGGCATCCAATCACGAGAATATCAACATGGAGGTGAATCAAAAAGATCGCAAGAAACTGGGGTCTCAAAGTTAATTATATGCAACAGTTTTGAAGGCGGGACAAGCTTTAGGGTCTAAGAGTGAGGGGAATTGTGTAAGTGGTTTGTAGTTCATGCAAGCCCAAAATCAGCTTAATTTGATGCACAAAACACTAAAAGAGATAGAAACCCAGCTTGCTAAATTGAAGACAACGATTGCTTTCCTATCTTCGAAAATAGACTTGCCTTTGGTTGGAGGGAACAAGATTGCAAGAAACAAGCATAGGATAGGCTCGAATCCTCTAAGCTCAGATAAAGAAAAACGGAAAATTGGATTTGGTCTTCCTATAACTAGATCCAAGAGAGTGTGGTGGGTCAAAAGAAAAACCAGGTTAGAAGTTGGTTCTACATCGAGTATTGGTGTTGAAACATCCATAATGGAATGTGCTTCGCCACAGGTGATACAGAAAAGACCGATAATCAGTGTTACACCCTTGGTCAATCCCGAAAAAACTATGGCTCACACATCAGAGATAAAAGATAATGGTGTAATATCAAGTTCTGAAAGAGATGTAGTGTCCGTCGAAGTGGCTCATACAAGGTTGTTAGAGTTGAAGGGTTTGCCATTGGAAACTTGCGAGGCTAGTACCATTGGAGTTGTTGAGGACGCACGGGATGAAGGCTTTGGACACGATGTTTCGGGAGAAGATGTTGTCCCCTTGGTATCTCTTTCTCTCATTGGATCATCATAGAATTCGATTTTGCAAAAGGCTTATGAGATCCAACATGTCGTGAGAATTTCACATGGAGGATGTGAAGATCAATTTAAAGCATTACTCACTACGATCGAGGCGAGTCACTCGCGTGACTTTAAATCAAGTTCTAAGAAAAGTAGGGAGTTGCAACGTCTTTCTTGGGGAATCAATTGCGACGCTTTTGGCGGTAGCTCAAGTCGGAAAACTAAAGGGAGGACATGATGTTCTCATAGAGGGTGTTTCGGGTGGAGTATTAGGCTAAAGGGAGGGCATGATGTTTTCATAGAGGGCTTTTTGGGGTGAGGTTGGGGAGGGGTATTTCATTCTTACTCGGGTTTGATGTATTTTGGCTAGTTTTTTACGAGGTTTTGAGGCTTATTAAGAGTTCTCTAGTATGGGATAGGTGTTTTCTTGTATACATATAGTGTACTTGGTTACTCCTTTTGATATATATAATATTTTTACTTTTCAAAAAAAAAATATTTAGATATAAGCAATTAAATTAGAAAAAACCTACATTTCATTTAGGACACTTTCCCGTTATTTCTATGTTCTTGGAATCCTTACTCAGCAGGGATCCACTTCCAGAAACTAGGACACTTTCCCTCTATCTCTGGGTTCTCACGTGATCCTTACTATGTTTCACTTTCAGGAATAAGTTTACAGACAATACATTTTCCAATTAACCTCATACCGGCACATGACTTAGATCGACCGAGTCACACATCCCAATACTATACAATGGATCCGACGCTACAGCATCAAAGCCCACGCATCATCATCATCATCATCCTCACCCATGCATTCCATGCAATATTAAGCAAGTTTTGGAGCTTAACATTGTATACCTTTGTTCAGGACAGAATATATATTATATATGGTAATTTTATTGGACACATGTGTCACCATATACACATGTACCCTATATCCACGTCACCTAAGATCAGATGTAATAACCCAAATTTTTTTAGATAAAACATTTGCTTGAGGATATTTGAAAAAAAAATTTAGAAATATATTTTTCCATGGAAATAGAATTTGAGACTTAAATGTATTCTAAGATAAATTTTGGATTGACTTTTGGATATTGTAACAAGGTATCAACTAAAGAATAAAATTTGGACCTAGAAAGAGATAAATTTCAATATTTGAGGAAGAAATTTAAGAGAAAGTGATAAAACCAAATATCAAACACTTGGTGTGCCCGGAATGAGCTATCGGGCGGGTCTGTCGGGTTTTCGTGTAATGAGCATAACTTCTTCATATCAAATTCAAATGAGATGATTCAAATTCGTATAGAACCATAAAAAGTAAATATAGAAATTTTATGTTTTGCGTTTTTGAAGATAACGACTGGAGCAAGAACTAAATTAGGTATTAAGTGGACGGATAAGAATATGAGTCAACTGGTGACTGACTTAAGCAAAGTGCACCGACCTTGCCATGTAACGAAGATCAAATTAGTTTTTCAGGTTTCTAAACCTCTTGAAATGTGTGGAAACATGTGGAAAGTTGATAATAATTCATTTAGAAGCCTTGGTGGATAAGAAAATAAAGGAAAATAAATAGAGAACTCGGATTGGATGTTCTCGTGTAGGTTTTGACATATTTTGGTGAATTAATCATATCTCTATCATCTGATCTCGTAAAGAAGTGATTCAAAATCCTATAGAACCTTAAAATTATTATATTAAACTTTCATGTTTTAAGTTTTCGAATAATCAAATTTTATTAAGCTCTTATTTGGACTAGAACGTGGCTGACCCTTAGGGGAGGCCAAGTGGCCAGATACATCCATTGGAAGATTTCTTATAATGTTGTTTTGTCTTTACCCCTATGTGTTGAAACTTTTTGAGCCATCGATCAAGATCATTTTATAGGTAGATTAATCTCAACCATGAAATTAAAATATAAGAAAATCCTCATAAGATTAAGGGTAATGATGAGACCATAAGTGTAAGGGACACATCACCCCAATCAGCCAAGGGTGTGCTAAAATGCCCAAGCACTCTTCCCTTTCTCCCCACTCCTTTCATGCCTATGAATAGATGCATGGGATTATCTTCTTTCCCCATAAAAGTAACAAGTTGGCCATAGTAAGAAATAGCTAGGAAAAATACATACAAAAATCCACCCACATCACCTAAGTGCTAAAATAGAGCTAATTAAGGGTATTGAACAAGAAGTGGTGCAAGACCAACCAAAAAAATCTAATTTAGTTTTGGAAAAATTATTAGTGTATATATTAAATTAATCTTGGTAGAGAATCAGTGGTTTAGTAATTGGATTATATTTTATATCTATTTGAGATTAATCTTTACTTATGTGTTAAATTGAAACATATTGAATTTTGGAGTGGTTTTTGCTATGAAAAAATGCTAGAAAACTTACGAAATTTTAAAAATATATTCTATGATGTTATATGAAGAGAATTATGTAAAAATATAAGATTTTTCTATGAAAATGAATAAAGAAACAACTTTAGTGAATTTCGGCCTTAATAGGATTATTATTGGTAAATTTGATACCTTTTGATAAATTATACATAAATTATTCATTTGATATTGGATTTAACTGATTTAAAAGGCTATAGAAATCTAAGAGAAATATCTACAACTTTTATGTTTTAACTTTTAAGATATAAGAACTCAATAAAGGACAGAATTGGAATTGAAGTCAGAATCGAGTTTATCATAGTAATTGATATGACATAAATGTATGTACATGTGATGTATGCTATTGTGCTCACATATTTATATGGACATAAAATATGCATGTCATAAATCTAAGTTTATGCATATGCATGTCATAAGTCTAAATTTATGCAGATATTGCATTTCGTCACATATATGTGTCATCATAAGTCATGAAATATATTTTAAAAAAATACATTAAGAAAACTTTACAAGTGGAAAGATTAATAAGTTAGTCACGTCATGACGGGGACCAACGATACGCCCATATGATTGACGTGTCGGCAAAGACCTAAGCCTGTCGATGATATGAAAGCCGGCAGGGACCTAAACATATCGATGATACTAAATAAGTAAGATCCGACAGGGACCTAAGCTTGTCAATGATACGAAATTAGTAATATTCGATGGGACGTCTGTCAATGATACGAAAGGAGTAAAACTCATAATGTTACGAAAGAAAAGAAATAAAAGTTTAAGTATAATTGAGTGGGTCCATGAAGAACATAAGTCTAAGTCATACATGAGTCACATGAAGCATGCCATAAATGCATACTTTGACTATCTGGCTTGTACGTAATTATTTCACGATGTCTATGCTTTTATTAAGTTACGTGTGTATTTACTGAAATTTCTAATGAAATCTCACTCTTTTATATTTCTATTTTTGTTAAAATAAAATTATGTGGTAGGATTGATGGTTGAGAAAAGGGAAGGCTAGATGACTTAAGAAAACTCAAAGGAACCTAGATGGTCACGAGGTTAGTCTAGGTTTTGAGAATAAGTGGGTTATGAATGTAAAGATACAATGATATATTTCAGAATGAATGATGTGGATATTTTGATTTTATTTCACCATGTGATTATTAGAATTTTTTTTATTCAGAATTTTTTCGCTACAATTTGTATTAAGTTTCGATAAGTAACGAGATGAATAGTCTAGTGTTATTTACCCTGACACTTCAATTTGCGTTAAATTATGAACGTAAATTGGGAGCGTCATAGAATTGTATCAGAGCAATACAACTCTGGGTAAATCCATATTGTCCTAAAAAAATATCACATGGTAATATAATTGGCTTGAATCTTTATGAAGTAAGGTGGATTTGGTGAATGATTTGGGTGCCAAAAGTTTATAGTTTTTAAACAGAAAGATAACTTGTGATGAACTTTGGTATATTTCAGAAAGATAAAATGATAAGAGAACAAGATGTCGGTAATGATCGAAGGTTCAAGCTACATCAATTTTAAGGATCTAGAAAAGAGATTTAATTGAGGATAACTTGACAGAGGGTTTTAAGTTCTCAGAGATAGAATATGAATAATCATTTGAAGGATAAAGAATTATCCTTTGAATATGTGAATTCGAAATTAACCAATTAACTTGTTAGTTTTCTATTTGATGGAGTTTTGGCCTTATCGATGGTATTCGATGATTGAGGTGTAGTATGATGAATGAATGGGTTTTGGAGAATGCATGTCCTTGTGAGTTGATTTGGGAGAAATATTTTGTTAGGTGTGAAATATTGATTGGAGGAGATGATATGCTCGAAAATACCAGTTTAGGTATAAGCGTTTAATATGGTAGGCTTGAAACTTTTATGGACATGGATTGCTTTTACAATATTGAGTTTCAACCTCCCAAATTTTGAGGACGAAATTTATTTTAAGGAGGGGGAGAGGATGTAATAGCCCAAATTATTTTAAATAAAGCATTTACTTGAGGATATTTTAAAAGAATTTGTTAGAAATATATTTTTCTATAAAAATAGAATTTGAGACATAGATGTATTCTAAGATAAATTTTGGATTGACCTTTGAAAATTGTAACAAAGTATCAACTAGAGAAATTCAATTTGGACCTAGAAAGTGATAAATTTTAAAATTTGAGGAAGAAATTCAAGAGGAAGTGATAAAACCAAAGATCAAACACTTTGTGTGTCCGGAATGAGCTCTCGGGTGGGTTTGTCGGGTTTTCATGTAATGAGCATAACTTTTTCATATCATATTTGAATGAGGTGATTAAAATTCTTATAGAACCAGAAGAAGTAGATATAGAAATTGTATGTTTTTTCTTTTTAAAGATAATGAATGGATCAATAACTAAATTGGGTGTTAAGTAGACGGAAAGAAAAGAGTCAATTGGTAACCGACTTAAGCAAAGTGCACCGACCTTGCGATGTGACGAAGATCAAACTGGTTTATCAGGTTTTTAAACCTCTTGACATGTGTGAGAACATGTGTAAGTTGATAAGAATTCACCTAAAAGCTTTTGTGGGTAAGAAAATAAAGGAAAATAAATGGAGAACTCGAATTAGATGTTCATGAGTGGCTTTTGACATGTTTTGGTGAATTAATCACATCTCTATCATCTGATCTCGTAATAAAGTGATTTAAAATCCTAAAGAATCTTACGAGTATATCCTAAAGAATCTTACGAGTATTATCATAAATTTTCATGTTTTGAGTTTATGAAGAATCGAATTGTATTAAGGATTTATTTGGACCGGAATGTGACTAACCCCTAGGGGAGGCCAAGTGGGCAGATACACCCACTAGAAGATTATTCCTATAATGTTGTTTTGTCTTTACTCCCATGTGTTGGAACTCTTTGAACCATTGATAAATATCATTTTATAAATAGATTAATCTCAACCATGGGATTAAAATATTAGAAAATCCCCATACGATTAATGGTGATGATGAGACCACAAGTGTAGAGGACACATCACCTCAATCAGCCAAGGGTGTGCTGAAATACCCAAGCTCTCTTCACTTGCTCCCCACACCTCTCATGCCTATAAATAGATGCATGGGCTTCTTCTTTTTTCCCATGAGAGATACCAGTCAGCCATAGTGAGAAATAACAAAAAAAGAATACATAAAAATTCACTCACATTACCTAAGTACTAAAAGAGAGCTAATTGAGGGTATTGGAGAAGAAGTAGTGCAAGACCAACCATAAACATCCAATTTAGCTTTAGAAAAATTATGAAATGCATATATTAAATTAATTGTGGTAGAGAATAAGTGGTTTAGTGATTGAATTATGTTTGATATTTATTTGAATTTAATCTTTACTTATGTGTTAAATTGAAATATATTGAATTTTAGAGTGATTTTTGTTATGGAAAAATGTTAAAAAAATTATGAGACTTTAGAAATATATTCTATAATATTATATGAAGATAATTATGTAAAAACATGAGATTTTTCTATGGAAAATAATGAAGAAATAACTCTAGTGAATTTCGGCCTTAATAGGATTATTATTGGCAAATTTGACACATTTTGGTAAATTGAACATAACTTATTTATTTGATATTAGATTTAACTAATTTAAGAGGCTAAGGAAATCTAAGAGAAATATCTACAACTTTATATTTTAACTTTTAAGATATAAGGACTCAATAAAAGACAAAATTGAAATTGAAGTCAAAATCGAGTTTATCATAGTAATTGATGTGACGTAAATGTATGTGTATGCGATGTATGCTGTTGTGCTCACATATTTATATGGACATAAAATATACATGTCATGAGTCTAAGCTTATGCATATGCATGTCATAAGTCTAAGTTCATGCGTATGTTAAATTTCGTCATATATATGTGTCGTCATAAGTCATGAAGTTTATTTTAAGAAAATTTTACAAGTAGAAAGATTAATAAGTCAGTTACGTTATGACGGGGATCAACGATACGCCCATATGACTAACGTGCCGACAGGGACCTAAACCTGTCGGTGATATAAAAATCGGTAGGGACCTAAGCCTGTCAATGATATGAAAACCGGCAGGGACTTAAGCCTGTCGATGATACTAAATAAGTAAGATCCGACAGGAACCTAAGCTTTTCAATGATAAGAAATAAGTAATATTCGATGAGGACGCCTGTCGATGATATGAAATAAGTAAGACTCACAATGTTACGAAAGAAAAGAAATAAGAGTTTAAGTATGATAGAGTGGGTCCATGAAGAATATAAGTCTATGTCATGCATGAATCACATGAAGCATACCATAAATTCATATTCTGACTGTCTGGCTTGTATGTGATTATTTCACGATATCTATATTTTTATTAAGTTACGTGAATACTTACTAAGATTCTCAATGAAATCTCACTATTTTATATTTCTATTTTTGTTAAAATAAAATTATGTAGCTGGATTGATAATTGAGAAAGGGGAATGTCTGATGACTTAAGAAAATTCAAATGAGCCTGGATGGTCATGAGATTAGTCTAGGTTTTGAGAATAAGTGGATTATGCATATAAAGATACAATTATATTTCTAAGAATGGATGATGTGGATATTGTGGTTTTATTTCATCATGTGATCATTAGATTTTTTTTTTATTCAGAACTTTTTTGCTACGATTTGTATTAAGTTTCGATAAGTAACGGGGTAAGTAACCTAGTGTTACTTATCCTGACACTTCAATTTGCGTTAAATTAAGAACGTAAATTGGGATTCACAGAATGGTATCAGAGCAATACGACTCTGGGTAAATCCATATTGTCCGAGGAAAAGATCACATGGTAATATAATCGGCTTGAATCTTTGTGAAGTAAGGTGGATTTGGTGAATGGTTTGGGCGCCAAAAGTTTATAGTTTTTAAAGAGAAAGGTAACTTGTGATGAAGTTTGGTATATTTCAGGAAGATAAAATGATTAGAGAACAAGATGTCGATAATGATCGAAAGTTCAAGCTACATCAATTTTGAGGATCTAGAAAGGAGATTTAATTGATGATAACTTGATAAAGGATTTTAAGTTCTCAGAGATAGATAGAATACGAATAATCATTTGGAGGATAAAAAATTATCCTTTGAATATGTGAATTCGAAATTAACCAATTAACTTGTTAGTTTTCTATTTAATAGAGTTTTGGTCTTATCGGTGGTATTTGATGATCGAGGTATAGTATGATGAATGAATGGGTTTTGGAGAATGCATGTCCTTGTGAGTTGATTTGGGAGAAATATTTTGTTTGGTATAGAATATTGATTGAAGGAGATGATGTGATCGAAAATATCAGTTTAGGTATAAGCGTTTAGTATGGTAGGCTTGAAACTTTTATGGACATGGATTGTTTTTACAATATTGAGGTTCAACCTCCCAAATTTTGAGGACGAAATTTATTTTAAGGGGGGATGTAATAGCCCAAATTGTTTTAAATAAAGCATTTACTTGAGGATATTTTAAAGGAATTTGTTAGAAGTAAATTTTTCTATAGAAATAGAATTTGAGACTTATATGTATTCTAAGATAAATTTTGGATTGACTTTTGGGAATTGCAACAATGTATCAACTAGAGAAATTCAATTTGAACCTAAAAAAATATAAATTTCAAAATTTGAGGAAGAAATTCAAGAGGAAGTGATCAAATCAAAGATCAAACACTTGGTGTGCCCGAAATGAGCTCTCGGGTGGGTCTGTCGGGTTTTTGTGTAATGAGTATAACTTTTTCATATCAGATTCAAATGAGGTGATTCAAATTCGTATAGAACCAAAAGAAGTAGATATAGAAATTTTATGTTTTTCCTTTTCGAAGATAACGACTTGATCAAGAACTAAATTAGGTGTTAAGTGGACGGAAAGGAATATAAGTCAATTAGTAACCGACTTAAGTAAAGTGCACCGACCTTGCGATGTGACGAAGATCAAACTGATTTCTCACGTTTCTAAGCCTCTTGAAATGTGTGGAAACATGTGGCAAGTTGATAAGAATTATATAGAAGTCTTGGTGGGTAATAAAAGAAAGGAAAACAAATGGAGAACTCAGATTGGATGTTCTCGGATAAGTTTTGATATATTTTGGTGAATTAATCATATTTCTGTCATATGATCTTTTAATAAAGTGATTCAAAATCCTATAGAACCTTAAGATGATGTTTTTAAACTTTTGTGTTTTGAGTTTTTGAAGAATCGAATTGTATTAAGAACTTATTTGGACTGGAACGTAGATGACCCCTAGGGGAGGCCAAGTGACTGGATACACCCGTTGGAAGATTTCCTATGATGTTGTTTTGTCTTTACCCCCATGTGTTGGAAGCCATTGATCAAGATCATTTTATAGGTGCATTAATCTCAACCATAGGATTAAAATATTAAGAAAATATCCATATGATTAGGGGTGATGATGAGACCCCAAGTGTAGGGGACACATCACCCCAATCAGCCAAGGGTGTGCTGAAATGCCCATGCTCTCTTCCCTTACTCCCCACACCTCTCATACCTATAAATAGATGCATAGACTTTTCTTCTTTCTCCATGAGAGATACCAGTCTGCCATAGTGGTAAATAGTCAAGAAAAATATATAGAAACCCACTCACATCACCTAAGTGCCAAAAAAGAGCCAGTTGAGGACATTAGAGAAGAAGTGGTGCAAGACCAACCATAAATATCCAATTTAGCTTTGGAAAAATTTCTAAATTCATATATTAACTTAATCTTGGCAGAGAATCTGTTGTTTAGTGATTGGATTATATTTGATATTTATTTGAGTTTAATCTTTGTTTATGTGTTAAATTAAAACGTATTGAATTTTGAAGTGGTTTTCCTATGAAAAAATGCTAGAAAACTCATGATATTTTAGAAATATATTCTATGATATTATATACAGAGTATTATGTAAAAAGATGAGGTTTTGCTATGGAAAAATATGAAGAAACAACTTTAGTGAATTTCGACCTTAATAAGATTATTATTGGCAAATTTGATACCTTTTAAATTGGACATAACTTATTCATTTGATGTTGGATTTAACTAACTAAAGAGGTTATGAAAATCTAAGAAAAATATCTACAACTTTTATGTTTTAACTTTTAAGATATAAGAACTCAATAAAGGACAAAATCAGGATTGAAGTCAGAATCGAGTTTATCATAATAATTGATGTGACTAAATATATGTACATATGATGTATGTTATTGTGAAATGTTCTCACATATTTATATGAACGTCTAAATTTATGCATATGCATGTCATAAGTCTAAATTCATGCATATATTACATTTCGTCACATATATGTGTCGTCATAAGTCATTAAATCTGTTTTAAGAAAATACATTAAGAAAACTTTACAAGTAGAATGATTAATAAGTCAGTCACGTTATGACAGGGACCAGTGATACCCCTATATGATTGACATGCCGACAAAGATCTAAGTATGTCGATGTTATGAAAATCGACAGGAACCTAAACTTGTCGATGATACGAAATCTGACAGGGACCTAAGCCTGTCGATGATACTAAATAAGTAAGATCCGACAGGGACCTAAGTCTGTCAATGATACAAAATAAGTAATATTCGATGGGGACTTCTGTCGATGATACGAAACAAGTAAGACTCACAATATTATGAAAGAAAAGATATAAGAGTTTAAGTATGATAGAGTGAGTCCATAAAGAATATAAGTCTAAGTCATGCATGAGTCACATGAAGCATGCCATAAGTGCATACTCTGACTGTCTGGCTTGTATGTTATTATTTCACAATGCCTATGTTTTTATTAAGTTACGTGTGTACTTGCTGAGATTTTCAAGAAAATTTCACTCTCGTATATTTCTATTTTTGAAAAAATAAAATTATATGACAGGATTTATGATTGAAAAAAGGGAAGGCCTAATGATTTAAGAAAACTCAAAGGAGTTTGAATGGTCATGAAATTAGTTTAGATTTTGAGAATAAGTGGGTTATACATGTAAAGATACAATGATATTTTTAAGAATGGATAATGTGGATATTGTAGTTTTGTTTCACCATGTGATCATTAATTTTTTTTTATTCAGAACTTTTTCGTTACGATTTGTATTAAGTTTTGATAAGTAAAGGGGTGTGTATTCTAGTATTACTTACTCTGACATTTCAATTTGTGTTAAATTATGAACGTAAATTGGGGACGTCACATCAATATAGAATACGTTGATCACCTGTTTGTGCAACAAGTATCATAGATCGATATCAATCTTCTATATGTCAGTTGAAAAGACTAACCTACTTCCCGGCCCTTTACAAGTTCATCTTAACACTTAATACGACAATGTCCATCTCCAGTGTACCTCCGTCGTGTCACGTAGTTTGAGATTACTATTGAGCTACACAAACTTCTAACTCAACATAAGTACAGCCCCTCATGTACTCTTGTCATGTTTCCATTACTTCATTACTATGCAACTTCGTCGCTTCACACATACTTCGAGCATAATGTGGCTAGACAATGACAACCGTCACTAGGGCTACTTAAGGCTATTCATATGGGCTCGGTTTAACCCGGTCCAAATTGATAACCGGATATCCAGATTCAATATATGGGTTTCGGATCATATAAAATGGGCCGGATACCCACTTTTAACAAAACCAGATATATATGGGCTGGTTCAAACCCAAATCGGATCGGTAACCGGATACCCACTTTCTAAACCTAGTACCCGCTTTTAAAAAACGACGCCGTTCTACACATTGTTTCTTCGACTGCATTCCTCACCTCCATCATCTCGAGTCCCGACTTATTCTCTGTCTCTGTCTCTCTCTCTCTCAATCTCTCGATCTCTCGATGTGAAACCTAGCCTCCATCCCTCTACGCGAAACCCTCCATCCCCGTGTTGAGTTCGTGACCCATCGTCGTCTCCATCGTCTAATCTTCATCGCCGAATCTGCATCTCCGAATCACCGAAACCCTAGCCTCCATCGCCGTCTCCTGTGTTGTTCGGTACTCTCTCTCTCTCTCTCCTCCTTGAAACTAAGAGTCGGCGTGAGGATTAGGAATGGATTAGGACAAAAACCCAATTTGATTATAGGGTTTTATTTAGACCTTATCAATCATTGTTTGCATGCAATGGATTTCTATGTTTTTATTTGGTTTTGGTTGTGAATGACTTTATGGGAAAATGGTTTAAAAAACACTAGGATTCTAAGTTAGATAATGGTTCGATTGTATATGGCTTTGCTTTTGTGGATTGTGCTGCATTAAAAATTTAGATTAATGGTTCAATCAAGGATGATGCATCCTGTGCTGCTCTTGGGGCTTTGCTGATGCAAGTATGGGTTAATGTACAGATTGCTTTTTGCAAAATTTGAAGAACCCTTCTTTGACTCGCACACCCACACATTTTCTCCAATAATTTCTGGTGCTCTAGTTTTTCCCCTGCCTCCAGAAGCGAAGATGAAAAAGAAATTGATACTTACTCTTACGGTTTTAGAACATAGCTTGGCCTTTTTTCTTCTTCCTTGTAAATTTTTTTAGTTCTTGCTTGACGTTTGTGATGGTTTTCAGTTATTTTGGTTTCTGGTTACAATTCATAAATTTTTAGGTCCCGTAAAAATGTCCAAGCCAAACACAGGAAACTCAGTAAAATTCATATTGGTTAGAGGAGCATACAACAATATTTAGAATCATTAGAATCTGAAATGGGACATTCTGATACCAAAATTAGATGAATTCATGTAATTGAAGTCTTCCCATTTAGAATTTTGCGTTGGTCGGGCTCGATGCAACTTTCCTTCTTTGTTTTTTGAGCTCCTTCTTTGTTTGTTTGTGCACGAATTTATATCATGGATTCATGAGCTTCGGTTTGTGAAGGAAAATGCCATTATACTTTTATACTGTCTTATTTTATTCACTCTACTTATATATTTATATATTTAAAAATATATATATTCAATGGTTAAAAACTTGCAATAAGACCAAGTGAAATACATAAAACTTCAACACTTGTTATAGGTAATAAAATGTAAGGCCAAATTCCTCGCCCTTCTTACACCCTGCTGTTCATACAAACTCTTGTTAAGCCGCTTGATTGAGCAGTTTTGCAGATTTCGTGTGGCTAGTGGGGGAAGTTCTATTGTGGCTCAAAGGAGGCCAAACACTACTTATACTTCTTCTAGTAGCTCGAGTAAATTTGACATGAAGTTAGAAAAACACTTTGAGCAGCATAGGTTTATGGAGTTTAGATCAGAACTAGATAAGTATTTGTCAGAGGAACGTGCAGGAAAATCACTCAGTTTTAATATCTTGGATTAATGGAGAGTTAATGCCGTCAATTATCCCATTCTTACTGAGGTAGCACGTGATGTGTTAGCCACCCCCAATTTCCACTGTTGTCTCAGAGTTTGCATTCAGTACTGGAGGATGCATCTTAGATCCTTTTAGGAGTTCATTGTCTCCAGAGTCTGTTGAAACTCTTATTTGCACCCAAAATTGGTTAAGGAGCAAACTTGTTGACATACGAGAGTTGGAAGAATACGTAGAGTTGATGTAGCTTGAAGGTAAGTTTAAAACATGAAATATTTTTTTAATATCTATCGAACTTATTTTATTATAGATCTAACTCAAATTTTCAATTTTTTTTAGATGATTATCTAGTAGCTTTATCCGAGACTGAGGCTGGTGTGAGTCAGCCTTCCCATTCATGTTGAAAAACATTAGAGTAAGTGAAAACAGATTAGCATTAATCCTTCTATGTTCTAATTTCTTTAAATAAAGTCTCCTCTTTTGTTTTAGGTCTTCGTTGGGGGACTTCAAAACTTAGCATTTGTGATTTATATCTTTGTAAGTATATGTTTTAACTTAAATATTCGGTTAATTTTGTTTAATTTTTTAATACAAAATTAAAACGGTAAAAGGAAAACCCAAAAAACACAGCTACAAAAGACATCAAGACACGAAATCTCTAATATTTATTAAAAAACAGAAGATAATCTTCTTTTTTTCCAATTTCTATTTAATTGTATGGATATATATGCAGGATGAATGATTCATTTCATGGAAATTATTTCTAGCTTGAGAAGAGTATCTTTTCTAATATATACATAAAAATGGCACCTGCAGCCTCTCATTTCAATATTCGCATAGCGAAAGTGTTTGGATAATGCACTTCTTCATCAACTTGTTAATGTTGCTGTTGCATCTCCTAATTCCTCTTCTTTCCTTCCACTTCAACAAGCCAAGGCTTTGCAGACTGGTTGATGGTCCAATACTATTCCTCAACCCAATAGTAGTAATTCAATTAGTGCTTGCCACTGGTATGGTATTACTTGCAATGCTGCTGGAAGCATCACAAAGATCGATAGATTTAATCAAAAATTGGAAGGTTTTAATGGCATTAGAAGAAAGAAACTAAATTTGTGATCATTGTAATAGGTTTTAATGGCTTCAATTTTTTATTGAATTTCTTGAGCTTTTAGACTAAAACATACACTTTAGTGGTAAAATTTGACTATTGAATATTGAAGGTTCTACTGATGATTTGGTTATTTAATTTTATTATTTGGTTCTTTAATGATTTTAGAATCATTTTCCGATGTTAATGCAATGGATGTATTGGCTTCTCTAGGTAGCTGCAAATAATCAGAAAATAATAGTATTTTCTTTGACTAAGGACAAGGCCTTTGTCTTTTTCTTTTCCCAGTCCTAAGTCACGAATCCCATTTACCAACTTTTGATGCACTGCAACTTGAAACTGAAAACTTGAGATAGAAGAAAGGTATTTTGGGATGAAAGTTCTTGGAAAATACTTATAAGGATGAAAGTTCTTGCACATAGATTTTTTCTTAATTCTATGTTGTCTTTCAAACATTTGACCCGAAACTTGTATTTGTTGCTTCTTTACGTTATGATGTTATGAAAGCCGAAGGTCCCCCCATTTCATTTCAGCTCTAATTTATATGCAATAAAATAATAGTATTTGCTGTCTACCAACTGATTTTAGACCCCCAAAAATATGAGCAGTGGATGGGATGTGAAGGGAGCAGGCGGCAGCATGCATAAAGCAAAACAAGATGGCGCCTACAAAACCCATACCCATATTTGTATTATAATGGATAAATGTTCAAATAAAAGTAGAAAAAAAAGGGTTCAAATCCGAAATCCGGATCCGGATCCGAAATCATATGGGTTCCGGCCTGGATTTTAAATCCGGATCAGGTTCTAAATATCCAGATTTCTGGATTTTAAATCCAGGTCCGGGTTAAGATACTCGGATTTCCAGATCCGGAACCCGAATGCACAGCCTTAGGGCTACTAATCACATCACCACTCTAGGACATAGTTCCAGAGTTTTCAATGCTTCACGCGCCCTACACTCCTCAACCACACAACCATCCATCTTTGTGACACCTCTTAGAGTGCATTAGGACTACAGCACATAGAGTACACTCTATGCGTATTCCTTTCCATCCATACAACACCATGTAGAGTATACTAATGTGTACTCTCTCCATAATACATTACGCCATATCACATACGATACACGTTACACGATGTATCGCTTTATCTTATGGAGTACACTCTGCATGTATTGCCTAAAAACACACTGCTTCACATCACCACACGGTGAATCGCTCTACCACACGGAATACACTCCACACATACTCCCTTCACAACACATACCACAATACTATAACTGCATATAGTACCCTTTTACTATATAGCATAGTCCACAACCCTACTTCACAGCACAATTCCTAACACTTTAGCATACAACCACAACTACCACTGTAGACGCCCCCAGCATACACTTGGGATCGAACATAAACTGAAGTATTATGGACATGTAAAAAAATGCTACATACCCCTCATTCATGTCAGAAAGTAAAATACATATGCCTAACTTACTAGTAATATGCAATAAATATCGCAGCAGAAAAGGCCAAACAAAAAGGATAGGTAATAAATTTAAAATTTTTGTCAATCATCACATGGTAAAGCTAAAATAAAACTCCAAAAGCTTTATAAGCATAATACCATAATGTATCAAGTATTTAAAAAACCAAGCTCCCAAAACATAGGAGATACACAAGTTCCTTGAACTTACAAAACATAAACATTGGCTGTTACTAGAAAAGAAATGACCATGCTGCCCCTTCCTAAAGGGGTTCTTTCTTCACTTCTATATAACCGGGTCCAAAATGAAATTGACCCATACTTAGACTGCAACCCTGCTGAAGACTTACCCCTGCCGACGATGCATGAATGCCATCGAGGGACAGTGATCTGTCTGGACTCAAAACTATACAAAACCCCAAAGATTGCCAGTCCTTTGGGTCTTCTAGGGAGTTTGGCTCTTGTGATTTATCTATGCCTACAACCACTTCTATCATCCCAGAAATAAATGATAGTTGAAAAAAAAATGAATAAGATTTCAAGAAATCTCAGTAAGTATACAGTTAATATAATAAAGGCATCACAAGCATATACAAGTAAACATAATCAAATGCATGTATTGATAACATAAGACTTATTACTTATGCATATGCGTTTTCATAAAAATACTTTCATACTTCTTTGACTTTCTTTAACACGTATTCATACTATTCGTGAGCTTTTCATATCTTTTCTTAGTATTCATAGCATTACACGTCATTCTTCTTGTTCATATCATTCTTAGACTAATAGTCTTTCTTGTCATGACTTTACATATAATGTGTTGGATACCTCACGGTTTCCCAATGTACCGTGTGTTCTCCACTAGTTACCGTATCACGCTATAACTACTTTAGACGAGGTAATTACGTTATAATCATATTCTCAATAGCAGTTCGCATATTTCACCTTCACCGTCCTTGGCACCCACTAGTTTTAGGTGTGGCCTCACTCCGGAGTCCCTTAATAGGAACTATTCGAGACCTATCAAGTGTTCTTTGTCGACCCAGGAGCTTCACTCGACTTTATTCATTTCTGAATGAACCAAGAGTTCCACTAGGGTAATACCCTACCCCAGCCTTTGTGATTCTTATAGAAAAATTCTTAACTTATTTTCTTGTGAAAAATATGGTGCAAAGGACATGAAACTTATGACTTCAATAGACATGCATGCAACTTGTAACTCCTTATGCAAAGTATGTAGTTCATGAAACATATGAAACATGCACTTCCAAATCATATCTTGGTCACGCTACATCATACAAACGTAACTATATTTCAAGGAAACCATATTCATTCAATCAAAAGAAAGACAACCAACTCAACCCTAACCTAAAAGGGGTAAGGTCGAGACACCTAAGGGATTCAAAATCTAGTTTTTTTTTTCCTTCTCTTTTTCTTTTATCAACTCATGCATTCTTTTAGACAAATAAATAAACTAATTAACAAACCATAAGGGGTCTTGGCTGAAACCCTAGATGCTCATTGGTTTCAATAATCTTTCGTCAACTTTCACCAAACAAGACCCACATCTTATATCATGCATATATTCGAAATCATACACCAATGAATCTAATATTTTTAAACTCTTAAACCACTCAAGGAACTAGGGCTATATAATATCATCAACCAAGAGATGAACACCTAAAGTTTGCCTTCAAAACTCTCTATGGCTGAAACCTACAAGTTCTCAAGAATAAAATTTCTATCATCTAAAAAATGTATGACCTTGATTTAACCCTACCTGAAAATCACTAAGTTATATTTCTTATATTCATTCATCAAGTATTCCAAAACTTCCAAGAAATATCTTAGATTAAACCCTAAAGTATAACCTTAACAAAGTATAAAGATAATATAATAAGATCATCTCTCAAGCAAGCAAAAAGATAATATATATCAATCCAACAACAAGTTCACTCAATATATATACAAATAGTGCTAAGATTAGGTTAAGAGTGCACTTACAAAATTTTCAAAAACAAGGTAAGAAAAGCTGAAAAGAGCACAAGTGAACCAAGATTAAATCTAGGAAATTTTTATTCAAGAAAAACCAAATGTCCTATGTTTAAAAAGAAACCATTTGGTTTCCAAGAAAATGTCATTTTCTTAAAAAAAAAAAACTTTAGGGCCGAATGCTTTAAAAGAGAAAACCTTAGTTTCCACTTTTGTTTTTCTCAAAAATAGCTCTTGACTCATCACTCAATCTTTTCTTTATTTAAAAACCTCAAAGCTTAGGAATTTTGTTTAAAAGAACTAAATGTTTTGGTTTTTTATGAAAACTCAAATGTGTATAAGAAAATATAAGGGGCCAAAACTTTGAGAGGAATCACTCTTTAAATCTTTGCATGAAGAATTAAAAAGAGGTTCAAAAGATTGCTCACCTTTCAAAGTAGATGATTCCACAAAATCTTAGAAGAAAACACACAAGTATGCTAAGGAAAAAGTTGTTTGGATGGTAAGAAAGAGAGAAGAAAGTGGAGAGAGTAGTGTGAGATGTCTTGGCCAAAATACTTGGAGGAGAAAAAGGCAAAAAGGGTAGGGAGGAAAAAGGACATCCAAGTCGACCATGGGTCACCTAATGTTTAGAGCACTCAACCCTACTTTGAGTATGATTGACACTTAAGCATGATTGACACTAGAAAAAATTACATCCTTCCATGTGATGTGATAATGTTAAGAGAAGCCAAAAAGGATTCGGCTTCCCCCCCCTAAAAACTCTATCCCATACGATTCTCACAAGGAGGAAGATCTTATATCTTGTTTGCATATCTCAACTTATCATTTGTCAATCATTTTCCAAGATATTTTCCTCACATCTCCATCTTCCTTACACGCCTACCAATCATTCTCTTGCCCCCAAAAACCTTTTTTCCCAACTTCCCATGCAAAGGCCCTTTGGAAATCCAAAAAAGTAGATGTATTGGTGTGCCATGTGTCCCAAAAAATCTCACAAGACCCTAGGTGCCCCAAGCTTCCCTATGTGCTTCATTTGTGCCTTATCTCCATTTTGGGCCTAACTCGTATATGTCATATACAAGAAAAAGGCATATTGAAATAAAATAATAGATATGACTCCAAACATCTCCAAAAATTACTAAAAAAAATATATCTATTCCAAACATGAACAAGTTCCAATAGGAGAGATCAAGGTTGTCACACCCATAATACAACCAATCAACTTCACACAACTATTCAGCGAACTCCACAAATACTAACAACACAGTCTACAACTAATTAATTAGCATAAATACAAGAGAGATAGGTTTATACCATAATGGAAAACCCAAATATTGCTCACTTCTTGGCACGGCTAGTGGCGTTGGGAGCCACTAACTTGAATGATAACTATTTCGTCTAGGTCAGTGTCGTGACCTCAGAATGAGAATGTCTCAGGACTCTGATCTAGGATTTTGTTTACTAAATTTGGCTAATGTAAGGATGGTCATTACGATGGGGAGTTCGTTGGTGGTGTTAGAAGGGTCATACAATGCGACTTACACCATGTACGGTGACGTTAACCACATAAAGTGGTGGTTTGGGTTAGGGTGCTCGGTTTGACATAGAAAGCTAGGGGGAGACTCATTGGAGGAGGGGAATCTCATGATAGTGGAGGTGAAGTGGTGCAACCACCGAAATATGCGTATCTAGGTTGGAAAGTGTGAAAATCCATTTTCAAAGTTATGCTCGTACAAGGGAAGTGGGGCCATGGGTGGATGAGTGGAGCAAAGGGGGAGATCGCCTGAGCTAAAAGGAGCTTTTTGTGTTGGAGATGAGGTCATGAGGTGGCGGATGGCAGCTCTAGGGTGGCACACCGTGGGTGGCCCATGAGAAACCCATTTCGGGTAGAAGAAAGGTGAGGGTCGCCGATGGTAGTGAGAGAGATGCCGAAGGATGGGGAAGCCACTGGTGGAAGTGTGGAGGCCAAGGGGTGGCTCACGGTGGAGCTACCGTGGTTGGAAGTGAAGAAAACCCATTTTTGGGTTTGAGTTTCATGCAATTGGGATAAGGCTTCGTGGGAATCACCAATGATTGGGTTAGATTGGTAGTGACTAGGGGGAGTTATTAGAGTGATTGGAGGCCATGGTGGCTGACAATGGTTCCACAAATGGGTGGAAAGATCATGAAACTCATTTCGGATTTGTGGCTCGCGCAATGGAGTGAGGGCCGCCGTGGGGTACATCGGTGGCCTGAGGGTGCTCACCAGCCTGAGGGGGAGCGATGGTGACTAGCGATGATGGCTGGTGGCTGGTGGTAGCGTTTGTGTGGGTTGAAACCGAAATGGCAAGGGGAGTTCTTGCGCGCAATAGAGAGGAGAGAGAAAGAGATAAGGGAAAAAGTGAGGATTAGGATTTTTTCTTTGGACTATTTATAGACCATACGCTTTGAGATCTTCAAACGGATAAATAATGTGCTTAAAACATTGATCTAAAAACACATAAAACCAATTTAACTTAAAACATTGAGATGGGTCAATATATAATATTATTTTAACTTAACTCTAATTTATAAAATAATATTCCCCATCATTAATTAAAATGATGAAACTTTACTAATTATTTAAAAGAATAAAGCCATATATTTAAATTAGAAATTTAAAACATAATTAAAATCCCAGAATATTTTAAATATCTAAAACCATGGTAACTAAAATAGTTTTGTATAATTATAATATTTTGTAGTGTTCCTAAATATTATACACTACAAAATATTATAATTGTATTATCTCATAAATCTAGTTTGGATCCAATAATAGTAAAAATATCTCATATAATATTTCTAGAAAATTTAAAATATTCGAGAGCATTATAATACTAGATATATTTTAAAATCAACTGTTATCTTTTAAAAACATGACATCGTGGTTAGACATATGTATCGAGATCTGACATGTGTATAGAGACTTGTCCCAATCGAAAGAGAGAGGAATAGGTTGTCACATTATTTTCTTGAAATTCATTAAACATTAGAAAATATAAGGAGCAAATGTTACAATATATATTCGTGTAAAATGTCTATAACTTATGTAATTAAATTTAAGAATATTAATATACTAATAACTAATTATATGTACACAATATACATCGTAGTATTATTATCATACATAGTACATATATTAGGATATATGAAACTTGACTAATTAATATATATATATATATTGTAAGATTATTCATTTATTATCTATATTATAATATAATAGTATGTAACAAAATTCTAATATAATATTATACTTGTATTTGAGTGGCTAGTTACGTTTCCTATCTGTGAGGGGGAGTATCCTGAGTGTGGATACTCCCTAGAATTGCTCCTGTGATTATTCAAGAGTGGGTGATTGGGGGATGGACATTTCTATTATATCATGATGATGGATCACTCATGGTACTCTTACTTGTTTAGTTGTTATTTGGGGTTTTGGGTCTTAGTTTGGGATTTGATTGGACAATGATTTGATTGATTTTAGTTGATTTGGGAGTCTGACATTAAAATTATGAATAGATGGTATATCACATTTTTTTAGTTTTTTATATATAAAATCTTTTTTTGGGATAATGTTTCTATTAAACTTCAAACTTGAAAGCGCACAAAAATATCTATTATATGTAAAGCCTTGTTTAAAAATTGACCAAATATGAATATAAAATAAAAATAAAAATCTAACTCCACTCCCTATAAATCGGAGTCAAAGTTAGCTCAGAGTCTACATAAGTTGGAGTGGAATTTCTTGAACATAAATTTCAACTTAGTCGCTAGTCAACTCTAAAAATAAATAAAAAATAAAAAATCAACTACAAAAACAATTTCCTAATCATTTATTGATTATTATAAAAAAAAAAAAAAGTTCAAAAACAATTTTTGTGAAGAAAAAAATTGAGTTTTTCAAAGAGAAATGTTACACCCCTTATATATTATTTGTTATATTTCATTTAAGGATAAATTATTTAATGTTATATTAAAGGAAGTGGAGAAAACAATAAATATAATTTTTCTTTTTTCAAAATATCATAAAATTATTGGAAAATACTAAGTAGCCCATGATTTTGCTCTATCATTTTCACTGCTTATTTATTATTATTATTTTTTAAACTATTGAAAAAGTAACTAGTAAATATATGGGATTAAAAAAGTATTTAAAAAAATTAAAAAGTATTTAAAAAAAATTAAAAATGAATTGGGGCCATGGCCCACAGTTGTGCATACTGGGCGGCCCATTGTCTAAAACTACATGTGTACAGTACACATAGAGTTTCTGAATCCCAAAGAGAGAACCTTCAAATCGGATCTGGTGTAGAAACTTTCTTTACACCACTGAATAACTGATAGCTTTGCATCTTTTAAGAAACGTTTTAGTCTCGATGCCAAAATGATTTTCACACCAGCCAATAATAAATGGCTATGTAAAAATTTTAAAATTGAATGAAATAAACCCGCATGCACAGACTCTCTCTTTCTCTCCTTCTTTCTCTCCCTCTCACGCCATTTGCATCTCTTCAACTAATTAACATATCCTCTCCATTCTCTCCCTCTCGAGCTCCCATCTACACTCTTTCACGCAGTCGACGGAAGCCCTAAACATCGTCTTCAAAGTTTGAAAGGTGAAAGGGATGAAATTAGCGTGAACAACCCAACTAGACATTTATTGCACCTGCCAAGTATTTATGGCACTAGGGGACAAAAACGGAGGTGATGGGACTAAAAGGAAGGTAGGCAGGGACTAGGTCTGTAGGGTTTAAAGAGGTGCATGAATTAATGGGTGGTGTCAGTAAAAAGTAAGGTGGTGAAGGAAAAGAAGAATTTGACCAGCACACGCAAGGGAAATAGCTGACCGTAATGACCAAAACTTGGTTATAAAAACTTGGATAGCTTTTACTTCTCCAACATCATCTTCTTCAGCCTTCCCTGAGAGCTTTGACTAATGAATTTATCTGCATATTTATTTATATATTTTCCTGTATAAAGTGAGCTATGTGAGACTGTAAAAATTTTAATTATAGTATATTCTCATCCCCAAATATCTGTGGATGTAGGTATTTGCTGAACTACGTAAAATTGTGTGTCCATCTCTATTTACTTCATCTGCTATTTAAACATGTACCATCACGCTAGAACCTCGATGGGAGCCCCTAACGACCCAAAATGAAACGTAATTCGCACCCGTGGATTGGAAATGATTCTTTCTCTCATCCCGACCTGTTGGCCGATTTTTATGGCCTCAACAGTGGCACCGTCTGTGAGATGTTTAAAGTCAGAGGTAGAAAAAAATTAATTTTTCAGCCTTCTAAATAAAAGTCTCTGACCGACTCAGCAAAAATTTTCCCTCCAGATTAGTGTGCTCAACCATCTTATTCTTATTTTTATCTGTTATTTTTATCATTGACACAAAGAAAAGACATGGACACCTGCTCAATCAGTCTCGAGCTCTTATCTCAAAACACCTATTTGTTTATTTTCCCGATCGTCACAAACACATGTACTAAACATGCGATGTCCTTGAACACACTCGAAAATATGGTGTACTGTGCACTTAAGTATACAGGAATGCAGATGTGTACTATGCATGCACAATGGGGCATGCACGTACTGTGCATGCATGCACAGTATGTCATGCATGTACAGTGCTCAGGGGTGCAACGTGATGCACCCCGAGCACGGAGTGACCGTCGAGCGCCACGGTCTACCGCCGTGGGCATGACTGGCCTGCAGGCGGTCTCCATTGGGAACGCCGACGGCTTCTGTCCTTGTTGGAGTTCGGATGGGCCACCGTTCCCGTGGTGTAGTCTCGCCGGATTCTCTCTCGAGTTTACACCAACTCGGGATCATGCCCAGCCAACCCGTTGCACCGGAGGGTCGCCTGCCGCTACCATGGAATCCACCGGCGTCTTCTGTCATCGGTTGGGTAGTCGCCGACTGGTGACCCTACTAGAGGCATTCTCACCGCACCTCTGCCTTCTAAACGGCTAGGTGCTCACAGCCCAGCCCTTCTGTTGCACGAGAGGGGCACTCGCAGCCACCAGGGAGTCACCGGCGGTGTCTGTCCTGGAGGGAAGGTCGCTAGCGATCCTTGTGTCCTCGGTAGCTCAACCTCGAGCCCGGGGCGCTATAAACCAGGTCAGGATTGGACCCAACAGGTATCTCGGATAGTTGGCCGTGCCAACAGCCACCAAATGTCCCACCGGCAATCTCTGTCTTCAACCGAGAGCCCCCCTTTGATAGAAGGTGGGAACCGATCTTGACAACCTCATTTGGTTTGGAGGTTTCCCAGTGCACCATCACTTGGCTCGGATTCTCCCAAACTCCACTGTGCTCAGGATCCACCTCTCAGACTCCCTCAGCTCGAGATCCACCTCCCGGACTTCCACGGTTCGGGCTCCACTGGCTCGGGATCCACAGCATGGGCTCCCAACAGCTCGGACACCACCAGGCTCGAGATCCCAACTCGGACACCACCTTGCTCAGGATCCCAGCTTGGATGCCACCAGTCCGAGCCCCACCAGCTCAGGGATCCTCCAATCCAGGATTCCAATTCGGGAATCCTCCAGTCTGGGCTTCACTAGCTCAGTCTCCACCTGCTCAGAATTCCCCAGCTCGGACTCCATCAGTTCGGGATAGTGCCGCTCGGGTTATGCCTTCTCTTGAGCTCAGGAAGCCTAGCTCGAGATTGATTCCCCAAGGGAATCACTCCCAGGCCACACTCAGAAGTCAGGACCACCACTCGGGATTTATTCTTGACTTTTGAACCTCAATTGGAAGCCTAATCAATCCTTCCATTCTTTCCTAGATAGGCTATCAATTCGAGAAATCGTTCCCACCACTCCGTTCAAGCTTAGGATACACTTCCTCGAGCTTGGACTTTCCCGTAGGAGCTCGAGAACACACTCACTAAGAGTTGCTCATTAACTCTTCAACTCACGTTTAGCTCGAGAAAACAATTGTGCATGCACTCGGGGAGCATGAGATCCGCAAGATACCTCAACTCAGGGTTCACGAGCTCGGACTACCCTAACTCGGGGTGCCTCAACTTGGGATTCTCTTTGGACCAAGCACCAGCTTGCATACAACTTAGGAGCGTCTCTCGGGAATGAACATCCTCTACACACCGCGCAAAGGGTTCATTCAACTCATTCAGGACCTATGCATTTGGGACTCACCTGAACCACTACCTTGCCACAAATAGCCTCACTCATTGACTCCAACTTAGCACACCCACTCATGCTGCCCCTGCTCGTGATCTAGTCATCCCGAACCCAGTGTCACGCTCGAGATCCCTCACGCAACTCCAGCACAAACCTTCATGGCTTGAGCACCTCTCGGAACATTTACACAGGACGCCTCTAGAGGAACACTCTCCTTTATGGGATTCTGCTCACGAGACCCTCACCACATCACACTCGAATCTCTGTCTTAAGGCACTACCTCACAAAGTGCATGTGTGCATAGGGACTATGCGGGTGCACCGTAACTACACCACTGCAATCTCATGATAACACGTCCCGTATTTGGGATACCCATTTGATCACGTGCATAGCTCCATACCTCACATGCATAGCTCACCGAGTCGCCATATAGGCTCGCATACCTCCATCTACTCAAAACTCGCCAGCTCGGGAACCTGACTAACACGGACACTATCTCGGATTCCGACCCAACTCACCATCACACGGGCTCACACGCCCCTCGCCTCATCCAGTTGCATAACATACACACAACTCGCCTATTGTGCCACTAGGGACACTCCTCACGAACACACTCGAGACCCTCCACGACACTCATGCCATAAGGGATCATATGTACGACTCACCTTCACGGGCTCCACCAGCTCGGGGGTCCAGCGAGCTCCCTCCATCTCTCTCGGGATTTATCACACAACCCCTTGCTCAGGACTCACATCACACATGCATATTCGGGCCAAACACCTTACACACATCTGGAAACTCGCCTCACACGTAAACCCACGGCATCACACTTAGGATTTATTCATTTGGGAACCACTCCTAGTCTCTGTGCTCTTGGGACTCACCTAGACCCATTCACGTGGATCCATTCCTCAAGACTTGGAATTTTGTCAGCCGCTCGGGACGAATCATGCCCTCCTTGCAGGCACACCAACCTTAGAAGGTCATCAGGAACCATACTAAGCAGCTTGGGTTCTCATTGTTCATGTACTCGGGCTCACCTCGCTCATGGAAAACTCACAAGCTCAGAATACTCACGCTCTATAAGAGCTATCTTCCTCTCCTTTTTGCAGGAATCAGGCAACTACCACCCATGCCTCGACACTCGAAAATCGACACTCAGAAATAGATATTCAGGATCTCACGGCTCCTCACTCGAAAGTCAAAACTCAGGAGACTACGCTCGGGATCTCACGGCTTCTCGCTCAAGAGTTGACATTCACAAATTCATTGCTCGATGCTCGACACTCGACACTCGAAAACTTTTTACTACAAACAAAAATACATCGGTTTGTCTCTCTTACAATATGTGAATTTATTTTTGTACTAACAAAGTTATTGCCTACAGCATGGGATGTCAGCGCGTTATCACATCCCGTGGGATCGGTCTATCCACCTACGCAAAGTAACAGAATCCTGCGGAGCCCCAGGCGATGCACTCCCGTCGAGTCTTTCACGATGACACCTCCAGCAGAGTCTCAGGCGATACACTCTCGTCGAGTCTTACGCGATGACACCTCCCACGGGGTCTCACGCGATGACACCTCCTGTGGAGTCTCACGCGATAACACCACTCACCGGGTCCCATGCGATGACAGAATAGGCTTTGCCCCCTCATCACAACAAAATCTCATTGACAGCTCACGGGGTTGTTGAATCAACTACATTTCGCTCGAAGGCTCACCGGGTTGTCGGATCAAAGACATCCTGCATGAAGGCTCACAGGGTTGTATGGCCACCCACAACCTACCCAAAAACCCACATGTGCAAAGGTTACTAAATCCCGTAGGATCGGATTACCCACCTACACGAAGTCAATAAAATCCTGCGGGGTGATAGTCGAGCCCCAACCTCGCGCCTCAGCTCACCTATGCGATGATTCCTCCCATAGGGTCCCACGCGATGTCACCTCCCGCAAAATTTTGAGCTCCGCACTCCCATCTTTAGTAGTCAAGTCCATATCCCACCTTAACCTAACTCCACAGTTGCATTTTACGCAATCAGTATTTTTAGGAATTAGAAGACAAACCACCACTTTCTTAGAATTTAGGATACAAGACAACAAGGCAGAATTCCCATCAAAGTACCTTTGCTAAGAATTCGTGGGGTACTGAAAGGGATAAAATCAGCGTGAACAACCAAACTAGACATTTATTGCACCTGCCAAGTATTTATGGCACAAGGGGACAAGAAGGGAGGTGATGGGACTAAAAGGAAGGTTGGCAGGGACTAGGTCTGTAGGATTTGAAGAGGTGCAGGAATTAATGGGGGGTGTCAGTGAAAAGCAAGGTGGTGAAGGAAAAGAAGAATTCGACCGGCACACGCAAGGGAAATATCTAACCGTACTGACCGAAACTTGGCTATAAAAGGACTCGAATAGATAAAAGAATGGGACTTGGACTCTCTCCCTCTGGAATAATTTGGACAACTTCTACTTCTCCAAAATCATATTCTTCAGCCTTCCTCGAGAGTTTTGACTGGCGAATTTATCTGCATATTTATCTGTATATTTTTCCTGTACAGAGTGAGCTATGAGAGATTGTAAAAATTCCAATTATAGTGGATTCTTATCCTCAAATATCTATGGACGTAGGCACTTGCCGAACTACGTAAAATTATGTGTCCATTTCTATTTATTTCATTTACTATTTAAGCACGTACCATCATGCCAGAACCTTCTTAGGAGCCCCAAATTACCCCGAATGAAATCAAATTCGCGCCAGTGGATTGGAAATGATTCTTTCTCTCACCCCGACCCATTGACCGATTTTTATGGTCTCAACAAAAGTTAAAAGAAATTCTATTTGGCACATACTTAGCTCCGTTTGGATTTGAAGATAAAATGCGTTGAGATGAATTTAGTTTATTTTTTAATATTATTATTATTATAGAATTTAAAAAATATATATCGGGATTTAAAAAATATGTATTGAGATTTAAAAAATATGCATTGAAATTTAAAAAAAGATATATAAAAATTTATGTTTTGTATAAAAAATTAAAAATATAGTAATAAAATAAAAGTCCCTATTCTACATCCAAATGGAGCCTCAGCGCGATGGGCTTCACTGGTCTTTCTGTTGGTCTGTTGTTTCCGATGGGTGGGTAAAAAAATTACTTTTGGTCTATACTTTGTGCGATTTCCTCCATTGCTATTATGTTTGGTCTCTTTTGGTCTGTTGTTTCGGATGGGTGTGACTCTCGGAAACTGAATGTTGGAAATTAGAATTTTGCTGTCCTCTGCATGATGGCAAACAGTTATGCTTGGATTAGGGCCCAAAATTAAACAAAAATCAAATTCACTCTCCTTTATCTTCCATTTGAGACTGACCTAAAGTGCACTCTTTGTAAGCAAAACGGATTTTTTCAGGCTTTGGCTGGGCTAGCAAGAGATGCCAACGCTCATCTGCATTATCGAATTAGTTCTATTTTTTCAAAGAAAGAAGAAGATTTTGGATCTCACGTCCGTGCCCATGTACGTACACTGTAAATGTCGCCCAATTTAACTGTAATTTTCAACTCTCCCATGTTCTTTCCAAGTTTGTAAATGTCTTTGTTATAAGGTGAGATAGAGGAATCCAAGAGTGGATTCAAGATATTTATGTGCTTATTAGCTAATTGATTAATTTCTGTGTTTTGTTAGCACTTTTCCCTCAAGTGGCCCTGTTTATTCTCAGTCCCATGTTAAAATTTCTTACATCGTTTAGATTTCTTCCTCAGTCAGTAGAAGAGAGAAAGGAAATGGAAAGGAAAAAATTTTCTTTTTTTGTTTTTTTAAATTTTCACTTCATCATAGGTCCTCTTTAATTTTTTTTATTAGCTCTAGGTTTTTCTACTTGTCATTTGTTTGGATACTGAGAAAATCAACGAAAATCTTTGAATACCTATAAAGAAAACCACAATAACTAACTATAAAAAATCCAAGTTTGTATATGAAATCCAAGTTCTTCATGTTATCCAAAATCTTAGTTTCTCAACTCCAATTCCTTTCTCTAATCCATGTTTTCTTGACATCCAAACATTTTCTTCGCATGCCATTTTTGTACAATATTTTTCATGTTATTAAATTTAAAGTTAAACCTTGAGTATGTTCAGAAGTTGAGATTTAACTCTGTGAAGGAGCCTTTCGATGGACTAAGCCCAAAAGGGGTATAAAGCCCACCGTCTGTTGGGACAATCCAAACCCAGGCGCAATCGAAGGTCCAGAGGAAGAGGGGTAAACAAATCTCGAGCGTCCATACTATTGGGAGGGTGAACCCAGGCAATTATGATCGTCCATTGAGCTAGAGATGGTATCAGATTGAGAAGACGGCATATATCCCCCTCCCACGCCACTACCAACTTGGCATTAATGACAATAAGGCTTTTTCCAATCTGTCAGAGCACTTCATTGAATGTAGGTCCAATTCAAGTGTGCTACATTAATTGCTAGAATGGACAGAGAAGGTGCTGCATTAATTATTGCCCACAATGCAGTCTAGTTGAGCATCGATCGAAGAGATTAAGCTGGCAGAGATGGGATGGAAAGAACCAGACCATCATTCGCCGGGTGACGACCGGATAGTGTCACAATGAATCATTATCTCTTCCATCTTCATTCTTAGGAGGAGCACACGAACATCTATAAATAAGACCTAGTCCATTTAGAATCAGGTATATACATTCCTTGACATTTTCATAACATAATCTTGGTGATCACTTGTCTGGAATTGACTTTACCATCGGAGAGATCTCGGATCCCAACCCATGTTTAGCCTCATTTTACAGGAAAAAGTCGACTGGGAATCTCGGAGAGCTAGGTTGCGAAATATGTCCCAAACAAACTCATTGAGGAGAGGGAGACCGATGAGCTATGTTTGAGAAGAGAGAGAGCGAGTGAGGGAAGAGGGAGGAGAGAGTGCTTGAGAAGACGGTTTTAGAGCCTGAGATTTGTTGCATTTGTATCCATTGTAACAAATAAAGAGAGCTGACATGATTTTGTGCTATTGAAGGGTGTAAAATTTAGATTTTCACTGCATCCGGCTCCGAGGCGCTCCCAATCCTAAACCCTCTGTCTATCTTCCACATGCAGCAAAATACATGTTAGCTGTTTCAAGAATCAAGTGTCTTCTAAACACAACCCTCTCAGCCTTCTCTTCTTACCTCACTAAATCCACTCCTCTTCCTTTTTTTTCCTTAGCCTCCAATCCCTATCCATGCAACTACACAACTTTCCAAAATTCAAGTTTTCTACCCCTAAAACCCACAATATTTTCTCCCAAATCCTTATTTATTTTAATTCAAAATTGTGGCGTGCACGTAAAGGTGGACCTGCCGTCGTTGACTGGTGAGATTCAAGCCATCATTGGCCCAATGTTCAGTCTGAGAGCAAGGCTTCTTCGCAGGATTCAGTCTGAGAGCAGCAATGGCAGGTATTGGACCTTCTTCTTCTTCTTCTTTTTTAATCTTAGCTTCTGTGTATAATGGTTGAATTTCGGGGTGCCTTTGTTTTGTTCCAAAGATGATGTCTTCAAGTTCAATATTGAATTGGCAAGCTTGAAGAACTGTCCATTCAAATGAGAAGTTGCAATTATTATTCGCTAATTTCTGTGTATTATTGTTATTATTATTCTATATTTCATTGTTTAAGGGGATTGCCATCTGTTTATTATCCTTTAGAACGGGGAAGGAGTATATTTAGCAAATTACTGGTTCATTTGATAAAATGCGGTTTACTTATAAAAAAAATAAAAAATAAAAATTGATACATGTGGTTATCACCAGCTTTCAGGTTGAGCATTACAAAGGTTACGTCCAATTGGATAAAACACTGAAGGGTCTTTGTGTCTTGGGAAGATTAAGGGAAGCTGTTGAGCTCTTGTGGATCACAGGAGTGCAAGTAGAGCCAGGGACCTATGCTCTTCTGTTGCATGAGTGTATATTTAGGAAAGAGTATTTGAATGGGAGAAGAATCCATGGGCAAATGGTTGTTGTCGGATATGATCCCAGTGAATATTTGAAGACCAAATTGTTGATTTTGTATGTGAAATCAGGGCATATTGGAACCGCGTACATTCTGTTCGATAAATTGCTGGGGACAAACTTGCTCTCGTGGAATGCAATGATTGCTGGGCATGTGCAAAGGGGGCTTCAAGAAGTGGGGTTAGATCTTTATTACAAGATGAGATGGACTGGTTTTGTGCCAGACCAATATACATTTGCATCAGTCTTCAGAGCATGTGCCACTTTAGCAACACTTGAGCATGGGAAGCGGGCCCATGGTGTAATGATAAAGTGCCAAGTTAGGGAAAATGTAGTGGTCAATAGTGCCCTCATGGACATGTATTTTAAATGCAGTAGTTTATCCGATGGACATCAGGTATTTGAAAAGTCTTCGAATAGGGATCTTATTACCTGGACCACCTTAATATCTGGTTGTGGCCAGCACGGGAAAGTTGTAGAGGCTTTGGAATTCTTTCATAGGATGAAAAATGAAGGTTTCAAACCAAATTATATTACTTTTCTTGCAGTTATTTCTGCTTGTAGCCATGGAGGTTTGGTTGATCAGGGTTGGGAATATTTTCATCCATGACAAGAGATTATGGAATTGAACCAAGTGGGGAGCATTACGCTCCCATGATTTATCTTTTAGGTCGTGCTGGTAGGTTACATGAGGCATATGAGCTTGTTCTGAACTCACCTTGTAAGGAGCAGCCAGTGATATGGGGTGCTTTACTTGAGGCTTGTAGGATTCATGGGGACTGCATGCACTTGGCTAAGCTTGCGGCAAAGAATTTTTTTGAATTGGAACCAGAAAATCCTGGAAGGTACGTGGTTTTGTCTAATGCTTATGCCACCTCTGGTCAAAGCTGGATAGAAATTCGAAATGTGTCCCATTTTTTCTTTAAGGGTGATAAACCTCATAAGCAATCATCAGAAATATATGAGATGATTAGGGATATGACTTGCATCTTAAAGGACACAGGCTATGTTCCTGATTTAAGTGATGACTAAATCATGTTGTGGAAAACAGCTTTTTCCTGATTGACTTATCTCCCTTTCAAAGCAGATATATTTGGGAAATATATATATATATATATTATATATATATATATATTATATATATTAACCTTTAGTTTCAATTTATGAACCCCATGTACAGCAGCAATACAGCTCAAATCTCTGAAAGTCCAGGCATATAGATCAATCTGCTTTTTGTCACCACAATTTTTTGCATCTCAAGCAAATTGTCGAAAAAATTCAAGACCAACTTTTTAATTTAATTATACTTCTGATGTCTCTCTCTCTCTCTCTCTATATATATATATTGACATGGTTATGGTATTGTATTGGGTCAATGTTCCTCTTCTTTTTCTAAATGCATATTTACCTATAGAATTGCCAAAATAAGGTGGTTTTTTTTTAGCCATAAAAATGTTATAGTGCCAGCAAGTTTCGGATATGCCAAGAAGGCCTTTAAGCCCAATCTGTGGCCAGCTATTTTTGCTGTACAAATGGTCTTTGGTGTTCACGGTTGTGATTGATAGAGGTACCCGTATTTTTACAAGAAATTGACATGAAAGCCAGAAGTCGTTAAGTTTTTATTTAACATAATTTAATTTAAAAATAAATTTTAAATCTTAACATATAATTAATATGGAGACTCGAGAATATAATTATAACTATTATGATATTATCCCACTAGTTATGCATCAAAGTCAACCTACTCATGACAAAGCAAAAGCAGCACTTCTATCTTCAAATCTTGTGAAACTTAGGAGAAGTCATTTTCCCAAATTTAGGCTCTATTTAAATAGCGAAAGTGTTTTTTTTTTTTTTGTCTCCTCGGTTTAGTTCATTTTATTATTATAACTTTTTAAGATTTTTATATAATAGAATAAATAATTTAATTTTTTTTTCAAATTTTAAAATAATAATAATATTAAAAAATAATATTATAATAATATTTTTTTTACTTTTTACTTTTATTTTAAATTATTTAATCTCATCTCACTTTTCAAACAATATCTTAAAAGTTGTCAACATCATAAAATTTAGAAAAATGATATTTGCAATCATAAAATGCACAAATAGCGCGCAAACACTTTGAAAAAAAAAAGTGAATAAGTAGGAGACTCACATAAAAATAATTAATTTTTTTTAATAATAAATCTTACTCTTTTTCAAAGTGCTTGTGCGGCGTTTGCATATTTTACGACTGTATGTAATATACTTTTTAAAATGTTAAAAAATACTTCAAAAAATCATAAAAAATAAATTAAATACCTTAAGAATAATAAAGATATGGTAAGAAAGAAGTAAGTTTATTATTATTTGGCTCCGAAGAGTCCAAAATAAGACTTCTCTTTGGAAAAATTTTGTTGCTAAATAGTTTTGCGTAACAATATGCGCACCCATATAATATGATTGATTAGATTGATCTATAAAATGAAGACAACAAATAATAATGTATTAATGCATAGATCGGTGCACAAAATTACTTATATATAGTATTACTCATTTTTTTTTATACGATTATTACACAATCTAGTGCCATGTGCAGAGTATATGTACCCAGTTATAAAAATTGTAGATTCTCAACAATGTAAGATGCATGAATATATTTGAGCTATATTTAATTCTAGTAAAAACAAGCAATGAAAACCTCGACCCATAAAATAGGTTTACTTCTATAAAACAAACATGATTATTCAGTCTTACAAAAATTTTAAAGATCAATTGCAATCTACAACTTTAGATAGCATAAGTATATCTAATCTATTACAATAAATGGTAAAAAATCTATTCATACTATAAGCTTTGAACTTAAAATATTTTGAAAATAAAGATCAAACACTTTTACTACTTACTACTAAATTTATTTATAATAAAATAATAATTAGTAATATAACTTAAAAATATTATTATTTACAGTGAAATAATTGTTAATAATATAACTTAAATAAAATACTATTTGTGTTAACATAATTATTTCAAAACTTAAAACAAAGCCGCAGTCAAACATTCCCAACTTAAAAGTTAAAATTAGCAAGTCCCATGGGAAAAATAAGTCGATGAGGTCTAGCTCAAATTCAATCCCACCCAACTCTTAAAAGGACAAAAACGTAATCAGACAAGATTCTTAAAAGAGACGCTATGGAAATTGAAAAGGGCAAGCTATAAGGATTTTAAGGACATCTTTATAATTTACTAACATATGCATAATCTAAAAGCAACTTTTTCACTAATGCCCTCCGTTTTATTTACGCTTCTATTTTCTCGTTCTCTTTAATCTAGTTATGTCTTATTTGAATTTGAAGTTGAAAGAAAGTGAGTTGAAAATAAATTTTAAAAATTAAATAAAATATTATTATTTTAAAATTAAAAAAAAATTGAATTGAAATTTAAAAAACTATATTGAAATCTAAAAAAATTATATTGAGATTTATATTTTTTATATAAATTTAAAAAAATATAATGATAAATTTGAGATAGATTGAAATGAGTTTAATTCATCTCCGAATCCAAATGAGACTTTAATTGTATCAAAAAATTAAAGATAAAATAAAAAAAATAATACAAAATTAGGAGCAAAATGGGAAAAAATTTGCATACCAAAAATTTACACCTTTAATAATAGAAAAATAATAAAATAATACAAAAAAGCCACAAACAGTGTAATAGACATCAACGTGCCCCCGAAATCTGGTCCCGCACTTGTTGGGTGGGGCTCCTCTAGCTTGCATCCACAACCAATCCCCGATGTAGACAAATGAGAAAAAAAGGAAAATTGAAAATCTGTTATGAATTAAGAGTCGGCAGCCGCTCTTGTCCCACCACTAAAAATTATGTGAATGACCCCACCACTATTATTTTAAAATCTGTATAGTGACTTGCATAGTAACTTACATAGTAATTTTAACGCCTATAAATATGAGCTTCAGTTGTAATGAAATTTATAAGAAAATATAGAGAGAGAAAGAAAGTTTCAGTTCTCAAGAGTTTCTTTTATATTTCTCTTGTAATAGTAGTAGTTTTTTTTTTTTAGTTTTATAACACGTTATCAGCACGAGATTCTACCGATACTGAAGCTAGTGGTCTTCTACTTCAAGTAAGTTTTTCAATATATTATTTGCAGTGCTTGAGATAAATATTAAAGATAATATTGCTGAATATTACTTGATAAAATTTTATTTTTATTCTCATGATAATGTTAATATATTTCTTAAATTCACAGATTTATTTTTGTAATATAATGTCAAATATTGAGATTTATTGCTATTGATATTTCTGAAAAATGTTATTTATCCAAATCCTTGATGAGATCTATTTGGATATGATGATGAACTTGAAAGATACAATTATAGAAGAAAATCATGTGTTCCTGAAGGATCGTGCTGTGTATCTCATGATGAAAATCATTTTACTGTGTGAAATGAATTAAGAGAGTGATATAAGCACCAGAAGATGTAATCCTCTTAAAAAATCATTATGATTTATTGCACCTGAAGTTGCAAGATTTTAAGAGTGGTATTGAATATTCTGCACTCTTTAAAATTAGCTCAATATTAAAATTATGCAGTGAAAATGTCACTGATGATGATATATAAAAGAAAACATATTATTTTTCATATTTCAAATGTGCTCCTGCAGTAGCAATATCGAGAGTGAAAGTTTAACAAATATTCTGAACTTTTATTTTGTCTTCCAGTGATTGAGCTAAATAATAAGTTTTTGTTACACCAGTTACGTCCTATTAATAATATTAAATTTACACAATTCCCAGAAGTGAACGGGAACTAAGGGCGTAGACGTGGTAGAAAAATTATAGAAGTGTTGGTCCCAAAAGCAACAACACTAAAGATGATAAAAATATATCGTATCACCAGAAGTGATCCAACTCAGTGAAGGGTAAAAGCTCTCAGAATAATTCTTCATAAAAAGATGAAGATGTTTGTCATAGATGTAATATGACTAAACAGTAGTCACGTACCTGTTGTACGGCCAAATATTTGATTTACTTATACTAAGTTTTTATATATAAGCTTATTAATATTTCATCATGTTTTGAAATAATGAAATATCGGTGCCTGAAGCACGACAAGAAATTACTTGGGATAATAAAGCCCTGTTTAAATTTGATCCTCTTACAAATAAATGTGAACCAGAAATTCAGAGGATTATCTATCTGCAAAGTGTTGCAAATCAATTACATGATGTATTTACTGACACTAAAGGTGTTGTAAAATCATATATTACTACTGTTAATGCTTAAGCAAAAATTGAATTTCCTGAAGGACGAGTTGTTAAAACAGCAATAAATGAGTCTAAGATACACCTAAAGCGTTGAAAACCTATTGGTGCACAAGAAAAATAAAAATCGGTGCTCATGAAGAGACCGTATTTTCTGTATAAAATATAATCCTCCTGAAGAGGAAACCTCCTGAAGAGTATAACTCCTGAAGAGAAAACTCCTGAAAAGTATAAACCTCCTGAAGAGGAACTTCCTGTAGAGGTGTTTCATGAAATGTTTTCCCCTGAAAAGGAACAATGAGATCTCAATACATTTCATGAGTACTGAAAAATTTATGGATAGAAATAAAACTGTTGTCGACAACATATATGATAACACTTGATATTACCAGAAGTAATGAAAAAGTGAGCAAAAAATCGTCGAAGAATGTCGACGTAGAAATGATTGGCCAAAATGGAAAGCAGTTATTAAAACTGAATTAAACTCGCTAGTGAAGCGAAATGCATTTGGACCTGTTGTCCAAACACCAAAGGGTATAATATTTGTCAGATATAAGTGAGTATTTATACAAAAGCGTAATGCGAAATGAAATTATGCGGTATAATTTGTCGCACAAGGTTTCCTGTAGAAACCCGAGAGCAATTATGAGGAAACATATTTCCTTGTTATGAATGCAATCACATTCATATTTTTAATCGATTTGGTTATTACAAAAGGATTAGATATGCAGTTAATGAATGTGGTCCCTGCATATTTATAAGGATCATTAGATCATTACATATATAGAGATTTACGATACTTGAAGCATCTAATCCAAGTACATTTAGGAGTATGAACTTTATAAAGTTTCAAAGATCTTTATATGGGTTAAAGCAATCCGGATGCATGTGGTATAATTGAATTAACAAGTATCTATTGAAAGAAGGATTTAAGAATAATCTTATATGCCTATATGTTTTATCAGAATCCGGATTTGTCATTATTGCAGTTTACGTTGATGATTTACCTTGTTAGAACTCTTGAAAAGATCACAAGGATTGCTATAAATTCAAGGAATGCATTTGAAAAGGAAAGATCTTATTATTCAATTCATAGATGAGTTACAATAATTTGAGACTTCTAGCCTCATCTCTCAAATTCATTTGCTCTTCATAAAACAACATACCATCCTTATCTAAAGGATTAGGCAGTCGAAATGAAGAGGCAAGTAAGGATTTTAAATCCTTATTCCCTTGCTTTAAGTCTGCGATTTTTCTGTCAGACTCTTGAACGAGTTGTTGAAGTACAGAAACTTTTTCGTTAAGCTCCCCAATCTCACGATTTTTGGATTGTAATCGATTGAAAAATCCAACAATAGAGGAGGAGTATCGGGTGCCGAGAGTCACCAGCTCATAAACAGCTTCACGATCTGACTTATTAGCCAAATCATTTGCTTGATGCAGCATGGCACCTACGGAAGATGCAGGAACAACTTGTAATTGAGGTGAAAGATACCTCAGATATTTGCAAGCGTTTGATGCAACTCAGATATTTGATTTTTAAGATGATCAACCTCACTCGTTCTCGCCAGTAGCCTCTGAGACATGGTTGTAAGAGAGGCAGCATATTGAGCACTGAGGGTTCTTGATGCTGCAATAATTTCAGGATCAGATTTACTAGAAAGATATATCTCTGCTCCTATCATGGTATTTACAGCCTCAGGAGAAAATATAAGTGGTTGAGGTATAAAAGGTTTAAATCTAGGACATTAGAATTTCTATCAGACATAATATCGTTCTGGATGAACAACAACTGAATCTATGAGGAATACGAGATCTTTTTGCTGGAATAAAGTCATAAACCAATGGTAAAATTGGTTATATTTAAACAACAACTTGAAGCCTTCAAATCTCTTCAAGATCTCGTTTGTCCACAATGTCAAGCGGATTTGATTTTCCACCGAACCGATAATATTAAATCTCAAAACTTTTACAGCTTTTATCATACGTAGATGGTTTCCAATGTTATTTCCGCCATATAAAAACAAGTTCTTTCTAATAACGCCGAATGAGGGGGAGAAAATTTTAGATGAAAATATTATCATACTCTCTCTAATACATTATTTAGTTGGAGATCGTGTTTGAATTCTTAACTTGTTATATATACTGAAATCGTATTTGCTTATTACTTGAAATACTAACGCATATTATCAGGGGGAGTTTAAGTATTACTGCAGGTATCAGATTTCTATTAAGTTTGTCAACCAGATATTATTTTTCATCCTCAAATCACTCAGAGATTATTGCAATTCATGAAACAAGTCGAGAGTATATTTGGCTGAGATCAATGACTCAACGTATCCAAGAAAAGTGTGGTATTTCATAATCAATGATAGCTCAACAATTTTATACAAAGATAATGCTACTTGTATCATTCAAATCAAAGGAGCTTATATTAAAGATACGATCAAGTGATAATCTGGCAGATTTATTCACGAAGACATCACCAACTGCGACATTCAAGAAAATTGTGCAGAATATTAAAATGTGAAGATTCAAAAATCTATCGTCATGCACTTTCCAGGGGGAGTAGTCCTGAAGACTTGTGTTGATTGTACTATTTTTCCTTCGCTAAGGTTTTATCCCATTGGGTTTTCCTTTGCAAGGTTTTAATGAGGCAATTTCAAAACACTTGTGAATACATAAGAAGACTGTACTCTTTTTCCTTCGCTATTGGTTTTTCTTCCCACTGGGTTTTTTCTTGGTAAGGTTTTAACGAGACAGATTCTTTATGGGTGGTCATTCAAGGGGGAGTGTTATGAATTAAGAATCGGCAGCCGCCCCTGTCCCACCACTAAAAATTATGTGAATGACCCCACCACTAATATTTTAAAATCTGTATAGTGACTTGCATAGTGACTTGCATAGTAATTTCAACGCCTATAAATATGGGCTTCAGTTGTAATGAAATTCATAAGAAAATATAGAGAGAGAAAGAAAGTTTCAGTTCTCAAGAGTTTCTTTTATATTTCTCTTGTAATAGTATTAGTTTTTTTTTTAGTTTTATAACAGAATCCACATTAAAATTCAAATCCATGACAAAATATTAAAATATGCAACAGACCAAAAAAAATACAAAAACAATCCTAAACTATTAAAATAAACTTGAGTCTATAAAGAACCAATAAATCTGAGTCTATAAAGAACCACGATGACGGGCACTCTTGAGTTGTGGATTTTCACAACAATTTGGCCACGAGTGCTTCAAGAAAGAAGAGAAGAAAAAGTAAAATATGAGAAGAGGGGACGCATCGAGAGGGAAAAGAGAGACTACAGGGGAGAAGGGGGCTTAGGATTAACATCTCTTTACCTTTTACTTTAAAAATAAATTAAGATAAATTTTGAGAAAATAATATTGTTTTATCGAGAACTCACCAAAATGACATCATTTTACTAATGAGTTTTCTTATATAAATACATATATATATATATATATATATGTTGAACTCAAAGTTTCAAGTTTCATGTAAATCTACACATGGATTTTGATGATAACTAATGAATCCAAAGAATAAAGAAGTCTCAAGTTCAAGTTGTCCACACAATATAATCAAGCACATCAAGGAAGCAAGCATGAGCAAGAAAAAAATAAATTCACATTAAAGTCATAGAATAATATTGTAAATCTCTTAAAAATTCGAAATTAGGATTAATGCTCAAAATTAATATTTTATCATAAAGTAAAAATACATTTTCCACATATGTATGAATATTTTGAAAATTAAATTTGAAAATTTTGAAAGATGATTGATTGTCATCTTTCACATGTGCATGACTTGATTAAAGGTTTGAATTTTGAAAATATTAAAATGATTGATTGTCATCTTTCACATGTGCATGACATGATTAAATGTTTGAATTTTGAAAATATTAAGATGATTGATTGTCATTTTTCACATGTGCATATTTTATTTGAATATTTTCAAAAGTAGTGGATGCTTTTCTTGACTTATGCAAAAGGTAGATGTCTTTGCTTGAAAATTTTGAAAAGTAAAGTGTGCTCCTTTTGTCATATGCAAAAAGTAAAAGATCAGATTTGAAATTTTTGAAAAGTAAAGTATGCTCCTTTTGTCACATGCAAAAAGTAAAAAGATTATGTTTGAAATTTTTGAAAAGTTAATGATCATGTTTTTGATATGTGAATCTTTTTAAATTTGAATATGAAATCTCATATGCCTATAAATAGATCATTTGAGAGCTTCACATTGACAACACCAAGAGCATACAACATTCATTCAAAACTTTCATTCTCTCTTTTCTAAGCATTGAGCCTTAACCCTTGTTTATTTTGAAAGATATAGTTTGCACTGTATTATTTTTATTTCACTCATTGAGAAGTGTTTTTCTGATAACCTACCAACTATCAATTCTTGTATCAGTAAAAGGGTGTGTATAACCCTTATGTGTGTAGAAGGTGTTCTATACGGGAAATAGTTAAATCACCAAGTGTGAGGTGATTAGAAGTGTAGAGGGTATTCTACACGGATTCTTTGGAGCGGTGCTGCTCAAAAGTGTAATAGGTTTCTATCTCTACCAGAAGGAGATTGAATAGTGAATTCGGGGATCCTCAAGGGGTAGCTTGAGGCGAGGACGTAGGCAGTGGGGCCGAATCTCGTTAACATACTGAGTTTGCTTCTCTCTTACTCTTACTCTTTATATTTATTGTTGTTTCATATTTTGTTTATATTTTATATTATATATTTGATTTATAATTGTTATTTTTTTAAATACAACTCAATTCACCTCTCTCTTGTGTTAGTCATCTGGACAACAATATATATATATATATATATATAGCTAGGTTCAGGACCTCTAGTCAGGATGTTGGGTATGGGGCAGTTGGTGTCACAGAGGGCTGGGCTTGGGAGTGAGGATGGAGGTGAAGTATAAACCGAGTACATTTAGAAAAGAAGATAAGTAGTTGGCCGTGGGCTTGGGGTAGCAACTAATGAAGGCTTTAGAGCCTAGAAGAGTCCATTCAGTTGTATAGCTTCGTGGGCCTCAGATGGGCCTCCTATCCATTATGTTATTCTATTTTAATGTATTTCCTTTCAGACTTGTTTTACGTGGATTGGTTAGGGGTAAAAAGGTCAAGTGTCAGAGTTTGTTATATTTTGACAAAAGAATGTAGCGAGGATGGTGTGTAGAATTTTGGAATTGTCCAGATGGTGTGTAGAATTTTGGAATTGTCCTTTTTGTTTTTCTAGGAGGTTCTCCCCTTGAAGAGAGCTGTCCCAGACGTGTGACTGATTTTCTAGTGAATATTCAGTGTTCATCCATTTTTCCTTAGTATTTTGCATCATCTCCTTAAGTCATCTGTTACAGTTGGTATTAGAGAAGTCGATTCTCTACATATTAATTACAAATGGCGGAAGGCACTAGAGTTAACCAATTACAAGATGGTCTCAATGCTATTAAGAAATCCACAGAAGCCCAGTTCAAAATAGTCTCGACGGATATGCGGTCCCTCAAGCAGCAGGTGGAAAAGAAGGTGGAAACTGAGATGCACTCCATGTGTCGCCAGGTGGAATTCCTTGCTCAACAGATGGCTTTGCTCACGACAAAACTGCAAAAGAAACATCAAGGAAACTCAGAAGATTTCAGCTTAGAGCCACATGAGCCAGACCCTAAATCAAAGGTTACCCAATTGGGTGAGCTACATCATTGGCCAGTGAGGGTTTATTTTCCTATCTTCCGTGGAGAAGACCCCTTAGGCTGGGTTTACAAGGTAAACTAGTTTTTCTCTTTTCACAATACACCCACCAAACAACGTCTCAAACTTGTTTCATTTCATATAGAGGGTCAAGCCCTTATCTGGTTCCAAGATTTGGATGAATCTGGTCTACTAAAGAGTTGGGAGGGGTTTGTGAAAGACTTGCTACTCAGGTTTGGCCTTAATAGCTACGATGACCCCATGGAACAACTGACCAGACGTAGACAAACTAGTTCTGTTGAGGACTACAAAGACCAATTTGGAATTCTATCCAATAGGCTTCGAGGCCTCTCTGAGAGCAACAAACTCAGCTGCTTTCTAAGCAGACTGAGGGATGATATAAGGCTTACTGTTTGCATATTTAACCCCACCAACTAGTCCTCTACTTATGGATTAGCAAAAATCCAGGAAGAGAACATCAACCTCCACAAAAAGCCACCCTACTGAAACTCCAACCCCTACATTACTGAACCCACACCATCCAAATATCCTCCCAATCACTATCCCAATGACCCCACAAAAAACCCCAACAAAGCCATTATTCTAGTTCAAGAAATTAGCCCAGCCCAAATGAAAAGCAGAACAAAGAAGGGCCTTTGTTACTACTATGATTCCAAATGGAATCTTGGCCACAAATGCCACAGCCCAAAACTCTATTTAATTGAGGAAATTGAGGATGAAGATCATGATAGTGAAGCTGATACCATTCTAAGCCTTTCCCACTTCACCCAAAATCAAATCATAGACCCAGATAACCCACCCAAAATATCCTTACATGTGATAATAGGGTCCTTAAACCCAAAAACCATGCGGGTTAAAGGAAAGATAGGAAGTCAATGGCTCACCATTCTCATAGACTTAGGTAGTACCCACAATTTTGCAGATCCTACCATCCTCAATTGAGTCTCACTGCCAGTAATTGAGAATGACAAGGGGAAGGTCCAAGTGGCAAACGGGGACACACTGGATAGCTTGGGGAAAGTCTATGGAGTTAAGGTATTCATCCAAGGGGAGTATTTTACCATTGACATGTGTTGGCCAGATAACTAACACAAGAGGGTGGGTGAATTGGGTTATATTAAAAGAATTAATACTTATAAAACAAATACACAATATAAAATATAAATAACATATGAAGAAATAGGAAATATAAAGAGTAAGGGTAAGAAGAAGCAGACTCAGTATTTTAACGAGGTTCAGCCCTACTACTTACGTCCTTGCCTCAAGCTACCTCTTGAGAATCCCAAATTTACTATTCAATTTCTTTCAAGTGGAGATAGAAACCTATTACACATTTGAGTAACACCACTACAAAGAATCCATGTAGAATATCCTCTACACTTACAATCACCTCACACTTGGTGATTCAACTATTTCCTGTGTAGAACACCTTCTATACACACAAGGGTTATACGCACTCTCTTACAAATACAAGAGCTGATAGTGAGTAGATTATTAGAGTACACTCCTCAATGAGTGAAATAAGAACAATACAACGTAATTTATATCTTTCTCAAAATGAATAAGGATTAAGGTACAAAACTTAAAAAAGAGATAATGAGGGCTTTGAAAGAATGATGCAAAACTTAGCAATTGATGTGTAAGCTATTGTTGTAATTTTGTAAAACTCAAGTGAGCTATTTATAGGCAAATGAGTCTTCATATTCAAATTTAAAAAGATTCACATGTCAAATAAGAGCACTATTCACTTTTCAAATTATTCAAATAAAAAATCTCCTTTTTATATTTGTTAAAGACAACTCCATTCGTTTTTCAAAGAAATCAAATCTAATATTTTACTTTTCATACATGAAAAAATGAGTATGATTTATTTTTTAGATCAAATCATCTTCTTTTTTCATATGTCAAAAAAATACACAACCACCCTTCAAGATTTTTAAACAAGATCATATATCTTTTGTATTTGTCAAAAAACACACAACCACTCTTTAAGATTTTCAAACAAAATCATCTATCTTTTGTATTTGTCAAAAAAACACACAATCACCCTTCAATATTTTCAAACAAAACATGCACATGTCAAAAATGACAATCAATCATCTTATAAATTCAAATCTTTATGCATATGTGGAAAAAATAATAATAATTTTTGAAATTAAATATTTTAATAAAGTTATGCAAATGTAAAAAATGCAATTTAATACTTTATGAGAAAATATTAATTTCGTACTTTAAACTAATTTTAAGTTTTAAGAGATGTACAAAATTATTCTATAAGTTTCATTTGTAGACTTATTCTTCTTTTTACTCATGCTTGATTTCTTGATGTACTTAACTATCTTCATGCATAGACAACTTGAGCTTGAATTTTGAATTTATTTGTTATCATCAAAATCTATACGTTGATACGAGACTTAGAACATTAGGTTCTACAATCTCCCCCTTTTTGATGATGACAAATACTTAGTATAAATCTGCGACCTGCAATAATACTTAAACTCCCCCTGAAAATATGCATTAGTTTTTCAAGTAAAATATAAATATGATTCTAGCATATATAACAGGGTAGTATAATATTAGTATAAGACTTCTCTCCATTTTGGCATCATTAAAAAGGAACCGCAATTGGTTTCAGTAAAATTTTTTCCCTCAATAACCAATAACCAAATAAAACGGTGCAGTAATAGAAACTATAGAAAGTTGAATAATTGGAGCCACCCGTGTCCGGCAAAAACTGTAAAGGTTGAGGCCTAACTTTATCATCTTGGTGTAGAAGAAGACTCAAATTCGCTTGATGTTGTTGACAAATTAGATATTGCAGAGATTTGAAGTTGAATAATTGGAGTCATCCGTGTCCGACAAAGGCTGCAAAGGCTGGAGGCCTAGCTCTGGCAATTTGATGTAGAAGGAGATTCAAATCCACTTGACGTTGTTGACAAACGAGATTTTGTAGAAATTTGAAAACTTTCGATTTCTGTTTAAATGATAATTTTCACCCATCGAATACTCACAAGAAAATTCTTACATTTTTCATTGATCCAGTATCTGTTTATCCAAAACGATAGAATGACGAAGAAAATTTCTTCTGGTAATCTTCTGGATTTGAACTAAGAACCGTCTCAATCAGTCATCTCATCCGTCTCATTCATCATATCTTGTAAGTTTGACTAAATAAGATTTGAAAAGATGATAGTGTGTCTTGTTCATATTTTCATATCTATAAGAGCAATCCTTAATTTTATCTAATTTGTATTAAATCTTCTTCTCAGCTTTACAATTCGCCTACATTCTTATTTTACAAATTCTTAATGGCTCGTCAATTTCTCTTCAGTACTTTTAGTGATCAATCTATTTCTACTTCTGTCGTAGATGTCATGAAGTAATAAGAGACTGATTTAGCTAAAAAATCAGATCATGATGCCATTTATGAGTTTGTTGGTCTTAGGACTCGATACTCATTATCCATTATTACTTTTTCCGTTCGGTTGCAGTCTAAAACTCACGATATCGAGAAGTTTAGCGAGACCGTCTCTGTACTTCAATAACTTGTTTATAAGTCAAACATAAATAGTAGAGTTAAAGCAATATAATAATGATTTAAAATCCTTACTTGCCTCTTCATTTCGACTAGCTAATCCTTTAAATGAGAATAACATATCAATCTATGAAGAGCAAATGCAATTGAAAGATGAGGTTAGAAGTCTTAAGTTTTTGTAAGTCATTTGAGATAATGGAATAAAAATGTTTAACAGATATTCATAGCATGCATTATTCCCATTTCTCTTCTAATCATGCATAATCTATCTTCTGGTAAGAGTTTTGTGAAAATGTCCGTCAATTGTTCGTGTGTGCTTGTGAATTCTAATACAATATCCCCCTTCTACACATGATTTCTAAGAAAATGATATCTCATTTTAATATACTTAGTTCTAGAATGTTGTATAGGGTTCTTTGAAAGACTTATAGCATTTGTATTATCACATTTGATTGGAATGTGATTGTATATAAGTTTAAAATCTTCAAACTGTTGTTTCATATAAAGAACTTGAACATAACAACTACCTGCAGCAACATACTCTGCTTCAGCAGTAGATAATGCAACAGAATTTTGTTTTTTACTAAATCATGAAACGAGTGCATGACCTAAAAAATGACATGTTCTACTAGTATTTTTTTCGATCAACTTTGCAGCCAGTATAATCTGCATCTGAATAACTAATAAGATTGAAAGAAGTGTGCTTAGGATACCATAACTTGAGGTCAATGGTACCGGCAAGATATTTAAAAATACGCTTAACTGCAATCAAATGAGATTGTTTTGGAGATGATTGAAAACGTGCACATAAACATACACTGAACATAATATCAGGTCTACTAGCTGTCAAATATAATAAATTACAAATTATACCTCGATATACTTTTGAGTCAATTGGCCTACCGCTTTCATCTATATTAAATTTGGTGGTTAGACTCATTGGTGTTCCAATTACCTTCGCACATTCCATCTTAAACTTTTTGAGTAACTCTTTGATATATTTTGACTAATTAATGAATGTTCCACTTTTTGATTGGTTGATTTGCAATTCGAGAAATAAATTAATTTTTTCCATCATGCTCATTTCAAATTCTTCCTGCATGTTCTTGGCAAAATCTTGGCAAATATTTTCATTAGTAGCACCAAATATTATATCATTCACATAAATTTAAATTAGAAGAATATCATCCTGTTCATATTTGATGAAAAGAGTTGTATCAATTTTTCTTTTTGAAAAACCTTTTTCAATAAAAAAATAACTAAGTTTTTCATACCAAACTCTAGAAGTTTGTTTGAATCCATATAAAACTTTTGTGAGTTTAAAAATATGATTAGGAGAGATATGATTTTCAAAACCTGGAGGTTACTCAACATATACATTTTCATTTATAAAACCATTTAAAAAAGTACTTTTAACATCCATTTGGAAAAACTTGAAATCTTTATAATATGCATATGTAAGTAACATTCGAATAGCTTCTAATCTTGCAACAGGTGCATACGTCTTTTCATAATCAATTCCTTCATCTTGATTGAAATCTTAGGCTATAAGTCGAACCTTATTTCTAGTAATGATTCCAGACTCATCCTTCTTATTTCTGAACATTCATTTTGTTCCAATAACAACATGATCTTTGGATCTAGGAACAAGTATCCAAATATCATTTCTTTCAAATTGATTTAACTTTTCTTGCATAGTTAGAATCCATGATTCATTAAGCAATACTTCATCAATATTTTTGGGTTCAATATTAGATAGAAAAACAGTGTGATTGTAAATATTTTTAAGAGATGATCGAGTACTTATACCTCATGAAGGTTCTCTTATAATTTGTTTCATTAGATGATCTTTTACATTTTTTACTGTTTGGTTGCATTTTGTACTAAGTCTTGATGATCTTTCCTGATGTTGGCATGTTGGATTTCTTTCATTGTATTCTCTTTGTTGAGATTGAGACTATTTGTGTTATTTATACCTTCTGATTCTTTATCAATAGATTTCTTGGAGAGTAGAGGGTTAGATTCATCAAATACTACATGCATAGATTCTTGTACAGTCAAAATATTTTTTATTGAATATTCTATAAACTTTATTATTTGTTGAATATCCAAGAAAGATACCTTTATCAGATTTTACATCAAATTTTCCTAAATTATCTCTATCATTGAGTATAAAACATTTACATCCAAATACATGAAAGTAACTAATGTTATATTTTTTTCTCATTCCAAAACTCATAAGATATTTTATTTAAATTATAAATTAACATAACTCTATTTATAACATAATATGTAGTACTTACTGTTTCGGCTAAAAAATAAGTAGGGAAACTATTCTCATTAGGTATTATTCTTGCCATTTCTTGAAAAAATCTATTCTTCCTCTCTACTACCCCATTTTGTTGAGGAGTAGAGAAATTATGCAGAAAACCATTTTCATCACAAAAAAACTCAATATCTTTATTAACAAACTATTTCCCCTTGTCACTTCGGATGTTTGAAATAGTATAACTTTTTTTCATTTTAAATTCTTTTACATAGCTTGGTAAAGATATTATGTACCTCATTTTTATGAGTAAGAAAGATAAGTATATTTGGAGAAATCATCAATAATAACAAATGCATAATATTTTCCTTCCAGACTTGCAATTCTATTTGGTCCAAAAAGATTCATGTGTATTAGTTGCAAAGGTCTAGTAGTGGAAATATGTTTCTTGCTTTTAAATTTTTTTTTTATTTGTTTACCAAACTAGCATGCATCACAGATTTTGTCTTTAAAAAAACTGCTTTCGACAAACCTCTCACAAGATCATTTTTTGAAAGTTTGGAAATAAGTTTCATGTTTGCATGACCTAACCTTTTATGCGATAACCAATTATTTTCATATTGAGCTGATAAACAAATAGTATCTTGTGAGATAATTTTTTTAAAGTTGATTGTATATACATTATTATTTTTAAGAGCAATAAAACAAACATTGCAATCATAATTATTCAAAATAATGCATTTATTTTTTTTTGAAAGTAACTGTAAATCATTTATCACATAATAGACTTATACTCAAAAGATTGCTTTAAACCATCAACAAGTAGAACATATTCAATTATAAGAGAAGAATTCTTACCAACTTTACCTATTCTCATGATATTCTCTTTTGAATTGTCTCTAAATGTCATGTGTCCTTCTTCTTTAGAAGTGAGGTTAATAAATTTAGTTTTATCTCTTGTCATGTGTCTTGAGTATCCGCTGTCTAAAAACCATTTACTTTTACCTATGGAAGACTTTATGCATACCTGTAAAAGCAATTAAAATAATTTTTCTTAATACCCAAATTTTATAGGTCCTTTATTTATTAGTATTAGAAGAAATAAGATTCTTTAGTACCCATGTAGTCCTAATAGTCATTTTATATTTTCTTCTAATAGGATAAGTATGATAATTATGACCATTTCTATTGTAAAAATTATAAATAACATGTAACATATTTAAAAATATTGAGTGATAATATTTTTATTTAAAAAAGTTATTTTTATGAAAAAAATTTTGAAAATCTGATTTTGATTTAGTCGCTTTATCAATAAAAAGTTTTATAGAGTTTGAGTTTTTCTTTTAGCATGTATCCCAAATCTATCTTATCAAAAACATATATTTGACTATCAAGAAATTTTTCAAAATTTTTCAAAGTTTTAAAGTTTCCAATAATCTTTTCTAAATCAGTCACTTTTTTTTTTAGTTCATCATTTTCATCTTTTGAAACTATGTTTTCTTTTCTTAAAATATCAATTTCATTTGTTAAAGAAAAATTTTTCTTTTTCAAAGCGGTATACTTTATATCCAATTTTTTAAGTTCCTCATATACCTCTTCCAAAACATTTTGCAATTTTTCATAAGAAGGATTTTCAATATTTTTGAAATTTATTACCTCAATATCATCTTTAGCCATAAGACAAAGATTTACAGATTTTTCATTACTTGCATCGCTATCTGAGTTACTTGAATCATCATTCTATGTAACTTTCATTACTTTGTTGTTTTTGTATCGATCTTTCTTTAGTATGGGACAATCTGCCTTAATATGTCCTAGCCTTTTGCATTTATAACAAGTTAATGAGTCATTTTTACTTGTATTTTTGTTGGAAAACTTTTTGAAATATTTCCTTGAAGAAGTTTTATTTTTTTTTTAAGAATATCTAAAATCTTCTTATGATCATTGTAATTTCTTCATATTTGTTATCGCTTTCCTCGTTTTCATCGCTTTCACTTTCATGGAGAACAGCTTTAAGTACCAAGTTTTTCTTTTGCTTTCCTTCTTATTCTCCTCTTTTTAATGTGTACTCATGAGTAATAAGTGACCAAATGAGTTCATTTGTTTCGAGTTTTTTGAGCTCTTTAGCTTTAAAAATCGCTGTCACTTTTGATTTCAAACGTTTTGAAAGAGAGTTGAGAATTTTTCTTATTATCTCCAAGTTAGAATAAATTTTTTCAACAGTTGTCAAGTTATTTATAATGTTAGTAAAAAGAGTATATATAGAGGAAATAGATTCATCATCAATCATTTTAAACATTTCATATTCATGCGTAAGAATATAAGTTTTTGATTCTTTGACTTCCGAAATTCCTTTATAAGTTACTTCTAAGTTATCCCATATTTTCTTTACTGTCCTACAAGTCATAATTCTGTTAAATTTATTTCCATTAAGAGTATTATACAAAAAATTCATAGTCATTATATTCATTATATAAAGTCTATCATCTTCACGATCAAACTCTTCTTCTTCCTTGTTGACTTTTACTTCATCAACAGTTTTTGTTGGAATATAAGGTCTATTTACAATACATTTCCAGATTTCTCGATCTTGAGACTGAAGAAATATTCTCATTTTTGCTTTCCAGAAAGTATAATTGTTTCCACAAAATAGCGGAGGCCGACTACTAGATTGACTTTCAGTGAATGTAGCTGCAATGTTAGTCATATGATTTTAACTCAACAGATAATTAATCTTATAATAGAGCCATTACTCTGATACTAATTGTTGTCCAGATGATTAATACAAGAGAGGGGTAAATTGGGTTATATTAAAAAAATTAACACTTACAAAACAAATACACAATATAAATAACATATGAAAAAGCAGAAAATATAAAGAGTAAGGGCAAGAAGAAGTAACTTCAGTATTTTAACGAGTTTCAGCCTCACTGGCTATGTTCTCGCCTTAAGCTACCCCTTGAAAATTCCAAATTCACTATTCAATCTCCTTCAGGTGGAGATAGAAACCTATTACACTTTTGAGTAACACCGCTATAAAGAATCCGTGTAGAATATCCTCTACACTTGCAATCACCTCACACTTAATGATTCAACTATTCCCTGTTTAGAACATCTTCCACACATACAAGGGTTATACGCACCCTCTTACAAATACAATAGTTGATAGTGGATAGATTATCAAAATACACTCTCAATGAGTGAAATAAGAACAATACAGCGCAACTTATATCTCTTTCAAAATGAATAAGGATTAAGGCACAAAACTTAGAGAAAAGAGAATGTGGGCTTTGAAAGAATGATGTAAAACTTAACAATTGATGTGTAAGCTATTATTGTGATTTTTACAAAACTCAAGTGAGTCATTTATAGGCAAATAAGTCTTCATATTCAAATTTAAAAAGGTTTACATATCAAATAAGAGTACTATTCACTTTTCAAAAGATTCAAATAAAAACATCTCTTTTTATATTTGTCAAAGACAACTCCATTCATTTTTCAAAGAAATCAAACCTAATTTTTTACTTTTCATACATGACAAATGAGCATGATTTATTTTTCAAACTAAATCATCTTCTTTTTACATATGTCAAAAAAATACACAACCATCCTTCAAGATTTTCAAACAAAATATGAACACGTCAAATATGACAATCAATCATCTTACAAATTTAAATCTTTATGCATATGTGGAAAAAATAATAATAATTTTTGAAATTAAATATTTTAATAGAATTATGCAAATGTAAAAAATTCAATTTGATTTTTTATAAGAAAATATTAATTTTGAGCTGTAATCTAATTTTAAATTTTAATAGATATACAAAATTATTCTATGAGTTTCATTTGTAGACTTGTTCTTCTTTTTTCTCATACTTGATTTCTTGATGTGCTTAGTTTTCTTTATGCGTAGATAACTTGAACTTGAGTTTTGAATTTATTTGTTATTATCAAAATCTATACGTAGATACGATACTTGAAACCTTGGGTTCTACAACATGTGTGTGCTAGTTTTAGCTGGCTGTGATATGGTGCTTGGAATTCAGTGGTTACAACACCTAGGGATATTTCTTGGAATTTTAAAGAACTCTGAATGCACTTTGCCCCTAACAACTCTACTGTAATTTTGAAAGGGTTGAGTAGCAATACCTGGATTGAGGAAGGCTCAGTCAGCATGCTACATAAGGTGGAATCCAAGGGCATTTTACTCCATTTTATTGAGGAAAATCCGACTATGCAAGAGCAACCTATTGTGCCCGAGATACAGTAGCTCATGTCCATGTTTTGAATACCGTACCGGTGAGCGTACCAGTCAAGGCATTGGAATGAAATATTTTGATACCGGTACCGTTTCAGAATAGTCTATGCATAAAAAAAAATTATATATATAAATATATATGTAAATTATATTTCAAAATAATAGTTAATATATGAATAAATTATATATATATGTAAATAATCTAGTCTAAATTAAGATATAAAAATAGCAAAAAAAAAAATGAAATCCCGAAATTCGATACTGGCCAGTACACATGGCCGGTACGGTCGAAATACTAGCCGATACAGGCCGGTACGGCCGAAATCTTGGTTGGGACGAAACAGACCCAATTTCTGTACTGGCCACTGCTCCGGTACGGTAAGAAATTTAAAACTATGGCTCCTAGACCAGTTTGCTGTTCCCAAAGGCTTGCCACCTACAAGGGATCAAGATCATGCAATTAATCCTCTACCCGACACAAGTCCATTTTCAGTTCAACTCTACCGTTATCCTTATTTTTAGAAGGAGGAGATTGAGAAAATAGTTAAGGAGCTGCTGGATTCAGGGTTGGTAAGGCCCAACCAAAGTCCCTATTCCTCACCGGTGTTACTAATTCGAAAGGCGGATAGGACTTGGTGACTTTGTGTGGACTACAGAGCCCTTATTTGTGTCATGATTAAGGACAAATTCCCTATTCCGGTTGTAGAATAGTTAATGGATGAGTTGCATGGTGCCCAGATTTTCTCCAAACATGACTTACGGTTGGGTTATCACCAAATACGGATCAAGCCTGAAGATGTCTCGAAGACAGCCTTCCGTACACATAAGGGGCACTACGAGTTTCTAGTTATGTCTTTCGGCTTAACTAATGCTTCATCAAAATTCCAAAGTCTCACGAATGAGGTTTTCCATCCTTATCTCAGAAAATTCATATTGGTTTTTTTTAATGATATTTTAATTTACAGCAGCACCATGGAAGGGCATCTCGTTCATTTGCAATTGACCTTTGAAGCACTACGAACCAACCAGCTCTTTGCCAAACTCAACAAATGCCAGTTTGGGTGTTTAGAGATATCATATTTGGGACATTATATTTCAGGGAAAGGAGTTCGGGCTGACCCTGAAAAGCTAACTGCCATTGTTAATTGGCCGGTCCCTAAATCTCTCAAGGCTCTACGATGGTTCTTAGGACTCACGGGCTATTATAGACGATTTATACAAGACTATGGAAGCGTCTCAGCCCAGCTCACTAGGCTCCTCAAGAAGGGCAGCTTCAAATGGGATGCAGCAGTCCAAGAAGCCTTTAATAAGTTGAAGGTGGCAGTCACCAACCCACTTGTGTTGACACTCCTAAATTTTCAGCTTCTTTTTATGATAGAATGTGATGCTTCGGGGCATGCTATCAGTGCGGTACTTATGCAGGAAAGGAAACCTTTAGCATTTTTCAGTAAGGCCCTAAAGGGAAGAGCTTTGTCACTGTCAACCTATGAGAAGGAATTATTTGCCCTAGTCTCTGCAGTGCAAATATGGCGACATTATTTGTTGGGGCAGCGCTTTGTGGTTAAAACTGATCACCAAAGCCTGAAAGTTTTGCTGGATCAATGGGTGGGCACTCCTATGCAGTAGAAATGGGTAGCCAAACTCATGGGCTATGACTTCCTAGTGCAGTACAGGAAGGGAAAGGAAAATGTGGTCGCAGATGCTCTCTCACTACAACAAGAGGAAGAGACTTGTTTTACTATGCTCTCCTTACCTAATTTTGACTGGGTAGAGGAGATTAAAGTTGCTTATCACACTAACCCCAAGCTCCAACAGCTGCTGGCCCAGCATCAGGGCATTACTTTGCCATCACCCTATACGGTTTGAGATGGACTTTTTTTTACAAGGGACAGCTACTAGTTCCTATCAACCCACTCCTTATTGATAAACTCTTAAGGCTAGTTCATAGTAGTCCCTTAGGAGGTCATTTTGGGGTTTGAAAAGACTGTCCATCGCTTGAAACAAGATTTTTATTGGCCTAGTTGGAAGGCAGGTATCAAAAACTTTCTCAAGTCGTGTAAGGTTTGTCAGGTCATGAAGGTTGACAATACACGCCCCAGTGGGTTATTACAGCCACTACATGTGCCTTAGACACCATGGGTGGACATTTCCATGGATTTTATTGAGGGCTTACCCAAGTCAGGGGGGTTCAACACACTCTGGGTTATTGTGGACAGATTCACCAAGTATGCACATTTTTGTGCCACTCTCTTACCCGTATACTGCAAGGACAATAGCTCAACTCTTTGTGAAGCATGTTTTCAAACTCCATGGCATGCCTAAATCTATTGTATCTGATAGAGACCCCACTTTCACTAGCAAATTTTGGAAGGATTTATTTTCCTTACAGGGAGTCTACTTGGCTCTCAGCACATCCTACCATCCCCAAACAGACGGTTAAACTGAGGCTGTCAACAAATGATTAGAAAATTATCTTAGGAGTTTTGCTAGTGAGGCCTAAGGAGTGGTCTCAGTGGGTCGAATTGGCTGAATGGTGCTACAATTCTAGCCTTCACTCCTCTACCAAGCTCAGTCCCTTCGAAGCCCTATACGGCTACAAACCTCACACTATAAGAAAATTAGTTTTTTGCAACATTAGATTTTATCGCAAAAAGTAGAAAGAATGCTGCAAAAAAGTATTTGCAGCAAAAATAGTCATTTTGGCTACAATTAAAATGCCACAAATGGCTTTTTTTTCTTATAGTGTCCTAAGCTACTCAACTACACGACAGGGACCTCTCGACTTGAGGAGATGGACCACACCCTCTGTAACCGAGACAAGTTGTGGACTTTACTAAAGGAAAACATCACCAAGGCCCAAGATCGTATGAAACGATATGCAGATCTCAAGAGGAAAGAATGAGTCTTTGAGGTTGGGTCATGGGTTTACCTGCGACTGCAGCTGTATCGGCAGTCATCCATTTAGCAACGCCGAAATCAGAAGCTCTCCCCTCACTTCTACGGTCCATTCCAAGTGATCCAGCAAGTTGGTGTCGTGGCCTACCGTCTCAAGCTTCCATCGATGGCACAAATCCATGACGTTTTCCATGTCTCTCAGCTTAAACCAAAGTTAGGGTCTGGTGTTACTCTCGTTCCCAAGCTTCCCCCCACTGATACTCTAGGTATCATCAAACGCGAACCAGAAGAGATCCTGGCCAGCTTGGCCAGGTGTTTGAGAAAGAAGAAAAACGCAGCAATTGTGGAGATCTTGGTCCGCTGGCAGGGTCAACACGCCGAGGAGGCTTTGTGGAGTCGTATTATCAAATTCGAGAGGAGTTTCCCCACCTTGTGGGCAAGATGCTCTGAAGGAGGGGGGGAATGTCACAAAGCGCTGGGCTTGAGAGTTAAGATGGAGGTGAAGTATAAACCGAGTACACTTAGAAGAGAAGATAAGTAGTTGGCCGTGGGCTTGGAGTAGCAACTAATGAAGGCTTTAGAGCAAGGATATTAATTTCGTTTTGTTCCGATCGGAATTGCTGAAAAATTCCATTTCGGAACAATGCTGGAACGGTGGAAGTCTGTATTCCCTTCCAGTCTGAATTCCAGCCATTCCGGTCCATTCCGGCCTGATTTCAGTCATTCTGGCCAATTCCGGATAAGCATTTTTTTAAAATTTATTTATTTATATTTCTGGACTGCAACATTATTTTAATATTTTTTTTCTTTGTTTATTTTTTATTTTTTTAAAACTTTTATCATTTATTTGGTTGTTTATTATAATTAATTCTGGACATTTATGTTAACTGAATTAGTTTTACTTTTTAATAATTATTTTTAATAAATATGAATTTTTAAATTTATTAAATTTATCAGGTATGTATGTTTTTAATTAAATTTGTATTAGTTTATTTTAGAATATAGTTATTATATATATAATTTCTTCATATAATATCTATCCCGAAACGGTATTCGAAATGGTACCGATACCGGAATTTTCCATTCCATTGCCTTAACCGGAATGGTCACCGAAACGGAATTCATAACTTTGCTTTAGAGCCCAAAAGAGTCCATTCAGCTGTATAGCTCATGGGCCTTAGATGGGCCTCCTATCCATTATGTTATTCTATTTTAATGTATTTCCTTTCAGACTTGTTTTACGTTGATTGGTTAGGAGTAAAAGGGTCAAGTGTCAGAGTTTGTTATATTTTGACAGAGGAATGTAGCGAGGATGGTGTGTAGAATTTTGGGATCGTCCTTTCTATTTTCTAGGAGCTGCTCCCCTCGAAAAGAGCTGTCCCAGATGTGTGACTCTAATTTTCTAGTGAGTATTCAGTGTTCATCCATTTTTCCTTAGTATTTTGCATCATCTCCTTAAGTCATCTGTTACAGTTAGGATCAGGCATGGGGCACCCTGCTCTTGCATCTGATGTACGAGGTAGAGCGGTGGCTGCTGGGTGGATGAGGTGTGGTGCCTCATTACCCAAATCTATTGATATTGGGAAGTGCTAGTCATCCCTTTGATTTCCATCTCGGTGATCCCGTTTTAGAGTATGTTTTCATTTTTTTTCATATAATTTTTAAGTAAGTGTTTTTCAATAATATTATGATTTTTTTTATATTTTTAAAAAATATTTTAAGATGTTAAAACAATCGTGTAAAAAAATATATATTTATGTTACATGATTTGTCTAACATTTAAAAACATTTTTTAAAAATATAAAAAAATCACAATATTATTTAATAACACTTACTTCAAAATTATGTAAAAACAACTGAAAAAAAAATCCCAAAACGGGATCCATGGGATGGAAATCAAAGGGAAGAATAGTATTTCCCATTGATATTACCTTCAACTCTAATTTGATTTTGAGCTTAAATTTTGACTCCAGACTTTAATAAAAATATGTATTATTTATATATTTATTATATATATTCATAAAAAGGAAAAGTCTAACTTGTATAGTTAAATCAAAGAATATTAATCTAATAATCAATTATATGAACACACTAAACATCATAGTATCGGTATAATACATATTATATATATTAGGGTACATGAAACTTGCCTAGTTAATTGCGAGTCATGTACTATGTCGAATTATATATATATATATATATATATATATTGTAAGGTTATTAATTTATGGTCTAGATTATAATATAATAGTATGTAAGAAGATTCTAATATAATAAATATTTGGCTTGTATTTGAGTAGCTGGTTGTGTTTCTTATTTGTAATTATTCGAAAGCAAATGATTGGATGATGGATATTTTCATTATACCATGCTCGTTGATGGTTGCTCTTACTTGCTAGTTGTTATTTGAGGCTTTTGGTGTGTAAAGGATGTGTTCCACACTGTCAGGATCGACTGCACGAATGTAACAAGATTCTAATATAATAGTATATATGTAACAAGATTCTAATATAATAAATATTTGCCTTGTATTTGAGTAGCTGGCTGTGTTTCTTATTTGTAATTATTTAAAAGCAAGTGATTGGATGATGGATATTTCCATTATACCATGATCTGATGGTTGCTCGTACTTGCTCTTACTTGTTAGTTGTTATTTGGGGTTTGGGTGTGTATAGGATGTGTTTCATACCAATAGGACTGACTGCATGATTGACCTGTAAAAAGAGAAGAAGGGCGGCAGTGGATGCCTGGAGGATACTCAAATTTCGAAGTCCATAAATTGTATGAGTGAAGTGTATATAAAATATGAGATTGATTCTCCTTACCTCGTAGGAGTTATTTATAGAGAATTATAAGTTGGTGATAACCACTTTCGGTTACCCATTTGAATTTTATTGCTCTTGATCCTTGGATTTTAGTAGGAGATGAACTCTATCTCTTGAGAGATATTTAGATCAATAGTTCTTATCTGTTCAGAGTCGTTTGTATTTCAAATAATGGTTAAAGTTAGTTGCCTTGACTATATCCTCTTATCGTTGTATTATTTTCTCTTACTCAAAGCTTTGGGCATGTGGGTTCTGGATACTCGGCCTATCAAGGTGGGCTCTTTGGATCCAGGCCATTAGCTCAGATCATGTCCATTGGCACTGACACAAATATCCCTTCCAGGGTGTTAGCTTGGGAATTGACCAAATGATTGAACAATCATTTTATTGTTTTTAATATGAGATCCTAATAAGAAATTATGAATGGATTGTATATCAACTTTTTTTAGTTATATTTTTGGTTTTTTAGATGTTGCCTAGATGACTAATATAAGAGAGAAGTTAATTGGGTTATATTAAAAAATTAACATCATAACTCAAATACACAATATAAAATATAAACAAAGTACGAAATAGTAGGAAATATAAAGAGTAAGAGTATGAAATATAAAGAGTAAGAACAGGAAGAAGCAAACTCAGTATTTTAACGAGATTCAGCCCTACTGCTTATATCCTCACCTCAAATTGCCCTTTGAGAATTCTCAAATTCACTATTTAATCTCTTTCAGGTGAAAATAGAAACCTATTACATTTTTGACCAACACCGCTACAAAGAATCTGTGTAGAACACCCTCTACACTTACAATCACCTCACACTTGGTGATTCAACTATTTCGTGTGTAAAATACCTTCTACACACAAGGGTTATATGCACCCTCTTACTAATACAAAAGCTGATAGTAGTTAGATTATCAGAATACACTCATCAATGAATGAAATAAGAATAATACAGCGCAACCTATACATCTTTCAAAATGAATAAGGATTAAAGTACAAAATTTAGAGAAGAGAGAATAAGGGTTTTGAATGAATGATGCAAAACTTAACAATTGATGTATAAGCACTTGTTGTAATTTTTGCAAAACTCAAATGAACTATTTATAGGCAAATGAGTCTTCAATTTCAAATTTGAAAATATTGATATGTCAAATAAGAGCACTATTCACTTTTCAAAATTTTCAAATAAAAAATCTCCTTTTTGCATTTATCAAAGATAACTCCATTCATTTTTTAAAGAAACCAAACATAATCTTTTACTTTTCGCATATGACAAAATGAGCATGATTTATTTTTCAAATCAAATCATTTTCTTTTTACATTTGTCAAAAAAAGCATAACCATCTTTCAATATTTTCAAACAAAATTATCTACTTTTTACATTTGTCAAAAGTGTATCAATCAAAATTTCAAACAAAATATGCACATGTAAAAGATGACAATCAATCATCTTATAAATTTTCAAATATCAAATTTTTGATGATGTCATGCACGTGTGAAAATAAAAATTTCGAAATTAAGACTTTTAATGATGTCATACACATGTGAAAATAACATTTTTTGAAATTAAGGCTTTTAATGATGTCATGCACATGTGAAAAAATCAATTTTCGAAATTAAAGCTTTTAATGATGTCATGCACATGTGAAAAACATAATTTTTAAAACTAATATTTTTAATGATATCATCCATATATGAAAAATGAAATTTGATGCTTTGTAAAATAAGATTAATTTTAAACCTTAATTCAATTTCAAATTTTATCAAGATATGTACAAAATTATTCTATGAGTTTTATTTGTAGATTTATTATTTTTCTTACTCATGCTTGATTTTTCAATCTGCTTAGCTCCCTTCATGCGTAAACAACTTGAGTTTGAATTTTGAATTTATTTGTTATCATCAAAATCTATACGTATATACGAGACTTGAAACTTTGGGTTCAATATCATATATAATATTTTTTTTTGATAATATTTTTAATAAACTTGAAACTTGAAAAGCCACAAAAAATGATATATCATAGATAAAGTCTTGTTTAAAAATTGGCCAAATATGAATAAAAAAAAATCAAAATCTAACTCTACTTTGATTTTTATCTTATAAATCTTAGTCAAAATTGGATCAGAGCCTATATAAGTCAGAGTCGAAATTCTTGAACATAAACTCCAACTTAATCGATACTCAACCCTAAAGGAAAATAAGATATGAAAATCAGCTACAAAAATAATTTTCAAATTATATCTCTATTGTTGTAAAAAAAAAATTCAAAAACATTTTAAAATTTTTATGAAGAAAAATATTGAGTTTTTAAAAAATAAATGTCATGCAGCATCCATTTTTGATAGATTACTTGTTATGTTTTATTTGAGGATAAATTATTTAATGTCGTATTAAAAGAAATTTTTTAAATAGTGGATGATAAATATAATTATTCTTATCAAAATAACATAAAATTATAGGAAAATGTTAAATAGCTCTTGATTGGTCCATCACTCTAACTGTTTGTGTTTTTTTTTTAAATCATTAAGAACGTCATTACTACTATATGTATGTATTTAAGAAAATCTTTTAAAAAAATTAAAAATTATATTATCAAACACCAACTGTGCATGCTGGGCGAGTGGGTGGCCCCTTTCCAAAAGAGAAATTCTTGATATACGAAAAAAATGAAACGATTTGTTTCATTTCATCCCCAGATCATTTGCCCCAATTCCCCTTCCTCTTCCCTTCAAAAACTCTAATTCTTCTACGTAACTCTCTCTCTCTCTCCTTTCCAATCCATGCGATTTGAGTATATTGTTGATACAAGAAAAGACATCGTTAACTTAGATTGAAGTAGTGTTGGCTATCGCTGGGATCTAATCTATCGCTAGGGGGAGGGAATGCTAAAGGGAGGGATGTTATGTGGTCTTGGCATAATAGCCCATTAAGCTGACCTAGTCAACACAACTCAAACAACTGAATGCAAATGATTGAACAACACAATTTTTACAAGACAAACACTTGGACAAATAAAAGATAAACATCGAGTTTTCAGGGTCAAGGCCCAGACACATAACAAGACCCCATTCTTTCACGAGCCTTGTCCTCAAGGTTAGGGTATTGCCGTTTCAGAGAATCTAAATCCTCCCATGTTGCATCGTCTTCTCCAGTCCCCTCCCACTATACCAAAACCTCTACTCTTGCTATATTGCTTTTTTTTTTAAGTCTTCTTTGTATGATTGTTTCTAGTTCGAGGGCTAGGGCTCCTTCTGGTGTCACAATAGGCAGATTTGGGCATTGTCAAATCGAGTCTCCTAGTTTCTTCTTAAGACATGAGATGTGGAATACAAGGTAGATCTGTGTTCCTAGAGGTAACTCCAATTCATAAGCCACCTTCTCAATTCGACGTAAAACCCTAAGTGGACCAAAGTACCTAGGTGCGATCTTAAGGTTCTTTCTCATGGCTACAATCATTTAATGATATGGGCTCAATCTGAGGTAAACTTAGTCTCCTTCCTTAAACTCTTTATCTCTCATCTTCAAATCTGCAAAATACTTCATTTTGTTATGGACTTCTTGCAGGTTTTCTTTGATGAGGGTTGCGATGTACTCACAGGTCCTTAACTCCTCTTCGACAACTTGCACGAGTGGATCTATATTCGTATGGCAACATGCGAGGTGGGTTTTATCGATATACTGCTTCGAAAGGTGAGACCTTTGTGGAAGTGTGTACTGAGGTATTGTATGAGTACTAGGCCAGATAACCACTTTACCCAATTATTGAAAAAACACCTGAGATAACACTCCAATATTTTATTCATGGCCTTTATTTTCCATCAGTTTGTGGATAATATGATGTACTGAGAAATAGTTTTGTTCCACACAACTTCAATAATTCTTTCCAAAAATTACTTATGAACATTGGATCTCGATCATTCACTATAGTCTATGGCAACCCATGCAGTTTAAATATGTTATCCATAAAAACTCTGGCTACTTACAAAACTATATATGGATGGTTAATGGCCATGAAATGAGTGTATTTACTCAATCTGTTCACTATCACCAAAACAATAAATTTTCTTCCAGAGGGTGGTAACCCTTCAATAAAGTTCATACTTACATCCTCCCAATTTTTGACAGGAATGAGCAATGGTTAGAGCAATTTCGTTGGGTGGAGGGCTTCTACCTTGCACCTCTAGCACATATCACATTCCCTAACATATTTCCTTACGTCATTTTTTAGACCTGACTAGTAGAGTTTCTTTTTTATTTTTGCTTATGTCTTGTGTACTCTCGTGTGACCGCTTAATGGGCTATTATGGAATTGTTGCAGAATTTGCTACTGGAAGGTCACCAAGGATTTGAGATACAGTCTCCCTTTATAGAAAAGGAGATAACCTCAAACTTGGTAACGAGATGGGTCTAGGGATCCATGATGGTAGTGGCTCATTAGTTATTGCAACATTGGGTCTTGTTGGTAAGTTTTCTTTGATTCCTCTATCCATTGAGCCTACATAACATTGATTGCTTAATTTTGAATGGGTTGATTTATGGAGGGGTAGTGTTTATGGATTTTGGTTGGTCAAGGATTATGGTTTGGTTTTGGTGGCTATTTGGGTTTGTGTTTTCTGTATATGGGATCCTTGAGAGGGCATCAGCTATTGCATTGTTTTTTTCACTTCTATATTCTATTATAAAGTCATATCCCAGCAATTTTGAGATCCATTTCTATTGTGAGGGAGTGCTCATTCTTTGTTTTAGTAAATATTTGAGTACTTGCTAGTCAGTGCATGCTTTGAAGGACTATCCCAAAAGGTAGTGCCTCTATTTTCTCATTGCCATCACTACTGCCAGTAGCTCATTCTCATAAGGAGAGAGATCCATATTTTTTCTTTTTAAAGCTTGGCTAAAATATGCAATTGGCTAACCCTTTTGCATTAGCACAGCTCCTAGAGCTCCTCCTAAAGCATCACATTCTACAACAAAAATTTTAGAGAAATTAGGTAAATTTAGCATAGGGGGTTTACCATGACCTCTTTGAGTTTCTCAAGCGCTTGTTGTGCTTTGTCATTCTAAGAGAAAGAGTTTTTCTTTAGAATAGCTATTAATAGGACTTTTATGGCTCCAAACCTTTGACAAACTTCATGTGGTAACCTGTAAGTCTTAAAAAACCTCTTAATGCTTTAAGGTTTTTAGGAGTTGGCCACTCCTACATTGCAACCAACTTATGAGGATCAGCTTTGACTCATTCTTTCGAAATAATATGCCCCAAGTATTCCACCTCCTTACTGCCAAAGACACACTTGGACAACTTTGCATAAAACTATTCAATTTGTAGTAATTCCAGGATTCGAGTCAGATGCTGTAAATGCTCTTGCATTGACTTGCTATAGAATTAATATATCATCGAAAAACACTAGCACAAATTTCCTCAAATAAGGCCTAAACATTTCATTCATCACTCTTTGAAATGTAGATAGTGCATTAGTAAACCCAAAAGACATTACTAAGAATTCATAATAACTCTCATGTGTACGAAAGACAGTTTTAGGGATGTCATCAAGATTCATTCGTATTTGATGATATCCTGATCTTAGATCCAATTTAAAAAATATTTCAACCCCTCCTAACTCATCAAGCAACTTATTAATGTTAGGGATATGATATTTATCTTTTATGGTGTTTTTATTAAGTGCACAGTAATACACACACATCCTCCAACTTCCATTGACCTTTCTCACCAGCAACACATGAGAGGAATAGGGGCTTTGACTACTTCTAATGCTTCCATTCTTAGAGGTTTAGCCACAATTTTCTCTATGTATTCCTTTTAATAATATGGGTACCTGTAGGGCCTAACACAAGTGGGTTTAGTACCTTTTAGCAATTTAATTTTATGATCAAAATTCCTGGGAGGTGGCAGTCCACTTGGCTCGGCAAAGACCCTTCCAAAATTATCTAGGACTTTTTGCACCCATGTTGGGAATTTTGCACTGCCCTTACCATTATTTCCATCCATGATTTGCAACCAAATGCCTAACAGCACCCTCTTTGACTTATGCACTAGGATCTTCTTCCACAGTACTGTTTACTGGTCTCTTAATTCCCTACAACTGAACAACTTGATCTTTATACTGAAACTCCACAGTTAAGTCAGAGAAATTTCATAAAATTGATCCTAATTCACTTAACCAATCCACCCACAAAACTACATCACACCCTTCAAAAGCCAAGACATAAATGTTAGCTTTAAACTTATGATCTTGTAACATAAGAGAAACTGCTTTATAATGACCAAGGAAAGGAAGAGTAGCACCATTTGCCACATGAACTGTTAAGTGGCTTTCCTCCCTTGACAGATCAGCCTTCCTTGCTACATATGAATTTACAAAACTATGAGTGCTTCTTGTATCAATTAAACCAAAATTTTTTAATGATTAATTTTAGCAAACAATCTCATAAGGGTTTAAAGTTCCAGCTATAGCATGTAGGGATATCTCTAATAACTCTCCAACTTCCTTTTCATTAGCCTCAATTATAGCTAGTGAACCATTCTCATTCTCGGATTCCTCATTATCGTCTCACTCTCCTACCATCCCCTCTAATAGGTAAATTTTTGGCTTGTTACATTTATGTCCTAGGTGATATTTCTTATCACAAAACCAACATAATCATTTTTCTTTTCTTTCTTGCATTTGAGTGGGGCTAACTCTTTTTATGGGAAAGCTGTTTTTCTGGGAATTATTAAAGGTCTGGGGTTCGGGTTGGATCTGTTTGGTGGAGCTGGTAGTCTTAATAAGGGGGTTGGGGCAGGTATTTTAGCTGGGTTAATTAGGTTGGTGTTTTGGTATGTTGGAAATCTGATTGGGCTCCCCTTTGCACGCCTAACTACCTCATTCTCCTGTAATCTGGCCAACCTGAATACTGTAGACAGTATTGATGGTTTAAACATGGTCACAGTGATTCTTAAATCATCTCTTAGTCCACTAAAAAATGTACTAATTCTAAACTCCTTCGATAAACCACTTATTTTATTAGATAGCATTTTTAAATTGTGTTTGATATGCCTCTATTGTACTAGTCTCTTTAAGTTTAGTGAACTCCCCCACAGGATCCTCATAGGTTGAGGGACCAAACCTCACCTCTAGGGTTAAAATAAAATTATCCCAAGAATTAACTGGACTTGACTCTTTTAACCAGCTATACCATGAGAGGGTCTTACCCTTCATGTGAAAAATGGCTATTTGTAACCCTTGATGATCAGGTGTCTTATAATATTCAAAAAACTGTTGGACTTTTTTAACCCACTCATCCAAATCCATGCCGTCAAACTTAAAAAAATCCAACCTAAGTGATCTAGCCTGGATTCCCTCATTTTCCTCAAGTAAATGATTGTTACTGACCTTAGAATTTGAGGATCCCTCTCTCGAGTTATGATTTACTAGTCAAATGTTCATAACTGGAAGCTAAATTGCTAATCTGTTGGAGGACAATTGCTAACATTTTCTTATGTTTTGTTTGTTCTTCATGCATGTTGTTATTCTCCCATTTCAATGCTGCCAGTGCTTCTGTCAATTGGGCCTGTCGAGTGCTTTTCACCATGTTGAAAGAACGTGGCTTTGAAACTACTGTTATGGTCTTGGGAATTTATAAAGAAAATATATAAATTGATTTCTGGCAATTTGAGGTTGCCAAGACCTCCTTTACTACGTTTTGATGGGAATACTCCTATTACTGATTTCATTCATCATGCAAAATTAAATATAGACTCTATAACTAACAAGCGAGCGTAAATGTAGGCCCACTAATAGAACTAACTAACTGACCCACGAATAACATAATAACTGCCTACTAACATAATAACTAGCCCACATAGGCATAGCATCCCACGAAGCTAACCTAGTCAACACGACTCAAGCAACTGAATGCAAATGACTCTAAACGACACAGTCATTACAAGACAAACACTTAAGACAAATAAAAGATAAACATCGGGTTCTCAAGGTCAAAACCTAGACACATAACAAGGGAACTCAAGTAAGATCGCTAGATTTTCTGGGGTTCTATCTGTAGTGATCGTTTTGACATTTCACCACAATTTGAGGGATAAAATACTAAGAAAATCTAAGGTCTGATCCGGCTGAAAAGAATTAAAATACAACCTTCCAACCTAGTGTCGGCATGTAAGTAGTTGCATAGAATTCACTTTAAGCACAATTTCATCTAATTCGACGTGACTCCATCCCTCAAAGTCCATCGGTTTCCTCCCTCCCTGTTCCCACTTGAGCCCTACATTAGCTTGCCTGCAATTTAGAATTGTTGTTCTTCCTCAACACTTTTCCTACAAGCCTGCAATCCCACCTTCCTTCCACTTCTCTCCCATGGTTGACAGCTAGGCATTTCTATAAAGGCAGACATCTTCTTTGAAATTTGAGGAAAAACCAAAGTTTTTCTCTATGCTGGTAAGTAATGATCTGTTACCTTTCAGGAAGCTAAGGGCTTGAGGATTTCTTGATTCTTTGATTTAGCACTTCCCTCAAGCATATTATATGTTCTTTTTTCTTTTCATCTTTTAGGTAGCTATGCAAGAAAAGTTTCAATTTCTTATAGCAATGATAGACAAACATATTGCGTGGCGGGAAGATGGGGTGGTTTAGGTGCGTTGCGTGCACGATGAATCTCTTGTTGCATTTTTCTAGCCCTGGCGACATTTTATGGGGAAAGTGAGGGAAAGAAGAGTGAGAAAGTGAGGTTGACAAAGGAAAAGATGCTGCTTAGTGCTTGATGCTTAGCGTGATTGTGCTATTTTCCTGTCATCTCCAAATTTTTACTCACTTGAAACCATTGGTTTAGACATTTTTTGATCACTTGATGCTCTCTCCCTTCAACATTTCTCAACAAAAAGTAAAAGACATGGTCTAGAAGAGTTTCAATCATCTTTGGACTAAAGTTAACAAACACCTTTACTAGTTAAAAATTTAAAAGCATGGTTCCACCATCAAATTTCATTCCAACACAAACAAAAATCTCAAATATTATGTCTTTTTCTTCGACTTTTTTCGACAATCAAACAACGTAAAAGATTTGGTGTGGTCAAATTTATATCGTGTTTAATGATATAGGAGACGTGGCACGTATTTTTTACTTTTAAAACCCGCCATAGAATCTCTCTGAAGTACTATTTAAGCGCCCCATTCGTCCACACGAACGCCCCAACGTCGTGTGTCCAAAATTACATGAGTGCACTGTGCACTGAGTTTTTGAATCCCTAAACCCTGTGTCTATCTTCCACATGCGGCAAAACACATGTTAGCTGTTTCAAGAATCAAGTGTTTTCTAAACCCAACTCTGTCAGCCTTCTCTTCTTACCTCACTAAAACCACTCCTCGTCCTTTCCTTTCCTTAGCTTCCAATCCCTATCCATGCAACTCCACAACTTTCCAAAACCCAAGTTTTCTACCCCTAAAACCCACAGTATTTTCTCCCAAATCCTCATTTATTTTAAATCACTATCGTGGCATGCACGTAAAGGTGGATCCGCCATCGTCGACCGGTGAGATTCACGCCATCGTTGGTCCGATGTTCTCCGGAAAAACGGCACGGCTTCTTCGCAGGATTCAGTCTGAGAGCAGCAATGGCAGGTATTGGACCTTCTTCTTCTTCTTCTTCTTTTTCTTCTTTTTAATCTTAGCTTCTATGTGGAATGGTTGAATTTTGAGCTTCGGTTTTTGCGACTTGTTGATAGATGTTGCTCTTTTCGTCGGGTGCCTTTGTTTTGTTCCAAAGATGATGTCTTCAAGTTCAATATTGAATTGGCAAGCTTGAAGACTTGACTATTCGAATGAGAAATTGCAATTATTATGAGCTACTTTGTGCGTATTATTATTATGCTAAAGCTCATTGTTTAAGCGGATTGCTATCTGTTCATTATTCTTTAGAACGGGGAAGGAGTATATTTAGCAATGTGCTGGGTCATTTGATAAAATGCGGTTTACTTATAAAAAAAAAAAAGAATTGATCCATGCGGTTATCCCCAGCTTTCAGGTTGAGCATTACAAAGGTTATTCCCAATTCGATAAAACACTGAAGGGTCTTTGTGTCTCGGGAAGATTAAGGGAAGCTGTTGGGCTCTTGTGGATCACAGGAGTGCAAGTAGAGCCAGGGACCTATGCTCTTCTGTTGCAGGAGTGCATATTTAGGAAAGAGTATTTGAATGGGAGAAGAATCCATGGGCAAATGGTTGTTGTCGGGTATGATCCCAGTGAATATTTGAAGACCAAATTGTTGATTTTGTATGTGAGATCAGGGCATATAGGAACTGCTCACATTCTGTTCGATAAATTGCTGGGGACAAGCTTGGTCTCGTGGAATGCAATGATCGCAGGGTATGTGCAAAGGGGGCTTGAAGAAGTGGGGTTAGATCTTTATTACAAGATGAGACAGACTGGTTTTGTGCCAGACCAATATACCTTTGCATCAGTCTTCAGAGCATGTGCTACTTTAGCAACACTTGAGCATGGGAAGCGGGCCCATGGTGTAATGATAAAGTGCCAAGTTAGGGAAAATGTAGTGGTTAATAGTGCCCTCATGGACATGTATTTTAAATGCAGTAGTTTATCTGATGGGCATCAGGTATTTGAAAAGTCCTCGAATAGGAATGTTATTATGTGGACTGCCTTAATATCTGGTTATGGCCAGCACGGGAAAGTTGTAGAGGTTTTGGAATTCTTTCATAGGATGAAAAATGAAGGTTTCAAACCAAATTATGTTACTTTTCTTGCAGTCATTTCTGCTTGTAGCCATGGAGGTTTGGTTGATCAGGGTTGGGCATATTTTTCATCTATGACAAGAGATTATGGAATTGAGCCAAGGGGGAAACATTTTGCTTCTATGATTGATCTTTTAGGTCGTGCTGGTATGTTACATGAGGCATATGACTTTGTTCTGAACTCACCTTGTAAGGAGCACTCAGTAATATGGGGTGCTTTACTTGGGGCTTGTAGGATTCATGGGGACATGGACTTGGTTAAGCTTGCGGCAAAGAAATTTTTTGAATTGGAACCAGAAAATCCTGGAAAGTACGTGGTTTTGTCTAATGCTTATGCCACCTCTGGGTTGTGGGACAATGTTGCAGAGGTCAGGTCTGTGATGAGGGAATCAGGGGTCATAAAGGAGCCTGGTCATAGCTGGATAGAGATTCGAAATGGGTCCCATTTTTTTTTTAAGGGTGATAAATCTCATAAACAATCATCAGAAATATATGAGATGATTAGGGATATGACTTGCATCTTAAAGGACACAAGATACGTTCCTGATTTAAGTGATGACTAAATCATGTTGTGGAAAACAGCTTTTTCCTGATGGAATTATCTCCCTTTCAAAGCAGATATATTTGGGAAATATAAGAGCTGTATGCCTAAAATCTCAAGTGTTTTGTGAAAGATAAAGAACCTGGAAGATCCAGTACCCGGTAAGGCACAACATATACCATTTATTTCTTACATGCCAAATATTACCTGGTTAGTTACATGTACTATTATATCTATTACGTTTTCAGGATTGTTAAAACGCTTTTGACTGCCAATCTACAACGGGGGGCTACATTTTCCTCAATTTTGATGTAATTTATCGCCGCTCAAAAGAACTGATTGCCTTATGGCCAGATAACATTAAGGGCCCTAACGTGTAGTTTCACTTTATGAACCCCATGTATAGCAGCAATGCAGCTCAAGTCCTTGAAAGTCCATGCATATAGATTAACCAGCTTTGTATCACCATAAATGTTCGCATCTCATTCTAGTTGAGTTCTTCCATGAAATTTCCAAATTTCTTTAGATTCGCCTCTGATGACAGATGAAGTTTCTAATGAAGATATGTATGGCATAGAATCACTTCCTGTAGGCTCCAAATTAATTAGGAGTTTTCTTATGCAACTTTCTGGGTTAAAAGCTTCTGCTTACTAGAGGAATGGGAAAAAACAAGCAATAGCATTTCAGATCTTTGACCCCATTTTTCATGTGTCTTGAACTAAAAATCACAAGTTAAAAGCTAGAGAATTGAAAACATGTTTGCAATCTCATTTCTTATTATTGCTTCTGAATCTAGTTTTGTTTTTTTGTTTTTTTTTAAATATGCTGCTTCACTTTAGTTCAAGATATTGTTTTTGGGACAGTTCAAAATTCAATATAATTTTTTTACTGCAGTAGGATCATGCTTCACTTTGTTTCTTTTTTTTTTGGTCACGAAAAGAACATTGCTTGAAACTTATCTGATGTTGAATGTATATTTTGTTGCAGGAGGAGCTTTGGTTCTGTGCTAGATATAATTCCCCACGCTGATTCTATGACCAGATCAACTGGTTATTGTGAAATTTGTCATAGACGTGCTTTCTTCACCGCATGTAGAGATTTTACTAATACAGCAGGGAATGATGACAATGGATCAGAATCCGAGACCGAGTGGGAAAGGTTATTTAAACCTTTTGACCTCAAACAGCTTAGGAAGTCACTTAATCAAATCAGCCCCTATCAGCTATGTAAATTGCTTGAGCTACCCCTTGATGTGCCCACATCAATGGAGATATTCAAGTGGGCGGGTGCTCAAAAGAGCTATTGCCATTCGTTTGATGTGTATTATACACTGGTGGATAAGCTTGGAGCGGCAGGGGAGTTCAAAGTCATAGATAGGCTGCTGGGGCAGATGAAAGATGAAGGGATTGTTTTTAGAGAGTCCCTTTTCCTCTTAATTATGAAATATTATGGAAAAGCTGGTCTACCTGGGCAAGCAACTAGGTTGCTTCTGGATATGAGGGGTCTTTATTCTTGCGAGCCAACCTTTAGATCTTACAATGTTGTGCTGGATGTATTGGTGGCTGGGAATTGTCATAAAGTTGCACCAAATGTTTTCTATGACATGTTAAGTAAAGGTGTTTCTCCCACTGTGTACACATTTGGGGTGGTGATGAGAGCACTTTGTATGGTTAATGAGGTGGATTCCGCATGCTCTCTTCTTAGGGACATGACAAAGCATGGTTGTGTGCCGAACTCAGTGGTATACCAGACTCTGATACATTCACTCTATAAGAGTGAAAGAGTGAATGAAGCTTTGAAACTTTTGGACGAAATGTTTCTTATGGGCTGTGCACCTGATATTCAGACGTTCAATGATGTTATTCATGGCCTTTGCAAGCTTGGTCGAATTCAGGAAGCGGCAAAGTTGGTTGATCGGATGCTTCTTCGGGGGTTTTCCCCTGATAATGTAACTTATGGAGTTTTAATGCATGGGTTGTGTAGAATGAGGCAAGTTGATGAAGCGAGGGTATTGTTGAACAAAGTGCCTGTTCCAAATGTTGTGCTCTTCAATACCTTAATCAATGGGTATGTTACCTGTGGAAGGTTTGAAGAAGCCATGGCTGTTATGAATGATTTGATGCTAAATACCATTTGTGTCCCAGATGTCTTTACGTTTAACATACTGGTTCGGGGACTTTGCAAGAAGGGTTGTTTGGCTTCAGCTCGTGAATTGGTTAATGAGATGAGAACTAGGGGTTGTGAGCCTAATGTGGTTACGTACACAATATTGATAGATGGCTTCTGCAAAGAAGGCCAACTAGAGGAAGCTGGTGAAGTTTTAAATGAGATGTCAACAAAGGGTCTTAGTCTGAATACAGTGGGATACAATTGCCTTATATGTGCTCTGTGCAAGAATGAAAAAGTTCATGAAGCTTTGGTAATGATTGGTGAAATGTCAAGGCAAGGATGTAAACCCGATATATTTACATTTAATTCTGTAATATTTGGACTGTGCAAGGTCGGTAAGATGGAAGAGGCAATGAGAGTCCACCAGGATATGTTACTGGAGGGTGTAATTGCCAACTCTGTGACTTATAACACTTTGATTCATGCTTTCTTAAGAAGTGGTGGGATCCAGGAAGCCCTTAAGCTTGTGGATGAGATGCTGTTTAGAGGGTGCCCTCTTGATGTAATCACCTATAATGGCCTAATGAAGGCACTCTGTAAAGCTGGAGCTCTTGAGAAAGGATTGGGTCTGTTTGAAGAAATGATGAGTAAGGGACTGAATATCAATAATGTCTCATGCAATATTTTGATCAATGGTTTTTGTAGAGTTGGAAAAGTACATAATGCACTTGAGTTTCTTAGGAATGTGATTCATCGGGGTTTGACACCAGACATAGTCACATACAATATCCTGATAAATGGTCTATGCAAGATGGGGCGTCTTCGAGAGGCCTTGAATCTCTTTGACAGAATACAAATTGAAGGAATTTGTGTTGATGCTATTACTTATAACACTTTAATTCATTCGTACTGCAAAGAGGGCATGTTTGATGATGCTTATTTATTCCTGTGTGAGGGTTTGGATAATGGTTTTGTACCTAATGATGTAACTTGGTATTTATTGGTCACCAATTTTGTTAGAGAAAGTGCCATGGAGAGTAAGGCCTTTCCCTCTGCATTGGTTTAGCATCTACAAAGAAGTACTGCTCACATAAAATGATCTTTTTTGGTGTCATGAGTTGAGCTTGAGCTACTTTTTTTGAATTTCTGGGACGTGCATTTGGGAGATTTGGACCCTTACTCTCTGGCAGAAATTATTCTGCTGGTATGAAGGTGTTTCCAACATGGTTTTTTCTGTGATTGTATTTGGAGGAAATGGGTATTTCCCAAAAAAGGGCATTCGGCGCTTCATTTGGTTGCATTTGATTTATCAGGAAATGTTCATACCTGCCGATTGGACTTTTGGTTGGTATGCTTGGAAAAAGTCGGCTAGATGTTCTCTGTTAGAGCATCAGAGGCTTGCAATGTTGAAGGGAGAAGAAGGTTTAACCATTAGATGTATATGTCGAAGGGGAAATGATCATAGTGAAGCTTCTTGAGGTGATCATATTATCTTTTACTCGTGTGAAAACTATTTTTACTGATGCATTTCTACTTTCTTTGTTTAGATTTAGAAGCTTAGTTGTTCATGCATAGTCTAAACTTCATAGCTGCATATTCTTTTCTCATTATCAAATTAGGAAGTCAACTTTTCTCCTTCACTGAAACTTTGTAGGAAATCTTAATTGTCTGAATTGTCTTTCGAAAATCAAAAGTTTGGTTGTGGCACTCAGGGATGAACATTATTATATACCTGTTTTAACCCCTCCCCTTTTGTTTGTTTCAGTTAGGCCTGTGCAGAAAGGGGCTTGACCCGATCCGCCCAATAACCAACCTGACCAACCTGACAAAAGTCAGGTTCATTGGGTTAAAAGATTTATGCGGGTTTAAAATGCACTGTCCGTCGAACCTGTGAAACCGAATACACGCTGAAGTCTTTTCTCCCCTGCAGAAACCCTAGCCGTTGTTTGTCGCCATTGTCCATCGCGTTCTCCCGTCTCGTTCTCCAGCACGTACGTTAGAGCTGCAGGTTACTCTCTCTCTCAGATATTATTTTCTTGCCTCTGTTAGACATTTCTATGTACTCTGTGGCTGGAGTTTTTTGGGTTTATGTAGGGCTTTGACAATTGTTTGTGGTTGATGGAATCAGTCTAGAGATGCTCGCCATCACGATAGCGATTATGATAACAAAATACCGACTGATTCTTTGCGAGATTTTCTGGCTTTATCTTATTTTTGTTAGTCTTTTTTGGCTGAAGAATTGGATATAGTTCTTTTTTTTCTCTCTTTTATATCCATTGGGTTTTTGTGTGAGTTTTTTCTTTCTTGTTGGAAGGATTTCGGTGGAAATTGGGGGATTAGAGAATTGTAGTCTTGGAGGCTTTGGTGCCGCCATTGATAAGATTTTATTCTCATGTTTTTTATTGTAGTTTCTGGAAATGAAAGCTATGTGTCAACACTGTCAAGCATGATAGCCCCAAAATCCAAAGGACACTCAATTAAATAAGAATGAAATTTAAAAAACTTCCATTTTTGCTGCCTGGCCCATGTCATTTCAGAGCTTCCCATTTTTGTGTTTTTGAATTTCAGTGGTTCTCATTTTTCAACCTGGCAATTCTAGTTAACATTTCTCCAGATATTAGTATGCTAATTAAATTGGCATGAAGATTCTGCTTAGCCTAAATGCTAGAGCCTGTTAACTATTGTGGGGGAGGATGGGATATGGTTAACATTTTCATGCTTGAAGCAAACTAATTAACCAGCACATAGCTAAGACAATGGCGATTGTTCTTTTGGGGTGGTTTCTTGGTGACCATCTTTTGGTTTGGTGTTTATGTTTCTGGGTCGCTCTTATTAATAGTCTGTTTGGATTGATTAGTATTTGATTAGTTTCTCAGATGGGTTGCTGCTTCTATATTGATGTTTTTTTATCGCCAGTGATAGTGTGTCTTGGTTGTGACAGAGTAGAGGCTGTGAAGTGGTGAAGTAATCTCAGTTTCTTGTTAACTCTCTGATTCGAGTTTCTTTACACATTGTATGAATACTGCTGCTTTTAGATTCACTAGTGCATCTCAAGATCTTGTTTCTGGTTTGTTATATATATATTGTGGGCAATATAAGCATACAATAGATCTGTGGATTGAACATTTTTAGGTGGACATCTTCAGTCCCTCATAATTTATTGGCTTCTGGGGAAGTAAAACCATCACCTTGCAATTGACGTGTCTTATTGGTGAAATTAGAACACAATGTATTTTATTTCATACGATAGTTGTTTGGAGGGGAGGAGTTGCGGTGGTGAAGGAGCTTCGCTTTTACTTCTTTAGAAAAGAGTTGAGCCCAATTGGTCAATCGCCTCAAATGGAATTGTATTGTCACGTTGGGAACATTCGAGTTGCCCCTCTCCAAGCTATTTATGTTGTTAGAAGAACAACACAAAAATTGAATTTTGAATTTTGAATTTTAAAATTACTAAAACCAAAATACCCATAAATCTGAATTTTGAATTTATGAAAGTTTGAAGTTAGAGTACACAAGTTAGCCAAAATCTAGAAAATATAGGAATAAAGAAGGCAGGCAAGCTTTTTCGATTTTGCAATACAATGAATTCTTGGGCCATTTTTTCATCCTTTCTCATCTGTCTTTTATTGTTTCTCATAAATAATAAATGTAGAAAAAGCCCCAAACAATTATTCATCACAATTATTCTCGTCCTTCCATTTTATTTTGTTTTGTAGACGTAATAATTTTTATAACAATTGAGACTATAAACCTCAATCTGCATGCAGGGGTTTGAAGTGGTGGTGTTGCCAGGCCAAGCAAGAATGCAACACAATGAAATTCCTGGAAATGAAGCATTTAACTAACAGAAGGGACATTGAATCTCTTGAGAGTTGCTGTCCAAGTTCTGTTTGTCATCGCTTCAGATGAAATGCTGGTCTTCTCCCTCACTTTGTAATAAATATTATTACACTGAGATAAATATTTATAATATTTATAAATATTATATATTTTTTTTATCAATATATAATAAAAAAAATATGAATAAAAAAACTAGAAAAAATAAAAAAATAATTTTTATCTAAGTGTAATAAAAACTGCCAGAGAATCACTGCTCTTTATCAAGAGTGGTAGCCCGACAGTACATTTTATTAATTTATATTATTTATTTTTAAAAACAATTTGCAACATTAATAAAAACACATTTTTTAAGTAAAATGAATGAAAAATATTATTTATACACGATTTGATTTGATCCACGAAGCTGTCTGAAGCTTCCGTGGAGGAGCCGCATCACTCCAAATCTAAAGCTCTGGAAATCGCATGCCCTTGATTATTTTGTTCTTCGAAAACATCCTACCAACCAGCTAATCTTTAGACATAGTTCGCAATGGATATAGAGGAGAGACCCATAATCGAGGTTTTTATTAATCAAAGTTCATGAAAATTTTACAAAGCCTCTTATCTAACCTAAAACCAATGGGATTCTCCATCATCCATGAACACCATCACCCTTAGTTTCCAATCTTATGCTCCCCGATATTGGCCATTGATGAAAAACACATGATTTTCTTTTATCATTTGCAATGCTGAATCGCTGATACCTCCACATAGTAATTCAAGGACCATGAATAACAAATTGCCTCGTTATGCATTTCAATAACCAGAATATATACAGATTTCCACTTCATTCTGGGACCAATTTGCTGTCCCCTGTCCAAGTCATTCTGGAAACAAGTTGCCGAGCTTTGTACGAATTATTCAGAGTTTAAAACTAAAATAAGTATCAGTAAAATTAACAAAATCTAGCTAAATTTCGTTGTCCAAATCATGCACCTTCCACATCATTCTACCGTACAGTTTCCTTCGGAGAAAATATGTACCGAATGAACTTAAAAAGGCAGGATCTTACAATTATGTTTGAAAAGACAAAAATAGAGAATTCACTTAAAATTTCTTACAAATTAAAAACATATGCATATTATGCATTAAATAGAAATCATAGTTGAATTCCAAAATCCTAACAATCTTTGTAAAATACGACATTAATTACACAAACAAAGTTTCATATTTATTGAAGAACAACACCTTGAAGTTGGATCGAATCCGAACTAAGACTCTAAACACAGCACAATCAAGACGATTGCTTTCAATCCAACCACAATTGATATAAACCCAAGGTGAGAAGACTACCAAAAAAAAATCTGAAAAAAGGCAAACATTTTTCTATTTCTGATAATGCCTCAGAATTGCAAAATGACAGCAAGGCCTTTTTACGAGCCATTCAGTCCCGAAAGATGGTATTTGGGTATAGAATGTCATCATTGGCAATATTCGAATACCAAACACAAAACTAAGCAAAATAAACGAAGATACTTGGAGACACAATCCTAAATGTCTGTCTCATGGCCAGTCCCAAATGGTAAAGGCAGCAACGCCGCTCCACAAGGCAATGGAATATGAGACCGCCCGTCGACGGAGGAGCTCCCAATAGAATTGGAAGGGCCGTCAACGTCAACAGGCATTGCTTTGTGACATTAACTTGGGAATTTGCAAACACGACAACAAAAGTTTGCTCCGCATAAGTAAGGGATTGGATCTAAAATCCCCTGTCACATATACGACTAGAACTCATTCAAACGTAGAAAGCCACAATTACCTAGGTAACACACAAATACCAAGACAAAAACTAAGCAACACAAAAACTTCATCATCGGCAATATTCAAATACCAACACAAAAACTTCTTTTTATAAAAAAAATACCAACACAAAAACTATGCAAAATAAAAGAGATTTGGAGACACAATCCTAAATGTCTGTCTCATGGCCAGTCCCAAATGGTAAAGACAGCAACGCCGCTCCACAAGGCAATGGAATATGAGACCGCCGTCGACGGAGGAGCTCCCAATAGAATTGGGAGGACCGTCAACGTCAACAGGCATTGCTTTGTGACATTAACTTGGGAATTTGCAAACACGTCAACAAAGGTTTGCTCCGCATGAAGAAAGGGATTGGATCTAAAATCCCCTGTCACATATACGACTAGAACACGATATCTTCGACAAAAGTCTTAAGATCAACAATCAATTCAGAACCCTGATACTGTCTAAGACAGCAAATAGGGATTCAAGATATGAGGGTAAGACAAAAAGAAGAGAGAGACTAAGACCTAGAAGACGGCATGGATGATTGATGAACCCTAATTCCACAAACAGATCGCCATTCCTTGGGGTTTTGAGTGTTATTTATAGCTGCTATTGCATTGGATCTGTGCGGTTAGATGTGAATCGGGCGGCTGAGAATAGACAACGGTTTATGGAAGGGCAGTTTCTGCAGCCGCTGCCAAGGAAAATTAGGGTTACTGTCAAATGTCTCAAAAAATAATCGAGCTTGGGCTCACGATGCGTCGGAGACATAGGTCCAAATAAAAAAACTTATTTTATTTTATTTTGCAAAATAACTTATTTTAAAAAAAATAAATCCGAGAGAATTTTCTTTTATCTTTTTAAATTATTAATATTTTTCTTCTATATTATTAAATTTAAATTTTATTTTAAAATCTGAAAAATTTTCTGATGGATATGTATATGAATTTTATGAAATTGATTAAGAATTTTTTTGATAGTTTGAGGGTAATTTTCATAATTAATTAGTTTGGGCTGGAGGATGATATCAAATCGGACAGTACCTTACGAAGTTTAAAAATCGAGAAACACTCTTCTTTTGTTTCATACAGAATTTTCATTCCAATATAAATGCATGATTAGAATTGTAATGAAAAATATAATTTATAATTTTAAAAATTATGGTTTATAACTTAAGTAATAAGTTCTATATTTTAAAAATTATTTATTATTTGATAAATATGTATTTAAAGTATTTTTTAAATTAGTTATAATAATTTTTTTAAAATATACAGTTATCCATAAAAAAATTTTAATAAAAGATTCGATTTAATACTTTTTTTAAAAAAGTTAACTTTCAATTTTTTTTAACCTCATTAAAATATTTTTTATAACATTTATAGTGATGGATTAGAATCTATAATCGGGCTTAGTACTTTTCCCTCTATACATTATATTATTGATCAACATTTATTCTTTACTAAATTATGAAAATGTGCTTTATTCGTTACTCATTTCTTATATATATATATATATATATATATATGATTATCATTCCTTTCTTTTTATTTTCTATAACGTATACGTAATTTTTCTTTGTAATTATTCCCCATTTAGAAATGGTATACGTACTGAACAAATTTGATCAATTATAAAATAATAATCAAATACTAAATCATTTCAAAACAAAATTTTTGAAATTTTAATGTACACTACAACAGTTGCTGGGTGTTGCTGGGTATTGCTGCATGCTATAAATGCAAGAAAAATGCATAAAAACGCAGCTTAAAGTATTTAATGGAGTTTTTAGGCTCGCGAATAAAACGCCGAAATCTCAGCGTGACATTTGAACTCCATCTCGCCACTAGGATTTCGTCGAGAAATTTAAGAGCTTCTCGACAATCTTCACGCTGATAAAGATCGGTGGTAACCGCCAATGTTGAAGTCTAGGCAATTTCATCTAAGCACCATTAATAAATGATTTCATTTGCGGTTGCTCTGTTCGTCGTAAAGGGGGAATCGGGTTCTAGGGTTTCTCTACACCCTTTTAGCCGTCGACAACTAGCTATGGTTGATCTTCTACGAATTTCAAACCGCCGTAAGTATATATACTGAGCATTCGCACTTCCATTTCCGTTGGCATGAAGATTAGGTTATGAAAATCCCAAATCGTGACTGTCGATCTAACGTTTTGGTGATTTCTCTTGCTGCAGGTTCATGCTCGTCGCATTGGGCAACGCATACGACGTCGTATTGGTGAGTTGGTGGCTAGTTCGCATGATCGCATGTACTAGGTACGAGTTTTGGGGGATTTAGGTCTCGAAATTGGAATCAGGTTCTAACGTTTGTTAGTAAATTTTTCCTCAAAAAATTGGAATTATATTAGTTTTTGAACCAGATTAATGGATATAAATTTTAGGGTTCAAATTTACTGGAACATTTGCTATCTCTTTTGCTAGTAGTCTTTTAGCTCTTTGGAGTCTCAGGGACCACATCCAAAATACCAGTTCTTGAAACTCAAGACATTGATCGACCTGTTCCAACACACATCAATGACATTAAAATCAATTCGTATAATGCATTTATGGTTAACCGGTTATATGAATCAGAATATGCATCTTCACATTAGTTTTATATCTTCATACTAGATGTTGCTGGTTCCTTTGCACCATATTGTAAAGTTTAACAACAAATACTTTGACAAATGAAAGAGATAAAAGCTTGAAAGAAATGTAAAAGGAAAATCTAGGAGACACACAGAAAATAAATGAAAGGGCCTACCAAGTTCAAAAAGTATATACCAAAATGTTTTACCTTTAGATATTCAGAAAACTAGGATAAAAACTTGACAAAGGAACAAAAGTGTTATGTTTTTGGCTATCTCAACACTCTGCAAATGACAAGTAAGAGGGTCTCATCTCTAAAAGCATTACACGTTCACCTTGAAATATAAATCTCCGTCTAATGTGATTTCATCCTGCGTAAAGTAACTACTAGCTCTAGTTTATATAGCACTATGGTCATGATGTCTACTCTAGTTTATATAGCAGTATGGTCATGATGTCTAACCCTATAACAGCCAGCATGGTCATCCTACGTAGTATATAATGATATATATATTGACACAAGATGTAACAGGCATCATAGTCATCACTTCTGGTTTATGTGATACTAAAGTGCATTTATTCAAAATGGCAACATATAATCGCTACAATAAATCCAAGACCTCGCGGTTAAAATTGGCCTGACTTTGTTTTAGCTGCGTTTTTTTTTCTGAACCTATTACGGCAGAACACAAGCGCAGCAACAAAACCCACCTATGGCACCCACCCTTGAAAGTGTTGCACTTTCCCCTGCTTTTGCTGCAGTTTCAGTTGCTGCCATCGAAATTTGCCAAATAAAAAAAAAGCAAGATTGTACGTGCGGCTCTGTTTCTTGCCGCAAACTTTGCAATGGGAAAAAGCTAGACTTCATGATGCTGCCAACTCACCTCGCCGCATAGAAAAATGCAGTAAATTCCCTTATGTGTTGTAATGGTAGCATATATATTATTTACCTTACTAGTGCAGGTCGTCGGCCATGGTTATCGGCAGAAATTGTGAAATGAAACAAACGAAATATGATTGATTTCCTCCAATATCTTATTATGTGGGAAGAATGTGATTGAACTACTATAGATTGAAAATAATAATGCCCTCTGTGATCTATGATCGAAGTCTGAGGGCTACGTCTCATGTCACCTAATTAATTAATAAGTTAATGTAATAGTACTTGTACACTTAAAAAAGGAAAAAAGTAGAAAAGAAAACATGTATAAATTAATTAGAAAAGGTAACAAATTAACAACCGCCAACCACCATATAGCTAGCATCTAGCATTCAAATGGTAGTTGAAAGCTGATAAAATATGTGTGATTTTCTTGATCTACTCAATAGACTTTGGCACTTATTTTGTATTTCAGTTTCTTCCTAAATACTAGCTGATAGAACCGGCCCATACTTCATTATAGATTTTTTAACCTTTTAATTCTCATTATATGTTATAAATTTTCTGATCATTTCATGCATGTAAACGAGCATCGTTACTCTACATGATCTTAGATTTTTTTTTACTCTATCCACACAGTTTGATATAACCCATTTTAAATAACTTCATATATCAACCACTTAAATAAATAAAAACTATGTAGCATATCATATATCGTGAAAAAAATTAACAAATTTCACTTTACATAAATCTAAAATGAGGGTCAGTGGTATATACAATTGTAAAATATACAAATATCATACAATCAGTTAAAAATAATAATAATAACTTACCATTAAAATATTAATTTTTTATCATATAAGTCTCATATTAATTTTTTTTTTAAAGAAAATTACCATCAAATTGACAGTCTTTTACTCAATTTTTTGAGGTCTCCGGTTCCTTGAAAAACTTATTGTATTCGAAAATAAGCCATGTGTAGAGCAAGCTATTCAAATCGTTTAAATATTAAGATTTAATTTGAGACTTAAATTTTAATATTTATCTTTTAAATCAAATTATGTCATGTAAATATTCTACTAAAGTCCTGTCTAGATAGTGAAATGAGATGATTTTAAATAAAAATTAAATGTTAAAGAAAATATTATTAAAATATTAATTTTTAATATTATTATTGTTTTAAAATCTAAAAGATTGAATTATTTATTATATTTTATATAAAAATTTAGAAAATATGTAATGATGAGGTGAGATGAATTACTTTCAACTTCCATTGTAATAAATTTGTAATATTATTATTATATTTTATATAGATACATTTCTTCCTTCATATTGGTCATATTTTCGCAAGAAAAATTTTACTTATCATTCTTTGCACCGTACATTAATATGTAATTCGTATTTTTATTCTTCTATTTATATATATATATATTAAATAAATATCTCAAAACCAATTAAGAAGATGAAATTGCTAGATTGCCTTCTAAATGCACTTCCTAATAATTTTTTTAAATGTTCAAAATAGTCACCGTGTGTACTTTTTTTTAATATTTAAAAAGAAAAAAATAAACAAAAAAAATGCACTAGGGACACTTTCAGGAGTAGATTTCAGCCTAGTTTGGAGAACAAAATTATCACAAGTCACTATCTTATCTCATCTTAATGTCCAGACATCACAAATACAAATATTTTTCAGTTTTAAAATTTAAATTTTTTCAACTAATCATTATAATTTTTTTAAACTTTTGAACAAAATCTAAAAAATTAATTCAATTTTTTCATATTTCAAAACAAAAATTATATTAAAAAACTATATTATGATAATATTTTAACTTTATAAAATTTGATTCTACTTTTTCGCTTTTCTTTTTCAAAACTCCATAAAACATATTAACTCAATCATTTCATTCCCATTCACAAATCATTTCACAACTATTGGCAAATTATCTCATTTAATTTCATTACATGTTACCATCCAAACGAAGACAACCTAGCATTGCTTATTCCAAAAAACAAACTAAACCAAACATGTACAAGAGGATCTGTCAAATCCATAAAGAAATCATGACATGTTTTAACCCACTAATATGCTATATATGAAATGTCAAATGCATTCCATATTTTGGGTTGGGATGAAAAAATTAAGGTGCATCAGTAAATTGGATGGAATCGAACTAAATCCATAAAAAAATCATGCTATGTTTTAAGCGACTGATATGCTATATAAAATGTCAAATGCATTCCATATTTTGGGTAGGGATGAGAGAAAAAAGGTGTACCAGTAAAGTGGATCAGATTGAACTAAATCCATAAAGAAATCATGCTATGTTTTAACCAACTGATATGATATATGAAATGTCAAATGCATTCCATATTTTGGGTAGGGGTGAAAAAAAAAGGTGTATTAGTAAATCGGATCGGACTGATGAGTTTGGTCTGGTACCGAGTTTAGTTCAACTTGTTATTGGTTTTATTTATCTCAAAACGGGCAGCAATCAATTTTATACCGATTCCTCTTTTTATAAAATCGGATAGGCCCGATTCATATATATATATATATATATATAATTTCTTATATGTATATATAATATGTAAATATATATAAAATAGTTTTATATTATATGATAAATTACTAATTAATATAATATTAAATTTTAAAATATGATATCGCTAAAGTTTATTGTATTAATAATTCTACTAATACAATATTACTACATATTTTTATATACTATAATATATCAATATATTATAATATACTACAATATATTATCACTATATTATTATATACTATATTATATATAATATAGAATACTAAGATTGAAAAACCGAACCAAATCGCTAAATTATTCTACCTATAAAATTATCAGCATATTTCATGAGATCGATTGCCACATATGCACTGTGAAAGTAAGCATATTTTTAAACCAGACACAAATGATATTATTGATTACATAGAAGATCTTCTAAAAGACAAGAAATGTACACACCAAAGACTAGAAAAAGGGAAAAAAATCTCATTAATTTGAAACAATTAATCTGCAACAAAACAAGATCTATCTCACATAACTGCAAACTACAAAAAAAAACAAGGGTCGGATTGGAGTTTCAAAGCTTCGAGTTTTGTCAAGCTTATCTATGATCTAGCATTCAATAAACCCTAGACAAAATTGAAAACTCACATATTTCAACAAAAAGGGAAAACGTAACCACAAAGAAGAAAATAAACAAAAGAACAGTACATACCATCGAAGACAAAGTAGAATGTTTCGCTGGATTTCGTTAACTGACCTCACAAGGGGAGGCACTGGGCAGGACTTGTTTCTCGGGGTGGAGATGAACAGACCGGCGACGTCTTTCAATGGCACGGCGCAGAGACGACGTTGCCGACGGCAGTTGGCAACGAGGGCGACGCAGGGTGACTAGTTTTGCAGGACTGAGATGCTGAGTTTCAAATCTTCAAAAGCTAAAACGCATGTTTTTGTTTTTGATTAAAAAATAATAAGAAGAAGAAGAAGAACGAAAACCGCATGTTTCAATCAGCTATGTTTTTAAAACCCACGTGAGTGTGTCGCTGGGTTTTTCTTCCGCAGGCTGCAGCATAGAATAACTCATATATATATAAATATATATCTACTACTATAATATTAAAATAATGATACATGTACAACTATTTTTACAATCTTTTGTACAACTATATTTTTGTAAAGTAACTTAAAAAAATAATATCATTTTATATAAATGTCCCTCATTTAAAATATAATTATAGAAAAAGTTGTAAAAGTGATTGTGTTATTATTATTTTTCATAATTATAAGTGAGGATAGTAGATGAATAGTGCATTTTCAGCCTTCTTTTTTTACCATTTTTGCCTTTCTGTCGTTTTATGTGTACATCGTATCTCCTCATTTCATTTCCGTCTCCCTTCTCGCGACAACACTGAATGGGGTTTCTTCCCATTCCTTCAAGCAAGCCATGGCTAGGCTTCATTGCCGGCCACCCGGCTTCACCACCATCTCCAGCAGCTCCTATTTACTCCGACAGTAACACTCTACCGTCAAAGTCCCCAGCAGACCCTCCCTCAACCGCACGTGAACACAGTTCGAAATGGGTTTCATGTGGGTTTATCCCCCTCGTGCAATCATACGCTGCCGTAATCAGTCATCGTCGAACACCACAATCATCCCAAAACCATCCCCTTTCTCTTCCACTGGAGCCTGATCTCACAACTCCTTCATAGACCCTTGCACGAAACTCACCCATTTATATACGACTTCCCCACCGTACGCCGTCACCCACGCCCAGGGACGGACCCACGCCTTGTAGCCTCCCCAAAATTTTTCCAAACATGATATATAATAGAAATATATATATATAATTAAAATTCTCTCTTAGATTATAAAAATAAAAATAAAAATTGCCCTCCCAAATTTTTTTTACGAGAATTATTCTTTTAAATTTCAATATACATCTATTTATATTTTAATTTTAAACTTTACGTAAACCTAAATTTTAATTTACATAATCTTACAGTTACTCTAATAATCTAACTCTAGCAAAAAAAATTAATTATAAGTTTATAAGATTGTAAAATTTATTGATTATACTCATTTATTTAGTTTCACTCTAACTTGTATGATTAGGAGATATAGTTTGTTAGAAATCTAATAACGTTTCATCATTACTTAATAGAAAGTTTTCAAATTTATTCTTCATTTATAAATTTTTTTTAAATCATAAAAAAATATGAATAAGTACTTAAGAATAATTAATTTTTTTTTTAAAAGAAAGAAATGGAGGACAATTCGAAAAATAATATACTTTTAGAGAGCTCGGTAACAACAGAATATGATATTTATATTACTGATGATTATCTTTCTAAAATTTACACGTACCGCACACTTTATCGATCGCCCCCCAAACATAAAATCCCGATTCCGCCCCTGCCCACGCTTCCAATCACTATCAGTAGCACTCCTTCTCATTGATGACATCCCCCTCCTCCTCCTCACTGTCTTTCCATGCCACGAGACCCTAAAAGAATATCGGGAAGCAAAAATAAAAACTTGAGGTAAAAATCCTAAATTGACCCATTTGATTTTGGTTTCATTTTGGAAGCTAAGTAAGTTATTCTAACTTATGTTTTGGTGTAGTTAATTTCCTATGTTGCAAACAAATATGAATACCCTCTTTTTGGCCCAAACTAAATACTATTATGGTTGTTTTGTTATGTTTTTTTTTTTGTATTTCGAAAATTACATGTTGTTATCAGATTTGATTTAGTCCTAAGTGATGTTAGCTCTATATTTTAATGTATGTAGGTTGGAATCATATGTCTTGTGTTAAGGTTGGTTAACATAATTCTCTCCACTTTATCCCACATAGTCAATTCAATTTAATTATGGGTAGAATTGCTCTGTTTTAAAGTTCTACTTGAGCTATGCTATTTTCAACATATAATCATACACATAGAGACCTGCAAACCTGATCCAAAACTAAATCTTTGTTATTGAAAATTTAGAACTAAAGTTTATAAGGAACATTGACCAAAACTCAGGGCAATTGTTTATGTAAAGGAATAGTCAAGCACAACCTCAGTTCTATGGTTGTTTATGCTTTTGAAAAGTTTTTCAATCCAAAACTTAATATTTGTCCCACCCGATCCCACCATTCTATCACCTAACTCAGATGACAACATACAATTTTTCCATTTGATGAACATAATTTAGGAGAAACAGACGTCAATAACTTTCTCAGGGCATCATGACACAAAGTTTGCATACCTTTTCCTCTAGATGAACTCCAAGGCATTGATAAACCTTATTAAACTCATTCCGACTGATTTCACAAATCTGTGCCCATGCCCTACGATATTCCCCGACATTATAGAATAACTTAGCTCAAGATATTAAATGTCATCTTTTACTTATGTATATTAAAAAAAAATATTAAATGTTATCTTAACGTGTAAAAAGAGAACTTTTGTAGATTTTTTTTGATAAGTTAAAATTGGGTATAAGATCCACCAAAGGTGGAGAAATTTGACTGTATGTGTAGTAACAAGTAAGCCTGAAGGTTGTTCCCGTCCCTGTCAGGGGAGATGCCAATCGTCTATCCTTTAAAGATATGTGTATGTAACTTGTTTTAGCTAGCATTGCTTGTCTGGGCCATTAATTTAGGTGAAGTAGATGAAATTTATTTGGTTATAATTATTAAATATCACTGTTCTACATATTTTGAGAAGTACGAGAAATGTATTTTTTTTTTATTGCGAGGAATCTTAGGGAACGTGTCCTTCACATGGTTAAACCCCAGACCCGATTATTTGTCACAATCATTCTTTCGCTCGATATATCTTGTTTTTGTAATAACATCTATGACATCTTATAATTTAGAGCCTTAACCTCTAGGGAATTTAAAAAAAAAAATTAAATATTAAAAAATTAAATTTAAGTTTTTCCAGGATTTCATTCCCTTTAATTTTTCCTAATAAGACATTCAAATTTAGTAGCAATATTTGAAGACCTTTATTAATAAAATTAACAATAACAGTTTTTATTAATACAGTTATCAATTTTCATCAGAAATTATATTTTATTGATAAATAAGTTTAATATTTTCAAAATCTAATATTAATTACTTATTATTAAATTTTATATTAGTAAGAAATCTGATTTTGATAACACTTTTAAAGTTATTATCAATAACATTAATAAAAAGTTACATTTCCTATAGTATTGTATTCTGTGTAATTTCTGATTTTGTAAATATTCACTTTATTTATTGCATCTGTTAGTATTCTTAATATGTTAATTAATACAATTTTATTAAACAAATATAATCATACAATTATATTTGTATGATTATATTTCCCTATTTTTTATCCTGCTTGTTCAGTTTCTGTACTTTCACTGATCTTTTATTTGTCATTTATTTTTGGGACCTTGTTTTCTTTCTCATATTAAAAATGCTTAGTCTAATTGTTTTCTAATGTTTATTCTATTTATTCATATCTTATATTAGGTTTATTTAACCTCTTAAATTGATGATATGTTTTAAGTTTTTTTTACTTAGCTTCCCATTTTTCAATATCTAGTACCATTTTTGTATTTAATGTTTTACTTTACATCAATATTATCTCTGAAGATTTCAGACCACACAAAATTCACCATTTCGTTCTTAGCTTTTCTTGTCTCTCTCTGTCGTTCTCAACTCTCATTCTCCTCTTTGCTTTGTCTCCTTCTCCCTCTTCTCAGCTCTCTCACTCTCTCTCTCTTATTCTCAGCTCTCCTTCTCGTGAAACAAAATGCCGTACATTAGGGAGAGAGATCATTCTCCTCCTCATTCTCATTGATGGTGAGGGCGCCTTTGAAGCCATTAGAGAGATCCTCGTCAATGCTGAATGTGTCACCAACTTCATCGAGTGACGTTCGGTGAAAGTTTTTTTTTCTCTCTCTTGACACTCTTCGCTTTCTTTCCCATTTGGTTGATCGAAAAGTGCATTAAGATACAAGAAAATCTTAGGATTTTTAATCGGTGAGAGTTCCTTTTTTTTCTTCTCTCTCTTGAAGCTTTTTGCTTTTGTCCCCGCTTGGTTGCTTGGAAAATGCATTAAGATACAAGAAAATCTTAAGATTTCTAAATAATGAATACTGGATTTCACATTATTTATGTAGCTAAAGTATTGTTTTTTTCACGCTTTTGACGACCGTTTGGTTCCTCATGATGGATATATATTTCATGTCACATGTTTATTGTGGTTAAACAAGTCAGTTCTTTAGGCACTCTACTTCTCAAAACTTTTAGATTTTGAAGCCCTTATGCATAATCTTGAGTTTGTTCAAAGTTTATTAGTGGTAGATATGGATCTGCCTGTGTTTTTGCTAAAAATTTTAATCTCAATTGCCTTTTCTGAGAGTCATTTGTACTCTTTATCTCTTTTTTTTTCCTTCTCAAAAATTGCGTGTGATCATGGTTTATAGTAGAGAGTCTTCCTCTTTTGCTTTGTTTGAAGATATATTTTTTTGATAAGTTTGTTTGCAGATATATGATATCTATGATATGAGTTTTTCTCGATTTTATTAGATTTGTAATCAATGTGTAGATTTTGTTTTTTTGTTGATTGTGTTATTTGTGCTTATTTAATGACAGACATTTGCTTACATGTTCTGTTTTTGTTTTTTTGTTGATTGTGTTATTTGTGCTTATTTAATGATAGAGATTTGCTTACATGTTCTGTGTGTGTGTGTGTGTGTCATATAGAAATTTAATTCGAATTTATATGCCTTTTGAGAAACGAGATTCTTTGCTCCAACTTTGTGGAGAAAGTCAAGAGGAACCAAATGTCGCTTAGGTTCCCTTCAATTCCCATTTCTTTGCATTTAACTTTCGTTCTCTGTCGTTCTTTGATCTTCTTGCTTGTGAAGTTCTTTTTCCTTTTTTCCTTGAGTTTCTGTTTGGATGCTAAAAAAGTAGAGTAAAAGAAAAAATGAGCTGGTGCATAGTGAAATTTTCCCAAATTCCCAAGTTAGTTATAGATTTGTTAAGGTCTCATTTGAAATAATTTTTTTTTTTATTGACAAATGAGATGTATGGTACCATGCTTGGGTGATATATGTTATGGATGGTTATGTAATTGCATTTTTCAGTTATTATATTTCCTTAAACTGCTTATTTGACATATGATATTATTATTTCAACAAGCACAAATTATGTTTGGAATGGATCAAGAAACCAAAAAAGCCATGCGTCAATTCGCATCCATAACAAAAAATTTAACTGAAATCACATACTAAAATAAAAGCTTTCCCTCTATTCTTTAGACACAATTAAACCCACCAAATTACCGAAATAGCAGTCCATTGCACAGAAAACCCACATCACAGCAAGCACTGCCTAACTACATACCAGCCAACCTAGACCTTACACCACTAGAATCAGCCACAGAAACTGCCGGTCAGCATAACCCCGACGAACCCAAGCCTTTCCGGTAAGTCTCTGCCGCCGAAGTCCTCTCCTTCCTCCCGAACTCCTTTCTCTCTTGCTTTCTTGCGTCGCTCCTTGCCCAGAGAAGCACAGTTGGCATCGCTGATCAACCCAGAAGAACTGGTTTCACCAACTCGTTCATTGATAGAGCAGAGCATTTCTTTTCGATGGACGAATATACGAACAAACATAAAATAAATTAACTGCGCATGATTTAAAACTGATAAGTGGAATACGAAGTGGACTTAACGGCAGACTTAACGGAAAATTTTAATAGACGTTAAAACAAGAAATTTTGTTAGATAGCCACATTATATATATAGATAGATATATATATATACACTAGTCGGGACTGCAGCGTGCGATGTACGTTTACCTAATTGCAAAAAAAATTATGAAAAAATTTTGCAGAATGAACAAATAGTACAAATATAAACCATGCAAAATACAAATCATATTCTAAAGTCCTTACAAAAAACCACCACCAAATCAAATCAATTAAATAATAAAAGCATGCACAAAAAACAAACTAACGTCCAAAGTCTCTATTAAAAATTAACTACCATATCAGATCAATTAACAAAAAAACAAAAAAAGACTAAAACAATGACATAAAAACCAAACCACAACACTTATAAAAAAAAAAACAACCAAACCACAATTTAAAGTCTTTAAAAAACCATCAATTAAACTATAAAAACATGCAAAAAAAAAAACCTATAGTCCAAAATCCCTATTAAAAAAAAAATACTACAAAGAACTTGTGAATATTAGAACCATTGAAATCTATAGCCATTATTCATAGAAATATCATCTAGAAAAATAGATTTTTCTAGAGTAGGAAAGTTCTCGTCACTCAACCATGAAATGTGTCATGGATTTACTTACTCAATCCTGAATGCTCAATACTTAATATTTTATACCAAAAATGCTGACTCCCAAAGCCATCACCTTTTTTTTCCTATCAGTTGATGTAATATGTGTGCAATCCAAAAAACTAATCGACTCAATAAATCAATTAAAATATCCGTGCTACAGGTTCTTCAATCGACTACGGCTATGACCAGAAACATACTTAAAGAAATTCATCTATGTTGATTTTATGCCCAATTAGTCAATTATTTCAATTAATAATTATATTCAGCTAGAGAAAACTTGATAGTAAGATTTGTTCACTAAACTAGGATTGCACTTATTCTCCAACAATCTAATGGTTCAAATTGAGCTAACTCATGCAACACGATAGAATTTATAAGGTCAAAATACAAGTTTTTTGCTTTTCTTAGTTTACCTTGGCGAACAAACGCAACACAAATGAAAATTCAATACAATTTTGGAAATGCTAAAAGAGAAGCTAAAGTCCCAAAGATGTTAGAATTGCTCAAATCCCTGAAATTTAGAGTAAAAAATAAATTAATTGCAGGAATCCACCATAAACATAAAACCATGAATTCACAAGAATGAGAAAAAAATTCAAAAACACGTAATAGTCTGGTACAACTCGGTATTAACATAAAAGAATGAATCTTACAAGTGAATCACGTGACTATTGGAATCGTAGGTAACATAGAACCAGGTGCAGGGATTGACCAGGGTGGGATCCCAGCTTTGCAACACATTTGTTGGATTAAAGAGCCTGGTTCTCAAAGCATGCAAGGCATTTCTTGAAACCAAAACCAAAAAGAAGAAGAAAAAAAAATCATATTATGAAACACAACCCTATGCACATACCCAAGTAGAAATAAAATAAACAAACTGAAATTTGAAGTTTAGAAAAGCCTTTTCTACATTATAAAATTCGTATAGGCCTAGAAAAAAAGGCAGTACTGAAATTAAATAATAGCAACAGATTAGGCCTATCTTTCAAATAACATTTCTGAAGGTATCATATAATTGAACCTCAGGCAAACGATCTTCATTAAAAAGAGCAAAGAGTGCATCTACTACTTATCTTGATCTTCTAGCTAATACATTAGCAAGAGTATCAGATCATATTGAAAAAAAAAACCAAATGCAACAATTAAAAAAAGTGTCTTCAAACAATTGAGTATTTTATATTGTACAACTGCTCTTAGACAAAGCAAAGAAACCTTCATGACTTAAGAAAGACCAAACAATATAATTTCTCACTAATATATGGAATTGAGAAATTCCTATAATTATAATCAACCGAAAGAAGTAAAAAAATATATATACCATAACAAATTTAATAACTTGTTAATGTAATCAGATTAGTTTAAATGTGAGAGAGAGAGAGAGAGAGAACAACAACAACTTGAGGAATTCAATCAAACATAACCCTTCACCTATAAAGAACAAAGCATGAACACCATTTGGTCCTAATATTTACATTCAATACTCTCCAACCAAAATTTAGCAAATGCATTAAAAGTAAGAGATACAACCTACAGATCCAAAGTGTCATAAAAATCAACTAATATAAAAATTAATTATTATGTATCTTCATAAATAAATAATCTAATATAAAAATTTGATGTGAATAGTCAAAATAAAAAATTATTATATTATTATATTATTATATTTTGAAAAATAGTTATTTTAATATAAAAATTTATGTGAATAGAATAGACAAAAATTAAAATAAGAATTATTTCGATTAAAATTATATTTTAATAATGATTAATCCAATAAAAATACTCTTCTCTAAATCAAACAAACAAGAAAGGATAAAAATTAGCACAGTGCTACAAAAAGCCCCTCTAGGACTCACGAAATGCGTGAAACGTCCATGTGTATAAGTGGCATTCAAAAGAAGTTATAACTGTAAAATACAAGAGAAATAATAGACATACTATTATTTTAAAATTATTTTATAACTTTTTTTGTATTTATTTTTTGTATTTTTAATTTTAGTTAGTGATTAAGAATGTGAATATTAATAAACTTATTTTTTTTATTAACAATTAAAAATATTAAAAAGTACTTAAAAGAAAATGATAAAAAAATAAATAAATAAAACTCAAATACAGTATAAGTTTTGTAAAAATGTTATAAGAACCATTGTACGGATATCATTACCCAAAATACAAACCCTTTTCAATCCCGCTGTCCTCATCCGTAATGAAAAATCGTCCATCACCCAAGGCAGTGCCAACTTCACCCATAGCCAAATTAGGTAATCCCCTAAAGCCCTTTAAAGAGAAAAAACTCAAAAAAAAAAAATTAAATAAATGTTTAAAAAAAAAATCTAATTAAAAAAATTAATTAACTCAATAAGAGATTAAAAGTATTAAATAGATATTATAGATGTCATTATTAATTTTATAAGTGTTTTTCAGAATATTTGTAAATAGTAATAAAATAGTTTGACTTAAGATATTTTATTAGATTTTGGATGAAAAAAAAAGTTGAATTTAGAAATATTTGATAATACATAAAAATAGTTGTATTCCTAAACAACCCATAAATCTCAAGAACATGTCTTATAAAAATAGATTTAATAAATCTTCTCTAAATTAAATTTTTTTAATAAAAATTAAGTCGGTTATTAGTTAAAAAAGTAGTACAAATCTTAATTAATAATTTTACTTAACAATCGATACACATTATTTTTAAATAAAAATGTAATGTAGTGTAAAAATTAAAATTGTTTATTTTATTTTTTTTTAATTTTTTTAAAAAATTCAATCAAAATTTTTGTCTAAAATCTCCTAATTTATTGAGCCAGCCCTCACCCAAAGTTTGAAAAAACAGTCTCTTGGCAAAAGACCAAGTCGGTATTTTTCCACTTTCTCACCATTTTTTCAGAATGCAGCTCGAATTATTGTGAGATTGAGAGACTATATTGATGCAGTAATTGTAGAGGAAAATGGGACTTTTTTATTTATTGATGAAATGATTTATAAAGACAATAAACAAAATATAATAGCAACTATTCATCCTTCTTTCGCCAACCCACTGAGAACCCACAGGACATCCAATCTCCCTTCAATGGCTGTGCATAGATCATCTTTCTGTATATGTATCACCACATATACGTGTACATGGGACCTCTTTTTTTTTTTTTTTTCTTGATCGGCTGTGCATGGATCATCTTCTACGAGCCAGCCACCTCTCTCTCTCTATCTCTCTCTCTCCTAAGTGCAGCTAAATAGCAAATTTAATTCAATGGTTCATACTTCTCAACATTCTTTCAGTAAAAAGAAGTTCCAAAAGGAAAAGATGAAAATTACTGGGAGGAAGAATGTAGGAAGAACATTTAGAGAGCAGTGAGGAATGAATGAACGAATAAATGAAAACTGCAAAATATCTCTGGGTTCCCCTGGCATTGGCTGTCAAAGAGATTATTTGAGTTTATCTATTGAACAGGAATCGCCCACAAGAATTTACTTCAGGCATCTTGTCATTTGTGGAGCATCTTCTACACGGTCTATTTGTATGGGTTCTAATATGGTTTATGTCGAGCTAGTTTCAGCTCTTTCCCACACCTGGTATTAGAGGTGGTCAATGAGTACCTGCATCTGTTGTTGTACTCATGTTTCCCACCGCTCTGCATAGGGGGCAGTAAGAGGCCAACCCCATCTCTCATATACCTCACTCCTGCATATTTAAAATTATATTAAGTAATTCAATATATATTATATATCAATATATTATATATAATAATATTAATAGCATAATTTATAATTTTGTATGATTAATTTGTATTATTATAAATTTATAATAATTTAGTCTTTATTTTAAATTTTACTGTTTTAGTTTTCTTTTTTTAAATGACTTTAAACTTTAGTAAGATAATATTTTTTTCATATATAATTGTGTATTTAAATCAGCTTTGATGTTATTTTGGGCTAAAAATAGGAAAATAATGAAATGCCAAGTAGTCTCTAGTGGCGGAAAATGAAAGCAAATGATTTAAGTTTTTGTTTGATTTTAGAGATGAGAAGAGTTAAGATTGAAGTGAAAAGTTAAATAAATTATTTTTATAAAATATTTTTTAATATGATTGTACTGGAATTTATAAAAATTAAATTGTTTATATTATTTTGTATTGAAATTTGAAAAATATGTATTGATTAGATGAGATAAAATTAGACTTTTTTGTAAACAAATCGGGCTTTAATTAATTAAGGGTAAAATCGTAAAATGAGCATTGTGAGGGAGGAAATAAAAGTGGGCCCAAACCAGTCATTTATTATATTAGAATACAAGAAAAAAGACATGATGAGACTAGAAGGCATGAGGTGGTCAGGAAAAGAAATAAGGCTGACAGGTGTAGGTACATAGGGTAGTGTGCAGGAAAGTAGGAGGTGGATGAGAGGCAAATAGCGGAAAAAAAGAAAAAGAAACCAACTAACATACAAAAAAAAGGTATAATCGCCACAAATCAAGAGCAATATAAAAGAACCTCCAGGTGACCACGGACGGGGGGTCAATTTCATCTCTTTCAACTTTTTCTTCCAAAGGCTTCTTCTCCCTTAGTAGTCATATTTTTTTAGATAGATTTCCTCCATTGTAATTTATATGTTTTTTTTTAGACATGAGAGACTGCAAAATATTTATTATAGATGATTCACCTCTTCAATTACCCATGGACGTAAGCAAGACACCGAACTATATACATGTGTCTATTTTTATTTATTTCATATGTTACGCACGTACGCAGTCACTGTACGGCCACACTGGCACATCGTCGGGAGCTTCAAACGATACCAAATGAAGCCCTAATCATCTTAGTGGGTTGAGAATAGCTATTTCTCTCGCCTCGGTCTGTTAACCGATTTTTATAATGTCAACACTGACGTCGTCTATGGAATTTGAATACTTTCTAAGTCGGAAGTGAGAAAATAATAATTTTTTCAGTACACTGAATAAACGAAGCGCCCTCTCAGATAAGTATCCTCAACTCTTTTTAATTTATATAATTGTAAAAACAGGCACAAGTGAGGAAAGATCTTGGCCAAGGTGAGAGACTTGCCAAAACTCCTCGTCCTTACACTCGAATTGCCCTATCGCTTAAATATCACATTATTTATCCAGCATTGGTCTTTCGGGATATACTGCTTAGACCCTTGTGTCCCAAGCTATAAGTAAGAGATACTATGCACATAAGTAAATGATAAACACGTGACAGTCCAAAACACACAGCCTGAAAGTTACACTGGTCACTGTGCACTACATGCACTGTACACATAAAGTGCAAAATGCCACGTGGTACATGCATGCATGCATGCATGCACCTTGCGTTTGTTTCCGACTCAAGAGCACAACATGGAGCTCCTCGTGACATGCTGTTGGACACCGCAAGTTCAGATGGCCCGCCGACAATCCCTAATTGGAACGCCAGCAATTTCTGCCTCTAACAAGACACTGGTGGGCCATCGCCTTTACCGGTATAGCTCCACCGCACTTGGGTCTCCAACTCAGGATAACATAAGCCAAGGGTTGCCATGGCGCGAGTGGGCCTCTCATGACCACCAAAGGGCCATCGGCTTTTTCTGTCACTGATGGGCACATCCCCGATCGTTAGTTTCATCAGGGGCACCTTCGCCACCATGCACAACGTTTGATGCCGATGCATGCTTGGCCCAATCAATCCGCAGCTCAGGAAGGATGCCAACAGTCACCGGTTGACCCGTTGGTAGGTCACCACATGGGAGCCACCACCACGAGAGTGGGCGAACATTCCCCCTTGTTTTTCTTTTGCAGGAATCGAACCATGCACGGGAACGCCACTCACCAACTCGAGAACCACAAACTGGGAGCCCACCAGCTCGAGACGTCAACTTGGACTAGAGCACTTCTCAAGACAACCTCCCATGGAGTTTCCCGAGCCCTCTATCTTTTTAACAGATCACTCACCAACTCGGGAAACACACGCGCCATTAGACATCTCTTATGCATGGACTCAGGAAACAGGTGCCATTAGATCTCTTATGTATGGAGTTGGGAACCACCTACTCAGGACCCCACTTGGACTAACTTGGGATCAATGGATAGTTCAACGTTCCCTAACTCGAAAACCACCGGCTTGGGAGCATCTCGAGAAAGTTAAAATTGCACAACCATGGGTCCACGAAGAAGAAGAATACTCAGGACCCCACTTGGACTAACTTGGGACCAATGGATAGTTCAACGTTCCCTAACTTGAAAACCACCGGCTCGAGGTCCCAATGGATAGTTCAACGTTCCCTAAGTCGAAAACCACCGGCTTGGGAGCATCTCGAGAAAGTTTAAATTGCACAACCATGGGTCCACGAAGAAGAAGAAGAAGAAGAAGAATAAGAAGAAGATGAAGAAGAAGGACCAATGGATAGTTCAACGTTCCCTAACTCGAAAACCACTGGCTCGGGAGCATCTCGAGAAAGTTAAAATTGCACAACCATGGGTCCACAAAGAAGAAGAAGAAGAAGAATCATAACCAATAACGGCAACCAAAGTCTCGGGTTTGTTTTTCTCACAATGTGCGAATTTATTTCTACTAACAAGGTTATTTTCTGTAACATGGGATATTGGCCACGTGGCCCTTTGCCCTAAAAAGGCAACGCAGCGATGTTAACTCCCATGGAGTGACAGCTGAGCACTAGATCCGAGCCCTCAACTCATTCACACGATGTCAAATTCCACAGGGTAACGGCCGAACACCAGACCTGAGCCCTCAACTCACTCGCGCGATGTCAACTCCCGTTGGGTTATCCACTCACTTACACAATATCAACTTCCGCGGGATGACAATCAGGCACTAGACCTAAACCCTCAACTCACCCTCACAATGACTACTCCCATGGGGTCAAGGTCGGGCACCATCCTTAAGCCTCGATAATCCCTCACGATGAAAAGCAAAGCAAAGACACTAAACAACTGTATGCTGTCAAGTCCATCCCTCGCCACCCTATAATGTCGTGCTCCCACATACGTGATCGAGTCCATCTCTCGCCACCCTAAACCTCCGCGCTCCCACGTACGCAGTCGAATCTGTCTCCTGCCAGGTTTGAGCTCCACGCTCCCACAAACACGGTCGAGTTTGTCTCCCGCCACCCTTGAGCTTTGCACTCCCACTTAAGCAGTTGAATCCATCTCCCGCCACCCTAGAGTTTCACACTCTCACATACACGGTTAAGTCCATTTCCTTTCAACCAACTCGGAGTTCGGGATTCGGAATGTCGAGACAAAATTCCCACCGCCCTCGCAGTGATGATAATTCATGAGGTAAAAAAAAGAAAGAAGAAATACTTCAAGAGAATTCCCATCAAAGTACATTTGTTAAGAATTTATAGAATACTGCGAGGGAGGACATAAAAGTGGGCTCAAGCCAACCATTTATTATACTAGAATACAAGAAAAGAGACATGATGAGATTAAAAGGCATGGAGTAGTCAGGAAAAGAAAGAAAGCTAGCAGGTGTAGGTGCATTGGGTAGTGGCAAAAAAGTAGGGGGTGGGTGAGAGGCAAACGACGAAAGAAAAGAAAAAGAAACTGACTAACACACGCAAGAAAGAAGGTCCAATCTCCGTAAACCAAAAGCAATATAAAAGGGCCTCTAGATGACCATAGACAAGGGGCATCATCTCTTTCAACTTCTTCTTCTGGGGACGACTTCTCCTTCAGAGGGCATATTTCTCCAAATAGATTTTCTCCATTGCAATTTATATTTTTTATTGAGATATGAGAGAGTATAAAATAATTATTATAGTAGATTCACCTCCTCAAACACCCGTGGACGTAAGCATGATATTGAACCATGTAAACCCTGTATCTATTTCCATTTATTTTATCTGTTATGCATGTACACACCGTCACTGTACGACCACACTTGCACATCGCCGGAAAGCTGCAAATGATACCGAATGAAACCCAAATCGTCTCAGTGGGTAAGGAATGACTCTTTCTCTCACTCCAATCTGTTGGCCGATTTTTACAGCGTTAATAAGCATTTTATTATTGATACATGGAGGGTGTGTGTTTTGTGCCTAATGTCCGATGTGCTTTCTAGTATTTTGGAAAATACTGTAGAAACAAAGGGATCCCATACATTGATGTGACACACTATCAGTATGCCACGTGTCATTTTTTTCTTTTATCTTTCCTTCTCTCTTCTTCCTGTGCCGCCACCCATGGAGGTTAGGGAGCTCGGCTGGACATGACGAGGCTCGAGGGAGGTCGTCGATGAGAGAGGGTGGCACTAATGGTGGCAGGAGGTCGTGGGTGGAGGCATACATTGACTAAGGTGGAGAACCTGTGTATAAAAGGGTGGGTTTCGTGTGCGGGGCTAGAAAGGAGCTAACTGTGGCTAGGTTCCTTGGAAGTGGTCGTCGGTGTGAAGGGAACTCGGTGGTGGTGCTCAGTGGAGCTGGGGCTGAGATGCGGTGGTGCTAAGTTGGACAACCCGTTCTTCAAGACCCATTTCGGGTTGAGAAGTGGGCTGCTACATTTCAGGTCACTAGGTGACCAGGTAGGGATAGAAACCGATGGCTTTTCCGTTGGCTGTCTGTGGTGGTAAGGAATAACCCTGGAATGCCAGCGAGGGGGTGGGGGGAAAGGCATGGAGGGAGAAAGAGAAAGAGAAAGAGAAAAAATATATACATGTGGCACACTAACAGTTTGTCATATTAGTATGTGAAATCCTTTTGTAGGATCCATTTTTGTCTCTAGCAGCCCTCAAAGATAAATTCTATAAGAAGCCTTACCAACTGCACACTCTTGAATATGTAATATTACTTTTAAAAAAAAAAAAGAAAATCTAGTTACAACAAACTTTATACATTCATTATGCACCTGTCAAGTATGGGATCACAAAATGAAACACGCATTCTTAAGGAAAAAGTGTCGACGCCCCCGTTTATGCTTAGGATCGGATGCAAATTGAGATGTTGGAGATAAATAATACAAGGAAGTTCACCTCTCATTCTTATCTTTAGTTCAAGCATGTATTTAAAACTAAAAGCAGTGAATAGAAAATCTCGTAGTGGAAAAGGTCAAGACGTTCTAAATTTAGGCAAAAACTTTAAAATTTTTGTCTTACGTCAAATGGTATAACGAATTTAAAATCTCAAAATAAACTTCATATTAATAGCATTGTCAATTGTCTTAGTTTCGACATAATAAGCATGTCCCAAAACATCAGGACCCATCCAAAACATAATAATAATATTAACATGAAACATAAACCATTGCTTTCTTCAAACCCCACTAAACTTAGGATATTTAGTGTTTATAAGGTGGAAGAAAGCAATGCAAAGTGCAAGTAGAGAGGAAGAGCTTGTTGCCGTGGAGGTGTGTGTGGGTGGAAATGAGACCAAATGAAATGGGAAGGGAGCATAAGACCATTCGGCCAAGAAGGCTTTTAGACATCCTAGACACTCATTTTCTTAGTTTAGGATTGACCTTTGATGGATTGAAAGACTTCTTTAATTGACTCTCATTACTAGAGTACAATCATGTCTAAAACTAACATGTACTTAGGTTGAAAATTCCTCCCCCATTTCATCTATGGCCGGTGCATATCAAGGGTAGAAACCCCTTCCTTTTCTTTCACCCACTCCTCACACACTTACCAATCACCTCACTAGTCATTCTCCAAGATTTTAGAATCTATTTTTGGGAAAAAGGGCTTGCAACATGCGCCTATATCCTTCCTTGCTCCAACCGAAACCCGTTCCTCTCTTCATAGGTTTTCTTTCTCCTCATGTGTTCCATTAATCACTACTCACTCATATACTCTTATACACACATGTCTTACACACTCTTACATAATCTTATATGTCCAACACCTAGATTTTGAAACATCTTGAGAGACCACAAATATGAGTAATCGGCCACTCCATCACCTAAAACCCTCCTTTTCCTTCATCTACTTTTCTTCTCTCCGATGATGTCATATCTTCCTAATCATTTGTCAAGCTTCTTGTAAAATCCTTCTTACATGATCCTCCACTTGTCCTATACCTAGATTTGGAAGCAACACATGGGAAACATCAAATGAAGTGGTTCATCTATGGCCTCCACCGAAACCTCTTCTTCTTCCCTACTTCTAATACCATCAAAACTAGCATATGTCATTCACCTAGATATGGCATGCTCTTAGGAAGACTCAATTTGAAACTCTCTTCTTCTTCCACACGCCTACCATGTGTCCCAATGATGAGAAAATCTCATCTTGGCTTTCACACTCCTTCCTTTAAGAAAATATCTAGTCAACCCTCTAACTACTAGTATTTTTCCTTTATACCTACTAGTTCTTAGAGACTTACTAAAACTCTCTTAGGGTGACATGTATCTTCATGAATGGGCTTAGTTGACTCATGGATCACTCTCATGAGCTTATGGGCTTGCCATACCTCTCTTGGGCCAAATACCTAAACCATGCTCTCAAGGTTCAAAGCTAAGTCCAACTTCATATGCTCAAGTATTTAAACTACTTACATACCCTTATAATAATTAATTAAATAAAATAAAATAAATTAAGAATTCTAGGTCATCACATCCTCCCCTACTAAAAAGATGGTTTCGTCCTCGAAATCGATTAAGCGATAAAAAGAGCATTCATCAAATAAAATTCTTATACCTTTAGCACTAGTGACGGTGGATTCTTCCGATGATGAATAAGATGATAGATCGCTCTCCACTAATATGGAATCCTAAGAGAAATAAAACACGGCGTCCACATCCGGATCATAGTATATATTTGCTCTCAGCTTATTTAGTATATGCATAATCTCCTCTTCTATATCTACTCATAGTATTCCTTATTCCCTCTTTCTAATACGATCGTCAGAGGTATCAGAAAGGTTCAGGGGCTCTACACTGGATTCGCCCGCCTCTTTCTGAATCAGCTTACGGAGATGCTCTCTTTTTGCTCTTAACCATTTTCTAGGGGGTTACTGTTCCTCACGTGGCATAGCACAGTAAAAAACAGGCGCTCTTCTATGATCTATGTCCATACGATGGGTACGGTGTCTCTCATATCGATATAAAAGGTTAAGCCTCTACACTCCCAGTCTTTCTCGTCTTATATGTAATATTTTTCGCCTATTCTCTCTCATTTCTCTTAATTGAGTCACATAGGATACGAACATGCGAGGGTTTCTTCTAGTTCGCCCCATATCCTGATTAATGTTGCACAAAATCACTATAGTTCTAAGGAATAGTCAAAGAAAATTACTAACACCAATGTAAAATCAATAAAATCACCCATTTATTAATATACACAATATCCATACAATCACAACAAGGTTCAAACAAAAGACAACAAACATGCTACTAGTTTACAAATAAATGAGGGTAATTAGCCCTCACGACATCTTCACGCTCTCACGTCGCCTCTTGAAATGCAAGGTTGTTTCAGAGTATTTTAACCAAGGAAATTCTTCGATTCCTCAGTTCCTACTCCTTGTGATCTTCAACTTGTGTTGGTCATTCCTCATAAGTTAGGTTGGGCATAACCTAATACTACTTGAATCCATCACTGTCATTAGTTCTTCACCAAGACTCTGCTTTAATGACGACACGTGGAATACATTGTGAACTCCTTGTAGATTCACAGGTAAGTCCAAGCAATATGCTATAGGTCTGACCTTCTCGAGGATTTCATAGGGTCCAACATAACGTGGACTCAATTTTTCCTTCTTGGTGAAACAGCCAGACCTTTCATGGGTGAGATTTTAAGGTACTTCCAGTCGCCTATGGTGAATTCCGAGGATCTTCTACGCCGATCCACATAACTCTTTCGTATACTTTGAGCAGTTTTCATCCTTTCTCGTATTATCTTTACTTGTGTTTGAACTTCTTGCAGATATTCAGGTCCTAGCACCCTACTTTCGCCAACCTCATCCCAGTATAGGGGTGACCTACACTTTCTTTCATACAAGACTTCGTAAGGTGCCATCTGAATAGTAGCTTGGAAGCTGTTGTTGTAAGCAAACTCAATCAAAGATAAAAGACCTTTCTAATCACCACTTTAATCTAGTACACAAGCCCACAACATGTCTTCTAGGGTTTGAATAGTCCGTTCTGTCTAACCATCCGTCTGTGGATGATAGGCACTGTTGAACTTTAAATTAGTACCCAACATCTTCTGTAGACTTTACCAAAAGCAAGACGTAAACTTAGGGTCTCAATCTGAAACAATCGTCTTGGGTACACTGTGCAGACGAATTATCTCCTTCACATAAATTCGTGCTAGCTTCTCCATTGAATTCATATTGGCTATTGGCAAGAAATGCGCACACTTGGTTAGTCTACCAACTATCACTCAAATTGTGTTCTTTCCTACCGTCGTTCTCGGAAATCTTTCTACAAAATCCATGGACATATCTTCCCATTTCCATTCTGGGATTGGAAGAGGTTGCAACATTCCTGCTGGTCATTGGTGTTCTGCTTTTACCAATTGACATATTAAGCACTTAGCTACAAAAGTAGCCACGTCCTTCTTGATACTTTTCCACCAAAATATTTCCTTCAGGTCTTGATACATCTTAGTGCTACTAGGATGAACTGTGTAAGGGGTGCAATGCGCTTCCCTCATAATCCTCTCTTTCAAATTTGCATCATTAGGTATCATTGTCCTCTTTCCAAAGTATAGTGTCCCATCATCTAAAATTGTAAAATGCGGTGATCCTTGTCCTTTTAGCTAAAGCTGTCGAATCTTTTCTAACTTGGCATCCTTTCGCTGTTCTTCCCGAATTTCATTTTTAGTCAAAGAAATGATTTATTGTATTGCTGCCAATACTATCCTTCCAGGCCGATTTTTGACCAGCATGTCCCACATAGCTGTCAAAATTTGTGGTTCCTTCGCTTGAGCTTTTCGACTTAAAGCGTCTGCCACGACGTTAACTTTTCCTGAGTAGTACTTGATTTCACACTGGAAATCACTTATGGTTTCGATCCATCTCCTCTGCCTCATATTCAAATTTTTCTGACTGAACAGATACTTGAGACTCTTGTGATTTGTGTATATCTCACACTTTTTCCCATACAAATAATATTGTCAGATCTTTAATGCAAACACTACCGCTGCTAATTCTAAGTCATGAGTGGGGTAATTCTGTTCATGATCCTTAAGCTGTCGGGATGCGTAGTCAACTACTCACCCTTTCTGCATCAAGATGCATCATAAGTCCATCTTTGAAGCGTCACTATAGATCACGCACGGTTTGTGGGGCTTGGGCAGTGCTAATACTGGAGTCGACATTAACCTCTTCTTGAACTCTTAAAAACTCTACTCTCACTAGTCATTCCAAATGTACTTGACATTTTTCTTAGTCAAGGCTGTCAGAAGACTAGACAACTTGGAGAATCTTTCCACAAATCTCCTACAATATCCTGCTAATCCAAGGAAACTGCATATTTCATGAGTGTTTGTGGCTTTCTGCCATTCCATTACCGCCTCTATTTTGGCTGGATCCACGACCACTCCCTTGCTTGAAATAATGTGGCCTAGAAACTTAACTTCTCGAAGCCAAAACTCACATTTATTAAGATTGGCATACAATTGGTGTTCTTGCAGGATTCCCAGCACTATCCTCAGATGCTCTCTATGTTCTTAATCACTTTGAGAGTATATCAAAATATCGTCGATGAAGACTACTACAAAACTATCTAGATACTGCCCGAGAATTCGGTTCATCAAATTCACAAATGTTTTGGGGGCATTCGTCAGTCCAAAAGGCATAACCACGAACTCGAAATGTCCATATTGAGTTCGGAAAGCAGTCTTAGGCACATCCTATTCCTTGATCTTAAGCTGATGATATCCTGATCTGAGATCTATCTTAGAGAATATAGTCGCTCCTTGTAGTTGATTTAACAAGTCATCTATCCAAGGTAACGGATACTTGTTCTTGACAGTGACCTTGTTAAGCTCTCTGTAGTCGATGCACATCCACATCATTCCATCCATCTTCTTCATGAATAGGACTGGGGCTCCCCACGATGATGAACTAGGCTATATAAACATTTTCTCCAATAATTCCTCGATCTGCGCCTTTAACTCTTTCAGTTCAGTTGGTGCCATTTTGTAGGGCGCTTTATGAACTGGAGCTGTAGCAGGTTTCAATTCAATTACAAACTCAGTTTCACGATCTGGGGGTAGTTCGGGTAAATTGTCTGAGAACACTCGAGGAAAGTCTTTCACTATAGAGATTCCTCTAATACCCTTAGCTTCCTCCAATGCATTCAGGGATACTATTAAAAACACTTATGCTCCTCTTTCAGACTATTCATCATTCGCTTTGCTGTCACAATAGAGGGAACAGAGTTAACTATTTCCCCTTCATAACGCAATTTCTCCTCTGCAGGTAGGTCGAATATTATCTCCTTCTTGCGACAGTCGATCTTGGCATAATCTTCGGATAACCAATCAATTCCCAATATTACGTCAAATCCTAACAGGTGAGAAACTACCAAGTTGGCATTTAACCTCAAGCCAGTGACTTCTAATAGACAATTCCTCACCATTCGATGGCATCCGATCACCTTCTCGTCAAGGAGTGAAACTAACACCTTTTGAGCTAATGTCTCTATGTCTAACTTACATCTCCACACGCAATCATACGAAATAAAGGATTTCATTGTCCAAAGTAAAACAATGCATACACCAGATTACACATCAAAATAATCTCACCTATAAAACTTTCCTATCATTACTTTGAGGAAAACCGTCGTATACTTTTAAATCGAAGTAAGGTCAAATATGTTACCAGTGATAATGTCAGTATTGATTGCTTCCTCGTTGTCCACGTCTACTTCTCCGGGGGTAATTGCATACACCTTTGGCTTTGTGGAGGTTTTCGCTTTCCTCCAGGCGCTACAATTCCACTAGAGGCCATTTGGGGAGAGTTACGAATCATGTGGCCCACTTGACCACATCAGAAACAAGCTTTTGTCACCACACGACATTTGCTTCTATGTGGTCGTCCACAACTTCTGCATGGTCGTGATGAAATCGGCGTTCCTTGACCGATCACCTTACCCTTCCCTTTATCCGCAGGATGAACATTCCTTCTCTTGCTCGCGTCTTTCTCTGAGGAATAGGGAAAGCTTCTTTTCTTGTTCATTTGAGTCTACATGATCAAACTCTTCTGTTCCGTCTCGACAATCAATGCCACATTCACCAGCTCTTGAAAGTTTTTGATTCGCAAGTAGGCCACTTGGTTGCGAATTCTTGGCTGCGGTCTATGTTGAAATTTTTGCTCTAGCATTTTCTCGGTGGCAACCAAATGAGGCGCGAATCGGGCTAGCTCCATGAATTTTGCAGCGTATTGTTCCATGGTCATACTTCTTTGCACTAATGTGGCGAATTCCATAACTTTATGCTGCTTGACAGGCTCAGAGAAGAAGCGGTCGTCAAACTCCTTCTTGAATCGCTCCCAGGTGGGTACCACGTTTTCTCTCAGCTCCAATTTCAACAGCTTCCTTTTGGTATCTCACCACAATCTGGCTTCTCTTTGCAGCAGGTGTCTAGCGCACTGCACTTTCTGCGTTTTTGTGCATCCACTGTTTCGAATGTGCGTTCCAAGTCCATAATCTATCGGTCTGCCTTCATGGCTCCTTCCGCCCCCTTGAAGTTCAGATATCGATAGACCAGAAATTTCTCGTAGGATTAGTCTGACGTTCCTCTTCCAGTGTTCTAATGATGCCTACTCTGTTTCAACTAATTCCTTACCAGTTCTGTCATTTGGCAGGTAACCTTTGCTATCGCCTATCCTCCTTCCATTGGAACATTCGATGCTTCCCTTGCCTCGGGTTTGGGAGGAGTAATTAATGGGGCATTCCCTGTCGTAGGTGTAACAGGGCTCGAAATATTCCCTACTGGTGGCGTCACATGCATCGGGGTAGGGCCGCCGCATTTTCCTCCAGCTATAATTCTCTTAAAAAGCACAATACCTTTACATGAGTTACCCTAATCCTGGCGACTCCAATTCTTACCGCTTAATGCTTCAACACTTTATATGAGCATCATCTTTAACCAACCTCCAAGGTTCAAGCCTATCTCTAAAAGATCATAGCCTAGATTAATATCATGTGATTTCTTTCCTAGGACTTGTGAGTTTACTCAGAGATTTAACTGCTATGATATTATCGCTGTCGACATCCCCGCTTATGTTTAAAATCAGACGCAAACTGAGACGTCGGGAATAAACAACACAAGGAAGTTCACCCATCGTTCTTATTTTTAGTTCGAGCATGCATTTAAAACTAAAAACAGTGAATAGAAAATCTTGTAGCGAAAAAGGTCAAGCCGTTCTAAATTTAGACAAAGACTTTAAAATTTTTGTCTTACTTCACATGGTATAACAAATTTAAAATATCAAAATAAACTTCATATTAATAGCATTGTCAATTGTCTTAATTTCCACAAAATAAGCATGTTCCAAAACATCGATATCCATCCAAAATATAATAAAAATATAAACATGAAACATAAACCACGTGCTGGCCCCCACAATAGTCACTATCTCAAGGCTCGTCCTTAACCTCTTTAACCCCGGGACCATATAGGAATTGCCCCAGGCCTATCCAACCATAACGCAGGAGACCTATCCCTGTCTCCGAAGTATAAACGAGGTCCAAAAGTAGAGACCTGTCAGACCCCTGAGAGAGACAGCATTCGGTGCATTGACGTCCGACAGGCTCGTAGAGTACCCTCTATTGCATGTCTACTATAAACTAGGTACACAAAATAGGGGTCATCACATCAAAAGGTGGAGAGATCACCTGACCATCAATGGTCTAGAGAGTCTCTTCGAGTGTCAGGGTCGTCATCATATCCTCATGCAACTACTTCTATCGCCCCAGCAAGGAACGATAGTGAAAATATAAAAAGATAAAATTTCAAAAAATCTCAGTAAGTACACAACTATCTAAACAAAATCATTGCAGGCATACATGTAAGCGAATAACAAACAAAACATGTATCATGCATGTGAAACTCATGACTTAATCAATGCATATGCTCATGAAGATTTTCACAAAAACTTGACTTCTTTTCAATCTTGATGCATATACTTGCTTTTCATAAAAATGGTTCATTATATAGCATAATTCTTTTGACTCATGCTTTAAAAATCCTTTTCGTAAAAACTTTTCGTTTCTTGTATCTTTTCTTATCTTAGGCATCATTTACATATTCATATCATTCTTAGGGCTCGAAAGTCGTTCTTGTCATGACTTCTTATTGGACACTCCACGGTTTTTCTATGCACCGTGTGTTTCTTACTAGTCACCGTATCACCTGATGAACACTCAAGTCTAAGTGAATACGTTACATGTTATCGCAACACCCGCAAACTACTCAAGTTGGGCTGACTACATTATCCGCTCTTCATCACTCGATGACTATTCAAATTGAGCGACTACATCTTTGTTCTTATAACGGTAAGGCAAAAGCCAACACCTTCCTTGGGCACCCACTAGTTTTAGGTGCGACCACATTTTGGACACCTTTTGGAGCCATTCATGGTCTATCGATTGTTCTTCGTTGACCCAAGGGTTTTCACACAACTTTAAACACTCCTAAGTGAACATGGAGTTTTACTGGGACACTACCTCGTCCTAACCTTTGGGATTCTTATAAAAAATTAATTCTTTTTTCTTTTTCTTTTTCTTTGAAAATATGTTTGACTCAAAAACATGATTTTTATGTTTCATGCATGTGACATGCAATCTTAGTGCTTAACGTGTGAATCATGAGACTAGTTTCAAATGCACATTTTGTCATGCATCATCGACAAGTCAACTACCACATGATTCCATCTACACTTCATATAAAATCACACAAATGAGCTTAGTACCCAAAGAGGAGCTCTCGGCCTCCACCACTAGGGTTGGGCCGAGACCCCTTTAAGACTACTTCTTAAGGTTTTCTTCCTCTATTTTTCTCAATATACTCTCTATGCCTAAATAAAGTTAACTAAACATTTTTAACACCACTAAGAGGGGTTGACTGAACCCTATAATCCTTAGGTTTGATATTTTAATCATTTTTCTCTCAACCAAATAACATGCTTAATCTTTTATAGGAAAGCCGAAAAATCATGACATTAGATCCTCATAGTTTTCATGCTTCTAAACTTTCCAAACATTCAAGACTTAGTTGTTACATAAAAAGAATAGTTGATTATGGAAAAACTTAATCCTAAAAGTCTCCAAATCTGAAACCCATATATGCATCAACTTAATCCTTTTTCAAAGTCCAAACTTTATCTTAATATGTATGCATTTTGTCACCTCTTTACTATTAATCATGCTTCATTCACCCTTTGCAAACAAGTGGCTAAATCCACCAACATGATACAAATATTAAACCTAAAATAATACATTAACCAAGCAAGAATTTAATAACTAAATATGTAAAACATTTCTTCAAGTAATCTAACATAGCATCACCAAACATCCAACAAGTCTTAATCTTGCATTTTATCACTATATACCGTATCAATATGCTTCATTTTCCTTTGCATCAAATTTGCTAGATCTATCAACATAATATAAATTCAGGCCTAAAATAACATATGGCCTAAGCATAGACTTGTAACTAAATAAACAAAGCATTTCCTTTAAAAAAGCCTAGCATGGCATCATCAAGTATACAACAAACAATACAATCACATTCACTCAAATATATATATAAGAAATAGTAGAGTTAAGATAAGAATGTACTTACAAAACTCTCAAATAGAAAAGATTAGCTCTCTTCAATGTGCTTCCCCTAAGAAAAATTGCTTCAAGCTCTACTAAATTGAGGATATTTTAGTATTTAGAAGGTGGAAGAATGAAGGCAAAGTGAGAGTAGAGAGGGAGAGCTTGTTGTCGTGGGTGTGTGTGTGGGTGGAAGTGAGACTAAATGAATGGGAAGGAAGCATAAGGCCATTCGGGCAAGAAGGTTTTTAGACATCCTAGGCACTCATTTCCCTAGTTTAGGATTGATCTTTTATGGGTTGAAAGACCCCTTTGATTGACTCACATCACTAAAGTACAATCATGTCTAAAACTAGAATGTACGTAGGTTGAAGATTCCTCCCCCATTTTTCATCTATGGCCGGCGTATATCAAGGGTAGAAACCCCTTCCTTTAATTTCATCTTACTCCTCACACACTCACCAATCACCTTACTAGTCATTCTTTAAGATTCTAGAATCCATTTTTGGGAAAAAGGGCTTGCAATATGCAGCTATACCCTTCCTTGCTCCAATCGAAACCTACTCCTTTCTTCCATGTTTTTTATTTCTCCCCATGTGTTCCATCAATCACCACTCACTCATATACTCTTACACACACATTCCTTACACACTCTTACACAATCTCATGTGTCCAATCACCTAAATTTGGAAACATCTTGAGAGACCACAAATAGAAGTAGTCGGCCACTCCATCACCCAAAACCCTCATTTTCCTTCATCCACTTTTCTTCTCTCCAATGATATCGTATCTTCCTAATCACTTGTCAAACTTCTTGTCAAATCCTTCTTACATGATCCTCCACTTGTGCTATACTTAGATTTGGAGGCAACATATGGGAAACACCAAAAGGAGTGGTTCGGCTATAGCTTTCACCGAAACCCCTTCTTCTTCCCTACGTCTAGTTCCATCAAATCTAGCATATGTCATTAACCTAGATATGGCATGCTCCTATGAAGACTCAATTTGAAACTCTCTTCTTTTTTCACACTCCTACCATGTGTCTCAATGATGAGAAAATCTCATCCTGGCTTTCACACTCCTTCCTAAAAAAAAAATAACTAGTCAACCCTCCAACTACTAGTATTTTTCCTTTATACCTACTAGTCCTTGGAGACTTACTAAAGTTCTCCTAAATTGATATGTGTCTCCATGCATGGGCTTAGTTGACTCATGAATCACTCTGATGGGTTTATGGGCTTGCCATACCTCTCTTGGGCCAAATACCTAAGCCATGCTCTCAAGGTTTAAAGCTAAGTCCAACTTCACATGCCCAATTATTTAAACTACATACATACCCTTATAATAATTAATTAAATAAAATAAAATAAACTAAGAAATTCTAGGTCATCACAAAAAGTTTAGATACAAACGTAAGTAGTTAAGTCTGAAGGCTTGGTGTACGACTTCCTAGTTCAATTCCCCCTCCATCCCCTCATTTGATGCCAATCTTAAGACTCATTTTCATACTAGATCATTTTTGGTTTGGCCAAAATCTTCAATTTAGTCTTTTTGGCATCCAAGGAAGAAGAAGGGAAGAAAAACCCGTACTTGTACATAATCTTTCTAATTTTTCATAGCTTTTGGGTGAGATTTTTTTAAGTTTTGAATCTTTCTCCTTTTGAATCTTTTTACTATTTAATATATTTTTGTTTTAAATTTTGAAAAAAATAAATTATTTTTAGTGTTTTATTTGAAAGTTTGAAAAGTTGTAATGATTAAATATTAATAAAATGAAAAGGTTGAAAAACTTAAAATTAAAAATTAAAAAATGCATGGATATTAAGACAAAATGAGATAAGTTGAGACCTATAAAACCTAATGAGCCCAAAACTAAACATACCAATGACGTTTATGCTCACGAATGCTCTGTTTGTACTCGGACTCATTGCTGATTAAGAAAGGGGATGCAATTAGTAGCGGAACCACTTAAGGAAGGGGGGCGAAAACAAACATCCCCCCTCCTTCTTCAAAGAAAACTTTTTGAAATTATAATATAACCCATATATTTTATACATAATTCTCTAAATTTAAAAAATTACCCTTCAAAAAAATTTAAAATTTTTATATACTCTCTAAATCTTTTTTAAAATTTCAATATACCTAGAAATGTCTCTGTCCAATTTTTTTTTTAATTTTGTTTAATTTCTATATATTATCTATTTTAAAAAATATGGCTTCACCAAAATTAAAATTAAAATGAAGTTTAGGAGAACTAATGAACTTATTAATATAGATTCCAAAGTTTTTTATTATATAATATTGAGTTTCTTATTATGAAATTCAAATTCTAAATATAATAAAAATTATTTAAGATTATGATTTATATAAAAAATAATTTATAGTTATATTTTTATGATTTTTCAATCTTTTTAATTTATATGAGGATAATAGTATTTACAGTGCAAGTTCAGCCCATACTATTTGAAAAAATTAGGTAAATTTAAAACTCACGTGAAATAAAAATCATTTTTTAATGATGAGCCTTAGTTTTCGTTAATTTCCAAATTGAGTGTGAAAACTTGTACACCTTAAGACTATATTTAACGTTACTTTTTACATAAATGTGTTAAACAATAGAAAAATTAGCCCCTCGACACAATTGCTAATTCCATCACTGGATGCAGTGATTTCTCCAGCATAAACTCTGTTATGGAAGCATAGAAAAGTATAGCTTTAATATCTACCCCCTGAAAGTGAAACCACAAGTAAAATGTACCGTCCCTGCATGCCTGCGACCTGGATAGTTAATGAATACATTGTTGATTGGTAATTGAGGTTAGCCGAGAATTTTCGTGGCCGCCAAACTGCCAAGTGCAGTGCAACTGAGACTTTTCTTTTTTTTAAGTAGACATGTATAGTGAATACAGAGATTCAGCTTTTATGCTCTAAGGTAGATGTTTTTGGAACGGTACTTCTATCAATCTATAGAACTGCATAAAACACTCTCTCTAATGCTCTAAAAAAACCATTAAAAAAATGACTAAAATTAAGATTTACAGAAATTCTCAGAGCAATCACTTTCACCTCCAAGCGGAAGAGGTTACCATACACCTGTTCTTCCAACGTAGGTAGAGGGCCCCATCCTTCTCCATGATACTATAGTTCTGATTATAGAGCTTTAGCAGATCCAAAACAGCATTAGTCACAGAGGAACTCAATGTTAGTGGAGTAAATTCCGCCATTCTAAGTCTTGCATTCCACTTTCCCAGCATTTCGTGCCGCTCCACTCTTTCAGCATCCTCGCAAGCTATCATGTTTACTATGTCACGGGCCACACAATTCTCTTCTGCACTGATCCGCTGCTTGTCATTTCTCGGGAGGTGGGCTGCATCGATTGATTCAAACATGGCTGTATAATATTCAATTGTCTCCTTGAACCTTAAACGAAATGGGGAAGTGTTGGTGTTGGATTCTTGCTCCATAAGAGTCATAACCTTGGGCGACAAACTTTTGACCAGCCTCAATAGTCTGTCTCTGTGATTCTGTGTGCTCACACTCTCATCTGGCATGTGGTGCAACACGTATGGGAAATTAACGGCCACGGCCTCCCCAGGTTGAACCCTCAGGTTTTCTCGCTCAACCTCGCAACCAGACATGGCAGCAGCATGAAACTCAAATGGTACATGGTGTGACATGGCAAACTCCAACAGCTTCTGCCCTACAATATGAAGTCCTCCACCTCGAGCATGAGCTGATTGGGAATCATCAACACCCGTGATGCGAACAAGAGGAGGCCCTCCTGGCCGACGTGCAAGAGAACCGATGAGGGACATCCACTGACTACCCTGTGCAATTTGGAAATCAATGATGTGGACTCTGGGTTCATTTTCCATAACTTCCTCAATGACAACATTTGCAGATTTGTAAGCAAATTTCCAGTAGGGACAAATATCATAAAGGATAGACATGTACGACATTAGTTCTGAGCTTGTTGGTTCACACCTCAGGGATTTGTAGATTGCAGTACCTGAACGTTTTACCCTTGCTCTAAGTCCTTCCAACATGTAAGCACTCAAACGTTGGACAGGATCCCCAGAGATCGATACCCTCTTCTCCAACACTTCCATTAGAGCATCTGCCAATGATACATCTTTATCGGATACTGCTTCTGCACAGAATTTGAGCACCTCTCTCAGATCTAAGTTAGAGATCTTTTCAACCAATTGATTCAAATCCCACCTTGACATAGAAGGGAATTGGTAGTTCCCACTATTGACAGAATTATAGCAGCTGTCGGCAATATCTGGTTCAGAACCCAACAAAAGAATTTCAACTTCCCTGATCTTGTGCCTAAAGTCATAACCATTATCAGCAACAGAAGAACCACTTACGGGCGATCCATAGTTGTTGTTGGGAGAATGATGTGGATCTGACAGGTATGACTGAGAAACTTGGGAGGAAGAGGGGCTTATGTTAGACAAGCAGCTAGTGACAGAAGGGGAATCACAGACAGTGTAACCAGCAGTTGACGGGTATGATTCCAGAGTGAAGTATTGTTCCTTAGAAGGTTCAAACGAAACACTTGTTCTTTGGTTGCCAGTATCAGGGCACATATTGTTTTCTAAAATATGAAAATTAGACAAACAATAGGGATCTTGCAAATGCTGTTGGTACAACCCTTGCAAGCTGGCTGACCTATGGTGTTCCTGAGATGATTGCATCTACAGATAATAATAGACTGACTTGGCCAAGAAACAAACTCGAGATTTCTGGTGGCAATAAAAGCACTCCCTGAACTTTGATATTTCACCAATTTGTCGAAACATGACATAAAAGTTTACAGAAAATCTTGATAAACAGTCGGCCACACAGCAAATACACAGCTAAATGATTTGAATGTCAAGAACAGCCACAAAATTCTTTTGCAACGGCAAAACATTTTTCACGACCATAATCTGCCAAGAAAGGAAAGATATTAAACATGATCACTACATCAATGTTGAAGGAAAAAAGAACCAAAAAAGGTGTTCGAAGAGCAATAATACTGAACATAAAATTATAAAACCTGAAATCATCCAACTATTGTCGTGTAAACAAGCTGTAAACAAACAACTAGAATCCATGAACAACAATGGCAATGATTCAAGATACAGATGGTAGAAGATGGAAGTTTTATTGTTTTTAAAATATCAATCAGATTAACAAAGATGCACCACCCAGAAAGTGCCAAAGTGGAGAGAAAAAAAGTCAGGTTCATCGAACTTTGTAATTGTTGTCCATATGAAAGACGTTAATGGTACTACTATGGACATCCTATTTGCGTTACCAAAGAGTCTCAATGCTGGCTTAAATGCAATAGCCAGGTGCTTTCCAAAGATATAAACAATGCAACACATGGGTCTCTTTAGTAAATTTGAACCTTTGATAGGTAAAATATCTAGCAACAATGGATCTTATTTGCGGTCACTTGAATTAGATTAACATGTACAATCACTGCAAATCCAACGCACGGTATGGCTATGGAGAGTTGGAGACCACAATCTTGAATAAATTAAGAATTGAAAAGTACAACATCGAATATCGACTTTAAGTTGATCAAGAGCGATACCATGTCCCAAGCCCTAATACCTACTCTCAGGCTTGTTATGGCCAAGATCCTCTTCAACTAAATCTTGCCTCAGGTAGAAATTGGGCTAGCTATGAGTCCATTGCAACTGGATCATGTGAGTGGCCTGATAAATACATGCTATTGCACCATGAGATCTTGGGTCATAATCTCTAGTTCTAGGACTATATTTTCCCTGGTTCAAGACCTCCCTAAACTTTTTAAGTCTCATCGATGATCATGTAACTTTTTAAGTCCCATCGATGATCATGTATAATTGTTGAACCAAGCCCTTCCTAGGAGTTTGAGCCACCATTTGTGGTCATGCTTATCGGAAAATATGGTAGCAGGTTGTTGACGCTTTTGCTTCCAACCTTGACAGGAAATTAATATGGCAACTTCTCTTCTTTTGACTTTTTTGACTGGATAGTCATGTACTTGCAAGGAGTCGTTAAGAGCAACTAAAACACTTGCTGGTATATCCATACAAAGAACTTAGAAACTAGTTTCTCTGCAAAGGACTAAATGGCACTTCCTAATTAAATATTAGAAAATATATAGAACTACTTTCATTCTTCCTTGTTCTTCAAAGTTCAAACCATAGTCGATAGTTTCAACATATCATGCAGAGTACTAAAAAAAAATTGTGCAGATCCAGCAAATATGTAATAAGGCCCTGCGGGTCCCAATCCCTAGATCACAAACATCAATATCACCTAAAACGCATATGTTCTACACCAACTTCAGAAACTTGGCAAGTTGAGAAACAATAGAATCATGGATTCTATTTAGACATACTCAATTACCCCACTGTCAGATGGATGTTAATGAAGAATCTTATAGTTTTCAGTAAACAATGACAATGAATTGTGTGTCGGTGACTTTAAGCATTTACTGGAGAGGAATAAAATAGATTCTCTACAGCAATATCAATCTACATCAATTCTCCATATTATGAAAAAGTCGCTTTCTACTTTATAGGCGTAAAAAGTTACTCGGATAGTGAGAAAACTACAGATGAATTTAAGGGGAAAAAAACCACCTCAAATGACAAAGAAAGTATGTTCAATATAACAAATCAGATTTGTAAAATAACTCGAATTTTTCGTTAAGAACTAGAACAATCTCAAAGCAATCACAAACTCCTCAAAAACTCAAGCAAGCTTTTCACACAAAGCTTGGAATTCCATCACAACATGTAATATGCATTCTTGAATTGTCATCACGAGAATGGCAATAAGGAAATAAGTTTTCAAACCTCAACCATTAAAAAAAAAACAAACAAAACAAAGAAGGCTGAAATAAATGAAAATTCCAGTTTTAGACGCCAAAGTAGAATTCAACCCAACAGAAAACGAAAGAGAAAACGACACCTTACATAAATTGAAACAAAATTTATAGAACCATAATATGAAAACATCAATAAAAACAGAACCCAGGCCTCTAAATCAATCCAAAGCAGAGAAAAACAATAACCCACGTCCACAAAGACCCATAATGACACAGAAACATCTATGGCCGCCCAACAATACTCAAAAAACACAACAAACAACCCGAAAACCAATCGGACAACACTACCAAGAGAAGATAATCACAAATAAACAAGTATATATATATAGTAATTATGCACACCTGAGACATCAATCACAAACTCTCAAAAGCCAAGCCCTTTTAGCTTCGTCTCTGGCAGATGAAATTCTCCGGTCAATACCACAGAAGTAGCTCTTTCTTTCGCCTCGTGTAAGAATGCTTCTGGGGCTAGAATGCTTCTGGGGCGTTGGTGAGGGTGTTTATAGAAACATCTATACAACAATTATCCTCAACTTTTCCACTAATGACAATATTGCCACTTTAGGGGGATGATGATGAACATGATGATGTCGTTTGAATTTTGGCCAAATGTCGTAAGCAAACAAGGCAAGTGACATTTTGTTAATCACAACTTGCAGTGATTTTGTATAGTTGAACATTATTCACATGCTTTCTCCGAGTTTTTATTTTTTATTTTTATTTCTAAGCAGATGCTTTCTCCTAGTTGACCAGTGTACTTTGTAGACTTAAATCATCTCAAGTTAATAATAGAGTTTGCTACATTTACTTATTTTGATATATTCTTTCTGTACTCTATTTAAATAATTGGTCAAAACAATTATTTTTTATATTAAAAAATAATAATACAGCCAATTACATTCATAAAATATGTATAAATAATTGCACATAAAATTTTATTAAACTCTATTTGAATTGATAGATGAGATAAGATGAGATGAATTTATTTTATTTTATTTTTTTAATATTAATATTATTTTAAAATTTGAAAATGTGTATTCAAATTTACAAATATATATATAGAAATTTATATTTTATATGAGAAATTGAAAAAAATATAAAGATAAAATAAAGATGAGTTGATATGAGTTTCGAATCCAAATGAGACCTAATAAATCATATTGTATTATTAAGATAATCATTTAAAGTGAATTATGATTTGATTTAAAATAAAATTGCTACTCAATATAAATAATATTATGTGTAAAATTATACGTAGTTATCTGTATAATACTATTTTTAATCCGTTTGATGCGACTTATAAATAAAAAAATTATATATATAACCGTAATTAGTCAAATAAATTTAAAAAATACTTGAGCTTTAATGGACTGAACATGATGACACCAGGCATACTTTCTTTTTACTTAGTCAAATAAAATCTATTTTTCAACTTGTCATTTTAATACACAATCTGAATTATCATGTGAAAAAATAAAATAAAAAACTCCATACAATCTTAAATAGACATAAGATTTAAAATTTAATTCAATATTTAATATATATATATATGTAGTTAATTTATTAAAATATGGTGTGTTATGTAACACTACACGTCAAATATATCTGTAATATATAGATATACACATATTTATTCTGAAAATTTGTAGTCGTCCAGTTTTGGAGAAAACGGATGGGTCTGTTTGAGACACGTTTCTGTGTGCTAGAGAGTGAAATGGCAATAACGTAAATAAAATGAAGAGATCAAGGGCATTTTCATATCCTCTCTCTCTCTCTCTCTCTCTCTCTCTCTCTCGGACGCTCCCATTCCCCGAAGCTGCCAACAATTATAAAAAAAAAAAAAGAAAACAAAAAAGTAGTTTGGCTTACGTGTAAATCCACTTGGTATGGGAGGAATCAGGCGGTCCAAGGATCAGGGCCGGTCACGTGAGCCCTTGCAGTACTTTCCCTCGCGTTTTGTACGGGATATTTCAGGAGCGGACCGACAACAACGAGGACTGCATTAAATACTGTAAAAATGTGCCACGATTATATAACAAGAATAAAATAAAATATTAATTAAAATATTAAAAAATAATTTTAATAAAATATATCCAAAAACGTGATGTGGAATGATGTTCATTATAAATAATATTTCTCTTATTATTAAGGTTTCTGTTGTAATTAATGACTTGATTAAAATGAGATAAGATAAAAAAAAAAAATTTAAAAATTAATATTTATAATATTTAAATATTAAAATGAAATGAGACTATTTTATAATTCAAACGAGCCTAAGAATAATTCCATGTATATAATGTGTAATTTGTGTTCAGACCGTTTAAAAGAAAAAAAAAATTAAAAATATTTATATTTATAATATTTGAATGTTGAGATGAAATAAAACTAAACGAGACTAGGAATAATTCTATGTACATAATGTGAAATTTTTGCACAGACCGTTTAAAAGAAAAGAAAATTCAATTTAAAATTTATATTTTTATTAGACAAAATCTATATTGTAAGTATACCCCAGAACAATGACGTGTATTAAATAGGACTACCAATATCTTAGATGATATTTTTTTATTTCTTTGTTTGGGCAAAACATTAGAACAACCTTCCCACGTACCGACCTTAACTAGATATACCTAAGTTGTTTGTGGTGATCAAAGGTTTGGTTTAAGACATTATGGGAAAGTTCTTTCAACTAAAGTTATAAATATCGTTTTTGTATTTTTTAATTAAAATATTAGAATGAAATATTTCAATATCAGAATTATTTTAAATTAATTATATAAGTATAAATTATATTTTAAAATAATATCAATATAAGTTTTAAAAAATTAAAATAGATATTTATAAAATTCAATAATACTTTTAAAATCTCAATTCAATTATTAAAATAATAATCACTTATCTTCATCATCAAAAAAGAAGTAGAAATTTTATTTTTATTTTTGAGACAATGAGATTAAATCGGTCTATAAATATGGCTTGCAATCTTGGGCATGTTGTGGCTAGATTTTAATCTTTAATTTCCTAATTTTGTTTTAGATTTGTCTCAAATTCACTTGTTATGACCATAATTGTCAGCTCTAAATGTCATGTATCATATACTTGAATCGAGGTAAGTCCAATTTGGATAATATAAAAGTTAATTATAATATCATCTATTGAATTATACATATTAGATCTCAATCCTAGCAAATTAATTTCATGTGGAGTTCCCATATTATGTGAAAAGTTGACATGAGCACTCTTAGGAATGGACTTTGCCAAAGAATAATCCCAAAATATGTGTAATATAAGGGATATTTTGCAATAAAAGATTTTTCAAAACTTTCTTAAAATTAAAATTTTGAATATCGTTTCAATTAAAGCATTGTAACAAAATATTTTTGTACTTGTAATTATTTCAAAATAATTTATATATAAATTAATTAATTATATATGTTTAAATTATATTTCAAAATAATATCAATGTAAGTTTTAAAAAATTAAAATACATGTTTATAAAACTCAATAACACTTGTAAATTCTTAATCTAATAATTAAAAATAATAATTAAAGAGAATAAGGATTTAATTTCCAATCTTCGAGAGAAATGAACTAAAAAAAATTAAGAAAATAGTCTTGAGATGTGAGATTAGAGTATTAAGACAAAAGAAAAAAAATTACATCTTTATTAGATGGAAGTGAGTATTATAAAAATTTCTATTTTCTAAAAAGTATTCTTCATCAGAATATCTTATCTCAATTTCCAAAAAAAAAAAAAAAACCCATAATTAGTTCAGCTTGCACATATTTTAGATAGATCACATCATTTTGTCAATATTTTAATAAATCCAAAACTTTGTCAGTTGTAACAAATTTATAGTCAACACATCAAAATAGAAGTCAAAAAATTACACATTCAAGATGACAAATTTCTTTCATTATTATTCAAAGGAACAAAAAAAAAAAAAATGTTGAAATTGTTAAGAAGGTGCCGTTGTATTATTGACAATGACAACATGCAAAATTCCACATCCCAAAATTGTTTTGGTAAAGTCGTCTAGAATTTTGGGAGTTTGTGCTTGAATGCGTGACCATCTTTATTTATGTACTAAGAATGGTGATACACGTATAATTATTTTTATAATATTTTTATGATTTTATGTATATTTGAATTATTTTATTATTTTTTAAAATATTTTTTAATATTCTTAATTATTAAAAAAATAAAAAATAAATATAATTTTATTAATATTCACATTCTTAATCACTAAATAAATTTAAAAATTAAATAAAAATTAACCAAAAAAATTGTAAAAAAATTATAAATAAATAGTATAAGTATCATTTTCCATACATTAAATATATTGATATATACATTTAAAAGCCTAGAACAGAGTCAAGTGAGATCTGAGAATGACGTTGACGGAATTTAAAGAACGAACCTCGTTTCTTTCTTCTATACTTTAAAGAAAGAGCTCACTTTTTTTCTTCCTTTTTCTCCTTTTATTTTTATTTTTATTTTTATCTCCATTGTCTCAGGCTATCAGCATCAGATTAGCCTATGTTTCGTCCATATCTGCAGAGTGTCACTAGAGCTTAGAGATTAGAGCTTAGAGTTCCTTACCACTTTGTGCTTTGCGTGGAATTATAAGTGAAAAGAAAAAGGGGTCTAAATACGGTTTCTATATATATATATATATAAATAAATTTTATAACGTGACATACCACATTAAATCATATCAATTTATAAATTTATCTTCCCGTAATATTTTTATATTTAAAATATTTTCTTTTGGTAAATAAGGGGTTAGTGATTTCGGCGTGATTTATTTTTTAATTTTGTTTATTTAAAATATTTTCTTTTGGTAAATGAGGGGTTAGTGATTTTGGCGTGATTTATTTTTTAATTTAGTTCAAATTAATTTATCTCGTCTCATTTACTTATTTTAATTTTTTTAAAATTTTTTTTATATAAAATAAAATGAATAATTTAACTTTATAAATCTTAAAAATAAAAATAATATTAAAAAAATATCTTAATAACACTTCATTTAATTTTTAATTTTTATCTCAACTCCATTCAAAAAATAAATAAGGTTTTCTTCTTTTTTTTGTTATGATTTTGAGGAATTTTTACACTTATTTTGAGGGTTGCCTGCCTGTGAAGTGTAAATCTCGTTTCCATCAAACTTCTTGCAAATGACAATCTGTTCAATAACATGTTAAAAAAAATTCTCTCTCTCTTTGTGTGAACTTTTGAAGGGTTTTTTTTCGTGTGTTTAATACTGCTGGAAGCCTGTAACATTTGAATATGATAGGAGAATCCATGAAAAACCAGAAATCAAGAAAGAAAAAAGATTTAAGGAAAAATCTTCAAACCGGCCTCATCCATTTATCTTCATATAGTATAGACAATTAACAGAAACCACGCAATAGTATAGACAATTAACAGAAACCACGCAGACGACACACGACATAATTCATGCACTATATTCCAGAGAATAGCCCAATAGAAATTCTCAAAATTCAATTCAGCAACTTGTTTGAATCTTCCACCAACTTGTTTCAGTTCAACATAATTTCTCAAAATTCTCTCAACTCATGTTTATTGAGTAATAAATATAACCGTCTTTTCTACTCTGTGACTTGGTTGCTTGTGGTTTGAGGATTTGAGGATTTGAGCTTTGGCAAAACCATGTCAAAAATAGGGTTTTCTTTGTACGGTGAGGAGATCTTCATTTTGATTTGTATAAAAGGAGGGTTTGAATCTGCAAGATGATAAAGGATCGAGATTTCATTCATCTCCACAATTAGAAAATCCGGACCTTCTTTCATAGGACTGCTTTAGAGGCATAAGGGACCCACCGAACACTAGCCAACCATGAAAGCACTCAATCTATTGATAATAACGGAACCAATTGATCGAACACATGCTCAGCATCCAGACTGATACAATTGCAAGGCGCTACAATTAGTTATTATGTTTTGCTGAGCTATACATAATTGTGATTATTCATTATTTCATATTTCATTATTTTTGTCATCTATAAATAGCTACAGTTGTACAAGATAAACGCATGAATATATACAGAACCAATTCTCTTTACCTCATCTTTGCTCTACTCGTCTTTGGTTGTTTATTCTATCTATAGCACTGCTCCATTGTTAATATGGTACTAGAGCTATGAGCTCCAATCCTGGGAATAATCCCCACCCCGCCAATCAATTCTACATCCAACCTGGAGAGGGAGCCTCAGCTTCTTTAGTTCCTAATCTCCTAAACATCGAAAATTATGTCACATGGGCAAGGATCATGTGCTGAGCCCTCAATATAAAAAATAAACTTAGATTTATTGATGGCAAGATCACCAAACCAAAAAATACCTCTGATCCCCTACTTCTCACTTGGGAACAATGCAACGATATCATTATAGCTTGGATCCTTCATTCCGTCAGTCTAGACCCTTAATCAAGCATAGCTCATGCCGACACCGCCGCCATCGTTTGGAAGGATCTTCAAGAGCGATTCTCCATCCAAAATACTCCCCGCATTTTCCAACTCACCAGATCAATCTTTGCTTCTACTTAAAACACAGATTCAATCAGTCAATATTACAACAAGCTCAAGAGCCTCTAGGATGAGCTCGAGATCTATGAACCGATGCCCAGCTGCATCAGTGGAGCTATCAACACTCTGCTTGTTTATAGCGACCGAAGCAAGGTGATGCACTTTCTTATAGGCTTAGATGACTCCTATGACCAGGTGCGTGCTTAGATCTTATTATATGATCCACTTCCACCACTCAATTGCGTTGTCTCCTTGGTTCAACAAGAGGAATGCCACCGACAAATCAACCATACCCCTGCACCACTAGCTATGATCACTAAAGGACCAGAGTTTAGACCTCAAGCCAATACTAGACCTGAGCGCCTGTTCTGCACCCACTGCAACATCAATGGACATTCTCTGGAACGCTGCTTCAAGGCCAATCCTAATTTTCCAGTATGCTCTCATTATTGCATACCTGGACACGCTAGAGACAAATGTTATAAGCTGAACGAGTTTCCCCCTGGGCACAAGAATGCCACCAAACCCAAATCCTCTACTAACCAGTCTTCTCTTGTGCAGGAGACAATCAACAATGGTCCACCTAATACTCAAGAGCAGTTTGGTCAACTCCTTGCCTTATTCCAATCCTCAAAAATAGATGCCCAAGTCACCGCTGCCAACAATGTTCACACCACTACTGCACCCATGTCTGGTATCTCATTTTCAAACTTTACACGCACATACCACTCTGCTTCCCATAACTCCATTTCATGGATTATTGACACTGGAGCTACTGATCACATGATCTGTAGCCCCAAATTCTTCACCCACAATATCCATTGCATTTCACAATCTATCAAGCTCCCAAATAGAGCTTCCAGCACTGCTACACACATTGGTGATGTTCACTTATCCACTGATTTAATCCTTAAAAATTGCTTATGCGTTCTTGATTTTTCCTTCAATCTCATCTCTGCAAGATCATTAGCACATCACTCTAATTGTTGTCTAATTTTCCTTCCTAATTTTTGTTATGTGTAGGCTCTTTCATCTTGGATGACGATTGGAGTGGGGATAGTGCGTGATGGATTATATCACCTCCAACTTCGCAGACCCAACCCGGCTGCCTTACATAATTTTCCTCATACTTTGTTTCCTCATACTTTTGTTCATAGTGTGATAGCTACCAAATTTGATTTACTTACTCTTTGGCATTTCCGTCTTGAACATAGTTCTATGACCAAAAAAGTGTCACAAGATTTTAATCCTGATTTTAAATGTTCGAGCAGTCTTGATTATCCTTGTGATATTTGTCCACTTGCAAAGCAACATAAACAATCTTTGCCCAAATTAAATTCAAAAACTAACAGACCCTTTGAAATTGTTTCAACTGACATTTGGGGACCTAACCCCACCAAAACATATAATGGCCATAAATATTTCCTCACCATCGTGGATAAGCACACACAGTGCACTTGGATTTATCTCCTTAAAAACAAATTTGAAGCCCGTAGTTGCCTTCAAAATTTCTTCTCCATTGTTGAAATCCAATTTAATACTCAAATCAAAATTCTAAGATCTGACAATGGTGCCGAGTTCAATATGCCTCAATTCTACAACTCCAAAGGTACTTTGCATCAACTTACATGCATCTCCATACCGTAACAAAATGCACTTGCAGAACACAAACACCAACACCTCTTAAATGTAGCTTGTGCTCTAAAATTTCAGTCAGGACTACCAATGCAACACTGGTTAGATTTTATCACCACTGCCGTGTATTTCATCAATAGACTGTCCACTCCCACACTTGATCACAAAACATCATTTGAAACTCTATATAAAGCCAAACCTTCCTACGCTAACCTCAAAGTCTTCGGTTGCCTTTGTTATGCTTCTACCATTTCACACACCCAAACAAAATTTGACCCCCGTGCCTGCAAATGTGTTTTCCTTAGATACCCATACGGTATCAAAGGATACAAGTTATTTGATCTCACTTCAAAACATACATTCATCTCCTGCGATGTTGTTTTTCACGAAAACATTTTTCTATTCAAACAACCCACTACTATTTCTTCTCCTCTGCCCGAAATGTCCAAACCTGCATATCCATACATTGACCACTTTGACTACCCTCATTCACCTACCCAACCCATTATAGCACATCCTATGAACCCACTCAACCCACCTAGCCCATCAAACCTACACCAACAAGCCCAGCCCACATACCCACTTTCCCTTCACAAACCACTCAGCACACTCCCACATATTTACCTTCCCAACCCATCGAAACCCACCCATCTCCTCTACCTCTTCATAGATCAACATGCACCCGTACAGCACCAGCTTACCTCATCGACTATCACTGTCACCAAGCCACTGCTCCTGTTCATCACTCAACGGCATTCAAGACGATGGCTCCTGCACCTCCTTCAACCTCTGGTAAACAAGTTTCTTTTCCTCTTTCCTCAGTTTTATCTTACACTTCTCTATCACCAACCTTTCGAGCCTTTACCACTTCACTCTCTCTTCACACCAAACCTACATCATACATACAAGCCATCAAACATCAAATTTGGCGTGAGGCTATGGATCAAGAACTTACTACTCTTGCTCTTAATGAGACTCGGACCATTGTTGATTTACCTCCTACCAAGTGACCGATTGATTGCAAGTGAATTTACAAATTCAACTACAAAGTCGACAGCACAGTGGAACGAGCTAAAGCTCGATTGGTGGCAAAAGGCTTCACTCAACGTGAAGGAATTGATTTCCATGACACCTTCTCCCCTGTGGCAAAACATGTATCTATTCGGTGTCTCTTAACCATTGCTGCCATTGGAGGATGGGATCTTCAATAGTTAGACGTTAACAACGCCTTCTTGTACGGTGAACTTGATGAAGAGATTTATATGAAACCTCCCCCAAGCCATCCCGCAGCTAAGACCAAACAAGTCTGTCGTCTCCACAAAAGTATCTATGGCCTACGCCAAGCATCGCACTAGTGGAACACGAAATTAACCTCCTTCCTTGCTGAGTTCAGTTTTAATCAATCAAAAGCTGATTACAGCCTTTTCACCAAACAAACATCCACTACTTTTGTTGCCTTACTCATATATGTTGATGATATCATTTTAATGAGTTTGGATTCGGCTTCCAGTAATGCAGTGTGACAGTTCTTGGCAACCAAGTTTCGCATCAAAAACTTGGGACCATTGAAGTATTTCCTTGGCATGGAAATAGCCCGTACTCACAAAGGGATTCAACTCTGCCAATGCAAGTATACTTTGGACATACTTGCTGAAACTGGTCTTCTTGCATCCAAACCCTCTCCCTTACCAATGGAACCAAACATTAAGCTGCGGAAAGACAAAGGTGAGCTCTTTCATGACCCCCCTCTGTTCCAAAAAACAGTTGGCAAATTGATCCGCTTGACCAACACCAGACCGGACTTAAGCTATAGCGTTAACTTGCTTAGCTAATTCGTGGATGCTCCACGTGTGCCCCATTACGATGCCGTCATTAAAATCCTCAAATACATTAAGGGCACCCCAGACCAAGAAATTTTTTAGTCAGCCAATTCATCTTTAAATCTCATGGCATATTCCGATGCAAATTGGGCCAACTGCCCGGAATCTAGAAGATCAACAACTGGGTTCTATGTATTCCTCGAAAATTCTCTAATTTCGTGAAAATCTAAGAAGCAGCATACTGTCTCTCGCTCATCTGCCGAGTCGGAATACAGGGCCATGGCAGTGGTAGTATGTGAACTAACCTAGGTATGATACTTGCTGAAAGATCTATGCATCACAATCCAAACTCCTGCCTGACTATATTTTGATACCTTGGTCGCTATACATATTGCTGCAAACCCAGTGTTCCATGAATGCACGAAGCACATCGAACTATATTGCCACCTAGTCTGAGACAAGATATATGAGGGTCAAGTTGCCACTGCTCATGTCTCTTCCTCTGATCAGCTCGCTGATTTGCTCACTAAACCATTATATTATTCGGTCTTCCATCGCTTACTTTCCAAGATGAGAGTCATCAATATTTACTCTCCATCTTGCAGGGGGTATTAACATAATGTAACCAATATATCAAACACATGTTGTGCATCCAAACTGATACAATTGCAAGGCGTTACAATTAGTTATTCTATTTTGTTGAGCTGTACATAATTGTGATTATTTATTATTTCATATTTCGTTATTTTTGTCAACTATAAATAGCTACGGTTGTACATGATAAACGCATGAATATATACAGAACCAATTCTCTTTGCCTCATCTATGTTCTACTCATCTTTGGTTGTTATTCTATCTATAGTGCTGCTCCATTGTTAATATAATCTGCAAATTTTCAGCAAACAAACATAAACAACCCAACTTCCAATAGGCATCAAACTTACAATTCACCAAAAGTGGATTACAAGGCTAATGCTTGATACTACCTTACCCAAAACTCACCATGGTAAATCCATCAAATTCAAGAGTGAGGTGGTGCCATCTACGAACTTCGAGGCACCTTGTAACATTGAAAACGAGGTTACAACCAAGTTCGAGATGATGAAGAACCAGAGAGAGAGAGAGAGAGAGAAAGAGAAATTCGTAAAGGGTGAGCCAGAATCAGAAGGAGATAGAGGGAGGAGATCCGAGACATACCTTGGAGGCTATTTCTCCTAGGGAAGGTGGGCCTGGGGAGGTCGACTGGAGGGAGAAGAGGTGTAGTGATCTTGTGTGTGCAGGTTTATAAAAGCATTTTGTGAGATGCTGATGTGTCTATTTTTATTTGAGAAACTCTAAACGTAAGCGAATTCTATGAACCCATTGCGCACCCATCATGCATAGGACCAACCAATTGAAAACTCATTTATTGTTTCTAACTCATTTATTATTTTTGCCTCTTTTGTACTATTTGACTTTACTTCTCCACTTCATGGATTTTCTTAGCCTGTTTTTGTTACCATTCTTCTTCTTCCTTATTCTTTCTCTCTTTCAACCATTCATCTTCTGTTCTTAATCTCACACCGAAACTTAATACCATAAAACTCTATTTGTTTCTAGAAATAAAACCTATCGCTTTGAGAAACACAACTTGGGATGGCCTTTATTTTTTATTTTTTACAAGAAACATAAACATCATCTCAATTAAATTAATCAAAACATAGAAAAATGCAATCTTTCACTCTCATGAGGTTGCACAAGAAAATCCCACACCAAAGGATCTAAACAAAGTAATGAATCAAATTACATTTTTGATATTTTACTTCTATGAAAGAATGAAACTTTCAATTTGACTATATCCCCAACTCAAATAACTTAGAATGTAACAATGAATGAATCAAAATAATAAATTTCTCTCCCACTTTTTTTTATATGTCATCTGCCCTACAACACATGAATACAAGACAAATTAGTAGCTTTTGTTGACCTTGTACAAATGCAAAACCCTTTTTTTCTTGCTCGAAGTGTGTCTCCATCGTGAGGACAACTTTCCTAGGTTCATTGGTTCGGAAGCTGTTGCGAAAAAGTGCTTATTGAGAACCCTCACAATGATAGTGTAAGAGCCCTCATCGATTGGAACAAATTCCTCCTTGTAATTTACTTCCCAACCCAAAACACTCAAATACTAGATCGATGTGCTTCCAACCTCAAATGCGGGAAAGATTTCATGGAACCCAAAGATCAATCTCAAATCAAATAAAAAAAAGAGTAAACAATAGATAATTTGATTTGGGGAGTTGGCTGGGACTCTGAAATAAAAGATGGAATGGTTTATTATATAGTCTGTAGTAGTAGGGATTGGACTCGACTGGAGGGCAAAAGATTAAAATGTAAAATGTAAAAGAGAAATAGTAAAAATTGGTAGTGGAGTGGAGACAAAGACGTCAAACCTCTTCTACGTTCATTTTCATCTTTTATTTTTTCTCTTATTTTTTTAATCAAACAAATAAATATTTCCACATAACTTTTGGTATGCGGTTTGGTATGCCACACTGTTTGTACTTAGCAGCACTCTTTCTAATTTGTGTGCATTTATCCAATGTTAATGAGCGTGTCCTGCCCAAAGAGGGATTGGAAGATTAATTAGGCATAAAGCTCATATTATGGTCCAATAAAAAAGCTGTAATTATTAAGCTTATTCAAGCAGGCTGATTTTTGTTTTTAGTCCAGTCTAGAAACCAGATATCCAGATTCTAGTTTTGATTTCTGATCCGGATCTAATGCAATCCAGAATCCGCATTTATAACATCTGGATCAGATGCAATATGATCCAGATCCGATTATGTAAACTGGGTACCGGATTTAAATCCGAAACCTCGGTTGGTATATAAGTGAAAACCCTTGCGTCTCCCCACTTCACCCCCACAACACGATCGCATCATCTCTCTCTCTCTGAAATTTAGAAACTCTAGTCACTCTGGAAAATTTTGCCGCCGTTACTCTCTCACTGTCGCTACTAGCCGGACGTCGATCCGTCTCTTTTCTCCCTCTCTCACTTCCGTAACTCTCTATCTCTCACTTCGTTAACTCTCTCTCTCTCTCTCTCTCTCTCAATCTATCCATGTATTCAAATAAATCTCTTACGAGTATAAAGTGTATGCTGTTACTTTTCTAAATTTGCTATTTTTTTTAATCTCTCTTCTCACCCTCTATCTTGCGTCGTCAGATCTGTGAAAATATTTGTCGATTTACAGATCTATCTGGCATCATCAGATCTACCCTCTCTATCAAAATAGATTTCATGGAGATTATTAGGTTTGTTTTCCCTTTTATTATATTATCAATTTGGGTCTTTTGTTGAGAATATTTGAATAGAAGGGGCTCTAAGGAATATTTTGTGGGTTTGATTTGGAATCTTATAGATTTTGTGGAGATTTTAAGATTTTTTTTTCTTTTATTACTTATGTTGATTTAGGATTTATCTGTCTTCTTTTTGGGACAAAACTCATTGATTTGAAAAACTAGATCATTTTGTTTGCTAAAGAATCCAATGTGGCTAATGATTTGTCCAAATCTTAAAAGTTTTGTTATTATGGTTACCGCTTTAGTTAGGCAATGTTTTGTTCTATCTACGACCTGTAGTTGATGGATATTGTTTTTTGAAAATGAATTATATCGTGTAGTAAAATTCTTGCAATACCATCAAATATTGGAAATTTTTAATTTGGTTACGTAAAAGCCTAGGATCTTTACAATAAGATGAAGACGATTGGTTGTGCCCCAGATGTTTTCACATACAAAATTCTTTGGATTATGCACTTCAGACTTGATTGAAAGAAGAATGTTTATTTGCTAATTTGTGACGAAAAAGTCTGAAAAACCATTGACTTATATTAAGAGTTTAGGTAAATGGAATGCAAACCAATGTCTTCATCTCATTGAAATCATTAACATAATATTGGATTCATTAATAATATTTTTGTGCATAGTTCTATTTTAATTAAAGAAATGATTATTAGTGTATTAATATATATTTTTAATATTTTTTAAAATTATTTGAAAAAAAAATATGAATAAAAAAATTGAAAAAGAATGAGAAAATGAATTTGACTAAAGGGGTATATCTGACAGTCAATGCTAGGCGACACCTTAGCACAAGAAGATGAGACTCACGTAATCACACAATTCATGATAGGGGTGTAAAAAAAATTGAAAAATCGGATTGGACCGGTCCAAACCGTTGGATTCAGTCTGATTTTAGATCGATTTGGTTCGAAATCGGTTTCTATAATGTCAAAATTAATTGGTATTGGTCATGTTCTAGTTTTAAGCTTTTTAAAATTGAACTTGATCGGTTCAATATAGTATATATTTTAACTTAATTTTTTTAATGTTATATATAATTTTTTTATATTAAATATAATTTATATATAGCATATATAATAATATAAATTAAGATTATATATAAGATAATATTATTATAAATTATTTAACATAGAAGTTTAATTATAAACATAAAAATTTAATTGATCAGATGCTTGAAACGTAAACTATATATATTAATAATATTTTACCATAAGAACTATTTAAATTGAGAAAACATATTTAAAAATAAAGCAGATTTTTTTTTGTTGGAGATTTTTTTTTTAATAGATTTTGTTTTTAAAAATTTTTATTTTATTAAAACGAAACCGGTTACCCCTAGTTCATGAGAATCGAGATCGACGTCACTCTTGTATGTGACAAATTTGAAAGAAAAAAAAATTATTATAAAAAATATATTTTTTAATATTCTGTAAATTTATAAATTAACATACTTTATATAATACATTAAATTATAAAATTATTTTTATTATTAAATAAATATAATATATCATATAAAGTCATTAATTTTTTAGATCTACTCTTATAAAATCCCCTTTGTATCTATAACACTTCCAGTTCTCTACGAATACTACCTTGCTCTTACATCCGCCGATCTGGTTTACGCGTTAACCACAAGACGAGAGTCTTGACTCTTGATCAAATAAACACGTTGTGAATCTGTGATCATCCCCGTTTCAATGACAATAAAATAAAATAAAAAGAAATGTATAAATCACAAATAAAAGTCAAACAAAAATTATATCTCATTAAAAATAAAAATAAAAATTATTAAAACTGTTTAAAAAATGTAAGAAGAAAAAAAAAAAAAACAAAGTCTGGGCGGGAGATCCTAGTCGGAACTTCTAAAATAAAATCAGCAAACCCAAGTAATGATTCTGATCTCCAAGTTACATATGCAGTATTTCATCTCCATCATACATATAAAGCTTTAAAGGATGCTTCAATTGCGATCATGCAACCGTTAAAGACCGAAAGTAAAGGAAAAAACGAAAATCTTAATGACAATTTGGCTCTGCAGAGATCCAAGGGTAATCTGAAAATTGAACAAATTCAAGCTTATTTGCCATCAAAGTAGTTCTAGAAGGGGTTTGTGTTTTTCACCATCTTACTGGTCTATATATTGTACGCTGAATTCCCCATGCGTCCAATCTTCACGTCATGGAGATGGTAGCTTTTTTACACAAATTCTTGATGGTGAAATAATTTGACCTGAATTGACCAAATGATTCTTCATCCACCGCAGGGAAAATAGACTTTCTAAGAATTAACGACAGATGCCAAACAGAAAGAAATTGGCTATCCTGCCACTGTCGTCACTTACTCTCAAAGATCTTAGAAAAAGAACATCTCATATGTTCTAGAATTTTTATCCCAAAATATCTCTTTATCCATTCTCCTATTTTGAAGGGATTAGTTGAAGAGTTACTATTTATCCATAAATCACTATTTACCTATTTATTTATTTTATTTTATTGAAAATAGTATTATGATATAAAATAAAATAGCAAAAAAATAATAAAATAACATTATTTTAATAAATGAAAAAATATATAAGGAATAGGACGTAAGAAGTTTCTTGTAGATGAACAAAATTTAAGAAAAATTTATAAAAAGTGAGATTTTTAATTAAAATTTAAGAAAAATTTTAAAGATCCTGAAGCGGATGGCTATTAGAGCTTCTTCTCTCATTCCCTCTACGCCTCACCCATTCTCATCAGAAGGTAGAGAGGAACAATTTTTTTCTGATTTCTCTCCTCACCTTCCCCACATATCACACTTCTATTTACCCTTTGATTTCCCCTAAATTCTCTACCAAACTCCGCCATCTCTATTCCTTACCTACCCCCATTCTATGCTTCACTACAAATGCTACCTACAATCACCACCATTATCAACCTACAAATATATTATTTAATGGCTCTTCAACAGACTCAGCGGGTTGAATCATGCATTATCTCCCAAAATCTAACCATTTTCTGGCATTTGGTCCATCCTACAATAATTACTTTCTCATTCTTTTCTGAGAGAAGAAAACAAAGGGGGGGAGGAAGTCTTCGGTTTGCTGTAGGCCTTGATCTACCAAAGTTTCCCTCAATTCAGCTCCACGATGGTATGGGGTTATCTCCCTTTAGAGCATTGACATTAATCTCATCAAAATAAATCATCAAATTTTGATAAAAAGTACAAATTTGCATACATATAAAAAAAAAATTCGATGAAATTTAACAATTTACTATTTAAAAATTAAACAAAAAGTACTTTTATGCTATTCTCCACATATTTTTTTCGTCATATTTGATTAAATATGACAATTTTTTTTAAATATATGTACAAATTTATAGTTTTTATCAAAATTTAATTATTTATTTTGATGAAACCAATATCAATGTTCTTATCCCAACAAAACATAAAAGCAATGCTGAACAAAGTGCCCAGCAGGAATATTCCCAGGTTTCAGAATTCTAGTGACATAACACTATACTACTTCAAGGCTACAATGTAATGATATGAAACAACTGCTACGTTTTTTTTCTATTGTGCATATTGACCACTTCCCCAAAATGAACACACTCAGCCAGATGCCAGCAAGGTGAAATCTTCAAATAGTATAGGAGAGACAATAAAACCCGGAAGAGATTAGACATAATGCACAGTTAATAACAGGAAGATGGAGGTGGTAAAGAGGGTTTGTGACCATACAAGGACCCAAAACAAGACTACAGACACTGTGGTACACTTCAAACCACTATTTAGCAATTCAAAATTTCCAATCACTTAGGAAGCAAAGTTTTACGGAATTTCTTGTTATACTTAACCAAAAAAATGTAAATTGGAATGCCTAAATATTCACAAAATTTATAACATTCTCGTACAAACCGGATGATATTGCTGGATGTGTCTACTGATCATTGAACCGACAGAATCATCAAATACTTTGGAAGCTACAAGAACACTTGATAATAACATGGGTTCTTGCTTATCATTTCAGCAATAACACATTATAAGTAAATACAATATTTGTTCCTAACGACTCCAGGTATATGCATTTGGTGCATTACCAGTTTAGAACCATATGTCTCAAGAATAACTCGCATAAACACTGTTGAGCAATATGTTACCATGCAATGTTTGTATTCCATCAAGTTATGCAATATCTGCTGTAAATCTTTTATCCAACTCAAAATCCATGAAACAATAAATCTACCATACAAATATAACAATTTCTTACACATTTCTGCAGTGAGAAAGGGTGAAAGAATGGAAAGGGGGAAAAAAATACAGCCTCATAGCACTCTTCTAACTGCACGGAATAAACACAAATCGGGAATCTAGAATTCCAAAATTCTAGGGTTACTACAGGTTGGGCCTCTCAATAATCTAAGTAAGCTACGATAAAATAAAGGTCATCCAGGGGTGGTAAATTATGGGACTTTTAGAACTATACTGTGCAGTTTCCTATAAACTCAGAGAATCCAGAAAACACAAAGCAAATGGATCAGAAAAGATCGTCAAATCCGAGTGATATCAGACTCATCACCCAAAGAAGAAACTCCATAACAACAACGCGACTAGAGCACAAATAGATGTGAAAACAACATGTTCAACATTCTGATTATTAACATCATCAAAATGTATGATTTTGGGAGAAGAATAATGGGAAATACTGTCTGTAAAGAGAAAGGGGGGGGGGGGGGGGGGGGTTTCTCTTAGATTCTCCCAAAAGCACTAAGAAAAAAGGTAAAAAACATTCTCGGGAAAAATCATCATCATTTCTTGTAACGAGCTACCTCGCCGTCGTTGGGGAAGAATCCCATGATTCGACCCGCAGAATTCTGGTACGCGTACATGAACCCTCCCATCAGCCCAATCAGACCTCCGGTCACCATCGACGGTCCCCTAATCCCCGGCTTAATCCCTAGTTAGCAAAAACTTAACAAAATTAATTCCATTTCGTACACAAGCTATCAATTTGAATAGAAAGATAGAGCGAGCGAGAGAGAGAGAGACCGGAGAGGTAGCCGACGGTGACGGAGACGCCAGTGATGGTTGTGAAGCGGAGGTAGTCGAGGAAGTTGAAGTTTCCGACTACTTTGGTGAAGGGAGGGTTCCGATCTATGACCGGGTACTCTGGCTTCGTCGACGCAGTGATGTCCGTGTTCATCTTTCTCTGTTCTCAGCAACGCTGTCACTCTCTCCTCTCTCTCTCTCTCTCTCTGTTTCTCTGCCTCTCTGTCTCTGTGACTCGCTGTGCGCAAGCGCAACGACGGCTGCGTATGCCAGCAAACGAGAAAGAATAGAACTCTGGACGTAAAGGGCCGAGTTCCGTTTTTATGATGAAAAGATGGTAAAGCTTCAGCCTAATGGGCTGAGTTCGGCCTTTTTAATATCTTTGGACCTCATGGCCGAGTTCGCCTTTTAAAATACACTTGTCAGATATTCTCAAAGTATTTTATTATCGTTTTCATGTTATTTTATTCAATTGATTTATTTATCCTTTATTTATTATTATTTTATCATAAATTATGATATGATATTAGATGATAATTTTATAAGTAAAATATAATAAATAGTTTTCAATCAAATAGTATCATATTATGTGATAAAGAGAGGATAATGAAAATTGAGATGATGAATAACATTACTCTATTTTATGATGAATACTGCTACTCATCATTTATTTTCTCATCATCTTCTAATTATTTTATAATGTGATGTTAGATGATCAAAGATAATTTATTATATTTTATTTGTAAACCTATCTTTTAATGACATTCCACGAAATAATAAGATGATGATAAAAAAAAATAATGAATAGATTTTATCTTTTATTATTATTGTTCACAAATTATTTTAATGTTATTTATAACTATTCTAAAATATAATTAGTATTGAGACAATGGGATTAATAAAAAAAAAATAGCTTATTTAGAAGTTGTTTAAATTGAAAGAACCTTTTAATTTATCTTATCTTATCAGTACTTTTCTTAACTATTAGTATTTTTTAATAAATTATTTTTTAGTAAGATTTTTTATAGATAACTTTGAATTCTTCATTGAATAAGGAATATGAAAATCTTCTTTATTAAAGAATCCTTTGTATTGTTTTAACGAATAAAGAAAAAATTATAGAAAGTCGTTTAGTATATTTTGATAGTTTTCTAGAATCTAGGAGGTACATTAACATCAATCAGATTTTGGAAAGATCCTAACTTTACTAAATTATAGAATTTTTCCTTCGATGAACGTACCTCTCTTCCCAAATGGCATCAAAGGCTCGATCATCCCTCCCTTGAACTTGTCTTCAAGATTTTGCGCACTAACCGTTTGCCAGTTTCTCCCAATCACTCAACGTCTAAGTGTTCATTCTATCCACTCACAAAAAGCCACCAGCTTTCCTATGGGCCCAGTCAGTCCACTTACACAAGGCCGTTACAACTTATCAGTGCATATCTATGAGGCCCATCTCCAGTTGTTTCCAAAAATGGGTTCCAATAATATATTTCTTTTGTAGATCATTTTACATGTTTTATATGGCTTTTTCCATTAAAAATGAAATTAGATGCTCAACAAGTTTTTTTCTCATTTTTTGTACTTTATTGAACGTTTGTTTAATTCTAAATTGCTTCCTCTCCAAATTGATGATAGTGACGAATTTAAGCCCATTACCTCAATATGCGTTACCTCATAATTATCTATCATTTTTCTTGCCCATAAGCTTATCAACAAAATGGGCTAGTAGAATCATGTAAGCATCGACATATTGTCAAAACTGTGCTTGCTCTACTAGCTCATTCCTCACAACCCGCCACCTATTAGGTTGAAGCTTTTGAAATTCGGTATATTTTATTAACACACTTCCATAAAAAATACTCAAAATAAATTATGGTTTATAGTAAGGATTCAAATTACTCATCTTTAAAAACTTTTGGATGTGAATGTTGGCCCAATTTATGGCCTTGCGACAAACATAAACTTAATTTTCACTTCATTTCTTGTATTTTTCTAGGCTATAGCCACTCTCATAAAGGTTACAAGTGCATTGAGCCTAAATCTAATAGGCTCTACATCTCAAGAGGTATATCCTTTGATGATAGCTCATTTCCTTTTGCTATTCTAAAGTCCAACTCTCTTACTCTGTCCAGTTCCTCACCTACAACCCAAACTCAAACCCAAACTCCTCTTCCTCTCTTTACAAAGTTCACATCTCCCCTCTCTTCCTCCTCTATAACATATGCAAATCCAACAAACTAGACCTTCACCTCTCCTAATCTTTTTTGTCACTCTCACTCTATTCCAAAACTAACTCTATGCTTCTTCTCGATCACAGGTGGCCTGATCCTGTACATAAGAATGCATTGTCTTGGCACCATGTTAGTTGTTCTAGAAGAACCTACTAGTTTTTCCATTGCTTCCAAATTTTTTGAGTGGTATGATACTATGGCTCTTGAGTATAATGCACTGATCCAAAATATTATGTGAATATTGACACTCACTCTCCCTACTTTTAATGTTCTTGGTTGTCGTTGGATTTATAGAACTAAACTAAATTTTGATTGTTCTTTTGCTTGAAGAAAGGCCCAAATGGTAGCCAATGGCTACCATTAACAGTCAGTCTTAGACTATAACAAGATTGAAAGTCATGTTGTTAAAGCGACCACCATATATTTGATATTATCTCTAAATGTTAGTTAAGGTTAGCCTCTATGCCAAATAAACATTCAGAATGATTTTTTACATGAATCTTTTACTGACATTATTTATATGCACAACCTCATGAGTTTATCAATCCTACTTAACCTAACTATGTTTGCAAACTAAATAATGTTATCTACAGCCTCAAGTAGGCCCCACGTGCTTGGTTTGCCCAACTAAGTAGCTGGTTGATTGATTATGGCTTTTATGCTTCCTGAATAGACCCTTCCTTGTTTATCTTAAATCATGGCGGTCTCTTTATTTTTTTGTTGATATAAGTTGATGATATGTTCGTTACCTCCTCTAAGCCACATGCTATTAACTCTCTTATTTCTAATTTGGCTACCATGTTTCCTGTTAAAGATCTTGGTAGATTATCATATTTTCTTGATCTTGGGATTGACTCTTCTAATACTGGTTTATTTTTGTCATAAAAAAATTATACCAAGGATCTGTTGGCCAGAAGCAATATGCTTTCTGCCAAACCTATGTCTTCACCAAATGTAGCTTTTCTCAAGCTTATGCAATTTGATGCACCTCAATTTTATGATTTGTTTAGAAGCATTGTAGGAGGATTACAACACATATCTTTGACTTGACTTGACATAGCTTTTGTTGTAAATAAAGTATGTCAATTTATGCAATATCGTAAGTTATCTCACTGTATTGCTATTAAAAGGACCTTTTGATATCTCAAGGCTACTATCAATCATGATTTGTTTTTTAAAAAGTCTTTAAGTCTCAATATTCAAGCATACACATACACTAATTGGGGAGGATGTCCAGATGACAAAAGATTAACTAGTGGTTTTTGTATCTTTCTTGGACAACACTTAATTTCCTAGAGTTCCAAAAAACACAAGATAGTTGCTAAATCTAGTAATGAAGCTGAGTACAAATCTTTGGCATCCACTACTGCTAAATTGATTTGGCTACAAACTATGTTCTGTGAACTTGGCATCTCCCTGTCACAGACTCACAGCCACCCACTCTATGGTGTGATAACATTGGGCAATCTACCTTTTAGGAAACCTAGTCTACCATTTGAGGAAAAAATACATGGACATCGACTACTACTTTGTATGAGATAAAGTTGTTGTAAAGATTCACTCATCTTTTTCTGTGGTTCAAAGGATCAACTAGTTGATATCTTCACCAAGCCATTAGTCTCAAATAAATTTGTTAATTTTCACACGAGTTTTACTCTTGGTGATACCCCACTAGACTCGAGGGGGCACATTAGCTCAACAACTTTTATTTTGAATTAATCTTAGAATAATATAGAATATAGATTTTACATTTTACATTTTCTTTCATTCTTTTTTTTTATTCTCTTGTATCTGAATGATTCCTTCTTGTAAATTGTATAAATATACACTGCCACAACATTATCAATACAACTTGAATTTCAGGAATGTAGTATTGCTAACATACCTCGCCGTGAAGCACCAATCGAAGACTTTCCTGAAGATTTCCATTACTGAATGTTACGAGAAATAGGCGGCTACAAGGGAGTTACGGGTAGGGAGAGAGAGAGAGAGAGAGAGAGAGAGAGAGTATGAGTAGGTTGTATGTAATGGAGTGTGAGAATGCATCTAAGGCAAGGAAACATGGGGTGAGGCTGAGTTTCATTGCTGCATGCATGACATGTAATTCTAAGTGGTGTGATCATCAAATAGTGTATCCCTTCAAATGATACCCCTTCCGTAATGATGATTCCAATGGGTGTGATGGTTAACGAAGTGTCAAAAGATACAATTTTTTAATTTAGTCAAAAAGTTGTATCACTTGTTAAGGTTGTGTCCTTTACCAATATTGAATTACCAATAGTTATATCCTTTATCAATTGGTGTATTATAGCTTATAAATATAAGTCATTGGTATCCAATGAAGGCACTTAATTCCCTTTATTCATACCAACTTAAGAGATAAATATACTCACGGGAGTGTCACCATATTACCAAATTGTTGTCCAAATTCATTTCTCTTGTTCTTCATTTTCTGCAATAGTATTAGAGCCAAGTTATGTTAGAGGAAACTTTTTCGTGCATTGAGAAGAGGATAAATAGAAAAGTGCTTAGTTTGACAACCACATTTGTATATTATAATCATCTTTAGAAGCTTTCAACTCCGAAAGAAAAATCTTTCAAATTACAATGAAAGGCCTAGAGTATAATGAAAATCTTCAAAATCTTGTAAGTTGTTATTATTTTGAAGAGAATTATTGACACATTTTTACATAAAAAATAGTGCATTTTCCAATTGTTTGACACTCATAGTCATTGTTCCAGGGGGTAGAGGTGTAACTGGTCCGGTTCAGTCTGGTTTTAGCCAAAATGTAGAACCGAACTGGTACCACCAGTTTTGCAAAATGTAAAACTGATTACGCCTCAATTATTCTCCAAAATCAATAGTATCAGTTTTATCGATTCCGGTTCGGTTTTCTGGTTTTAATAAATTTTAAATTTTTAAAAATAAATCTATATAGATTTTTTTTTAAAATCCGGTTTTAAATTTTTTTATTATTATAAAAATTTGTTAACTTAACAAAAAACTACTATATAAAAAAAATGCAATATAAAAAAATGTTATGAAATAAAAAATTTTATATAAAAAAATCTGTTATGTACAAAAAATTGTTAAATAAAAAATTGCTTTAATATTAAATAAAACTGCTTTAATATCATATTTGAAATTAAACTTTTATTTTATAAATATTATAGTATTATTTATATATGATTATGTTATTATGTATTATATGTAAAAAAATATATATAAAATGTAAAAATATATTATATATAATATTAAAAAAAATAATTAAAAAATAATAATTATTAAGACGGGTCTGGTTTGGTCCGGTCCGGTTTTAAAATGAAAGTAATCGAAACTGGACCGGATCTTAATGGTTTTGTATTTCTAAAAACCGGTTCTGGATCAAACCGATTCAAATTCGGTTTAACTAGTCTGGTTTAGGCTGGTTTATCGGGTTTTCGATTTTTTTTTTTACACCCCTACCAGGGGGTCGTCGAAATTCCTCACTGCTACCAGAGTTTGTGGACCTTTGGAGCAAGTCGGAATCTTCAACGCCAGTCACCATTTCACCGGACAAAAGTGAAGGCAGAAGTTTCACAATATCGAAAAACACCCAGCATGAGGAAGAAAATCCTGGTCGAAACGGTGCCATTTCTTTCAATGGTCATCAAATTTTGAATCTGCTTGGGCTGAACGACTATGCAGGAGTGCCAAATGACAATGTCGTTTAATTAAAGCTGTGAAATAAGACACTGCTTCAAACAGTGTTGTTCCACCCCTTCTAACCAATCCCCGAGCCAGGCAATTGACCGAGTCGCTGACTATCGATTTTTTCTCCTATACTTTATTTGAGCTGACCGACTCAATTTTTTTGAATTGGCTTGAGCTAGTTTTGGTTTTTTGCATCATTTGAGATCATTCAAATCCCATTTGGTCTGTTCAAAAGCTGTTGTGCTTTAAATTTAATGTCAAAATATTACAAAGTACTTGTTAGTCGAGATTATTATTAGAAATTCTTCGAAAAATATCAAACATCAAGGAAATGTTGTGGAAATTTTCGATCTAGGCTTTACTTTCATTATTCTAATCATTCAAAATATGATAGGAAAATTTCGAGGCTGCCACCTTTCTTTAAATTCAAGAATATTATTACTATTAAGTTTGTAATTATTTTAGTTCTTGACAGTTGAGCTATTATATCCAATAGAATACATTTATTATTTCTGCATACTTCTTGCTTTTATTTTTTTTAAGATTTAATAGTTATAGCACCAATGATAAGTATTTACTTTTTAGAGATAAAAAACTGGATGGAAGAAATTTTTGGGCTTGAAAAAGGGATATAACTTTTCTTCTAACACATGAAAAGACCTTATATACATTAACAACACCAAATCCATTAAAAATTGTAGAAAATGGGCTAAATGAAAGTAGGAGCAATATTTTAACTGAAGATAAATGGGCATGACATAATGTATGGACAAAAACTTTAATTTTGCATTGTATGAATGATCACATTATTCCTCTATTTGAAAACTATAAAGTTGCTAAAGAAATTATAGATGCAGTTGAGGCAAATTATGGTTTAACATTGGATACTTATATATAGTTAGTATTGGATAAGTATAACACCGAACTTATATGAAAGAGAATAATGACATTGGCGATCATGTATTTCAAATGGAGTTAATCACAAAAGATTACATGATGTTGGTCATTCTCTTACTAACAAAATACAAGTTAGCAATTATACTAAATAATTTTCCTTCATCTTGTAATCACATTATTATTTTTTATTATCACCTTCTCACAAGTTATATGCCTTTGCTATATTCAAATTTTGAACCCAAGTCTTATAACCAAGTAGTAAAGTTTCTCAATTGGAGAACTATTATGGGAAATGAAATTTCAACCTTAGAAAATAATCATACTTGGACCTTGACTACACTTCCACATGGTAAAAACTCATTGACTACAAATGAGTTAAGATTAAACATAGATTTGATGGCACTATCGAGAGGTTCAAGGTGCGATTGGTGGCTAAGGGCTTTACACAGTAGGAAGAGATTGGCTGTTTTGATATTTTTTCACTTGTTGCCAAAGTGGTTACAATAAAGTGTTTATTGGCCATTGTAGCCATTAAAAACTTGCATATGATTAAATTAAATATTAATAATGTCTTCTTGCATGGTGACTTGATTAAAAGAGTGTATATGTCCTTACCTCCTGATTTTGGTAATAAAATAGATTCTATAGTGTGTCAACTTGACAAATCCTTATTGATTAAAACTAGCCTCATGATAGTCGTTTGCTAAATTTTCATTTACAATTGTTGAACATGGATTAATTATATAATCCAAGACTAATTAATCTCTTTTTACTTAATCTCAAGGCTTAGGTTTCATAGCTTTATTAGTTTATAATGAGGATTTCTTAATTGCAAGTAATGATATAGAGGCCATAAATACTCTTAAAGTGTCTTTTGATCACAAGTTTAAACTGTTTGAGGTTGCTCATAACACTAAAGGTATTTCTCTTCACAAAGAAAATATGCTTTGAAAAATTTATCTGATAGAGATTACTTCTGAACCGGTCAAGACTCCAATGGAACAGAATGTTAAGCTATCTTGGTCTAATGGTGCTATTCTTGATTATTCTACAATTTATAGAAGGCTGGTAGGTCGTTTATTGTATCTTAAAATAATTAGGCCAAACATTACTTTTGTTGTCCATATACTTAGTTTATGGACTATCTTTGACAACCTCATCTGCATGTTGCATACCAAGTTTTACAGTACATAAAATCCTCTCCAGGTTAAAGACTTTTCTTTCCTGCTACTTCACCAATCCATCTGAATGCTTGCAAAGATTCTGATTATGCTAGATTCATAATACCGAGCGTTCTATAATTGGTTTTGTGTGTTTATTGGCACTTCTCGTGTCTACCAGACACTTCTCTTATATGGCAACAACTATTTGTAAATTGGTTTGGATTTCTGCATTACTATGTATAAGATTTGCAAATTCACTTATATGATTTTGTTTCCTTATATTGTGACGATATCATGAACACACTAAGTATGTAGAGACTGATTTCCATTTTTTCCATGATAAAATCCAAGCCGATCACATTCATATTAGTTTTCATGTTTCTTCCAAATCTCAAAGTTGATGATTGCTTTACCAAGCACCTTGGCTATGCTTTCTTCTATGATATATTGTTCAAGTTGGGCTTTCTTAACATTCATGCTCTAGCTTGAGGGGGTGTATTAAAGATCATTAGATATTTTATTTTATTTTCCTTTTCCCACTCTTTCTTTTCATGTCACGCATGGACCATCTACTTTTTTTTTAAAATTAATTTATAGTTGACGGTTTTATTTACATGATTTTTTTTTTAAATCTTAAAATATTTTTTAAAAATCTCAAAAAAATTACAATATTATTTAAAAATGCTTCCATAAAAATTATGTAAAAATAAAAATAAAAATAAAAATAAAAATAAAATAGGAAGAGTGATGCTAGAGTGAATCCACACTCAGCACACTCACACTCACATAGCACTGTTCACGTGAACAGTGCTATGTGAGTGTGAGTGTGCTGAGTGTGGATTCACTCAATAATTTTTCTTCTGCATAATCCTTCTACTGATCAGATAAGATATTAAGATGACAATCCTAATTTCTTACCCATTTCTTTAGGTCTTGTTTGTATTTGAAAATGGGACGAATTCGTCTCAACTCATCTTAAATTTATTTTTACACTTTCTCATATTTTTCTATAAAATATAAATCTCAATACAGTTTTTTCAAATCTGAATATAATTTTTTTAATTCTTAAATCAATTTTTTAAATCTTAAAATAATAATAATATTAAAAAATAAACTCAATTTATTTTATTTATTTTATTTTATATCATATCTAAGAGTACTAGCTAAAATTTCTTTTCAAAGAGTACAAATTTGTACACTTTTTTAAAAGACTTGATCATATTTGATTAATAATGAAGAATAAAAGTGGAGAGAATGAAATATTTTTTTACTTGTGAATAATAATATTTTAGAACTCTCTAAATTTGAAAGATTATTATTCATAAAAAAATGTAGAATATTATTCTTTTATTTCTTTCTTTCCACTTTCTTTTCTTTATAGATAATCAAATATGATAACTTTTAAATATATATATATATATAAAAATATATATTTTTTAAATAATTAATTAGTCCATTCCTAATACTCTAATTCAATAAGACTTTAGTCCTGCGCTGCCTGCACTGCATAATAATATTGTATTATAAATTTATGGGTACGTACGGAGGGTACAACAGTACTATTGCATCCTAAATAAAAGTAGTAAGCTAGCCCACGTTATCCACTTGTTTGTGGCCTTTTTCGAGATTTGATTGCATATCAACCTAGATAATTTATGCCCAACCGCTTGGCTTGATGGCAAGCTAAGTTCGAAAAAGAGAAATTATTTTTTATGCTTCCAATTCTTGCATCAAAAAAAAGAAAAAAGTAGAGTGATATCTCTACCCCCTCTACCGAATAATAATAATAAAAAAAAAAACTTAGATAATTTAGAAAACTTAGATATTTCCATGACTTTAAATGATTTAAAGAATAATGTGTAATATAAGCTCTTTGGATTATCTTTTATATGTGTGGATCAATTTATTGATTTTGATTTCAAATTTCCTTTTTTTTTTCCCTTATATTTCTAACAGCTATATTGATTATAGTAATGTGTTTGTTGGAGATCTGCGTCTCGTTCCTTCTTATTAAAGAAAGCTTCCTTACAAAAAAAAGTTTTGATCAGGATCAGTTGTTTGCTTTTTGAAAAATCCTAGAGCCATATATGGGATTTCTTGAATGGAAAACTTGAATTTAGCTTTAAGATTTTTTTGTAATTTTTTAAAAATTTGATGTTGTGATTTTTAATATTTTTTAAATATTTAAAAATGATAAAAGCTTGTTTGTTTTGTTGTTTTTGTGTTTTTACGAGGCAAACCATTAATTAAGCATCATCGTTTGCCTCTTAATGTATGGAACGATAAGTACATAATTAAGAAGAAGATGAGTGGTCCATTCATCAGATCAAAGTAGTGGATTAGGTTTCAAACCAGATGGACTAGACTTCATGGAACCCATATTAAGCTTCATCACTGTTTAAGAAACACCAAAACCTACCTCCCAAATCTAGTAAGGTTAGGTGATAAGTGACATTACTTGCAAATGGGACTGGCCAAATGGAGTTGTGGTCACATTTCACCATGATAACAACTAACGAGTGTAAACAAACACAAAACCTATCCCTTCCGGCCAAATGCCCGATCATAAAGAGCAAAAATCATCACCCATATGACCCACTTTTAAGATTGTGTTTGGTAAGTGAAGTAGTCTTAAAGTACTTTATTAGTATTCATAAACAATTTATAAAATAAGAGTAGGGAGCATCTTCTCTTCCGAATAGACGTATTATTGTCACCTTTTTAGTTCCTAAGTTTTATAGCAGGAAGTTTTAGGCTTATTTATTTGAATTCTGAAGGAGTCAAAATTCAGCCCGAATGAACAGACTTAATAGAAACGATTCTCATGGAGTTTACAATATCTTCTTTCCTAATAACTGCTTTACCTTCATCATGGATCTCAGATCATCCTTTTAAGGTACAGTTAAAAAATTGAATGCATTAAGTTTGTGATACCGTTTTATACGAGTAAGCAGAAACTTTTATTTCAATTTGAAAGATGAACGTAAGCCAAAACCTTTCGGCCATGGGAAAGAAAACCAGGACATAATTATAATTCCACCGCCGCCTTCATTGATTGGAAGATTAAAGGCTCCTCTCCTCACCTAGCCCTTATCTTGCTCCTATTTAGCAAGACATCTCTGCATCGATCTAGTAGTCTCTAAATTCCCAGAAAAGGAAAAAAGAAAAAAAAATTGAAAAAAACATTCTCAAATGCAGAACTAGACGCGTGAAACTGGTGCCCCGCCCCATTAAATGCACTTTAAAGTGGAGGATGAGGTACCCTGCGTCTCTTCAAGTCGTGCATTTCTAAAGTCTCCAGCTTTGACTACTTGGCAGGCAGTAAACCACCAAATATAAGCGAAGTTAACAAAAACATAAATGGAGAGCTAACGGGTTGTCTGTGCATTTAAGTTTTTCTGCTTGTGGGTGTTTGAGTTTGTGTACAGAGCTTGGGGGCTTGGCGTGGACCTGTGGGTTGTCTCTTGCGCTTCCGCCTCCTCTCTTCTGATCGCGGGTGTTGGGAAAGATGAGTTATTTGGGTTTTGGCGTCAGTCCATGGAATGTCCCAGTTTATCATGGCACAAATGTGAGGCTTGTTGATAGGAGGGTGCGGGTGGAAGACTTGCTACTCAGGTGTTTGATTTGTGGTCTACGAGTACTTGCTGCTGTTCTTGTTGGGACTGATACCCAGGTCAGAGAAATCTTCTCTATTCGGAAGAAAGCTAGATTTGTAGATATGAAAGCTCTTGTGTAAGATCTCAAATCTTACCTCTCTCTCTCTCTCTCTCTCTCTCTCTCTCTCTCTCTCTCTCAGATTTACCATAATATTGTCCTGATTATCCCAAGATTTTGTGAAAAAACTTTCATTTTGCATCCCCGTGTAGGTTTTTGGTGATAGTAAATGGTATAGCTGCTGCCTACTCGTTGGCCCAGGTGCTGAGATGCGTTGTGAGCATGTGGAGTAATTTGGCCTAATGGAACAATAATCAATGGCCTTTGGTTGGTTTGGTAAGGATAAAGAGAAATACTAGTCTTCTTACATATGGGGATCCTGCAAGTTTTTTTTTTAGTGTTTTTTAATGATGTAATTTTTTTTATAAAAAAATGAAATTTTTTTAAGTGTTAAAAAATTGGATAAATCAAAGTAAAAAAAAAAAAGAATGTAGAACCAGTCTTAAAGGTAATATCATTAGCTATTTCATTTTCCCCAGTTGAGAGTAGAATTAAACCCTCTATGATTCAATGGTGCCTTAAATTTTAATCATTATGATGACAGTGACATATTGTAACAAGTCAAGATTTTCCAAATTTCATGTTGTATTTAATGCTGAATCTCACTCACATATCACCAAAATTACATTTAGCTATTTATCCCAAAAGGTAATATTTATTTTTGGAATGATTTGGAAGATAAATACCGAAACAAATTCGTTTGAGTGTGTACTAATATATATGGTTCCCCTGTTTTCTTAATGTACGAAGCTGAAAAGGCGCTTTCCTTTTATTTGCCTTCTTATTTCTTGACCCAAATAGAAGATCAATATCCAAATTAACAATCTGTGAAATTAAAAGGGCTTAATCAAAGTTTTGAATATCATATCGGTGAACGTACCGATCAAGGTACTGGAACAAAATATTTTAATATCAGTACCATTTCGTGTACCGTTTCAGAATAATCTATATAAAAAAATTATATATATATAAATACATATATAAATTATATTTTAAAATAATAGTTAATATAAATAAATTATACATATAAATACATATATGTAAATAGTCTAGTCTGAATTAAGATAAAATAAAATAAAAATTTGGTATGGTCGAAATAGCCGAAATCTGTAACGAAATGAAACAAGCTATTTTCAGTACCTATCAATTGGCTGGTACGGTATATTTCGACCGTACCGGCTGGTACAGTACAAAATTTAAAACTTTGGTCTTAATTCTCCATATTTTTCTAATGCAACGCCATAAATAGATTTTGGTCGTCCCGAATAATTATTGTCTATACCTGCTGCATGAATGCCATGTTACAAATGACATAAGAGCAGCTTGCATATCATACCATGTCCTTGCATGCCTCTTCTTGTCACCTTTATAATAGTCTATTAGGGCTAATTTGCTTTTATAGATGAGATGAGTAGTTAAGTTAATATAAAGTTGAAAATTAAATAAAATAATATTAAAATAGATTTTTTTTAATATTATTATTGTTTTGAAATTTAAAAAAGTTAATTTTTTTTTTATATATAAATTTAAAAAAATTATAATGATGAGATGAGATATATCGTAAAAATAAATGAGGCATTAATTCCTACAACCAGGGAGATTTCCATGAGATAAAATATCAGCAAATTTTGGATTTTTTCATTTGACTCTTATGAAGGTGCAAATTGGCACAGACGTAATGATCAAGAATATTGAATAAGACTCCCTGGCTAGAAGCTGCTTCTGACCAATTCAATCCCAACCATGGCTGGAACTGATGGCTCTTATTCCCTTGGTAGCATTTAAAATGTGAAACAAATGGAGCCAGGCTATTTTGTTCATGATCTCAGTTAGTGTTCTTCTCTGAGAAAAAATTGATGAGACTGACTCTAATGGACTCGAATAGGTGTGAGAAGAAGCTGTGGATGTTCCATTCTATTGTATAGTTTTTAGACCAATAATTCACAAGTAGAGAATGTGATGTCATAAATAAAGGTAGAACATGACCGCAGATACAACAGCCAGCAATATCTGTGGTCTAGGCTTTTCTACAATATTTGGCTGACCTCCTAATTATTATTTTTTGAGCTTTACTATTTATCATTTCCACATACCATAAGTCACACACCATATTTATTTTTATTTTTTAAATTATATTATTTTTAAACAAATTGAATTCTTATACGTACTCATCATCTATATACCAAACACTTGGTAAGTGAGAAAAAAAAAAAAAAAAAAATTATGAAATTTTCTTAGTTTTTGTTGGGCTCTGCATCTACAATTTTTTCACTGGCCAACTGGTGCTCCTAGGCAGAGAAGGGTAATTCATACGTGTGTTGACTCCTATGACAAAATTTTAGCAGTGAATAAATTGCATCATCTAGTCTCATATAAAAAAAGTAAGGGCTTGATCAATTTGATGCTAAGGTGTACTTTATGAGCAAGGTTAGGGATAAATGTCAGAGACAAGTGGCAGACAAGTGCCAACTGATATATCATGATAAACAAAACATTTCAGATCCATTTCTTTCAGTTTAAGATCAATTTCTTCATTCCTCAACTTATAGATATTGTGTTGTACACAACAATCATCAAATATTACAGATTATCAATTGACGTTTATCCGTTGCTTGTCTTTAACGTTTATCCTTAACATTTTTGATACTTTATTGTTCATTTGAAATTGGAGAAAGCACTTCTCTATTCATTTGAAATTGAAATTGGAGAAAGTGAGGATATATGTATTTATGTATGTGTCTTCTCATGCACACCGTCGTGATCTCTCAAACTATCGAAGTTCCTCAAAAGAAAATAATGGATGGTGCGCGCGCTTTTGCTTGACAAAAGAAGCATCCAAGCCATGTCTTAGTAGCATCTGCAGCTTTGATTTCTGCATGCCATTTTGTGCCAAAAACTACAAGACAAAACCTATATTAAGAGGGTTAGAGAATGTTGGTACGTTTGTCTTTGTCCTACATCAATATTGTTCGATGATAGAATGATGACTTCTCAAGATTATTTTCCCCTCTTCTGATCCTTTGTCTACTTCCCCTCGGACCAATCCCACCTAGTCTGCATCAACAAAGAGAAAAATTTGTGAGAGAGATCTTTATTTCAGAAAGAGGAATGTTATAATCATAAATGAATTATACAAAATAATTTTATAAATTAATATAATATTATGTGATTCGTCAAATCTGTTTTATAATAAAATTAAAGTAATTTTACAATCTCACAAAACTATATTAAACTATATCAATTTATAAAATTATTTTTGTATTATCATTTTTGTGACTAAAATTGTAGTTCTCTTTCAAAAAAACAAAAGGAAATAGTCTAGCTAGATATATACTAGATCTATCACTTCCAAGGCTAACTAATTAAAGAGAATTTTTTCTTTTTGTGAGGGACAAGCTGACACACAGCATCATCCAAAACCCTATTATTCATCCAAACACACTCTTCCATGTGCTACTTTCAACATTCCCTTTGGAGTTTCTTCAAAAACCCTTTTCCTCTTTAGCAATGCTGTTGCCTCTCTCCTCATGTCATTTACACTAAACAGAATAGCCCCCCCCCCCCCCCCCCCCCCCTAGATTTGGCCACTCAAGCATTTTCCTTTTGGACTTTGCAGCTTTAGTTGCTGATTCTCTCAATCTTTTTCTAAATCATTGAAATTATCTCATCGAACTACTAAACTTGCTTGGAACATTTGTTTGAAAATAAACGATCTTGACAATACAGAAGACTCCCTATATATAGAAATATAGATTTAAGGTTCTTTAGAGATCGAGGACGTTGAGAAATATTTAATACTTTTCTAGTGCAATGAGTAGTAGTACGAGGGAAGAGCAGGCCGAATCCACAGCCATTCATTCCTCCATTGCCCTATTGCAGGAAAGGTTCAGAAAGCTACAGAAAGTGAAGGAAATGAGAGAGGAAAGAGAGCTTATGAGAATCCTCAGCGCCGAACCTAAACAACACATGAAAAATCTCAACAACGTTGTCCCCAGCATGCATTGTGAGCAGCAATCGAGGTCCTTTTTCCACTCCGAGTTTATCCTTCCACCACCTCCTGGCTCGCCTTCTCAAGTTTCCGGCCTCCCCATTTTGCCGCCATCTCAGAGCAACCATTCCGGCTACAGCGCTGGCTACAGCGACGGCGCCGGCCCACTCTTGATGAACTCGTGGCCTATAGATCATATACCCTCTTCGGCAGCGCTCACTCCTTCGAATAAATTCAAGGATTCCGATTCTGACACAGATGTTGATACTTCTCTTCATCTGTAAACGTCTACTCTTATATATATATAAAGCTTTTTCCGGTACTGATGATCTATATATATATATATACGTATATATATATATATATGTTTATGTAAGACATGTATGTGCTTGCATGCCTTTCCCGGTGAAGTGATATTAATGGAAAGCTATAATCCAAAGATTTTCAGTTTCTGCCCCCATTAAAATATATCAGCAACATCATCATGTGTTGGTGTACATCGTTATGACCAATTATTTAGTGCAATATTTGATAAATATTTCAAGAACCTTTTTGACCTGTCGTTGAGGATAATGTCAAAAAGATAATGAATTTGCATGGCAGTCTAAATTCTAATCATTTTTGTAATTTATTTGCAGCATGCGCGCAGCTAGCTAGCCATAAGTCATGTTTTCGTTAAAGCAGGCAGGCAATTAGCTCATGAAAACGTCACTTGATTCAAGTCTGATGTGACGATCATGATGATTTTCAGACATAGTTTTGATCACCATGTTATGAAAGAGTACGAATTATAAATTGTCGTAGACGATCATGATCAGTACGTACGTGTCCAGTCAAAACGACAATTATGTCGTTTAGACCTAACGAATAATTAGGACGTTAAAGCAGCTATTTAGCTCGACATTATGAAAAAGATTATTTATTTATAATCAATTAATTTTAATTAAATAATTAATTATAATTAATTATTTTATCGTAATTAAAAAAATTACAAAAATCTAATTTTTTTTTTTTTATAACGAGCTAATTTGGAGCTGCCAAGAAGAAGCTTACAAAATTTAATCTAAACTCCGATTTCAATAAAACCAAATGTAACCATTACATCATCATGTGATGCTCCCGGAAAATTATTCAGCCCATCAACCACGGAGTGATTGGATCGGCGACAGGCTCCAGCTAGATATACAAGAAAACGATTATCAAAATCAAACTATCAACTTTTGAGCTAGATCAATAGTACTTATAATTAAGAGAAAGACTTCACTCAAGACAGACTATTAAAGGATGATTTGCAGTCATCCACTCACAACTTGACACATCATTTATTTCTAAAATTCATTCTAAACTCAACCGCATAGAATTTTTGGCACTTACTCTCCTCAAAATCGGATCTGCTCGCTTTAGGACTTCCCAAAAACGACTACAACTTAAAAATGCAAACTTGCTTGCCGCCAATGAGAATATCGTCAATCCTTATCTGACTCATAATAACATAAAAATCAACATAAAACAAAAGCGTGTAGAAAGGACAACACCTTAGAGACAAATCATCAAGAACTCACTACAATATATTTAGCTTTTTGTCGTCACTTTTTTTTTTCTGCAACTTATAATTTATCGTAAATACTTACTTTTGCCCATAATATTAATGTCTCCAAATAAAAAAATAATGAAATCGTCACTAAAAATCACTATTTTTGGCAATATAATATCACCGTAAATATTATTGACAACAAAAGTCAATTTTAACAAAATTTGAACCCTTTTCTCACAAATTTAAGATGTCAAAAAATATAATTCAAAATAATATTTTTTATACTCAATATACATCTATTTGCGATAAAAGATATGGCAGCAAATTCTATTATCCGTTTTATTGACGAATAACGACGTAAGCAATGCAAATGCATAAAATATGAGTTTTAAATCAACACATATTTATCCTCAAGCCTATTTCAAATAAAGGCCTCATTTCGCAAGTTCATGGTTCACCTCCTCACCCAGAACCCCCCCTCACCCAAAACCCTCGTGCCCTCTCCTTTTGCCCATTGCCACCTTATGACGGCCCTCCCTATGCCCAGCGCCACCCTGCGACGCCCCTCCCTCTCTCTGTCTGCGCACCGTCTCGTGTTTGCCCCTCTCTCTGCCCAACCCCATGTGGTCGTGAGCTCTGTTTTCCGCCCATCTGCTCAACTTCGTAGGTAACTCTACTACAATTTCATGTCCGAAAATCTAATCCCTCCTTCAACATCTTGAATCAATTTGATTATTAATTCCTATCTCTTATTTTTTTTTCCTCAAAACCCTAAATATTGATATCAATATGTGTGTATGTGTAGGATATGGGAGAAACCAGGGAGAACGATGGGTACGAGGAAGAGCTAGACTATGACGACGAAAAAGCCCATACCCCAACCCATGTGGAGACCCACTTTCGATTTTGTGAGATGGGAGTTGTGTGGGGGGTCTTGAAGTCGAGTCCAGCATGAGGTGATGTTTTCAACTATTAAAATTGGGTTTCTTTTTGGTTTTGTAGTTCTGATAAAGCTTTCTTTTTGGTTTTGTAGTTTGCAGTTCTATGAAAAATAGAAATTTCTTTCTTTTCTATGTTATTCACAGTTATTTCTGCTTATATTATACAATAGATATATTTTTTCTAATTTGATTGATCATTTTTTGATTATGTGCTTTGTGGATTTGTAAAATAATATAATCTTTTCTTTTTTATGCTATTTGTTTGTGTATTGTAAGTTTGAAAAAAGACAATTTTTTTTCTTTGACTCTTCATTTGTTCAGTTTGTGATGATGGCCGGTTTTGTTTGGTTTTTTGGTTTACAGTGTTGTTATAAAAAAAAATAGAATTTTTGCAACCAATTTGGAATAAGAAAGACAACAACTTTATGCTCTAGGATTTTGCAGCAAGTTGATTATGGTCTTGTCCAATGCCAGGCTTTGGTTTTGGCACCAACTAGATATATATATATATTACTATGTTTTTGTTTGTAAAGTTATAACAAAATTCTTACAATGTACATTCCTATGCTTGATCAATATATTATACTATGATTTATATTATTTTTGTTGCCTTGCTCTCAACTGGTCAAATTACGTCCCTTAGACGTGCTACCACTACTAGTAAATATATATATATATATGTATGATTGAAAATACCCCTGCAGTCTGCATTAGCCATATATAATATGATTTCTAATTCTTAAATATTGGGTTCGATAGAAGCTAGAGAACAAAGATTTTTTGAGATATAAAATTTGCTACCATCACCTACTTCAAAATATAATTAAAGCTGGTATACACACACACATGAGTAGCTAATAAGTATGCTTATGTTAATTTGTATCGTACTAATTTAGTTTTACCTCTATGTTTGCTTGCACATTGGATTTTCCTTTTCCATAGGACATGGTGCAGTACTTTTACCTCCATGTTTTCTTGCACTAATTTAGTCTAAAATGCAGCAGGATAGTGTGAAAGAGTTGTCTAGGATCGAGACTTTATTGATAATTTATTTATTAAATTAATACTGAAAAAATATTGAAGAAATGCCTTTGTTGGGTGACCATTTGGCAAAATATTGGCATGTTTATGTATGTGATTGTTGTTGTAGTCTGGTATGGAAACTCACAGAAAATCTTTTTTTTTTCATTTTTCTTGGTTGTATTTGCATGTCTTGCTTTGCATGTCAAGTTGAGCATGTTTGGAACAGATTAATGCATGTATTGGTTCATATGAAGCTTATTTTTTTAGCTTTTTATATATATTTATCCTAATATTATTCATGTGGCCTTCCATGATGGGGTTTTATACTCAGCTTTTGCTTTAAGCTTACTCACCCATGCTTAAAATGTAAAATGTAGTCAGACCTAATCTTTGTTTTTTTTTTTTTGGATTATGGTTGTACCACTTCAGTAGCTTGCAATATGAGATTGAGCATTGATTGAGCATTGATAGTTTGGAACAAATTAATGCATGGCTTGGTTAACATGTTACTACTTTTAATTTTATATATATATATATATATTTTTATATATTGACCCTACCATTGTTCAAGTGGCCTCTCATTTATATAGTCATGGGGCTCCCTACTCTATTTTGCTTTTATATCTGCCCACTCATGCTCAAAATGTGAAAATGTTTTTAATGTCCAAGCTTAACGTAATTCATATTCAATATTGGAAGTTACAAGCAGGGCACTAAGTTACTTTGAGTCTAGTCTTGAATACCTAAACCTAATTCTTTATACAGTTTATAATCAATGCTAAGAGGAGGTGACTCAAGTTTATGATTATTCTATTTATATTTAGGAACGAATTATGTGATAAATGCATTAAACTTCTTGTAAGTCAATTTCTTTTCTATATAACTGTAGTGAAAACAATATCTCGCATGTGTTTAGTTCAAACTTCAACCACAAAAGTAGCATTTCAAACTTGTATTCCTTTCTTATGATTTTAGTTGTAGCCTTGTAGGAAGAGTTTCGTACCTCATTCCTTTTAGAATTGACATATTTCCAACAAGAAATGCTAATAAACTTGATGCCCAAGATACTATAGAGAAATAATAGTTAAAAATAAGAAATAGAGAAAACAGAGTCACCACAAATGGAGATTAGGCATTCTGAAATGGAGATTAGCACACTGTCAATTATTTTGATCTGATTGAAACACACACATATGTGTGGTATTCTCCATTAATATGTTCCCAAAAACATGTACAATATAAAACTATGCTATATTATAAAATATAAAACTATGTTATATTATATAATATAAAACTATGCTATATTATACAATATAAACTATGCTATATTATATATTATATTCTATGCATTGAATTATTCATTAATCAATATTTTGAAAAAACGTATTATTTTTGTAATATCTAACTAGGTAAACGTACTTTGCACGTTGCTCCTACATAGTATATTAATATGATGCTGAAGTTGGGACTGTTTTGGCATGTGGGTTGTTATATTTTCTTTTTATAATTGATGGTGTGGTTGGACAATTATTCTGTGTACTACAAATCTGAACATTTTATAAATATAAAGTTGAAGTTTTATAACTTTTAAGAATTCAGACTTGATGAAATAACCAGCATACACATTTGCTAGTTGCTTATAATCGAAACATGTTTAAGATAACTTTCAGATAACTTTAGGAAGAATAAACGGATTTGAAATGCACTCATTGGCATTTCAGAAAATGAAAAACCTTAGGTGTTCATTGTGATTATGTTTACTTTTCCTCACAGTTTTTTTGGATGACGTGTTAGGTGATGGCATTGATCGCTGCATCAGCAGTAGCATGAAAAGTTACAAAAATGAGATATGAATTCTATGATGTAGCTTTTGATTTAGCGAGCTAAGCAATTGATTGATTCTTGATAACCTTTGTCTTTATATTTTATTAATGTAACTTGGTTTGTGGTTTTATTTATTTATTATGTGAACTGTAGTTCAATGTACAAATAGTTTCTTAGTGCTTTTGTGTGCATGTATTTGAATTACAGTAGTGGACTTTTTTGGTTAACTACATCTATGGAGGTTTTTTCTGTTAACTACAACAAATATGGCCTATTCCTACTATGCGTTTGGCCATAATAACTAGTAAATGCATAGTAGGAGTAGGCCAGATTAGAGAATAGGCCATTCTGGTTCTATTTAGTCCCAATTTTTATTTTTACTTATATTGTGGGCTTCTTTTTTATTATATTTAGAGGTGTGTAAACTCTGTATCTTGCAGAGGTATTAGTAATTCCCTAGAAAATTATACACATGTTCGCATATATTTTATATTAAGCAATAGTAAACATTTGAAGTAAATCATTATTTTTTAATGGGTATACGTTTATATCAAAGTATATTAATGTGTATTGCATTAGTAATCACATTAATCCTAGAATACTATAATTAATTAATGGTTTATCAAGGAGAACTCATATGTTCTCCCTATTAACTAATAAACCATTTGAACTTATAGCATTATATAGGTAACTTAAATAAGCAGGATTATTGTGAAAACACTAATTATATAAATGACTTGGCATATAATATGTTAAAATATCATCCAATTTAGGAAGTGGATTTCGCCTATAATCTATATTGCAGTTCACCACATAATCCATATTACTCTTTGTAGTTTCTTTATTAATCACATTTTTCTGTCACATGGTTGCAGTCAAGTTGATCTCATTATGACATCATTTTCTAATCTTGATATATATAGAGAGAGATGTTTTTTCTAATCTTGGTTAAAATGTGATTAATAATAGCGACTAATGATTTTGATTGCTAGAAGATGAGTTCGGTTTTTTTTATTCAATTTATTTGTGATCAAATTTATTTGCTAGAAAATGTGATTGAATGAATTATTATTGTTATCTACTTTTTCTAGTCTTATTAGTTATATTGTTTGTCTTCTTCTTCTCATTATGCCTGTCGAGCACTATAGAATATTCTTTAGACATATATTCTATAACAGTAGCACATCTTTTAAATCTCTGATGGAAATATGGGCATTTCAGATTCTCATTGTGGCATAATTGCAGTTCAAGTATACTCATTATACCTCTAAGATCTTCTAGTGATTGGTATTGATAGGTTACTGTGAGATTTTACTTTTATTTTGTTTTTTAAGTCGTTTGACATAGCATAAAAATAATACTTCATTTTGACTTCAAGAATTGACTATTATGGGCGGCATCTTAGCAAAACAAAATTGATGTGCTGATATCAAACATAGGAAATCAGCAGATTTGTAGAATTACCTTGATTAGGGCATGCATAGGAAATGTTCCTTTTAAATTTCTCCTTTACTTTTTGGATAGTATTTACATAATATTTTTTGTACTTTAATGTATATGGCTATTTCTAATAGTTTTTTGCAATCAACGCCTGTCAAAATTACCCATATATATATAACGTGTTATGTTACTTAGAACCTATTCCTTTCGCTCTGTTTTAGGTAAAAGATTTGACCAAGTTCCATCCCAAAGATGAAAACACCCATCAAAGATCTTATCATCAGGAAAATTTCTAGGTTTGTAACTATTTTGTTTGAATTTCCTGTTTTAAAAGTTTTTGGATTAAAAAGACATTCGTTATGTTATATTATGCATCAACTCAGCTTACTAATGATTTCAAAATATTGGTGATGAGTATGTCAGTTGTCTCTGGAAGTAAATGTGGCTATGGATGTGTATATTAATTTAGCATTAATGTGAATATTACTTTATTTTGATATATATAGTTGATATGCTATGATTAGTGTGTATATATTATTAGTTTATTTTCTCTCAACTAGGAAAACGTCCATTGGATGTTGCTCATTACTATCCATATATGCTACTTGTGAAGCTCAAATGCTTCTCCTAAACTTGTATCAACCTATGGCATATTTTAACTTATTTTTCTTTGACTTAATACTTTAGTAATAGAAAGTAATTATTATGCATCTCTAGCCTATCAATACTATCTTTTCATGCATTTTATCCATCCATGCATTGGTCTTTATTTTAGGGAATTTGGATAGTTTGGAAATTTTGAATGTAATGATCACATTTTGCCTATTGATGTTGTCCATCCATTAGCTTAGCAGTTAAACTACAAGGTCATTGAAATATTAACTAAAAAAATTGTCCTATTTTAAAACATTAGAAAATTCAAAAAAGAAATATACAAAGCGCAAAACATTTGTAATGTGCATAAAATAAGAAAAAAATAATATACAATGACATGCTTTGTATGATATTAATTTTTGAGATTGTTTTATGCAAAATGAACTAAAGGAGCTCACCAAATATTATGATGAGCCTATGAATTTCACAAAATATAGTGATTGCTTTGGATAGCTGGATCAACTTATCTAAGTCTTTCTATTGCTTCATGTGGATATTTTCTAGTGAATTATGTTATCTTCTTAAATAAATTGATTCAAATTATATTACTCAATCATTTGTAAGGCAAGTATTGTTGATGGCTCAAGTTGGTATTTCACTGCTGGAATGAATGAGTCATTTGGAGAGATCTTGATTGCTTGGATTTTAGGAATTAGTACTTTTATTAATGGGTGGGATAATGCACTTGGGTCAAAATAATAATATCAATGAAGTACTATCAATAGTTTCCTACACTTTTAGATGCTTAGCATATGTGTTGTGGGGAGGGGGACATGTAGAGAAAATTTAAAGCTTATCAGGATGAGAATCATCTATGCTGTAGATCTGTTTAGGAAAAAACATTGCCTTATCCATTTAATTATTTCCTAGAGTTAGTTTGGCAGTTGTTTTAGTTTATACCATATCTTTTCTTTACATTGTTTTGCCTGGCCTAACAGACAACAACAATAATCATATTAAGGCCCTAAATTCATTGTTTGCAAGACCGTTTACCATACATTTAAAAATATTACAGCACAAGATTAAGACAAGGAAAGTATCGTTCACCTTGGTGCAATACTTTCCTTTTTGAAGTTGTTTCTCATTGGCTTTTGCATACTATTATTTTATAGGACTTGAGGAATGCGAAGACAATTGTTGACTAGATAGCCTGGCTAGAATCATAGTATGACTTTAATCCTATGATAGATGAATGGTGCAAAGAAGCTCCAAGAAACTTAACTTCAATTGTGAAGCTGGTATGACCAACTCTTGCCTAGAATGAACTGATTTTTTAGCAATTTTTTTGTGAGTGAAATGAAAATGATTATGCTTTTTTGATCCACTTATGACACTTAAGGTGTGTGTGGAGATAATTATGGATTTATTTATGGTTATATTATGCATTGCTTCTATAGTTTACATTTTTTTTTAATTTATTTTTCCTATTTGCGGCAATATGTTTTGGCTGCAAATATTTTTTTTTTTTTACTAGACTAGATTATTTTTGGCGAAAATATTTTAGATATAATAGTATTTTCCACAATTGCTTTTGCCAATATAAAGTATTTCTTAGGATGAGAAGTTGTGGTAGCATTGTTTCAACAGTCAAAATCATTTGTTGATAGACATGTATCAACGACGAGATTGTTCTTCGGTAGCAATATTTTATGGATGAACGTCATTTGTAAGACATGATTTTGTTTGTTGTGGTGGAATGAGCAGCCAATATAAGTCCATTATGACATTGCAATGTGGCAGGTTTAAGATAATAGTGAGAAGTTAAAACGAGGGAAATGAGCTTTCTCTAGAATATTGCACCGTGAGAACTAAGCAAATAGATTGATTTAACGTGACCTGGACCAAGCATTTCTGGCCAAAAAAATTGTCATTTGTAATGATATTCTTTGTGGGTATTAAGACACCATTTACTACAAAATGCGGCAATTATCGATATGAATATATAATTAGTTTTTTTTTTATCTACAAACATGCTACCACCATCTTTTGCCAATATTTATTTTTGACTGCAAACTTTTAGACTTATTCTGGCAAAAAATCTTGCAGCAATAGCTGATTTTTGTTGTAGTGACTCTACGACAGAAAAGTAATTTTGAATTTGAAATTTTAGAAAGTTTTGACCAAATAGACCTTAGGATTTCTTAATTCTTCTTAGTCAACACAATTGTTGGTCGTTGAATTGTAAATTAATTACTTGTCTTCAACAAGAATATTTGCAGTTTGCCGATGAGATTAGCCCAACTATTGACAACTATTCCCTCAAGAGTCAAGCGATATTCCTGGTTTGATATTTTCTTCCTCTTTTTCCCTTAGATTTTTTTTTATTCAAATGTGTTTAAATGCTCTTGTTCACTGCCTAAAGCATTGAAAAAAGGCAAGCTTGCTTTACGGTACTATAGATTCTCAGGAGAACGTCAATCAAGAAAAGGCAACAAAAATTAAACAGTAGATAAAAACAAAAATAACGTAAAGATGCTTGGCCTTAAAATGGAAAAGCGGAAAATAAATATCAAATCGGGAAAATATTCTCGTCAGCGGCAAGCAAGTTCGTGTTTTGAGTTGTAGTTGGTTTGAGTTCTCGGTGGCAGTAAGCAGATTCGATTTTGAGGAGAGCATGTGCCAAAAACCCGTTGAGTCTAGAATGGATTTTAGAAATAAGTGATATGTCAACTTGTGAGTGAATGACTACAAATCATCCTTTTGTAGTCGGTCTGGACTGAAGTCTTTCTCTATAATTAATGATGTAGTCAATGTAGATCGATCTATTGAAAAGTGATATTCGAAGGTGATGCTTTAGGGGTGATTAAAACTATAAAAACAAAGGAAGATTATTGGGAATGACATGGACAGATTATAGAAGATATAAAGGGAAATCTTTGTACAATTCCAAATTCGATACTCAAACATACATATAGAGAATGTAATAGATTAGCTCACCATTTAGGACAGTGTGACGTCCTCAATTTACGTTCAGGATTTAACATAAATTGAAGCGTTAGGGTAAGTAATACTAGGCTACTCAACCCCATACGTATCAAAATTTAATGCATGCACCGAGACTTACTAGTACATACAATGTAATCGTAGCGGAAATAGTCTAAATAAAAAAATATTTAATCACAGAAGTCTAATGATCACATGGTAGCATTCAACCACAATATCTACATCATCTCGTTCATTATATCATTATATATCATAACCCAATTAGTTTTCTTATATACAATATTTACAAGACTTTTCAAATATCTTTTTAAAGCCCTCTCGACTCCTTCTTCATTTTCCTGAAATTTTCTCTCGTGCCAACATCGATTCCTACTACTATTAAAAACTCTTAGATAGAGTACTCAGAGGACCCCTCATGATTTCTCTGGGTCTCTCGAGCAGCTAGGGGTCTTGCCCCATATCCATTATCAAATTCTATAGCGCAATTTAAATTTCCAAAAAGAAAATAAATACACAAGAGTGAGATTTCATTGACTTAATAAAACCATAGATATAACAATAGATCACCATACAAGACAGCTAGTAAGAATATGCAACTCATGAGATGTTTCATACGACTCATGCACGACTTATGTTCCTAAACGTATACCTCATATGTATTTATCACTTTTATCCTTAAAATCTTATTTTCTGTATGTTTTTTTTTTTATTCTTATGAGTTTTTTTTTAAATCTTAACTTCGGCGGGCGTTACGTATCGCCGTTCCCGTCGAGTTCTCCACTATTATCACCCGTGGTTGGGCCTTATCTACTATTGTTACCTGTGGTTGGGCCATATCCACTATTATTATTTGTGGTTGGGTTATATCCACTATTATTACTCGTAATTGAGCCATATTCACTATTTTTACCAATGTTTGGGCCATATCCACTATTATTACCCGTGGTTAGACCATATCCACTATTATTATATGTGGTTGAGCCATATCCATTTTCGAATCTCGACAAGCATTACGTATCATCGTCTCTGATAGATTTTTGTTTTCGTCAGTCATCCGAACGTTACGTATCGCCGTCCTCGTCATGACGTAACCAACTTCTTAATCTTTTCACTTATAAAGTTTTCTTATCTTATTTTTTAAATGCTCATCATGACCTATGACAACGCTTACAAGACGATCTGTAACATAAACTTTTCTTAAAATGGACGTTATGACTTATGACGATACCTATATGTAACGGAGTGTAATATATGCATAAACTTAGAATTATGACATGCATGTTTCATGTTTTCATAATTCATGTGACATATAAAAATATATAACAAGAACATATATCATATTTACGTGCACATACGTCACAAAAATTTGTAACATTAAAACTTAACGAATAATATTTAAACAATTAAATAAAATATTAGAATATTATCAAAGCTCAAGCTGGCCGAAACTCATGGGATATAAATCTTATTTATTTATTTCCTTCAATTCAAGTCAAAAACTCACATATTTAGCGTATCAAAATTTTCCTTAATTAACTTATGCATATTAAGTTGTTTTTCTTAGTATTTTTTCTATAATTCTTAGAAAAATGATTCTTAAAAATATTCTAAGTAATATAGTGTTTCTAAACTCATTATAATCACTAAAATATTATGCAAATACTTAAAAACCAATAAATAAAATTTATAACTAAAATTCTACCAAAATCCCTATTAAGGTTGAATTACCCTTGGGAGTTTTTCTCAAATTTTTCTTAAACCAAGACCTCATATTTTGTTATAATCCTCTTACTATATTATCATAGAATATATTTTTTGAGGTCCTATATTTTCCTAGCATTTTTTCATAACAAAAATTATTCCAAAATTCAATAGGTTTCAATTTAACATATAAACAATGTTTAAGCTCAAACAAGCATCAAACATAATCCAATCATCAAATCACTTATTCTATGCCAAGATTAGGTTAAGTAGTGTACTTACAAATTTTTCCAAAACTGTATTTTTTCACTATGGCAGTGTGTTATCTCTAAAAGGAAATGAATGGAAGCCCATACTCCTATTTATATCCATAAGAGGTGACACAATGGTTGGAGGAATGCCTTGGGCATTCAGCAACTACACTTGGGTGAATAGGTGATGTGTTCCTACCCATTGTGGCTTCATGGTCACATTTAACCCTTTGGAGATTTGCTAATATTTGAATCTAATGGTTAAACTTAATCCATATATAAGATAATCTTGATCAATGTCTCAAAGAAAACCAACTCATATGGGATAAAAATAAAATAGTATGATGTGTGATCTTAAGAAATTCAAATCTGACCATTGGACATTCTCAAGGGGTACACGGCATATTATGAGGGTTTATCCTCTTTTGCCACTTGCTTAGTCCCTCATTGATACACTTGGAAGGTTTTGGAAGAGTTTTCTTGAAGTTTATTTAGCTATTGGTTAGCAACAAAAGGGTAATTTAGTTGATTTAGTTAGTTCTAAATCAATCAGATTTGCTCCTAATTCCTTCATGGTTATAGGCTAATTATTTTTCTAGAAACTCTTCCACTACATGACATATACCCCCTACACATGTCTAGAAGTTAGAAATGGAAAGAACCAATTAAATTCAACCTCCTAAGGTAAGTTGGTGGTGTATTTTATTTTTGGGCTTCATTTTACGTTCAATTCAAGTCAGTTCACTTCCAGCCCAAATAATCTATTGATCCACTTCGATTTTCTAAAAACTAAAAATATGAAAATTTTAGATAATCCACTTAGGGTTTTATAGGATTTGAATCAAGGTTAGATGAAATGATAGAACCATTTTACCGAAACATATTAGACTAATCCGAGAACTCAATTCCGAGCTACATATGTGTTTTTCTATTCCACTTCTAATTTTTTCAAATTTTCTCTTAATCTCTTTGATATAATTATCCTCCAAATTCAAACTACAATGTTTTAATTTATACTTTACTCAATTTTCAAAAATTTGATCAAAAAATCACTATATTTTATCTAATACCTTAAATATCTTTAATTTAAACTCTAAGTCTAAATGTCTTAAGTTCCTAAAAATTTCTTAAATAATAAATTAATTTCTAAATGAATATATAACTTAAAAAAATCTTCAAAAAGAAAAGGTTATTATACAGTTTTCTCTTTACGAGAAAAATTAGTATATATAATTAATTAACTACAATAAAAATAATTATTTACGACAAAAATAACCTGACTATAAATTCTAGTGAGGAACTGGTTTAGATGGAGGATGGCCTTGAGCGGTATTTTTCTGTAGTCTTATAGGATGAGTGTTGTAATGACTGACTTTCACTCTTAAAACGGTGATGTTTTGATTATAAAAAAAAAAAAAAAAAGTATGCTGGCCGCTGCATGCATTGAATGCTCTCAATTAGGCTGCTTATGGTATTTCATTGAAAGTTTGGGCTCTGCAGCCCATTTACCTCGAGAAAATAAAAATAAAAATACACACACAGAGAAAGTTTAATTCGCAACGTCGGATCATACCCCCAAATCCAATAGAGAGGTGTTGAGGATGAGGAAAGAGTCGTTCCACTATTTTTGCGTAATCCTTCTACCGACCAGGGTAAGATATTAAGGCTATTGAAAGGGGGTCAAACTTGCCCGGGCCCGGGCCCACGAGGTCGGCAGGCCCACGGCCCGTTATCCGCACCCACCTCGACGCGACGTCCGAATTCAACTGGGAAGACCGAAACCGGGGACGAGCCAAGTCCCTGGTTACCCCGATCTGGGTAGGAGATGGCAAAATCGGTCTCAAAAACACGCTAAGAGCAGAACGGCGGCTCACGTACCGATATGTCTCTTGGGTCCGTCTCCCATCGAGACACTCCCTCATTTATGACCGACAGACAGCCGCCGGTCTACAGACCCCCTCCCATTTAATGCAGAGACGCCACAAACACACGGTATTAATTACTAAATTGACAAAAGATACCGCTGCATTTAATGCCCCTGTCCAAAAGGGGCTAATCGAGCATTAAATGGGAGGATACTCAATTAATGCGATGAGACCAACCAAATCAGACCGGGTTTCCTTATCGAAGATGACGGACGGGTGATGCCCCGATTTCGGCGCCCTCGTCACACGGACCCTCTTCCCGGGGGAAGCACCTATAAATAACACCCAACCAACGACGGAGGTACGGTACGCTCACAAACTCTCTTATTCCCTCTATCATATATCTTCTCCCATGCGCTAACTTGATCGTCGGAGCGGTCCCGGATCCCGACCTCCCTTGTCCTTGTTTTGCAGGTTACAGCCCCGCGGGATCGGTAAACAAGACAGTAGAATACGTCCCCAACAGTGGCGCCGTCTGTGGGATTCGATCGTTTCTGATCAACGTACTTTCTGCATGTCTACCCTACCGTTATCCCAAACGACCAAGCACGACCAGCGGACAGACCCGTCGATGGAAGAAAGACTGGAAGCGTTGGAAGAAATGGTGAGGAGGTTGAAGGAGGAGAATGCAGCCCTTCGGCAGCCGCGCGAAGAGGCATCGGCCCGCGGCGAAACCAATCTGGGAGAGAATGCGAGCTCCCGACTCCCTGAGGAGAGCGAAGCCTCTGAAGGAGAACGACGCCGAATGCACACCGAGCTAAAGGAGTTGGGAGACAAGTACGCTGAAATGGCAAAACTGATCAGCCCAGCGGCAGGGCATCTCTCCTCACAGGGAAGCATAGGAACACCCTACAGCGCGGACGTCCTGGCCGTCCCTCTCCCGCCCAAGTTCAAGGTCCCACAAGTAGAACTGTATGACGGGTCTCAGGATCCTGTGGAACACATAGAAGCTTTTAAAGCCCATATCAGCCTACATGGCTATCCCGGCGAGGTAGCATGCCGAGCATTCCCTCTCACATTGAAGGGGATGGCTAGGACGTGGTTCGGAACCATTCCTCCGGGATCCGTCAGTAGCTTCGAGGCGTTGGCCCGACTCTTCATCACCCAGTTCATGGCTAGTAGGAAACGAAGGCGCCCCGCGGCGTACCTATTGACCGTCAAGCAAGGAGAGAAGGAAAGCCTCAAAGAGTACCTGTCCAGATTCAACAAAGAAAGGATGACCACCGACAACCAGGACGAAAAGATCACCCTAGCGGCCCTCTTGGGCGGCATATGGCCCAGGAGCCCCTTCATGGCGGAGATAGCCCGCAAGACTCCCACCACTTTGAACGGATTCATGGATCAGGCTGACGGGTTCATCAACGCCGAGGATACGCTCGAAGCCCTAGTAGCCCCGCGGCGTGGAGAGCTCCGACAGCACGATCGAAACACAACTAGTGCCGGGGAAGGATCCAGCAAGCATCGGGGAGGTAGGAAGTTCCCAGATGAGACAAGGAGAAGGGACCCCCCACGGGAACACAGACTGTCGTCGTGGCCTCAGTCCAGCCTGGCGGTGGAAGATCAGAGTCGGGCAGAAACAAGGCAAGAGTCCATTAGAAGAAGAAGAGGGGAAATGTATTGCGAATATCACAAGTCCAAGGGCCACAACACTGAAGACTGCCAGGCCTTGAAAAATAGTCAGAGGGATGAACGGATGAACGACCGAAGAGACAGAACTCGATCGAGGACCCCTCGTCGGGAACGGGAATCAAGTAAACGCCAAGGCGAACCTGCGTCCGGCCATCCAGCAGGAGAAATCAGAACCATCGTCGGGGGACCATCCCGAGGAGGGACTACGTCCTCCTCTCAGAGGGCACACGCGCGGAGAGCCAGATATGGGGAAGTCTACTCACTGGGGCAGGCACCGAGACAGGGCTACCCGGGTCCCAGAGGGGAATCGATAGTGTTCAACGAGCAGGATGCGAAGGGGATCGCCTTTCCGCACGATGACGCCTTGGTGATATCAGCATTGGTGGCCAACTTCACAGTTAAAAGGATGCTGATTGACAACGGGAGTTCGGCCGATATCTTGTTCTGGGAGGCCTTCGTGCAGATGGGGATCGACCCCGGCCAACTTCAGCCTATCCGAGCCCCCCTTAAGGGATTTACAGGCGAGGCAGTACACCCCGAGGGCCTAATAACTCTCCCGGTTTTGATGGGCTCCGCGCCCAGGACCGCGTCCATCATGACTGAATTCCTGGTCGTGAAAGCTCCCTCCTCCTACAACGCCATCCTAGGGAGGCCGACCCTAAACAACTTGAGGGCAGTCACTTCCACCTACTACCTCAAGATGAAGTTCCCGACCGACAGAGGAGTGGGCGAAGTCAGAGGAGAACAGGTAACCTCCAGGGAATGCTACGCCCGGGAATTGAAACACAAGGATAGTTCCGTGGCTACGATCTCCCTGGAGGACGAGCATGTTGAGATTCCGCCGGCACCTCCCCGAGCAGTATGGGACGACGAGATCAGAGACGAAGCGACACTGCGCCAAGCGGAACCCAACGAGCCTCTGGAATTGATCCCGGTCGATAGCGACAACCCGGATCGGACAGTACGAGTCGGAACCAGAATGGACCCGGGAGTACATGCAGAACTCAAGGCTCTCCTCACCGAGCACAAAGATGTATTTGCCTGGACACACGCAGATATGCCCGGGATCGATAGGTCTGTAATAGAACACCGACTATGTGTCAACCCGACTGCCCGCGCAGTTAGGCAAAAAAGAAGGAGTTTCTGTGCTGAGAAATACGCCGCCATTGCTGAGGAGGTGGACAGACTCCTGTTCGCTGGCCTCATCCGAGAGGCTCACTACCCGGAATGGCTGTCCAACGTAGTACTGGTAAAGAAGACCAGCGGGAAATGGCGTATGTGCGTGGATTTCACCGATTTGAACAAGGCCTGCCCTAAAGATAGTTTCCCTCTACCGCGCATCGACCTCATTGTGGACTCGACCGCTGGGCACTCTCTCCTCAGCTTCATGGACGCCTATTCGGGTTACAATCAGATCAGAATGAGCACAGCCGACGAAGAAAAAACGGCATTCATTACAGACCGAGGGCTCTATTGTTACACCGCCATGCCGTTTGGACTCAAGAACGCGGGGGCCACTTATCAACGGTTGGTTAACCGTATGTTCAAAAAGCAAATCGGGAGAAACATGGAGGTTTATGTCGACGACCTCCTGGTCAAGAGCCGCTCTCCTAACGATCATATGGCAGACCTGAGAGAGGCCTTTTCTACCCTGCGACACTATCAGATGAAGCTCAACCCCGCCAAGTGCACCTTCGGGGTCGAGTCCGGCAAGTTCTTAGGGTACATGGTCTCCGAACGAGGAATCGAGGCCAACCCCGAGAAGATACAGGCTATCCTCGGAATGGCACCACCGAGGAACCTGAATGAAGTCCAGCGATTGGCTGGCCGAATTGCTGCTCTCAGCCGGTTCATAGCGAGGTCGACCGATCGGTGCCTTCCCTTCCTCCAGGTCCTCCGAAAAGCACGCGAGTGGGACACATCGTGCGGGCAGGCATTCGAGCAACTCAAAGATTACCTAACTTGTCCTCCGTTACTTAGCCAGACAGCTCCCGGAGAGACCCTTGTGGCTTATTTGGCAGTCTCGCCTCATGCAACATCTGCAGTTTTAGTAAGAGAAACCGATCGGGGACAGAAGCCTGTGTACTATGTCAGCAGGGCACTCCAAGGAGCAGAGGCCAGGTACCCCCGTACGGAGATGATGGTATTCGCCCTACTGACGGCTGCGCGCCGACTGCGTCCATACTTCCAAGCCCACACCATAAGAGTAATGACCGATCAGCCCCTCGGAACCATTCTTCAGAAGCCCGACACGTCCGGACGGTTAGCCAAATGGGCAATCGAGCTGAGCGAATTTGACCTAACGTTCCAGCCCCGAACAGCGATGAAAGCGCAAACATTGGCAGATTTTGTCGCGGAATACACGGGGTTTCCAGAAGAGATCCCCAGTGAACCTCGGGAGCAGGCGTGGCAGCTGTACGTTGACGGGTCCTCATGCCGAGCCGGGGGTGGAGCAGGTGTGCACATCGTCACCGATCAGGGCGTCCAACACAACTACGGTATAGGCCTAACCTTCAAGGTAACCAACAATGAGGCTGAATACGAGGCCCTCATAGCCGGAATGACAATTGCTAGGGCCCTCGGGGCGACTGAGCTGGAGGCCCGAACTGATTCTCAAATAGTTTTTCACCAAGTACTCGGCCAGTGCACCACCAAGAGCGAGAAATTGAAAAGATATCTGGAGCTCGTATGCATCGAGAGAGACCGATTCAGTTACTTCCGTTTACTGCAGATTCCAAGGGAAGAGAACCATATAGCGGATCGGTTGGCAAAAGTTGCATCGGGAAAGGATGAGCATCCTCCCCCAGAGAACACCGAGATCAGAACGATAGATACTCCCTCCACGGGCAGCGGAGTCGGAGTAGTGGCTGTCGCAGATCCCGACTGGGCAACCGATATCACAGCATACCTCCGTACAGGCACATTACCTCCCGACCTGGGCCAGGCCCGCAAGATAAAGAACAGATCATCCAGATTCACACTGATTGACGGGTCGCTGTACAGGAAGGGCTTCTCTGAACCATTGCTCAGGTGTGTAACAAAAGAAGAAGGACAATATATACTGGCCGAGATCCATGAAGGAATCTGCGGGGCCCACACGGGGTCTAAAACGCTAGCCGCCCGCACCACCCGTGCAGGGTACTACTGGCCGTGCTTGTTTCAGGAAGCGAAAGATTTCGTTAAAAGGTGCCCGAAGTGCCAAGAGTACAGCCCAGTGTTGCACTCCCCATCGGAAGAACTCACTTCGATAACATCCCCCTGGCCCTTTGACCAATGGGGACTCGACCTCATAGGACCATTCCCAGTGGGGAGGGGTGGGACTAAATTCATAATAGTTGCAGTGGATTATTTTACGAAGTGGGTAGAGGCTGAAGCCCTTGCCAGTATCACTTCCCAAGCCATCACAAAGTTCTTATGGAAGTCAATTGTTTGCCGGTTCGGGATACCTCAGAGCTTCATATCAGACAACGGAAAACAGTTCGATTGCAGTCATTACCGAGAATGGTGTTCCGAGTTGAAAATCAAGGTGAAGTACTCTTCTCCCGGCCACCCGCAGGCTAACGGACAAGCCGAGGCAACCAACAAAACCATCCTCAATGCGCTAAAGAAAAGGCTCGGAATGCACAAAGGCGCGTGGGCCGATGAACTTCCAGGGGTCCTGTGGGCATATCGCACAACGGTCCGAACCCCCACGGGTGAAACACCGTTTGCCCTGACCTACGGCTGCGAGGCCGTGATTCCAGTCGAGGTCGGGATGCCCACCCTACGAATCCAGCACTATGACACTGCTTCCAATAATGCCAAGATGATGGAGCGTTTGGACTCTTTAGAAGAACTTAGGGAAGAGGCCAGCATCCGACTTGCCAGCAACAAACGCAAAGCAGAACAATACTTCAACAAAAGAGTAAAGCCGCGCCGCTTCAAAGTCGGGGACTTAGTGTTAAGAAAAACGGGCGTCACGACTCCAGCACAAGGAAAACTGGGACCGAAATGGGAAGGGCCTTACGTAGTGACGGCAACGAACAGGCCTGGGTCTTACCGACTCAAAGACAGCTCCGGAGCCGACCTACCCCACCCCTGGAATAGTGAGAGCCTTAAGAGGTATTACGCGTAACAATTACTAATATAATTTATTCCCGCTGATGTAATTTGCTCCTTGAAATTATAAAAAGACCGATGTTATTCATAACCAATGCATTGTGAAGTTCTCGATTAGCCCCGTTTGTGAAGTTCTCGACAAACGCCTCGGAACCCACGCGATGTGTCCGACTCGGAGTCCCGCGGGGTCGGTCAATCAATCCACCCACGCGATGTGTCCGACTCGGAGTCCCGCGGGGTCGGTCAATCAATCCACCCACGCGATGTGTCCGACTCGGAGTCCCGCGGGGTCGGTCAATCAATCCACCCACGCGATGTGTCCGACTCGGAGTCCCGCGGGGTCGGTCAATCAATCCACCCACGCGATGTGTCCGACTCGGAGTCCCGCGGGGTCGGTCAATCAATCCACCCACGCGATGTGTCCGACTCGGAGTCCCGCGGGGTCGGTCAATCAATCCATCCCTGAATCCCGATCTTAAGCACATCCACCGGGTACGTTTGAGAAAATTTTCTTTTAAGTTTACACTTATCCAAAAAATTTCGCAGGGTAAAGGCAAGAAAGAAGTTATGAACAAAACGCCAGAAGAAGATTAAGTCAAAATTCATATGTATTATCAGTCATACAGACTCGCTCGAATCGAGCTCGAGCATCATTACAAAAAAAAAAAAAAAAAAAAAAAAAAAAAAAAAAAACAACTTGTACAAAAATCAGGTCAAGCCTCAGGAGGGGGCGGAGGAGGATTGAGGTCGTCAAAGGGAGGGTAACCGCGCTTCCCGATCTTCTTGACGAACCTCTTCGCGGCCCGGTCTGGACGAAGAGACCTCACACTTATCCTCTGAGGATCGAGCTGGGGATCCACCAAGAGCTGGGATCCTAGTCGGCGTAGGCCCTCGGCGTAGCCATGCCCCCAGGCGGAGTTGCGGATCGCCACAACTCGGGATACCTGCGGCTCGAGATCGGCAATCTTAGAGTGGGCCTCTTCTAGAGCACTCCGAGCACCCGCAAGCTCGGACTCCCGAGCAGCCTGGACCTCCTCAGACCGCGCCAACTCCGCTTGCAGGATCTCCCGGGCGCGCCTCGAATCAGCCAGTTCCTCCTCCAGAGCAACCCGAGCCCGCTCGGACATTGCTAACTCCTCTTCCCTCAGAGATAGAATCTGAGAAGAAGCCGCCAGCTCCGCTGTCCGAGCGGTTAGCTCGGACTGAAGGAGGATCTTGTCCTGCTCGGTGGACGATCGTGCGTCCACGAGACGGGCATTCCTCCGATGGGCCACTGCCAGCGATTCCCGAACCGCCTCCAGTTCGGCTCGAAGGGAAGAGTTGGCTCTCTCCAGCCTGCTCTTCTCCACCCCCAGCTCCTCGACCGATCTTATCAGCCCTCTGCAAGTTTCCTCCGACTGCTCGAACTGGTCCCGAGCCTGCCGCAACCTGTAGAGCCCGAACTTGCAGACAGTTCCGAGCTCACTGTTGAACTCGGCAAGCTCGGCCAGCTCGGATCCCACTGTCCGGGATATCTCCATAGCAACCTAGAACACCGAACGTGCAAAAAAGAGAGAAAAACTTAGCAAAACTAAAAGAGAAGACCACCCGAAATTCGACAAGGCCTACCGAACAAACCTGAGTCAGCAGAGGCTCCAGCATTGAGGCCACCCGGGCTGTAGCATCCGCCTTCGCCTGGTCGAATCGGGAAGGCCGCTCCGAACCGGTCTCATCGGCCTGACGAGTTCCTTCCTCTGAGCCCGACCCGAAGAGCTGCCCGAGCACAGCGACCCCACTTCGGAGCCGAAAGGGAGATGGGGGCCGGGGAGGAACTTCCGAGTCCGGAGATGGGCCTGCGTCCTCAGAATGAACCCCCGAGGTAGACCCCCTCTCGAAGGTCGGAGGTGGGCGCTCAGGGGATTCCTCGGACCCAGTGGCCGCCCGACCGCTCTCGCCTCCGGCCTCCGTCTGGCCCCCTTCCTCGGGATGGTCGGACCCCCTCGACCTCTCTGAGGTGGCCTCGTCCCGACCTTCTTGGGCAGGAGCCCCTTGCTGCTCGGCCCCCTCGCGAGCGCCCTGGGAATGGGCCTCCCCGCCAGATACTTCATCTTCCCCCTCGGAGGCATCTGAATGGCGCTCGGAAGATGAAGGGGGGGGAGTGGGCAACTGATTCGCCCTAGCGGCCTGCTCCTCCGACTCCTGTCGAAAGACCTGCGCAAAGGGGGTAGCCCCAGGAGTCAGATCGGCAGCATGTTCCAGAGCCTCCTGGAAGGCGCGCTCTATCTCCTCTCCGTCTGAGGAGTCGACCCCGGCCCGTTCCATTGCCTCGATCTGGGCTTCCATGACCGTCCTCCCAGCCTCGGCCCTCCGTTCCTCGGTCTGCAGGAACCGGATCTCGTCCGAGGATGACGACGAGGAGGTCGCCTCGGGACATCCTGCAGGAGAGTCTGCGGGGGGGGCGCCTCCGCCCGGACCCTCGGCCCGTGGACCCTTCCCCCTCCTCTGTTTCTTGGGTCGGGCGCCACGGCTCGAGGTAGCCTCACCAGCCCGACTCTTGGCGCGCCTCTCTTGTTCCACCTCCCGATCAGAGGCTCGCTTACGGGAGGAGACAGGAGGCCCTTCCGGGGCAGCAAAGAAATCTTGACCCTCGGCGTAGGACCGATCCGGTCGGGTCAAGAACTCCTCGATGTTCTCCTCGGTGAGGAGATTATCGGACCATAGCCGATCAGGATCCTCTGCCCCCCAGGAAAGCACCGCCTTCACCCTCTCCGCCTCCTGGGCCGAGAGGGTGACCTCCATGTGTGTCTGGGAGGGGAGGAAACCCCAGTCTTTCTGAACGGGGAAGTCGCTCCCCTCTCCCTCCGGGAACTCCCACTCCCTGCCCGAGACGAAGAAGAACCTCTTATGGTAGTCTCGGGCGCTCGAATGCCTCTCCTCCATTCTGATCAGCCGACATTTCGGCTTTATCTGGAAGCCGGCCACGTTCCCGTCCCGACGGAGGAGCCGGTACAGTGAGAAGAACTCTCGAGCGGTGAGATCGGGGTAAGGATCGTTCTTCCCGGACAGAACGATCCTAAATGCCACGCAGGTGGCCAGCAGGATACGCCACCCGTTCGGCATAAGTTGGGCAGGGGCCAAACCCAGGAAGTGCAGGACTTCCCGAACCGGCCGGATGAAGGGAAGGCGCAGTCCCTTCGAGAACATGAGGGAGAAGAGCACGACCTTCTGAGCCCTCCCGTCACGTTCGCAGGCCCTAACTCCATCCCCCGGGGCCTCCAAAGTGTGCCGCCAGGAAACATGATGCTTCTTCCTAAGCGTGTCCACATCGGAGGATTGCATGGTGGACACCCAGCCGTTGCCGGCGAAGAAGGGGCATGGGTCAGAGGAAGCCATGGGAGCTAAAGCAGGGAGCGGCAAGACAGCAACAGGAAAAGAATGAAAAGTGAAGAAAAGCAGGGGCAAGGGAGAACGACAGCAGGATGGCAAGAAAGCAAACAGTGAAACGAGGACAGTGACAAGACCGCTGGGTGATTTATACCCAGAAGCCGAATTTAATGCGAGCGGGAAACGAGGCCGCGCCGAAACCGTCACCTCAGACGTGGCTTTGGGAACAGAAAGCACGCCCCGAACTGACCAATCAAAGGAAAGAGGCGTGCGCCGAAATGACAGGACAGTTAATGATGGCCACGCGCGTGCGCCCCGCCATTTAATAACGGATCACTGACGGTTCGGGAATCGGAACGACGGCATAACTGAATTTCAAAACTGCATTAAATGCCCGATACGGAATATGACAGGTCACGAGTCAGCATTAATTGGTCAGAATTCAAATCGTCCCTCTGAAGTCCGAACGGCAAACGAAACGACACGTCAGCAGGTACCGCCCGAACACGTCCGACCTCGTGTTACCGCTCGGGAGGGGAGATAGGGGAACACTGCCCTGTGTCAGAAGACAGTACAATCGAAGGAAAGGAGGACCCTAGCTCTGGAACATTCGGAATTTTCCATCGAAGTACCTTCGATGAAAACTCGCGGGGTACTGAAAGGGGGTCAAACTTGCCCGGGCCCGGGCCCACGAGGTCGGCAGGCCCACGGCCCGTTATCCGCACCCACCTCGACGCGACGTCCGAATTCAACTGGGAAGACCGAAACCGGGGACGAGCCAAGTCCCTGGTTACCCCGATCTGGGCAGGAGATGGCAAAATCGGTCTCAAAAACACGCTAAGAGCAGAACGGCGGCTCACGTACCGATATGTCTCTTGGGTCCGTCTCCCATCGAGACACTCCCTCATTTATGACCGACAGACAGCCGCCGGTCTACAGACCCCCTCCCATTTAATGCAGAGACGCCACAAACACACGGTATTAATTACTAAATTGACAAAAGATACCGCTGCATTTAATGCCCCTGTCCAAAAGGGGCTAATCGAGCATTAAATGGGAGGATACTCAATTAATGCGATGAGACCAACCAAATCAGACCGGGTTTCCTTATCGAAGATGACGGACGGGTGATGCCCCGATTTCGGCGCCCTCGTCACACGGACCCTCTTCCCGGGGGAAGCACCTATAAATAACACCCAACCAACGACGGAGGTACGGTACGCTCACAAACTCTCTTATTCCCTCTATCATATATCTTCTCCCATGCGCTAACTTGATCGTCGGAGCGGTCCCGGATCCCGACCTCCCTTGTCCTTGTTTTGCAGGTTACAGCCCCGCGGGATCGGTAAACAAGACAGTAGAATACGTCCCCAACAGCTATGTTTCTCCAATTAAAAAAAAAAAAAAAAGGTTATGTTAGGATTAAAATATGAGATGAAATAAGTTTTGAAAATTAAATAAAATATTATTAGAATATTATTTTTTAATATTATTATTATTATTTTAAAATTTAAAAAAATTAAATTGAAATTTGAAAAAATTAAATTATTTTATATATATATATAAAAAAATAAATTAAAATAAATTAAAATATTTCAAATCGGGGCTAAGATGGCAATCCAATATCTTACCCATCGCTTAAGCTGCACTGCTTGCACTGCATATCAATATTGTATTATGAATTTAGGGGTACGTGCCAAAATTTTGAATACCGTATCGGTATTAGTATCGATCAAGGTATTAGAATGAAATATTTCAAGACTGAAATAGTTTTGTGTACCGTTTCGAAATACTCTATTTATAAAAAAAATTATATATATAAATATATATAAATTATATTTCAAAAAAATAGTCAATACATGAATATATTATATATAAATACATATATATTAATAATCTAGTCTAAATTGAGGAAAAAGAAAAAGCAAAAAATATATTTAAAAAAAAAAAACTAAAATCCAATAGAACCGGTACAGGCCGATACGATCGAAATACCAGCTGGTATTTGGGCCGGTACGGTACAGACAGCGTACCTATACTGCCCAAGTGACCGCAACATGTACTAGCCATCCCAATCGATACGGTACGATACCAAAATGTTGGTATGTACAGAATAGGGTACACTAGTACTACTGCATCCTAAATAAAAGTAATGAGCTAGCCCTCATTATCCACTTGTTTGGGGCTAGCTTTTTCAAGGTTTGATTGACAATTTTATTTTACTTTATTTTAAAGAAAATTTTTGGAGTTTGGTCCGATCAAATCTTTCAAGAAATACAGTCTTTGCCGTCTCCAGTAGCGGTGGACGACACCGCCCATGCCATCGGGATCGGTAGACTCTTGCGATCTCACCCTTACGACGGCGAGTCCCGACGATCTCCCAACTTTTTCCGACTACTTTGCACTCGAAATGGGTCCGTTAGGGAAAACTGAAAGGTTGTCGGGGCTCGCCGTCACAGTGGTGAGGTCGCTGGGGCTCACCGGTCTAGATAGCATGGGCGGTGTTGCCCGCCGCTACTGGCAGGGACTCCATTCGGTTGAAGGCCAAATCCTCCCTTAAAATCATCATTATTTTAATTTTTTATTATATTTTTATTGTATTTTTTATAGTAATTTTTTATTTTATTTTTCATTATATTTTTTATTATGTTTTTTTCATTTTATTATATTTTTTATTGTATTTTTTAATAAATTTTATTGTAATTTTAGAGTGGGCTGTATTTGTGCTTTTAAAATTTATTCTAAATTAATTATTGACAAAGTTTATCTTGCTTAGTTTTTTATAAAAAAATTAAATTTGTTTTAATTTATTTATATATTTAAACACAAATCTCAACATATTTAAACTCAAATATATTTTATTAAAATTTTTAAAATATTACTATTCACATATTAATTTAAATAATTTAAAATTACTTTAACATCTAAATATATTAGCTCTTCTTGAATTCGATGCAATATTCAAGTTCAAGAAACTTTCACTTTCCGTGACTCATTACAATAAATATAACTTTTTGCTACTAGTTGTTAAATAGAGACCATCTGCTAGGAATATATTGAAACTCAAATATTTAATTTAGTTGAATATTGATTAGTAGGTATGAAAAAATATCTTTTTTTTTATGCTTTTACAAATGTTTTTGTTTTTCTAAATTCTATTACCATTTGCCGCAAAATATATTCGCAACAAATAATATTTTTTTTCCTGAATTTTTTTTTTCACAAAACTCTCTAGTGGGTAATACTAATACCCACCAGCTCATTTTGTCATAGAATATGGTATTTCTCAACAACAAATTGATTTAAGAAGCTCTTTGCTACAAAATTCAGTCTTTTTTTCACGAGCTAATTGGTAGGAAAATGTAATTATTTCTCACCACTCTGTGAATAAGTGAAAAAAAAAATACTTGGTGTCACTAACTATAAGCCACTAGTCTCCCACTAATATATTTAGTGGAAAAAGCTCTTTTTTTTTACTAATTACATAGCTTTTCGGACCACATGCCCTCGCAGTAAAAATCAACAAATGTTGTAGTGACTTTAAATATAGACACCGCAATTATTTAAATTAGGTCATAAAAAATGATTTAAAAAATAATGTTAGATATAAGCTCTATGGATTATCTTTATATCGGTGTGTGTGGATCAATTTATTGATTTTGATTTCAATTTTTTTTTCTTGTATTTCTACCAGCTATATTGATTATAGTAATGTGTTTGTTGGAGACCTGCATCTTGTTCCTTTTTATTAACGAAAGCTTCCTTAAAAGTTTTGATCAGGAGTTGTTTGTTTGGTTGTTTTTGTGTTTTTACGAGGCAAACAATTAATTAAGCATCATCGTTTGCCTCTCAATGTATGGAACGATAAGTACATAAGCAGAAGATGAGTGGTCTATTCATCAGATCAAAGTAGTCGATTAGGTTTTAAACCAAATGGAGACTTCATGGAACCATATTAAGCTTCATTACTGTTTAAAAAACACCAAAGCCTACCTCCCAAATCTAGTAAGGTTAGGTGAGTGACATTACTTGCAAAGGGGGACTGTGGCCAAATGGAGTTGTGGTCACATTTCACCATGATAACAACTAACAAGTGTGAATAAACACAAACCTAACCCCTCCGGCCAAATGCCCCCATCATAAAGAGCAAAAGTCATCATCCATATGACCCACTTTTAAGATTGTGTTTGATAAGTGAAGTAGTCTCAAAGTAGTTTATCAGTATTCATAAACGGTTGGCTGCTATTCATAAATTTTTCATGTTTTTTTATTATTATGATTTACAAATCATCTACACATTCAAAGATTAATAATAATATTGTAGATAGTCGTGAAATACACTAGTATCGTACAATCATTTAAAAAAGAATAGGATTTATTACTAAAAAAATATTATTTTTCTTGTGAATATTATATTTATTCATTATTTAAAAATAATTGTATAATAATTATACACTCATGATTACAATTATCATTTCTTTTATTTCTTTTCTGACACAATCTAATTGTTATCCCTTTGCAATTATATTGCAAAAACCATTACTCTTATGACCCAGATTGTATTTGGTATGTGAAATAGTTTCAGAGGCGGACCCACGCCTTGGGTTGGGGGGGGCTACGGCCCCCCAAAATTTTTCTAAATTTTATTTATAGTAGGAATATATATATAATTATATATAAAATTAAAATTCTCTCTTAAATTATAAAAATATAAATATAAATTGACCTCCCCAAATTTTTTTTTATGAAAATTATTTTTTTAAATCTCAATATACATTCATTTATATTTTAATTTTTAACTTTATGTAAATCTAAATTCTAACTTACATAATTTTACAGTTATTATAATAGTCTAACTCTAACAAAAAAATTAATTATAAATTTGTATGATTGTAAAATTCATTAATTATACTCACTTATTTAGTTTCACTCTAACTTGTATGATTGTGAGATATAGTTTGTTAAAAATTTAATAGCGTTACATCATTACTTAATAGAAAGTTTTCAAATTTATTCTTAATTTATAAATTTTTCTTAAATCGTAAAAAAAATATGAGCAAATACTTAAGAACAATTAATTTTTTTTTTAAAGAAAGAAATGGAGTATAATTCAAAAAATAATAGACGTTTAAAGAATTCGGTAACAACAGAATATGATATTTATATTACTGATGATCATCCTTCTAAAATTTACACACACCGTATATTTTATCGATCGCCCTCCAAACATAAAATTCTGGTTCCGCCCCTGAATAGTTTCATATTATTTTATTATTATTTATAAATAATTCATCATTATTCATTATTTTTTGCTATGATTTACAAATGATTTGAAATCATAACATAATGTAACCGAATTGTTGCCCCTTTGTTCTTACTTTTTGAATCAAGTTACTTTTTAGCTTTTACCCAACTTCAAAATTTATATAGAAGCAGTAGAAGAAGTACCTCCTAGATGAACGAAAATTATTAATTAATATATATTTGCAGAATATTAAAAGAGAATTATTACATATTATTAAAATATATAATATTATATTATTTTTATTTAGATTTTAAGATGATTAATCTAATATAGACTTATCTAGCTAAAACTTGATGCCATGATAATAAGTAAAATTCTAACTATATTATTATTATTTGAATTTGAATGATGAATAATTTTATTAAAATTTTTAATTAAAAGAAAGTGTTAACAACAGTACCAAAAAAATTTTAAGATTGGGCTGAGCAAAATCCAACCGAATAAACAGACTTAGTAGGAACGATACTCATCGAGTTTATAGCATCTTCTTTCCCAATGACTGCTTTACCTTCATCATGGATCTCAACCTTTTAAGGTACAATTTAAAAAATTGAATGCATTAAGATTGTGATACCGTTTTATACGAGTATGCAGAAACTTTTATTTCAATTTGAAAGATGAACATAAGCCAAAACCTTTCTGCCATGGGAAAGAAAACTAGGACATCGTTATAATTCCACCGCCGCCTTCATTGATTGGAAGATTCAAGGCTCCTCTCCTCACCTAGCCCTTATCTTGCTCCTATTTAGGAAGACATCTCTGCATCGATCTAGTAGCCTCTAAATTCCCAGAAAAGGAAAAGAGAAATTTTGAATAAAACATTCTCAAATGCAGAACTAGACGCGTGAAACTGGTGCACCTCATAAATGCACTTTAAAGAGGAGGATGAGGTACCCTGCGTCTCTTCAAGTTGTGCATTTGTGAAGTCTCCAGCTTTGACTACTTCCCACTTGGCAGGAAGTACACCACCAAATATAAGCTAATTATTTATTTATTTATTATTATCTAAATATAAGCGGAGTTGACAAAAAAATAAATGGAGAGCGTACAGGTTGTCTTTGCATTTAAGTTTTTCTGCTAGTGGGTGTCTGAGTTTGTGTACAGAGCTTGGGGGCTTGGTGTGGAGCTGTGGGTTGTCTCTTGCGCTTCCGCCTCCTCTCTCTGATCGCGGGTGTTGGGAAAGATGAGTTATTTGGGTGTTGGCGTCAGTCCAGGGAATGTCCCAGTTTATCATGGCACAAATGTGAGGCTTGTTGATAGGAGAGTGCGGGTGGCAGAGTTGCTACTCAGGTGTTTGATTTGTGGTCTAGGAGTACTTTCTGCTGTTCTTGTTGGAACGGATACCCAGGTCAGAGAAATCTTCTCTATTCGGAAGAAAGCTAGATTTGTAGACATGAAAGCTCTTGTGTAAGATCTTAAATCCTCTCTCTCTCTGTCTCTCTCTCTGGTTTATCATAATATAGTCCTGATTATCCCATGATTTTGTGAAAAAACTTTCATTTTGCATCCCCGTGTAGGTTTTTGGTGATAGTAAATGGTATAGCTGCTGCTTACTCGTTGGTCCAGGTGCTGAGATGCGTTGTGAGCATGGTTAGAGGAAATGCTCTGTTCAGCAAACCCTTGGCTTGGGCAATCTTCTCTGTTGATCAGGTACATTGCATTCTTGGCTTTTTTTTTTTTACCCTTTTTCATGACCAAAAGAAAAATCTACATTCTATGCATTTCTTAATCGTTTTCACAAGACACGTTGAAAACGATATAGGGCCACTCGCCCTCCATTTTATTTTCACTTGAGACATCCATATGCCACATATTAAATAAGATTTCAATAAAGCCATTACCATGTTGACGAATAGCATATATTGATCTGGGATTTGAACCGTCCAATAGGTGTGGAGTAATTTGGCCTAATGGAACAATAATCAATGGCCTTTGGTTGGTTAGATAAGGATAAAGAGAAATACTAGTCTTACATATGGGATCCTGCAAGTTTTTTTTTTGTTATTACTTAATGATAATGTTTTTTAATGATGAGAAGTTTTTTAAAAAGGAAATTTTAGTAAGTGTTAAAAAAATGCATAAATTAAAGTAAAAAAAAAAAGGAATACACTGGGTGGGATCCCCGGATCCCCCATGTGTGGATATAGAACCACTTTTACGGATATTATCATTTTCCCCAGTTGAGAGTAGAAGTAAACCCTCTATGATTGCATTGGTGCCTTAATCATTATGATGACAGTGACATATTGTAGCAATTCAAGATTTTCCAAATTTCATGTTGTATTTAATGCTGAATCTCACTCACATATCACCAAAATTACATTTAGCTATTTATCCCAAAAAGTAATATTTATTTTTGGAATGATTTGGAAGCTAAATACAGAAACAAAGTTTGAGTGTGTACTAATATATATGGTTCCTCTGTTTTCTGATGTACGAGGCTGAAAAGAGGCTTTTCTTTTATTTGCCTTCTTATGTCTTGACCCAAATTCAAGATCAATATCCAAACCAACAATTTATGAAATTGAAAAGGTCTTATTCCTCCATATTTTTTTTCCAATGGCTCAAATGTATTTATGACAACATTACAACTTTCTAATTAGATTTTGGTCCCTGAATAATTTTTGTCTATATCTGCTGCATGAATGCCATGTTACAAATGACATAAGAGTAGCTTGCATTCTAACTCAAGAGTCTCAGACTCTCAGACCATGTCCCTGCATGTCTCTTCTTGTCACCTCTACAACAGTCCACTAATTCTTACAACCAGGGAGATTTCCATCATCCATGAGATAAAATATCAGCAAACTTTGGGTTCTTTCATTTGACTCTAGTGAAGGTGCAAATTGGCACAGACATAATGATCAGGAATGAAGACTCCCTGGCAGCCAAGCCGCTTCTGAACAAATTGATGCCAACCACGGCCAGAACTGATGGCTCTTATTCCCTTGATTGCATTTAAAATGTGAAATAAATGGAGCCAGGCTATTTTGTTCATGTCTCAGTTAGTGTTTTTCTCTGAGAAAAAATTGGTGAGACTGACTCTGATGAACTCGAATTGGTGTGAGAAGAAGCTATGGATGTTCCATTCTATTGTATAGTTTTCAGACCAATAATTCACAAGTAGAGAATGTGATGTCATAATAAAGGTAGAACATGACCTCAGATAGAACAGCCAGCAATATATGTGGTCTAGGCTTGTCTACAATAGTTGGCTGACCTCCTAATTATTATTTTTTGAGCTTTTCTATTTATCATCTCAACACACCACATACCATACTTATTTTTTTTTAAATTTTATTCTTTCTAAATTAATTGAGTTCTTATACGCACATCCATATACCAAACACTTGGAAAGTGAGAAAAATAAAAATAAAAAATTATGAAAATTTTCTTATTTTCTGCTAGGCTCTGCTTCAACAAATTTTTCTCTGGCCAACCGGTGCTCCTAGGTGGAGAAGGGCAATTCATATGTGTGTTGACTCCTATGACAAAATTTTTAGCAGTGGATAATTTGCATTATATAGTCTCATATAAAAAAAAGTGAGGGTGTGATCAATTTGATGCTAAGTTGTAGTTTATTGTTCATTTGAACTTGGAGAAAGCACTTCTCTATTGAAGCGGGCAGAGAAAGAAAACTGCGTACTTATTATGTCATGTTGTGAATGTTATCTTGTTCGGGCAGGTAATGGCATACACGACGGTATCTGCAGTGGCCGCTGCGACACAATCTGCAACACTTGCAAAGTTGGGCCAGCCAGAACTGCAGTGGATGAAGATATGCTATCTGTATGGGAAGTTTTGTAACCAAGTGGGAGAGGGAGTAGGAAGTGCAATATTAGTTAGCCTTAGCATGGTGGTTCTGTCTTGTATGTCTGCTTTCAGTCTGTTCCGCTTGTACGGTGGCACTACGGGGAGGATCAGCGGAAGGCGGTAGGTAGGTTTTAAAAATTCCTCTGATGTAAGTGTTTGAATTATTACTACTCTTTCAGCCATTGCCCAAATAATTTTGTAACTTGGAGGCGAATTCTGTATTGCTACTGATGTAAAGTCTTGTTACTCTGTTCAAATACTACAATAATTTTAGGCTGTTGTTTACTTAAACTCGTTTGTGTTTTGGTCCATCCAAAAACCCAAAAAGGGTACCTATACTGAATTCTGAAAATGGCGAATCAAGAATATATTTAAGATGAGCAGAATCTTGTGCTAATATATGAACTGATATTGATGTGAAATGATCTGGGCAATATCAGTTTTTTTGTGGTTGAGGTTGCAAAAGCCCAAGGAACCCATTCAAACCAACAAAGCTCCAGATGATGTCCTATATGGTTCTCGTAGGCTCTTGAAGGCCCCTCTTCCCTCAACCCCGTCCTTTGCCTAAGAGGGAAATAAGAAGCCCCTCATTGCTTCCTTTCTTCGAAGTCCTCCCCTAGTCCTCACTTGTATTTCTCCCAGAGCTAATGAGCCATCTATCATTTAGGCTCAATCACTTTTTAATCAACCAAAACTTGATTCCAATAACTAAACGAGTCAATCAAATAGGGGTAATGTTACATACAATCTATAAAATTGGACTCATTTGCAATCTAAACAATAGATAGATAGAAAATTTTTCATTTTAGAATAAATTTGATTAAAATATTCTTATTTACAAATAAAAAATTCAAAAATTCATTTTATTTACTCATGAAATAAGAGAATTTTAATTGAGCCTGTAATACAGTCCACATAAATAAGTTACAAGAAAATTTCTTCATTATATTGACCCTAGTCGGCATATTTATTTCATAGGTCCATCTCACACATAATGCCTGACCCATTAATAAAAAAAAAGAAATAGAAAAATACTACTGATGTAAAGGGATTATATAAAAATATTTTTTTACAAATTAAAGTATTTTAATGTGATTATCTAATTTGCTTTATAATAAAAAATAATTTTATAATTTGACGTATCGCATCATACTACATTAGTTTTGGATTTAGTTTTGTATAATTTCTATTTCTCTAAAAAAAAAAAAATCATAAGTATGTGATCATTCCTATGTTGGATAAGAAAGTGAAGCTTAAACAAGAAAACTTTAAGAAATTATTAAAAAATAAACGCCATGTTATTCAATTTTAAACTCAAATTGCAGTAAAAAACTATTTGCTGAGTAAAATTGGGTGGCCGTGGCATGTTGACTCAATTGATCATTTTTTTTAATTAGCTAGTCAGCATTTTAATGATCCAAATATATTATATATTATTTAAAAAAAAGTGAATAAATATAAAATTTATATAAAAAAAATAATAATTCGTAGTGATAAATTTTATTCAATGCACGACACTTTCACAACTCATAACTGGATCTAATATTATTCTTCACAATTATCCTTATCATGATTCTATGATTTGGTTCACCCATAAAAATATTTATGTTCTTATAATCTTTATCAAGGCCCATTTTTGTTTGAGATATAAGTATTAATCAAATGTAAAATATTTTTTAATTTAATTATTATCTGATGATTACAAATTTTTTAAACTCAAAAACAAAATAAAAAATACAAAAAGTAATACAATTTTTTAATTTAATAAAATATTTTAAGTCTCATTGTCTTTACATTTAATAAATGACTTTACTGCTAATATTAGAACATTGTTATTACTGTTTATGTGAGAATAAGTATGATAAATATGAATATTCTTAATTATTTTTGTTAATATTATATTATGAGCGTCATATGGACTACTAACATTACCAGTTGCGGTTTTTAAAAAAATATGAAAGATGTTAGGGATCGTTATTATTTGTCCCTATTTTGTGATTTTGTGATTTTTTTATTTTATTCTTACATGATTTTTATATAAATATTTTTAAATAATAATTTGATTTTTTTATATTTTAAAAAAATATTTTAAGATGTTAAAAAAATTATATAATTTAATAAAATATCAAATACACTTTTTTTTAATTTAATAAAATATTTTAAGTCTCATTGTCTTCAACTTTAATATTTACTTTACTACTAATATTATATTGTGAGCGTCAAACGGGCGATTAATATTACCAGTTGCGGTTCCCTTAAAAAAAATATTAGAAAATGTTAGAAATCCTATTTTGAAATTCTTATTTGTTTCATTTTGGGAATTCTTTTTTAGTTTTTGTTTTTAAAATAATATTGTGATTTTTTATATTTTCAAAAAATATTTTAAAATATTAAAATATTAAAAAAATCATATAAATAAAATATATAAAAATTATGTAAAAACAAAAATTAAAAAAAAAAAAATCCAAAATGGAGACAAATAACAATACTAGCATTGCTCAAAAAATATTATCAGTTGCGGCCAACAATCCAAAATGATTATTTGATATGAATTTGTTGAGTCCACGTGTATGGCTACTAATCGATCACTCAGGTGGAACGTGGTCGACACGTGCCATTGGGGCTGACAAATGTAACAGTATACTTGTATCTACAACAAGGAGTCAAGGACAACCAATCAACCTCGAATGTTTTCGTGTACGTTTTCTTTGTCAACAAAACTTTTTGATTTCATTGGTCAATAAAGTGTTCTGTTTTACTCTGGTTTACATGTGAACATTGCCTCTTTCGTCTTCCTTTCTAGCTTACTTTTTATCTCCTTGAATTTGGGTACTTTTTTCGAACTACTCAGCTTCCTAGCTTTGAAAAAACCCTAATTTTCGCAAATAATAGAATCTTTGTACTAGTTAGATTGCGATATCTGTACTACTTAGCCCAATTTTCAGTAACTCGTTTCTAAGAAACAGTTTTGGCTATTAGAAAGTGAGTGAGAGAGACGAACATGTCGGAGATATTCTCGGCCACGCTTCGGATCGGAGATCTGAGTGATTTCATAGCACCGTCGCAGGCATGCATAGTGTCTCTCAAGGGGCTTAAATCCAACTCAACCAAGCCTGATAAAGCCGAGGTATTTAGCTCCAATTCCATCGATTATTCAGTTGTCAACTCAAAGGCACGAAGTGGTTAAGGGTTTGCTAAAGTAAACAGGAAAGTTTGAAGTTTCTATTCGATTGGGTTTTATAATTTATTTCGATGTTTGGTGAAGGTTTCGACTTCTAACAAGCAATTGCAAACAGACCCGGTTAAAATCTCACTCAAGGACTGCTTAGCATGCAGGTAATTCATTTCTCTCTCTCAATTTTTATTTTTCTTTATTTCATTTTTCGAAGCCTTTAATAAGCGTTATGCAACAAACTAACAATGAAAAGCGCGAAGTACGGGACAAAAAAGGTGTTGAGGACTTCAAATCTGTGAATTGATGTGTATTTACGGTTGTGATCGTTTAATTCACTGTCGTTTCTTACTATAGTGATCTTTGGATGTTCATCAATTATCGTAGTCAGGACTCATCCAAATGCATGGTTGAGCAGTTGTCTCACCTTGGGAAAGAGAAGAAAGGGGGGGGGGGGGGGGGGGAGAGAAAGAGGGGGTGGGGGGGCATCTGTAGTATAAAAAGTAAAGATAAGGGTAGTGTACGGCATTTTTCTATTGAATTTAAGGTCCCATTTTGATTAAGAGATGAGATGAGATGAGATGGGTTCTAAAATTGAATAAAATATTATTTTTTAATATTATTATTGTTTTGAAATTTGAAAAAGTTTAATTATTTATTATATTTTGTATGAGAATTTGAGAAAGTGTAATTATGAGTTTGAGATGACTTGAGACGAACTCATCTCAACTTTGAATCAAAACCGGGCTGTGTTTCCATAATTGTTCATATTGAGAAGAAATAAACTGGCTCAATTTCCTAAACATTTTGCAAGACATGGTTAATAATATTGTGATTTTTTTTTCTTTTATTAAAAATATTTTGAAGTGTTCAAAAATTGATATATATATATATATATATAAAAAGGACTAGCGGGACTCGAAACAAGATTCCTCAGCGGGATCCCTAGCATTTCCCCTTAGAGATTTTCATAAAAGCAAGTAATAGGATAAAAAAAGGTTTAGAAAGTGTGAGGCTTGATGAGCATGCTGCATGTATAGGTTCCAAATGCTATTTCTCGAAACTGGAAGGGGACCAATTGCCACATTGTGCTTAGAAATTAATTATAAAATGCTTTAGATGCTCTTATTTTGTCTTGTGTCTGCCATAACATGGTCTGTAGTAACCTTCAAGTGCAATGTGTTCTCTTGAAGGTGGCAGGTTCATATGGTTTTATAAAATGCTTAATGTTTATGATTTCATATGACCATGCAGTGGGTGTGTAACATCAGCCGAGACGGTTATGCTGGAGAAGCAAAGTCTGGATGAATTTCTCTCTAATGTTAGTAAAGGGAAGCCAATCATTATTTCACTTTCCCCCCAGTCAAGAACATCACTTGCTGTTCATTTTGGCATCTCTCCGCTACAGGTGACTGAAACATGAAAATTTGTTTATTTTGAGATTTTCCCCCTCCCCCCCTCGTTTTCTTCTCATGGATGGGAGTAAAGTTAATTTACAAATTGAGGGTTGCCATTTCTCTTTGTTGTGTTGAGATTCCAGTCTAAAATTTGATCTATGCCTTAAGTTTGATATAGTGAGCAGTTTAGGAAAGGTCTTGAACTGCTCATCTTACGCATTTTCATAAGCAGTTTGTGGGTACACACTGCCACTTCTAATGTCTGAGGTTCTCTTTTAATTTTCAGGTTTTCAAGAAACTCACCACATTTCTTAAGTCCTTGGGAGTAAAGGCAGTCTTTGATACAAGTTGCAGCAGAGACTTAACTCTTATTGAATCTTGTAATGAATTCATCACGAGGTACAGATATAGCCAATCACTGGAAGATGAAAGCTGTAAATCATCCCTACCCATGATTTCATCAGCATGTCCAGGTATATATGCTAGCCTTTAATCGTTCCAAAACCCTATGATAATCTCCCTCCACTCATCCAAAAAAAAAACCCACCCCATATACAAGCGGATTTTTTATTTTATTTTTATTTTGTGGGTTTTTTTTTTTTGTTTTTGGTGTTTGGGGGGGGGGGGGGGGGGATGATGGATTCTAAAAGGGATCTGCTAGTCCTGAGAAGTTCTGCTGATAAGTGCAAATGCATTTTTTTTGGTATTTTTTTCGATGATTTTTTTAAATCACTTTTTTTTTTTTTGAAAAAAGAAAAAATCCACAAACTCATTTAAAAACACTTCATTAATGATTAAGTGAATAAAGCACCGTCGGTAGCCTTTCTTGGTGGATTTCCCATTTTGAAATGCCATATATGTGTTAGTTACATCTTTATGAGGTTGTGTAGACAGCTGTGGTGGGATGGAGTCTAGGGCAAAGGTTCCAATGTAATGCAGATGATCATTTAGAACTTATTTAATTGTTAAGACATTGTGAAATGTTGAAGTCTTCCTATTTGCAGGTTGGATATGCTATGCTGAAAAACAACTTGGATCCTATATTCTGCCATATGTTTCTTCAGTGAAGAGCCCTCAGCAGACAATTGGATCTATTGTTAAGCATCATGTATGCCAAGATTTGGGCCTAAGGTAATATATACATTTAAAAAGTCGTCTGATTCCTATATTCGGATACTAATTGTCATTTGGAGCATATCTAATTTTGGAGTTGTATGTTTATAGAATTTTTTTACACTAGTTCAATGCAAGGCTAATTTTAACTATTTTAATTATAACTAGGAATAATTTAGGCTGGTGATAAAATTTTGGCATTTAAAATTAGGAGATACAAAGTCAGCTGTTGTGTGTTTGTAGCATTTTTTTGAGTATCTGATGGAACAGCCATAAGCTGGAGTAGATCTAATATCACCATATTAAGGGGACCGTGCCAACCATCTTCACCAAAGATCATATGTATTTTCTGAGCTTCTCCAATCCTTCTCCCCTTCCATACCTTAGCCAAACTTAGAGAAGAAGAAAACTGCGAAGTCCTTATTTCCTCATCACTCATCTTTGTTTATATATGAAATGATGAAGATTTATAACTTTTCTGGAAGTGTTGGATAAATTTCATATGCCGCTGAGTCTTCTTCTTCTTTTGGAATTATGTGTTGGTATGCTAGTTTTTTTGACTGAAACCTTGATTGTTATTTGATTGCTTAATAATTCACTCATCAGGCCAGACGAGGTTTACCACGTGACTGTAATGCCCTGTTATGATAAAAAGCTTGAGGCGTCCAGGGACGACTTTGTATTTCAAGTGGAATCTCGAGATGAAACTTGTGAAAATGGTCTTAGGACTATGGAGGTAGACTCTGTGTTAACTTCAGGGGAAGTTTTAGAACTGATACAGGTAAGCTTCTATGTGCACTTTCACAGTTGTTGTGTGTTCTTCTTAACAACAGCCTTCTATATATATTAAGTTTCTGGGTAAACGTTTGCAGTTAAAAGCAGTGGATTTTAAAGCTCTAGAAGGGTCCCCACTAGATCGAATGTAAGAACACCAGTGTCCTCAAAATTTCTGCTTCTGTCATAGAGTCATTCTGCATATAGTTTATTGTGATCTTCCTGCAGGCTGACAAATGTTAATGAAGAAGGGCATCTTTATGGGGTCAATGGAGGCTCCGGAGGTTATGCAGAAACAATTTTCCGATACGCTGCTAAAACGCTCTTTGGAATAGATATCAATGGTCCTCTTGACTTCAGAACTGTTCGAAACTCAGATTTCCAGGAAGTGAAGCTAGAAGTAAGTCTCGTCCAATCTCATTTCTCTATATATATATAAGCCCTGGAGTATGGAGTGGACCGGTCATGCCTATATATTAAGAGAGTATGGAGAGGTCATTATCAGAAACTAGGCTTTTTTACCACTGGTAAAATGGTAACCATATCCTTTTTAACTGGAGGTGGGCTGTAGAGTTCCCTGGAGTAGGAGCTTTTAATGATATGAACCTAATTGCACTTTGAATTCTTAACAGTCCTGACACACTTGTTCTTATGGGTGGGGTCATTGATTTTAATGGACTAAGTGCTTGTTTGGGAAGTGAGACGATCTCATCTCAAAATTTCTTTCCCAATATCACTCAAATGGAGTCAAACACAAACACTTTTCAATTATTTCATCTAATTATTATCTAGTCATTGTAACTTTCCCAAACTTCCAAACAAACAGTAAAAACAATACAACTTTTTCAAATTTAAAAACAAAAATAATATTAAAAAAGTTACATTCTAATAAATTTTTAACTTTAATGTATTTTTTCAACTTTTTCTCTCTCATTTTTGAAAATCCAATAAAACATCTTAACTTAAACCATTTCACTACTATTCACAGAATTTTCATCACATTTCATTATCCAAACATGTCTTAAATGTCCATAATTTTCTACTTGCAGTTGTGTTAAACCCCAGTTAGGAACTTCTCATGTATACTTCCTGTTTACTTGAGCTATCCTTACTTGTCTTGTGAATAAAACTTTTTTTTTTATTGGCATCGGATGTCCAAGAACAATGTCTCGACTAATCTTGGGGGCGCAAAACATAGTTTTAAATTTCTTATCGTACTGGCCTGTATGACCGAAATATGCTGTAGCTGGCAGTTGTTCGGTACAGAAAAATACTTGCTTCGTACTGGCTGATGTTTTGGCCGTACTTGATTTCAGTCTTTCACTTTTTTTCTTTTCCTTTTTTTTTTTCCTTTTTTGCTATTTTTTTTAATCTTAGTTCAGACTAGACTAATTATATATATTTATATATATAATTTATTCATATATTGACTATTATTTTGAAATAGAATTTATATATGTATTTATATATATAATTTATTTATATAAGGACTATTCTGAGACGGTACATGAAATGATACCGGTATCGAAATATTTCATTCGTGTCTTGCCTGGTACGCCAACTTGTACGGTATTCAAAATATTGGTACAAAGGCCCTTGGCAAGGAGTAAAAAGAGTCTTGACACTTCTAGTCTTAGAATGTCATATATGTTTTTCATCTTGCTCCTGTTTTCACTTTCTATTGCATTTAACCCTTTCTGCTTGCTCTGCATCTTTGTGCGACCCCATTGGACTAATGCTGCATAGATTTGGAATTCTCTTGTAGAGCGTATTATGTATCTGCATTTTTCTGCTCAGTGGTATGATCGTGCCTTTCTTTTGATATAGGTTGAGGGAAAAACTGTTCTGAAATTTGCATTGTGTTATGGATTCCGGAACCTTCAAAATGTTGTCAGGAAAATTAAAAGTGGAAAATGTGATTACCATTTCCTGGAGATCATGGCATGCCCTGCAGGTGTTTTCCGTGTTTCCATTGCAAATTATATTTTCAGTATTCATTTTTATGATACTTTTGTGAAATTTGAGATTTGATTTATTTAAATAGGTTGCTTAAATGGTGGCGGTCAAATCAAGCCAAAGGCTGGCCAATCTCCAAAGGAGTTGATCCAGTTATTAGAAGCTGCTTACATGGAGAATGTGAGTGTTTTTGGAGTTTTGGAAGTAATTTCAGATGATTCTTTGGGGCTGTTAGACTCTCCTTGTAAATCTCAAATCACAAGTTTAAGTATGCCTTGGTTTGTTATATGGTGAAGCCTCTACCATTGCCTTTGACGCTTACCCATCCGATTTCATATCCAAGTCTTATCGAGTTGTCAACTTTGCTTATCTGTGATGACTCAGGTGTCGAACTTTTAGTGTCATCACCCCTAACAAAACTTGAGGCTTGGTCCTAGCTATGAAACTTAAAGATCTCTTAAGAGATCCCAAATGGAATCATTGCATCTCTCTATCTTGAATCTTCAATCCATTCCGAGTACATAGACACGAGCAATGATGCTCCGGATGCTTTTGTGATTAAAATGAACTTACTAACAATGCTATGTAAAAACATTATGCTTCAAAGTATTCATTGCATTGCAAATGACTCTACTTCCATTGTTTTTAAATGTTTTTGCTTTAATATCATATTCATACAGGTTCTAGTAGCTGATCCGTTCAAGAATCCCCTTGTTAAAAGTTTATATGATGAGTGGCTTGAGCAGCCTGGTTCGCAGAAAGCTAAGAGATTCATGCACACAGATTACCATCCTGTGGTTAAAAGCATTACTTCTCAGTTGCACAATTGGTAAAGAAGTTTTGCTGTCCTGACTTCTGGTTATGGTATACTGTCGAAACTTTCAAACTTTGTCTCTCCACATGGCCGACACTTCAGATTGTGTGCCCGACGCCTATAATGGGGAGGGCATTTGTGGAGTCCAGTTTTGATAGAGTAAACAGATTTGGTTTTCACTAAAAAAAAATTTGTCATGTATATATATACTTTTTATTTGATGTTGTAGCCAGAGAAAAATTAATATGTGCTATGTAATGCGCCATATTTTGTTTGTGTTGTTGTCCTTTCCCATATTTTTTCATCCTCAAGTTAAGAGGTCCAATCAAATTGCCTCCATTCATGTATGTTTTTGTTCTTTGTTCATTCAACTCTTTGTATCTGAATAAGAATATCAAACAGGCCAGGTAATGGTGGTGGCCTTACTTCTGGAATAAAACTGTTGTCCTTGAATGGAATATATATATATATATATATATTTTTTTTTTCCGAAATAAAATGTATATTGTTAACAATTGTGATTCGAGCATGAATGCCTTTGCTAGGATGGATGGGAAATGGAATCAAAATCTTAGAGCTCTTAGGAGACTTTTTTTTTATTATTATTATAATTTTTGTGGTTAAAAAATGATTATAAATATGATACAGATGAGCAAAGAACTTGAGATAAGACCAAAGCTGGACAGAAAATACAGATTTGATGAAGCTTTACTTTAAATGAAAGCAAATCTTGAGAGCAACACCAATTGTCTTAATTTTTCGACATTAATCCACAATAATACGAGATTTAATAGACAAATCAAATCTTACTAGTAAGCATTTTAAATGACATGTTCTCACTAATTTGTGGATAGAACTAGTCGTTAAGCTAATGCGACCATGCATTTATAAAAAATATTATAATAGCGACTTGTACAAGTTTTAGGTTTATAGGCTTGAAATCTATTGTGGCATTACTCAAAATGTTAGAAGATTAAAGCTAGGTTTGGAAACAAAAACTTCTCAAACACTCTTTACTATTATTAATTACTTTATTATTACTTTTTACCTACTTTTTATTACCGTTCACAAACACTTTCAAATGCTTTCAAACATTCTCAATATTCAAACTAAAATCCTGAGATAGTTTATTCGTGCATCTAAAAGTTTTGCTTATTTTATGGGCCTATCTCCTTCTTCATTTTTTATTTTATTTTTATGGAAAAGAACTCCATTTCATTTTATGAAATTGAAGTTACAGTTGTGATTGATAAATATAGAAAAAAATTCAAATTACAAATCAAACTATTCAACTGTTTGGGGGCATTTCCGCACATAAATTTCTTTATGACATATATTATTTTAACTTCTATAAATTCCCAAATGACAAAACTTTCTGAAATTTCAATCTCGATTTGTATAAGAGTATCAAACTCTGTAAAAATATAAATAACCAAACTCTTACTCTACAAAAGAGAAAATAGAAGAATCATCCATATCTTCTAAAGGAGGAGTAGAACAATTAGAGGAATAACCTATTTTTTATTTATTTTTGCCTAACAAAAACACAAGAAACAAAATACATAAAAAATACTGGAAAATAGAAAAAATAACTAAACAGAAAATGAAGAAAATATTGAAAACTGGAAAAACACTGAGTAAGGAGTTTGTCATGGTGTGTGAGGGGCACGCACTACACTAGGAGTACGTCACACCGTTCACCCTGAAGCTATCGACGACACTAAACCAAGTAACACCTTGCATGGAGGCCACCTATGCACTTTGATCAGCGTGTGTGGATCATGCGTTACTCCTTTTGGCAAGACCTTTGACAACTTGATAGATTGGTGGCTAAAAACTCCATTGTGGGGCACGTGATGGTTGGAGGCCACCAGAAAATGTCATAGTGTCACTTCTCCTTGCTCGGCCTGAAAAACACAAGGAAAAAAAAAAAAAAGAAAAAAGCAAAAGAAAAGAGAAGGGGAAGGGAGGGATGAAGGGAGGAGCCAAGGCTCACACCCCCTTTCTGAGGTGTGTGTTAGTAGGTTAACTAGAGAGAGATTTTTATAGAGAGGCGAGAGAGTGGCTTTTATGGGCCTATCTAAAAAAACATTATATTATGGTTAACTGAGTTCAAATATGACAATAGAGTTATTCATTAAACATATGTGCAAGTTAGTAACTATGATACACCCATTGAGGGTGTAGCCCAAGGATGGATTTTATTTATTTTTCATTCATCTTTTTTCTACTCTTACACATTTAAATAAAAAAAATTCACAACATCATGGAAAAATTACTCTTTTTTTAATAAACCTCATTTCATAGATTAACTGTAATACAAAATAAGGTGAATACATGGAGGAGCATCCTCCATATCCACAATACAGTCTATGATCAACAAAGCACTCTTGCCTAGTGTATGAGCTAGTACATTTTTAGCTCTATATATGTGCTTAATTTGATAAGCATCAAGACAGTTAACACTAGCTCTAATCTCATATATTATAACAGCTCTAATCTCATTTTTAGCTCTACTACTTTTTTTGAATCACCTTCCATCACTACTTTTCTCATATCCAGATTAGTGGCAAATTTAATAACTGTGAAAGCTGCCATTGCTTCTGTTCGATGTGGAACTTGAGAATGACTTTGGTTCTTCCTCATTAGCTAGAGAATCTTCATGTTCATCTCTTACAATTATGCCTATTCCAATCTTTCCATACTGTTTATCAACTACTACATCCCAGTTGACTTTACAGAAGTCTTAAGAAGATGCCATCCAATTAGTTGCAGTTGTAGTGGACCTTGCTTGCTGAGTGACTCTTCTGCTTGTTGATAATTCTAAGTCATGTAGCAACTGTTGGTTCCTTCATATCACATCATTAAGATCAATCAAAATGTTTTAAATACATATTGGCTCCTTCTCCACCATATGCCGCATAGGATCATAGAGAATTCATCCATTTCCTCTTGATTAAACTTGTTGAACATGTCTTCCACTATATTCTTGAAGTTGTTGTATTGTACCTTGGTTTTTTGAATTTTTCCAGAACATTGCACCAAGATATCATATGCTGAGGGACATTCCCATAGAATATGTTAAACTATTTCAGGTTCTTTTAAGCATACTGGACAAGTTGGATCATCCAGAATTTTCTTTTAGCCTTTGTGGGAAGAATGTTGAGGCAAGCTCTCCACTTAAAGTTCTTATTTGCTGGTGTGATTGGTTGCTTCCAAATCTTGGTCCATTCTTCTTGAGTTTGATTCATTTGTGACCACTAATCCTTTTGTCTATTTCGAATTTCCCCTTGAAGATAATCTGCTCCTCACTGTGAATATTCCATTTTCTGTGCATCTCCAGTTTAAAATATCTTCTCTATTACAGTTTATAAGAAGAATCTATGTGAGTATGATTGCTTCTTGCTGTGAGAATGTAGCCTGAATTAAGTTATGATCCCAGTCCGTTGTTCCTTCAGCAATGAGAATCTCCACTTCTTTTGTCCCCAATGTATGCATACCAGTTTGAGGTTTTAATGAAGTGTGTTGTGTAAGCCATTTATCCTGTCATATTCTCACTGATTTACCATTCCTTATCCTCCATGAAACCCCTTCTTCTAATAGTGATCTTGCTAATAAAATGCTCCTCCATATGAATGAATGATTGTTTCCCAACTTGGCATTAAAGAAACTGGTATTGGAGAAGTATTTGTTTTTTAACACTGTAGCAACTAGAGAGTTAGGCCTTTTAAGTATCCTCCAACTTTTCTTAGCTAATAAACAAGGTTACAGTCTTCATAATCTCTGAAACACAATCCACCTGCTACTTTAGACCTGCCCATATGCTGCCATTTTACCCAGCTAAGCTTCCTTTCTTGTTTAATCTAGCCCTATCAACTTGTGAAGTTCTTGAAGAAATCCTTTAGGAAGCTTGAAAACATCCATAGAGTACGTGGGAATTGCTTGTATCACTGATTTCAACAATACTTCCTTACTTGCCTTTGACAAAAACTTTTTCTTCCAACTAGATAGTTTTCCTCTCACCTTATCCAAAGTATTCTTAAAAGCTTTTGATCTAGACCTGCCTACCAAAGTTGGAAGTTCTAGGTATGTCTCATAAGATTTAGTGGATCTCACCACTACAACACTGAGAATGCTGTTTTTTGGTTTGCTCCCTTGTGTTTTAACTAGAGAAAATTGTAGCTTTTTCTTTATTCATTCTTTGACCAGAGGCTAACTCATATAGTCCAATGAATTGAAGCATTCTACTCCATTGTATCGATGAATCTTGAAAGAATAACAAGCAATCATTTGCAAAAAAATTATCACTTATTATTAGCTGTCTTCTTGCCATAGGTAGTGCAAAAATGATTTTCTCCCTTTCTACTTTGTAGAGCACTACAGTAAAATCACATCCCTCGCCAACATTGACGAGATACTGTTCCCCTTCCAATTCATTATTTTATGAGTTCATTATTGGAAGAAGACATGTGAACTCGCCTGGAGGATCCCTTGACAATTTCTCTATCCTCTCGACTGGCTGCCTTGCTTTTTTTCAACCCACAACTTCCTCCTTTCTCTCCTTCTCTCTGTTGGTCGTCTTCTTCGCCTCGTCTTCCAGGATAAACGGTAAGTCTTTCTTCCTGGCTCTTCTCTCCCTCTTCTCTATGCATTTTCTCTATTTTCTCCGTTCGTGTTTTCTTTTCCTCAAAGAACTCAAATTTTTTTTTCTCAAATTTCCTTTCTCTTTAGGGTTTCTTCGAATAACCTAGAATCTATCTTCGTCTCAGGCTAGTCGAATTGTCTCTCGGATTTCTTCGAATCACTTGGAACCTATTTTGGTTTTGCTCCGAGATTTATAAGATTTTGTAACAGAATAGAAATTTAGGTTAGAAATGAGAAGATATAGAAGACAAATAAAATTGCTTGTTTCATAGTTTAATGGTCAATGTTTGGAATTAATTGTAGAGGTTACGGCTCTTGTTGTAGAGCTTAAGGCTCCCTGGCTTTTCTTTTCCTTGGACAATAACATTCTTGAGTAAACAAAAGAAAAATGAGTAGGTTTTGTATCTAATTTGTTATCATTTTGTAATATAGTCACAGTTGCTATAGGCTGTAGCCTCAATTTCATGTGTTTAGATTGTTCTGTGCCCTGCTTTCTTTTAGAAGCTTGTTATAGAATCTTCATAACATATTTGTTGTTCTGTGCCCTGCTTTCCTTTAAGCTTTATGTGATCAATCAGCCACCCTTTGTAGTTGAGATCAAGTGTACAAATGAAATTATTCATATAATGTTTTACATAATTTATTTAAGGCATATGAAACAGCTATGATTGTTCATTGCACTCGAACCATTTTCTTCTGATTTCTTGTTATTTATACTTTGTATCTTCTTGATCATTTTTAATGGTCTTAGAGCAGTAAAACACTAGTTTTCAAGCTTCTGGCATTGGTTTATAATATGAAATTATTTATACCAAAGTTGACCAGTGGACTTTGCATCAACTCCTTATAGACGTTTTAACCCAAACTTTGTCTGCACAAGTCCCTCTTGTCGAACGTGTAACTGATTCCAGCTGCACAAAGGCTGGGTTTCATGCATTAACATTATAACTACTTTGTTTGCCTCCACATGATAATAATGCACAAACACTGTGTGTTTTGCTTGCATTTGTAGAAATCCAAACGTCCCTTTATATAAGTTGGGTTACATTTTGGTCTAGCTGTACCAGTCTACTTGGAGACAGGTATGAAATTTCATGCTAGCTAACGTTTGGAAAAGTTAACTCAAATGTTTAATATTGGATTTTGCTTAGGCATTGATGTGCCGTCCTTTGAGAACATTCTGCTTAAAATGTTTAAGGTTAACAGAAAGTTTAAAGCCAAATTTAATTTCAAGTAAAATCTCCAAAAGGTTTGCTTGCATGGCCTAGCATGTTGCGAAAAATGACATAATTATCTCAGGAGACATTGTTGTATTTGATTTTTCATGATGAAAGTAATTTATATCATAGCAGATGAAATATTAAATTTTTATTCCCTTTTCTTTTAATTTTTGTGTAATCCATTCATCTTTGCATGTAATGTCTATCACTGATTACATTTTGATAAGCTATTCAGAAAATAGTTAGTAATCTTAAGAAGAGAAAAGAAGATCGAAATTTGAACTTTGGAATGATAAATGCATTATAGTTGTGAATCTTCTCATATATACTTGCTTCATCACTTTTTTTTATTAGTAAGGAGATTTTATTCAAAGCGTAAAAGGGCACAATTGAAGTACACACTCATATATTTTTTGCATTAACTTTTTCTTGTTCAGGCTTTAGAACGACCCTTGTCGGATAGGATATTATATAAACTTTTAACCAAGAAGCTACATATTATTAATCAGATGCAAAACATGCAGCATTATTTGCAAACAATAACTATTAACTCAGGTTGAGACCAAGTCTACTTGTTAATTAATGCTAAATTTTTTGTTTGTTTGAACTAATGGCCTATTGGAAAGATCTATAAACTTGACTTTGCTTTGATCATGAACTTGTGGTCTGTTTTTATGAATTAGGAATTTTTAGCAGTGATAATCTGAGGCTTTAAAAGATCATGTTTAATTTCATTGTAGTTCAGCAGTAAACTACTCTTGATTTTTGTCTCTAACTGTATAGTTCTTGCACAAATTCATGTCAACCAGTTCTATTATATCTCTTATTCTAAGATGCTAAGAGACTCTATATATGTCCAATTGCTTTATTGGACTTAAATATTGGGTAACTTTTCTGACTCCTTGAAAAATTCTCAAGGATGGACATACATTTTGATGATGACCTCTTCTTCACCACTCTCTTACAAAGTGGAGGAGAGAGTTGTATTAGCACCCTAATGCAAAGGTCTAATGTTGTGGTCCAAGCAACTCCCAACGACGGTAAAAAGAGGTATCCTTAAAATAAAATTCAAAGATGTGCATCTCTCACTTTAGAGGAGGATGATCTCCTCGTTTCAACTGGACTCAACATTAGCATTGATGCAATAAGGGGTACTAATCAAAAGTCGACTCAAATGTGGGAAAGAATTACCACATTTTTAATCATGGGTATAAAAAACCGAACATTGCCAACTGTTTTTGAGGGCTCTTTGATGAATCGGAGGTCTACGATTAAAAAATGGATCAATAAATTTTGTGCATATGTAGTATAAGTAGAGTCATTGCACCCAAGTGGTGCTATGGAACAAGACAAGGTATGTACTATGTCCCTTTATCATGCAATTGTGTAAGACTTATTTATGAACTATCAAATATTTAATATACCTTGTAGATTGAGAAGGCAAAGATATCGTACAAAGAGATATTAGGGTGTAATTTCACATTGGAGCATTGTTGGTGTCTTTTGAGATACTATTCAAAATGACAACAACATATGTCCACCCTTGGTAAGAAGAGAAGGCCACAAGAAATCCAAATCGGTGAAGTTGCTGTTGATATAGCCAAGGAGGACCTAGAGGTTCTTACTGAGAAACCTTCATGTAAAAAAGGTGAGAAAGAATGGGAGAGGAAGCGGAAGTTGATAGAAGGCAAGGATGGTGAGACCAAGATTGCCTTAGCTAAGTTGACCAAGGATAGAGTGACGACCATGGAAGAGTAGAGAAATGATGCACCCCAGGGAAAACAAGAAAGAATAGCAGCATTTGAACTAAAAAAGAGGAAGTTCGAGACAAAGATGATGATGCTAGATCTAAGTGGCATGAATGCCATGCAACAATAATATTTTCGTGATATTTAGCTCAAAAGTTTTGAGGAGTCAAGGTCCCATTACAGAGGTACATCTTCATCTCCTTCAACCTCTTAAGGAGGTGTTTCCTTCGACATCTAAGTTCTAATCTTGTGGCCACAATTCTTTCTGGGATTTTCATGGCTGCCTAGCCACATGTGACTAAATAAAAATGTGGTTGGGTAGCAACTAAATGTGTGGACATGTTCGTATGGACTGGATATGATTTTGGTAATTTGTAGATAGTTTTGGCTATTATCTTGTGATAGTTTATAGACTGGACTGGTTATTATCTTATGGTAGTTTTATGGACTGTTGTGGTATCTTGTGGTATTTTTATGGTTTGGGTAGAAACTGTATTGATGGACTGGATATTGTACAATTCCTGCACCTTGGTAAATTTAAAGGGTGGCTCCACTTTGCTGCAATGATAGGTAGAGGTCACTAACTTTGTTTCAGTTGTGTTGCTATCCAGATGGGTAGGGTTGCCTTTGTGTTATGTTTATGTTCTCCATCCAAGATCAGAATTTGTTAGCTGTTATTGGGTAGTTAATTCAGAGAGCATACTGCCACTAGATAGCCTTCATATTTAATCACTATTCTATCATCATTCCAACTTTAATGGTCATATTATAGGATTCTGTAATTTGATGATAATGGGGATGACTGTTGTTAACACACATATATTAACTTGAGACATTAAAACCACCATTCACCAAGATGTAGAGATTACTTGCAAATAACAAAGGCTGTGAAAAGCCAATTTGTTTCGAGGAGTGGCAGCAACAATAACACTAATTTTCTTGTAGGTTTAGTCATTGGTGGTTATGCTACAAGAAAAACTTTATTTCTTTTTAGTAGCTTCATTGCTGTGCAGAATGTTTTGCTACGATAGTTGAAAAATAATAATTTATTAGGATGAAGGAAAAAATAGTTAAAAAATAATAATTTTATTGTGTAATAAAATTATTAATTAATATATGAAGTGTATTTGCAAAATATTAAAAATATATATTAAATATTATTAAAATATATAATATTATATTATTATTTAGACTTTAAAATAGCTAGTCCAATGTGGACCATCTAACTAAAAGATGCTGTTATAGTCAAAGAGTAAGATTTTAGCTCTAATTTGGACTTGGCAATGGCTAGGCCATTGCAATGCTCTAAGTGGTTCCAAACACAGAATAAATAGATAGGGTGATATCGGATCACCCTGTCTAATCCCTCTTGTAGACAATAATTCTGGTTGAGGGGCACCATTGATTAAAATAGAATAGGAAACTATTTTAATACAGTTTAAGATGAGATTTGTCCACTTTTTATCAAATTTTATTTTCTCCATTATTGCCTCTATAAAACTCCATTCCAATCTGCCACATGCCTTGCTCATGTCTGTTTTTAAGACCATATAGCCTTTAATTCCCTTTACTCTATAGTGCATCAAATGCAATGCTTCATAAGCCATTATTACATTGTCTGAAATTTCTCTCCTTTGTATAAAAGCACTCTAAGTTGGAGATATAATTTCAGACAATATGGACTTCAATTTGTTGGCTAGCACTTTGGCCATAATCTTATAAATTACATTAAACAAGCTAATTAGATGAAATTCTATGACTTGTGTGGATTTTATTTTCTTTTTACCTTGGGAGTCAGAACAATGAATGTTTCATTAACTGTGCTATCCCAAGAGTTGGTGTTTAAAGCCAGAGTTGCTGTGTCACAAGGTCAATACCTATTGTTTGCCAATGTTGGTGAAAGAACCCTGCTGAAAGTCCATTTGGACCTGGTGAACTCATAGGGTTTATACTGAAAACTGCCTCTCCTACTTCAGAAAATCTGAATGTTTTAGTAAGCCTGTTGTTCATCTCTGCTGAAATCACAGGATTCAAAGCTTGCAAACATTCAACCTGTTTAGTAGGATCTGATGTTGTATATAAAACTGTTGAAAATTCTTGAAATGTTTGAGAGATCCCTTGAGGAGAATTTTGAATCCGTCCATTTCCATCAAAAATGCTTCTGATATGGTTTGCTTTGCAGCATTGTGTAGCACGTGGGAAAATATTTAGTGTTTTATCCTCCTCTTGAAGCCATCTTTGTTTAGCTCTTTGTCTCCTTCTGACTTCCTTCTCTTCTAATTTCATATTCACCTCTTTCTGAATCTGTTTAATTTTCTCAATATCTGATCCTGTGTTCTTTCTTGCAGTAGGTGCAATCTTGCTGTACCTGCTTCAATCCTTCTCTTGCTTTCTTGTTCCTAGCCCTTATTCCAATTTATAAGTTTGAGCTTACGTCTAGTCATATTATGTGCCACTACTGCAATAGTTTTTTCCCCTAGTAGTGATTTCATACCAAGTTTCTGATATAAGATCATGGAATTCTGATTTTTGTCCCCACAAATACTCACATCTAAAGATTTTTTTCTTTATTCTTGCAAACTGACACTGAGTGTTCAGGTTTAGAATTAAAAAATGGTGGTTATAATTACTTGCTGCTACTTTTTCTATGACAACAGTCGCGACTATAAAGGGCGGGGCGGTAAGCTCTCTATCAACAACAGGGGGGCTGTTCTCCTTTGTCAACTACTTGCTTGTGTCGTTGACAAAGTCAACCGAGCCTAACAAAGCGTCACAACAACATCCAAAGGTTGACAAAGTCATATTTATAAGGATGTCTTGGTACAAGTAACCTTTCCTTGGTGAATGTTTGTCCCTCTATATTGTTTGCTTGTGTGTACCTTGGACCTCTGTAACCCATGTCCCTCAAATCAATTTGTTGCAAAACTTTTTTGAATGATTTAATTTGGGAATAATTTCTTGAAGCACCCCAAACTTTTTGATTTTGCTGCAAGATTTCATTATAATCACCCATGCATAACCAATATTTGTTATCCCTTAGTTTTAGCATCCTTAATAATTGCCAACTTGCTTCTCTAAGTGCTGAGTTGGGATTCCCATGAAAACCAGTGAGTAATAAACTTTTGCCATTGTCTGGATCAATAATAGAATATGAAATGTGATAGTTGGGGCAAGAGTCCAATTCTATATGTACATTTGAACCCCACAAAAGTGTAAGGCCTCCACTGAAACCTTTGCTCTCCACTACAAAACTCCTATAAAAATCAAACCTATTCCTTATACTTTCTATTTTCTTCCTTCTACTCTTAGTCTCCATGAGGAAGACTAAGTGTGGGAACTTTTGCTTCACCATAAAGTGAAGCTTTGTAACTATTTGAGGGTTCCTAAGTCCTTAATAGTTCTTGTTTATGCACCTCATTTTAATTGGTGGGGCCTTCACCGTGAATTCTTAATTTAAACTCTGATCAGACGAGAGCATTTCCTTGTGTTTTTTGGATACAGAAATCTGCACACTGTTTTCAACTTCTGGTTGGTCTCTTTTCCTGCTATTTGATTTAGTAACAGTAGTATCCATAGCTTCCATTACAGTACCTCTTGGCAAACCTACCTCTCTTGGTCTTCTCTTCGAACTAACTTTTTTGTTTGCAGGCTTACCAGCTTCACTTGAAGACAGTTTTGTGGAACCAGGTTGACTAACTGGCATGGAGCTATTGATCTACTCTCCACTAGAGAACCTTGCTGTAATATTTGGATCCACTATCACTGTTTCCTTTTTCGAATTTCCAGTGTGCTTTTCCTTCCCTCCCATATTTGGTTTAAATCAATTACAATGTATTGTTGCGTTTTCTTTATGCGACGAACTTTCTCCAATTTGTCATATTTCTGAACATGCCTGATTTATTTGTCATCAATGTACTTTGAACTTTGATTGTAGTGGCCATCTTCCCGATTGATATTGGTTAAGTTGTTGGATGATTATACCTACTGTTGCATCTCTTTCTCCCATATGATGAGAATCTTGAATCTGTGTTTTGTCAACGTTTCGCCCAACTCTTTTGTCTCCAGCACCATTTGAATTATTTGATGTAACTCCAAGCCATTGACAATATTGAGATTTTGCCATTCCTGTTAAATTTTCCCATGCTTTCTCCATAGCACAACCTCTATCCACATGTTTAATAGCTCCACAATTGAAACAGAAAATGGAAATCTCTCATATTTTATATCAATCCACCTTAACTCACCATCAAATCTAACCAATCTTTTTTTAGCTAAAGGTATAGTAATGTCCAGATTGACGCTTACTCTGAGATACTGTCAAGACTTCCCCTACTATGGACCCAATATGGTCCCCACCTTCAAAATCCATGAAAGCCGAAGGCATACCATGTAATTGAATCCAAAAATGCTCATGCGTCAAAATAAGCCCAGTAGGAGGTATAGTAGTAGAAATCCTTGAATCTAGATGAAGTTTTTGTCAAAAGACCATGGTCTACCATTAAGCACCTGTCTAAATCAACAATTTTTTGAAATTTCTACAAGAAATTTATTGTGCCCCACTTCATTAAAAAGTATCCATCCCTCTGGATTCAAATTTTAGCCATAGTTGAAAGCTTCCTTATTAATGTTTCGATTCATAAGTATAAGAATTATCAAGTAGTTTTGACATCTAACAACTGACCTTCTAATTTCTTTAGCTGTGAAGGATACCTCTTCTTTCTCTTTCTTTGTTAACGTGAATCCTTCCCATAGTTGATGTAATTCCTTTGCCATAGTTCACAATTTGCTTGTTAAGTTCCATTTGTTCTATCAAGAAACTGTTACCTTACTAAATTTAAAAAACTTTAACCACTGCCTTACCTTTTGAAAGAAAGAAAAGGCATCCATTTGCTCTCCAGAGACTTCAGCGTGATATCTATCGTTGATGCGTCCGTACATTATCCAATTAATCAACCATGAAAAAAATGATCTCTAAAAAAAATGTCAAGACCCATGTTGAAATTCATTTGTCGGGACAAGTAGCATTATTCATATTAAAATAATAATAAAAAAGCTTCACTTGTGTTTACGTAAAAGAGAATCCATTTATGATAGTAATGATTTTATTAATTTTTTTTAAAAAAATATAATTTTATACATTTAAAAAAAATGGTCATATTTAATTAGTAATAAAAAAAAATTTACTTATGAATAATAGAAAAATTATCCACTTGTAGATATTAGACAAAGCGCATTAGTAATTATTTTATTAATTTTTTTTAAAGTATAATTTTATATATTAAAAACAAATAATCATATTTAATTAATAATAAAGAAAAAAAAATTGTAATCTTCCAAAATTTCATTCTCTCTATTTTTTTCTCTCAATTATTAATTAAATATGATAATTTTTAAAAAAAAAATATATATAAAATTATACTTTAAAAAAAAAAATGTAACAAAATCATTACTAATGCCATTAGTCGAATTATCCACAACAAAGAGGATAAGCTTATCAACCAAAACCCAAATTAACTCCCAACTTTTTCGCGTTGGGCCCATTAGAAAGTTTGCCTGGCTAGTACAATCACTTTCTTCCCAAACAAACATAGTTTTTGTTTGTCTTCCTACTTCCTAGTCCAGTTCAGGTCCAAGAAAACACAAAACAGTTTGTAGAGCTTTCTCGCAGTAATATCTATTTATGCAACCACAAAAAAAAAAAAAAAAAAATACATACGATCATCCGGTATCTGAGAATTTATGAGACAAACCAAATCCACATCTACGTCAGATTCCAAAATTATCTAAAAGGAGTAATTATGTGCGATTTTGAGCTTGATCCCTGATTACCCATTTTGGAAGTTATCAAAAGGAACTCAGTGCCGGATAAATTTAGGGTATATTTTGGGCCCTTTAATCTGGTTTCCTGCTGATTCTTCTGTGTACCATTTGATTTGTGCAAGCAGTGTTATATTACACAGGTGTTCGTGAGCTCGCTCAGCTTCAGAATTCAATGGGTCGCTCCCGTGGGAATTTCCACTCTGCCGATGAGGACCCCACGCAAAGGTTGTTATATGCTTTCGAATAATTTCATTTTATAAGCTTAGTTCACATTTGAGCTTGCATTGTTAGTGGGAGTTTTCTTTTTTATCTTCTAGGATATGCATTCCGTTCCTTTCTTACTGTTTTATATTTTTAGGCTCAACATATAAGGGAATCGTAAAATGCTATATAGGATCAGTGATATTTATTGATGTGAAAGTCAAAAGAAAGGAATAAACATATGGGGTTATGTCTAATCTCGGATATTGCTAGTGGAAGCAGACTTATCCGCTGAAAGGGAGCAATAGACAGGGAACAAAAAAGGAGCCTTCTTGACAGTGTCTATTTCACTAAATAAAATAATCATAAGCTCTCCCTCTCCAGAAAAAAATCTTTTCTTAGTGGTATGTATTTTGGCATATGCCTATGTAGTATTATCCTCTGTTATTCGACTAAAGAAGATTCTGAAGTAGTTTTATTTATTTGCTCTGCTATGTTTCCTCTGAAGCTTTGTATGTTTGTATGGATGTGTCATATTACTTGTTTATTGGTTTTACATTTGGCACACTGGAGTTGTTTTTATTTTGAATATCAATTTTGGGCTTTGCAGATCAAGGAGAAAAAAAAATGCATCCAGTGGTGAAAATTCAGAATCTGCATCTGCAGGTACGTATTTGCCATCACATAGTTTCAAAAGTAAATTTTTATGGCATAATTTTTTTATGACTGAGCTGTTGCTCGGATCAGAATACATAGAACTGTTTCAGCTATTTTTCAAACCCAACCGCTACCCCACTTCTTTTCACGGTCCCGGGATGCATACATGCACACCTCCCTGCATAGCTATGTCATAACATGCAATAAACATTTAATGAGAAGCGTTTGTATGGGGCCTGCCCAAAAACCTCAACTACGTTAATGTTAGTTAGGTCATCTGATTTGTGCTTAAATTCAAATAATTAGCCAAAGCTTCAGCTGCCCGCCGACCTTCCTGAGTTCCTTCCAACTCCAGTAAGATTGGGCAGGGAGCCAGAGACGAAGAGTATCAAGGTGCATAGAGGTTTTGAAGGAGATAGAAATTGAGAGAAATGGGGATAGCGAGTACGGCTGGAGATTTGGCATTCAAGGCGTTCATAGCGGTTCTTAGCATCGCCACCATTTACCTAACCGTCACTTTCTCTGTCAACGTCTATAGAGGCCTTGCCTGGCACAATGCTCAACCCAGCAATACGGTGACTCAAAGTGAGGGGAATTGTGTAAGGGGTTTGCAGATCACGCAAGCTCAAAACCAGCTTGTAGTGATGCACAAAATATTAAAGGAGATGGAAATCAAACTTGTTGAGTTGAAGGTAGCAAATGCTTTTTTATCTACAAAATAGACTTGCTTTCAGTTGAAGGCAACATGGTCATAAAAAAACAAGCAAGATAGGCCAGAATCCTTTCATCAAAGATAAAGGAAAACAGACAATTGGATTTGGTCCTGTCCCTATAACCAAATCCAGGAGAGTGTGGGGGGTTAAAAGAAAAAATGGGCTATTTGAAGTGGGTTCTACGTTGGGTATCGGTGTTGAGACATCCGTAATGGAATGCCCTTCGCCACAGGTGATATAGGAAAGACTGATAGTCGGTATTACACTCTTGGTTAGCCTCGAAGAAACTATGGCTCCCATGTCAAAGTTGAAAGATAAGGGTGTAATGCTGAGGTTTGAAGGAGAAGTAGGGTCTGTTGAAGTTGCACAAATAGAGTCGCCATAGGTGAAGGGACTTGCTACCAATCATGAATCTCTAATGGAGAGTACCAATGGAGTTGTTGAGGAGGCGTTGGATTTGAATAAGTGTTTGTCGCTGGTGCCTTGTGAGGATGAATGCTTAGGACTTAGTGTTCTGCTGGGAACTATGTCGGGGAAAGATGTTGCCCCTTTGGTATTTCTTCCTCCATTAAACAATATAACTGGATCATCACCGGATTGGATTTTTCAAAAGGTTAATGAGATTCAGCATATCTAGGGATTGTCGCATAAAGGATGTGAAAATCAATTTAAAGAACTACTCACTACGATTGAGGCGAGCCGCTCGCATGATACCAAATCAAGTTTTAAGAAAAGTAGGGAGTTGAAGCGTTTTTCTTGGAGAATCAACTACGACACTATGAGTGGTAGCTCAAGTCAAGGGAAGACTAAAGGGAGGGCATTATGAAGATAGTCTCATAGAGGGGGTTTTGGGTGGAGTCTTAGTCTACGGAAAATAATGGGTTGGGGTTGAGGAGGGTGTTTTATTCCAACTTTTGCTTGATATATTTTGGGTAGTTTGTAACGGGCTTTTTGGGGCATTAGAAGCTCTCTAGAATGTGCTAGGTGTTTTCTTATATATATTCAGTGTACTTGGTTATCCCTATTGATATATATATATATATATTATATTTTACTTAAAAAAAAAAGTTAGGTCATTTGATCGAGATTCTGCCTTGGCACGGGCTTTTGTCATTTTTTTTTTTTAATTTTGTTGTGTCCTAGCTGATGGTGCCATATTGAGTTTGAGTACTGCCCACTATGGATATTTTGGCCTCAGGTCTTTGACTGAAATGGGGGAAGTTGAGAAGCCGGGGTAGACGGTGATGGATTTGGATGACTGAGGGTTGGGGAAGTTGGCAGTGAGGCTTGTGTGAGGCAGTGGTGGGTGGAAGGCAACGAAACTGGACTATGAACTTCTTTGCAAAAGAGGAAAAAAAATAGACAAAACAAACAAGAAGGGGTAACCTGGAGAAGGGAGGCCAATAAGGAGGGGGAGGTGAGGAAGGGGCAGATCTAGCCTCCAAGATAATGTTAAAATGAAATATAAAATAAGAGATGGGAGGGAGGGAGGGGAGGGGAGGGGAGGGGAAGGGAGGGGGGAGGGGGGGGGGGGGGGGGTGGGAACCTCTTCCCTGGCAGCTCACAGAGGGGATGGAAAACGCTCACAGTTGGAGGAGTGGGATGCTCTCGTGGGGAGAGAAAGAGAATAACATGGCACGCTGTTGAAAAATGATATAGGCATCATAAAGTTCTTCTTTGATATAGGATTTTTGAAACATGCATAATGTAGAAGCTGCTGTAACGATATGATGGTGCTGATGATTTGCTAATGAAAATGACATTGCTAGTACTTCCTGTTGCTGTCTTTATGCTTTTTACCTATTTTTCTTTCCAATCTTTACGGTTCTTCTCCTTGCATGTCTGTGTTTTCTTTTCTCTTTATTTCTTTTGAGTTAGGTCAAGGAGCAAGTGAAGGGAAAAGGGCTTTATACCACTGCAATTATTGCAACAAAGACATTACGGGGAAGATCCGAATCAAATGTGCCGTATGCCCTGATTTTGATCTATGTATAGAATGTTTTTCTGTTGGAGCTGAGGTGACACCTCATAAGAGCAATCACCCTTACAGGGTTATGGTTAGTACGATTAATAAAATACTTTTCCATTGGTACCTTGTACACTGAGTTTTGCATGGTGTTAAGTTATTATAGAGGCTGTTATTCAAATTATTATGATGAGGGTGTGACTTCGGGCCTGTTTCATTACATGCCTGTTTCAGCATGATAATTGATAATACAGACTCAGAATAAAAGAATGAGAGCCCATAAATTGTGCTTATGCTTTTATGTGTTTTCATTTCAACAGGACAATTTATCTTTCCCTCTTATTTGCGCTGACTGGAATGCAGATGATGAAATACTGCTGCTAGAGGTACTTTCCATCCTGGTTTAATCCCTTCATAGAGTTGACGGATCCTAATTTTTTTTTATTTTTATCAGCAACTGTAGTACCTGGATTATTTTGACTTGTTTTGAAAACATTCTTATTTCAGGGAATTGAAATGTATGGCTTGGGTAATTGGGCAGAAATTGCTGAGCATGTGGGGACAAAGAGTAAAGAAAACTGTATAGAGCACTATACAAATGTATATATGAGCTCCCCATACTTCCCTCTTCCGGTATGACATTTCAAACAAAATGATTTTTCTTCTGAATTGCAACTTGTTAGAAGAGTAAGTCGTGGAACATAATTTTTTTAGGACATGTCTCATGTTGTTGGAAAAAATAGAAAAGAGCTTCTTGCTATGGCTAAAGGACACAGTGAGGACAAGAAAGGTGTGTAACTGTTATCATCTTTATGATAACTCTCTAATTATTTTTCTTGGGTTTATCATATTTATGCAATAGTCAAGAAAAATTATCATCATGTTTCTAGATGTAGGCAGCTGATGCCTGGATAATTAAGGTCATAGCCTTATGATTATAGAATAATTGTAACTGAAGCTGTAACTTCACTTAATAAAATTTTCTTATTAACTAAAAAAAGAAAAAGCTGAAACACTTTTCTTGACCTGGTTGACCTATCTCACCCAGTAAAGTAAAAGAGTCAATTTGTAGTGAATTGGGAAGAAGTTTGCTTGATTGAGATTATTTTATTCCTTTAGTGATGAGCTATTGCTGGTGACTATACAGGATTTCCCATGCTCGGGGAGCTTAATTTGAAGGAAGAATCTCCTTTTTCTCCTTCAAGGGTCAAGTATGCTATCATTCTCTTTCATGGATGCAATATAAAATTTAGTTGAGATGCCTTCCTGTATGATTTTTATTAATTTACTCAGAGTTGAAGATTCACATAAAGGTGGTTCCTCTGGACGCTTATTGTCTAGCTTAAGTGCTGGTGAGGCAAAAAATATAACCCCGACTACTTTGGTATGCTTTATCTAACAGTTCATTTAATTAAAAATTGGCATATGATCCCTGGATGCTGGGCCTTTGTTTTCTTATGCATCAGAGGTGGAATCTGGGGTCCGCTCTAGTGGCTCAATTGCAGCATCAACAGCCGCTAACAAGAAGGCATCTAACATGGCCCAGGTTAAAGATGGAAATGGTGTTGTTAAATTGGAAGGTGTGAGACACTATACAGATGGCAAATGGTTGATAGTTGTGTATATCTTTTTGTCAATTTATGATTTCTATTAATATTTATATAGCCAAAGGATTTCTGAGTGTATGCAGCTGACAGAATCGCATTTTGTTGTTTGTTGGCATCTGTTACATTCTATGGATCTACTTTTCCATTTACTACAAGGTTGAAAGCTTGGGTGGTGCATTCATAATCTATATGTTTATGATAAAACAACAGGATATAAAGTATGTACATTTATGTTCTTGCCAGATCCCCAAGCAGATAGGAGCTTTGGAGGGAAGAAACCAAACTCTTCTGGGAATAAGGGTCCTTCTTTAGTTGAGTCGAGTGGCTATAACCCCAAAAGACATGAGTTTGATCCTGAGTATGATAATGATGCCGAACAGTTATTGGCTGAGATGGAATTTAAGGATACAGACACAGAAGATGAACGTGAGCTGAAGTTGCGAGTGTTGCGTATCTATTCAAAGAGGTATGTGGTCTTAATAATTTGATTTTCACGCTTATCAGAACTATATATTGAAACTCATAAAGTCAAAACTTCAAGTGTCACACCATCTTATCGTAATGTACAGATGGAAACAAACATAAAGGAGAATGAGAATTGAGATATTATCATTAATAAAGTCATTATGAAGACAGAATGACCCTTTTTTGCAGAACCTCTAGTAGGCTACAAATATTTTTTTTTCTGACAAGCCTTACCCTTCAAATCTTATGCAAGCTTTCATTCTTTGGAGGTTTTATTTACACTATTTAATAATATAGTATATGCCTGCTAGTTTGTACTTAAATATTTTTTATAAGTTAGTTCATACTTAATATGTTTACTCACTCACTTTCTCTCTCTATCTGCATTGCTGTTAATATAAATTTGTTGGCAGGCTTGATGAGAGAAAGCGGAGGAAGGATTTCATACTAGAAAGAAGTTTGTTATATCCAAATTCTTTCGAGAAGGACTTATCACCCGAAGAGAGGGCAATCTGTCGGCATTATGATGTCTTCATGCGTTTTCATACCAAAGAAGAGCATGAGGATTTGCTTCAGACTGTTATTTCAGAGCATCGGACACTAAAAAGAATTCAAGAACTTAAGGTGTGATGAATGGCTAGCTCCATAGGCTTCTAGATGGGTCTATAGAAAATACGCATGGTTTTGTCCAAAATCATTTATATGCTATTCCCAAATTATTCCTTTATTAAACAAGCATACCTCTTGGGATTTTATTCTCAAAAGTTCTACGTGTTATACCATGCTCACATACTTGCACACAAATGCAATAATTTGAAGAATGCCTCATTCTGACATGAACTGTGATGATGCTTCATTTATAAGTTTTCCGTGCAAGGTTTTTATTTTCTTTTATTTTTCAGGAAGCCCGAGCTGCTGGTTGCCGCACTTCAGCCGAGGCTAATAGATACCTTGAACTGAAAAGGAAAAGGGAATCTGAAGAAAGTGCTCGTAGAACAAAGGAAAGTGCTCAGATTGGTCCAAGCAGTCAGGCTGGTCCAAACACGTTCATGGGTTCGGAGTCTGTTGGCAAGGAGTTGAATTCCAGACCCGTAGGACAGGCTGCATCAAGCTCTGTGAATGATTTGGATATAGGAGGCTCTCATGGGGCAGATCTATTGTCTGAAAGTGTTAGTATCCGGTCCCAACCTCCTAATTCTTACTCAAGAAAGGGCACCTTTCTGATAGTTTGCCATACTTTAAAAAATTTACTGCCAACTAAGAAAAATCATTGACATCACCCTACTTCCATGTATTGACAGGAGAAACGGCTATGCAGCGAGATTCGGCTACCCCCACCTCTTTATCTTAAGGTGCAAGAAGTGATGTCAATCGAAATAATCAATGGTAATGTTACCAAGAGATCTGATGCCCATCACCTTTTCAAGCTTGAACCTAGCAAAGTTGATAGGGTTTATGACATTCTTGTGAAAAAGGGGATTGCTCAGCCTTGAAACCATCTCACGCGTTATATTTCAAAAGTAATTTATTCCATTTCTGTAACTTTTTTCTCCTGGAAGTTAAAAGCATGCTATATCTTTGCGTGGGCTATTCTTAAATAATTTAGGAAATGTGTACCTATTCAGATTGAGTTGAGTTGTGTTACAGAAGGGAAGACCTTTCTTCACCATAATGTGGCCCGACAGCTACATATTTTAGAGTTATCATGTCTACGATCTCTTCTCTCTCTATATATATTTGAGACTTGTGAAAAATAGTATCTTGATTGGCAGAGAAATAGGCATAAAGCAATCCGAATCCGCAGGCAAATAACGAATAAAATTGATGAAACTTTGTGAACAACGCCAATGGAATTTGGGATTCTTGGATATTTGAGACGCCAAATCTATATTAACCATACAGGGATTCGAAATGATCTAGTCGTGTTGCAATCTCATTACTAGTCAGCTATGAGCTGGGAACTAGAGGCAACCGGATCTGCGTTGTGACAATTGCATTCCGATCACATTTTTTTTATTGGCCCCGGAAGTTCAAAATAGCATCCTGATTAAATCCGAAGATACATAAGTCCTCAATTAGGAATTTCTCGCAAGTGTACTTCATTTAATTCAAGAAAAATAATCTTCTAGTCCAATAGCCCCTAAAGATTATTTACATTTACTTACTAGAGAGAGAGAGAGAGAGAGAGAGATCAAAATTGGTTACACAGCACGTCCTTTCAATTTCTTTAAGAAAATAAAATAAGCTTTACAGTTGAAACCACAAAACTATACTTCAGAGATTAGAAGTATATGGTGGAAGGGACAGCCAGAACTTGCTTCAACAATGGTAGCACGCCTGGGAGTGCAATCTGACTGAATAAAAACTACAACTCTCTAACCTGACATACTAGCCTTAAAACTTAATTACAAATAAAAATTCTATTTCCATCCGACAATGTTAAAAACCTGCAAAAAAAATTGCTGTACATTTGCCAATTCTCCAGAAGTTTAGTACTTGAGATTCTCCTATACCAAAAGTCATGCAACTACTTTACACGAATAAGGAACCCTACTTTAGAGATCCTTGATTGACGTCAAGACTCTTCACCTAAGACATAACACTATGTTAACTGTTCTTGGGCTTCAGCTGCTGACATCTCTGGTTGGCAAAATCAAGATGACCATTAGCATTGTTATTTTCTTTTACATCACCATTGGCATTCTTATTACCATTTTCATCCTCACAAAGCTGCCTTGTTGAATCAATACGTTTCGTTTTTCCTTGGAGGTCATCTGATATGGCTAAATCAGGTACTTCTTGTTGGTGTTCTCCAACTGTTTCAAGTTTGGGAATTGTGTAAACTTTGGCCTCCAACAATGTAGTGCCACACCCAGATGCTTCAGTCATGGCAGAAGACACTGCGGGCTTCAAGCCAGGACAAACATTTTCACTTAAATAACTGAGTATGTCAGGCTTCCCCTTTATATCAACCCATTTGTTTTCTACCCAATCTCTGGATGTTCGAAAGTCCTCTCTCTGTAGCTTCAGACACTTGTGTTCGCCTAAGATGAAAGTGCAAGTCATATCACTACCCCATAACAACTGATGTGCATAACCCAGACACAACATCGTCCATTAACTTATGAGAGCAGCTCATTTTGCCAAGTGCTCACGATACAATATCACAAGAATGATTTTAACTTAAGTGCGTCGGATACTACTACATTAGAACATACCAGGGATGTAAACATGCAAGCTGTCATTTCCAGATGCGTCGACTCCAATTATAACACCTTCCCACCAGCCATCATTCCACCATGCATCAACTGCTGTACCAACCTCGAACTTACACTGGATTAGATCTTCAGGAGGGGTTGGCCGAATTGTCAGGCGGCCAGAACATCTCGTGCTGAATTTATCAGGAGCTGCAACTCTAGCAGCAGGGACCCATTCCTAGATATTTGCAACACTGTCAAAAGTTCTATTTTCTTTCTAGGTTAGTTATTAATAAAAAATGAAACACATGCACATGCTGAAAAATTTATGGGATCATGGGCCATTTGCTCAGGTTGTACAGCCCAGGCATTGGCTGCAGTACTGTTTCTATGACTGCACAAGTTATAGAACTAATCAATATGGCATGCAACATTAGCAACCTAATTAAATACCATTCAAGTAAAGTAATCAAGCTTCTATGCGGTTTATATTGGAGGCAGGGTCCAATAGAAAAATCTACTGTCCCAGATATTTGTCTCTGCCACAGCCTTTCATTCCCTTCTTTTGTTCAAAGTCAAAGCCATGGAAAATTCAAAAGTTAAATTCTGGCCGCATTTGCATACCTCTAGATTGCCATATCCATCTGCATCCTGTACATCATCATATTGAACTTTGAGATGCTTCTGAGATGCCCGCAAGACCTTACACCTAAACCAGCAGCCTCGAATGCCGCTATCTTGACAGAGCAGTTCTATCTTGTCATCAACCTTAAAAGAAAGAGGACATCGGGATTCAACAATCTTTTTTCCCATTGTTTTCCTTGAAAATCTCAATTTCAACTTGGGGAGCTCTGGTTCACACTTTGTTATCTGATTTCCAGGGAATGAGTTTCTGGCACCAGAAGCACCAGTTTCAAGTCCTTGATGCCCCTTGTAACTTCTATTCCTCTTAGTAACCATCCTCAAAGGATCTTCATGTGCTAACTCTTCCTCATCTTCAATATGCAATGTAGGGCGTTTCAGTTTTTGCTTGGAGACAAGGAAACCATCTATGGAAGAGAGGATTGCTTGATTAGAATACCCATGCAATTTAGGAAGAGTGAAGGGCTTGATCATATTGTTCTTAAACTGCCTAAAGCACACATGGATTCCAGATGAAGAACCAGGTGCAATAGCAGCCACACATTTCTCATAATGCTTAGGAGTCAAAACTATTGCGGGACCGTCAACAGACTCAGCACTTATCACCTGAACATGGGGTGTGATGAAAACTTCTCTTGGGTGGGGATTCAGTTGAGGAATTACACCCTTGACTTCTTTATTGTGGTGAAACCACCGCACTTTTACCTTTTTGAGTCCTTTTCCGTCTTCATACATATCTTCCAAGTAACCAAGATACTGATTTCCTTCTTCAGCCATAATAAATACAAATGAATGGACCTGAACATAAAGGAAAAAAAATAAAAAAAAGGATGAAGAAGAAGATTACTTGTGAATTTGAACACGAGCAAAAGCACTATAAATATAGAAGCATCAAGGAATGTGTTGATGCTTACAGCTATAGTAGTTTTGTTCCTGCAAAAAGCTGGGTAGTGCTTTAGATGTTTGGCACAGTTCCAAGCAACACCAGACCATACAATCTCTGAATCTTGAACTCTCAATTTCCTTGCCACCTAGATTTACAATGAAGAATTCAAAATTTTGATACTGTAGATTAAACAAATAAAAAAACTAAATCTTAGAAGCAGATAACAAACTACAGTAAATGGATACCATATGATCTGGAATGTAAGTTTGACGAGTGCAGAATCCAGCCATCGACACTTCAAAAGATCCTAAAGCTTGCCTTGAGTCAATCATAGGAGAATCTGTTAACAAACATGCTAAAATTATTTTTGAAAATTTTCCTTCAAAACCAGAAGGCAGGTTTCATTTCGACATAATTCACCTAAGACTTCTGTTTATACAAGTATAATTCATCTTAGACTAATTTTATGACATCCAATTAAGGAATATGTAAACAGAAACACATGATAAGAAGACCACGCACAAATCTAAATGTGATGCCTGAAAGTAGTTAAAAATTAGGCATATTTCAAATTAAAAAGGATCAAACCATTGAATGCTAATCCATTAATTACTGGCATGTGGCAAAGGTAAATGAGTCTAGGTGCAACCCAAGATCCAAACGGGCCAATTTGAATCCATTAATTGTTTTTGGTTTGGTTTCAACAGATTTGAATAATGAATAATGTCTGGTTTAATCATGCAGGGTATCGATGACCTTACTCAGGACTAAACCCTCTATCTATGAGTAGTGTTAGACAAGCGGGTGTTGCTCATAACTTTTAAAAGTGATCCTGTAATTCCCATCCCAATGATACATGACACCTGGGTTAAGAGTGATGGAAGCAGACTTTCAGTACAATAGCCTATAGTGGCCCAATCAATGAAGTGAATGAGAAATATACTGGAACTGCTTATTGAATACTTATGAGCATTACCTAATTTCTTTTGGTGACATCCCAAAAGCTTACTCGGCCAATATTGGTTCCGTTATTATATTTGGTAATTACTTCTACAAGCTAAACAGGAAATTAGCAAAATTAAAGAAAGGTTTTTCTGTTTTGTTCCACCAACAAAAACCTCATATGTCCATACAATGACCATCACACTAATTTAATTTCCTAATTGGTAGTTGCTCATGTTAATCAACATTAAAAGAAAAACAGAAGAAAATAAAATTTAATTTCCGGGACTAAAAAGTCCAGATATGAATGTTAACCCCATAATAGATCCTAGATATATGGCATTTTGCCAAAACTTTTAAATACTGAAATCTAAGATTTGACAGGTAGAAAAAATGCCAGCATAATTAGCATGAAGAAAGGTGCGATACAGTTGAGGCTTTAATTGAGAATGCTAAAAAAACATTGGAATTATAGATTGCGGGGAAAATGGTAGGATCTGCAATAATCACAAAAAATTAGAAAGAAATTATGGAAAGCATAAAAATAAAATTGACAGATGAGAGATTTCAGGTTCGATACAGTACTTCTTCATTGTCACTGTCCCAAGATCATATCGAAAAACTCATAGCATCTCTCAATCAAGTGGACAAATTGGGTTTGTAAATATCAAAGAAGAAGACAAGGATGTGGTGGAAAGAGCTTATGGAAGTACAGAGACACGTAACCACAGCCTCTCATATATGGAAAGATGGTGAATAACTGGCTCTCTCTCTCTCTTTCTCTCTCTCTCAATAAATACATTTTTTTATAACGGGGAACTTCGGAAGCTGCAAACTCAGCATGTTTTCTTGTATATAACCAGCTGAGCCCTCTATCTCTCCCAATAAATATATATTTTTATGGCGAGGAACTTCGGAAACTCTCTCTCTCTCTCTCTCTCTCTATAGCTTATGAAAATATAGAGACACGTAGCAATAGCTTTTAAATATCAATGAAGTTGCAACAAAATAGATACATCTTCCCTTAAAATTAAATTTTCTTAGACTTCCAACCCTTGACCCTGAAACGTGACATACAACTTCTCCGAAAACAGAAATTTCCACTACATGATTCCGCATTATAAATGAGGTTCATTTCAATCTTCTAATCCAAAATCAAATGAATAATAAGAGTCTTGATGAAAAAGAATGCTGAATTACCATATGGTCCATAACCATAAATTACTTCCACTTGGACTAGCTAACCAAATCTAATTATAAACTTCAGACCAACAATGAAACTACTACTGCCAATATTTAGTCATGGAACATAGTTACTACTTCTAGAATGCTTACCATGCCAGTAGAAATCATACCTAAATAGAAATATCTGCTATGGTGGATTTAAACGAAAGAATCGAAGCAAAATCTACCATTAAAAGTGCAAAAGGAGCAATCCAAAGTACCCAGGATGTATATAAGTGATTCACCTACCAAGAAAGCTAAAAAGAGACAAGAGAATACTGTAAATTTGGAATTTGCTGCGGCAACGCTATATGGAATAAATCTTAATAAATGTAATCCTATTTATTGAACATAGGGTTTAAGAGTAAAGATATAGCTGGAATGAATCCCAAAGATGGACAATATTAGACCGATATTAACAAAAGGTCAGTAAGACAGCAACACATAATCACAACTGCACTATCACAGGAACTCGCTCCCAAACACAAACTCATGAACACGCATGCAATCACTGTCCTAAACACCACATCCTCAATGCCAGTCTTCTCATATGTTGAAATTTATGCGTACACAACATGTTGAGCAATGATTTTTGTCAGCTTTCAAGTTAAGTTTTGAGCAAATGAAATAATGTATTATGCTATCATTTATTTTATTCATTTGCATTGAGTTGAATACATACTTGAAATATCTGAGTACGGCACACGATGCCTTGAGACCAATGATGTGAGCCATTCAACCACCTCTCTTCTCGCCCGCCATTTCGTGCCCGCATTGACGGATTTCTCAAAACCGGGCAACGCCATAAACGCATCTGAGACTACATATGTCATGTGCCTAACACTCCTCTCAGTCCCAACAACAGCAAGGACTGAACCACCTGACACATCCTTGAGATAAAAATGAATCATACGGTTACCACGCTCATGACATTCGATGCGCTCCTCCCATTCCACAAAATTATGATTATCCACAGACATCCTGATTACCACGAAAATCCTCAAGGAGCCCCTTATACCACATTCAGCTGAAAAGGCTCTATTCCAACAACAAGCCCGTCGGCAAAGAGTAAAAACAACCAAACCCAGTTCACAAAACCCTCAGATGGGACGGCACTTTCCTTCTCAAAAGAATCAATTTCCAGTCAAGGTAAATCGAAGCCCGACAGATTAGAAGAAACCCAATTGAAAAAAGCTGACTGCGTCTCAATATCTAGGACAAGAAAACACAATATATTTTCTCAGACTGCTTGCTCTATCCCTGAAACGAACGGCCGCATTAACTGGAAAAAGGGGGGGTCAAAAAGGAAAAAAAGAGGCAGGTTGTTCTACATTTAGTAACAAAGCCAAGAAGGAAAGAAGGTGAACGAACCGAAAATGGGTTTCAAACGGTTGAAAGCACAGACACAGAAGAGTAAAGTTTGAACTTTGGTTGAAGAGTTTTACCTTGTACCAGTAATGTCTCTATGGAAGTCACAGGAGAGAGAGAGAGAGAGAGAGAGAGAGAGAGTCAGGGTTTTGCTGCAGAATTTGTGAGCCGTGGGGAAGCAGGACTAGGGAGACCGAAACATCTGGTGACGGTGAGGCGGAGGTAAGAGGCGACGGCACAAAAGGAATTATGGATAACAAGTAGGGATATCCTTGTACCCTGTCAAGTCCTGCAGCATAGCTGACTGTACACGTGGTCATGTTAATCCATTCATTTAACCTAATTATTATTATTTTGACCCTTAACTAACGACGTCGTATGTCTGTTCATATGTCGTTATATAGGTAGTAACGACGTCGTATGTACATCTATTTGTGACATTGTTGATATGATAAATAAATGTATTACTGATAAAACTCATAAAAATTCCAAAGTTAGTTTTTTGATAAAGTTGTTTCTAATCAATTATACTAATTTATTAAGTATTTAAAATTTCAAAATTAGGTTTTTGATAAAGTTATGTCTAATTAAGAACTTTTGCATGAGATCTTCTACTTCCTTCGTTGCACCAGTGCTTCAATTTCACACCCTCGATGTTTTTAAATTGAAACCACACCATATCCAAAACACTCTATAAATCCTCCCACTTCAACTCTACATTAAAAAACTAAGACTTCTACCATGCAGGTATGGTCAAATCTATCTCAATTTTTTTTTCAAATTAATTATTTATAGGATCTGCCGACGTGATCTCAGGACAAAATGTTTTTTTTCTTTTTTCTTAAGGACAGTTTTTGTGTCATCAACTAAATATTTACCACATTAGTATATCTTAAAAAAAAATTCATGGGAAAAGGTAATATTTATTATAATAACTTTATATAAAGAGTTAAAACATATTTTAATTTACTTCATGTATTTAAACACATAAAATCTCAATCTATTATATACATTCAAATACATCTCAGATTCTCAATAGAACCCCTAAGGACAATATTATTCATAAATTGACTTAAATCATCTAAAATCATCTCAATATTCAAATGCAGCCTATATCATCCTGAACAATCCAAGCACATGATAGCTGTAAAATGTTTCCATTTTAGTGAATTTGTCCCTCAAACAAGCCATGAATATAAGTCTTATGTCGAATCATGTAAATATGCTTCCTTCTCTATATACATTTATTGCATTTATTTTTTATTCGCTGCTATGATTATATATAGGGACACCCTGTCACTTCTTTGGACTACCGTCGTGGGTTTTAGACAATACCGATCAGGGCTTAAATCGCTAATGTAAATTGAAGAACTCTTTCTCCCATTTCGACTTGTGGGACGATTCTCGTCCTTAACAATAACTAGTGCCTAATCTTAGAATTTGTACCCAAATGCCAAAGTCCCTCGAAGGAGGATCCTATGCAAGATTTGTGATACTAGGAGTTATTTCTTTTTGGTTGATGTTGTTTCTTACAAGGATGGATGACTAGGGATATAACCGATTCTATTCGGTCCAATTTTACACTAATTTCATGCTATAAGGTGTTTAGACAAGAGCCTCAAATGGAAGAGTTTTGGGATGGACAATGTTAAAAGGTATGCTCTCTATGCTCTCACAATCAGAGAATGTGCTATTTAAGCAATCTTCTTGCCTATTTTGGAGTTATTGAAGAATCTAATTTCCACATTTCTCATTCTAACCATCTTGGCGGGAGGTGTTTTCATAGTTTCTAATGTGCCTTCTACTATGGTTGGTGTTTAAGATTTCACTTACGATTATGGACATTAGACTGTAACTTTATATCAATAGGTGTTTTGTTCCCTTTCCAAATTAACAAGTAGAACATGCTTTTATTTAAGCAATATCAATCCTTAAGACTTGGCCTTCAAGTGTAAAGTAATTTTACTTCCTTCATGGAAATGGAGATGGATGACGTGATACTTCCATTTTTTTATTTTGAAAACTGATTCATCATTGTATTAATGGCAAAAATGCAAAGAAATATTAACAAGTCAACATTACATAGACTTCTTATATAGAACAATGGACATAATCTGCATTAGACCATTTTTAATCCATATCAACTCATCCTCATTCATCAAAGCCAAATTTGCTAATTGATGTGCAACTAAATTAGCCTTTCTATGGACAAGTTGTACTTTCCATCCAAGCCAAGTCCCCATGAAGTTTTGAATATAAAAAATTAGAGAGCTAGAGTCTGCATTTGAAGCCTCAAAACTGTCTACAACATTCAAAACAACCTGAAAATCCTCTTCAAAAATAACTCTTGAGCATCCCAGATCATTACAAATTTCCATAACTTTTCTCAGAGCCATACGTTCTACATTTATTGCTTTCAAACATGGATTTATATTGGAGCAAACACAAGCCATAATTTCTCCTTGATCATGCCGAACATCTGGTTTGAGAAAAGTTATATTAGAGCATACACAAGTCAGAGAGAGAAAGAGAGAGGCTTTAAGAAGAGTCAGAGTTTTGTTGCAGAGTTTGTAAACCGTGGGGAGGCAGGACTTATGGAGGCCAAACATCTGGTGATGGTGGGGTGGAGGTAAGAGGAGAGGGCACAAAAGGAATTATGGAAAACAAGTAGGGATATCCTTATTATACCCTACCAAGTCCTTTAGCATACTGTACACGTGGTCATGTAATACATTCAATTTTTTTTTGATAGGTTGTAATCCATTAATTTAATTAAGCTAGTTATTGTTGTTTTGACCTTTACCTAACGATGTCGTATGCCTACTCATATGTCATATGTCATTATATATGTAGGCAGTAACGACGTCGTATGTCATTACCATCTCAAGTAATTCTAACATCTATTTGTGACATTGTTGATATGATAAATATATGTATTACAGATAAAAGTTATAAAATTCTAAAACTAAGTTTTTGATAAATTATATCTAATTAATTATACTATGATTGTCTAAGTTCCCTCTCTCTCTCTCTCTCTCTCTGATGATTTCAAAGGCAATTTCTACTCGTATCTCTCTCATGAGCCAAAGAGATAGATTCGTCGCAGGGTGTGAGAGCCTTGACTCCCTTCTCCCTTTCTCCCTTCATCCTTTCCCCTTCAGCCATCTATCTTGGTTTGTGTTGTTTCTGTGTTAGTTTTTCATTTCAAGCACTGGATAGTAGATTAGGTGTTTTATGGTGGCCAACGATAACCATACACCCCACTGAGGATTTTGTTAGGCGCCAATCTATCAATTGGTCAAAAGTTTTTTCATAAGAAGTGGTACGTGTTCCACACGCATGAGTTGTCTTACACGCATGTATTTCATGTGCCTCCTCATAGAGGCTCCTGTTATAGCCATGTGTGGCATTTTTGGGCACTCCCAGCATGGTTGTCTTGTTTTGTGTTTCAATGTTTTGTGTTTGGTCTTCTTTTTCTATTTCATGTTTATTTGTGTTGTTGTTGGGGTTAGGTAATAATAAAAAGGAAAAGACTATTTCTTTTGGTTGTCGCACTCATTCTTTAGAGAATGATGGTATTGATTCTCTCTCCTCCTTTGAAAAATGGTGATGTTGATTTCCTCTTCCTTTCTAGAGGGTGGTAGTTGTTTATCTCTATTTACAGAGTGTCATACTTTTACTCAAATCAAGATTGAATTCTCTATACATTTTGTCATTTAAGAGGGAATAGAAGTTAAGATAACGCCCGTCGCAAAGAAATTTGTGTGTGAGGGTGTTCCAAACAGTTGAGTAGTTTGGCTTGTAACTCGGATTTTCCTAGTATTTATTAGTCACAGCTGTAATTTTGATTTGTTGGAATAAGTATTTAAGAAATCCGACGTGATCTTACTCAAAATATATTATATTATAATTTATTAAGTATTTAATATTATTCTATAAATTAACTATAGAATTATTTATCAATTTCTCTTTCGCTCTGGCTATTAAAATTCGGATTACAAAATTCTTAATGGTCTAAATCTGAGTTACTCTACAATCAAGATCCATACAAAAAAGGTACAATCAATTGTTTAGAAGCAAAGTTGAATTTATGAATTGTTTGGAAAACATATCTTATTCTATCTTAAATTTTTTATAATTTTCTTTTTAAATTGTAAGGGGAGGCCCTTCCAAGAAAAGAGGGCCTAGGCCCAGAGAGAGACGGGCTTGGGCCATAAGCAAGGAAGGAGCCATTAGAAAGATAGGGCCCCAACCCAGATGTGGCACGCCCGACCTATCGATGAGTAAACCCAATCGAATAGAAGAAGGCGTTCGACCTAGGAGGTCAGCCCCATAATAGAAATGCCTTATAACTGATGGGATGGAAACGACACTTGTGCATTGCATCAAATGAAGATCAACTAAGAGAGCATGCTACACTCAATGCTAGTTAGGCTAGATGCATCTTGCATTGAATGCGGGCTAGAATCTCGAGTACCTAGCGGCGGAAAACAACTTATTGGAGTGGCTCAAACAAGACTAGGGCTGCAAACGATCAGAGTTATATGTGAACAATTTAAGCTCGGTTCGTATAAATTCGAGTCAGATTCGATTAATTTAATAAATGAGTTGTTCGCGATCATTAATATTGGTTTAAATATTAAATGAGCTAAATTCATATAATCTCGACTCGACTAGGTTTAATTTCATGAACAAAATTTGTATAAACCCGACTCGACTTATTTAAGACTCATCATAATACTTGTAATATTTCTATATATATAATATATATACTCTTACATATATTCTTACGTATATTTTTTCATCATATATATTTTATGTATTATATATATTATCGTTGATACTATGTATCAGTAATATATTTGGTTGCTTTATGTATAAAAGGTGATGAAATAAAAATGTTGAGAATATAGTTCACAAAATAACTATTGAGTCAAATGTTTATAAACAGTAACCAACTCTAATTTGATTACAACACTTTCTTATTTAATTTATTTTGATTATTTGACCATATTTAATATCACTAGTAAGAGGCACATGTGCGCAATAAAATATACAAATCTATTATAATAAATATTTACATTTTCATATGCTCTTATAAAAATATAATTATTATATAGCATTCATCTAAAATAATTATTAAGTATAACACAAAAATGAATGTATGAAAAAAAAAATCAATCTGATGAAAAATAAATTGGAAGTTAGAGAAATTTTTTCAGTCAAAAAAAGACTTTTCTTTCAATGTCATTTGTTAAGTGGAAATAGTTTTGTTAAATTATTTAAACCATAGTAAAAATGACCAATTGCAAACAATTTTATTATTTTTTTTTCTAAAAAAAGTCATTATTAATTTATGTCATTTCTGAAAGACACTACAAGAAATAATAAAATTTTACATGTGGAGGATTTTTTTGCAACTTTCCTCTAAACTCTCTCGATGAGATAGAATAGGTGGAACACTTGAGTCTTGGTGCTCGAAGAGTGACTGAGGGTATACTTTCACTTAATCTAGTTGATTAAGGTGGAAGAATTGAAGAATTGGAAGTGCAATGGGATCAATTTTGTTTTACGGAGGATGATAATTCGGTAATTGAGATCGAAGTTGTTGATTTGAGTGAAATTGCGAAGAAAGGGGAAAGGTGTCTAGTGAGTAAGTTGTGGTCTAATTGTCGTGTAAGGAAGGAGGTAATAAGATCTATTATGGCGAAAATTTGGAAAGTTGATAATTTTTTCAATTTCCAGGAAATTAGTGAGAATATATTTGTGATTACTTTTGCCTATTTGGAGGATAAGAAGAGAGTTCTTGGAGGGAGACCTTGGCTCTTTGGCAACTATCTACTAGTTCTTAAACCTCTTGATAGTTTAATTCATCCTTTGTAGATGAATTTTGATAATGAGGTTTTCTAGCTACAATTGTATAATTTCCTGTTTGCGTGTATGGATCGGGAGATTGGAAGGCAAATTGGAAGTTTGATAGGTGTGGTTTAAGATGTGGATGTTAGGAAGGATGGATCTGGTTTGGGAGGGATAATGAGAGTTAAAGTTGAATTGAACCTTAACAAAGCTATTGCTCAAGGAAGAATAGTTAATTTGTAGGTGAAAAAAGCACTGGATATCATTGAAAAATGAGAAATTGCCAAGGATTTGCTTTAATTGTGGAATGATCATTCATGGATGGAATGGATTCTTGAACTCAAATACAGGAGAAACATTAAAGTAATATGGAAAATGGCTTCAAGCTAGTTATCCTGGGGGTAGGAAGAATGATATTCCAACTGATCAGAGAACAATTCTTAGTATGAGCAAAGAAGAGGTTCATGATAATGAGACTGGAAGGAAGGCTGGTAAATCTTCTTTTTCTGGTTCTATCCAAAGTGAGGAATTGGGATCAAAATATTTAAATGATGAAGAAGGAGAGGAGAGGAAGGCTATAGTGATCACATCTTGCTGCCTTTATAGAATGAAGATGTTGATTCTGATTGGTTTACCAAGTGTTTGACAAAAGGTCTCAAGCTGTGGAAAATGATAATTTAAACTTTTCCAAAAGAGTTTGTACAAGGAGTAGTAGATCTTAGGGGAGACTGAAATAAAGAAGGCTAATAATCAATTGGCAGCTCTGAAGCAATATGATTCTAAAAGTAGCACTGTGAAGGGGATGAATTGTAAAGGTAAGTGGAAGCACAGGGCCAAGAATATAGGTAATGCTACTAATTCTGTATTGCCTGGTAGAAGTAAACGTTGCCTACAACTTGTTTATGAGTTAATAGATGTAAATGATGTTTTTGTTAAGAAAGAAAGGATGGATGGTGATGAGGAGTTGTTCTTTAAGGGATTGGCGGAGGCTAGTTTCCAACCCTACCTAATATTATGAAAATCATAAGCTGAAATTTTTGAGAACTTGGAAACCCTCGGACAATTCAATATCTTTACCTTATGGTGAATGATAAGAAGCCAAGTATAGTTTTCCTGGTGGAAACAAAGCTACTAACAAGGAGTTTTGAGGGTATTAAAAGAAAGTTGGGATTTGGTGGTTGTTTTATGGTGGATGCTAGAGGGAGTAGCGGGCGCTTGGCTCTTCTATGGAGTCAAGTTCTTAACATTGAAGTAATTAATTTTACTCAACACCATATTAATGCCTTTTTTATGAATGTTGATGATGAGAAAAGATGGGTGTTGATTGGTTTTTATGGTCACCTCAAGGCCTCTAAAAGAAGTTTCACTTGGAGATTGTTGTCTAGTCTGAAACCTGTAAGGGAGCAAGGGTGGTGTGTGATTGGAGATTTTAATGAGATTGTTTCTCAATCTAGAAAGGTGGAGAAAAAGGAAAGACCTGAGCTTTAAATGGAGATTTTCAAAAAATGTTTAAAGGATAATAACTTGTATGACCTTGGATGGCAGGGTATTAAATATACATGGTCTAATAAGCGTTGTGCTAATACATTTACAAAGGAGAGGCTTGATAAGGCTGTTGCTAATCCTTTATGGGTGGAGCTGTTCAGAAAGGGTAGCGGAGACTCTAATAGCCAAACAATTTGATCATAAGCTAATTTCGTTGACAATGTTTGAGCAAATGAATGTTGTAAGGACTAAAAGAAGATTGTTCCAATTTGAGGCTAAGTGGACTTTGGGGGATGAGGGTGGGAGAATTGTGAGAGTTGCCTAGGAAAAAAATACAAAGGTAGAAAGTTTATTAAAGAAGGTACACGGGAAGTTGAGTAAGTGCAGAGGTGATTTGCTTAGATGGAATTCTAGAAGAGCTAGTGATGGGGAGAAGGAGATATTGAGATTGATTGAAAAATGGAAAAAAAAAACAAGAAATTGAAAGGTCTCATAATGCTGTTGTTGTGAGAGATTTGCAAAAGGAGTTGAGATTAATACTTGAAAAAGAAGATTTGAAGTGGAAGCAAAGTGCTAAGCGAAAATGATATAAGCTTGGAGACAAGAATACTAGGCTTTTTCATGAATGCGCTAGTCAGAGAAGAAGAAAGAATTGTACTCAAGAGATTCTAGATGCCCAAAGAAATAGTCTCAAAGAATAGAAAGGGATTGATGAGGTATTTCCCAAATACTTCAACAATCTATTTTGTTCTTCAAAGCCCTCAGCAAATGAATTAGAAGTGGATTGAATGGAGTAGAAAGGAAGGGTTGGGAGTATGGCATTGGAGTTGGATATTTCTAAGACCTATGATAGAATTGAATGGTGTTATTTGGAGGATATTATAAGGAAACTTGGCTTTGGGGAAGTGTGGATAAAACTAGTTATGGAGTGTGTTACTTCTGTGACTTACTCTGTGTTAATGAATGGGTAACCATGCAATATTATAAAGCCTTCAAGATGTATACGCCAAGGTAATTCAATCTCCTTTTTTTTGTTTACACTATGTGTTGAGGGACTAAGTTCCCTTGTTGAAATGACTAAAAGAAATGGAGATATAAAGGGTGTTTTTGTAAGCAGATGAGGTATAAGAGTAAACCATTTACTCTTTGCTGACAATTTTGTTATTTTTTGGAAGAGCCAAACTGTTTGAATGGATTAAAATAGAAGAACTATTGAGCACCTATGAGAGGGCCTCAGTTCAATGCTTAAATAAGTAGAAAACTACCATATTTCTTAACTCAAATACACCTATGATAGTAAGAAGTCAAATCCAAATAAGGGCTAGAGTTGCAATCTGTGGCAATTTTGAGAGGTACCTTGGTCTACCTTCCATTATTGGTAGATCAAAGTATAATACATTTAAAAGTTTAAAGGAGAGAGTTTGAAATAAGGTGAATAGTTGGAAGAATATTTTTCTTTCACAGGCAGGAAAGGAAACATTGTTGAAGGCTGTTGGTTAGGCGTTACCAACTTATTCAATGAGTATTTTTATGCTCTTAAGAAGGCCGTGTAAGGAGATTGCTGCTGTTATGACAAGATTTTGGTGGAGACACATGCAAAATGATAAAAGAATTCATTGGACAAGCTGTACAAAGATGGGAGATTCAAAGAAGAAAGGTGGATTGGGCTTTAAAGAGCTTGAAAGCTTCAATAAAACCATGTTGGTTAAACAAACTTGGCGGATATTGAATAATCCTTACTCTTTGATAGCAAGGGCTATGAAGGAGAATTTTTCAAAAGAGGAAACCTACAGGAAGCCAGATTGGGGTATGGGTCTTCATTAATTTAGAGGAGCTTATGGTCTTCAATTGATTTAGTTAAGCCTAGTATGATATGGAGGGTTGGGAGTAGCAGTAACATCAAAATATGATAAGATAGATGGATACCTTCATCTTCCTTTCATATGGTGCAATCCTAAGTGTAGATCTTAGATAAAGATGCCTATGTGAAGCAACTTATTAATGAGGATATTGGCCAATGGAAAAGACTTTTAATTGATGATGTTTTCAGTATTGAAGATGCTAAGGCTATTTACAGCATTCCGCTTAACAAATTTGGGGCTGAGGATAAATTAGATGGGGGTACACTCAAAATGACTTGTTTTCGGTTACAAGTGCTTACCATCTTCAACACTCAAATTTAAGGGCTACAAATGGTGAAAGTTCAACCATGATTGATGATGAATTTTGTTGGAAATCGATATGAAAGTTGAAGGTGCAGTTAAGCAATTTTTGTGAAAAGCTTGACATGATTTGTTGTCTATTAGACTTAATTTGGCCAAGAAGAGAATAGTTGATGATAAGTTGTGTCCTATATGTAAGAGGGAGGAGGAGTAGTCTACTATCTATACATTGTGGTGTTGCCAACTTGCTTCTGATGTTTGGGCAGATGTTACCAACCTAGTCCATAAGTAGAATTGTGTGGCAGGGAAATTTATGGATTTGTGGAAACAATTTAACCTTTGTTTGGAAGAGGAGAAGATTGGTTTTGTTGCTTATACTATGAGAAGATTATGGCTGAGAAGGAATTCTTTTATTTTTAAAAAGAAGTTTGAAAGTCCAAGTGCTTTATTTTGTGTTGCCAAGTAGGTTTATGAGAATTACAAAGATTCTAATGCTTGCTCTAAGCCTACACAAATTGATAGAAGTTTGGCAAAGTGGAAGAAACCTGAGGCTTTAGTCCTTAAAGCTAATTGGGATGCTGTCATTGATGCTAAAAAGAAGAGGATTAGGTTTGTAGTTATCATTAGAGATTTAGAAGGGGAGATAATTGCTTGTATGTGTTCTATGTTGCCAATTGTTGTGAAGTCTGCTATGGCAGAAGCATTTCATCGAGGAGAGCTATGACTTTGTGTATGGAGTTGGGACTCTCAAAGGTAATATTTGAAGGTGATTCTTTGGTGATTGTTGATGATACAAATGAGAAAGCTGAAATTGGGGTAGAGTATGATGTTATTGTTGAAGACACCAGAAAGATGCTTGTTAATAATGTGAATTAGAGTGTATAGTTTACTCATAGGGAAGCTAACAACATAGCTCATTTACTGACAAAAATGGCTATTAATTGTAATGAGAAAATTGTGTGGATTGAAGAGGGCTCTCCACAAATAAAGAATTCCGTATTGAGGGAGAAATATTGTACTGATTGATTGTTGATAATATGAAGGGCCCAGCCTATGTGTTGAAGCCCAGCCCTTTAAACCCCTCCCAAAACTACTTCATTTTGGGGTTTGGATCACAAAACCCTATGTCCATCTTATTTTCCCCTCCCCCTCTTTATGCCGCATGACATCTTCGTCTCCTTTACATTTTCATTTCTTTTTCTCACTTCTCCGCTCTAGTGCTGCCACCAATCGTGAGCTGCTCCCACTGTCTCATCGCCACCACTACCACTACACAATGTGGTTGTACCTCCTGTTGTATTTTCCCCTCGCCTTCTCTACACTGCACGTCATCTCCATCTCCTTTCTCCATTTTCATTTTTCTCTTGCTTCAACCTCTCTGTTGAAGCTTTGGCTTTTCTTTGTTGCAATTAATTTATGCATTGTTTACTCTCTTTTATTGTTGCATGCTTCTCTGATGGGGTTTAGCGAGGCTGCCTTCCAGTTTGGGCATTGGGTTTCAATAAAAATAGAGTATTCTGTTGGGCAATATAATTACTTGCAAAAATTAAATATACTATCCAAGGAAATAACTAAAATGATTAAATAGACAAAAAATGATCAAAGCAGGACATAAAAGATTTTACATGGAAAAACCTTCTAGTGTAGAGGAAAAAAATCACGGGGTAACTCCGATTAAATCTACTATAATAAAATAGAGTTTATAATACCCAAATTTATATCCAAAACTTGAATTTGAACAAATTGAAAGATACAAAAATCAACAATCTCTAAGAAAACAATAATCTCACTCCAAACCACTAATTTGATAATGCCTATGAGACCCCTTCTTTGAATACTATAACTCACTAAAATATCCAAAAAGTACCTCTTAGGCTGATTTGGATTGAGAGTTTAGATCATCTTAACTCATCTCATCTCAGTCTCATCATTACACTTTCCCAAATTCATATACAAAATATAATAAACAACTCAATTTTTTCAAATCTTAATTCAACATTTTCAAATTCTAAAACAATAATAATATTAAAAAATAATATTTTATTTAACTTTCAAAACTCATCTCAATTTATCTCATCTTATCTCTCAATTCAAACGAGATCTAGAGAAATCCCCAATTTAATCTGTGTAGAAAAATACCTGTGTGAAATCCACACTTAAAAAAGAATTTTTTCTCTTTTTCACTTGTTGCATGCACAACCTCTCTCTCTCATTTTTTTCTTTTGTTTTTGTTACTTTTCCACTCACATGGTCGTATGTCCTCTCATAGACAACATATGCTTTTGCAAATAAAAGTAAAACTCTAATGGGCTTAAGTGACCTCATAAACTGCCATATTGGGGTGGATCCACTTAACAATCACCCCCTCCAGCCCATCATAAGAGGAGATTATAATTTAATATCTCAGTTAGAGTCCATGCCAATTGATCCGCACAAAGTTTCAGTTCTCTATGATAACAACATTTGTCATTATATCAGCTAGGTTCTTCTTTGTGTGAATCTTTTTCAGCAGTAATAATTGTTCCACAACTACCTGACATAGCCAATGGTATCTCACATCAATGTGCTTTATATGTGAATGATATGTGATATTTTTACTCAAATCTAGTGCACTTTGACTATCACAATGGACTACATATTTAACTTGCCTCAAACCTAAATCTTAGCAAAACCATTTCATCTATAGTATTTCTTTCGTTCTTTTAGTTGTTGCAATATGCTTAGTTTCAGTAGTAGATAAGACAACACACTTATGCAATTTTGATTGCCATGATACATCATCCCCTGCAAAAGTAACCAAGTATCCTGAAGTTGATTTTCTATCATCAAAATCACCGACCATATCTATATCTGTATAACCCTCCAAAATTGGTTCTGAGCCACCAAAAGTCAAGCACATCTTCGAGGCACTCGTCAATTATCTGAAAATCCAATTCATTACTTGCCAATGCTCTTTACTAGGATTAACTAGAAACCTGCTGACAACTCCCACTACATAAGCAATATCTGGGTATGTGCAAACCATAATGTACATCAAGCTCCCAATTGCAAAAGGGTAAGGAACGTCTACCATGTTATCTTTCTCTTTCTCGATATAAGGACAAGTCTTCTTACTTATTTGAAATGACCACCAAGAGGAGTGCTGATAGGTTTAGCATGCTTCATATTGAACCTCTCTAGGATCCGCTGAATATACTTCTCTTGTGATATCTACAACTTCTTAGTTTTTCTATCACGAACAATCTCAATACTTAGAATCTGGCGTGCTAGGCAATGGTCTTTTATGTCAAATGACTTAAACAACTCTACTTTCAAACTCTGAACCAACTGTACATCTTGTCCAACTATCAATATATCATTTACATATATTAGAAGAATAATGACTTTACCATCAAGAAACCTTTTAACATACACACAATGATCTGCCTTTGTTCTGGTATATCCATGACCCATCATGAATGAGTCAAACTTCTTATACCACTATCTTAGAGCCTATTTCAACCCATATAGACATTTTTTCAATTTGCAAATCATGTGCTCCTTCCTTTTAACTTCAAATCCTTCTAGTTGAACTATGTAAATCTCTTCCTCCAAGTCAACATGGAGAAAAGTGGTCTTTACATCTAACTGCTCAAGCTCAAGATCCAAGCTAGCTACAAAACCCAACACAACTCTAATGAAACTCATCTTGACAACTAGAGAGAATATTTCATCAAAATCTATTACCTTCTTTGGATTGAAGCCTTTTACCACCAATCAAGCTTTGTGCTTTACTAGCTTTCTACCATCACTCTTACACTTGAATACCCATTTGTTTCCTAAAGCCTTTTTGTCTTTAGGGAGCTTCATTAACTCATAAGTGTTATTCTTATGTAAAGAATTCATCTCTTCCTGCATAGCATTCATCCACTTCTGCGGTTCCTTATGAGTTTTCACTTCTTGAAAGCTTTCTGGCTCCCTCTCAATAGTAATCAAAATATAATCTGACTTAAGACATCTAGTTGATGGATGATGCTCTCTCTAACTGGAGGTTCTCGATGAATAGACTGCCCTCTTGGTCAATACCCTATGTGCCAATTGTATCATTCTCATCAATTACTGATGGCTCATAACTCTAATCTGCTAGCTCATAAATCTGATATTCAACTTGTATCTTTTCCCCATTAGTGGCACTCTTTGGAGACAAAGAGATAGGTGTAAGGTTAGAAACACCTTCAACTGCTTGTCTCGGCTTCTTTGTTTTCTCAAAATCTGTCAATGTCTAATTTTTTATGAAAACCACATCTCTGCTTTTGATGATTTTCTTTTTCTTTGGATCCCACAACTTGTAGCCAAATTCTAAATCTCCATAGCCAACAAATATATAGGGAGTGGCCTTATCATCAAGCTTAGCACGTTGTTCCTTTGGCACGTGTGTAAATGTCTTGTACCCAAATACCTTCAAGTGAGAGTAAGACACATCCTTTCCAGTCCACACTTTTTTTTGGAACCTCGAATCCAAAAGGAACTGATGGAGATCGGTTGATTAGGTAGCATGTAGTACGAACCTGTCAATCATTCAAAGAGGCATAGTGGTGGAAACTCTTAATAATTTGCGCATCAAATCACCACACCTTGTGGGCAAGGTGTCTTAGAGGAGGAGGGATTTTTCATACACTATTGGAGATAAAGGAAGGATGTGATCTTGAAGAGCATGAGTTCGTCGACTAGGGTTCGAGTACGAGAGGCAAGACGGCTAAGGCATTGCAATAAGAGGAGCGAGAATGATCTGGTTCCATTGTGTATGAGTAGTAGTTGGGCCAAATGGACCAAGAGGCTTTACATTACTTGCACCTGTAACAAAGGTCAGACCTTAGTGGGTTAGACTTTAGTTTCCTTGTGTAATTGTTACTTTTTGTGTGTAGAGTCATGGGCCAAGCCTTTCTTTATTACTGGCCTTTATTCATCAGTGGTTTAGTGTTAGCTCGTGTATTTGGGCAAGCGGTTACATTTGACCATAAATAAGTAAAGGCGGTGCATTTAGAGAATTATCTAGAACATTTTGGAATCTTGTAATTGGAGGAAATCTGCCCTCGAAGTCAAATAGTGTAATTAGAAGTCAAATACCATACGCAACCTTCAGTTTATGTTCCACTCTATCTCTCTCTCATCTATCAAACTATTATAAAGTAGTAACAGTTTAGCCTCAATCCTACACTCATGTCTAACACTTGGTTTAAAGATCTACAAGAAGATTTCGAGTCTTTGAGGAGGATTAATTGAGAATCAGGCCAAGCACCATGATTCTCAACACACTTCTTTGGCCGCTGAAATGTAGATTATGAGTAAGCAGATAGAGTATTTGATGCAGAAATTTTCCTCATTAGCTGAGAACCTGCAGTAAGGCAATAATTCAAAATTAGATGAGGAGTATCAGGAAATTAATCAGAAAAATCAGATCAACAATCAGCAAGGTGAGATTCTTCCTAGCACTGTTCAAGTGGAATTTCCTGTGTTTAATAGCTCATATCCGCAAGGTTGGATCTATAAAGCCAATCATTTTTTTAAATTTCATAATACTCCTGCTCAACATTGATTGAAATTAGGTTCTTTTCATGTTGAGGGAAAGACGTTGGTTTGATTCCAAGATATGGATGAGTTTGCTGTATTACTGAAATGGGAGAATTTTGTGAAGGCTTTATTACTTAGGTTTGGTCCTAGTAGCTATGACGATCCTATGGAGTAGCTTACTAGGTTAAGGCAATCAGGAACTGTGGAGGAGTTTAAAGCTTATTTTGAATTTTTGTCTAATCAAGTTAAAGGCTTATCTGAATCCTGTAAATCGAGTTATTTTTTGAGTGGCCTAAGGGATGATATATGTTTACCAGTGCGTATGTTCAATCCTAATACTTTGTTGATTGCTTATGGCTTGGCTAAGATTCAAGAGGAAAATATTGTCTTACATAAGAATTTTCCTACCAAACCATACAATTTACCATACACATAATCAACATCCTTCAAATTTCAACCATCTTACCATTCTTCACCAACTAACTACCAGCCAATCTAAAGCAATTATTCCTGTCCAAAAAATTTCACAAAGTCAAATGAGAGAACGTAGAGCTAAAGGTTTGTATTATCACTATGATTCTAAGTGGAGTCTTGGCCATAAATGCCATAGTCCTAAGCTCTTTCTGATTGAAGAGGTGGAAGATGATCAGGAGGTTAAGAAGCAAGTTTCTGCTTTGATTCCAGACACTGAAAATCTCTTGGATTTATCTAGCTTTAGCAAGTTTCCAGATATTTCTTTACATGCCACTTCAGACTTCCTAGATTCAAATACAATGTAGGTGATAGGAAGAATTGACAATCATTGGGTTACAATACTCATTGATTCGGGAAGTACTAACAATTTGCTAATTTCTACCATCCTTCAACAAGTTTCACTTCCAATGGTTATACTCGACAATGTGAGGGTTAGGATTGCTAATGGAGCTATAGTGAACACCTCAGGAAAATTTTTGGGAGTTAAACTCCACATTCAAGGGGAAATTTTTGTTGTAGGCTCGTTTGTGTTAGAGCTAGTTGGCTGGGATATGGTGTTGGAGATTCAATGGTTACAACACCTAGAAACTATTTTGTAGAATTTCCAAGACTTAACAATGCAGTTCGCTCACCGTAGAAAAACTATATAGTTGAGGGGATTATATACAGCTTCATGGGTGGAACAAACCTCGATTTGTAAGGCAAAACCTCAGAAACACGTTTTGGGCTCTCGGATTGACAATTTTTTTTTTTTGAGTTTTTGATGGCAAAGACAAAGCTATTTGAAACTTTATGTGCCTACCTCGCTCAAATTCAAGATTAACTGTTTTCCTATGCCAAATTTGACCAAAAAATGCAATGGGGTTGGAAGTATACCTCAAGCGACGGACCTATTCCAAACTCTTTAAAAACACTAAAAAAATACCTTCCCACCTCTTGTTGCCATCAGTTTCCCATATTCATGGATGGATTTTCAATTTTCGGCTGAACGAGAAACTAGATCAGTTTCATGCTTTTCTTCCAACATGGTCAACCAATGTTAAAAAAGACATTTTTACACAAGAGCTTGAAGATTTTTACCTGGGGATTGAAGAAGCTCAAGAATCAGACGGTGGTCGAACCCGTCAATCATTTGAAGAGGCACTGTGGTGGAAACCCTCAATAATTTGTGCATCGGATCACCACACCTTATGGGCAAGGTGTCTTAGAGGAGGAGGGATTTGTCATTCACCGTTGGAGATGAAGGAAGGATGTGATCTTGAAGAGCATGAGTTTGTCGGCTAGGGTTCGAGTACAAGAGGCAAGACGGTTAAGGCATTGCAATAAGAGGAGCAGGAATGACCTAGTTGCATTGTGTATGAGTAGTAGTTGGGCCAAATGGGCCAAGAGCCTTTACATTACTTGCACCTATAATAAAGCTCAGACCTTAGTGGATCAGACTTTAGTTTCCTTGTGTAATTGTTACTTTTTGTGTGTAGTTAGTCATGGGCCAAGCCTTTCTTTATTATTGGCCTTTATTCATCAGTGGTTTAATGTTAGCCCGTGTATTTGGGCAATCGGTTACATTTGACCATAAATAAGCATAGGCAATGCATTTAGAGAATTATCTAGAACATTTTGGAATCTTGTAATTGGAGGAAATCTGCCCTTGAAGTCAAATAGTGTAATTAGAAGTCAAATACCATACACAACCTTCAGTTTACGTTCCACTCTATCTATCTCTCATCTACCAAACTATTACATCTCATCATTTGTATTCTTTTGATTCTTCTCTTCTTTCTATTTATTTTTCCAAGCCTTGCAATGTTTCTTTATATGACCCTCTTTGTCATAGTAAAAATATTTGACATATCCTCCTGTTTTTGACTGACTTTTGTAATTACTACGTTCCTTAGGACCTTTACTCTTACTCCTTCCCTTATTCTTTATAACAAAAGCCTGTGCATCATTCCTACCCAGATATTTTATTCTTATTTCTTCATTAAGCAAGCTGTTTTTAACTAAAGTAAGTTTAAACACACCATTCGGAGCATAGTTACTAAGTGATATCACTACAGCTCCCAACTGCTAGGCAATGAATTCAGAAGTAATAATGTTTGTATCTCATCATCTATTACTATTTTCATTGTGGTCAATTGATTTACTAAGATTTGGAATTCACTCAAATGCTCAGCAACAAATTTTCTCTGTATCAGCTTTAAATTCACAAACTTTCTAATAGCAAAAGCTTTATTTTAAGTTGTCTTCCTCTCATAGAGACCCTTTAATTTTTCTCAAAATGCTATGGCCATTTGTATCTTAAGATATATGATAGAATACATTAAGATCAACCCACTGACTAATATATCCAACAATTTTCTTATTCATTTGCATCTAGTCACTATCACTCATACTGCTTGCACTAGCACCTTCAATAGATTCATGTAAATCCTTATAATAAAAGATATTTTCCATCATTGGCATCCAAATAGAATAATTTGAAGTTGATAATTTAATCATGATACTCGAAGTATTCTCTATTTAATTTTATAAGTTCACCACATCCACATAATAAACTTGGGCTCTTGATACCACTTGTTGGGTAATATAATTAATTGTAAAAATGAAATAAACTATCCAAGCAAATAACTAGTATGATTAAACAGACAAAAAAATAATCAAAGCAGGAGAACCCCAACTGTAAGTTAACTGGTAGGTGGAAAAGAAGGCTAGAGGAATTGTAATAATATTATTATTATTATCTTAAAATACGTTTTTATGATAAGGTTTAGATTTAAATTGTTTTTTTTTTATTCCTTATCAACAATTCCATATACCTTTAAAATTTCAAATTTTATAAAGACTCCTAATTGGAAAACCAATTCAGGATCTACTCTAAATTCAAACCCATCTCATTATCAAGTTCAAACTCTAGTCAAACCTCAATCGTTATCAAAATACATTCATTGTAGTTGAATCATAACCGATTCTACATAGTAGAACAACTCTCAAAAGCCCTATATGAGAAACCGACCCCAACTTTTTTAAACTGTAGTCTTAATCTTCTAGTATATCACGTAAACTCCTCCCTTTTCACCTACATATACTACTTACTTTTAATTCATTTGCATGAATAAAAGAAAAATCCAAACCTCAACTAACTGCAGCCCTCTACACGCACAACCATCATCCCACATCCAACAATCCATGTTTTCCAGCCACTGCAAAGCCCCATCTCCATGCAATGAAAGCCACCAACCAACACAAATAAACACTAACCCGTAGCTGCCTTGACTGCACGCCTCCAACACTAGCCTTCATGTTGCCATCACAAACCACCCACTACACCAGATATCACCAAGCAAGCAACCCCTGTTTAGCCTATAAAAAACAGAGCAGCAAGTGCTTACCGATGCTAGCCACGTCTCTCGACAGACACCGCCCATCCGCCTCTAAAACTGTTGAGAAATGCCACCATCGCCTAGTAGTCCAGCCACGATCAACCACCTCCTCTCATGCTACATAAACCGAACCCTCCCACGAAGTGCAACCTCAAGGCCTCCCCTCAACCACTGCATCGTCCCATGCACAACCAGTGCAAAACGTCGCTTGCACCTGTAGTAAACCATCGCTTGTCCCCTGTTTTTGGCCCTTAAAATAGAGCTCTTGTTCTCCTGTGTGCCACTGTCTCCCCAAACCGAGGCTCTCTTCTCACCAAAAACATCACTCCAGTGCCTAGAAACTGTCAAACAGACGTTTCCCTTCACCATGGTGAGTTGTGCTTGTAGGGACCAAGGTCTCCACCGCTTTCTCATTCTCCCATCTCCTTTGCCCTTACATAGTGCGCTCCATCACCCTTCTTAGAGGACCCATTTGCCGCTAGTCACTCCCTCCAACGAAGCCTAGAGCCGTCATGCATCCTCTCATTCGATAAGCTCTCTGGTTTCGCCGAACTTCCCCTACTTGAGTCCCTTTGGTGTGCATTTCAATCCATCGAGCCACTACCGTAAGCCTTTAGGCTTTAAATGTCCCGTTTCCTTGTTGCTATTTGAGAAACAATTTTCTTTAATTAATTGGGCTTATTTTTTTAAATGGATTTGTATTTTAAAATTTATTATAAGCCCAAAAGAATTATTTCTTGCAAGTATGAAGGTTTTTAAAGTGCTTTTAAAATATATATTTTACAAATTATTCATTTATAATTTTATGGAAGTAAAAGAATACGACACGATTATTTTAGAAAATTAATGACGCTTAGCATCTCGTATAAGTTATGAGTTACGACGTGAATTTGAAAGCAGCGCTAGGAGGTAAGTAACATAATGATATTTTCACGCATGTACGGTAAACATAATTTATAAAATTATTATGTATGTATGGCCATCATTTGGAAACTCAGTTTTATGTACCCAGTCATGAAAAATTATGAAAGTCATGCATGATTTACGAAAAGTTTATGCATTAAAATATTTATGAAATATCATGATTTTATGCATTAAATTTATTTATGAAAAGTCATGATTTTATGTGAGAGTGCATAAGTTATTTATGAAAGATCATGAATTCATGTGAGGAATCATGTATCACGATATGTTATGAAAGTATGCGATTTTCTTTTAAATCTATGTTATGATAAGTATGCAATTATGATAAGATATGTAAGTGACCTATGTATGATATGAAGTCGGTATCTATGTATGGGCATATTGTATTGCCAGGTCGTACATACTGGTGATACACTTAGTATGTCTTTCTTATGTATGGATTTCACAACTCGCAGCTGCAGGCGAAATCAGAATCTTTTTAGATTCGCTAACCCTAACTCACGGGGGTCAATAGTGAGTAACGGCCTATGATACGAAACGATATGATATGATAAGCAAGATCATGTTTTTATGAAAAATCTCAAGTTTTCAGCATTTATAAAAAGATCACGTTCAGCATTTATGAAAAATTCATGTTCATGTTATTATGTATGTATCTATGAGTATGCATGTTTTGAGAGAACCAGTGAGTATTATTTTTACCGTATGATGTATTATTTATTGAGTATTCGACTCATTTTATTTTCATTTCTATATTTCTATGTTTTTTTTTAAAAATCATCACAGGTGATGAAGATACACACTTGGCAGTATTTGATTCAGAAAGGCGATGCAGAGATCTAGACAGTGTATCAAATTTAATTTATGATCTTTAGTGAATAAAATATTTATATTTTTTTTTTGTAAACACATGAGATTTCAACATTTTATTTTAAGCAAATGCTTCCACTGACTCTCTTTCAGTTTTATAAAGACTATTTCATTTATTTAAAAACATTCGTATCTGGTGCGTTTTTATAAAGAAAAGTTTTAGTAGCACACTGACTCCCTAAAATATTTTCAAAATGCTATATTCGGGAGCGGGGTATTACAATAATTCAATGCAGTCGACCCACTATAAGATATTTCTACCAATATTGAGCACCCAGGTTCAAAGATGAAAGGATGCACTAAAAAGCTCATCAAACCTAAGAAACTAAGGTGCCAGGAAGATGATCTTGCAAACCAAGAATATAGAGCAGTGGCTAGTTCCCAACCCTATCAACCCTAATGAGTATCCTCATATGGAATTGTCAAGGGTTTGAGAACCCACCCTCGAACTATTTGTATCCTTAGGAAACCCACTAAGGAAAAGTGCCCCCTTTTGGTCTTTCTTGTGGAAACCAAAAGTAACAAAAATAAGATGGAAGAAGTAAGAAGAGCCCTGAACTTTAAGGGGTGTTTTTCAGTAGATAGTATTGATCTTAGTGGAGGCATTGCTCTATTATGGAAGAATTCATGGCAACTTAGAATTTTTAATTTTACTAGATGGCACATTTTAGCAGAGATTCAAAGCACAACAGACAGTCCTACATGGCACTTTAATGGCTTTTACGGGCACCCAGAACCAAGCAAGAGAAAAGGCAGCTGGAAACTGTTAAAGATGTTAAAATTTGACCCTTCAATCCCCTAGATTTGTGCAGGGGATTTCAATGAAATCCTCTTTCAGAAGGAAAAATTTGGTGGACCCCCCAGGCCCTATAAACAGATTGAGATTTTCAGGTAGGCTATAGAAGAGTGTGGCATCAAGGACCTTAAGCATAGTAAACAAGATTTTAGTTGGGCTAATAATAGACAAGGAAAAGCCTTCAGCAAGGAAAAGATCGATAGAGCTCTAGCAAATCATAAATAGTATGATATCTTCAAGTCAGCTCTTTGTACTGTCATGCTAGCCATCAAATCTGACCACTCCCTTCTAATAGTTGAGCTACAACCAAATACTAGTGGCAGGAGCAGAAAATCACTAGTTTTCAGATATGAAATAGCTTGGGAACTTAAAAAGGAAAATAGTGACATCATCGAGAAGGCTTGGAACCAAGGGGTTTTAAGGGGGAACCTAGCAAGATCACTCAGAACAATACTTGAGATCTACCAAAGAAACCTGACTGGTTGGCACCAACAATGTAAAAAGGGGAAAAACCAGGAGATAAATGCTGACCTTGGGAAAATTAATGAACTACAAGACAAAGGTGAAGGTCCCCCCATCTAGCATAAATGAAAGCATTACAAGAAAAAAGTGGAATTTCTCTTGATGAGAAGGATATGAAATGGAGACAAAGGGTAAAACAACACTGGCTAAGAAGTGGGGGTAGAAATACCCAATTCTTCCACAAGCAAGTTGACCAAAGGAGGAAGATCAATTTCATTGCATCCATTACTTACACCAGAGGTCGTGTATTCCATGGCCAACATTAGATAAAAGAATGTTTTATATGTTCTTTCTATTCTCTATTTTCTTCCTCTAAACCTTCTAATATTGAGACTTGCTTGGATGCTCTAACCCTTAAAATTACCATTGAGATGTATGAGACTTTTATGAAACTTTTTAATGCTGATGAGGTCCATGATGCAGTGTTCCAAATGAATCCACTGGGGTCTCCTAGCCTTGATGGATTACCATTGAGATGTATGAGACTCTCTGTTGCCTATGAGATACTATATGAGATACTACATACCATGACTTCTAGATTGAAGGGGAAGACAAGTTCTATGGCCCTTAAACTTGATATGAGCAAGACATATGACATGGTTGAGTGGAGCTTTGTGGAAGTTGTAATGGCTAAGCTTGGGTTCCCACCTCACTAGTCTAACCTTATACAAAATGCCTTACCTTTGTCACCTATTCAATTCTTGTCAATGGGGAGCCTCAACAAAATTTCAAACCATTTAGGGGTATCTGATAAGGGGACCCCATCTCCCCTTATATTTTTATTCTATGTACTGAGGTCCTCTTAGTCATTTTACATAGGGTAGAACTAAAAGAAAAACTTTATAGTGTTCCCATTGGGAGGCAGCCCACAAAAATCAGTCATCTCTTTTTTACAGATAACAGTCTCTTGTTTTGTCAAGCTTCTCGAAAGGAACTTTCATCTATCATCAATATCCTTGATATTTATGAAAAGGCTTCAGGTCAGATTCTAAACAAAGATAAATATACCATTTTCTTTAGTAGGAATACTGTGCAAAACACTGAAGACCAAATCCTCCATATAATTGGCATTAAGTCTACTGATTCCTTTGAAAGATACCTAGGCCTTCTTGCCATCATTGGAAGATGGATCCCATCCATGCAAACCTTTTCTGTCCTAGCCACTAAGGATAGTGATTGTTGGTGTGATAAATTCAGTGATGTAATTAACCATGACTAAAAAAGATAGAAGGAAGACTTGTTGATGGAAATGGTATCTGGAAAGGAAGTGGTGGCTATTAAACTAATTCCCATCAGTTTGAGGGGGAGTATGGACAAGCTGCTTTGGCAACACTCTACTAATGGTATCTACAACGTCAAGGAGTGGGTATCACTTCCAAAGACGGAGACAGAATTTTTTTTTGGGGGGGGGGGGGGGGGAGTAATAAGGCTATGTGGAGAGGAATTTGGAAGTTAAACGTTGAACATGCAATAAAATCCTTCATTTGGAAGGCTTGTAGTGAAGCCCTTCCTACTTTAGCAAACTTGAGAAGAAGAAAAGTATGTGCCCTTTTTGTAAAGTGGAACATGAAATTTTAGGCCATGTTTTATGGGGCTGTCCAGTTGTAAAGGATGTTTGGAACCAGGGGAACATTAAGGTCTGAAAAATGACAATGCATGATAATTTGTTTCTGAATATTTGGATTTTGCTAACCTAGACTCCCAAGCATGTAGAAATGGAGGAAACAACAATCGTAGCAAGAGCAATATGAAATAGAAGAAATGAGGTAATACATGGCAAGGAGTTTACCCATCCTACCTCACGGACCCACAAAGCATAGAAGTCCCAACAATTTTTCACAGTAGGCAACACTCCAAGGCAGATTAGCAGTAGGCAAACCAGAGAAACCAGAAGTGAACCAAACCACCTAGTGATACCTTCAAAGCAAATTGGCATGTAGCTCTAAGACCAGACTTAGTGAGGATTGGGGTGGAGGTAATAGTCAGGGACTGCAATGGCCAAGTTGTGGGAACCCTAAGGGCCTTCAAGACCTGGCACTAGAATTGTTTTCTATGCATAAGCACATGGAATGCTCATAGAAGCAATTTTTTACAAAGAATTGGGGCTGCACAAAGTCATTTTAGAAGGAGATTCGCTTCAAGTCATTAACCAGTTGAAAAATCAGTCTCCAAACCAGAGCTTGGGCGGCCTTCTCATTGAAGATGCCAAAAATATTCTGAATCATTTTAGAGAATCAAACAAGGTGGCTCATACCCTGCACCAACATGTTGTTTTATTTTTAGAAGACTTATTTGATATAGAAGAATGTTTTGATTGTATTCTATCTATTGCAACTTCTGAATAGTGTTGATTGGTAATAATGAAATCAATTCTCATCTCAAAAAAAAAAAAAAAGAAACCACCTATCTAGATTTATTGTCGGCAGAAACGTACGGCAGAGCAGGGCTAGTTTAATGATAAGGTCATTGTCTAAGGCTATATTTTATGCAAGGATTTCAAAAATAAAAGTTTGGTGTTTTCTTTTTAAGTCTTTTTTGAAAAAAAAAATATTTAATTAAATAAATATTAAATATTTTTTATATATATTTTTCAATATGTGCAAAGCCCCATAATACTAAATTTATTATTTAATACAATGAATTACTTATATTTTTAAAGATGTTTTTTAAGATCTTGCTAAATTGAGGCACAATGCCTCAATTTACATTGAGGTCTCATTTTAAGTTGTTGTATTAAACATAAATTCAAAATATTTTAAATAAAATCTCATTTTATTGAAAGTTTTAAAAATATTTTATATAATAATTTATATTCTATTATATTATAATTACAATTGATTTACTTAAATTTTGCCTTAAACTTCAATTCATATGGAGTTGCCCATGCGGAAGAGCATCTCCCTAGCTAGGTCACTATGATTTTACTAATAAAAAATGATAAACATCTAACTATTACACAAATGTAAAAAATTATTTAAGAATAACATTAGTTCATGTGTGTTTGGATTCAATATATATATATTATTGTGAAATTGTGATATAATTATCATGCATTACTCTTTTTAGTACCGTATTATAAGGAAACTGATTATTCATGATCAATAATTTTCTGTTAAAATGATTACTTCCTATTAAATAATTCTATTTTTATAACAAATAATTATATTTACTGTGTTATGAAATTTAAAGAAAGAAACTACTATTACAAAAGAGAAATAAGAAATTCTCTCTAAAACTCTTAAGAACTGAAACTTTCTTTCTCTCTCTATATTTTCTTATGAATTTCATTACAACTGAAGCCCATATTTATAGGTTTTGAAATTACTATGCAAGTTACTATGCAAGTCACTATGCAAGTCACTATGCAAAATTTAAAATAATAGTAGTGGGGTCATTCACATAATTTAGTGGTGGGACAGGGGGCGGCTGATAAACTTCGTTCGTTCATTATACTCCCCCTTAAATGACCGCCAATAAGAAATCTGTCTCGTTAAAATCTTGCCAAGTAAAAACCCAGTGGGAAGAAAAATCAATGGTGAAGGAAAAAGAGTACAGTCTTCTTATATATCCACAAATGCTTTAAGATTGCCTCATTAAAACCTTGCAGAGGAAAACCCAGTAGGACAAAACCTCAGCGAAGGAAAAAGAGTACAATCAGCACATTTACTCCCCCTGAAAAGTGCATGACAAAAGATCTTTGAGTCTTCGCATTCCAATGTTATGCACAATCTTCTTGAATGTGGAAGTTGGTAACGCCTTTGTGAATAAATCTGCCAGATTATCACTAGATCGTATCTGCTTGACATCAATTTCACATTTTTCTTGAAGTTAATGAGTATAAAAGAATTTCGGTGAAATATGTTTGGTTCTGTCACCTTTGATATATCCTCCTCTGATTTGAGTGATACAAGCAGTATTATCTTTATATAAGATTGTTGGGCTATTATTGATCATGGAAAGTTCACACTTTTCCTGGATATGTTGAATAACCGATCTCAACCAAATACACTCTCGACTTGCTTCATGAATAGCAATGATCTCTGAGTGATTTGAAGAGGTAGCAGATATTGTCTGCTTAATAGATCTCCATGATATGGCAGTATCTCTATAAGTAAATAAATATCCAGTTTGAGATCTACCTCTGTGTGGGTCTGAAAGATAACCTGCATCTGCATACCCAATCAATTCTGGACTTGAACCACGTTGATAAAATAATCCCATATCAACCGTACCATGAAGGTAACGAAGGACATGTTTAATGCCATTCCAATGCCTTCGAGTTGGTGCAGAACTATATCTTGCAAGCAGATTAACTGAGAATGTAATATCTGGTCGAGTGCAATTTGCAAGATACATCAAAGCTCCAATTGCACTGAAATATGGTACTTCAGGACCAAGAATTTCTTCATCGTCATCACAAGGACGGAATGGATCTTTCTTCACATCAAGTGTTCGAACAATCATTGGCGTACTCAGGGGATGAGATTTGTTCATATAAAAATGCTTTAGGACTTTCTCAGTATACATGGACTGATGAATAAAAATTTCATTTGGCAAGTGCTCAAGCTGCAGGCCGAGACAAAGTGGTGTTTGGACAACAGGTCCAAATACTTCTCGTTTTGCTAGCGAATTTAATTCAGCTTCAATAGCTGTTTTCCATTTTGGCCAATCATTTCTACGTCGACATTCTTCAACGCGTTTTGACTCACTTTCTTCATTACTTCTAGTAATATCAAGGGCCATTTTATATGAAAATATGTTGTCGACAACAGTTTTATTTCTATCCAGAATTTCTCCAGTTTTCATGAAATTTATTGAGATCTCATTATTTTTAGGTACCTGTTCCTCTTCAGGGAAAAACATTTCATGACACACCTCTTCAGGAGGTCCATTTTTAGGAGATTTATACTCTTCAGGAGTTTCCTCTTCAGGAGGTTCTGGAATAGAAGATTTGAGCTCTTTAGGAGCACCAATTATATTTGTAGCCTGTATTGTGGATATGTGTTCTTCAGGAACACCAAATTCATTTTGTATTCTTTTCCTTCTGGGAATTTTATCTTTTGCACCAATAGGTCTTCCATGTTTCAGGCGTATTTTAGATTCACCTATTGGTGCTTTGAAAATTTGTCCTTCAGGGACTTCAATCCTTACTGGAGTATTAACAGCAGAAATATAAGATTTTACTACACCTTTAGTGTCAGTAAATACATCCGGTAACTGATTTGCAACATTTTACAAATGAATAATCCTTTGAACTTCCCGTTTACATTCATTTGTAGGAGGATCAAAATGAGACAGGGTCTTATTATCCCAAGTAATATCTTGTCGTGCTTCAGGTACCGACTTTTCTTTACCCATTAACGGAAAATTTAATTCTTCAAAATGATAATCCTCAAAACGTGCTTTAAACATATCCCCTGTAAGGGATTCAAGGTATCTAATAATGGATGGAGAATCAAAACCAACATATATCCCAAGTCTACATTGAGGGCCATTTTTGTACGTTGTGGAGGTGCAATTGGAACTATACAGCACATCCAAAAGTACGAAGATGAGAAATATTTGGTTGTTGACCAAATGCAAGCTGTAATGGAGAATATTTATGATATGCAGATGGTTTAATGCGAATTAGAGATGCTGCATGAAGTATAGCATGTCCCCAAACAGAAATAGGTAGTCTTGATTTCATAAGTAAAGGTCTAGCGATTAGTTGAAGCCTTTTTATCAAAGACTCAGCTAAACCGTTTTGTGTGTGTGTGTGTATGGGCAACAGGATGTTCAACATCTATTCCTATTGACATGCAATAATCATCAAAAACTTGAGATGAAAATTCACCTGCATTATCCAATCGAATGGTCTTAATTGGATATTCAGAAAATTGTGCTCGTAGTTTAATTATCTGAACAAGAAGTCTAGCAAATGCAACATTTCTAGTGGAAAGAAGACAAACATGTGACCATCGACTAGATGCATCAATTAGAACCATAAAATATTTAAATGGTCCACTTGATGGATGAATAGGCCCACATATATCTCCGTGAATCTTTTGTAAAAAGCATGGAGATTCAACAATGACTTTTGAGGGAGATGGTCTGATAATTAACTTACCTTGAGAACATGCAGAGCACGGAGATTCATTGGGTAGAAATATATTTTGATTCTTTAAGGGATGCCCATGCGAATTTTCAATAATTCGTCTCATCATTATAGAACCCGGTGTCCAAGGCGATCATGCCAAGTCATAAATACTTTAGGGTCAATGCACTTCTGGTGCATTACCACATATGATTCAATAGTTCTCATTTTTGTATAATACAATCCAGAACATAGAGCAGGCAGTTTTTCTAATACGAGCTTCTGGCCCGATATTGTTTTAGTAATAAGAAGATACTCTTTACTGCCTTCATTGGTCGTTTCAATATGGTAATCATTACGACGTATATCTTTGAAACTCAATAAATTTCTTCTGGATTGTGAAGAGAATAGAGCATCATCAATACAAAATTTGGTGCCATTAGGCAACACAATATAAGCTCTTCCGGAGCCCTCAATTAAATCCGATGAACCTGATATGGTATGGACATAAGCTTTACTTAGTGTTAGATTTTGAAAATATTTCTTTTCTTTGAGAATTGTGTGAGATGTAGCACTGTCAGCCAGATATATATCTTTATCATTCAACTCAGAGATAAAAAACTCATCAATGTGATCCATGATTCTACAAAATATACAAAACTTTTATTACTGATAGAAAGAAAATACATTAATTGAGTGGAACACTTCCATCTCTAATTAAGTGTTCAATACTACCATCAGGTTGATTAAAGAAATCAGATACATCAAAATGAGTAACGTCTACATCTATTGAATCTAATAAATCATCTGATGGTTCTACTAAATTTGTTTCATGCACTTTATTCTTTCCTTTAATAGAAACTTGATATAAATCAGCTAAGTGCCTGGCCGTACGACAGGTAAGTGACCAATGTCCAGTCATTCCACATCTATGGCACACCTCTTCACTTTTCTTTGAAGAATTATTCTGAGGATTTTTACCCCTCTCTGAATTGTACCACTTCTGGTGATATGGTATATTATAATCCCTTTTAATGTTGTCACTCCTGGGACCAACATTTCTATAATTTCTCCTACCACGTTCACGCCTCCGATTTCTTCTAAAGGATGCACCATTCACTTCTGGGAATGATGCAAACCTATTACCATTCACTTTAGGGAATGATATTGAGCCAGTAGGGCATGACTGGTGGCTTTCTAATAAGAGCTCATTATTCTGTTCAGCTACTAGAAGACATGATATAAGTTCAGAATATTTCTTGAACTTTCTCTCTCGATACTGCTGCTGCAGGAGCACATTCGAGGCATGAAATGTAGTAAAAGTTTTCTCTAGCATATCTTCATCGGTGAGTTTCTCATCACATAATTTTAATACTGAGTTTATTTTAAAAATTGCCGAATTATACTCACTAACGCTTTTATAATCTTGCAACCTCAGGTGCATTCATTGAGAACGAGCTCTTGGGAGGATGACAGTCTTCTAGTGTTCATACCTCTCCCTTAAATTGTTCCACAAAATATAGGGATCTTTTACTGTGAGATATTCAGTTTTCAATTCTTCATGAAGATGGTGGTAAAGGAAAATCATTGTTTTAGCACGTTCCTGCAGGGATGCTTGATTTCCTTCTTTAATAGTTTCTCTTAGGTTCATTGCATCAAGATGTATTTCAGCATCAAGTATCCAGGATAAATAATTTTTCCCAGATATATCAAGAGCAACAAATTTCAATTTTGTAAGATTTGTCATTTTCTACACATATAAATAATAAATATGTGTATATCAGAAAATATATTTATAAATTCACACAAATAATCATCAATAAAATATATCAAAGATTTCAAATAATATATTGAAAAACTTACAGAGGAATAAGGCCACTAGCTTCAGAATTGGTAAAATCGTCGTGCTGATAACGTGTTATGAAATTTAAAGAAAGAAACTACTATTGCAAAAGAGAAATAAGAAATTCTCTTTGAAACTCTTAAGAAACTGAAACTTTCTTTCTCTCTCTATATTTTCTTATGAATTTCATTACAACTGAAACCCCTATTTATAGGATTTGAAATTATTATGTAAGTTACTATATAAGTCACTATATAAAATTTAAAATAATAGTGGTGGGGTTATTCACATAATTTAGTGGTGAGACAGAAAGCGACTGATAACTTCGTTCGTTCATTATATACTGTAAATAATTCGTCATAAATATTTATTTTTTTATAATACTATTTAAATATTCCCGTTGGGTAGTGGAATAGCACTTACGTAGAAAAAGATGGGGAAAAAAAAGGTGGTGTAATCAATAACAACTTATAATATTGCAAGGAAGAAAACAAATTGCATAAAGCAAAGCTTTATTGACGAGGAAAATCTAGTTGGAATTTGGAAAGGTGACATATAATAAAAACAGAATAATAATAGCATTAAAAAATTAAAGGTAGAAAACCAAATGCCCCAAAGATCGGACAACGACATATCACATACGCGACTCGATTCATTGACATAGGTGCCTCTCGACCGAAATAAATGGAAGTAAACCGAAATATAACAAAATAAGATCTCTGGATCTTATAAATATTTGACTAACCCCAGAAATGTACTAAAGTACTTTTAATGGAGTAGTTAAAATGAACTTCTATATAGAATGTCTTAAAATCATGCTTTATTATAGAATAGCTAAAATAAATTTGTTACAGTATTTCAAGTCAGACCTATTATATGTAGTTTATCCCTGTTCATTCACTAAACATATTTTATTATTTTAAAAGTCGGCTTCTTCGTTAACCTTGCACTGGACTACGTAGCTTGAATCGGCCAGGGTGACCATTGGTTTCTTGTACAACCACTAGCAACACTGCATGCCTAGCTAGCACCTTTTTATGCTAATGACCAACTTTCAACAATTCTAACTCGTCATTCATCTCCCATGGGAGGTCCAAACCAAATTCCAGTTTCGGATTAACAATAGCCTTCGATCTAGCCACTGTCAGCCAGCACTGGTCATGTCGCTATACCAAAAATCACTCCATACTCCGACGAGCACCTCCTACCACCAAATCTAGCCTCTCTTCCGTTCTTGGCCGAAACTTCAAGTCCTAAAAATGATATTCGGTCTCGTTCACATATGTGTTTTGGCCTCATTAGTTTTTTTAATTTTTGAGATCAATATAATTAGAATAAAATATGAATATTTAAAGGAGATAGAGAAAAAAAAATTGGCTAATTGATAAGTAAATATAAAAATAAATAATTAAAAAAGAAAAAGTAACTATCACGCTATCCTATACAACTAAGATTGCGTAAAACAAAAGTGCACCAGATCATCATGGGTGATATGGTAAATTGAATAAATACTGTAAGAAGAGTTGCAGCAACTTTAGGGGGCTGCTTGGATTAGGAAGTGGGTTGAGCTCATCTCAACTCACTTCCATTTCATCATTATATTTTTATAATTTTTTATACAAAACACAAATTTTTATACACATTTTTCAAATCCCAAAACACCTTTTTCAAATTCCAACACACATTTTTCAAATCCCAAAATAATAATAATATTAAAAAATAAACCAAACTCATCTCAACTCATCTCATCTCCGAATCCAACCGGGACCTAAAAATCCATCTAATTAAACAACCACATCTAAAAATAAAAAATAAAAAAAATAAATGATATGGACATTGGCGGAGTCTACTTAAGGGTGATTGAAAGTAATTGCTTGGTGAGTAGGCATGGCCCAGTAGTTGGTGCAACGTCAATTGCCACTATCAGATATGACCTAAATTTTATTTACCCCCATTTGAATTTAAAAATATGTTTAACTCATTTTAATTTTATTATTATAATTTTTTTAAATTTATATATAAAAATAATTAATTTTTTATTTTTTATTTTTTTTAATTTTAAAATAATAATTATATTAAATAATAATATTTTATTTAATTTTTAAAATACATCTCAATTTATTTTATTTTATTTCTAAATTTAAATAGGAACTAAATTAACTTTGGTGGATCTTTGTTTTTTTCTGCCATCCCTGCATGAATCACTCAACCCAAGCCCACGGCATTTTTTTTTTATTGGTTTGTGGGATTGTAATTCTGTCAGGCACGCACATAAAAGATTCATTTTTTCATTTGTTTGTTTGTTTGTTTGTTTGGTGCATACAGCATGCTACGTTCAATGAGGATTGATAGAGGTAAGGCCACTAATCCAAATGGATGTGGCTTCTAATTTACCAATCTGCAGGTTTTTAGTAATTGACCCAAGAAAAATACTATTTGTCTTTATTTGAGATTCCGATTTAAGGTTTCAATTTGTTGTTGTTTTTTTTTTAAAATTTTTTTACATGAATTTTAAATAAGTATTTTTAAATAATGTTGTGATTTCTTTGTATTTTTAAAAATATCCTAAGATATTAAAAAAATCATGTAAAAAAACATATTTTTTTACATGATTTTTTTAATATCTTAAAATATTTTTTAAAAATACAAAATAATTACAATGTTTTTTTACATGATTTTTTTAATATCTTAAAATATTTTTTAAAAATACAAAATAATTACAATATTATTTAAAAACTCTTTATGACATTATGGCATTATACCAGGTCGATTCAGTGTAGACCGGTTTTCATATTTTTAAAATTTACATGGAGAGCTCTTTATGGCATTATGCCACTGCAGACAGGTTTAAGAGCATTAATAATGGTCTTATTAAATTTTTTTTTTAAAAAGTAAAAATTTTCACACTTCCTAAAAAAATTTCGTTATATTTAATTAATAGTGAGAAGAAGAAAAAATTATTAATACTCTAAAAGAAGACAATTATTAAAATTTTGGATGAAACGCTACATTGAGCAACACGCAGAAAAACTTTAAGCTACTATGCAATATACACCGTTTCAGTTCATCCCTGCACACCACTTTGAGTTAGACACCAAAAATCCGCTGCCCCTTAGTTCACTTCAATTATTTCACTTCTTGAAAGTTCATTAGTTCTCAATTCTAACTTTTAGGTTTTCAACCCTTTCTCAATCATGCCCCTAGCGCCCTAACACTCTCAAACGAAGATTCTTGATAGTTTAAACGCGTTGGACTATGCATCCCTAACAACCTAGTCGATCGAAAAGCCTCAAGGAAGAGATCTACAATGACGAAGGGGCATAGAATTGAGAATATCAGAAGAAAAGGCATAGAAGAGATTTGCAAATGTATAGGGGCAACGGGGGCGGGGTGGGTGTCACCCTCATCTCGCCCATGCCTCCGCTTTAGAGACCAAATACAGGTGGGGGCCCTTATCGATGTAGATGGGGTAATCTGCCTCGCCACACGGTGGCCGAGTGGACAAGGTGTCTTATGTACATCACTTTCATTCAAATTAATAAAAGAAATAAGAAACAAAAAACTGTGAAAACCAACTAGATACATAAGGAAATTTTAAGTCATTGATATTAAAAAACGTTTAATAAACAATACAAAAATTGATATTAGAGAAATACTTCAACGATAAAGGAATACATAAAAATAAACTAATAAAATGATATGATTTGATATGGAATCTTAAATTGTAAAGTTATTTTAATTTTACAGTAAATGTAATGGATCATATGAAATCACATCATCTTGTAAATTTATTCTTATATAATCACTTTATAATTACCTATATTGAAAATAAATATAAGGAGAAAGCAAATAAAGATGAGCCAGCGTTGGGTACAACTTCTTACCCAATCCATATCACTTCAACAATTTTATAGTTGAGATAGTCAAAGTGTAGATATTAGATTACTCGAAGAAATGAAGAACTTTTGCATGAGATCTTCTACCTCCTTTGTTCCACTTTGACTATCTAGTATGAGATATTGCCCATTGCTTCAACTTCACGCCCACTGATGTTTTTATAACAAACCACATCATATCCAAATTTAATCGTTGGGATAGTCAAAGTGTAGATACTAGATTACTCGAAGAAATGAAGAACTTTTACATGAGAACTTCTACCTCCTTTGTGGCACTTTGATTTCAACTTCCACTTTGACTATCTAGTATGAGATCTTGCCTATTGCTTCAACTTCACGCCCTCGGTGTTTTTATAACAAAACCACATCATATCCAAAACACTCTAAAAATCCTGCCACTTCAACTCTACATTCAAAAACTAGTACTTCCCCTTTGTGGTTATGGTCAAATCCATTTCAATCTATCTTAAGGCAATTATTGTCTATTGATAGGATTCACTTTTTCATATTGCTATAAAAAGTTAAAGACACATTTTAACCTAGCTACTCCATACATTCAAACACATCTCAACCTATTTCATACATTCATTACATCTCAATGCAACCCCACATAACACTATCATTCATAAATTAACTTAGATCTTTTAAAATCAGCTCAGTATCCAAATGCAACATATACCATCCTAAACAATCAAGACACATGATGATGGTTGTAAAATATCCCCATGTAGATTTCCCTTTCCCCCAACAACCCATGTATAGATATAGGCCATGTGTCGAATCATGTAGTTTTGTCTCCCTCTCTATTTACATTTATTGTCTTTATTTTCTACACACTGCTATGGATATACGTAGACACTATACCACTGCTTCGAACTGCCATCGTGGGTTTCAAACAACATTGATTAGGGTTCAAGCCACCACCGTAGATTGAAGATGACTCTTTTTCTCATTTTGGCTTGTGGGATGGATGACAAAGTCCTGCACAAGAGGATCTTTTGCAAGATTTGTAATACTAGGATATGTTTCTTTCAGATTGATATTGTTTCTGAGGATGGATGACTAGGGGTGTAACCGGACCAAACATTGTACATTTGTTAGAACTGATTGGTAGATGAAAATATAAAATCGATACTGAACTGTTTCGCTCTTGAAACAATTCAGTGTGGTACGGTTTTTTCAATTTTATTGATTTTCCATGTTAGTAGTAATATGAGTGGAGAAATTTTAGTTCATGCTTTAATTCTTTGCCCACTATTAAAACAGATGCAGTGTAAGAATTTGCCATCTTTAAATCTTTCCTCCCAATTTGAATTTTTTGATGATCACTCTGCAAGGCATATTAGAATGAAAGCAGGTTGAGAAGCTTTGGAAATTTTTTTCCAATCTGACGTGGTATCAAAGAAATCAATTTTTTTTTTAAATAGATAAGTTGCTTCCAACTGATCAAATGGTAAATTTTGCATTGTCTTTGCAGAAAAAAACATTTGGATGCATAGTTGACCAAGTCAAACTAAACTTTATGGTACTCTCGGGATTCTCCACCTCAAAATGTCCTAAAACTTATTGTGAATGGTGTCATTTTCCAAAATCATTGTAAAACTAATGTTGATATAATTCTAAGAGATCATAAGGAAGAGGTCCTTTTGGTGGCAAGTAAGAAAGAGAATGATGTTAATGACCCTGCTGATATTAAAATTTTGGTTATGTTTTAGGGTTTGCAATTATGTGCTACAAATGGTATTCAATATCTGATTTTGGAAAGTGATTAACTCCTTATGATTAATGAAGTCAATGCAGTTGGGGGAATCACATTCTCTCTAAGGAAATCTGGTTCAAGATATTAAAGGGCTCCTAAAAATGTTTCAAAGCTGTTTAATTCAACATGTTGCCAGCTAGAAGAATGTAATAGCTCACAAGCTTGCTAGACATGCTTTTTTCTTGGAAGATTTGTTTATTTGGTGGCATTCTTTTCCTGAATGTATTTCCCAATCTATTTAGGTAGAGTCAACTTTGTAAACTCCTATTTCAATTATATATTGTTTGTTATAAAATAATACTAATACTAATACTAATAATAATAATATGATGTATACATATATTAAATTATTAGTCTATTTATATTATAATATAAATATATTATTTTATAATAGTCAACATGTACTAGTATAGTATTGAACTTAACTAATATATATATATATATATATATATATATATTTCTATTACTATATATAATGTTGAGTATTACAATCCACTTGGCAGCCAATTCATAAAATACAGTAATTCAACTAATCATTTCTTTGCAAATACTTTCTCTATTAATGCAATATGAAATTTATTTCCCTAGATTAATTTATTGATAATATGACGCATAGGCTATTAGTGTCACAATAATGGTCACAATAAAAAATGATTAAAAATAATTCGTTAATAGAATATTTGTAAATGATCTAATTATCAGAATATATATTAAGATGTTTCTTAATCCGTCCAAGACATCAATTCATATCTTATATTCTTTCTACATATAATCATTTTTTTTAATATTATTCATGAACTTATTGTTATTATAAACTTATTGACAATAAAATTATCAGTTAGGTTTTAAAATTATATTTGACAATAAAATAATTAGAAGCTTATTTGCAAATGATGTGATTATCAGAATATACATTAAAAGGTTTCTTAATCTGCCTAGGACACCAGTTCATCTATTATATTTTTTTTTTGTATAAAATCATCTATTTTTAATATTATTCATGAATTTATTATTATCAAAAGCCTAATGAATCATTTTTTAATATTATTCATATATTAATCATTATTTATTAACAGAGAAAAGTCAACATTAAAACCTAATGATTATATCTTCTTCATTTATGTATATTTGATATATAAACATAAATGACCATCTGCGCATTGTATGGGTTATAGGCTCGTATATATAAGTTTTGGACTTTTTAAATGAGTATATATGATCAAATATATAAAAAGGTGCTAAAGAAATATAAAAATGTATTTACAAAAAGAATATATCTATTTGTATATATTTTTAATTTATCATGCCAATAATGTATTTATCCTTATATCAAAAGTAAGTTTATACTAATAACTTAATTAGTATTAATGTTTATGGTTAAGATTAAGATTTCAAAGTTATATTAATTTTATATTATAAATTAAAATTTATGTGTTATATAACTTGTTATAAAAATTTTATGTTCTAAGTTTAATAGACTTGAATAATAAGATTAGAATTTTACGTTACATTAATTATTAATTTAGCATATAATACATAAAATATAATAAAAAATCATCTGTACTATAAAAAATATGAATATATACCAGATCGGTTGGGTCTAGACTGGTTTTCAAATTTTGAAAACCGATTTATGATTGATTTTAGTACTTAAGAATCGATATCACATCAGACCGCTTACAAATTAGGCAAATCTGATTCACCGATTTTTCGGTCTTTTTTACACCCTTATGGATGACCATAAAGGGGTTTACATAAGTGCCTCTGATTAAAGGGTTTTGGGATGGACAATGTAAGAAGATGTGCTCCCTACCCTCTCACAATCAGATAAAGGTGCTATTTACACAATCTTCCTACCTATTTTGGAGTTGCTGAAGAACCTCATTTCCACAGTTCTTATTCTAACCATCTTGGTGGGAGGTATTCTTTTAGTTCCTAGGTGCTTTTTGCTATGGTTGGGATCTTTGATTTTGCTTACAAGTATAGATATTAGATTGTAAATTTATATCAAGAGGCATCTCTTCATTTGTTTTAGTTGCTGAATGCTAGAGTTTGTCATATCTTCTGTGAAGTTAATATGGTTGTGAATTTTCTTGTAAAGGAAGGTGCAAATGGTTGATCTTTAGATTTTCTGGGTGAAAAGTTTAGAGAAAGAAGGTTTTGTGGCCTTGTACGAAATGTTAAACAGGGTCTCCCTTATCTTAGGCGTTAATTTTTGTACTTTTGGTTTTCCTCCACCTTAGTAAGGCTATTTTTACTAAATATGGGGCTACTACCTCTTTCTTAAAAAAAAAAAAATTACTTCTTCTATAAGGGAAATGGACAATGGATGACGTGATACTTCCATTCTATAATAATATATCATTATAATTAAAATTATTTGAATATATATATCATGTATAAGGTAAGAGTATCAAATATTTGTACATGAAAATTGTTGGAAAACATAATAGAAAACAAAAATTGAAGAAGAAGAATAGTGAGGCAATCGTTAGCCTGTCTCTTAAACAAATATTGTCTTATACTCGTAGAGTGCTGTACAAAAGAGAATCTGATAAATATGTCTTCAGGATATAATATTGTTTATATAATTTGCAGAATGTAAATTCTGAATACTAATTTTTAGAACAAATAGATAGAAGAGTAGCAGTTATAATTTTTTTTAGTTTGAATTTAAATGTAATGGTTAATGTTTGAAGAGGTATAAAAATAATTATCATAACAATTACTGTTTGAAAATGTAAAAATATTTTAATTGACAGTCAATCATAACTGTAAAAAATATGATCAGACACATCATTTCATTTAACAAAAAAAATTTGCCACTTATAACGATCCGTGCGTGTAAGTGTGTTTAAAGTGTCAATGAGTCTATATGGAGACGTGAGTGGTTAGTGATTCGCACTGGATAACACTACCAGAATGTGTCTACCCTTTTATACTTATTTTATATATAGCGAAATCCATTTACTTATAAACCACTAAAAATTTCTGTCTTTCTAATGTGGGATTAAAAAAAAATATATTAGAGAAAATTTTTAAAAAATGGACACTACAAATAATTAGATAGAATATTTGAAATAATATTTGATAGAATAATTGAAATAATATTTAAAATAATCTAACAAAAACTATCTAATAATTAGTACAAGAAATATGACCTTTTGCGATGAAACTTTTTGTTGGAAAAAGTGAAAAAATCATCGCCAATGACTTTTTTTGACGATTTTACCTCACTGCAAATTCTCTGGTACAATTCCTTCACTTCTTAACTACTACAACAGAAGTGAAAATTGCCACAGAGAATTGATCTTTATCGGCGATTCTTTTTCATCGCAACTAGCAAAAAATGTTGTCCTAAAAAGACACTACAATTCAGTTAATAATCATTGTGAAAGATATCTTTCGATGATTTCAAAATTGTCACTAATAGTCATATATTCGTCAAAAATAGCTATTTCTAGCAATTATGCGTGCGTTGGTAATAAGTGTTATGTCTTCAAAAGACTACAGGGGCGACCAATTTTTGCCGCCAAAGACTATTGCCAACGTTTTCTTACAACGTTGGAGCTGAGATTTTGGTTTTCAAAACATAATTGCGGTGCAATTAATTTTCATTTCCAGCATTTTTTGAAAGCGCGTCGACTGAATTGGTTGTTTTAAAAAGAGTATTTGCGATGATTAGAATTCATCGCAAATACTCTTTTTCAAGAAATTAGAAGAAAAATATCAATTCAACTGTATGGCTTTGATAACCATTCAATTTCACTGGTATTTTTTTAGGCTATATAGCCTAAAACACATAAAACTTTGTTACAAAACATTATAAATACATTAACAAAAAGATTTAAAAGAGAAGATATTTTCTTTTTAACCATTATATCTTAACACATATTATATTAGATGTTTCATCCTATCGTAACTCAAACACAACATAGCCTCATCCCACAATTTAGAGCTGGCCACATATGTCATAACAACATGATCAAAGACAATAAAAAAGAAGCACAAACCAGACCCACATAGTCTCAACAATGATTGCAGTCAAGTAATGTCCAGCATGGTCTTACTTAGACTATTGTAGCACTTTTTTGAAGCTTTATTCCTTGTTCACTCATCTTCTAAATCTCTAAAGGGGATAAGATTTTCATGCACTGGACGCATAGGACAAATTGCTTGCAAAGACTCTAGGCATATTATATAGATGAGACATACTTGACCCTAAATATTTATGCAGACAAACTAAGAGTACCAAATCATTTTCAAAGAAAATAGCCAAGAATAAGAAGACAACATTATTGGATGGCTTGGGTGTAGAAGTGTGCCTAGATTCATTATTAGAACGAAATGCTTCAGCAAAGAAACATAGGAATAACTTGATACAGATAAAGCTGACAGATATCCAAGAGATGCTTAGTGACCAACGAAATGGGCTATTGCTCTTTTAACTCTAGATTAATATTAATTAAGTTAATTAAATGCTATGTGAGTATGAATTTGAAATATCTCTAAAAGTGAATAAATACAAATTGATGAAATATAACCAAAATGCACCAGACGTGAAACAAAAAAATTGTCCAATGAGGGGACTGCCTTTGATCCCTAGACAAGCACCTTATATAATGTTCGAGTGGCTTGAGGCGACTGCCTCTTTAAAAGCTACTATATTTAAATGTGGACCAAACAATAATTTAGTGTGGCTTCTAAAACTTAAGTAGAGGAACAATTTCGTCATGAGAAAAGATGTCCTATAAATCTATAAACGTGGTTGTTCAGAGGGTCTTAACCAAAGGTCAAGAAGTAAAGAAAATTGGGAAAAAAATGCATGGCGATTTTTTAGACCAGCTTTTATCCATTTAGCACAATCTCACTTCAATATAGATATTCCAATGCATTAAATAGATAACATTTTATTTTCACATGTATACTAATTATCTCTAGAACTTTTTTATGGAATGAGTTCACTTATTAAAAATGTCTAGAACCTAATAGTTTTAGCCATTGCCTTTTTCACACTTCATGTCATAAGAATGCAGACACTAGGTGCCTTGAGGTCCACTTTTGCATTTGACAATAATGGAGCTAAGAATATGCATTAATCACATTGACACCTAAAATTTTCCCATATTAGGCAAGCCTATTTAATAACCAAGAATTATAGTGATATGCAATCACATATCAAAAGATCTAAAGGAGTTGCACATGATTTTAACCAACAACAAATATCAAGAAAGCTAACACCAAACATGTAATCTAGACATTTTTGTTACATTTCTAATGAGAAAATTCTCTATAAAAAGCTGGCATAAAAAAATTTAACAAAATATCAGTTTACTTGGCTAAAAAAATCTAGTGATTTTCACCAACAACAAATTTCAAGAATGCTAACACCAAACATATTATCTAGACATTTTTGTCACATTTCTAATAAGCAAATTCTCTATAAAAAGCTAGCATAAAAAACTTAACAAAATATTAGTTTGGCTAAAAAACTCTAGTGGTTTTTATTTGTAATATATTTATAAAATGTCTTCAATAGAATATTCTAATCACATTTAATGTATTTCATAGTATATTAAAAATAGCAATTAAGTACCCAATCATCTCAATAGTGGATACTATTACCTTGCATCTGTATTCAACAACACAAGTGAATAAAGTATGCGAGTGGGAACTCTCAGCATTGATACTAGTTGCGGTTGTCCTCCTATTTAATATCTCTTGCATAATTGATTCAGTACTTGTAAATATGATGTCTGAATATAATCAATCCATAATGCAAGTTGATATTTAAATATAACCCATCGTATTGAATTCAAAGGGTTGAAAATGAGGAAGTCACATGGAGACTAATCTTTCAAATTAAATGGAATAAATTATAAAAATGTATGAACTGTTAGCTTAAAAAATTTCTAGTTAAGTAAAAATCATATTTTTTTTTATATCAATCTTGCTAGTGGTTGGCCTTATGCATTACCTCAACATAAGGAAGAGTCTGGATACAAGGCATGCACTTAATGTGAGCCTTACCTTATGTATTATCTTTTCTATAATTTGCCAAAGAATTTGAGGATTCAGATACCTGTGTCCTAGACCTTGTCATTCACATTAAGGTGCTTGAGGCCAGAACCATTAAATTTTCTAATCCTTGAATGTCTAAGTGAAGAAGTAAGAATTAATTTATGGGACATTACGTAGAAATAATTTCCCTTAAAAAGTTTGATTTCCTAGGTGGAAAAAAAACATGTTACCCTCCATACTAATATTCTTTCCACCAGAATGCTGGCATAAGTTCTAAAATATTGCAACACCTAGATTAGGAAAAGAACCTCCAATTGCATGATTCAAATCTCTAAGTTAGGTCATTATGCCCCCTTTTCAATTATATGTAATTTAGGGTGTTAAAATGTAGTAGTCAATCTTTCAAAACTACATCACAGGCCCAGAAGACAAACACCACTGTGATCTTTAGTTAATGCATTTTGTTTACACCCTCTTTTGATTTATTTTGAAACAGAACCTGTGTCTAAGATTGCTATTTCTATAGTTTGGATTTCTAATGAAACATTCTGAAAAGACAAAATTTGAAGAAGAAAAGAAACAATTACTCATAAAGAAGTATAAAAGATTAGGAGAGCCACATTAAGATAAATATTCATGCTATGCCCAGAGTATGAGAAGTATATTAGAGAGAAAACCTTTATCAAGAGTTGAGTCACATCCTTTATTGTACATACAGATTCCTCTTTGAGATTTTCAACATAGACATCAGGTTTAATATCTTCTCTTATCTGGGAGAAGAAGGCAACAAAAGGCTAAAGAAGACAAGGTTTATATACATGAAGATGAAAGGATAAAAAATTCCTTTTTATGATTATCATGGGTTGAGAAAAAGTAGGGTAAAATGCCAAGTGAGACTTGTTGCAAGATTTCTTAAGATCAAAACTCAAGTATGAGGTGGTTACAAAGTAGATTCTTAACAACACTAAAAAAAGATAGGAGTTTCATTAGATCATTAAATTTAGACAATTTAATCAGCCAATAGCTTTAGACTGGTATCACATATGCAGCAGACTATGTAACTATAGTACATTCATAGAGCAACCCATTAAAAATAATTTGCAGTAAAAGGCATGACATATCACCTGATGAATATTCATTGCTCTGACGAAACAAAGTTTTTTCCAGAAAAAGATATGACATTATCACCTAGATAGCATTTGCTATCCTCAATTGGAAAAGTGGTGAAGAGTGTCTTATGCACAACAGGTTTAAAAATTGTCCACATTAGTAAGAATGTGACCCCAATGAGGCTTGAAGGATGGATCTGCTAATCTAGGTTTAATTTAGAAATGGAAAAAAAAATTCAAGATTAACGATAAATATCATAACATATGTTAAAGAGGGAAGAAAGATATTTGATAAACTATTAACAATAACTCTCTACATAAAAAATTTAGAATAATAATTTCTTTATTAAATGGGCACTATTGAAAGTTACAAAAATTGTGATCTCAATTAAATTTATTATATATGTTTTCATTTAATAATTAGCACCAAAATAGTAAAATGTAATAAATACAATATCAAACAATGATTAGACATAAGTAACTACTTATAGTGGCTAGTTCTTTTCATTCTTCTCTTTTGGAGGAAGGCCGACACCCTAATTGTTAAAAATGTAAGTGAAGTCAAGCCTAAAAAGCATGGAAAAACCATCATCAAATTTGAAACATATTACTTTTGCAATTGAGTCCACAACCATTACCAAAGATAAATGAACACTTCATAATTATTAATGATCACATAAAGATCCCAAGTTATGACGTCTGTTGTTTTATTATCATGAAGAATATCATATACCTGTTTACAAGTCATAAGAAATAAACATTATTCTATAATCTTAGATAGCAATTACTATCAACAAAGAAGTTGAGCATGACCATCATAGTAGACTTGTTGAACCAATCACCAAAGTTGTATGAATCACAGTCAAGAGATTTTGAGCTAAGAATCTCATCACCAAAGTGGAAAAAAGGTATTCCCTAAGAAAAGACATCCAAACTAAATTAAGTCAAAGTAGTTGGAAAGAGTGATAGCTATAGTTTGCAAGTTTCAATCAGAAACTACATGAGTTGAGGCATGCAATGAGAATAGAGATTTTAGCATAGAATATGATTATTAATAGAAGATCAACTACTGTCTCTAATGTTACAGAAACTTGCAAAAGAATTATCTAATAGTTTATATGTTAATGGATGTATAACTAAACTTCAAGAAGAAATCAAAGGAATTTGACTTTAAGGAATAAAATTATATTCAAACTCCGCATTGAGTTTATATTCTGGTTACAAAAAGCAAGGCTATTGATTCTGCCACATTTATCATGAATATGTGTTGAATTCAACAATTTTAAGCACTCGGTCACTTACATTTCAAACCTATCATTTTGAACTAATTTATATAATTTCTAAAATGACTTTTATGTCACATAATGTGCTATTTAGTTTTTATATTATTATAAAAAAATAATAATAAAGATGGTAGTTTCACTTATGATTTCGGGATGACCCCTAACGTATTAATTTGTAAAGTCAAGTTAATCTGTTAAAATCGTTAATCTCATTATGAACAGGACATGTTCAAGGAAGCTAGTTTCTGGACCAATCCATATAATGAGTTGTCCCTCACTCCACAACATACCATGCCATATGGAATGTGTGAAGGATAACAAGGATTACAGTGAAAGGGTTTCCCTCAACAACTCCTCCCCAAAGTTTAAAATTTGCTATCAGCCCTATAATAACTTAGAACAGAGCATTGAACTAACAATGTAGAGCAAACTGAAAATACTATGCACTCACAAACACATGTTAAACAAATGGCATGGCCTATCTGCTTCAACTTCTTGAAACTAGCATATCTCATTATACGTTTAACAAACCATAAGTGTTTATGAGATATGGATAATATGTGTGGATAGTAATCCTGTTTGTCCATATATAACGAAGGCGAGAAGTGTTATGTAATAGTATCAACCAATTCACAGAAAGGCAAGGAAAAGGAAACCAAGATTGATAAGTCTATAGTAGGAGATGAATTGCAAGAGTTCGCTATAAAAGCTTTAAATATATCCTAATTTAATTAACTCAACACAACATTACAGACAATTTTGACATTAAAAAAAAATTTCTTACTCACATTATCTTCACAGAGCACTAAGTTCTCTTGAATTTATTCACTAAAATAGAAAGAGCAAAGTAGGAAAAGTTAGAAGAAGAAATCACCGTAGCTGTTGGTATGCACATGAAGATGAGTATTGGTAGAAAAAGAATAGTAGTTAGAAGAAGAGAAGGAGAAGAAAAAGAAGAAAAGGAGAAGTGGAAAGTGGAAAGGGGGTTGGCCCCACCCCTTTCCCTAGAACACATCACCTACTACAATAAATAAAACTTTTTGCTGCATTTTATTTAGCTGAGAGTTAAATTCTGTTACAAATAGTAGCATTTCCTGCGTTTTCTAGTCACAAATAGTAGCATTACTGCGAGAAATTAGGCTTATTATCACGCCCAAATAGTCACGGTTAACCCATGATTTTCAAAACGCGGCACATGACTTTTTGTCATGATTTTGAGGCATTTGTGGCGATTTTGAGGTTTTTTGTGTATGTTTTTTGCAGCGACTAATCAAACGCCGCAAAAAACCTTATGTGTTGTAGTGACCTAACCAGAATCTCCCTCAACTCTTGAAAAGGAAAAAATAAAGAAAATACCTAAATCCATTTGATTCAGTGGTGTTAGCACTATACCTATCTCCATGCTCACTGTGCTCTATGAAATCAAGATTCCAGTGGGTGACTCGCTGTATAGCTACATACCTTGAAGTGGCAAACGCCCTTAAGCGGTTCAATAAAGGAGGAAAATTGTTGCCTTTCGCCGACAGAAAATCCAATGGAGGAAGGTGAAAGGGGGTCGGATCTGGATGATTTCAAGCCGTGTAGCACCAACCACGAATTTGTGGAAATCCAGTGTATTTACAGCTAGGTTAGTCGAAAATGGAAGGGGAAGTTGGGATTCTACCAAACGAAGATGGAGGGGTCATGTTGGGAAATTTTTGGTGCCTTTTGCTACCCCTATTTTGGAGTTTGGCAAAAGGAGAAATCAAATAAGTGTAAATATGTGGTTTAACGAGTTGGGGTGGGTGGATTTTCAGGTAGGTGAAAATGGTGAAAAAGGAAAATCTATGGGTGTGGGAATCGGGACTCCATTGCGATGTTGAATGAGGGAAATATCAGAGGGGGAAAATTAAAACATAATGGGAAATGTTTTTGCTCTCCAAAGCTTGTTGCGAAGTAAGCGCCACCATCATGACATTATTTATAATTGCCGCAAAAACTCATATTTAAACTACTTTATCAACTCATTGTTAAAAGGAAGCAAAAAAATGATATTGCTGCAAATAAACATTTTTGCTGCAAAAAAAAAATGATTTTTTTTTGCCGCAAATAAGACATTAAGATCATTGGAAATAGTCTATTTTCTTGTAGCATTAGTTGTACAATTAGATAGACACGATGATGTAAATCTATGGTTTAATTTGTCTTTTGTTGGGTTTATGAGATCTGATTTTGTCAGTGTGTCAGTCCGATTTGATGAACTAACTTGATAAGAATGTATTATAATTATTTGATGGATTTTAAGTGAGGCTCGACCCAAGTCGAAGCAATTTTTTTCACTATCTACTATATGAAAATGCTCCGCTCAAGCTACAAGTGGCTTTAGCAAAACTCAAGTAAGAGAGTTTGCTCGAGTCTCACTTGACATGTAGCTTAAACAAGTCTTTTTTAATTGCAAATATTGTCAAAAATGTCATCCTCGGTATAATAAAATTCTGTGTAACTCTGTGAATATAGGAAAATTGTCTAACCACGTTAATATTATGTTGTGTGATTGATCTGTTTATAACTTCATTAATACTTGGCCAGCAAGAATACTTAATTGCCAATTTGCCAAAAAGATTGATAGATTTCATGAATGAAATGAATGGTACCTCAAAATTTGATCACCAATAAGAGTATTCTCGTTAGATTGTTTTGAGTTATTATTTAAAAAGTATAAATTTGAACATTTATTAAAAAAATTTAGTTATATTTAATCAAAAGTGGAGAGGTAAAAGTAGAAAAATAGAATAAAAGTATTTTGTGAATAGTAAGTTAAAATTTTATCTAAAAAAAGTCAAATTCTCTACTTTTAATTAAATATGATCAAATTTTTTTATAAATATATAAATTTATATTTTTTAAAAAATAACTTTAAACAATTCAATAAGAATGCTTTAAGAGTGAAATTAAATCTTAATTAGGAAGCCACTCGATCAACATGATTGAGTTATATTATTATAGTATATATAATGATGATCGAGTCATGCCTCATGCGGTATCTAAACACGCAACTCAATCAATATTAATTGTTAATGCGTTGCGCGTGCATGATGAAAAGAGACTAACAGGCACCAGAAAGATAGAGCAACCTATCATGGCACTCCAAATGGATGACCCTCACCCAAGAACACCTAGCAATCAACTTTCAGACCCCACATTATTTAATACTGAATTGAAATATCGCTAAAGACTCGATATTTGCTTGTTTTAGTGCGTAATATATTGAAAGTTTTTGGTTCACGGGTTTTACTTTTATTATATATCATGATCACTCTCCGTATATAAACAAGTGCTGCAGTCTTATATATAGAATTTGCTCCAAAACTAAATCACCCCTTTTACAATAGAAACTCTCCTCTCTCGAGTCTTAAGATCAGAGAGATTAGAGAGAGAGAGAGAGATGGCTTTGAATTGGTTTCTTCATTCTGCATGTCATATTTTAGGGTCACAAAAGGACACAAAGATTCTCTGTAACCCTACTGTTGGGCACCCGAATGAAGGAAACGTGCAGGGAGATCATCATGTCAACAGCTTAAAGGTCTCTAATGGAGGGCTGGGGGTGAAGGAAATAAACCCTGAAGTTTCAGGGTTCCAAATGCCTCTGCACTACCCTCGATACAAGAAGGCAGAATACGAGATGATGGAGGAGTGGAAAGTGGACCTTCTTCTCCAGCAATATGGGCTCAACTTTAAGGGTAATCTTGATGAAAAGAGGGCATTTGCCATGGGTGCATTCTTATGGCCTGATCAGTATTAGTTAACCAACTTTATTTACTCCATGAAGGTTTCATCTGTTTGATGAAAAATATATATTGTATGATTTGTATTTACTTATAATGTTTTGTGTCATATATTATATGTATGCTTCAATATATGACATCTTGCACGTGTATTACACTATATATAATATATATATATATAATCTTGTGTCTATAATTACTTGTAAGAAAGTTGTGGTTGGTCCAAGGTTCACCCATTTCTCACATGATATTGCCTCAATCCCAAACTTTCCTTTTCTTTTTCATTTTGAGGTGGAGTTCTCATACCACTCATGATGTCCTAGTAGAGAGAGGGGGGATTGAACTCAAAGGCCACACCTGGCCCCATGGTCTCTAAGGTCTCATTTGGATAGTGGAGATAAATGAAATGAGATAGTTTTAGATGAAAATTAAAAGTTAAATAAAATATTATTTTTTAATATTATTATTATTATTTAAGTTTTGAAAAAGTTAAATTATTTATTATATTTTATATAAATATTTAAAAAATTGTAATGATGAGATGAAATGAAAGGAGATAAAATCATTTTATATCCAAACGGAACTATGGATTAGGATGGTGCTGAATAGGCCAAGGGCTATTGGCATGAGAGCTCCAACTCATTCTAGTGATTATGATGACCAACTGACTCGATCAAATGACTAAAAGCTATCCCAAGATGAAAATAGCACTAAAATACTTGTGGCTAACAGGTTACAGATCAGTGATCTTATGAATCTATCATCTTAAGCATGGTTTCTCTGGCAATGTTACTTAAAAATCTTGCACTTCAAAATGAATCGTCAAGATACTTAGCAACTTACCAATCAGATTGTTTAGTTTACGTGTAAGGTCACTGACAATTTGACGTGAAGCTTGATATATATCACGATAACAAGCAATAGTTGATGAAAATGACATTAAACTTGGCAATTGTTCGATGAAAGTATTTACATACAACTTTTTGCAATTATTCTACAACTCATATTTTAAATGAAGGGAATATTATTATAAAGAAAATCGATAATCTTACAACTCTATTTTACAAAAGATCTCTTTCTATTTATGATGAAGTTATAAATAATTACCAAGATTTTGAACATTAAAGTACCATACAGGCCGGTACTCAACGTATTTGATTAGTAATTGATATGGAGGAGGTAGATATTTCGTACCAGATTAAATACAGGTCATTTGGGTACATTTGGACCTAGCTAATTTTTGGTGTACCGGTCGAAAATTTATATTTTCACTCCAATTTTCACATTTAAATACCATTTTCTTTAACTTTTTTTAATCCTCTTTTCTATAGGATTGAATATCAAGTCTCTACTCTCCTTTTAGTGATAAAGATGAGTGATTATTTTTTTAATAATTGAATTGAGACTTAACTATAAATATTATTGTAAAGTTTTATAATTATGTGTTTTAATTTTTAAGGCTTGTATTGATGTTATTTTCAAATATAATTACATTTATAATTAGTTATCTAGATTATATAAACCATTCCAAAACGATATCTGAATTGTTCTAATACTTAACTGAAATATTGGTCACCGATGCCGTTCTCAAAACTTTGTTAATTACGAAAATAGTTATGTTTTTATCATATTATTCTAGATGTGATCAATTGATTGTTGAAGGAAATATTATTTTGTTAAATATACAAAATAATTTCAACTCCATTGCTTAAAACAGGGGGATGACCGACGGAAAAAGAGCCGTGATTCATGTAAACGTACACATGTTCAATCTTGCGAAGCAAGGTTATTCCTGAAATTGTGGATGAAATTAAGATGCATGGCCTCATACAATTTGATTAAGCAACATGTAACGGTTCTGGCAATATGCATATATATATATATATATATTGGATCGTGTAAATTAGCATACAACCAACACGTACATAGAATTAAAAGTTCTTCATATTATAAGCTAGATAAGCACGTAATATCTAATATTAATTGGTCCTCTAGAGTTCTTGATCAGATTCTAGTTTAAAATGGGAAAGAGTCATAAATTGGTGGGTTCAGGTCCGTTTAGATTTAGAAGTGAGTTAAGTTCATCTCAACTCAATTTTATTTCATCATTACATTTTTATAATTTTTTATACAAAATATAAATTTTTATATACCTTTTTTAAATCTAAACGGAGCCTGAGTAGCTTGTTCTGATGATAGTATTAAATACTCAATAAAAATATTTGTAGCTGCATGAGTAGCTTGTTCTAATTATAGTATTAAATACTCAATAAATGTTGTACGTGCAGCCCATTTCATATAGGTCTAGAATTTAGTCAAGAAATAAGATCCGGCCATATCCATATAGGGGATCCCAAACTATAATATTTAAGCTAATTTTCCTTGAGTTTAATTTTACATTTCAAAATGCTTCGTTGATCTCTTTTTTTAGGTCGAGTTTGGATGCTAAATCCAATTCAGTTCATCTCATTTTAAAGTGAGCTTGATATCCAAACGTACGGAATGGACTAGTTTTAGAAAATTCAAATATAAATGGCCTTACAACTGCTACACTGCATTGATGGCCTATCCCTTCTTTGCGTTAGGATGTTAAAAATGTTTGTAAATAATAATTAAAAGTAAATAAAAAATAATAATAAAATATTAAATAATAATAAATAATTAATAAATAAAAATAAAAATTAATAAAAAATATTTGAGAATATTAGAGTAACCGATCACATGTCTCCTATCTCTACTTTCAAACTGGTACGGCTCTATCTAGTCTCTAGAATATTCAAGTGGCTTGCCCCTTTAGCCTTTGATGTTTTTTTTTTTTTTTTTTTTTTTTTTTTTTTTTTTTTAAATCATTGCCGCTTGGTGTTGAAGTTGAGGTAGACTAGTTATGTATTATATTATATTATATTATATTATATTATATAGAGTAGTTGAAGTAGCCTTGATTTTTTGTTTTTTTTTGTTTTTTTTTGCTTAGAATAAAAAAGGTAAGGACATAAAGGTTACCTCGAATGACCTAGTCTCTAGAATATTCGATCTGTAGCTTTGTCGTTTGGTTTTTTTTTTTTTTTAGGGAAGTGATACATACCTAATATATTTTATAATATAAATTATAAAATAAGAATATTACTGTAATCTGTTTTATAAAATTAATATCATTTTATAAAAATATTCTTATTTTATAATATATGTTATGTAATATATTATAAAAATTATTGTGAGTTTATCATTTTTCTTGCTTTTTAATCATTGCCGCTTGGTCTTGAAGATAACGCAGACTAGTAGTTATATATATAATATATTATATGCTGATTTAGTGAAATTTGATATTATATGCTAATATATAGGTAGTATATATATTGTATTATATGTTGAAGTTAAAGTGTACATTATATGCTAATTTAGACTTTTAGTGCATGGCTTGAATCGCCTTGGGCTTGATTGAGTGATATTGTGATTGGTTTTTAATTAATTAAATAGATTAATATAATGTAGGTTTGCATATTAGTTAAGAATTTAAAAATATTCGTTGATTAACAAATTATATAAAAAATCTAATAATTTTATATTATTATTTATTAGGTACTTCTCATCTTTATATTTTAACTATACGTTTTTTTAAAGTATAAAAAAATATGAATAGGTCAAAAATAATTGATCCACCCATGCATGCATGATTAATTGGCTCTCTGCGGTTTAGAATTTTTTTTTTTTTTAAATTATTTGAAACACTGCATGGCATTGTAAACGTACGCCAAGTATGCGAAAAAAAAAACAAAAAACAAAACCGTACGCCAAGTTATATGCTTCATTCGATCTTTTTCCTTATTTACTTCAAAAAATTAGGGAAAATCTTCAAATTAGCAAGTCTGATTTCATAAAAATTCCCATCCGTACTAAAACTTATTACTTTGCTGGCCAATAATTAATTAATAAAAAATAATATATGTAGTCATAAAATTACAAACGACGTATAATTACTTAAAAAAAAATGAATATATATAAAATTTACGTTAAAAAAATTAATTTTTTTTTAAAACAATTACATCTCATTTACAACTCTATAACTGTATGTAACATTACTTTTAATTAATTAATATTTGAAAAGAGTTTTTAAGCATGCATGTATCGGAGATTTTAAAAAAAGTATGAGATTACTATTTTCTTATTATTTATTTATTATTTTATTAATTTTTATTTTACTTAATGATTAAAAAATAACTATTAAGAAAATTATATTTTTTTTTAATTTTTTATTAATAATTAAGAATGTTAAAAAAATACTTAAAAAAGTAATAAAAAAATCAAAAATTTCAAATACACTATAGATAATAAATGAATAATAAGAAAATAACAACCTTATTGCTACCTTAAAAAACGATTTTCTATGTCGAAAATGACCATTAAAAAAAAATAAATTCATAAAAAAAAATAAAGCATTTATTTTGTAGTTTATATTAGTTAATTAATTACGTCCAGAGCTATATATAATTATATTACCTTACATAAAGACTATCCAGATGGCAGATACAGATTTGGATATTCGTAATAATACTAAAATAATATATTTATATATGGAAAATGCTAAGTTTTTCGATAAAATGGGTCCTGTTTCACTTATTTATTTAATTTTTTTAGTTTTTTATATTATTTTAAGTAAATATTTTTAAATAATAATCTGATTTTTTTATATTTTTAAAAAATATTTTAAGATGTTAAAAATATTTTAACATCTTAAAATATTTTTTTTTACAGATTATTATTTAAAAATATTTACTTAAAAATAATATAAAATATATAAATATAAATATAAAATAAAACTCAAACGAGACTCATTTTATCGGAGTGAATAGCATCATCCTTTATATATATAGAGGTAGCGGGCGGCCCCCTATCATTATATATATATATGACTTGATGTGTCGTCATAATTACACTGCCTGTAAGATTTTATTTTTTTCTACTTTTATTTTTTTCTTTTGAATTTCAACATTGCGAAACGATAAAAATATTAAAAAGAATAGTGCCAGCTTTAATCTAATCAACTCTTGGATCTGGCCTTAAGCAATAAATGATCTCTCTGAATTTTAATAAAAGATAAATTTTATTAAATGAGAAAAAAAAAATACTATTTTGAGAATAATATTATTATAATTTTAAAAAATTTTAAAGATAAAATTATCTAATCTTACATTAACAATCCCCAAATAAAACTTGTAATAGCAATACTTTTAATAATAATGCGCCCTTGTAGATATTGTAGATAGAAAATCAAAGTGTACATGACCACAATATACATGCCAGCTGGATCCTCCCAACTCAAACTTTTTTAGGGTCGATATTAGAATAAAATTAGATGAATTTAAATGATTTATAATAATAATTAAATTATTAATTGAAATGAATTGAGGATCTCTAAAGTTTAAACGAGCTTTGAATTAATTCGTAATTCCTTGCAGCCAAACATGACTGAGGTTAAACAAAAAAAAAAAGAAAAAAACTTGACTGAGGTTGTCCTAATATTACGACCCCTATACATGCATGCGTGATGCATGGAGATTATGTTGAGAACCAAAAGTTAGATTATTACGTATTTGAGTATTCCAAAAAACAGGCTTGTAACCACTATAAAAAAATAAACTTTCATGGTTATTTAATTATGATTAAATAATTATTTATAATTAATTTTGATTATAAATAATCATTTGATTATAATTAAATAGTTACAAATAAAATTTTTTTTTATAGTAAACTATATTTCTAATTACTTATGAAGGATTTCATAGTTACGTATTTGTGCCTTAGCGTTTAGTTCTTCAAAACGCTATCACTTCAAATTTTGAACTATAGTACTTGACATCATTCTTCATATTTGAAGAGTTATTATTCATTCATCAAATATTTTTTAATTACCTTTTAATATGTTTATTAGAGGAATAAATTATATATGTGTTTGTTGGTTTTATAAATTGTATATTATATTATTATTTTGATGAATTTAACGACAAATCTGATGTAAAATTATGGATATAAAAGTGTTAATTTTCTATAAAATTTATAATTTTTATTAAATTTAAAAATAAAAAATTTAATGTAACTAATATCAATGCTCTAAATTCATGTAATGGTTCTTGTCAAATGCCAGAGATGCCGACGAAACCAACAAAGCGGCGATTGCAATGGGGATAGTTTTTTGCCCGTTATAGGATTTAACGCTAGCAGACTATTTTTGATATGTTAGATGAACAGTAGAAATTAATGATAGGACATATTTATTTTATAATTTTTTTATAAATATATTTAAATTTATTTTAATATCTAAATATACTTGAACTTATCCTAAGTAGACTTTACAAAATTCAATCAATCACCCCAACTCTCTAATATTTATAATAAGAAAATTACTTTAGCCACAAATTGGTTATACAAAATTAATCTTACAAATTGATATGTTTTGATGTGATCTGTTAGATTATATATTTATTTTTATTATAAAACAAATTTGATGGTTTACATGGAAATATTTTAGTTTATAGAATTATTTTTATGTAATTTTTTTTTTTATAGGTGTGGCACTTATCTTAAAAAAAAGACCACTTCAATTCAACATCCAATCACCGGCTTATTTTGATCATGCCACACCACAACAATGTTATCCTTTCCCAGCCATTTTTATAGTTGGAATAAGCCCATAAAACTGCTTGAAATATATGATTCCCAACAAATGTCCATTTGTCACACATTGGACGCTAATGAATTGTCGCTTTTGGACAAAGTAAGCTAATTCCACAAATAGCAGTGAATAACAAGTTCATCCAGCCAATTTTCCTGTGGCAAAAGCTTATACTTCTCGCCATGAAAGTTAACTACAATTGCTAATAAGTATTGTTGGAAAAATATTATTCTTGTTGATTTGATTCATTGCTTTAGCTGTCATGGATTTAGAAATTCTTCATACATCCCGTGCGGTCTTAGGAGGTTTTGTCCCGAACAAAACTCCCAAGTAAGCCTTCTAAGTGACTCAAGACAAGAGTGAACAAATCTAGATAGAGAGTAGAGTGAGAAGCTCTAGAGAACTTATTAACTCTTATTGCTTGGTGATTTACACAAATGATACTCCCTTTATTTATAGAGAACTCTTGGTACAAAGAATGACTAGGATTGTGACAAGTGTCACAATCTTAAGGGTAAAAAACATTCTAGACTACTTCTAAAATTATCTAAGAGGTTCTACACCTCTCTAGGATTTTCTACACAACTCTACAACAATCTACAACATTCTAGAATAATCTATAAAGGACTAGAAGACTCTAAAAGATAGTAGAATTCTCTAAAAAAATTCATGGTGACATTCTCCTCCACCTAACTTCGCGACGTCCTCAACGTGATGTCTTCATGGAACCTTCGAATTTGATCTTCAAACTGCCACAGTGACTCCTTAGGTTCCCATGTTGTTTCACTTGTGGGCAATTCCTTCCACTTGATCAAATATTCTTGGCGTGACTTGTGGTCCCTTTGTCTAACTTCTCGATCCGCCAATATTTCCTCTACTTCTGTATCAAAAGTGGTGGTTATGCCCAATGGAGCACGCTTAGACTCTCCCTGTGTTGGCCCTTCGTCGTCACCATGATAGGGTTTCAAACAGTTTACATGAAAGACGGGATGAAACTTGAATCTGGGGGGTAAATCTAGCTTGTAGGAGACCTTCTCTATTTTCTTGATGATTGAGAATGGTCCTTCATATCGCCGCACAAGCCCCTTGTGCAGTTTCCTGGTAAATTTGTGTTGGCTTGACAAGATCTTTACCATTACCGAGTCACCAATGCGATACTCCATGTGTCGCCTCTTCTGATCGGCCCATTTCTTCATTTTCTTGATTGCTTTATCTAAGTAGGAACGAGTCACATCCAATTGTTCGTTCCAAGATTTAGTAACCCTAAAGGCTGTTGGACAATTCCCCTCATAGCACATCTCCAATGATTGTGGGGTGACTGGTTGTTGTCCTATTAAAGATTTAGTAACCTTAAAGATTTAGTAACAAGTTCTCAAATAGGCTTTTGTTTGTGGAGTCACTTCTTTGTAAATTGTAGGAGAATTGAGTCACATCCAATAGTTTAGCCCAGTCAGACTGGTTAGCACTTACAAAGTGCCTCAAGTATAACTCCAACAAGGCATTCAGCCTCTCAGTTTGCCCATCTGTTTGTGGGTGGAAGCTAGTGGAGAAATGTAGGGCTGACCCCATGAGTTTGAACAATCCTAACTAGAACTTTCTCGTGAAGCAAGGGTCCTAATCGCTGATGATGCTTTGCGGTAAGCCCCAGTACTTAACCACATGTTTGAAAAATAACCTGACTGTCTCCTCAGCTGAACAACCTTTGGAGGCAGCAATGAAAGTGGCATATTTGGAAAACCGATCCACCACAACAATTATGGTGCCACATCCTTCAGATTTTGGGAGAGCCACTATGAAATCCATGCTGACACTCTCCTAAGGACGGGAAGGAGTGGGTAGTGGTTCCAACAAACCAGCAAGGCTCCGGTTCTCCATCTTGTCTTGTTGGCATGTGAGACAAGTCTTTACAAAGAGCTTCACTTTGTCTCTCATCTGGGACCAATAGTAAGAGGCTTCCAACAAGACTTGAGTGCAACGTTGGCCGGGATGTCCAGCCCATAAGGAATCATGGCATTCCTTAATAAGGTTTCTCCATAGCTTGCCCCACTTTGGAACATATGCTCGTCGCTTGGTGGTGTAGAGTAACCCATCCTCTACCCAGAATTTCTTGGTTTTTCCCTCCTTAGCCAAATTCATCAAATTCTTGGCTAGAGGGTTGTGCTTCATGCCTTCACGGATCATCTCTAGTGTCTTCCCTTGTACACTAGTAATGTGGGCCAGCTCACCTTTCCTACTAAGGGCATCAGTAACAACGTTGGCCTTGTCAGGCTTGTACTCCAAGATATAGTCAAATTCCGCCAAGAAGTCTTGCCACCTAGCTTGCTTTGGGCTCAGTTTCTTCTGATTTTGGAAGTAACTGGTGGCAATGTTGTCGGTCATGATTACGAATCGAGAGCCAAATAAACAGTGTCGCTAAACCCTAAGGCAGTGAATAATGGCCGTCATTTCCTTCTCCTACACCGTGTATCGCCTTTCAGTGTCATTGAACTTACGACTCTCATATGCAATGGGGTGTCCTTCTTGCATAAGAACTCTCCCAATGGCGAAGTCCGAAGCATCTGAGTGCACCTCAAAATGCTTGGTACAATCTGGTAGAGCTAAGACTGGCTCCTCCATGATGGCTGTCTTCAGGTCATCAAAGGCTTCTTGACACCTCGATATCCACTCCCATGCCCTGTTTTTCTTGAGCAAGTTAGTGAGAGGAGATGCTCTTATAGAGTATCTTTTTATGAACCTTCTGTAGTAGTTGACAAGCCCAAGAAAAGATCGCAACTCGGTAACCTTGGTGGGAGGATCTCATTCCTTAATGGCCTTAATCTTCCCTTCCTCCATGCTGAATTTTCCTCCTTGGATCTTGTGGTCAAGGAAATGGATTTCGTTTAGTGCAAACGAACACTTCTCCTTCTTGACATAAAATTGGTTTTCCCTTAAGACACGGAAAACAACCTTTAGATGCTCCACATGCTCCTCGAGGGTAGAACTATAGATGATGATATCATCTAAGTAGACTACCACGAACTGATCAAGGTAGGAGTGGAAAATCTTGTTCATGAGTGTGCAGAAGGTGGCTGGAGTATTTGTGAGGCCAAAGGGCATCGCTAAGAACTCATATGCTCCATATCGAGTCACACAAATCGTCTTGGGTTCGTCTCCTTCCGTAATCCTCACTTGATAATATCTTGAATTTAGATTGAGCTTAGAGAAGTACTTTGCATGGCCTAATTGATCAAACAAGTCAGCAATCAAAGGAATAGGGTACTTGTTCTTGATGGTTACCTTATTTAGAGCCCGATAGTCAATGCACAACCGTAAAGACCCATCATGCTTCCTTTGGAACAACACTGGTGCCCCATATTGTGCTTTGGAGGGTTGGATAAATTCGGTATCAAGTAGCTCATTTAGTTGCCTCCTCAACTCTTCAAGTTTTGGAGGTAACATGCGATAAGGCACCTTGGCAGGTAGTTTAGCACCAGGTTCCAGCTCAATCATATGATCTACCTCTCTCGTGGGTGGCAGTTGCTTGGGCAACTCTAGTGGTATGACATCTTCATAATCCTTGAGGACCTTGGATCTCCTTAGGTGGAGGGGAGGAAATCTTTACTTCACCTTCCTCTAATGAAGCCAAGTAAGACACTTCTCCCTTCTTCCAACCCTTCTTGAATTGCATGGCAGACAAGAGTTGGGTGGTGTTTAGCTTAGACACGGTGGGTATCATGCAAGGACCACCTTCTAAGATACACACTGAGTTGTAGTGGGGAAGAGACACTACGTTGAACCGTCTCAAGAATTTCATCCTCAGTACGACATTAAAATCATCCATGGGGGCGACGGAGAAGTCTACCTTTCTTTTCCAAGTGTCAAGTTGTAGCTCTACGCCATGAGCTACACCGTCAAGGGGTCTGGTCTCGAAATTTACGGTCTTCAACCATCATTGACCCTTCTTGAGAGGAATCCCCAGCCGTGTGGCCTCCTCCTTCTTGATGAAGTTGTGAGAAGCCTTCGAGTCGACCATGGCATAAGTCTTCTTCTCGTTGATGATCACCTCGACAAACATCAAGGATCTATCCTTGGTGGTTGGCTTGGTGTTTGCCTTGAGTGGGTTAAGAAGTTGCAAACACCCCATGTACGACTTCTCTTGAACTTCTTTTTTCTCCAACATGGCATTGAGAGTCTTTCTTTTAAGACAATCTCTAGCCTAATGTGGTCCGTCACAAAGGAAGCAAGCATCCTTTGGCTTCTTTTCTTTGGAGTGCTCCTTCCTACCTTCCCTCGATGTCTAAGGTCTATCTCCACGCTCTTTGTTCTGTGGGAGTTTGGACCCCTTTGCTCCCCCACCTTTGTGGTGGTTATCCTTTGAAAACTTGGGCTTTGAAGAGTTATCACTCTTGTGATACTCGAACTCTTCCAAGGTTTCTGTCACTGTCAAGGCAGTGGAGATGTCGTTGACCCCACGTCACTTGAGCTCCCGAGCCACCCATGACTTGAGGCCATCGATAAAGTTGAAGAGGAGATCTTCTTCACTCATGTTTGTGATTTGAAGTATGAGTGCGGAAAATTTCTCGACATAGTTGCGGATGGAAGAGGTGTGTTTCAACTCCTTCATTCTCTTCCGCGTATACAGAGCCACGTTTTCGGGATAAAATTGCCTTTTGAGTTCAGTCTTGAACTCTTCCCAAGAGTTGATGGTACAAGTACCCTTCTCTATCTCACTATGCTTATAACGCCACTAAGTACCAGCGAGATTAGTGAGGTAGAGAGAAGCAGTACATACTTTGACATGCTCGTCTTGCATGTTCAACGCTTCGAAGTAGGGTTCCATGTGCCACAAGTAGTTGTCCAGTTCTTTGGCATCCCGCTTGCCATTGAAATCCTTTGGTTTGGGGATATCCACCCATGGGGTAGCCACCATTCCTCCTCCGATGGTTCCCCCGTTGGCCACTGCTCGCTTGCACATGGCCCAGTCCGCCCTGATCTCCTCCAGACTGACGCGGTATTCCTTCATTTGCTCTTGGAGTTTTGTTAGTTTCTCCAAGACCCGGTCTTGGAAGGCAACATTCTCAACACGCTGTGCCTCGATGGTGTGGTGCTCAAAATGGACTCCTTGATTGATTCGGATTGACCCTCCAATCCTAACTCTTCCAAACTTTGCTCCACGATATCGAAACGATCATTGACATCCGCCACAGCCACCTCCATCATTGTCATGGTGTTGTCAAGGGTGCTTACCTCCTTGTGAGATTGATCCCATTCTTCCATCTTGGCCAATATCTTGACCATGGTCTTCTCAATACTATCGAGACGAGACTCCACGGACGAGGTCGACTCCTTCGATCTCTTGCTCTTTCGTGGCTCCTGGTTTTCCATGGTGACCACACTTGGTTCCACCATCCCAAACTCGATGCTCTGATACCAACTGTCACGGATTTAGAAATTCTTTACACGTCCCGCGCGGCCTTAGGAGGTTTTGTCCTGGACAAAACTCCCAAGTAAGTCTTCTAAGTGACTCAAGATAAGAGAGAACAAATCTAGAGAGAGAGAGTAGAGAGAGAAGCTCTAGAGAACTTGTTAACTCTTATTGCTTGGTGATTTACACAAATGAGACTCCCTCTATTTATAGGAAACTTTTGGTACAAAAAATGGTTAGGATTGTGACAAGTGTCACAAGTTTAAGAGTAAAAAATATTCTAGACTACTTCTAGAATTATCTAAGAGGTTCTACACCTCTCTAGGGTTTTCTACACAACTCTACAACAATCTACAACATTCTAGAATAATCTACAAAGGACTAGGAGACTCTAGAAGGTAATAGAATTCTTTAGAAAAATCTAGGTGGTGACATTTAGCTCCAAATAATAGCTGTAAATCAAGCTAAGTATACCCGACTAAATGGAGTTGTTTTTGCAAATATTCCTTTTTTGCAACGAAATTGTTTGTGCCACAATACTAGTGAGTTTACAGCAATAAAGTGTGTGTTGTTGTCTATATCCATTAATTAGAGCAAATTTCTGGCAACACCATGAACCTGGTAGTGATATAGATAATATATATACCATGAACCTGGCAACACCATTTCCAATCCAAATTTAAAACATAATTTAACAAAATCCTTAATTTCTCATTCATTCATCCAAGTCACACTTTATCAAATAGTTCATACAATAAGACTAAGGGAGCAACATATGGTGAAAATGCAAGTTCAAAGCATATATATATTATATATATATATATATATATATGAAGCTTGGAGTTCCATGCTTTTAACCCATGAAGGCTATTCACTAGAGATCAATCGAAAAACTTCATTAAGGGAGCAACATATGATGAAAATGCAAGTTCAAAGAATATATATATATATATGCAAAGTATGATAGAACTTGTTCGAGATATCGATCTCATGAAATCCTTGAGAACTTGTTATCTTGGAATATTGAATCTTAATTAAGAACTCGATCAATAAGGAAATGTTGATTTACAGATTTGTATGCAACTTAATCATCACCGGCAATCCGCAGCTTGAAAGTAGAACCTGATGATCCTAAGTTTGCTCAAACTTTTGAGGCTCTTCATCTATATGTTCATGTGGAGGGCCTTCAACATAATCTAATATTTCTTCACCTATATTTTCACCCTGAGTTTGAGTTGCAAACTGGGAAAGAGAGCCAAAGGCTATTATTGCCACCAAGAACACAGTTGTAGAGGCAAGGAGAGGCCAGAAGTAGGCCAGGATGGTGAGAAGCCGAGGGGCTGCATACAACACCAAGGAAATGGCTGCTGAAATAACGACTGCTATACTGACATGATATCTGTATTGCATAAGCTTCTCTAGGATATCCATATATATATATAGAGCCGCTTAATTACAAATTATATTTAACACTACAAGAGGAGAGAGAGAGAGAGAGAGAGAGAGAGAGAGAAATAGGGTTTTATCTCTTCTTGAATTTCCCTAGTGTTTGTAATGTATTTATATATACTTATTCCTTTCCTTAGATTCTCTGCTGAAAATGATTGGTTTCAATAACTTCCAAAGTTTGCTTGTTCCTTTCTACAATTTCTTATTTTTATTCTTTATTTTTATCTCAATTACGCTTTAATTTATAATTTGAAGAGATATACATAATACGTTATATACCCTTCTACATCAAAATGCCGGGTTCTACATTGCCCATTAATGACAGTATTTAATAGAGTTAATTGGGATTTTATTTATTTCTCTTTAAATTATATATAGATAGTATTTGGTTTTTTTTTAAACGGGTATTTGCTTATTTGGGCTGGATATGGTAGGAAATCTCAATTGCTTGATTGCTAGGTTTCCTAACTGTACCTTACCAAGTCGTCATTTTTTCGGTTAAGATGAAGATTTAAATTCAGGAAAGGAATTACCTTTTATTCAAATATGTTTGTGATGGAATTCAGCAAAGAAGAATTGAGCTTTATCCTAGCTATTGTACTTATTATTTTGGACTTTGTTAAGGAAAAGGATAACTTTCTTCAAAGGCTTTTGGAAAGCAAACAGCTCCTTTGACATGCCACTTGAGGAATCTAGTCTAAGGTCGGGTTTGAATACAGGAATGATTTTATCTCATTTCATTTCATTATTATAATTTTTTTAAATTCCTATACAAAATATAATACACAATTCAACTTTTGAAATTTCAAAACAATAATAATTAAAACTATTTTATCTCTTTTCACTCTCTAAACAGGGTATAAGTCTGATATACAATACAAATATTGAAACGTCCAAGATTTTGTTATCAGCGTAATGCAACAAGATATGTCTGGCAATAGAATAAAAAACACATTTTCCATCTCATTTTGTTGTAACTAGTTTTATTTTACAAAATTCTGCTTACAACTGAGCTAGGGCCACCCCCACGGCATCAGGGTCCAACGTAGAGGTATGTTTAACGATGTCGTTCTAATTTGTAGCAAACCACAATAGCTTGCCCATCGAAATCCCAACTTTTGTCATTCTCTTCATCCAATTCGTCTTCTCCTCACCGAATCACCCATTGTCTCCCTAATTCCCCATCGTCTTCGTCTTCTGTCCTCATTGAATATTCTCGGCATTTTTGCCCCATTAACTTTTAAATATTGTGATATTTTATAGCCCAAGGGACAAATGAAATTCAGGTGATCTACATCAACATTATTTCCTTTTCTATTTTATGGCATATGATGCTAAGAATAATCAAGTACGAGTCAGAATAGCATTTACCTCATGCTAATGTCGAATTAATAGGACTAGCAAACTTCTGGCTTTTGGTAAATTGTAGGAAAGGGGGCAAGTACTTTTCTTCTATAAGATTTGTTGGGATTTTTATATTTTCAGCAATTTTGCTTTTTAGAGGAACATGATACTTCCACTAAAACACACCACCAAAAACCTCCTGCAAGAGCAGTCATTGCAAGGAAGGAATCTATCGCATTTTGAGGCACAAGTCTGACAAAAAAACCCACACCCATTTAGTCTACAAGCTCCCACACTAAGACGAGAAGAATAAGCTCCAGTCCTTCGCTACAACAAAATATGTTTTTTTGGGCTAATCTTTTTATTGCAATTATCATGTATTTCTATTAGAATTAAGTTTTTGTTATTAAATATATTTATAGCAGACTCGTATGAATAGGCAAGTAGCTCAAAAGGTTTAAAATTATTGCTAAACAAAATGTCAAAAATACTCTTTTTTTTTTACTCTTTTTTTCGCAAATAATATAAAATTTCATTGTAAAAAATGTGCTAACTATGATAGACGGGCTGAAATTATTATATGCCATAGTGAAAATCACGGAAAATAAGTTTCTTTCCCTTTCTACATTCTACATGTGAAAGAAAGAAGCTTCTTCATTCTACGTTTCACTCGCAATCCCCTTGTTTCTTTCACACTAGATTTCAATCGCTTGGTGAAGTGTTGTTGGCACAAGCAACATTGACACTAGCACTGTCGGGTGCTTTGAGGAAAGCAGTAGACCAACCAAGGGACAAAATGGCATCACTGTTTTTTTTTATTATTTATTTAAATTTAAATAATATTGGCTGACTGGCAGTATGCCTTGTCAGCCAATGCCACAGGAGTTATCCACTGGCAGTGTCTATGGAATCACTGTTGATTTTAAGGTGTTGAAGTTTCACACATTTTATTTAACTAAAAAGTCGTTGAAAAAATAATATTTTTATATAAATTCTTTTTCCTCGTAATAGTCCTAAAGCTTAATATGTGCACCAAAGAGTTCTATTGAAAACAATTTTTAAAGCTTTCACGAGCACATGCACATGCCAATGCCCCCCTTCTTATTAAAATAAATTTCAACGGCTTGTCTATCAATGACAATAATACACTACTTATTATTGAATCCATTATAATTATAATTATAAAAATATAAAAAAAAATAATACTTTTTCGTAATCATAATCTCAATAGAATAGAAAAGGCCCTCCATCGTTCATATCCCTAAACCATCCATAATTTCCAATTTTGTTTTAATAATATTATCATGGCCAATTATATAAATACTATGTATTATTTTATTTTTTTTAAAAGTGGAGTTTATCATTTAAGAATTATTTATTTATTTTTTAAAATAAATGTACAATACTTGCGCACTATATAAATTATAAATATCATTTCACTTTTTTTTCTTCCTTTCTTTTGTTTTGTTCTGAAAGAAGTATTTGATTGATAAATCACTTCAAGCAAATTAACGGTGTCTCAGAAGATTAGCAAAATTCCAATTTCTCTCTCTCTAATCCTTCTCCAACCCTTTTAATGATAAATGGCTTCATTCCATAAATTTGTCCCTAAATCATACCTCCTTTAGAAGAATCTAAACTTATTATATGAAGGGTGTTACAGCCATCGTCGCAATGCATTGTTTGCAGTTTTTAATTTTTTTTTGTTTTTAATTTATATCATTTTTTAATATTTTTTTAAAAAGAAAAAAATTTAAAATATTATTGAATAATATATTTTTAATCATTAAAAAAAAAGAACGGTACACACCAAAAGGACTGCATATAGCTTTATCCTTATATATATCAATATATCACTATCTCTTTTTTTTTTTCTTTTTACACATACTTTCAAATCTTGCTGTAACCAGAAACTCAGCCAAGAAAACAAAAATCTAATTAAGATAGAAACCCTAGATCTTATAAATATTAATCAAGAAACCTTTAGACTGTTTTGGTTCAAGCTACTAGCTAGGCTTTGGTCATGGTCTTTCGCTATTTAAAAAGGGAATTGGATGTTGGTGAAATCTTCATTTATTCACCTAGCTATTTACCCCAAATTCATGCACGTACAACTCAAAAATGATCAAATGGATGTGTCCAAAATCATAGCTGGAGCGCCTTTCAATAGTTTTCTAATATCCAATCAATAATCGGGATGCTTTTAAGCAAAGATGATGATGATCATGATGAATAGGACGTCCATTAATTACATATATAATTAGAGTGAGATATAATAATATGTAAGTCTTTGAAGCCACTTTAATTTAGAAGATCCCTTTCTATCCACAGTCATGAATACCTCATTTCCTTAATTTGGATTCAAAATCTTTATGAGCGATTTAATTACACTAAGTTGAAAAAAATCTAGTTTTAATTTTATGGACGGATTTAACGCTTAAGCAATTGAATTACTTCATTCAAAACAATATATATACATATGTGTGTGTAGCTTTCCATCATTTTAATTATTAGTTTGATTATGACGAGACATATAGCAGCCTCTTTTCTCCTTATGATCATTTGCAAAATTAATGACTATTGCTTCAGCCGTCCAGTTGATAAATACATTTTTTATTTCTTTTAACACAAAATTCATTTTTCAGGGGATAATAAAAATGAATACTAATATATATATATAACTATCATCAAGAGAAGACAAAGTACTCAGGTCATGGGTATGATCGTAATTATTATTTTTAGCTTTTTTGGTGAGAATTAGATTTTCTAATTATATATGGTTTTTATATATGTAATTTGCTTTTTCTTCTTTCAATCTTTCCCCATTTGCTCAAAAGTAAAGATATTTTTTTTCCTTATTTTTATGGTAGTGTATATGATAAAAAAAAAATAAAGAAAATATGAGGGTTTTGATCTTTAGTACTACAGGACCGATTTTGTATATCTATATCTTTCTCACTCAAGATCTGAAGGGTTTTTTTAATACAATTTTTATTATATGAGAAATGATATTTATAGTTATAGAATGTGTAAATGTGATGCAAATTTTTTGAAAAAAAAATGAATAAATGTAATATTTATATTAAAAAAATTAATTTTTTTGATAAGAAATCTTTTATTTTTGTTTTACATATTCTATAACTATATATATCATCATGTATTTTCTATCACAATATATAGTTCATGTAGGAACTCGAGATATACAAAATGGTGTGCAAGTAGCAACAAATAGCAACAATAAGACCCTTAGACATTCTCTTGAATAATGTAAATAAGCATGACCAAGGACCATCGTTGGATGTTTCAAAATAGATTAGGTGGTAAAGCATCTCACATTTATTTTAAATTAAGTACAATTAAATGCAAATGCAATAAATTGAGAAAGAGCCATCCAGAAATAGTACCGTTGAAAAAGCATGAATTTGTACCCCACTATATTTTCTGGTAGAGATTATCAAGTAGTTCAAGATTGTGACGTTCAAAAATAAAATTTTAAACATCATGATAAAGCTGGCCAAGTAACCGTTACTGTCATGAGAGAGAGAGAGAGAGAGAGAGAGAGAGAGAGAGAGAGAGAGGGGTAATGGTAAACCAGCCGGCCAGGCCGGCTTGTGATCTGCACCGTTTAAAAACTTGCTTCACAAAAAGGGAAGAGAATCCCAGTCTTTGCGGTCAATTCCTTGAAAGATTGGATTCTTGATTCATCCTCGCTCAAATAAAAGCAGGTGGCCTGCTCCTTTGAGATTCATCATTATCATTCATCACCCATTAAAACACAGGACTTGGATTGCATTTTTAAAGCACCAGAGAATTAGAAGAAACTAAAAGAAGATGGGAAGCTTTGTTGGAAGTGCAGATGTTTATCAGCTTTCCCATTCAGACCCTTTAGTTTTGGAGCTCAACCGTCTGCAGAATTTACTCACAGGTTTCTCTCTTCTTCTCTAACCTACAGTACACACACGTTCACACATTTTGATCTTTATGTCTGCAATCAGTTGAGTTTGATGTTTAGTTTCTTTGGTTGGACAGAAGTTGAATGTTGTAAATAGTCTTTTATCATTCATAATTGATCATAAATTGTAGCAGTATCTGGTTTGGTACTTTATTCTATTCTAGTTCCTATTATAAAGTTTAAACCTTTTTGTTTTGGGATCAAAATATTAAGAAATTTTAAACTTTCGGCCGGTTGTATTTGGTTGGATTCGAAACGATGATTCACTAGGTGTTCATCATGATATTCATCGTACTGTAGCGTACGTTTATACGTGTACATATGCATGGTCTTCTCGGCTATACTTGACTTCTGGAACTGATTTGTTTTTCTGCAAAGAATCCCTGCATGCGGCGGCCTATTGCCTAAGAATGCGAATTCCACCCTCCATTGTTTCACCTAAAACAAAAGCTCCATAAACTCCCCCCTCAAATCTTGAGCTCTCGAAAAATGTTTAAACCAGAAACCGAATAATTTTATTTGTAAGTAGTAACTATAAAATATAAGGGTCAAAACCAAAGACCCTAGCTGATATTTTACAAGTCCACTTTTATATGAAAAAGTATTTACTATTCCAAAATATTTCTTGTTTGGAGACTTGAATATATCATAATTCAGTGAATAGTAACAAAATAATTCAAGTTAATATATTTTATAGAATTTTGGATGAGGAGAGAAAATATTGAATAAAATATTATAATATTAAAAAATTGTTATTTTTGTTTTAAAATTTATAAAAGTTGTATTTTATTTTAAAATTTATAAAAGTTGAATTGACTTTTATATTTAAATAATATTTAAGTAATCATGATTAGGTAAAAAAAGTTTACAAAAATTTAAAATTAAAAAATATTTTTTATTTAACTAATGTTTAAAAATAAAATTTTAAGAATTATGAAAATTTTAAATTTATCTATTTTTTTCAACAGAATTGCATGAAATTTGTACACTATAAAACTGTATAAATTATAAATATATACATGCAGGAAATCTTGGGGGATACACTATAAAACTGTATATATATATATATATATGTGTGTGTGTGTGTATTTCAAAACTCACGCTTATAATTATTACTTTATGCATATATTTTAAGTGTATGTTTATTAAATGTTGTTATGAATTTTTTTTAAATATTTAAAGATATAAAAAAAATGTAAGAAAAAAAATCAAAAACAAAAAGGCGGGGATCTGGAGACTCTCGCGGGCTACACGGTGTGCCGACCGTCCTTATTAAATAATAAATAACCTTTTAATGATAAAACTTTTTAATTAAAAGCGTTGTTAGGAAAAGTTATATTTTCTATCATAATTTCAAATATAACATAAATTTTTGGTCTCTTTGAATACACAATTGTTCTCGAGTATTTTAAGATATTTTATTTTTAAACATCTTTCAAATATAAAATATCTTTTAATTTCAAGTTTTTAATTTTTTATCTAATCATTACAACTATAATTAAATAAATCAGTTGAACGAGACCAAACCAAAACTAGTTTATAAGCAATCTAGTGTGATATTGGTTCTTAAAAATCGAAATGGATCTTAAATTGTTGCAGGTTTTCATGTTACCAGACTAGACCAATATATATATTTATAATTTTTTATATTATAGTCTGTATATTATATACTACTAATTAACATAACATAAAATTCTAACTTATGATATAAAATTAATATAACAAAAAATTCTAATATTAAACATAAACATTAATATTAAGTTACTAATATATATTTATATAAGCAACCTTATACACGCCTATAGAGACATGTTTTCTCTCTATCTCATCCCTTGCTGACAGATTCTCCAAGCAATACAAACTCGTTTTCGAGTTGGGTCGAAGTTTCGACTTCTCCCTCCCTTCAGCCCAGCCCTATGTAGCTTGTTTTTCTTTAGATTTCTTAGCTTTTTTCAAGTTTTTCTAGTTTTTTGTTTTCAACCGAAAGAATCTCCAATTTTCTACTTGTCGGGTCTCCTTGACCACCATGCGCTAGGTTTCTAGACTTAACGACTGTCGATCTATGGAAAGAGAGGTTCAGATCGAGATCGGCCGGACGTGCGGTGCTTCTCACTCACTCACGGGTGCCCACGGCCGCCGCGTCTATAGTGCGCGCTTGCTATCATGCGTGGCTCCTTTGGATTTAACGGCCTTGATTTCCTTATTTTCGGCTGAATATTTGTTCTCCAATGTGGCGCACACTTCCCACACTCCACCACCGCAGCATGCGGTTCATCTTCAATGTATCGGTTTTTTTTTTTTGGTAGCTATCTTTCGATTTTCCTAACCAGGAATCTAGTTCAAGTAAATATGAGAATCTCCTCCAGCCACCCTTGGTCGATAGAATGTAGTGCACCGCCCCCTGCTACGACTTTTAGACGCAGTTTTATAGTCTGTTTATCAGACTCTCTTGAAACCCCTTTTTGTGCCATCCCCTTGTTTGAAATTGGTGGAAGTTATACTTGTAACTCTGAAACCGTTTTTTACTCTTTTCCCTTTTTTTGGTGTCTACTATGTGTTTATTATATTGAGATGAATATTAGGGACTTCTACCTCACTAAACTCTGTATTCTTATATCCCTTTTATGTTATATATTATGCCTGGCTTAAAAAAAACCCTTGTACGCACCTATTTAGCAGCTTTAGAGATAATATTTGACCATTGTAGATGTTTATATTAGGTAAGAAACTACCCCTGTGGAATGATAAACACATATTTGGGTCGAAATAACTGTTCTTTTTCCACATTTTTAAATATTGTTCAGAGAAGGATAGAGAGTTAGGAGTTGCCCAAGGAGAAATCAAGGCTTTGAGAGTGACTGAGGCTCTAAAGGATAAGGCTCTAGAAGAGGTAAATCACATGCCAGACATATGTAATGACTCACAGTTTGCACACACCAATACAGACTATGTAATTCTAAGCACTATAAAAGTCCTTTGTTGGGGTTCACCAGTAAGTTTATAGTTCATATTTATTTTGTTCTTTAAACAGCATAGAAATGAAGTTGCTAAAATGGAAGAGAAACTCCGAATCAGTGAAAATGTTGTTGAACATAAGGTTAGTGAAGGCTGCTTTACCAAGATTTTTTGGAGCTACAGATATATGTGCTTAATTCTAGAGGCTAAGATATTCCAATTATATCAATACAGAACCTTGAAATCAAGAAACTAACAAGTGAGAAGAAAGATGCATTGGCTACACAACATGCTGCTGAAGCAACCCTTAGGAGGGTTTATGCAAATCAAAAAGACAATGACTATGTTCCTATTGAGTTAGTTATTGCTCCTCTTGAAGCTGAAATCAAAATGTACAAAAATGAGGTAAGACATGACAGTATAAACTTAAAAGGAAAATACTTTGGATAGAAATGGATTACATAAAGATAATCACAAATTTGATGTGGTTTAATGTGGTACATCAGATTGTAAAGTTATTTTTATTATAAAGTACATCTAACAGATCCCATAAAACTACGTCAGTTTGTGAGTTTTTTTTTTACAATCTCTTTTGTATATTTAGTAGTTCTCAATTTAAAAAGAACCTTGTTTTCAAAAGCCAATGCAATCTATGGAAAATTTTTATGGCTCACACTGCATGCACTTTTTCATTGTTCTTGGCCTTTTAGATTGCAGCATTACATGAGGATAAGAAAGCTGTGGAACGTCTCACCAAGTCAAAAGAATCAGCTCTACTTGAAGCAGAAAAGATCTTGAGAAGTGCTTTAGATAGGGCTTTAATGGTGGAGGAAGTTCAAAATCATAACTACCAATTGAAGAAACAGATTGAGATTTTCCAGGCATGACATCATCAAATCCAGTTTTGTTGATGGAAATAACAAGCTTTTTTGGAGTCATTAACCAAGTTTTTATAAATACCACATGCAGGAGGAGAACAAAATCCTTGAGAAAACCAATCGTCAAAAGGTTTTAGAGGTTGAAAAGCTTAGCCAAACGATTCAAGAGCTTGAGGAGGTCATTCTAGCTGGTGGGGTTGCAGCAAATTCCATTCATGACTACAAACGGCGGATGCATGAATTGAATGTATGTGTCATGTTAATATGTTATATAAGGTAGTTAAATGAGTATCTTGTACTTTTTTCAAATTTCTAAAAATGGTTCCAAATTCTCAGGAGGAAAAGAGGACTTTGGAAAGAGAATTAGCAAGAATCAAAGTTTTAGCAAACAGATTTGCAACTGTGGTGGCTAATGAATGGAAAGATGAAAATGATAAGGTCATGCCCGTCAAACAATGGATGGAAGAGAGAAGACTGCTGGAGGTATTTTCTTTCCCTGCAAAATGACAAGGTTATGCCTATTTGGTTGTTAAACTCATTTGAGTTCAATTTAGTTCAGTTTAACTCTAAGTTAAGTCTTACATCCAAATATTAAACTCTCAAATTACTAAACGCATCTCAAGTTAAAATCTCTTTATACATGGGGTTTACAAATTTTTTTAACTTTCTATAAATATATCTAAACTTATTTGAACATTCATACACATTTAAATTCATCCTAGGTGGACCCCCACAAAACTCAATCTACCATCTTAACTCACTACTATTTATAAAGAACTCAATTTAACTCAACTCAACTTAGCTCAATATCCAAATATAGGCAGTTCAAGTAACTTGAGAAGATTGATCATAAAGCAATCGACAAGACTACTAAGCAATGTTAAGTGTGACAACTTAAGTAAATATACTAATGAAGATAGTTTTTCCCGTTTCTGTTTTGTGTAGGCAGAGATGCAGCGCTTGAGAGACAAACTAGCCATATCAGAGAGAACAGCTAAGGCAGAAGCACAACTTAAGGTGAACATATGACTCTCAATCTTCCAGTTAGTCAATCTAAACCTCTCGCTTTTAATTATTGATTAAATTTTTTGTACCAATGTAAACTTTTTTAGGATAAATTAAAGCTCAGACTTAAGATTATTGAAGAAGGTTTGAAGGATGTCTCCAATTTTTCGATCAATCCTAATAGGTTTTGTGGGTCCCCAAGAACAGAGAAGTCCAGTAACATCTTTGGATTTCTAACAAGCAATAGTGGAACCAAAAAAAGGTCTACATCCCAGCCAAAGGCTTCTTCCATCAGTAGAAGCTTATTATTTCAACAACCCAGTATGGAAAATGAAACAACCAATGTTGCTAGAGATATAAAACAAGCAAGTAGCTTGAGAAAGAAAAACTCTTCTGGAGAAAATGTGCTGAGCAAAGGCATGTGGGCATCTAGAAGTAAAGTTGTTGATAGCAGTGAAAAAGAGAACACAGAAATAAGGGCAGACACAGACATGAATATCTTTAAGGGAAACAAGGATGAAACAACAGCCTCACCAGAAATCAAACCTAAAAGTGGCAGCAATGTCGATCCACAAAATGAAGGAAGTAATGAAGATGTGGTCTCAGGATATATGTATGATAGACTTCAAAAGGAGGTCATCAACTTAAGGAAACTTTGTGAAGTAAGAGACAGTACTTTAAATGTTAAAGATGAAGAAATAAAGGTATGAGAAATGATAGTCGCAGTTGTAAATATGCAAGCTTAACGCAATCACTTTAAATATATATATATAGGACCCATCTGAAGAAAAAAAAATTGATAGTAGATCTCACTCTTTTTCATAGCGACTACATGGTGCTTATACACTCCACTACTATGTTACATTATTTGAAAGGTATATATAGACAGGGAAGATCTCTCCCTCTCTTTTGTAGAGAACTAATTGCCTGAGGTTAAATGCTTGTAGATGCTAATGAAGAAGGTTGATGCACTGACAAAAGCTATAGAAGTAGAGTCTAAAAAAGTCAAGAGAGAAGCAGCAGCTAGAGAAAAGGAAGTTGCATCAATGAATGTAGATGACAATAGAAAGAGCAGACATGCATACTTATCAAAAGGTACAAATTTGTCTACGTTTTCCTCTTTTTTACTCAAATTTCATGATTCAATAATTTCAACCAAGGCATTGAAAATCCTACATGATATGACATATAAAGAGAAGACATACATACTCATTCAAAGGTACAAAATTTGTCAACTTTTTCTTCTATTTTACTCAACTTTCATGGCTCAATAATTGCAACCCATGTCTTTGAAAATCCTAGATGATATGATCTCTCATTGACTTTGTTTCTCATTCCTTAGATTTTTGGTGGTTTGTTGTTTGCTGCAGGGTAAGGTAATCATCATGAAGATTATTTACATTTGGTGAAAAAATTGAAATGAATAGAAAATTAGTGGATTTGTTTGCAGCTTCATGTGACTTTGTATTGTACATACAAAGATGAAGTTTGATGATATACAAAAGATATAAAGTTCTGATTAGATGAGGGAACTGACTTTGAAACATCCTCAGTTGATGTTGATTTGCTTTTCCTCTATTTGAGATTATGTAAATGATGTCACATACGGTTTCATGGTTTATATTCGTGAACAAATATTAGTCCGATTCAAGAAAGTAAGAGCATTCATAGTAGTCTAGCTATTGTTTAGCTAAGTTTTAGCAAGAAATTTCATTTTTACAAATTTTGGCTAGCCACTTTTTACTACACTAAATAACAGGCTCAACAAATCAAAAGTTATTCTATTAAAATATTAATTTTTAACTTTTTATTTATTTTAATTCTAATTTTAAGTTGATTATTGATTTGTTATTATAAAATACACATTAATTTTCTAAAGTTCAAATTTCTTAACAGATAATATTTTTTAACGATCATATTTTTTAATTGTCATATTTTTTGAACCGGTCCAGTCGAACATGAAAACGAAAATGAAAGGTAAAAGTCTAGCACAGAAGAATAAACAAGTGGGAAGGATGAATATCTAAACCCTAGTCCCAAAAAATAATTTGGCTAGCACTCACTTATTAGTTATATTTTTTTAGTCAAGAAAGATAAAATTATTTTGGCTAGCCATTTGTTGAGACTGTTGCAGTATTGTTTTAATGCATCTTAGCTATTATTTGACTAAATAATAGATTTGTTGAGTCCATTGTGAATACTCTAAGAAAGAGATGGATATGTTTTTTTCCTGCCTAATCTTTTATACAAAATGGCCCTGAAGCTGATCACATTAAACCAGAATCATGTGAACTTTAATGGGAAATCTTAATAACATGTATGAAGAATCTAACGCTAAGGTATTATTTGCCCATAAAACACATCAAGCTAAAACCCATCTCTTCTAACATTTCTTACAAAAAAACACATATTTCTTGTGATTTTGTAATACGATACTATCCTTTCCAAAATCACAAGTTTTCGAAGTTTAGGGGTTTCATCACATAAATTATGATGCCACATCATCCTTTCTTAATCATTAAATTTTAGAAGTTAAAGGTTTCATGACATTGGAATTGCAACAAATAGAAGAAAATGAGTTTTTATGACTATTTAATTGTAATGAAAAGATTATTTATTATTAATTTTGATTAGAAATAGTCATTCGCTGTAATTAACTGGCTATAAATAAGCAATATTCTTGTAGTACGCAATACCTTTATCTCATTGTCTTTTAATGGTTTTATATATACTTGGCCATTTTATTTGTTAAACTAATTATTGATGGATTCGTAATGATAGTCTTCTGATAAGTAATTTTTTCTCTATATGTTAATTTGATTGTTCTTTCCATCTCTCCCCTAAGATGAAATTCTTCCTACCTTTTAAGTATGGCCTTCACAAATCCTAACTACAAGCCCACCTAGCTCTAACTGAACCGTCCAGATGAGCTTCAAACCTTAACTTCTCTCCCATCTACCTGCACCAACCCATCTCTCTTTACTTGAATTTACCTACCCTTTCCGACCTTTGTCACTTTCCACTTCCACTTCTGTTTTTAGCATTTTCTCATTTTTCTCTTTCATCTACCTTTCCCCCAAACAGTATCTTTGTGTTTCTCTGGACCCAGTACCACAAAGTCAATATTCTCTCCTTTTCTCACTTTCCACACATTTCCATTGTTACTGTTGATTATTCTTTTTGTTTTTAGAGCTTTTCAAAGTCTTCGAGATGTCAAAGGAAGTGCCAAATATAAACGTTTTGGTTCAGAAGACTAAAGCACTCACACGGGACGACATTATCCTAGAACCATTAGAAGAAGCCGCATCAAAGGTGGAAAATCAAATGTTGATTAGTAAGATAGTCTCTCTCAAAGCCCTTAACAAAAATACCTTCAATGCTACTATTCAAGCTATATGGGGTTTTGTTTCGAATATGAAAATTGTTGATATTGGTCGAAAGTATTTCATGTTCACTTTGCCATCCCATTCTGATAAATACCATGTTTTTAACAATAGACCTTAGAACTTCCGTGATTTCCATATGGTTATAAAAGAATGGGATCCTCAATTAAGCCTACTTGAGTTGGATCTCTCATCCATTCAGCCTTATAAATCCAAATCTATGAACTAGCTCCAGCACTTATAACAGAACGAACTGTGACAAATATAAGTCATGTGTTAGGAAACTTGTTGGAAATAAATCAAAACCACTTGTTTTGTAACAATGCCATTTAATATTTCAGGTACGTGTGGAGATCAATACTGAAGAGACACTTGTTGATCGGTTTTTATATGCCAGAGTCAACCCAGACCCAGCTCCCATTACTTGTAAATATGAAAGACTCTCATATTTTTGTTTTCAATTGTGGTAGACTGGATCATCCCTTCCAAACTTGTACTTACCATTATTTTCTAGAGGAAGGTCTGTCATTTGGTCCTAAGTTGCGTGCCGATTACAAAGAATCGAATAAAGGGTCTCGGTTTGAGTCCTCAAATGTTCCACAACATGTCCTTTCCAAACATCTTCCTCAAGTATCCAAGGAGTTTGTGCTCCCATTTAACTCATTGAGCAACCCAAAATACAAAGGGAAGGCTCTAGTAGTGGAACATTTTGGTACAGCCAAAACAAAGTTGGTCTATCTCCAAATGGCGTCCAAAAGCACTACTGCATTGGTCCATTGTTTCCATCACTACTGCATTGGTCCATTGTTTCCATCACCTCACAAACCAGCCATGCGTACCCTAAAAGAAGATACTATTCAACAAGCCTCAGATATTCAAAACGAACACCAGGGATCAATGCTATTCAAGACAAGTGGCACTCATCCAAAGATGGCAGACTTGCCTCTTTCAATTATTGCACCCACAATCCACGTCAAGTCCAGCCAACTGCCAACATTAAATGAAGTGCTTACAAGTGGAAAAGAAGAAACCCGATCCATCCATGTGTCACCAATTCGAGAAATGGGTACAACACCATTAATGTACCCAATGATCAATCAAAATGGTGTAGGGTACACCATGGGCCAGTTCAACTTGGCCAACCCAATCTTTACTCACAAAGATCATCCCTTTAGTGGCCCGGGTAACTTTCCAATGAAAAAATTGAATCTTCAGGTGATGGGCCTAATCATTTTCTCAATATCTTAATGGACCAATTTAAAGCAGTGGTCAGCAAGAAAGACTTTCCTAACCCAGTCCACAATCTATCTTTCAAAATGGCCCCTACAGGACATGCTTGTCTTGCTTCCAATACTTTCCATTTTACTCAAGGCACCCTCAAAAACACATCACCCCAAGTTCTAGCCCCCTTAGCAGATTGCTCTGTCCTAATGAACAACACCCATGAACCCTTATCTCCATTTTCCTTTACCACTAGAATCCACTCAGAGGAGACCACCAAAAAAAGGAAGAATTCATTGGAGGAGAGAATCGAGAATGATTTTCCACCAAAAAAAAAATGTTTTTTAAAGTCACGTTTTATTCTGGAAGATGAAGGTCGTCACACGACAGTGTTAAAAGAAAAACTCAAGCCAAGAAAGAGAAGCAAGAGTAAAGTTTCCAAGCTGAAAGTATACAAAGGTTAAAGCTCAAAACCCAACTAGTCTTCGTCAGCAACTAGTACTGATCAAGAAGTCCTTCAAAGTCTGTACACCAATACAAACACACTGGAGAGGAGATCAACTTACCAATAGAGTTCTCACACTAAACACATAACTCGAGACAGTCAGTCGAATACAACCAATATTGTGTGGTTTGCTCCATATCAAAGCTTCAAGGACATTGGTAACAATAGCCAGAACTTCTCTTTTGTTCCCTCGGATCTAACAGAAGAGGTGGCATACTCGACTCTACCACCTCAAGAGCCATGAGGCCCATTGCTTGGAATTGTTGAGGCTTGGGCGGGTCTCGAACAATTCAGTCTTTTAGGGCTCTTATTAGTACTCATAATCCAGATATTATTTTTCTTTTTGATTGCTTGTCTACTAATGATGTCTATATTAGAATTGGTAATATTTTAGGCTTTGCTCATTTTGTGTATGCCCCCTCAATTAGTAAATAGGGAGGATTGCTATTTTTGTATTGTCATGGTGTCGATTTGGACATTGTACATATCTCTAGTAATATTATATCGATATTGATGTACTTGGATGCCTACCATGTTCCTTGGTTTCTTAACCTTGTTTACTGTCATGCTCCTTATAGGAATAAGCAACTTTTGGGATCTCCTTTCAAAAATCTCAGATTCCTTTAGTTATCATATTCTCTCCATTGGTAAATTTAACTCTGTCCTCCTGCAATCTGAAAAATTAGGTGGTAAGCCTGTTGCAAATAATTCTAAGCCCTTTGGTCTTATGCACTATATGAATAGATTTGGGTTTGTTGATCTTGGTGCTTTTGGGCCTAAATTCATTTGGTCAAATAATAGAGGTGGTAATCAACTAATCAAAGAAAGACTTGACTGAGAAATTGCTAATACCCCTTGGATTGAAACTTTTTCTCAAGCCACAATCTCTATTCTCAATTGTAGATCTTCAGACCATGCCCCTCTTCTTTTGGATACCACAAATAGGAATGGTCATCCAAAAGTTTTCAAATTTGAAAAATTCTGGCTTAGAGATCCCTTCATTTTTAAAATTGTCATAAATGAGAATTCTGCCTTTCTTGGGACCATTTCCTTCATTTTTGGCAAAAAAACTCAAAACAACCAAAAAAACTCTTCGAAATTGGAACATTAACTATTTTGGTCATATTCAAACAAGGCTCAAAATCCTTAATGCTTCCCTTTCCCAGATTCAAACTCAGGACCAAAATTCTCTCACTCAAGAAAAAGAAGAAGACCTTAAAACCAAAATTCATGAACTTTAAATTAGAAAATAATCTTTGTGGTATCAAAAATCCAAAATCACTTGGTTGGTCATTTCTGATCTCAATACCAAATTTTTCCATACTTCTACAACCATCTTAAGATGTAGGAACTCCATTGATAGTCTCAAGATTGCCAAAAACACTTGGACTAGTGATAGCAATATCATCATCCAAAAAATCTTGGTTCATTTCCTACACCTCTATACCTTTACTCTTCCTACCATTCCTGAAAACTTAGATAATCTTCTTCCAAGAAAGATCAATAATGTTGAAAATGAATTCTTGTGTCAAATACCCATAGATGATGAAATCTTAACCACGATCTGAAGCTTTCCTTCCATGAAAGTCTCGGGATCAAATGGTTTCACTGGTCTCTTTTACAAAACCTTCTGGAAAATCATCAAACCTTATCCATTGGTAGCCTTCAAAAGTTTTTGCACTCAGGGCAAACTTCTCAAAGAACTCAATCACACAAACATTGCTCTCCTTCCTAAATCTGACCATCCAGATGATGTGCACCAGTTCCGTCCCATCAACTTATCAAATGTCTGCTATAAAATTTCCGTTCCACCCTCTTCCTTAACCAGCCTTTTTCCACTTGGATTAATAATATTATTAATCCTTCTAGCCTTCTAAACATTTCTAATGATGATTACCATTGTTTTCAGCTTTTTGCTACTCTGGCAATGGATAATATTTGGTATCTCAAGAATAACAAAGTGCACAACAAGTCTATAATGGATCCAATCACTTTCATTCGGAATGTCAAGAATATTTCCCAGCAGCACATTCAAGCATGTTTCTCAAAGAACAAAGATTCAGATTCTATCCAGGATAACTACCCACCTAGGATTTTATGCTTTAGATTTGATGTGGCAGTCCAAGAACATGGTAGCATTCTAGCCTCGATATGCTGGAATGACTTGGGTGAACCTATCTTTGCTAAAACAGATTTCATTACCGATGTAAATCCGAACCAAGGCAAGGCACAAGCAACTCTGATGGCCATTACAGAAGCTAAGAGCAAGAATATGGATGGGGACTTGAGCATTACTATCCAAGCAATCAACTGCAGCTCGGAGGAACAAGACTGGAACATCTTTCCTATCATCAATGATATCAAGCATTACCTTTCACTCTTTTAAGAATGAAAGGCAATGAAAATACATCGGTGTGTGCATAACTTTGCACAGTGGACGGCAGTAACGCAAGCCTTTGGTGCCATACCCCTGATCAAAATTCTCCTATCTCTTTTAAATTTTCATAGTGAGAAGGAACATCACTATTTATATGTTCTGTAATAGTGTGTAATATTGTGAACTCTAGTTCTTATTAATGTATTTCATCTGCTCAAAAAAAAATCTCTATATGTTTATTTAACAGTAGAGGGTATAAGTAATAAGATAAATGTAAGATATTTTATAAATCTATATTAAAAAAAACATTTAAATTAATAAAGACTGTATTATTGGGTGAATCATGTAGGGTTGTGTTTGTTTTGAATTTGGTCCAAAAAAGACGCAGGAGGAGAGTTTGCCAAGAGTTCACACGAAAGTTGCTCAACCACATTGTTGAAGGATCACTCTAGAATTCAAAAGCAATTGATCACTCCGACAATAAAGTCAAGAGATAGCAACAGCACCTTCACTGATCAAGCTCATGTCAATTTCGTCTAACTGTTAGGATTAGATAAATTGCATTTCAAATTTGCGTTAATTTTACGTCTATTATTTTATGTACAGAGGGATAACCTTATTTTATCACTTTTTTTTTAATGAAGTTTTAAATTGTTACCATTTTTAATAGCTGATACATAAGCACGTATAGTTATATATATAAATATAAATAGTATCTTTATTTCAAATATTGTGAATAGGAAAAAAAATGAAATATTATTTTTTCATTGTCTATAAACTTAATGCAAGAGAAGTGCTCCAGAATTAAAAAATTTATACAAAAATATATTTATAAATTTACTTGAATTCATATGATCTGTTAGATTTACTTTATAATAAAAATAACTATATAATCTTACATACCACGTCAAATCATATTAGTTTATAAACATACTTTTATGCGAGTTACTTCAAAGCCTTACAAATTGCCATCAAACACTTTTATCAAGAGTAATGTTATTCATCATTTTAATTCTCATTATTCTCTTATCATATTATGATGTGGCATTAAATGATTAAAAACTATTTATTATATTTTAATTATGAATTTATTATCTAATACCACGCTATGGAATAATAAAAAGATAATAAAAAATGAAACAATGAGTAAATTTCTTCTTTTATCAATTACGGGATCAGAGAACTCCTAAAACTAATGTTGTTATGATTTTGAAGGTTAAATGTTAACTAAATTAGTATTCAATAATCATAGGATTTCTTTTTATCATTGATTGAGAGCATGTTTGGCATTGCGTTTCAAATCTTTAAAAGCACTTTTAAGTAGTTAAAAGTACTTTTAAAGAAAAATGTGTTATTTGGGTAACTTTATTAAAAGCGCTTTAGTCGGTTGAAAAAGCTAAAAATCAGCTTTTTCAATAAGCACAAAATTAGAGTTTTTATCAAAAAGTTCCTGCAAATAACTATATATTTTTAAAAAATTATCATAACTAACTCTAAAAGTACTTTAGACATATGCATTTCAAATAATAAATAGCTTTTTAGTAGTAGAGCTTATTATATTAAACTTTAAGTTATAAGCCTTAAGTTAAAAGTAATATTTCTCACAACAACCCCAAACATGCACTGAGTCTTTAACAATTAATATCAGAGCATGGGTTATATATATATATATATAAAATATTACAGGGCTTAGTATGGATCCTTTCTATTGTCAATATACAGAATACATATAAATAGAATATCTAATAAAATACTATCAAACAAATAGTTTAATCAAATCAATATCTAACAACAGTTAAAAATTTTAGATCAATGATTGAGTTTTAAACGAACGTTTATAGCATAATCCTCTGCCACTCGATCACAATCATCCACCTCCTTCCTCACTGTCTAATGTCAGCCACACCATTAATGTCAAACTGACTCTTATGGCGCACTCAACTTGTTGGATAACTTTTCTGGCTACATTGATGGCACTCTACCTTGCCCTTCTCATCAATTCCAACTTAGCTACCAACTCTACCAACAACAGCTCTGCCAATCTCATCACAAATCCCACCTATACCACCCGGTTTCATCAGGACAAATTGATTCCGAGTGTCACGCTCTCAGTCATGTTATTGGTCTTGATCAGACCTCTGGTGAGTTTAGCTCAATTTGAATAGAATGTTATTCTCTCAATCCAAAATCCGTAAGGTCTCATCAAAAGTCTACGATTTAATTGGCATAACTCCTAATTTCTAAAATGCAAGTTTGGAATTCAAAACCTCCCTCGTCCACATGTATCAAAAAATAAAAAATTAACCCGTGAGGTCTCTTCTTCCCATTATATCTTGTTACTCAAAAGAAATTCTTCTTATCTACTGTTGACTACATCCACAAAACTCACACCTTGAAATATACATAAGCTGCCATTGATCAAGTACCTCTCACAGATTTAAAGCATCTTTGCTACATTTTGGCTCTGATTATGACTCTATAACTCGAATAGATCCCATATATCCATTGATAAACTCCATGGTGATCTTCTCACTCATGAACATCGGCTTGAAAACATCCTTTGATCTGTTGATCTCTCTTAACCCGGTCAAGAGTGACCACATGCGCAAGGTGCCAAGGTGACCACAGGATGTTTTTCTTTATCTTTTAAAGTATAGTTTTATTAAGAAAACTCTTTGTCATCATAAAAATTGATTTACTAATTTGTAAATAAATTAAAATTCCCCCCTGACAGTTTAACTTTCACAAAATGTTAGGTATTTTTAGTTAAGAGTGTTCAACTATCTGAATAGTACCACTAGTCTATTGTACCATTAATTATAAAATTAGTTTTTTTTTTTTACTTTTTTATCATCTTAAAATATTTTTAAAAAATATAAAAAAAAATATCGCTATATTAATAATCACTTATTTAATTATTAAATAAAAAAATTTAAAATATATAGTGTCAAAAATAAATGTTAAAATAAATAAATATATTAGACTTATTCTTTTAGTTAATAGATCTAGTTCTACTACGTAAAATTATTTTTGTATTTTTTTGTATATTTAATTAATGTGAATAATTAAAATAATTATTTTATATTAAAAAATAATAAAATTAGTAATGCACTAAATATATACAAAAATGACTACATAATGATTGTAAATAAAATCTTATAGAAAAGTAAATGCAAGGGGTAAATATATAATAGATAACTTCCTCTAATTATAAGAAGTCGTTACAACGAAAACAAGACGAAAATGAAGTAAGAAAGTAAGAAACGATTGTCCATCCACAGGGAAAATCCCACCGACGATCTTATTACTCTTTTTTTTTTTGTCTTTTTTATAAATTAACTCCACACCACTTAAAAAGGGAAGAAAAAAACAAAACAGAAATATTGTAGCCACGACTTCTCGTGAGTTGTGACTTTGATTGATCACCAACTTATTGTAGTGAACTCCAGGACCGAAGATGATCATGACCATACATGGTACATATAATGTGCATGCATGCATGCATACATGCTGATGGCGTAACTCCCGTTAATTCACATGATGATGCATCCTGATGGGTTTTCTTCACTGGAATAGTAACTAGGCCTATCACCATGACCACCCCCATAACTATCATACACGGGCCTCCCTATCACATAATTCTGATCATATGATGATGATGGTCCGCCATGATGATGGAATGGACCCCCACCATACCCTTCATACAGCCATGGCCTGTAATACGCACCAGCTGCGTAGCCCGACTGTGGATAATACGGTCCAGCAATGAGTGGTGCCGGATCAGAAGGCTTTGGACCCGGTCCAGGAGCTGGCTTCGAATCCTTAGGCTTGTCTCCGCCTTCTTTCGGCTTTTCAGCTGGCTTGGGAGCTGCTGCAGGCTTATCAGCTGGCTTGGGAGCTGCTGCAGGCTTATCAGCTGGCTTGGGATTATCCTGAGGTGGTTTTGGTTTATCCTCAGTACTTTTGGGCTTTGGAGGTGGTTTGATCTCGATGCTCTTAATGGAATTACCACCTTTGTAGAGAATCTTTTTCTTAATTTTTTCAGGAGAACAGCACACGACTTTGATCATCACTGTGTTTTGCTTCTCATCGTACATCTGGTCTTGTATTTCTCTTGTTCACAACATTAATCAAACACATGATGATCACAAAGAACATGATGAACTCAGTCTTTTTCTTTTGGGTTTTGCACTCACATACATACATACATACATACATACATAAAACCTTAAAGAGATGGCAAAAGAGAAGAAACTCACGAGGAATTCTACATAAAACTCTCTTCACCTTCTTGTAGCATCGATAGCACTGCAGATCAACCTTCATCACCATTATCGTAGTAACGGCCTGCAGTCAAGAGTCATGTTCGGAACTCTTTAGATCTGGAAAGTAAATGAAAATGAAGTACTGACAAAAAAAGATGGGTACGATCACAATAATATGAAGATCCTGGATCATATAATTATAAAATGGGTATTAATTAAGAGATATAGATCTGATTGCAGGTACAGTACTATTTACAAACCTTTTCCGTTTCCCCCATGGGTAGCTGTCGATTCAGATCTCAATCGAAGGCCCAGCACCTACAGATAGAAGAACACCCCTTTTATAGCGACTGATTAAAGTAGAGGTGTGGAACAGATCATCATCACTCGTACAGAAGCGGCCAGACAGTGAGAGATCGACGAGGCTAGAACTAATAGATCAACGATGTAGAATTGTTTTCATAAAAAAAAAAAAAAATGAATATATATACTATTCACATAAAAAAAATTAATAAAAAAATTTATTTTTTTTATAAAATAACTACTTACCGCATTCAACTTTATAACTATAAATAATTTTACTCTTGGCATATTATATATATTTTATGAAAATTATTTATCTGTAAGTAATTATTTTTTATAAAATTAATTATTTATTATTACAAATCAATTTGTTTTTATTGCAATTCACAAATAATCATTCTAAGCACGGTAGGAATTAAAATTGATCTACGATAATCCAATCAGCCAAAATGTGTAAGAAATTTCAAGAAAGATCAAACACTTATAGAAAAGAAATTGAAACTTTTGTATTATTAAGAGAGAGAGTAAAAAATACAAAATAGTTCAAATATACATAAAGAAAATAGTACATGTGTATCATAAACTAAGTAATTTACAACTGAAGTAATATTTCAAGTAACTATTTATTAGTAGCTATTTACACGTTTCTATATCTTTTCTTTTTTTTTTCTTTTAAAATGGAAGGTGGGATGATCATCAGCATAACTATCATCTCGAGATATGATTAAAAGACTCTTCTTTTACAATGAAATATCTTATTTGAGCCATAATTATTATTTCATGGTCGAATCCATCACCAAAATCTTAACAAACTATCAACTGATTTAAAGTTTATTTCATAAATTTTTAGTTAGGCATTACTATTATAAATAATTTCAACTTATGTATAATTTCAATTCTTAATTTATAGGGTATGAAATACTTGTTCGTATCATCTGAAGTATTATTTTAACATTAATATTTACATATTTTAATAAGTATCATTTCGTACACTCAAGTTAGGGTAGAAAATAAAAATAAAAAATAAAAAGAATTTCGTATTCTTCGATCGAGAAGTTTCGAGCCAAGTTGCCAACGGGTTGTTAACGTATGAAAGTTTCCCACATTGAATGTCATTCTTAGCACATGGCCGAGGGTGGTGGCTCCTATTTGATTGCTAGCATTTGCATGTGCTGGCTTGGATTAATTGAACCACCCTCGTCCGTCGTACCTTCCAATATTAATCAAAGCCAGATTATCTTCTAAAGCTACATGGATGTGTGCAGTACCCACATTCGGAAACCGTACACGTGTTTCTAGTCCAAGTACTGGCAACCATGCATTTTGGAGAGTGGACTGAGTTATGGCTTATAGATAAGTTAAAGGTATCCTTTTTATAGATAAAAATATAAAATGAGACGAGTTAAAGTTTAAATTAAAAATAAAAATAAAATAAAATTTTATTATGACATATTTTTATATTTATATTTTTATTTTGAAATTATAAAAGTTAATTATTAATTTTATTTTATGTAAGAATTTGATAAAATTATAATAATTATATAAAATGAAATAAGATGAATTATAAAAAAAAATTAGACTTACAACTTTACTTACATATACAATGCATAACATTGTACTAACTAGGAACATTAATTACTTTGTAGCCTACTGACATATTAAGATCTTGAATGGGTTGAATGCAAACAAATAAATTTCTAGCCTGCTATTACGGTTCAAATATTTTTTTTTAAATTGTGGAGAAAAGGAGAATAATTTTGGCTATTAGAGTTTGATGATCTAGACGAATATGCATAAAAGTGTTGCATTAAGATTGATATATGTCACTTGGGATATTTGAGATCTCTTATAGCCATATCATCATCAACCAGAACATTTAAATTATTTATAAATGTTTGTTCTCATAAAAAAGTTGATTGAGAGTGATCCAATTACTCAAAAGATTCAAGAAATTTCTAACACTGCAAAAGAGATTAAAAATGTTTTGAAATTCGTGTAGAGAGCACACCAAAGAACTTTGTATTATTTAATAATTGAAAGTACACTATAATATATTCATTAACTACTAACTTTTTTTGCTACGACCAAAAAACTTGCCATAATAAACGACTTTTATTCACCACTTTTACGAAGTAGAAAATGAGGCAAGAACGTGTCAATAATACTTATTTTTATCTATAAAAAGTATTGACACAAATAAAATTAGAGCAATGAATGTGCTCACGGGTAAGAATGAAGCGAAGACTTTGGGGGTACAGTGTTTCCAGATCTCCTTTCTCTTCTCTATGTGAGTTGCAAATTTGAAGACTACTATTGATTTTTTTGTTCTTTCTCTTTAGGCTGATCTCATTCCCTCGATAGTTTCTCTCTCTCTCTCTCTCTCTCTCTCTCTCTCTCTCTCTCTATATATATATATATATATATTGCTCTCTTGTTTGGTCACACAAACGCCTTGACTAAGCTGTGTTTTGTCGGGAGATTGGATTTATTGTACTTGATAAATTTGATTCTTTGAGGATGTGCTTAGTTCCTATATTATTTTGTTGCATCAAGTCAAGTGATTCATCTTAGAAAATAAGAGTGGCATAATCTGTGATTGGTTAGGGTTTGGTCAAATGCAATTTTGGAAAACAGAACGAGGAATATAAAGAAGTGGCTTCATTCAGATTGATCATTATCAATGAGAATGGTAATTCATTAGCTTTTGTTTCTTATGTTACTAATTAACGATTATGAATTATTGTTCCTTGTTTGATGCAAGAATCTGAACTATAGATTAGGAGTATTTGACCACAACTAGAGACTGTGTACTTCATATATGATTAGTAAAGGTTTTCTAGGGACGTTAAATCATTTTTCTTTATAAGAATCCTAGGCATTTTTTTAGAGTTTGTATAGCTTTCTAGGGAAGAAGAACCTTTAATCCTGGTATGGCTTAAAGTTAATTGATTTAGTTAATCTCTTTCAGCTTTTATCATCCTTGATTTTTCCTGAGCTTTGCTTACTGATCAGATATATAAAACTATTTTATATCTAGACTTTTACAATTGGAACAGAATCGAGATTAGGTGTTGTGATGGGGCATCATTTACAGGTGATGTGGAAGCAGTCAATCCAGTAAGTTTCAAGTTTTAATTTCAGGGAAGAACATGATTTTAGTGTATCATGTGTTTATGCATTTGGTGGGGTCTTAAATTAAATAAAAATTTGATCAAGTCACTAATCTGGACTTCAGAGGAAAAAGGGGTTGGCATGCTGTCATTGATGATTTGTTATCAAAATGAATGAGAAGTGCCAAAAATGTACTATGACCATTTCTAGATTTCAATGAGAGTGAAAGTGCTTATGGATTAGACATAGTGCCTGTGACACTGTTTTGGTAATTTGAAGGATTGTGGACTGTTTTGACTGTGACACTTCTTTGTGGATTGTTATTTTCTCTCTGGGGATCATTTAGGTTACACTGCATGCATGTGATTTAGGATTAAGGATCCTCTTGTATTAAATGATTCGCTGCCTATCAATGTTGAAGATGAAATGGTAATAACAACAGCTTCAGAGCGGCAAGATAATGTAGAGTAATGCTGAACCAGTTCTAAATGCCGAACCTTCATCTTTAGAACAAACTTTGATAAGGAAGCAAGGGAATATTGCTACCCTCAAGAGTGAGTTTCTTCCTCACTCTTGGGGGCAGCAAAGGTTGCAGAATCAAAGTTGCCAGTAGTATTGCACTTTCTTTCTTCTTTAGAAATTATCGTTTGTTTTTCACCCTTTAAGTCATCATCTTCAAGTTTTCGCCACACCAATGAATTGAGTTGATTAATTGTGGCATAAAGTGAATTTGGTTTGAAGTTAACTCTAGTTTATGTATTGCAGATAAAAGTGGAGGTCTTCTTTAGTTTCTTTTTCTCAGAGAGACCCCGTTAGTTTCACTGAATCATTTTATAAAAAAATGCGGAGATAAAGGTAGCCTGTGCAGTATTGCTATGGAATTTTAGTTTCAAATGTGCATATTTTAAGTTTCTTCATTGATGGATGTTTAGCAGATGTTTTGCATATTTTCTATCTTGTGATTTTATATGCTTTTCAGAGTTTTGGAGCAGCTCTTGGTATCCTCATGATAAATATGGGCATGCCCGTGACCTATCCTTTCAATATCCAATAAAAATATATTTTGGTATGGCCATGTGAACTGTTGTCATTGCCATGTCAGCCTGTACAATTGACATGTTCTGTAATTTGTTTTTTTAGTAGTATATTTTCTTTTCCTCATAAAAAATGTTCTATAGATTAATTTCTTGATTTGGCATTCTGGTGTGTTGTAACTGACATATTGTATTGCTATTAAGGTGCAAAGTTTGGTAGCTGCCAAGAGATTGAGAAATTTCGAGTTTATAGAAACAGGTAACCAACATTGTTTTGGTTTAATATGTAACAAAGAGCCTTGATTTTCCAATAAAAAATAAAGAACCTTTGAGTTTGTTAGGCAATTATCATACTTACTCAATAAAGGACTTCATTGCTAACTTTACCTTTGCCTTGCATTTCATGAAGAAGAGGAGTTGATTTATAATTGTTCATCTTATAAATTTGATTTAGCATCTAATTTTTTTTAAGCTAATATCGATTGTTAATGGAAAATATTGATTTTATAAGTATTCGATAGCTTATTATTACCAATACTATCTTCTTTATCAATATCATTGTCATGTTGGTGGTGGTTATTTTTGTTTAGTTTAGAATGAGATTGAGCCACGAGTAATGAAAATGGTTCTTATAAAGTATAAGATTATTTTACGAGGAAGATGAGCAAGTCATAATATAGAAAGTGCCACGTCAAAAAGGAAGTTCTATTAAGATTATCGTTGCACAAATCTCATGTGTCTGTAATTTGAGATACCTATTTCTTACTACATTTTATACATGTTCTCATGTTAGATATCCTAAGATAAGTGTGTGCTGGAAATATTTATTCAATGAGTAAAAACAATCCGTTAAGCACACTTTATAGATATTTATAAGGCAAAAACAACTTGAGTATAACTGTGAAGATAAAAAAAAAACTATATATATATATATATATGCAAGGGTTATAGTTTGAGTGTTAAAGACATCAAAGTTGTATGGAATATTATATAGGAACTATCTTTGGTATATATTTAGTCTATCTGTGTATTATAGGAACTATGGTTTGAGTTTCATCTCTATGCCCCCACCCTCTCTCCCTTTTTGTCCCTCTCTCTGATCTACCTCATCATTTGTTTTTTTTCCTATTCAGCACATGCTCTATTTTCTGTGTCTACTTTCATTTAAAATCTTCCTTTGTTTGTTCATAACATAGTGGGAAATGCAGTAACATGCATCTCTCTAAATTTGCTGCCCTCTGGTGATTTTTTTTATTGAATAGCATGAGTATTGATTATATATGTTGCTGCCCTCTGGTCATCATTATAGTTATCATGATTCGATTAAAGTGGTGCATTCCATAGATATTACATATATATATATATACATATGACAATCTAGGTTGTGGTTAATGTTTGGAAAGCCGTATATATGCAGCAGGTTCCTATAACTAACAGTTAGCAAGGGAACTTATAAGGGGAACAATGGTGCATATAAGCCACAGCGATATCCAGCTGAGAGATCAAAGGGCATTAGAGGTGGTTGGTATTTTTGTGCAATACCACAAAGGTGTATAATTAGTAGGGAAAGCAGGCCTATTCCCCATACCATGAAGTATTGAGACATGGAATCATGTATGTCATGTATTGCCAAATGAAAAGTTGTCATTCATATTAGGACTGCAAATTATGTGTATTAGAGTGTTATTTATGTTGGCTAATACATGCATGCCAGGCTCGTGTATTAAGTATTTGTACTAGATCTTATTGTTGGTTGAGAACATGATCATTAATATATAAAATATGTGCATATGAGCTAGTGACATGCCTAATTTTAGACTTAATCAGCTGATTGTCTTCATTAAATTCATAGCATGATCCAGGTGATGCAGTAGATCATTCATGTGTTTTAATTTGTTGGCCTCCTGATTGTCTTGATCCACTTGTGACACTTAAGATGTGTGGAGATAATTATGGATTTATTTGAGGTTATATTATGCATCGGTTCTATAGTCTTTTTTTAAAATTTATTTTTCCTATTTGCGGCAATATGTTTTGGTTGCAAATTTTTTTTTCTACTAGAATGGATTATTTTTGGTGAAACTATTTGTAGATATAATAGTATTTTCTACGATTGATTTTGCCAATATAAGATTTTTCTCAGGATGAGAAGTTGTGGAAGCATTGTTAAAATGGACGAACGTCATTTGTAGGAAATGATTTTGTTGTGGTGGAATGAGTAGCTAATATAAGTCTATCATGGCATTGAAATGTGGCACGTTTAAGATAATAGTGAAAAGCTAAAATGAGGGAAATGAGCTTTCTTCACAACATTTACCGTGAGAACTAAGTAAATAGATTGATTTAGTGTGCCCTGGATCAAGTATTTCTGGCCAAAAAAATTGTATGATATTCTTTGTGGGTATTAAGATGCGGCAATTGCCGATATGAATATATAATTGGCTTTTTTTTTTAATCTACAAACATGTTATCACTATCTTTTGCCGACTGCAAAGTTTTAGACTTATTCTGACAAAAGATTTTGTGGCAATAGCTAGTTTTTGTTATAGTGGTACAAGGTGAACTAAATATATATATATATATATATATAAATATTATTGTAAGAAAGTCAAAAAGGGGGTGGCGTATGCTCCACCTCTCTCTCCTCATGTACCCTTAATAAGGGACTGACCATCCACTTTAATAATTGTGGATGGTCATCCCCTCGCCTTAAACTCTATAAATATGAGAGTTTGATGCGTTTTTATATATCAGAAAATGAAAGAGAATGGAGAAAACAAGAAAGAAAATTCAGTTCTTAAGTAATAAGAGTTCTAAATATTTTCTCTTATAAAAGCTCTTGCAATAATATTTTTTCTTTAGTTTTATAATACGTTATCAGTACGAAATTCTATCAATACCGAAGCTAGTAGTTTTATATTTTAAATAAATTTTTTAATATATTATTTGTAGTCCTCAATTTGAATATAAAAGATTATATTATTTATTAATACTTAATAAAATTCTACGTTTATTCTCATAGTTTACATTTCAATTTTATCTGTGGAAATTAATATTTTCATAATTTATTTTTCAGTTCTATGTGTGGGGAGTATTATTTGTGGTAAATTAAAATTTTCATAATTTACATTTCGGTTATATCTATGGTCAATTTTTATTCATATAGCTTACATACAAGTTTTATTTATTTATTTTTTTATACTTGTTATGAATTATTGATGATAAGGTTCATCTTGATGAATTAATCTTAAAATAGAAATATAACATCCCTGAAGGATCGTCCTAATCCAATAATGATATGAATACATCCAATTCTAGTATGTACCTAGTGAAGTATCACACATGGCATATTCTAATTGGTCACAAATTTTAGTGATAAGTACGGGATCAATTAATAACTTGCAAACTAATAATTACCTGAATACAACACACGATATTGATAAAGTTAGAAATGTTAAATATTACTTGATAAAATTTTATTTTTATTCTTATAATTATGTGAATATATTTCTTAAATACATATATTTATTTTTGTAATTCATATATATAGAAAATATCAAATTTTATAAAATTGAAATTTATTAATATTTTTAAAAAAAATTATTTATCTAGGATTCTTGATGATATCTATTTGCATGTGATAAATTTGAGAGATACAATAAAATAAAATAAAAAGATCACATGTCCTTATATGATTGTACTTTGTATTTCACGGTGAAAAAATATATATATCTTACTTTATGAAATGATTTAAGAGAGAGATATTAGTACTAGAAGATATAATCCTCTTAAAAACTTGTTATGACTAATTGCACCTAAAGTTGTAAGGTTTTAAAAGTATTAGTGAGTATAACTCTGCACGTTTTAAATCAGCTCAATATTAAAATTATGCAGTGAAAATGCATCTGATGATAATATTTTAAAAGAAGACATATATTATTTTTTATACCTCAAATATATTCCTGCAGCAGCAATATAGAGAGTGAAAATTCAGTAAATATTCTAAATTTTTATTTTGTCTTCTAGTGATTGAGTTAAATAATGAGTTTTTGTTAATAAATTTTCAGTTACGTCCTATTAGTTTCACATCATTTTCTGAAGTGAATGATACTATATTTACACCATTTTCAAAAGAACGTTGCTTCATTTCAAAGGAAACGAGGACGTAAAGGTGATAGAAAAATTATAAAAATGTGGGTCCTAGAAGAGACAACATTAAAGAGGATAATAATATAAATATACTGTATCACCAGAAGTAATCCAATTTAAAAAAAGTAAAGGCACTTAGAATAATTATTCATAAAAATATGAAAATACTTGTCATAAATGTGATATGACTAAATATTGGCTACGTACATGTTGTATTGCTAAGCACTTGATTTATTTATACTAAGATTTTATGTATTATAGTAATTCTTTTTTAATTTTATCACGTTTGAAGAATTGAAAAGTTGATGTCCGAAACACGACAAGAAATTACTTAAAAAAATAAAACTCTATCTGAATTTGATCATCTTACAAATAAATGTAAATCAGAAGTTTAGGAGATTATCTATTTGTAAAGTGTTGCAAATCAATTACTGGATATATTTACTGATACTAAAAGTATTGTAAAATCATATATTACTATTGTTAATGCTCAAACAAGAATTGCAATCTTTGAAAAACAAGTTGTCAAAACAACAATAGATGAGTTTAAAACACTCTTGAAGCGTTGAATATCTATTGGTGCAAAAGAAAAAAAAAATCCTGAAAGAGAAAGATACAAAATGAAATTGATTTTCCTGAAAAATTTATATCCACAATATAGGCTACAAGCATAATTGATACTTCTGAAAAAATCAAATCTTCTATTTCAGAAACTTCTGAAGAAGAAACTCCTGAATAGTACAAACTTTCTGAAGAGGAACTCCTGAAAATTACAAACCTTCATAAGAGTACAAACCTCCTGAAGAGTAAACTTCTGAAGAGTACAAACCTCTTGAAAAGGAACTCCTAAAATGTATAAACCTCCTGAAACGGAAACTCCTGAAGAGTACAAACTTCCTTAAGAGAAACTCCTAAAGAGTACAAATCTTATAAAGATGAACTCCTAAAGAATATGATCCTCCTAAAGAGGAAATTTCTGAAGAATACCTCTTGAAGAGGCTTTTCATGAAATATTTTCCCCAGAAGAGGAATGGGTACCTGAAAATAATGAGATTTCAATATATTTCACGAGTACTAGAGAGATTCTGAATAGAAATAAAACTATCGTCGATAACATATTTTCATATAAGATGACCCTTGACATTACTAGAAGTAATGAAGAAAATGAGTCAAAAATCGTCGAAAAATGTCGATGTATAAATGATTGGCCAAAATGGAAAGCAGTTATTAAAACTAAGTTAAACTCGTTAGCAAAACAAGAGGTATTTGGACTTATTATCCAAACACCAAAGGATGTAATGCTTGTTGGATATAAGTGTATATTTGTATGAAAACGTAATAAGAAAAATGAAATTGTGCGATACAAAGCACGACTTGTCACATAAGATTTTCTGCAGAAATCCAGAATTGATTATGATGAAACATATTCCCCTGTTATGAATGCAATCACATTCAAATTTTAAATTAATTTGGTAGTTACAAAAGAATTAGATATGTGGTTTCTAAATATGGTTCTTGCATATTTATATAGATTATTAGATCATGACATATATATGAAAATTCTTAAAGGATATAAAATGTCTTAAGCATCTACATATATATTTAGAAGTATGTACTCTATCCAGTTTCAAAAAATTTTATATGGGTTAAAGGAATCCGGGTGCATGTGGTATAATCGCTTAACCGAATATTTATTAAAAGAAGGATTTAGAATAACCATATATGCCCATGTGTTTTTATTAAGAAATCAGAATTCAGATTTGTCATTATTGCGATTTATGTTGATGATTTAAATATTGCGAGAACTCTTAAAAAAATTACAAGAACCGCTTTATATTTAAAGAATGAATTTGAAATGCAAGATCTTGGCATAATAAAACTTTTTCTCGACCTGCAGCTCGAACACTTGCCAAATAAAATTTCTATTCATCAGTTCATGTATACAGAGAAAGTCTTGAAGTACTTTTATATGGACAAAGTCCATCCTATAAATACTCCAATGATTGTTTGATCACTTGATGTGAAGAATAATCCATTTCATTCTTGTGAATACGATGAAAAAATTCTTGGTTCTGAAATACCATATCTCAGTGCAATTGGAATTTTGATGTATCTTGCAAATTACACTCGATCTGATATTACATTTTCAGTTAATCTACTTGCAAGATATAGTTTTTGCACCAACTCGAAGGCATTTTGATTGATATTAAACATATCTTTTGTTACCTTCATGGTACAATTGATATGAGATTATTTTATCAACGTGGATCAAATCAACAATTGATTAGGTATACAGATGCATATTATCTTTTAGATCCACACAAAACTAGATCTCAAACTAGATATATATTTACTTATGGAAATATTGTCATATCATGAAGATCTGTCAAACAAATACTATCTGCTATATCTTCAAATCACTTAGAGATCATTACAATTCATGAAACAAGTCAAGAATGTATTTGGCTGAAATCAATAACTCAATATATCCAAGAAAAGTGTAGTTTTTCCATGATCAATGATAACTTAACAATTTTATACGAAGATAATACTGCTTGTATCAGTCAAATTAGATGAAGATATATCAAAGGTGACATAACTAAACATATTTCACCTAAATTCTTTTATACTCATGAACTTCAAGAGAAATGTGAAATTGATGTCGAGCAGATACGATCAAGTAATAATCTGACAGATTTATTCACAAAGGCATTATCAACTGCGACATTCAAGAAAATTATACAAAACATTGGAATGCAAAAATTTAAAAATCTATCGTCATGCACTTTTCAGAGGGAGTAAATGTCTTGAAAACTTGTGCTGATTGTACTCTTTTTCCTTCGCTGAAGTTTTGTCCCATTAGGTTTTTTTTTTTGCAAGGTTTTAATGAGGCAATTTTAAAACATTTGGAGGTACATAAAAATACTGTACTTTTTTTCTTTCGCCATTAGTTTTTCTTTCCACTAGATTTTTTTTGTAAGATTTTAACGAGACATATTTTTTATGGATGGTTATTTAAGGGGGCTGTTGTAAGAAAGTCAAAAAGGGAGGCGGCATATGTTCCCCCCCCCCCCTCCCCTCATGTCCCCCCTAATAAGTGAATGACCATCCACTTTAATAATTGTGAATGGTCAGCCCCTCGCCTCAAACTCTCTATAAATACGAGAGTTTGAGATCTTTTTATATACTATAAAATGAAAGAAAATGGTGAAATGAAGAGAGAAAATTCAGTTCTTAAATAATAAGAGTTTTAAATATTTAACTTATAAAATTTTCTACAATAATATCTTCTTCTTTAGTTTTATAACATATATATATATATTGACAAATAGTTTCACTTCATTGAAGTTCATGAAAACAAAACTTATAATGTGATCAAACAATCAACTAGTTACATACTAAAGCTTGACTTCTAAGTCTCTCAGATAAAATCTGAGAGAACTAAAACGTTCAACTAGTTACAATAAAACGATCATTGAGAAATAGAGCATGTGCTATACGCATGCAATAAAATAAGAAAGAGAAACAAAAGCTAAAAAACTTATTGACAAGTATATTTTACATACTTCAATACTCTCCCTTAAAACGGAGTGAGAATATTAAGAACGTCCATCTTGGAAAGAAGAAAAAGAAATTGATTTGAAAAGAATGTCTTTGTGAATATATATACTAGTTGATGCTGAGAACTAACATGTAGATTTCAAAACACATTAGATTGTATCTTCTCCCAAACAAGATGACAGTCAATTTCTATGTACTTTATTCTTTCATGAAAAACAAAATTTGCTGCTATATAAATGACAACTTTACTGTCACAAAATAGCAAAGCTGGAGAATAATGAGTAATGCAAAGTAGGGGTGGGCAAAATTTCTGACTTCCGACTTCCGTCCGAACTCCGCTCCGCTCCGACTTGGAATTCGGAGTCGGAAATTTCCGACTTCGAATTCCAAGTCGGATTTCAGAGTCGGAGTCAGGTTTTATACCGAACTCCGACTCCGAAACTCCGAAGTTTAAAAAAAAAATAAAGATGCAAAACGACGTCGTTTTGCATCTTTATTTTTTATTTTTTTAATTTAGCTAAACAACGCCGTTCCATTTAAATAGAAACGGCGTCGTTTAGGCTAGGGTTTGTAAACGCCCAGGCCCCAGCTCTTTCTTCTTCCTTCTTCTTCTTCTTCTTTCTTCTTCAGTTCTTCTTCCTTCTTCTTCCGCCGCTGATATTCCGAACGCGAAGTCCATCCCCAGGGGCTAAGTGCTGCGCTGCTAGTCTTCGACAGCGATTCTCTCACACCGCCGATGCTCCACGGCGTCGCCCGACGCTCGCTGACCACTGACCGCGGAACCATCCAAGATTCCAAATCGGCGATTTCGGAATATTCTCGGTAATTAAAACTAATTAAAACTAATTAAATGTATTATTTTAATGTGATTATTTGAGTTGGTTGGCTTGTGAGTTGTGTATGTTATTATATTGTGAAAATTTTGAATTTATATTGTGTATTTTGACAGTGTGTATAAACTGTTTGATGAAATGTCATTGAGAAAAAAAATTTGAAATTGGCCTAATTAAATGTCATTGTGTATTCTATTTAAATATACAACTTAGCAAGAAGACTTACTTAAACTTGGACCATTTTTATTAAAAAAATTAATATATATATATATATATATATATATATTGTAGGTAAATACTAATGTTTGTACTTTGTAGGTTATATTTATTATCGAGATCATTTGTTTGAATATAAATATATTGAAATATTTGTTAGAATGTATGTAATAGATTGAGATGAATTTAATTTTTTTATTAAATATTTATTATATAAAATGAAATAAAATAATTTCGAGTTTATATTGTATGTTTTGACAATGTGTGTAAACTGTTCGATGAAATGCCATTGAGAAAAAAAATAAATAATTTGGCCTAATTAAATGTCGTTGTGTTACTGTGTATTTTATTTAAATGTAAAACTTAGCAAGAAGGCTTACTCAAACTTGGACCATTTTTATTAAAAAAATTAATATATATATTGTAGGTAAATACTAATGTTTGTACTTTGTAGGTTATATTTATTATTGAGATCATTTGTTTGAATATAAATATATTAAAATATTTGTTGGAATGTATGTAATAGACTGAGATGAATTTAATTTTTTTATTAAATATTTATTATATTAAAAAATTAAATATTTATTCAGTACAAGTCATGAACTTTCACCTAATAACAGTTTCCTAATATTGTATTTTGCTACACTAATAACATTATAAATTTATAATTTTTAGGAATTTATTAATATTTTTATATTATTATACTTGAATTCTAGGTCTACAATTACAAACAGATGGATCTCTCACGTAGTGCTAGTGGGACTCCGACTCCACATGAGGCTCCGAATCCGGATGGTGGGACTCCTTCGGCGCTCCACGCTGCAGTTTCGAGCCGTAGTCGGCTACCCTCTACTCGAGCACAAACCTCGTGTGCTAGCAGTGGATTTCCACTTCCAATCGACATAGAATTGGAAGTGGAAGATCCCGACCAGTTTATGGAGGAGGAGGAGATGGGCCTTGGAGACGATCCGATTCAGGATCCGGATGTACCAGTACACCCTACAGCTGTGAGGCCACCCCGTCCACGGTCAAATAAAAAAGATCGTGGACATGGGAACATTTTGAGAAGGTTGAGGGTGGGGATCCCCAGAACCCACGGGCTGAGTGCAATCATTGTGGCGCTCGAGTTGGGTGTCATTCAAAAAGGTAAGGCACTTCTTGCCTTTCAGCACATCTGAATGGTTGCAAGCGCTACCAAATAACGAAGGAGATGGCATCAAGAGGTTAGTGTCTTGCTAGTTGCTTTATATGCTAATTAGTTTTGTGATTATAATCCCATTTAATTTTCATTTAAGACTAATATTGGTAATAAATTATCAAATACAGACGCAGGTGGGTCTCAGACTAATCTTAGCTACGAGACTTCTACAGCCACTGATGGGACAGGGACACAGATAAGGAATCTAGTTGTCCCTCAATACAGTGAGAAGATGTTTCGTGAGGCGCTTGCGATGATGATTATAAAAGATGAGATGCCATTTACCACGGTTGATAAGGATGGGTTCCGGTATTTTGTGAAGTTTCTTGAACCAAGATTTCCAATCCCATCCCGTTATACAGTGATGCGAGATTGTATGAAGATGCATCTGAGGGAAAAGGCAGAAATGAAGAAGATGTTCTCCACCACTGGCCAGAGAGTGTCATTTATGACCGACACATGGACGTCGGTACAGAATACCTCGTACATGTGTATCACAGCACATTACATTGATAATGAGTGGAATCTAAAAAAAGGATTATTAGATTTAAAGAAATAGTTGACCATAAGGGTGCATCGATAGGAGTGGAGATGGATGATTGTTTGGTTGATTGGGGCATCCAAAAAATATTGTGCGTTACAGTTGACAATGTCTGTGCAAATGAGACCGCCGTCGAATGGTTTATCCGAAATACGAGGGCGAGAGAAGATGTGATTAAAAATCACCAATATATCCACATTCGATGCACTGCTCATATAATCAACCTTATTGTTGGTGAGTCTTTCTGGTTTTAATTTTGTATTTTGTATTTTAATATTTTTATGATTAAAGTCTTTGAAAATAGTACCATTTTTTTAATTATTATGATAATTAGATATTTTTCAATGATGAAACAGTTAAGGGGTTGGAAAATGTAGACGACTCTATCAAGAGAGTCCGCAACATTGTGTGGTACACGAGGGCTTCTCCCCAAAGGCTACAAAAGTTCAAGGCTATAGCAGAACAGGTTGGGATTGAGTCTTCAAAGATGTTGTGCCTGGATGTTCCCACTCGATGGAACTCCACATATCTGATGTTGGATGTGGCACTAAAGTACCAGAAGACATTTGAGCGGCTAGAGATTGAGGATGGAGGTTTGAGGTATGCCTTACTGGAGCCTGATGGAAGGGGGCTCGGTCCGCCAGACAACATTGATTGGCAACATGTATCCAAGTTTGTCACATTTTTACAAATCTTTTATGACATCACGATGCGGGTTTTTGGATCTGCATATGCGACAGCAAACATGTGGTTTAGCGAGATCTCCATGCTACACCACCACTTGAAAGAAGGTTGTGCTGACCCGAGTGGATTGTTATCTGGTATGGCATCACAGATGCAGTCCAAATATGATAAATATCGGGGGCAAGTTGAGAAGATAAATAGATTATTGTTCATAGCGTCGATCCTCAACCCTCGATTGAAGTTGGCAGTGGTAGAATGATGGGCAACAGAAGTTCTCGGAGTAGTAAAGGCTAAGTCGTTTATCACAGCACTCAAGGCAGATTTGAACGAGTTGTACACCCATTACAGTGCCAGTAGTCATGCTTCATCCTCACGAGCCATGGGTACCTCACGTTCGAGTTCGAGCTCAGGACCAGCCACAGATGCTCGTTCGAGTCAGGCCAGTGTAGCCAGTCAATCCCGAGGCTTCAACGTCATGACGTCGTTTCATGCACGGTCATCGAGAAATCCATTGTAGTGTACAAATGAGGTTGAACGATATTTACTGGCAGAGGTTGAGGAGCCTAGTGAGGAGTTTCAGATCTTGATTTGGTGGAGAGCTAATTCACCCAAGTACCCGATTCTCTCTCGCATTGCTCGAGATGTACTAGCCATTCCTATCACTACGGTTGCATCTGAATCGGCATTTAGTACTGGAAGTCGGGTGTTGGATGCCTACCGGAGTTCATTGTCACCGTCAACCGTGGAGGCCCTCGTTTGCACACATAACTGGCTCAGAGATGTACCTACTGGACTAGAGAGTATTGGCATCGATGTCGTGAGCTACAGACTTGAGTCAGGTAAACTTAAATTAATTTATATAATTCTTTTTAAATGATTAAAGTAAAAAGTTTATATAATTATTAAATTATTTCAATAATCTTTTTTATAATTTCATTTTAATAAATCTATTTAAATTTTAATTTATACTGTTTATGAATTTACAGATTTAGTTATCAACCCTACCATACGTGCCGATGACTGATGGAGCAACTATCGATTACGTATATTTTTTCTCTAATTTATAATTACTTGTTTCATGTTTGGTTAATTTTAATTTTTTTCATATATAATAATACATTTTATTTTTATCTTAATTTTAGGTACGATTCTGTATAAGTTCCAACAACAAAGTTCAAGGCTGCAGCAATTATTATTATTATTATTTTGTAACATCGATACGGGTCCCAACCGTCCCATTGAACCAGAGTCATCAGACTATCACTGAAAATTTAATTTATATTTTGTATTATTTTTTGTATTAATAGTCTAGAGTCCTGGACTTTTTTTTTGTATTACTATTTTTTGTTTTATGCTATAACGCTATTGGCTGGCATTAGCATTGTAATTACTACTTAGTACTTTATATTTTTTGTTTAATTGTTTAAGACTAATTAGTACTTAGTAGTGAAAACTGAAACTTGAATAGATCAATAGTTGTGGGTTTTGTGGCAACTCAATTGAATCTAGTATCTAAATAGTAAATACTCAATTCGCATATCAGTAAATTCATCTCAAGTGAAAACTTATTTACATATGACTATGAGATTTTAATTCAATATTTCTTCATATACGAAATTCATAAATTTTTAAAATTTTATAACTATATCTAAATTTATTATAATATTAAAATATATTAAAATTCATTTGAGATAAATCTCATAAAACTTATTTTATTATCTTAATTTATTTTTTCATCATTAAAAAAAATTTATTCTATCTCAAATCAGCTTCAACCATTAAATGCAGTTACGCAAGTTAAAATAAAAAAAGTTACTTCCTAATATCCTATCCATGCGTGCCGCGCGGTAAACTCAAAGAGATTATGCGGGAAACTCAAATATTTGGCTCCATTATCAAAGATCGTGCACGTCAAAAGCTGTATGACTGATGGATTAATTACTTGCCAGTTGCCAAGTCTACCATACATATTAATTGTTAAGTAAGTACGGTTAACTTATTTCTTCACAAACTTTACATCTCAATTGAATAAATGAGTTCATATGGAATATGTAGGGCCCAATTGGAAGAATTTAGTTTCGGAATGAGTGTAATTTGGCCCATATCGAACTCGCCGAAGGAAACTAAATTCGAAGTTCCGATCGGAACTCCGATCGGGGTTTGAAGTTCCGAACTTCCAATCGGAACTCCGATCGGAGTTCGGAGTTCCGAACTCCGATCAGTGTCGGCCTCCGAGAGTGTCTCGGAGTCGGAGTCGGAGTACGTTTTTGACTCCAATGATTGTCGGAGTTGGACTCGGAAACTCCGAACTCCGACAATTTCGGAGTCGGAGCACAGCTCTAATGCCAAGATCTTTAAGTAAAACAATTAACCAAGTCAACTCTCAAGCAGTGAAAGCTAAAACCCTATATTTGACTTCAACTAAAGACCTTCACATTGTATTTTGCTTATTAAATTTCCAAGAAATCAAAAAATACCCTGGAACACACAAAATCTAGTCACTAGTCTTCTAGTGTCTTGACAAGTTTCCCAAACAGAATCTATAAAAGCCTTCAAGTGTAAAGAAGAGGAAGATGGTAAAAATATTCCATGTCCAAGTGTACCTTTAAGATACCTTATTATATGATGTACATCATCTAAATGAGTTTAAACAAGCTATCCATGAACAGACTTAGAATCTATATAGAGTAAGCCAAATCTGGTCTTATGATTGTCAAATACAGCAATCTTCCCACTAATCTTTTGTAAACAGTGGGATCTTCCAACAAATCTGAATCTGTCTTTGTTAGTTTGAGATTGGAAGTCATTGGAATTTGGGCTGGTTTACAGCCAAGAAAATCATAATCAGCCAATATTTCCAAGAAAGTGTTTAAGATCTCCAAGATCTTTAATTTGAAAAGCATTGTGGAAGGTGGATTTTATATCTTGGACAACTTTTCGATCAATGCTAACCATAATTACATCATCAACATATACCAAAAGTGCAAGAGATGTAGAATTATAGACTTTAGTGAAGATAGAATAGTCACATTTTGACCATATAAAACCATGTTGTAAGAGGTAGTTAGTGAGTTTACAATACCACTACCTTGAAGCATGTTTTAAGCCATATAATGACTGTTAACTTTCATACCCGAGTCTCCCCCTTGGTACCATACCCTTGAGATAGTGTCATATACACTTACTCATCCAAACCTCAATACAAAAATGTATTATTTACATTCAACTAATGCAAATATTAATTCTGTAAAGAGGCAACAACAAGTAAACATCTTATACTGATAAACTTGGCAAGAGGAGAAAAAGTGTCAGTAAAATCTAATCCATCTTGTTGCGTGTATCCTTTAGCTGCAAGCTTAGCTTTATAACTAATGGGATCTTTATCAGGAGGCAAATTAATGAGAAACCATGTATGAATTTTCTCAAGTGTAGATAACTCTATTGTCATGGCTTCTTGCCAATTGGGATATTTAATTGCTTGATGATAGAACTTAGATTCAAAATAAGATGAAAGATTAATAGTGAAAGCACGATGTGTGAAAGAAAGTTTTGTTGCCCAGATGACTAACACAAGAGGGGGGGTGAATTGAGTTGTATTTAAGAAAATAACAATTATAAATCAAATATATAATATAAAATATAAACAAAATATGAAATAACAATAAATATAAATAGTAAGAGTAAGAGAGAAGCAAACTCAGTATGTTAACGAGGTTCGGCCCCATTGCCTACGTCCTCGCCTCAAGCTACCTCTTGAGGATTCCCAAATCCACTATTCAATCTCCTTTAGGTGGAGATAGAAACCTATTACACCTTTGAGCAGCACCGCTCTAAAGAATCCGTGTAGAACACCCTCTACACTTCCAATCACCTTACACTTGGTGATTTAACTATTCCCTGTGTAGAACACCTTCTACACTTCCAATCACATCACACTTGGTGATTTAACTATTCCCCGTGTAGAACACCTTCTACACACACAAGGGTTATACACACCCTTTTACAAATACAAGAGTTGATAGTAGGTAGACTATCAAAGTACACTCCTCAATGAGTGAGATAGAAACAATACAGCGCAACCTATATCTCTCTCAACAAGAACAAGAATTAAGGCTCAAAACTTTAGAAAAGAGAGAATGAGAGTTTTGAAGAAATGATGCAAAACTTAGCAATAGATGTGTAAGCTCTTGTTGTGAATTTTGCAAAACTCAAGTGAGCTATTTATAGGCAAATGAGTTTTCAATTTCAAATTTGAAAAGATTCTCATATCAAAAATATCATCATTCACTTTTCACGATTAAACTCTTCTTCTTCCTTTTTGAACTTTACTCCATCAACCACTTTTGTTGGAATATAAGGTCCATTTACAATGCATTTCCAGATTTCTCGACCTTGAGTCTGAAGGAATATTCTCATTCTAACTTTCCAGAATGAGTAATTGTCTCCGCAAAAGAGTGGAGACCGACTGCTAGATTGACCTTCACCAAATGAAGCTGCAATGTTAGCCATAAAATCTTAACTCAAAAGATAGTTAATCTTATAATAGAGCTCTAGCTCTGATACCAATTGTTGCCCAGATGACTAGAGCTCTAGCTCTAAAACCAATTGTTGCCCCCTCTTGTGTTAGTCATCTGGGCAACAATTGGTATCAGAGCTAGAGCTCTATTATAAGATTAACTATCTTTTGAGTTAAGATTTTATGGCTAACATTGCAGCTTCATTTGGTGAAAGTCAATCTAGCAGTCGGCCTCCACTCTTTTGCGGAGACAATTACTCATTCTGGAAAGTTAGAATGAGAATATTCCTTCAGGCTCAAGGTCGAGAAATCTGGAAATGCATTGTAAATGGACCTTATATTCCAACAAAAGTGGTTGATGGAGTAAAGTTCAAAAAGGAAGAAGAAGAGTTTAATCGTGAAGACGATAGACTTTATACTTTGAATTTAACTGCTATGAATTTATTATATAATGCTCTCAATGGTAATGAATTTAATAGAGTAATGACTTATGCTACAGCAAAGGAAATTTGGGATAACTTGGAAGTTACTTATGAAGGAACTTCTCAAGTCAAGGAATCAAAAATTTATATTCTTACTCATGAATATGAAATGTTTAATATGAATGATGATGAATCTATTTCTAGTATGTACACTCGTTTTACTAACATCATAAACAGTTTGACAGCTCTTGGCAAAATTTATTCCAAAGTGGAGATAGTAAGAAAAATTATCAACTGTCTACCAAAACGTTGGGAATCAAAAGTAACAGCGATTCTTGAAGCTAGAGACCTCAAGAAGCTCGAAGTGAATGAACTCATCGGGTCACTTATCACCCATGAGTACACATTGAAAAGAGGAGAAGAAGAAGGAAAGTCAAAGAAAAGCTTGGCACTTAAAACTGTTCCACATGAAAGTGAAAGTGATGAAGATGAGGAAAATGACAACAAAGATGAAGAAATTGCGATGATAGTAAGAAGAATTCAGAGGTTCTTAAAGAAAAATAAAACTCCTCCAAGGAAATCCTTCAATAAGTTTTCCAAGAAAGATTCAGGTAAAAATGACACTTTAATTTGTTATAAATGCAATAAATCTGGTCATATCAAGCCAGATTGTCCTCTGCTAAAGAAAGATCGAAACAAAGGTAAAAAAGCAATGAAAGCTACGTGGGATGATGATTCAAGTAGCTCAGATAGTGAAGCAAGCAATGGAGAATCAGCAAATCTTTGTCTTATGGCTAAAGATGACATTGAGGTAACAAATCTTGATAATATTGAAGATCCTTCATATGAAGAATTGCAAAATGTTTTAGAAGAGGTATATGAGGAATTTGAAAAATTGGGTATCAAGTATACTGTTTTGAAAAAGAAAAATTCTTCTTTAACAAACGAAATTGATATTTTAAGAAAAGAAAGTATTGTTTTGAAAAATGAAAATCTTGAGTTGAAGAAAAAGAAAATTGATTTAGAAAATATTATTGAAAATTTTACGAATGGAAAAAGAAATTTTGAAAAATTTCTTGGTAGTCAAAGATGTGTTTTTGATAAGGCAGGCTTGGGATATAAGCCAAAACAAAAATACAAATCTTATAAAAACTTCTTTGATAATCCTTCTACATCAAAATCCAATATTCAAAATTCTTTTCATAAAAATAATTTTGTTAAAAAAGGATACTATTATAATCACTCAAGTTCTTCATATATGTCACATGCTATTTGCAATTTTTGTAATAGAAATGGTCATAATTATTTTGCTTGTCCTATTAGAAGAAAATATACAATGACTATTAGGGCCATATGGGTACCTAAAAATCTTATTTCTTCTAATACTAATAAATAAAGGACCCAAAGAACTTGGGTACCAGGAATTGTTTTTAATTGCTTTTGTAGGTATGCATGGAGTATTCTACAGGTAAAAATAAATGATTTTTAGATAACGGATGCTCAAGATACGTGACAGAAGACAAAACTAAATTCATTGACTTCACTTCTAAAGAAAAAGGATGTGTGATATTTGGAGACAATTCAAAAGGGAAGATCATGGAAATAGAAGGAAAGATCATCAAGACTTAGTACAAGATGCAACCAAATAGTGGAAACATGTGAAAGATCATCCAGCGGAATAAATTCTAGGAGAACCTTCACGAGGTGTAAGTACTCGATCATCTCTTAGAAATATTTACAATCATACTATTTTTCTATCTCAGATTGAACCTAAAAATATTGATGAAGCACTTCTTGATGAATCTTAGATTCTAGCTATGTAAGAAGAGCTTAATCAATTTGAAAGAAATGATGTTTGAACACTTGTTCCTAAACCCAAAAATCATACTATTATTGGAACAAAATGGGTTTTTAGAAACAAGAAATATGAGTTCGGAGTCATTACTAGAAATAAGGCTCGACTAGTGGTCCAAGGTTTCAATCAAGAAGAATGAATCAATTATGATGAGACATATGCACCAGTCACAAGATTAGAAGCTATTCGAAAGCTACTTACATATGTTTGTTATAAAGATTTCAAACTTTTTTAAATGGATGTTAAAAGTACTTTCTTAAACGGTTTTATAAATGAAGAAGTATATGCTGAGCAACCTCCAGGTTTTGAAAATCATATTTCTCTAAATCATGTTTTCAAACTCACAAAAGTACTATTTGGACTCAAGCAAGCTCCTAGAGCGCGGTACGAGAGATTCAGTAGTTTCTTGATTGAAAAATGCTTTTTAAGAGGAAAAATTGATACAACTCTTTTCATTATATACGAAAATGATGATATTCTTTTGATTCAAATTTATGTTGATGATATAATATTCGGTGCTACTAATGAAAATATGTGCCAAGTTTTTGCTAAGACTATGCAGGAAGAATTTGAAATGAGCATGATGGGAGAGCTAATATTCTTTCTCGGATTGCAAATTAAGTAAACAAAAAGTGGGATATTCATCAATCAATCAAAATATATTAAAAAATTGCTGAAGAAGTTTGGGATAGAAGGTGCTAAGGAAACTGGAACACCAATGAGCTCATCCACTAAACTTGATAAAGATGAATCCAGTAAACTAGTTGATTCGAAAGTATATCGAGGTATGATTGGTAGCTTATTATATTTGACAGCCGGTAGACCAGATATTATATTTAGTGTATGTTTATGTGCACGTTTTCAATCATTTCCAAAATAATCTCATTTGATTGCAGTCAAGCGGATTTTTAGATATTTTACCAATACCATTGACTTAGAGTTATGGTATCCTAAACACACTTCTTTCGATCTTATTAGTTATTCAGGTACCGATTATACTGGTTGCAAAGATGATCGAAAAAGTTTTAGCAGAACATGTCATTTCTTAGGTCGTGCACTAGTTTTCTGGTTTAGTAAAAAAAAAGCACACAAAATTCTGTTGCACTATCTACTGTTGAGGCAGAATATGTTGCTGCGGGTAGTTGTTGTGCTCAAGTTCTTTACATGAAGCAACAACTTGAGGATTTTAAACTTATGTATAATCACATTCCAATCAAATGTGATAATACAAGTGCTATAAATCTTAAAAAAAAAAAAAAAAACCCAATACAACATTCTAGAATTAAGCATATTGAAATAAGATATCATTTTTTTTGAGATCATGTGCAGAAAGGCGATATAGTACTGGAGTTCACAAACACACACGATCAGTTAGCGAATATATTCACAAAACCCTTACCAGAAGATAGATTATTTATAATTAGAAGAGAAATAGGTATGATGCATGTTATGAATATCTCTTGAAAGATAGATCAGAGTTCATAAAAATAGAGAGATATTTTTTTAAATACTTTTACATAAACTTGAGGTTCTTAGCCTCATGTTTGAGACGCTCATTCTCTTCATATAATATCATGTCATCCCTATCCATGAGAACTGGCAAGCGGAATGAAGAATCCAATAGAGATTTCAACTTTTTATTCTTCTGCCGAAGGATTCCTTCCCTTGTGTGAGACTTTTAAACAATTCGTTGAAGTACAACAATTTGTTCTTTAAGCTTTTCAACCTCATGATTTTTGACTTGTAGCCGCTGGGAAAAAGCGACAATAGAGGATGAGTGGCGAGTCCCGAGACTCACCAAGTCGTAGATAGCATCGGAGTCTGGCTTATTAGCCAAACTGTTGTTCTCTTGCTACAACATGGCGCCAATGGTAGCTGCAGAAAGGACATGAGATTGAGATATAGAATACCTCATGGATGCATCTAGAGGAATGTTAGAAGAATGAGCCATTGAGAAAAGAATTGAAAACTTAAAGCGAGAATATTAAAGGAATGTAGATGAGTTATAGAGATGAGAATAAGATTTGATGCAAATCGGATGAACTTTAAAACTGATTTTATAGAGATAGCATAAAGAACAAGACAAACTATTGTCTCTTCAAATCTTATTAGTCAAAAGAAATATAAGATATGCTAGACACACATTGTCAAAAGTTTTCTTACTAGAAAAACGGTTCTCTGCTCCTATCATGGCATTGACGGCCTTAGGAGAGAAGATTGATGGTTGATGCGTCAAGGGTTCCTGATTCAAGTCTGGAACATTAGTGGAAGAGAATTGTTCGGCCATTCTATCGTTATGGAGTAACAGAACTTAGGTCAAGAAGCAATGTTTTTTTTTTTTTGTATCCGATTGGTGAAAATGATTTTTTTATAGAAACTCAGAGCCTTCAAACCCGTTTGTCAACAACATCAGGCGATTGATCTGCTTTCGCACCGACTGCTAGAGTTAGGCCTCCAACCTTTACAGGTTTTGTCAAATACACGTGGCTCCGCACCGAATTGCCAGAGTTAGACTTCCAACATTTGCAGGTTTTGTCGGACATGCATGGCTCCGCACCGCATTGCCAAAGCTAGGCTTGCAACTTTTGCTGTCTTTGTCGGACACGAATAATTTTAATTATTCATCTTCAAATCTCTGAAACATCTAATTCGTCAATAACATCAAGCGGATTTAAATCTTCTTCCGCATCGAGATGATAAAATTCGGCTTCAACGTTTGCAAGTTTTGTCGGACACGGGTGGTTTTAATTTCTACAGTCTCTACTAACGCAGCGTTTTATTTGTCTATTGGTTATTGTATGAATATATCTTATTGAGTTAATTATGATTTCTTTTTAATGATGCCAAAAGGGGGAGAAGTTTTAGACTAGAACTTTAATATTGTTTAAATTGCTAAACTTGTTATATATGCTTGGAATTATATTTATATTTTTGCTTGAAAAACTAACTCATATTCTCAGGGGGAGCTTAAGTATTAATACAGGCTTCAGGTTCTATCAAGTATTTGTCATCATCAAAAAGGGGGAGATTGTTGAACCCAAGGTTTCAAGTTTCATGTAAATCTACAAATGGATTTTGATGATAACAAATGAATCCAAAGAATAAAGGAGTCTCAAGCTCAAGTTGTCCACACAATATAATCAAGCACATCAAGGAAGCAAGCATGAGCAAGAAGGGAACAAGTTCATATTAAAATCATAGAGTAATTTTGTAAATTTCTTAAAAAATTTGAAATTAGGATTAAGGCTCAAAATTAATATTTTATCATAAAACATTAAAATACATTTTCCACATATGCATGAATATTTTAAAAATTAAATTTGAAAATTTTGAAAGATGATTGATTGTCATCTTTCACATGTGCATGACATGATTAAAGGTTTGAACTTTGAAAATATTAAGATGATTGATTGTCATATTTCACATGTGCATGTTTTATTTGAATATTTTCAAAAGTGGTGGATGATTTTCTTGACTTATGCAAAAGGTAGATGTCTTTATTTGAAAATTTTGAAAAGTAAAGTGTGCTCCTTTTGTCATATGCAAAAAGTAAAAGATTATGTTTGAAATTTTTGAAAAGTAAAGTGTGCTCCTTTTGTCACATGCAAAAAGTAAAAATATTAGATTTGAAATTTTTTAAGAGATTTACAAAATTACTCTATGATTTTAATATGAACTTGTTCCCTTCTTGCTCATGCTTGCTTCCTTGATGTGCTTGATTATATTGTGTGGACAACTTGAGCTTGAGACTCCTTTATTTTTTGGATTCATTTGTTATCATCAAAATCCATTTGTAGATTTTCATGAAATTTGAAATATTGGGTTCAACAAGTTTGTTATATGAGAGGTAAGTAAATAAAGAACGAGGGGTACTCACCTCGAAAGAAGTTGTACCATTAGAAGAATCATGATTGGAAAAATAATAAGTGATTAAATCACAATGATATTGCTACAAATATTGTGGTCGATGTTTGACACTAGTAGACTTTATGACATAATGATTATTTGTGGAAGAAAAAGGTTGTGAAATTTGCTGTGATTGATCAAGAGGCACAAAATTATTGTTGTGATTGACAGAATTATTGAGAAAAGGAGAATCAGGTGGATGAGAAACAAGATTAGGTATTACAAAAGAATATAAAGAAATTGAATTTGGATCTAAGGAATTGTGGTCACTGTGTTTATATGGAAAAATATGTTCATAAAAAGAATCTCTAGATAGAAAAACAGATTTAGAGTGTAAATCATGTAACTTATAACTTTGACAGCAAATGGATAGCCCAAAAATAATGCATTTTCTAGCTCTAGAACCAAATTTGGATCTTTGAGAAAATAGAGTGATAGCATAATATAAGCAGTCAAACACTTTTAAATTTGAATAATTTGGTTTTAGAGAGAAAATAAGTTTATATGGAGATTGGTTAGAAAGAATAGGGGTAGGCAACCTATTTATGATATAAGATGTTGTCAAGACATAATCACCCCAGAAATAAAGAGGTAAATTGGCTTGAAATCTTAGAGCTGTGTAACTTCCAATAAATGTCTATGTTTTCTTTCTACTATTCTATTTTGTTGAGAAGTGGCAACATAACTCTTTTGATGGATAATGTCTTTAGCAGAAAAATAAGAAAACAAATCAAACTACAAACCATTATCACTTCTAAGAATTTTGAATTTGGAACTAAATTATGTTTCTATAAAAGCAATGTAAGAAGTGAATTTGGTTCTGGTTTTATATTTTTGTCTTATGAGGTAAATCCAAGTTGTTCTTGTGAAATCAGCAACAATAGTAAAGAAATATATAAAACCATCAAGAGAAGGGGTAGAAAATGGGTCTTATATATCACAATGAATTATTTCAAGGGCACAAGAAGCATGAAATTCACTATTTGAAAAAACTAATCTAGATTGTTTAGCATAATGACATACATCACAACTTGTATGTTTTAAAGGAGTTACAACAGAAAAATATCCATGTATGAAGTTCCATTTTAGAAAAGAATGATGACCTAGACGATAATGCCATAGGTCCAAATTAACATAATCAAAAGTGCAAGCTGAAGGTACAACAAGCAAAGTATTAGAATCAATTACATTAGACAGTGATGTTTTATTGTGCAGCAAATAGTAAAGATCACTTCTTTCTTCACCCAAACTAATCTTCTTCCATGCATACAGGTCTTGAATGTAGATAGATTTATTGAAAAAAAATTAGATAACAATTGGAAAAATGGATAAGCTGACTAGTTGATAAAAGATTAAAAAGGAATGAAGGAACATACATGACATTATGAAGAATTAAAGAATCTGAAAAATGGACACTTCCATTATGTGTAATTTGTGTTTTATAACCAATTGGCAAAGTCACAAAAGCTAATTTAACAATGGTGCAAGATGAAAGAAATGACGCCGAGCTAACCATATGATCAGTAGCTCCAGTGTCAATAATCCATGGAATATCATGATTAGAATGAGACTTCTTAACAAAAAATAAACAAGGATAAAAAGTCAAAGTAGAGCATGATTTACCTGAATGATTGAAAAAGATCTGAGGATTTTGCTGAGATTTAGTGTCTACCAAATGAACTAAAGCAGATTTGTCAACAGAATAATGGATCTCAAGCAAAGAAAGTAATTGTGACATTGTTTTTTAGTAAAACATAAAGAGGACATCTCACTAACTTGCTTGTCTTATGAAATGTTACCATATGAGTTACCATCAACATAATTAATTCTAGGTTTTGTATTCTTGTAGCTAGGAGGATATCCATGCAATTTGTAACACATTTTTTTGTGTGTCATGTCATTCCACAATGACTACAGACAAGCCTTGACTTTTGAAAAAAAGACTTGAATCGTGGACCTAAATTTTGAGAATTAGGCGCAGTAGAAGCCAAAGCAGTGGACTCCTAATTGGAGGATTTAGGGACATGAAGGCTATGATGGCATTCTTTTTGTAAAATCAAGGAAAAAACATTTTCTATAGGCAGCTGAGGATCTAATAATAGAATTTGAGCTCTAACATTAGAATATGTATCACTAAGCCCCATTAAAGTCCTCATCACATATTCTTGTTGTTGATAATCCAGTACGGCTTTCAAAACACCACAGTCACAACTTGAGCAACAACCACAACTCATCAAAGGTTTAAAATTCAACAATTCATTTCATAAGGTTTTCACTTGGGTGTAGTAATCACTATGAGATATGTCATCTTGAAGTAAGAAGGAAAACTCCTTTTTAAGTTGGAAAATACATGGTCTATTCAACTAAGAGAACCTCTCTTTGAGATCAACCCATAGCTCAGCAATCGTAGATGCAACTTGCTGCAGTTTTTTTGGAGTCAAAACAGGATCCATGAAAACACCATGTTGCAAAGATGCCAAGCATCATACATAGGGTTAGTGGAATCTGTAGGCGAACTTAGAGTTCCATCAATCAACCTTAACTTATTCTTAGCCCTAAAAGCAATCCTCATAGATTTACTCCAATAATTGTAATTATCTCCATTAAACAGTTGAGAAACTAGAAGAATCCTTGGATTATCACTATGATGATAAAAATGCGAACTCGAAGAATCATCGGTGAGATTCATGCTCACAAGAGAAGAATTAGCCATCGAGTGTCAAAAAATTTCTTCTGATACCATGTAGAAAAAATAATTGAGGATGATCTAATCACCCAAAAGATACAAGAAATTTCTAAGAACACAAAGGATATTAAGAATGCTTTGGAACTCGTATGGAGAGAAAATTGAAGAACTCTATATTATTGTAAAATAGTAACTGAAAGTACAAGGTGAATTGAATATATATATATACACACAAAAAGAAATAGAGCGTGTGTTATACACGAGCAATAAAAGAAAGAGAAACAAAAGTTAAAGAATTATTTACAATTATATTTTACATACTTTAATAATACCAAAATTATTTATAAATGTCTATAAATGCATATTACTTTTTAGTTTGGAGGGTGCACTTCATTTGATAGAGGAGAAAATTCGTAGAATAGATAATGCAGTTTGGAAGATACGAGATGGCATATTGCTGCACGAATATGAAGTTTGGAAAAGGAAAGATAAATTGAGAGGAGAAGTGATAAATGCAGTCGTGAACTTATAAACGGCATGCAATGGCTTTGAAAAAAAGTGAATATATATGGAACTCACATAAAAAAAAAAAAAAAAGTTAATTTTTTTAACAGTAAACCCCACCTATTTTCAAAAAAACTGCACACCGTTTACAACCCTACAACTATACATAACATTACTCAACTAAGAGAGAGAGAGAGAGATGTTCACACAAAAAAAAAACAAATATTATTGTGTTTTTAATGGATTGTGATGTGGTTATGATGTACAAAAGGAGATATTTGTATGTATGAGATTCATGTGTACGCAAAATGTTAATTTCTAAATTTATGCTGTTAGTATAAAGATTTGGAGTTTAACTTGTTTGCGAAATGTCGGTCTTGACATTGCAATTTACTTATTGAATTAGACTTTATTTGAATTGAATTGAGTTAACTAACATTCTTGTAGAAATACAAAAGTTGTAGAGCTGCCTAATGCACACAAAATCCCCCAAGTGTTTGCAATACAACACAATCCTACTGCAGCATCTTCACAACACAATATGCTGAGTCTACAATCTACATAAGTAACAAGTACATCTCCACAATTGGACACAAAAGAAGCTACATATAATTATAAGAATAGGATATACTGTCTATGCAGCACCTCATTTCATTTATATCCAACATACAACGGCTAGTGCACATGACAGACTTCCTACTTTACAAAGACTCGTTAATCTAAATAACAAAACATACAAGAATGAAAGGAAATAAACTAGCTCAGTTTCCAAACTAAAACAACAGCAAAAGTATTTTACTTCTCTAACTTGACTGTAAACAAATACAACAACAAAGACAAAACCAACTCCTACAACCACTATTTGGCTACAATATTTCCTTAAGTCTTCAGTTCTGCAAGTGTCCAAAGTGCTATCCAATCCCATTTTTAATCTCCATCATTATTTCTGCAAAACAGAGAAACATATATGAGGGATGGATTAAATTTTCATTAATTCATCTGGTTTGATATACTGTGGAAGCAAGTTATATCTAGAGCTTAATATCCATAATGCCCCACAATGGAAACATTAATGCATTTACATATCTAAATAACTTGAAGATTTTACAAGGGATACTTATATAGTAGATAGTAAAAAGAAAAACATAATAGACTGTGAACTTAATAACAAAGAAATAGTCATAAATGATGGAAACAAAATTTTTAACTAAACAAAACTGATCACTTACTTTCCAACAATTATCTGCCACAAGAGGTAAATCTTTTTACTTATCTATTTCACAAGGATTTTTTAATTTCTTATAGTTGCATTGATACCTTATACCTACTAAGAACCTGTTTTCAAACTCACATAATATATATATATATATACATACATATATAAAAGCCGCCCGATTACCTGAAGGACCTTGTACAGGCAAGCTTCAGGACCACCATAAAAAGAAGCAAAAATCTTTCTCTCTTACACATACAAAATACCAAACCTAAGCATGAAGAGCACTAAAGTTCACTTGAGAAGGAATATAGAGTGCTACCTTAGTTTAAAGTAAACATTTGGTTCTGGAATAAAACAATACAAAACGAAAAAGGTAAAAGGTTCTATAAGGCCGGCGCTGCTTTCCTAATTTTGGATCCGCCCAAATTGATGGCATTGAAACTGAAGCAGGAATCCCAAAAGATCGCAGCTCCACAACCATTCAATAAGAATAGATTAAAGAAATAACTGAATAAAAGCTTTCATAACCTGTAGGATAACTAAATTAAGCCCTAACCTGAGCAAGTTCATTGAGAACATGAATTGCTAGAACATGGCCTTTACATATTCATTTATATGGTGTTTTGGACAATACATTAATTCATAGACATGCAGGAGTTTTGGCCCAAAGTTTTGCTAACAAAGGTGAAAGCGGTAGGCATTGTCTTGATGTCAACCAATGTGCTTGTATATTTCTGCTGTAATTCCAACATGCTAGCAAAGATTACCCTGCTATAAGTCTTACATGTGTCCACTAATTTCATGGTTTAGACTCCTAAAGAGACAACTCAATTAAGTCTCCTATATGTATCATGTAAAAGACAACTCAAATAATTGTCTTTTACTTACAAAAAAAAAAAAAGGACAACCTAGATGGTTTAACCTAAGGTCAGACTACAGGAACATATCAATTTGGGAAAAGCCCCTACACTCACCTTTCTTGTTAGTTGTAGTGCTACAAGGAATTTTATAGCACCTAATCATACCATATGCTATGAGTCTATGATGTCAAACATCAAGGAATTCATGTAATCATATTGCATAAGCCAGAGTCTATGTCCTCTAAAGAAATCAAATCCAAAATATTTCACTTAATGCTAGTGGGAAGCATAGGAACTCAAACATAACTTTTGTTTCCCTTAATCATGGTTCAATAGGTTTTTCTTGTTAGAACTTCTCACAATAAAAAAATAATAATATAAATGATAAAATTCACTTAAAGCACAAATCAGTTGTTAATTTGGAAGGAAAGTAAAGGACATGTTTTTCCCCCCTTAGAAAACAACAGTACACTACAAGGATTTCCCATTTTTACAAGTTTCCAGGCCTGCAAACAGGAAAGGCAAATTAGAAGAGACGTTTGTTTGGCTTATTGAAAAGAAACTCTAAAAAACCTAGAGAGAACTATTGAAAATACTTAGGTTACGTTTGGATGTTAAGAGTGTTTGAAAGTGTTTGTAAATAGTAGTAAAAAATAGATAAAAAATAATAATAAAATAGTGAATAGTAGTAAAAAGTTTTTGAGAATAGTTAAAAGTTTTTTTTTCCAAACCTACCCTTAATCCACCATCTTTTTTTATTATGGGTGGTAGTTGGCATCAACATAAAATACAAGGAAATGCCAGCATAAAGATTACTCTCATATATACAAACATAAAAATACAAATAAACTTCAGAACTAGCCTGCTTTAGTTTCATATGTTGGGCTCAGTGGACAATGTTGGGCCCGGTCAAGGGCTTCAACACAACGGACAGCAGACAACCCTAGGCTCCAAGATTTTCAACATCTAACTCACAAAACCCATAATACAAACCTTCATGGCCTCCATCTTGCTTTTCGATTCTTACCTGTTGCATTTCTTAGTTTTATTTCTTAAACATATTTAATCATTTGTGTAGTTTTTATTTTAATTGCATCTATCCAATACTTGAAAAAATATAATCGTTGAGAAAATATATCAACTGAAAAAATAGAATTATTCTAAAAAAAGATTGTTAGAAAATTTTATCTGTTGGAGTAATATGAACCGTATAATTTTTTAATAATAAATTACAATTAAAATTACAATTAAAATTAAAATTAAAATAAATAAAAATATCAAAATTAATATTTTAAGAAAATAATGATAGATTGAATCTATTATTTATTAAAAAATAACTAGCTAAATTTATAAGAAAAACGCTTACAGTCGGTCTGGCTAATAAGTGTACATAACAGCCCTACATTTATAGGGTGCCACGTCATCTTTTCCACATCAAACACAATTAGGCTCATCCACACCCAATCTGCAAGCTTGCCCAGAAACGCTTTTGAATCCCCTTTCGACCAAATTTCTAGATTCCCCCTTCGTAGTGCTTAGTAAATGCATATGATAGGAGAGACTTCCATTTCTTGCAAACTCGTAAACTAACATCGAGCGTGGCGAGATTTCTCAGGTGCGAGAGGAAGGGGGGGCTCGAGTGGGTGTCGAGTGAGGCAATTGAATTTTTTGATTGTGTACGTCGCGGATTTTCACTTCATAAGATGTGCAGGGTACGTGGCGTAAGTATATTGGCAGACTGTTTTTACATGGATACAAATTGGACCGGCTCTAGGATTTTTCCAATTTATAAACATAAATTTTTTAATTAAATTTTGACCAAATTTTATTAAAACTACTGTAAATATTCTAAATAAATAGTGACTGACCAATAGAATTTCTCATAAATATATGTGAAACAGAATGTATAGTAAAGATAATTAATATAGGCATGCAGTTTCAGCCATTATATTAAGAATTGCCTTCATTGATTCAAATTTCAAATCATTAAATGGACGTACAAGATTTCATGAGAAATAGTATGTATCTTATATAACACGTACGTACGCGGGATCAACATTGGAAGAGACACGATGACCTTGCATTTACATGATTGTGCATCCTGATGAATTTGCTTCACTGCAGTACTCATAACGGCGCACATCAGGATACGGTTGCCTCAACCACCAATATGGCCCAACCGCAACCCCAACAACATCCTCCCTACCGGATAAACCGCTGGTGGATAACATATTGGTACAATTATCGGAGGTTCCGGTTCATGTGGACGACATGTTACTGACTTTGGTCCCATAGGGCCTGTAGGCCCCGCTTGTCCAAGAGGTCCTGGAGGCCCACGTGGCCCCTGTTCAGGTGGTGGAGGTGGTTTAGCCTCAACAAACTCAATGCAACCTCCACCCTTGCAAATGATCTTTTGCTTGATCTTATCAGGACAGCAGGATGCAACTTTGATTATGACCAAGTTTTTCTTCTCGTCGAATATCTGGTCCTGTATTTCTGTTGTTCATTACAAAATTCAACATTAACAGATACATAATATATAACTTAAGTCCTTAATTTGTCTTTGCAAGGTTTTCTTTTCTTACTAAGGCAGCAAGCAAATATTGCTAAGATATATAACATTTAGGTTGTATTTTGGATATAAAAATTATTTTATTTTATCTCAATTTATTTTATTTTATTGTTATAATTTTTTTAAAATTTTATATAAAATATAATAAATAATTTAATTTTAAAAATTTTTAAAACATATAACATTAAAATAATAATAATTTAAAAATATTTTATTCAAAATTATCCCATTTTATTTTTCAATTTAAATAAAATTTTACTATACAAACATAACCATATTGATATAATGTTACACATATGGAGAGAGAAAGAGACTGACCAGGAAATTTACATAGGATTCTCTTCACCTTCAGTAAGATCGGTACGGAATTTCTAAATCCATATATATATATATAATATATATATATATGTAGCAATGATATCGGTACAATCGATTTATAATATTTTTATAATTTTTAATATTAAATAAAATATTATTAAAATATTCAAATTGAGGTGTTAAAATAGGTAGACAAAGGATCATTTTTTATATAAAATAATGTTATAAATTAATGTGAGTTTGTATAATTTATCATATTTATTTTATAAATAAAAATAATTTTATAATCTAACAAATCACATTAAAATATAATAATTTGTAAACTTTATATATATATAATCATTTTGTGACTAGAATATTTTTTTTATAAATTGAAGAATGATATTCATCATGTTATACCATATACTTCATATATTTTAAATTTATTTTTTTATTTTTTTAAATTTTAGTTTTTATTCATAAATTATATATCTATTATAAATAAAATAAAATAAGATAAATATAACAATATCGTCATTGAACCCATCATTGAATTCATTAAAATACAAATTTAATAATTTTATTTAAAATAATCAAATATTTAACCTATCAAAACTTATTAATTTAAATTTTGAACTACATTAGAGCACTCTCAATGAAATAGTTAATTTTTATCTATTTTAAAGAGTAAAAAATTCATTTTTTTCATTTTAGCTATTTATTTTTACATTTTACCATCCATCAACATTTTTATTTTTTACTCTACATCTTTTAAAATATTTATATTTTATTTTAAAAATATGAACGTCAGAACTAAAAGAGCCACACGCCGGTAAACAGTTAGCTTGCCGGAGATAAAATTTTTAAGGAATGGTTGTTGGAGTGAGACGATGTCAGTGATTCTGGCGGTATAGCACATAGTGGCCGGATGTGGGTTCAACGACGCCGGTGATGCCGAAATCCATTTTCGACATTCGATCTATGCGTGGGGGATTAATGGTCCATCGTCGGAGCTGGAATTACTGAAGAATGATCGCCAGTGTGAGGTGATGCCGATTAAGCCGGCAGTGTCTCTGATGGTGGCCAGCATTGACGCCGGTTATATTCGAAGCCCACTGTCGAACGAAACTGGAATCAGTCCGAAGCCCACTGTTCATACAAATACAATAAAATAATATTTAAATGATAAACAGTGTTTGCGCATGTAGCACAAATACTGTTCATTTTCACATTTTTTTATTTTTAAAAAGTATTTGGAGTCCTTTTTTTGCATTTTTTTATATTTTTGAACTAAATTTTATAATAAAAGTGTGTTTAGCAATTATATTATGAGTGTTCTTACTTAAATATCATTTTTTATATTTGAAAAGTTATTATTTATCTATTAAATATTATTTATTATTTTTTAATAGATTAATTGAATGAATAAATTAGAAATATGTTTATTGATTTTATAAATTATATATTATATATTATATTATTATTTTAATAAATTTAATGATAAATTTAATATAAAATTATAAATATAAAAAGATTATTTTTTTATTAAATTTATATTTTTTATTAAATTTTAAAAAAATATAGTGTATAGAAATGATAAATAAATTATTCATACAAATTTTTGCAGAGAAATGAAGGGATCATGCACACTCAGCGCATCTCCCTCACATAAACAGTACTATAAACAGTACATGGCACTATGAACAGTACTGCATATCCCAGCATTACTCATTTTTGCATCTGTATGCTGTGTTAGCTGGCTTTGATTGATCTAGGTCACCATCTATCTTAATCAATTGACAAATGACATGACATTGACATTATTAAAGTTCGGCTATTAAATTACGAGTGGTGCTAAGAAATGTAGGACGATTTTTTTTTTAATTTAATAAAAAAATATAAATTTAATGAAAAGATAATATTTAAAAATATAGATATTAAAAAAATAATATTTTTTATTAAATTTTAAAATAAAAATGTAATAAATCTAATGCTAGTACTCTAATTTATATATTATATTACTAATAACTGGTAGCATGTGTATGTGTCTTGTAGGAGCAATTAATATTAAAAAAATGAGGAGAATAATCAATAGTCAGCATATTTTTCTCACATAAATAATATTATCCATGTGAGAAAAATGTGTCAATATTGACTACTCCCAGACATTCTGATTAATATTACATGGATGGCCGCCTCATTTGAAAATGGCATGCATGGTAGGTTTCATAGATGCATGCATCTCGAATATAAACACGTTTTGTCAGTTTTGTTATCTTATCTAAAATATAAGACATTTTAGGTCACATCTTTAACATTAGTAGGTTTTGTCGTTTTTTTTTTTTATTTTTTTTTTGTTGTTGTTGTTGTTGTAAATCCACGAAACTGAAGATCATCACACCATATTTATCAACAAATTACTATCTATTACAATTAAGAAATAAGGGAGAATATGCATATTCTAAACATCCTCTTCACATAAATAATTAATGATTGAACAATACATGATATTCTTTATGTAAAAAAATATGTTGAGTGTTGCATATCCTTCAACATTATTCGTTACAATTTATAATGAATGCTGTGCAAATTGAATGGTTTGTAGGAAGTCGATCTCATCCCTCTTAGCCCCTTATATATACAAGTCGTCATAATTTTTTTTTTTAAAATCCCCCAAAAATTATATATCTAAAAGTAGCCCCTAATAGATACCCCCAGCCAGAGAGTTATTAAAAAAATTTAAAAAAAAACTCTCCCCATAATTCCAATTTTTATTTTTTATTTTGATTTCATTTTCTTTCAGTTTAAAAAATAAAACTCATAACCTTTTCCAAAAACTTTAAGAAATGGGTGGTGTAGTAGTGTTGCTTTCAGATGAAGTTATGTCCAATAGTTATGTTTTGTTGGTTCTGGATGGTGCATTATTGTTGTGCTGTTAGATGCGGGGTCCACTTAATAATTACGTTTTTATGAAGTTTTGTCAGGTTGGTTTGAACAATTATTATGGCTTTTAGCCTTTTACTGTAATGGCCGGCAACTTTGAAACTTGATCATGATCACTATTTTATGATATTCTTTTACTCATGAATATGCAAAAGAAGTTGCGTGGGGACCGTCATATAACAAATTCGTACTACTCATTAATTGCCAACCCCAACTACTTATTATTCAATCCAAATGATATTCGATCGTCACAATATTGTTAAATTATCTTGTTAAGACATGCAAATATAAATTAAATATATTAAAATTTATTTCTTTTGATCTTATCGATCCACTTAAATATATGGGATAAATATTAGTTGTAATTTCACATAATATTAAAATAAAAATTCTAAATTCTTATTCTGATCACCATACACTTCATTTATTTAATTAAATATTTTATATATTAGATCTACTTATAAAATATATATATTTTTTATATTTCATAATTTCTAACTGGTGTAGGCCACTCGTTTCGAAGGTATCATGGAATCATGTGCATCATGAAGTATATATGCCATTAATCATTGCTAGTAACTCTTGTTAAGGAAGAAGATAAATCAAGCAAATCTTCAGTCACACAAGAAATACATAGCAGAGTAATGAAAAATCTTCTAAAATGAATACTTTTATGGTAGGACATGTGGTGATTGATCCTACAATTGTGAAAAGGGATGGATTATTAAAAAAAGGATGGATTATTAAAAATTTATAAGAATATCCATAAATATCTACATGATGGATTCAATCCTATATATTTTCCTTAACATGTAATTAAATTATAGAGATTATTAAAAAAGGATGGATCTCGGTGGATCTCCGTGATCGTTGGGTCCACCCCAATGCTAAAGTTAAGGGTGGAAGTTATGAGGATGAAGAAATCAAGAATTGATCAAGTAAAAGAAGAGGTTAATCTTTTTCTTCATTGGTCCACCGTAGCGTGTTCGGGATCTCTTGCAGGCTTTTAATGTCATGGCTAGCAACTTTGAAACTTGATCATGATCAGTACTTTGTGATGTTGCTTTTGTATGGAATGATTTGCTTTATAATATTCTTTTACATGAGAAGTTAGATGCCTCTCATAGTCATATATACGAAAGAAGTTGCATGGGGACCGCCATATAACAATTTAGTACTCATTAATCTCCAACTAGTTATTATTCAATCCACATGATATTGATTGCCATATATGTAGTCATTCGATCGTCGTTACAATATTGTTAAATTATCCTGTTAAGACAAGCAAATACAAATTAAATATATTAAAATTTATCTCATCTCTTATCGATCGGCTTAAATATATGAGATAAGTAGTGATTTCATATGGTATGAAGATAGACGTATTTCTAAGTTTGTACCCTGATCATCGTTACACACTTCACCTATTTAATTAAATATTTTGTGTTGACTCCACTTATTTAAAAAAAAAATTGAATTATATATTTTCGTAATTTCTAATTGGTGCCGAATAGTTGTGCAGAGAAAGATAGAGATCAAAACCAACTATTAAAATCCATGAACAAATAGAATTTTTCAAATACCTCCCAATTTTTTATAAATATATAAAGAAAATCATACGTACTCATCAGTAGCTTAATCTTGACCAATAGTTTTCAAGTGTGAATGCATGCTTATTGTGAGGGTGAAATATCTCAAGTAGGGTCCAGGCCACTAGAACAAGGCTAAGAGGGGAGCTGAGTAGGCCAGAACACATGGGGAACAGGCAATAAAGACAAACAACTGACACACGCAACCCAAAGATATCTATAAAAAGGTAGCCATTAAAATATCGATGGACACCTACACTCACAAGTTATTAGTTTTATATTCAAAAAATAGCACATGTACACGAGCCCGCAAGACAAAATCCAAGCGCATACACTTACAGCACAATGCTTGTAGACAAGTGCAGTGCACTTAAGTGCACAGTGCAGGGTGCACGCCATGCATGCACTCGCCCACACAATGTGCACCTAGTGCACATTCTCGCCATACACTAGCCCAAAAATATAGGGTACAGTACTCAACCAAGCACTGTGCATGGGCGGACACTGTGCACTTGCGTGCACAGTGTTACGTTGACATGCATACATGAACTGTGCATGCACAGGACCACGAAGGCGGGGCACGCCGTGGTGCACCCCATGGCTCACGATGCCCCACCGTTCTCTCGCCATTTCTCGGCTGCTCACCTGTTCGCCTAAGCACATAAGAGTCATGCACGCACGTACTATGAAGTACATGCATCCATATTTGAGCTCGCCAGATCGCCATGCATACTTGGGCTCGCCAGCTTGCCATTTCTCACGGCGCTCGTCCACAGAACTTACTTGGGAGCTCTATGTTCCTTCGTACGCGGTCGAGCTTTCTCTCATTATTTTGGAGCTCTACGCTTTCTCGTAGGCGGTCGAGCTTTCTCCCACTACTTCGGGGCTCTATACTCCCTCATAGGGGGTCGAGCTTTCTCCTGCTACTTGGGAGCTCCACGCTCTTTCGTACACAGTCGAGCCTTCTCCTGCTACTTTAGAGTTTCACGCTCCTTAGTACGCGGTCGAGTTTTCTCCCGCTACTTGGGAGCTCCAGGCTCTTTCATATGCGGTCGAGCCTTATCCCGCTACTTTGGAGTTCTATGTTCCCTCGTAGATGATCGAGCTTTCTCTCGCTACTTGGGAGCTCCACACTCCCTCGTAGGCAGTCGAACTTTCTCTCACTACTTGGGAGCTCCACGCTCCTTCGTATGTAGTCGAGCCTTCTCCCACTGCTTTGGAGTTTTACGCTCCCTAGTAGGCGGTCGAGCTTTCTCCCGCAACTTGGGAGCTCCACGCTCTTTCGTACGCAGTCGAGCCTTCTCCCGCTACTTTGGAGTTCTACGCTCCCTCGTAGGTGGTCGAGCTTTCTCCCGCTACTTGGAAGTTCTACGCTCCCTTGTACACAGTTGAGTTCTTCTCCTGCTACTTCGGAGCTCCATGCTCCCTCGTAGGCGGTCGAGCTTTCTCTTGCTACTTTGGAATTCTACGCTTCTTTGTACGCGGTCAAGTTTTCTCCCGCTACTTGGGAGCTTCACGCTCCTTTGTACGCGGTCAAGCTTTCTCCCGCTACTTGGGAGCTCCACGCTCCCACACGCGGTCCCCACTACTTTGGAGTTCTACGCTCCCTCGTAGGCAGTCGAGCTTTCTCCCGCTATTTGGGAGCTCCACGCTCCCTCGTAGGCAGTCGAGCTTTCTCCCGCTACTTGGGAGCTCAAGCTCTTTCGTAAGCGGTCGAGCCTTCTCCAGCTACTTTGGAGTTCTACGCTCTCTCGTAGGTGGTTGAGCTTTCTCCCGCTACTTGGGAGCTCCATGCTCTTTCGTGCGCAGTCGAGCCTTCTTCCGCTACTTTGGAGTTCTACGCTCCCTCGTAGGCGGTCAATCTTTCTCTCACTATTTGGGAGCTTCATGCTCCTTTATACGCGGTCGAACTTTCTCCCGCTATTTTAAAGTTGTGCGCTCCCTCGTACGCGGTTGAACATTATTTCCTTATAGCATTTGCTTAACACCTTAATTGTGGCATGTCTTTATGTCTTTCTTACCTCAGGCTCGGAAGTGGAAACCACTGCCTTCTCAATTTCTGGATAGTATTTTAAAATTCCCATCAAAGTTCCTTTGCTAAGAATTTGCGAGGTTTTGTAAGGGTGAAACATCTCAAGTTGGGCCCAGGCCACTAGAAGACAAGGCTAAGAGGGAAGCTGAGTAGGCCAAAGCATATGGGGAACAAGCAATAAGGACAAGCAATTGACACACGCAACCCAAAGATATCTATAAAAAGGCAACCATCAGAATATCGATGGATCTCGCTCTCTCTCTCTCTCTCTCTCTCTCTCTCTCTCTCTCTCTCTGTCTCTCTCTCTCTGGCTCTGAGATCTCTCTCGCTCTTGGGACCTCTGGCTCTTCTATCAGGATCGTCTCCTTCAACCTTCTTAGAGGGACTCAAGCTCCAAATTATTTATGTATATTTTTTCTGTATAGTATGAGCCATAAGAGACTGTAAAAATATCTCTTATAGTGAATCCCTTCTCCAAACCCCCGTGGATGTAGGCCTTACGCCGAATCACGTAAATACGATGTCTCCCTCTATTTATTTATCTCCTATCTACATACGTATAGCTGCACTGCAGTCTCGCTGGGGGCTCCAAACGACACCTAACGAAATCCAACTCGCACTAGTGGATTAGGAATAACTCTTTTTCCTGCCCTAGCTTGTTGGCCGATTTTTGTGACATCAACACCCACTTGACAATATATATTATAAGGATCATGCTTAGTGATCAGAACAAGTCTCTATCACCATTTGAAGATGAGATTTGCAGGACACTCGTTTCGAAGTTATCATGGAATCATACTCATAAAGTATATATTCCATGACTATTTATTAACCTTACACATATATATATATAGTAGCATAATATGAGTTGCTAGTAGCTCTTGTTAAGGAAGAAGATAAATCAAGCGAATCTTCCATCACACCAAAAGAAGAAAGCGAGTGCTCATGTTATGACCTCTTCTAGAGAAGAAGCAAGAAATGGAGAAAACTCTAACCCAGCGTAAAAAGTCATTAGTTGGAGCGAAGTGCACCGCTTAAATAACCTGGCCAGGATGTAGCGTTTTGGAAGGAGTTGTTAATATTTGCAAGTGCTACTTTTTAAGTATGAGTTTGTCGCTATGATTTTTGTCATTTTTAATTCTTGTCGTTGAGTCATTGTAATATTTCCATTCGGTAAGCAGTAGGTTATTTTTACTTTACACATGTTGCAAGTTTATTAGATCAGTTAGTTATCCCCGCGTGGATATAAAGGGAAATAGAGCACTGGAAAAGGCATTTATGAATATTGTGGAAGATTTTATTTATACAATACTTTAATGGAGGTTGGGAACCTCGAAGAACCCGTAGCAATATGCCAGTGGCTCTATTGAGCTTTTTATCAATAACTTTTTGTGCTTGCTCGTTTATTTCTTATACACCGTTCATTTATAATTTACTACATTTCATCATTACAACCAATCCACACAAGAGGGTTTATAATAAGTCGTAGAGCCGACAGTCTTCCATGGATGAATTGAGAGCCTTGTTTTTTCAATGGTTGATGAGACATCCAAATATTCCTAACCGGCATGCTCTAATTGAGAAATATTCAAGCGCTAAAGCATCTCCCGTAGTTCATTTTAGTGAAGCTTTCAACTCCAAAAATTTAGACGAAGGGGATGCAGATATCGACATGGAGGAAGAATTCAGCCCAAACAAATTAGAAGAAAGGGAAGCAACTACTGATTCCATAGAAGATTATGAGAAATTAGCCATTCTCAACCTCGATGAAAACAACGAAAAATTTGTGGTGTAGTCTCTGGCTACACCGACATTCTATGGGCGTAACGTTCGGGTATCTCCATTTTCAACCAGTATGTTCACAATAAAGGATGATTCCATAGAAAATGATGAAACAACTGATTGGAAGATTCTAGAGCCTCTCAATGCCCAAACCCTAGTTCCACCTCATGTTAATCACTTGGCGCCAGTCATTGTTCTAGAGCCTCACATCTCCAAGCTCATGGGTAAATCTGCTACTACAACCAAGTGGGGAATCAACTCTTGTCGTGATGGAAAAAATGGAGGTCGTCAACAAGAGTGCTTCTTAATAGACTACCCTAATGCAGTGCCCACTGCTATGCCTCAAGAAGAAGAGATTAGGAAATTGACCCAATAGTTTTTTGATTCGTGTTTCACATGGAAAGCTTCGGCCATGGAAAAAAATATCTCAAATGCAAGAATCTTCCTTGGTAAGAGGTATACTGATGGTATGGGACTTGATGATGTCGAGCGTATGGCTATTTTGATGATAGAGGAGGGTGAGAACAGCAATGTCAATGCACGCAATAGAATTGAAAAACTTACAAGTACGCAACGTTTTGCTATCCAATTGTTTGATGCTTAGCCCCTTAGAGTGGTTTTTGAATCCTTTGATAAAGGAAGAGATAGAAGCCTTGTGGCAATACCAGTGGATAATGGATTAGATCCTAAACTTAGCTTCGGGATCTATACGAATTGTTTGGCTGAAAAACCTTGAAAATATGGTGGCGAGGCTGACAATACTCAAGTTCGTAGCAAGCATGATGGAAGTGAAAGCTGAAGGAATTAGTGAGATTGTGGTGCGGTTAATTTCTCGGATAAATACATGGATTGAGAATAAAAGGCTGTTTTACAAGCTCTTAATTGATAATGTTAAGGAACTAATTCCAATTGTTGACACTTGAACTATCGGTAAGGTTTCTAAAAAATTTAGGAGAATTTTCAAGCATTCCCAGGGCTTTTACATCTGTTTGAAAGACCCCCTTGCAGAACTATTGATTCATTCATGGTCATTACTGGTTGATCTACAAGAGATTTTCTACGAAGCACAAGTTTTCATTTTTGAAAATGGTCCTATGCATGAGACTGGGAGAAAAATGGAAATCTCAATCACTATTATTCACAAATGTGACAAGACAAGCATTGGTGAGGATTGGTTCATATATAATTGTGTAATTGTGGGTTGTTTCAATCCAAATATGTCTATGAAAGTTTTGAGCAGGGGACTTTTAAGTCATCACCTCTTAAATGGATGAATTCTGAGTGTAGGAGATCAATTAGTTGTTTTGGTTTATGTGAGAGGGTTGTTTAAAAAAATGCCATTTGGGTATGTGGAGTCATGGAATCAATCTACTAAAGTTTGAAAATACCATTTGATAGGGGAGCAAATCTTGTGGCATTTTGATAGAGGAAAATGAGCACTAGGCAATGGTAATGAGCTTCTATTTCAAATAGTCCATGGAACCATTTCCCGTAAATACTTTGAGCCTAATTTTCCTGTTCCAATAACTGAATTTGTTCGTTTGTGTGCTTTGTGAACAAAATCACTCCATAATTTCTAATTTTGGTGTTCTAGTAGGCCTTATAGGCCATGGTGGTCACATTTTTAGATACTTTTGGCAAGGTAACCACTACAAAACCACCCTAGCATTTGAGGAATCTTTTGTGAATAAATTAAATGTAGAACATGGTGGTGGCAAAATTTTGCAATTTGTACCTTGCTTAGAGATGCTTTGGTATAAGTTCTTTGTTAATACATCACTACAAAATAGAGTGATCCATTCAAAATCTACATGTAAGGATGCAAGTTGTTCTCTTGATGCAAAGGAAGAATTATGGTTGCAAATGTTGGTGTTAAATTGCCTCTCTTGGACTTTACCACCTTGAAATGACGGAAGGCTGTGTTGGCAACGAGCATATATCTTCTCATGCTACTTAAGGAACAAACTATGCTTTTGGTTTCCAATTTAGTGGCTCTAAATATATTCGTTCACAAAATGACAAAGGAATGTTGGAAGGCTTCTCATGTCGGCTTATTCATAAAACTATCAAGGTTCAAAACCTTACACTGAACTATGAGGACAAGGTTTTTTAAGAGGTGGAGATTGTTATGACCTCTTCTAGAGAAGAAGTAAGAAATGGAGGAAACTCTAACCCAGCATAAGAAGCCATTAGTTGGAGCGAAGTGCACCGTTTCAATAATTTGGCCAAGATGTAGCATTTTAGAAAGAGCTATTAGTATTTTCAGTTGCTACTATTAAGTGTGAGTCTGTCGCTATGCTTGTCGTTATTTCTAATTCTTGTCGTTGAGTCATTGTAATATTTCCTTAAGGTAAGTAGTAGGTTATTTCTACTTTATACGTGTTGCAAGTTTATTAGATCAGTTAGTTATCCCTACATGGATATAAAGGGAAACAAAGCATTGTGAAGGGCATTGATGAATATTCTAAAAATTTTTACTTAGAGAATGCTTTAATGGAGGTTGGGTCCCTTGAAGAACCCGTAGCAATATACCAATGGCTTTATTGAGCTTTTTATCAAGCACTTTTTGTGCATACTCATTTATTCCTTATACATTGTTTATTTATAATTTACCACATTCTATCGTTACAACCAATCCACACAAGAGGGTTCATAACAAGTGCATGCATAGAAAAGACACATCAAATCAATCGGCTACACACACAACAAAAGCAAGAAATACATAGTAGAGTAATGGAGAACTTCTAGGATGAAAAATACTTTTCTAGTAGCACATGTGGTGATTGATCCTACAATTGTGGAAAAGTACAATTAGTCATTACTTTCTCTATACAAACAATGTAAAGGCATTGTAGAAATGTAAGAAAACAGAGAAAGGAAAATCATTTTCCTCCTTTGAGCATTCTGCTGAATATTTGGTATTCCTATTGAGTAGCCATCTAATTATGGTATCAAGTAGGACTACTACCGAACTCTCAAAGTTGGGTTTGGGCTCGACCCCACCTGGTCTTGTTTTGGCACCAACCCAACCTGACACGTACAGTTAGGGTCAGATCCTCTCTCTCTCTCTCTCTCTCTCTCTCTCTCTCTCTATTTTTAACATTTGACAGTATTGACTTTGAAACAAACAATAAAGCTATAGTTCAACAAAAAATTTATAGAAATATTTATAAATATCTACACGATAGATTGAATGATATATACTTTCCTCAACATGTAATTAAATTATAGAGACTATTTAAAAGAAAAATGTTTTGATTCAATGAAGAGATTAAATGACTTTGAATAAAATAAAATAAAAAATCTATAAAATAATTATATTCTGATGAATCATTCAGTTTGAAAATAGTTTGAATTTTGAAACTAATAACTATGTGATCAAACGAACCCAACTTCAAATATGGTGATTCTAAACAAATATATGAGGACAAGGAGGAGAAGAAGAATAAACTAATAATTGATGGGAATCCAAAATCATAGTTTTTAGTTTTGTATAGTACCGGCTGTTACGGCCAAAATATGCTATATCGACTAGTTGTCTGGAATAGATCACATAGCAGTCTCTTACTGACCAATATTTCGGCCGTACTGGGTTTCGGCCTTTTATCTTTCTTTTTTTTAATTTCTTGCTATTTTTTTACCTTAATTCAAACTAGATTATATATATAACTTATTCATATATTGACTATTATTTTGAAATATAATTTACATATGTATTTATATATATAATTTATTTTTATATAGACTATTTTGAACTAGTATACGAAATGGTACCGATATTAAAATATTTTGTTCTAGTGCCTTGACCGGTACACTCACGGATATGGTATTCAAAATATTGCCTAGAATGATAAAAAGAACTAGCGGGAAGGAATATATATATATATATATATATATATCAAGGCTTAGACCCAAGGGCGATGTTGCTGGCAATGAACGATTTGATGATGCTAGTAAAAGTTATCGGGGTGGCGCCTCTAGTTAGTCTGGAACGTCTATGGTGAACAAAAGGTCTATAGCAAGTGGTAATGGAGAATGGTGACGAAGAATGTCGATTGAGGCGGTGACAAAGAATAGCAATGGAGAACACCATTGGCTAGGGTTTCTGTAGACAGCTTGGGAGAGAAGAAAATCAGTTTTGTCGATTTTAATGAGTTTTACTAAACACAACTTGCCTATTTTATGTTGACCTGATGAATTTGCTTTTCTTCAAGTTGAGCGGATTGGTCACTCAGACGGGTTGGGTTCAAAGCTAGTTATGCACAACCCTATAGTATCAATGCCTTCCATAGTGATTGACGGTGTTGATGTCGTATTTCGCGATCCGAGCATTTCCACAGTGGCCCAAACTGTCAAGACCTGCAACAGGGAAGAGGATCTCAATGGCCATTAGATCCACTCCGATACTAAAGTAAGAGATTGATGTTGTGGAGATGAAGAAAACAAGAACAAATTAATTAAAAGAAGAGATTAACCTTTCTCTTCATGGGTGCACTGTCGTATTTATAGTTGCTTGGGCACAGCTGTTGAGGGAGAATAATGAGTGGGCATTGCATTTGGGTCAATCCTACTATCACTATTTTTCTACAACAGTGTGTCCGGCCTGGCTTAGACTGTATTGCTGAGGTATTCTGGGGTATGAATGTCATGTCCGAGTCAAGCCTGCCATCTTCATTTGACCACAGCAGAGCGTATCAGGCTTGATTCGGATGTGATTCCCTTAAGGGGTTGATGGATTGATGTCTCGTCTGTGCCAACACTGCCACCTAACTCCCGTCATAGCATGTTTGAGATCTCTTGTAGGCATTAAATACAGCGTGTTTCTCCTCTGACCTACATTAAATGCATCATGTTCTAGCCAGTCATATCCTGTGTTTGTTGTTTGTGATACCATTTTGCTACAAGCCTCGGCTGCCCATCAGACTGGGTCAAGTGCTGAAGTCTCTCCATTTAGTAGTGGGCTCAGTGCATGGTTTCCTAGCATGGGCCCCCCGGCTCATTGGCTTGGGCTCCTAGTTCCCTTCGACTACTATTTGGATTGGTCCTTTTAGGCTTGGGCCTCCCTTCAGTGGAATCTAGCTCATAAGCATCATTCATGGCTAAAATAACATGAAAGACACCAACTTTGCTGAGGGATTATGTGGATGAATTCATCAACGCTGAAGACACCCTTGAGGCCCTAGTGGTTCCACAACGGTCCGAAATGGAACAAGCAAATCGAAAGGCAGCAGGAAAAAAGCAGGTCACAACCATGAGGGAAGAAAAAGGGGAGCCCCAGATGCAAAGAAAAAGGGTGAGATCTCCATCTGATTGCATTGCATGCCCCACGCTCATGCAAGTTTGACGATAGAGGGAGATTGCAAATCGAGCCCTCAGGGGGAACATGTCCAAGTAGGGAAGGCCACAAGTATTGTAAGTACCACCAAACCAATCGATTTTGCACGATCACGGTCTAACAATTTCGGATATTGTTATCGAAAAGGGCCAAGTCTATATGCAACTCATCAGGACGACTCATCACCCAAGCTAGCACAATCTCTAGCTTGGTGTCCCCCCTAGGGTTTAGCGTAAAGGGTAGGCTCTGGGTAGAAGAATCGCTAGAATGCTTAGATCCGGAACTCCTTGTGGATGACGTCCCCCTCAGGATACTCCCAATCTGAGCCAAGATGAAGAAGAACTTTCGGATGTAGTCCTTCACTTTCGAGTGGCGTGACTCGAGGGTAGCGATCTTCTGGCAAGGAACCTAGGCCTAGAAGCTGCATATGCTCCCCAACTGACTATTGATGCGATACACTAAAAGAAATTCCTGAGTCATTAGGCCAAGATACACATTGTTGGCTTTGGAAAGGGCCCTCCAAAAAATTATACAACTAGACATCAAAAGTCGCCGGGCGTTAAGATGAACTTGTGCGCTGGCCAACCCAAGGTATTGGAGGAGCTCACGAACAAGGCAGCAGAACAAGTGGCACAGGCTGCTCAAAAACATTAAAAGGAAGAGGGCCACCCATGACGCCTTACCATTAGAACTCACTGCGTAATCCATCCCCCTAGGTTGTTCTAGGATAGTTGGGTGGGGAATGTGATATTTGATTTGAATCGCCTTGAGGTCAGCACCGATTATTGATGAAACCCAGCGCTTCCCCGCAAAGTATGAAGGAGTAAACTCGAAAGAAGCTTTATGAGCCATGAAGATGGCAAAAGTTGATGGAAAGAAAAGGAAAATACGATGGCGTAGAAAGAGACAAGGCAACTAACGACAACACAGATGGAGCGTAGAAGAAATGGAGGAAATGAAGATAAGGAGGCTTTATATAGCCATGGATGGCTGAGAGACATGCAGGAAATGAAGAGATGTGATAGCTATGACTTCAGCAAAATGGCATGCGGAACGCAATGATTTGAACGGCATGAGTAGTAGCCATCATGTCAAGTGAGTTGGGGGTGGGGGGGGGGACGAACCAATGGGAAGTTTGAGACGTAAGGAGAGGAGCAACCAGCTTGTCAAATCAACCGTCAGAAGGTGTGAAAGCAGCTAGAACCGAAGAGACACACATTTCATGGATAGGTGCCCTTAAGATCTCATGTGACGAAAATAGGACGATTGGCCTCAGGATCCAAACAGTCTATCTCAAAAACTCAAGCAATGAAAATCAAACAGTAAGAGTCTGAAGTCGGGCAGGCGACCTCGAGAAATCAAGCAACTAGAGGTGCCATTAATGGATGACATTTTGAATCCCTATCACAGTTCTTGTGATAGGAATTCACACGATACTATGAGGGGAGGCCACTCAGAAGAGAGGCTCAAACTCAAAAGGACCAATCCAAGCAGCAACTGAAGGGATCAAGGAGCCCAAGCCAATGAGTTGAGGGCCCATGCCAGGAAACCATGCACCGAGCCTATTATCAATACACTCGTCCGAATAGACTTTAGCACCTGACTCGGCCCAGTGGGCAGTTGAGCCCTGCAACAAATGGGTGTCACAAACAACTAACACATGATATAAGCAACTAGAACACATCATGTTCAATGCAGGTCAAGCAGGAAACACGCTACATTTAGTACCTATCAGAGATCTCGAACATACTACAGCGAGAGTCAGGTGGCAGGGCTAGTCCAGACAAGAAATCTATCCCTCAACCCTCTCTTATATGCACCATTCATACCTTGACATACCTCAATAGACCAGTTTGAGTCAGGCCTGACACACTGCCGCAGACAAATGATGATCGCAGGACTGACCTGGATGCAACGCCCACTCATTATTCTCCCTCGATAGTTGCGCCTAAGCCAGATATAAATACAGTATCGCACCTATGAAGAAAAGATTTATCTCTTCTTCTACTTGATCAGTTCTTGTTTTTATCATCCCAGAACATCCACACCTGACTTTGACATTAGAGCGGACTGAACGACTATCAGGATCCATATTTTTTCCCTATTGCAGGTCTTAACAGTTTGGGCTGTCGTGGAAATACTCTGGCCGCAAAACACGACATCAAAAGATGTCAACCTAAATTCTAAGCATACTCAGTGGCTTCTCGTAGACCAACTCATCTTCTCGTCCCTTCTATGTTATCAAAGTAAAATAAAGAATGGTCTAAAAGTATATACAATAGAAGAGTGCACCAATACGTGTGCAATAAACTAAATATACCATTGAAGTAACTATTTATCCTTTTATTTTTATTTTTAAAAAAGAAAACCATTTCATTTAACTTAGGAACAAGTTACAAAAGAAATTCTGTCTGGAGTAACAACTAGATCAACCACATGCATATCTAAAATAAAGCTTCTCTACCAAGGTCGTGGGCAAAAACATTTCCATCCCTTTTCACAAAAAATAGTTTCCATGTTGATAACATAGCTAGCTTAGATTTAGAATCCAGGATGATCATGCCAACTCTAACACATCAAGATTGTTTTTTATCCAATTCTTTGATAATTTGTTGCGAGTCTCCTTCTAGAATTACAGCTCTGAATCCCATTTCAACAGCCAACAAAGCAGCATAAAATGCACCTTGAGCTTCTGCCAAAAGAGGTTCTAACAAGCTGGATTTTAACAGTTTCTGTGTGGTAAGAACTCAACTCTTTGAATCCCTTGCTACCAAACCAATACTTGATTTCCCTTCTTGTTCACTTAAACTTGCATCCCAATTAATTTTAATGTAACCAGCAGGAGGTGGAGACCACTGAACACTCAAAGTTGTTGCTTCTTGCTTGGGGAACTAAGTAGTACGTTGAACATCTTTTAACTTTTGCAGAGATGAAATTGCTGAAGAAAGGATGAGTGAAAGAATCTTCAAAAATCAGTTTAATCCTTTGGGGCCAAATATTTCTAGTTGTGACTGCAAAAAGACCCAAAATGTCTTGGTCACAAGATGAAATCAGAATTTCAACTAGATCCCTCAATATCTCAGGTCTGGACATGCATTTATGTAACACCTTTAGAGCTTAAGACCAAACATCAATTGCTGAAGGACAATTCTAATGTATGTGAATAACTTATTCATCTTCCTTTATACAGATAAGACATTTGGGAGAGTCACATATCTTTCTTTTCATCAAATCCAACCTTGTTGGTAAAGATTCCAAACATGTTCTCTACCAAAAAAAAAAAAAAATTACCACATTTGGAACCTTGAAGTACCAGATCTTAGTCCACTCTAATTTTTGAGTGTGGACAGACGAGGATTGACCATGCCTTTGTGTATTTAGTTGATCGGGAGGTGGTATGCACTTTTGGTTGAGAAATGTCCATTTGTTGTACCAAGCCATATAAGTTTGTCATCCAAACTAGAAGAGCTAATCAGAATTTTCAGTATAGTGTCAGCCTCCTCTTTGTTAAAAACCTCCCTAACCAATGGCTCATTCCATTGTTTCTCTGCATGAAGAATTATATTCTCTACCTTGGCTTGCAGATCCAAAGATTTAACCATAGATTGAACCTTATAGCTTGAAGGGGCAGGCAACCATTTGTCCTTCCATATTAAGGTAGACTTGCCATTTCCAATCCTCCAAAAAGAACCTTCCATAACCAAATGTCTTGTTGAGAGCAGATTTCTCCAGACATATGATGAACATAAGCCTATGAAAGCTCTAGAGAAATCTATTTTTGGATAATATTTGGTCTTTAAAACTTGTGCAACTAAGGAGTTTGACTGTTGAAGAACTCCTCGGGATTTTTTTGCTAGTAATGCAGAGTTGAAACACTCAAAGTCCCTGAATCCAAGCCCTCCTATTTGCTTTGCTTTTTCCATACATTGCCAAGAAATCCAATGGGTTTTTTGTTCTTTGTGTTGTTATCCCCACCAGAATTATTGCATAAGCTTATTCAACTCCTTTAGTAAGGTTTTGGGCAACTTAAAGACTCCCATACTATAGGTAGGAAAAGTTTGTATGATAACTTTCATTAATATTTCTTTGTCAGCACTTGAAAGAAACTTTATCTTCCAATTGTCCATTCTGGTTCTTACCCAATCCAATATGCTCTTGAAATTTTTATTTTTTTATTTCTCGATGAAAGAGGGTAAACCAGGATATCCTTCTTAACTATTTATAGTTCTCATCCCAGCGATTTCGAGGATATAGGCCCTAGTTTCCTGTTTTGTGTTTTTGCTAAAGTAAATTGAAGTTTTTACTTTGTTTAGTTTTTGACCTGACCCCCTTTCATATAGCTCTAGAATATGTAATAAGTGAGCCCATTCCATAGCATTGGCACGGCAAAACAACAAACTATCATCAACAAACAATAAATGGTTGATGCTTACCTTCCTCCTCCCAAACTAAATACCATGGACTTGCTTGGAAGCTTCAGCTTGTTGTAAAATGGAACTCAGGACTTCAGAAACTAAAATGAATAGATTGAGAAATAAGGTATCTCCTAACCTTAATCCTCTAGAGGGCTGGAACCAATCTTGAGAAGTCCCATTAATGATTGGAGCGTATGTGACTGTAGAGACACATTTCATCACCAAACTGATCCATCTAGAGTTGAAACCCATCTTCTACATTGCTGCTTGTAAGAATTGTCACTCCACTCTATCATAAGTTTTACTCATGTCTAGTTTTAAAGACATGCAGCCTTATTTGCTTTTCATTCGATTACTCATGTTATGCATAGTTTCAAAAGCCACCATCACATTGTCTATAGTAAGTCGTCCAGGAACAAAAGCATTTTGGGAGACAGAGATGATATTAGGCAGGATAAGCTTAAGTTTATTTGCTAGAACTTTAGCTACTATGAAAGTCTTATTAATCAAAGAGATAAGTCTAAATTTAGCCATAGATTGAAGGTTTTTAACCTTTGAAATCAACACTATGAAAGTCTTATTAATCAAAGACATATCACTTGAAATTTGAGAATTTGTAGAACAGCTCTACTTACCTCTTCCCCTTCTATTTGCTAATGTCTTTTAAAGAAAATTGCTGAGAAACCATCGGGTCCAATAGCACCTAAGGGATTCATTTCAAAGAGAGTTGTTTTTACTTCAAGAGCAGTAAATTCCTTGGATAAGCATCTGTTCATTTGGTCATCAACCTTAAAAGACAAAAATTTCAAACATTCCTCAATTATATTAGGCTAAGAAATGGAGAATAAATTGTTGAAATAAGAGAGAACAATCTCTGAAATCTCCTTTTTGCTGGTAGCCATGTTGCCATCATTTCTTTTGAGACACTTAATGTGATTATTCCTTTTCCTTTGATTTGCTATCCGATGGTAGTATCTGGTGTTTCTATCCTCATACTTAAGCCAATGTACTTTAGCACGTTGTTTCCATTGAAAATGTTCAGCTTCAAGTAGTCCAAAGTAGTCCAGAAATATCACTATGCAAAGACTTCACTTCATGAGACAATCCAGCCTAATTTTCACTTTGCATTTTGGACAGCTTGCCCATTTTAATTTGAACTTCTTTTATGTCTTTATCAATAGTTTTTCATTTCCAATCAGTTAGAGATTCCTAGCATCAGGTAAGCCTTTTAAGAACTTCCAAAACTGAATCACCATGGCTTGCGTTGTTCTGAGTCCAGCTACTTTGAATAATCCATTGACATTCCTCTCTTAAATCCTAGCTTGCTTCATATCTAAATAATTGAGGTCTTCCACCCCATTCTTCTTAAGTTCCTACATTTCTGCTACCATTTGAAAAACTAGTGAACAATAGTCAGAAGATTGAACAACCAGAACTTGCACCCAATTTTCAGAAAAACAAATGGTCCAAGATGAGTTAGCAAAGACTCTATCCATTATTCCTTTGTGAATTGGACACCCTTTCTTCCATTATTCCAAATAAACTTTTAACCCTTATATTCAAGATCACTGAGGTTACAATATTCTTTAACCTCCATGAAATTTTTTAGTTGGCTATGTGGTCTGTTAGCAACCCCTTTCTTTTCATGGTGGTTTAAAGTTTCATTGAAATCGCCATAGCAGATCCAAGCTTGGTCATCACTGGATTTCAGTTGTTTTAATAGATTCCATGAGTTTTCTCTTAACGCAGTAGAAGGATTTCCATAAAAACCAATCAAAATTAAGTCTTGATTGGTTTTAACTCTATGATAAACCAGTGAGATGTGGTGTTGAGAATAAAAATCCAATGAAATATCATCATAACTATTCCAGAAACAAGTTAGACCACCACTTAGACCATGACTTTTCACTAAAAAACTCTTACCATAACCAACTAAGTTTCTGGCCTTTTACACATTCTTTCTCCCACATTTAGTTTCCACAAGAAATATCACATTGGGATAGCTTCACCCATAGGTGAAGCTTTTGAATTGTTCGAGGATTTTCAAGGTCTCGAACATTCCAACTTAAGCCCATCATTGTTGTTGGTAGAACTACAAAGCAGCCTCCACCAACTCAGAATTGGGATTATCTAATTCTATTATAAAATTTGTTTTTATGTTTCTTGCTAGCTTGTGCTGTGTCACACTATTTGCTAGAGTCCTCCCTTTTGTGAGCTATTTGAGATACAAATATAGCCTCTATTGGAGAGGGACTATGTACTGCCCTAGCCCTTCTTTTCCAAGTTTAACTTCTAGTAACTGATCATGCCATAAAAACTTAAATGTTTGAAGAGGCATCAATAATTCCTTCTGCATGGCTTCTATCAGGTTGCATAGTCCTTCCATGTGAATTCATAGATTCCATAGTTGGTTTCTCAGAGTCAGTCCCCCTACTTTTCAAATAGTAATCTTGAGATTGGGGTCTACACTCGTTAGGGGAATTGAATGTAATTTTGCAGCATGGACTCGATTTACTGAGTTCTGATTTAATATTCTGCATCTTCTTAGAAAGGTTATTATCTGGGCTAGGATCTTTGGTATCTATTTGTTCTGTGTCCCCCCTGTTAATTTTAGAGAAGAACTCCTCTCTTTTATAATTCTCTTTGACATCTTTTTGTTCAACTTGAGATTCCTGGTGTTCCTTATTCAATTCAGTATCATCTATGTCTTGGTTATAAGTTGTATCAAGAGTACCACCATATTTTTTTAAGTCAAAGATATTGCTATCGCATGGTTGAGCTCTTAACCAAGATCCATAGTGCTGTTGGTTCATATCTTCCTTCCCCTTGTCATTTCTCTATCGACTACAAATTATGTCTTGACGAAACAATATACCACAATTAAAACATAAATTATGTAATCTCTCTCGTATTTGAAAGAAATCCAACCGTATTTTTCTTCAAATAGCAATCATTTGCCTCTCATTAAGGGCCTCTCATTAAGGATTTATGGATGTAAATTGCAATTCGGACACCCTTAAACATCGATCCTAAGCCGATCCATCTGGTTCTACATCAACTCTGATAATTTGACGTATTGTTGCACCAAACTGATTCCCCATATTTTCATTCATGACTGTAGCTGGCATATTGTGTAATTGAATAAAAAAGGTTCAAATTTGAATTAAACCAGATTGATAGCATCAGTATCTTCTAGCTCTTGTAAGGTGAGGAGGCTTTTGTCAAAAAACCAATGTCCTTCCTCTCAAGAATTTCTCCTTATTGACTTCTTTTGGAATTCAATTAAAAACCTTTGATCACCCAAGTCTTTAAACCTAACGCATCCTACTAACAGCCAAATTCGAGACATTGTTCTCGGAAAAGCTTAATGGTTTATTCCTTTGCGAGATAATACTTGATTTATGGGACAATGCTTTACATGAAATCCTTGTACGGATGATTTAGGAAAATGTAAAATCGAGTTTTCTTCTTTGGTTAGTTTCAATTCCTCCCATTCTTTTAAGAGTTTCGCTTCTACCGTCATAGGTTCATAATGAACCTCTCAGCAGGAGGGACTTACCCTTTGTCAAAGTAAAGAAAAAAAAAATTAGACAAATATTTTACTATATATACAATTTTTATACACTTTATATATATATATTTAAATATGTGATATATAAATAATAAATAAATAAATAAATTAGTTTAAAAAATAAATTTAAAATAATAATATATAAAAATTAAAGATTGCGAAGTACTCTAAAATAAAACTGTCTTGCTCTCGAGAGATGAAGAGGGAACTGTGGTTCGCTAGTTTGGTCCACTTGAAGTAATTATTTATCAATTAACTATTTACAAGTAACCATTTATATTGCAATAATTATCATTTCGTACGGCCAGGCTAGGGAAGAAAACAAAAAAGATTTCGGTCGTTTCGATGGAGAAGTTTCGAGCCAACGGGTTGTAAACACGTATGAAAGCTTCCCACGTTGATGTGATCTAATTTGTAAAACACAAGGCAAAAGATTTCGTACGCTTCGATCGAGAAGTTTCGAGCCATCGGGTTGTAAACACGTGTTATTCATAGTTTCCCACTTTGAATGAATATCATCTAATTTGTCACATAGAGTGATTTGATTGAACATATCTCCAAACCAGCATCTGCATGTGCTGGCTTTGATTACTTGACCCACTCCGTACGTCGTACCTGTCAATATTAAAGAGTGATGCTGCCATCCGGATGGGAGAAAAAGTAGTTTTTATACTCAATCAATAATAAATTGACACGTATTAACTTATTATTTTTTAAATAATAAATTGATATTAACTGCCAACATAAATTTAAAAAAAATACTAAACGTATGAATAATTTTACGTATTATGTTTTGTGCATTATACTATAATGCATTATTTTTTTTAAATAAAAGAGATTAAACACGGCCAAATTCTAAATCTTTAATTAGGATATTTTTACAATACAATTTTTTATAATAATATTATATATAATTTTAAAACATATAAAATAACATTAAATAAAATTTTAAAATTTTAAAATGTAAAAAATAATATTATATATAATTTTAAAGTGTACAAATCTAATTAGTATAAAATAAAATTATATTTATTGTGCATGCAACTGAAAATGAGTAAAAAATATATATATTTATAATTTTAAGATATGCAACACAATTTATATGATAAAATTTAATTTTAAAAATAAAGTTGAATTATTTTCAAAAGAAAATATACAGAATTTATACACCCTAAAATTATATATATTATTATTAAAAAAATTTATATAACCTGAAAAAAAAAATCAAATTAATAGAAAAAGAATTAGGTATAGGGCCACCTGCAAAATAACTTTGAGACAAAGTCTTAGGCGTTAAACTTAGATCAATGGCAAAGTGCCGTGCCAATATACAAATGGACAAATTTCATGTCTGCAAATAAGAAGTTTTCGAAAAACTCTTATAAAAACTATACACACAACAGAATGCCACGATAATGCGTAAACAACAGTGCGTAAAACCTTATGAATATGTAGCAGCCCTCTAAATTTAAACAGATAAGTTCTACACATTTTTTTTTATAGAACAAGAATTTTACTAATAAAAAATAATTTTTTACATTTTTTTATGTTAAATTCATTTTTTTATCTTCATTTTTCAGTATATACAATACTCGCAATTTTTTCTATCTTCTAATCATAGAAGAACATCTACAAGAAGGATAAGATTTGAGATAAAGTATGAATCACTTCTGACTTCTATTATGAATGAATAAATCTATCATATTATATTTATTATTATTTATTTCAACAACTTAATTTGATATATAAAAAATATAAATTTAATTATTTAAATTATATCTTAATAATAATAATAATTACTAATTGAGAAAAAAAATATAAGAAAGAGATAAACGGATGGTGTCCTGTGCACCAATGATAGCTCACAATGAAATGAGGACCTCAAAATACTCTATATTTAGATTTCGTTTGAATTCGGAGATGAGATGAGATGAATTGTGAATAGTAATGAGATATATAAGTTGAAATTAATTGAAATTAGTTAAGATGAATTGTGAATAATAAAATTGAATTGTTATCCAAACCGTCCCATATCATTCATGCAACCTGAGAAAGGGAGAGACGATAGAAGGCAATAAAAAACGAAGAAGAGTCATGTTATATACCATTAGTGCATTTATTTTTTAGCATTTAGATTGGTTAAAATAATTAATTTTATATTAAAAATGATATAAATTGTAGTCAATCATAATTATAGAATGTATAAAAATATATATAAAGTGACTCTCCATAAAATTTTTAAATATAATATTATTATTTACATTATATGGATATATAAAACGATCAAATTAAATCTTCATGATTTATATTATATATATATATACTATCAGTTTTAATTAAAACTTACAAATAGAGGTTGCTTAAAAAAGAGAGCAATAGATCACAAAATCACAATAAACAAACCATAAATGTTTAATAAATAGACAAAAAGTAAAATATTTTATTATTTTTATTAATCGAGTGGTAAAAAAAATAGTGTATTTGAGTTTTTTTTTTATCATTTTCTTTTAAGCATTTTTTAATATTTTTAATCGTTAAGAAAAAATTAAAAAAAAATTATACAACTTTGTTTATACTTACATCCTTAATCATTAAGTAAAATTCAAAATTTTTAAAAAAAATTAAATACAAAAAAGGAGTAAATAAGTAGTAAAATAATAATAATTCTATCATTTCTCTTACCTATAAAAAAAAATTCTATCATTTCTCTTAACATTTAAAACTATTTAAATTTAGAAGTCTATGTACATATATAACATATATCATACTACAATTATTATATATTGACTATATAATAAAGTTGTATATTAAAAAATATGAAAAATTTAATACATTAAGCTAAATATATAATTATAGTGATTTGGTTATAATTATATTAGTAAAAGTTACAACTTTAATATTAGACTATTAGTTATAGTGATTTACATAATTATATTATATACATATAACTATATCACTAGTATATTAGTATTAGTATTACTATATTACTAAATTTGTAATATTAGTATTATTATATTACTATATTACTAAATTTAATATTACTAAATCTATGGTATTAGTATATTTATTAGTATTAATATTACTATATTACTAAATTTATAATATTACTATCATTATTTTACCATATTACTAAATTTAATATTAGTATTAGTATTACTATATTACTATTGTATTACTATTACTATTACTATATTACTTAATTTATACTATTAGTACTACCATATTACTATCTTACCAAATTTAATATTACTAAATCTATAGTACTACTATATTTATTATTATTAGTAGTAGTATTAGTATTACTCTATTACTAATATATTAGTATTACTATTATTATATTATGAAATTTAATATTAGTATTAGTATTATTGTATTACTATTAGTATTACTAAATTTATAATATTAGTTTTATTATATTACTATATTACTGAATTTAATATTACTAAATCTATAGTATTACTATATTTATTAGTATTACTGTATCTATTATTGCTTTTAAGCATTTTTTTCAATTTGTTTTGGCTGAATTACTGCATTATTTAATTTATTAGTCCCATAACAAAAGTTTAACTAGCTAACCTATTTAATCTGATTTTTTAACATGACGTCTCTATTCAATGTGAAACCAACTTGCATTTATAATTATAAAACTGTCAATAATTCAATCTCCACCTGAAAATGATCATTAAAAATAAAAATAAAAATAAAATACTGCTAATAATTCAACCTCTACTTGAAAATGAACATTAAAAAAAATAAAAAATAAAAAGCTGTTAATAATTTAATCTCCGCCTAAAATAAACATTTAAAAAAAATAAATAACTCCGCCAATAATTCAGTCTCCACCTGAAAATGAACATTTAAAAAAAACAAAAAATTGCCACTAATTCAATCTCCACCTGAAAACGAACATTTGAAAAAACAAAAACAAAAAAACTCTGCCAATAATTCAATCTCCACCTGAAAATGAACAAGTTCAGATTTATCATTAAACCCAAAATATTGCATATCACTACAAAATGAATGATCTACCAAAGTATCGTGCCTAAATATCATTACAGATTTAGGAAACAACAAATGTAACAAAAGTCGTCATCCGTCAGCTGCTTATAACTAATTATCTTTTAAGTGGTCAAAATTCCCCGATGCTCCATATGTGAAATTATATTGCGACATTGTAAGAAATTGCATATTCCTACAAAATAAAAATAATTTAAGTAACGAAAACAAATACTTAAATATAACACATGAGTAAGATAATATTAGTATTTATACAAATCCAATGGTGTTGACATAATGAACGGGTCTGAAGGTGTCAGGTATTGCATATTTTTATTTATATAAAAAAAAATTAAGGGACACAATTAGATGAAATTAAATATTTAAAGATAACAACAGTTTATAAGATAGGATTAGTACTCGTACATATCAAATGATGTTGATATAGCAAGAGGGTATGGAGGTGTCGGGTATTGCATATTCCAACAAAAGTATAAAAATTTAAGTGACCTAATCAGATGAAAACAAATATTTATATATAACAATAATTTGTAAGATAAGACTAGTACTACATAATATCAAATGGGATTGACATTACGGAAGGATATAGAGGTGTCAGATATTATATATTCTTACAAAAAAAAAATTAAATGATAAATTAGACTAAATGAAACATTTAAATATAACAAAATTTTGTTGGAGAGGTGTAGTATGCATACAGATCAAATGGTGTTGTCATAGTAGTTGGGTCTGGAGGTAATGTAGTTGAACTCGGTCAGCCAATTCGAATTTTTTTTCTTTCAGGTTATATAATTTTTTTAATAATAATATATATAATTTTAGGGTGTATAAATTCTGTATATTTTCTTTTGAAAATAATTTAAATTTATTTTTAAAATTAAATTTTATCATATAAATTGTGTTGCATATCTTAAAATTATAAATATTATTTTTTTACTCATTTTCAATTCATGCACAATAAATATAATTTTATTTTATACTAATTAGATTCGTACACTTTAAAATTATATATAATATTATTTTATATATTTAAAAATTTTATTTAATTTTATTTTATATATTTTAAAATTATTATTAAAATTATTATTAAAAATTGTGTTGCAAAAAAATCCTAGTTAAAGGTTTGGAGTTTGGACGCACTTAACCTCTTTTATTTAAAAAAAATATATATTATATTAGTTAAAAGTTGGTTTTGGAGGGTCCTCTCAATCCGCTGTCCCGGATTTTATTTTCTTAAGTCTTAACGTGGCGATTTATTACAAACCTAATGCAAAAAAGCGTTTTTCTTCCTTCCAGACCCCATGTTTACTCATTCAGGTATTAAACACTACATAATTTTTTTTTACAAATTTTTTCTTTATTTTTGAACTAAGTAAGTTTTCTATTCATTATTTATATACTAAATATTTTATAAAAAATTATCAAAAAATAATAATGTGTAATATATAAACTAATGTGTAAATATTTTTATTGGAGTTACGGTAGAGACTAGAGAGGATTAAGGTCTCGTTATTACAGGTGAAAATAAAATATTATTAAAATATTTTTTTAATATTAATTTTATTTTAAAATTAAAAATATTTTATTTTATTTTATACGAAAATTTATAAAAATTATATATAAAAATTAGAGAAGATGAATAAAATAAATTATGAAAACAAATGAGATTAGATCCCGTTTGAATTTAGAGATGAGATAAGTTGAGATAAATTTTTAATATTATTATTATTTTAAAATTTTAAAAAATTGAATTATAATTTAAAAAATATGTATTAGAATTTAAAAAGATGTATTGAAAGTTATGTTTTGTATGAGAAATTAAAAAAATATAATAATAAATAAAAATAAATTAAGATGAGTAGAATTCATTCTTAAATCTAAATCGGGCCTTAAAACTAGTTGCATATATAATTAATGCATAACACATTGTAGTAACTGGAACATTGATTAATTACTTTCTACAATATGATTGAAAAAACCATCCTTAAACAGTACTGAAAAACTTCACAAATAGAGAAAATTTAGTGATTTTTAAGAAAATATACTATATTTATATTCAATAAATATCATCATAAGAAAGTTATTTATTTGTGATTAGTTATTTTCTATTAAAATGACTATTTTTTTTATTAAAATGAGTATCTTTATATAATAAATAATTATTTTTATATTAAATAATTCATCATAAATATTTTTTTTAGTAAATGTACCTACTCTACATATTTTTTAAACATTTTTTTTTGAATCTTAACATGTTTCATTTGTTTTTTTTTTTAATGTTTAACTTGTTAGCCCCATGTCCTCGCATACAATTGTACTCTCGTGTATTGGGATTGTGCATAATCATGATGGGAATATTTGTCACACTTGTAGATATATAAAGTAACTTTATTCATTTCTAGTAGGTAAATATCTGAAATCCACGTAAAAGAAATTTATTTTTTATTGCATACTTCAAGAGTATTCATTTATCTAACATTACACTACAATATATTTAGACTTTAATGGCCATTTAAAATTTGTGACCATTTTCAAATCATCACCAAAGCCTATCTTTTATGATGATTTTTTAAAATCATCACTAAAGATATATGCTAAATTTTTCTTTATTTGGACGTAAACAATTTTACATTCAAATATTGGCATAACGTTAGAATTGTATGTATCTGGTGCAAACATTCGAACGATAGTAAAGAATATTCGAACATTTATATTAAATTTAAAAAGAAAAATACTATAGTACTACTTTGCCACCTTAGTTTGACACATTTTCTATTTTAATACTTTTTAAAGTTTTTTCTTTACTTAATAGTGAAGATATTGATTATTGGTGTGTTGATATTTTTTTATTTTAAAAATACTTTAAAATGGTTAAAATATGAATAGAAAAATATATAAAGAAATTAAAATAAGATTTTACACTAGCGAGGCCCAGTTAATATTAGAACAAATTTGAAAATATTGAATTATAAAATATTTTGATTTGTGAAAGATATGAAGTGTAGTAATTTAAAATTAAATTTAACTAAGCTAATTCTAAATAAAATTGAGAATAGAAATAAAATATATATATTACATGATAACTTGGTCCAATACATAAATTAAAAACAAAATACATTAAAACATTAAAAGAAAATACAAAATCCATCACTGCATGCTGTCATTTAATGCCTTCAACTTCTCAGCCAATATCTCGACTTTAAAACACAAGGTCGTTACATCAATGGAAAGTCGCTGCCTAGCATGATCCACATGTGCAATCACAGTGGCTGTTTGTGCAACAATTTGTCTACCGATATTCAGCTCTCCCATCATCGAGTCCACCCAAGCAGGTCGTACATTCTCACCCACTGACTGTCTCGTTTGAGACTAATTGGTGCTAGCAATGTGAGTGGGATCAACATGACCGACTTGAGGCTGGGGAGGTGGAACAATATCTACTATAAAAGGAGGTAGATGCCTCCTCTGCCCCTAGCTGCGGTTATAGGTGGTGCTGTACTAAATCCCCCACACGAGGTGCCATTCCTTAGGCCAACAGTAGTTGGATGATCATGACTCTGTATGAGAAGTTGTCCATTGAGACAATGCACTCCTCGTAGCGAAACCTCCCGAAGATCACCTCCGACAGGTCGATCGAGTCTCCATGCGCTAACTTGATCAGAAAACGCGCGTGCTTGGCGAAATGTCATCTTGTGTAGTAGTGGATTGACATTTATTGTCACGATCAAACGTAAAATCCAGAAGAGACCCAACAGCGTACTCTACTGAAAGGTGTATGATGTCTCATGCGCTTCTCGATCTCTGCCAGTGAGGCAGTAGAAATCCTCATCCTGTAAGGATCATCATGCTCAAATTCAGCATCATTGATCTCTAGGACGTCGACGTCGTGACTGCCCGTAGAGTAAATGGGGCCAGTATGGCAACTTCGCCATGCCAGCGTCAAAATCTACAGGCGAAGGCAGTGCAGTAGCTGCGTCCTCCACTAGGTCAGCAGCTACTGGTTGAGGTTGTTGACGCGGGATCTGTAGCAACACGGTGATGACATCCGCTGAGACTATGATCTGCACACCATGGATTGTAATGAAGTGGGAGTGCGCGTTGAATGGGATCAGGGACATCGCCCCATGGAACTCGTGGACTATTAAGGGGTAAATAGTGCCCCTCATGATGCATATAGGGGTCTAAAGCTCCTGTGCTCCTAATAGAGTTCATCGAACTCATTTATCATGACCTCCCGCTCGGCTATAACCGTGCAAGCCTCGATATGGAAAGCTTCCCTATTTGCTATTTCTCGACCCCTCCTTTTGGTAGTCAAGAAATGTTGAGACATATATATCTACACAAAAAAGAAAAAAAAATTAGAGGAAATAAAAAATAAATTAAGTCACAATACTTTAAAAGTAATTTATTTGAGTTTTTAAAAACAGATTTGGAAGAACGTTCAAATGTAACCAATGTCACTTTTGAACGTGACGGAAGTAATGTTCGAATGTACATGAGAAACATTCAAACATGAGCTTTGTCTTCCAATGTTGCTAGAGGTCACATTTGAATGTACACAAGGTACATTCGAACATAATTTTTCATATCCCAACATTGCTAGAAGTAACGTTCGGATGTATGGAAGGTACATTCGAACGTTACCTTCGTCTTCCAACGTTCTTAGAAGTCACGTTTGAACATACACAAAGTACATTCAAACGTTACTTTTCCAAGATTAAAAGATTTACGTTCGAATGTTCCTATGGAACATTCAAATGATTTGAACGAGAATGACTGAGTCGATGAAACTCCTTTTCTTGGAGTTTTGGGTCCAAAAGTTATCGTAAAAATGAAATATACACTTCAAGAAATGTTTCTACGATAACCTTTTGGCCAATGAAAACCCGTGGTGTCCAAAAAATCAAGAAAAAAAAATCTTACCACTATTTTTTTTTCTCATTTTTCAATTAATATTTAAGTAAAAATACACCAAAATAGTAAAAATAGAGTTGCCTATCTTTTGGTGACGGATGCGGCGACGTGGGTGACGACGACATAGGTGGTTGTGGCTGAGAGAAAATGAGCGAAAATATCAAAAATCACCAGAATGCCAAACTGCCATCAAGACCACTATATATATACAGGTAATGTTTGAACGTTTATTAATATGAACATTACCTCGTAACCGTTGAAAATGTTCGAATATTCTATTTGGATGTTTGAATATTTTCTATTAACATTTGAATGTTATATCATATTTTGTTGACTATGATACAACATGCATTCAAACATTCAATATGGTCATTCTAACGTTGAATAAAAACGTTCGAACGTTCTTATCATACATTCAAACGTTAATTGGTATTTTTAAATTGAAATTGAAAGTACATTATAATATATTATAAATACAGTAAAATATATTATATTATATTATATAGTATAAAACATCACTAAAATATATCAAGTCAATACTATAAAATTACAATGTTAAGTATTATATAGTATTATAATAGTCAACATGCTATAATACTATAGCACTAATTATTGTATAGAATTACTATAGTAGATAAAAATATAATGTGATATTTAAAATATAATTGTTCAACACTATATAATACTATAGTGTTAAGTATTATATAGTTTTGACTATAGTATTACTAACAATGTAGTCAAGATGATATAATACTATAGCACTAAGTATTATTATAGTGTTGACTATAGTATTACTATCATATATAAAATATCATTAAAATATAATATTATAATACTATAGTTAAATTTAGTAATATAGTTCTATTTCTAATTTTTACTATAATATATAAATACATAAAATATTGTTTGTTTTAAAACTATAGCAATATATAGATTTAATTATATAAAATATAAAAAAAAAATTACAAAAGTGTTCGAATGCCAAATTTAGAATGTTCAAACGTTTGAAAAAAGTGTGGAAATTTTTCGTGCACTTTCCAGAACGTTCAAAATTAACTTTTAGACGTTCAAATGTTTGGAAAAAAGTAGTGGGATTTTTGCCGCATTTAGTGAACATTCGAACATTAATATGTGACGTTCAAACACTTCATGTTTTATTATTTTCAGAAATTTGATTTTTCTTATGTTTAGGTTATGTTCGGATGTTGTGTAATATACGTTCTAATGTCAACCCAAACGTTTGAATGTTTCGCGCGAAATTTAAGTGCGTTCGAACTTTAGGGTTGTAATGTTCGAACGTTCTTTAAAATTCAAACAAATTGAATTATAAATATAGGAGGAAGCCAGAATTTCACATTTTGGCTTCTCTCGTGTGTGTGTGTGTGTGTGTGTGTGTGTGTGTGAGAGAGAGAGAGAGAGAGAGAGAGAGAGTATATTGGGTTTCTTGAGTTTTTGCCTTTTAAAGCTAAGGAAAATAACTTATTTTTGTAGAGACTGTTTTTCCATATTTATTTATTTCTCTTGTGCCTATTAATAAATAATAATCTTAACAGCTCATTGTGTATTTTTTGAAGGATTGGTGGTGTAGAAGTTGAAGAGGGTAGAATACTTGTCAAGAAATTTTATTACTTTTGCTAAGTATATTTCATAATTGCTCATTGTGTATTTTTTTTTATATGTTTATAGTTGTGCATGTTATATTTGTGTATTTTTTTAGTTATGAAATCTGAGAAGCATATTGGGTGATATGTTGAGTGATTATATATATTTCGAGTTGTATATGTGATGAATTCAAATGCTTTAGTTGTTTTGGGACTTGTCAATAGTTGTGTATTTTTATAGTTATTAAATTCAAGAAGCATATTGGGTGATTATTTGTTTAGATTATGTGGGAATGATATTTTGTGTATTTTTAACTTATGTAATTTGCCAAGTATATTGAGTGATTTGTTTAGGTTAGGTGGGAATGATATTTTTGGTTTATTTTTCCAAGCATGTATTAAGATTATTTGGTTGATGTTAGATTTTGTATATTTTTAACTTATGCAATTTGCCAAGCATATTGAGTGATTTGTTTAAGTTATGTGGGAATGATATTTTTGGTGTATTTTTCCAAGCATGTATTAATATTATTTGGTTGATGTTAGATTTTGTGTATTTTTAACTTATGTAATTTGTCAAGCATTGTACGTGATTTGTTTAGGTTATGTGGGATTGATTCATTGTGCACTTTTCAACCCCAAATCCTAGACTCCAAACTCCAAACCTTAAACCTTAACCTTAACCCCCAAAATGAAATCCAAAATCCAAAATCCCAAACCCTAACCCTCAATCCCAAATCCAAGACCCCAAATTCGAAACTTTAAATCTTAACCCCTAAACCATAAATCCAAATACCAAACTTAAAATTCCAAACCCTAAACCCTAAACCTAAATCCCCACGAAATCCTAAATACCAAACTCGAAACTGCAAACCCTAACCCCTAACTCCCAACCCCCAACCCCCAACCTAAATTCCAAACTCTAAACCCTAAATCCTAAACCTTAATCCCAAATTCCAAATCACATATACCAAACCTCAAACCCCAAATCCTAAACCCTAAACAAAAATTCCAAATTCCAAATCCCAACTCTAACCCCAAACCTAAACCTAACTATTATAGTTTATATAATAAATAGAAATAAGCAAATTAATAATAAATAGTATGTTGTGTAACATTACATATATGAATAACCTTAGACCCGTTAGGAAATCAGTGTACATTTAGGTATCTATTGATTCTTGAATTGTCCAGTGTGCACAATTTGAGATTATATTATCTGTATTGCACATTTTTGTTACTTCTACTTTCTACGTTTAGTATGAAGTTTGGGTGTATTCCTTATTTGTTCTCTGAGTATACTATTTATAGTGTCACAATCCCACTATACGAACATGTATACTTAGAGAACTATAGGGAGGTACTACCGAAATTTCTACTAACGTGAGAAGTAGAAGTAACAAAAACTGTGCAATATAGATAATATACTCTCGAACAGGATAAGACCAACTACCTTATCAAAGATGAAGTGAATTACTTTAGACCATGATTTGCATGTGGATTTTAATGCCTTAAACTAATCGATAGGTTTTTTAGAAATGAATAAAAGTTGGATGCACTTGGACAATAGACTTGAGAATGACTATGTTCCCTATGCACGTGGAGTCAAAACCTTCATTGAATTTACTCAAGCTTCTGCTAATAGTTGTGTTTACATCAACTGTCCATGTTGAGATTGTAAAAATTTGTATGTTGTAGTATTAGATGAAGCCGAGCATCATATCTTTGTCAATGTGATGGATCTGGATTATACACAATGGGTACTCCGTGGTGAGCCATATGAATCGATACCAGATTTTACATTCGATCATTCAAATTATATTCAAGATATTAGTGATGAGAACGAACATGATGATGTTCATGAACAAGATGAGATGGAGGAGATGTTGGGTGATATTAGTGCTGCGATGTTTATGGATGAACCTGAGAATGATGCACCAAGTAGTCGAGGGAGTGATCCAAACAATTTTTCTGCAATGTGGGAAGATGTAAAGTGCGAGCTTTATCCTGACTACATAACGCCCAAAAAATGTCCTTTATTATGCGATTGCTTCACATTAAGTCATTATGTGGAATGTCAATGAAAGTAATAAACATGATATTGGACTTATTTAACGAGGTGCTTCCTGAAGGGTCTATATTGTCGAAGAACTTCTATGAAGCAAAATAATTGAGAAAGGGATTAAGACTTGAGTACAAGTTCATACACACCTGCAAGAATGATTGTGTCTTATTCTAGAAAGAAAATGAGGAAAAATAAGTGTGTTCTGTATGCGGAGAGTCGAGGTGAAAATTTGAGAAGAACGTTCCGGTGAAGGTATTGCACTATTTTCCTTTGAGACCTTGGCTGCAAAGACTATATATGTCTAAGAAAATAGCTGAAGATATAAGGTGGCATCAGGAAAAAAAAGTTAAGGATTGCGCTTATCGCCCAGTTGACTCACTAGCCTAGCAGTCCTTTAATGACAATACCCTGAATTTGGGAATCAAGCACGCAATGTGTGCCTGTGACTCATAACTGATGGATTCAATCACTTTGGTAAATGAGTACAATTATAGCACTTGGCCTTTTGTGTTGATCTCGTACAATCTTCCCCCATAAAGGTGCATGAAATACCAAACTTTTTGTTAACTTTATTAATTCCTAGCTCGAGATCATCAAGTAATGACATTGATGTATTCATGCAACCAATGATTGAGAAGCTGAAGAGCTATGGGAAATACGCACTAGAACGTACAATACATCAATGGGGAGGTCTTTTCAGATGCATGCTGCGGTGATATGGGTGATAAATGACTTTTCTACATATAAAAATCTGTCCGATTGGAGCATTAAAGGGAAGTTGGCATGCCCAAAGTGTAATCAAGAAACTTTTAGTGAGTGGTTAAAATTTTTTCAGAAGATGTGTTTCGTGGGCTATCGCCATTATCTCGCAATAAACCATGCATGGAAAAGAGAACAAGCTAAGTTTGATGGGAGAGTGGAGGGTACATTTGCACCAAAAGAGTTATCTGGGGATGATATATTGGAACAACTGCAACATGTAAGAATGAAAAACTTTGGCAAAAGTTGAAAAAAGAACAAGAGAAAACGAGGCGCAACAAAATTGAATTGGACGAAACGTAGTATTTTTTTGACTTGTCGTATTGGTCGTCCTATATGTTGCGGCATAGTTTGGATGTTATGCATATAGAGAAAACTATCCGCAATAATATACTTGGAACAATGATGAGCATTAACAAGAAAACGAAAGATTCGGTCAAGACGAGGAAAAATCTTGAGAGAACGAACATTAAATATAGTCTACATCTACGGGTGGATGGGAACCAGGTGGCCATGCTGCATTCATGTTTCAAGATGACGGAAGATGAGAGAATAGATTTTTGCAAATGGTTGCAAGGCGTGAAATTACCAAATGGTTATGCTTCAAATATCAACAAATATGTGAACCCGAATAACTGGAAAACCAATAGATTAAAAAGTCATGACCATCACGTATTTATATAGTAGTTATTGCCTAATGCAATCCGTGGCAAACTGACATTTAATATACGTGTGACCATTACCGAGCTCTATATGTTTTTTAGGGACTTATGTACTTAGGTTATAAATCGTAATATGCTGCAGAAAATGAAAGATGACATTGCCACTATCTTATGTAAATTCAAGCAGATATTTTAATCCTCATTTTTTGATGAAATGATCCATTTAACAATATATTTATCTTGAGTAGTATTGTTAGGTGGACCGGTACAGTTCCTTTGGATGTATCAAATCAAAAGATATTTGGATCAACTAAAGCATATAGCTGGGAATAAGGGCGGAGTTGAGGGTTCAATAGTAGAGGCCTATATACATGATGAATAGTTAACATTTTGCTCACTATACTTTAGCGGTGTTGAGACACAATTTAATCGTGAAAAGCGAAATGTTAATCTTGTTGTTTCACTTCCTCGTAAGCTATCGGTGTTCTCCTAGAATGTATGAATATTGGGTGCACAAACCGGTTATAATCTTATTGATGGAGAGTTGGAAAAAATTCAATGGTACCTGTTGAATAATTGTCGGGAGATTGATGATTATCTCAAATAGGGTACTCATCCAATTTATCTTGAAATTATTAGGTCTTCACACACTGGATGAAATATAATATTTTTTCCATTAATATATAGTGAGAATCGGGATAAACTTAGCGTAGAAGGTGTAGATAATATGAAGGCAAGATACGAAAAAGAATTTTCCAGTTGGTATGAACAACATGTGTGAACTACAAATTCAAACATATTTGATTTTGAAACTTTTAAATATTCTTGGTAACATATTAACTATATTTATTATTTTATATTGTTAGATCTTAGAACAACGTGTTTGTGATCCTAGGTCAACTTCTCTTGAAATGCATACATTGGCCCATAGTCCCTCAAACAAAGAATTACGATACACAACATGCATAGTTTAAGGTTATAAATTTCATACTTTTGACCATGAACAAAATAGAAAGATACAGAACTGTAGTGTGTTGGTCGAAGGGGTTATGAGCAGGGGCGGACCCACGCCTTGGGTTGGGGGGGCTACGGCCCCCCAAAATTTTTCCAAAATTTATTAATAATAGAAATATATATATAATTATATATATAATTAAAATTCTCTCTGAGATTATAAAAATAAAAATAAAATTGACCCCCCAATTTTTTTTTATGAAAATTATTCTTTTACATCTCGATATACATTCATGTATATTTTAATTTTTAACTTTATGTAAACCCAAATTTTAACTTACATAATTTTACAGTTATTATAATATTCTAACTCTAGCAAAAAAATTAATTATAAATTTATATGATTGTAAAATTCATTAATCTTATTCACTTATTTAGTTTCACTCTAACTTGTATGATCGTGAGATATAGTTTGTTAAAAATCTAATAGTGTTACATCATTACTTAATAGAAAGTTTTTAAATTTATTTTAAATTTATAAATTTTTCTTAAATCATAAAAAAAATATGAGCAAATAATTAAGAACAATTAAATTTTTTTAAAAAAACAAGAAAGAAATGGAGTACAATTCGAAAAATAATATACGTTTAGAGAGTTCGGTAACAACGGAATATGATATTTCTATTACTGATAATCATCCTTCTAAAATTTACACACACCATACATTTTATCGATCGCCCCCCCAAACATAAAATTCTGGTTTCGCCCCTGGTTATGAGACATGTGATATTGATTATTACGTTTTCATACATGATATAATTGGACTAGAATATCTAGGTGAGTCTTAACATATGTTTTCAGATGTGATTGATGGGATCTAGGCAATGGTCTAGTTTCAATGCATAAGGATAATCATTTCAAGAGCGTCAATACTGCATCAAAATGGTATGAAGATGATCCATTCGTATTAGTTTGTCAAACTACGCAATTCTATTACTTGAATGATCCCTTAAAAGACGTTGAAAAAAATAGTATAGAGATAACTTGGCGAGTCAGGAAAATATTTGTTCCTAGGAACATATATGAGGCAGGAACGAGTGCGGATCATGAGTCCAATGGAGATAAAGATAATACTTCGATTGTAGATGCTTACCAAGAAAATAGAGATCAAAGTATTAACTTGTTTGTTGACGTCGGTGCATCGAGATACTCCCCGTATCTAGAGATGATGTAGCACTTGTCTACCTTGACCTATACGAACTAGACGCTCATCCAATTGAAGTGAGCGAGAATGAAGAAAAATAGTTTGAGGAAGAAGAAGACATGCAAAATGACAATAAATATATTATTGAGAGAAATTTTGAAACAAGTATGAAAAATTCATCCAAAGATGAATAAGAGTACAAAATCATATAAGTTAAAGTTTTAATATTATATTATTAAAAGTAGCATTCTAATTACTTTTTTTATTTGTTTTCAAGGATGCCGCTAAAAAGACAACAAAGGAATATGCCACATCTTCCAAGTCTCGAACTAGTTCCAAACTCCCCAATTAAGGAATGTGCTCCTGAAGAAATTAACACACAAGAGACGAATAATCAGTCGACACCTAATAGTAATAAATTGTCGTTGGTAATTAATTAGTTATATTTTAATGCTCAATAACATATATAACTAATACAATGATATTGTATAAGTTAGTTGATGCATCGTCCTTTTGAAGCAGTCGTGGTTTTACTCGTGGCATCTCTTTAGAGAAAAGTAGACGTTAAGAAAAATCAAAGTCACCATTCCTGATAAGTCCTCTAGAGGAGTGGATGATAGTACGGCAGCACTTTCCTCTTATATCGATACAATAGTTCGAGCTTATACTCCCTTTTATGTACGATCATGGTGAGATATTCCTAACGAAGTTAAGGATCACATTCGGAGCCGTGTGCTGGTGAGACAACTTTACAACTATATTTTTTCCCCCTCAATAAGCATGTCAAATTACTTATTTAATTCACTCCTTAGGATGAGTTTGACCTTGATTTTACTCGTATCGAATATTTGATTACTGTGACCAGACTGATGACTACATTAGTTTGACATCACAAGGGCCAATGTCATGAGCACTTTAAGAAATTTGAAATGTTGGAAAAGGCTGAAAAATTCATTTTCTAGAAAATGAAGTTAGATAATTAGGTGAAATATTGTGATCTTTTTGTAAGTCGTGATTATCAAGTATTCTAAATTAGTTAATAATTTACAGTTATATCTGTTCTAAATTAGTAGTAACATTATTAATTAATTTTATAGAGCTTAAGTTCGACATATGCCCAAAATAGATTCGCTCAAGGTTGTTCTACCATCTTACTGATAAGATGGTAATTAATACCTACTAGAAATTTATTTATTTTTCTTATATACATTTATTTAATTACTAATATTAAATTTCTCAATTAGTAATGTGTCCTTGTTAAAAATATGATGATCTTGAAAATTTATCCCTTATTTATATCTATGCTACTGCTCACACTAATAAACATAGTGAATGGATGGATCCTATCGTTGCAGAAAAAATATAAGCAGTGTTAATTTTATTAAATAAATTATTCAATATTTGAATATTTTTTTTGTTCGTATTTCTTTTAATTTTGTTGCTTATTGTGTGTTTTTTTTCCTAATTATAGAATAAAATGTTGGAGATGTATTCAGCTTTTGGAGAATCATCTCCTAGTGATATAAACATTCACGGAAGTGTTTGGGACTAAGTATGGCATGGTCAAAAGATTGAGACGTTCACTCAAACATTTCATTGGTTCATCCTCCACGAACTCCTTAACATCACAAATTAATAATCTCACCAAAGATTTAAAAATAATACGATAAGAAAACGGGTATATGAGGTCAAGATAGTAGGAGTTGGAATCTTTCTTGAAGTGACATTCTGATCTAGAGATACGTGTGCAAGAGTAGCAGAAAGATCATGAGAAAAGAATGCGCATTGCAGTCTAAGAACAAATGCAGAGAGAGATGGTAGTCCAGATGGAGCATGTTATGTTACTACAGTATGATTGCGGTGAATGAGATAAAAAAAAATCTTATCCTTTTTTTATTATTTGTGATTTTTAGTCTTTAACTTTGATATACTATAAGACATTATAAGTTTCTAGATTGATTATATAATATGATGCAATTTGTATGCTTTTTATTTTTATTTTTATTAAAATTTACCATTTTATCCAATACATTCAAATGTACACATTAAACATTCGAATCTTTATTCCAACTAAGTTCGAATGTACCGCACAACATTTGAATGAACTCTACCACTGATGACCAAAACGTTCGAATGTTTAGCAAATTAATTTTTGAACACTACTCAAACGTAACGTCTGAACGTTGTGCAAGAAACGTCCAAACGTTACCATTATATTTAAATGTTTAAACGTTCGAATGAAAATATTAACGTTCGAACGTTTACAAAATGAACGAAATCGTATGTCGTTCAAATGTCAGTTAGGTGAATTTCCGTTCGATTGTTATTTTGTACGTTTAAACGTGACTTTTGATGACACATTTGGACCATTACTAACAATTCGAACGTTACATTGAACGAAAAGCCATCAACCGTCACTACAAATATTTTTTATGACGGTTGAACAGTATACTATCACAAATACTTATTTGTGACGCACTTTAGGTGACAGCTGCCATGATAGTTTCCAATTGTCACCAAAAATATTTCGTCAGGTTTTGATCATTTTTTGTGACCTTTTTGTCTGTCATTAAAAACCAAATGTGTTGTAGTGTAATTAATTACTCAAATCCCAAATGAACCGTTCTCCATCTAGACTCGAGTTGAGTGACTTTCCACCAAATTAACAAATTTTTGTGTTCGTTCTGAACAAAGAAATTCAAGTAAGAAAGCTTAATAAAATTGATTGAGAAACTTTTCATTAATTCACACAGGATTAGTTCTTGTTTTAGACAAATTAGGCACTTGCGTAAGGCCCTCTAGTGACAAAAAGTCCCTCTTTAAAAATTTTAAAGTATACTATTTTCTAAAAAAAAAAATCCAATTAAAAACATTAATTAATCCAATAAAAGAATAAAATTATTAAATAGATATTATATATATCATTATTAGTTTTAAAAGTATTCTACATAATAATTATTTTAAGTACTCTCTTTATAAGAATACATTTATCTTTTATCATTATTATTTTAATATATAATGTGAGACTTGTAAATAACAAAATCTAAGTTTTGAATGCTCATAAAAAAAATTTGTATGATAATTTGAAGAGGCATAAACCTACTTTTTTATAGAACTTTATTGATGATAATTATTATAATTACTTTTAGATCTCTTTTAAATATTAAAAATACCTCAAAATATCTAATATAGTAGTAAAATAATTTGAGTTAAGATGATTTATTAGATTTTGAGTAAGAAAAAAAAAAGTTAATTTGAAAATATCTAAGAATACATAAAAATTGTTGTGTTTCTAAAGTATGACTTCTAAAATTCAAGAACACGTCTTATAAATTAAGTTTTATACAATCCTTTTTAAATTGAATTTATTTAATAAAGATAATTAAGTCGGTTATTTGTTGAAAATGTAGTATAAATCTTAATTAATAATTTTACTTGACAAATGATATGCATTATTTTTAAATAAAAATGTAATATAAAAATCAAAATTAATTAATTATTTTTATTTTAATTAAAAAAAAAGCATCAATAAAAAATTTTACTTTAGGCCACTAACTTTTTGAGCTAACCCTGAATTCAGAAATATCCAACAAATATTAATTTCTCATCATGTGCACGAAAAAAGCTAAACATTTTCCGTTAATTCTGAGCTATGGAATGATGCAAAGCATAATTGCAAACTTAAGAAATCAGCACGGAGGTTTGCAAAGACGGTATCAAACCTAAAGAGTTAAGGCCCGGTTTATTTTATAAATTGGATTTTATTATTTACAATTAATTTCATATTTTTAATTCATCTCAATCATTCATTTTAAACTTCAATTTATTTCAACCACTCATTTTATTACTATTAATAATTCATCTCATCTCATTTCTAAATTCAAGCGAGCCCTAGTCTATATATAATCTTCAAAATAGCGACTGAAGTTTAATTTAAAAAAAAAATTAAAATTACAATAATATCTATTTTAAAAAGAATACTTTTCTATTTTAATCCGAACTGCAATACAGTCCCCCAATCAAAACTGCAAATAATAAATTTTAAATCTAAAAGGAAGGTTTAGATAGAAATATTGCAAGAGAACATAGAGTAAAGATAATTGATATAGGCATGCAGTTCAGCCATGTATTACATTAAGCATTCGAGCCTTCATTCAAATTTCAAATCATTAAAAAGACATACAAGATTTCAGGAGCAATAATATGTATCTTATATAACATCAACACGTACGTGCGCGCGCGGGGGATCGCATGATCAATTATTGTAATATTGGAAGAGACATGATCATGACCTTTCATTTTACATGGTTGTAAATCCTGTGGAATCTTCTTCGCTGCAGTACTCATAAAGGCTGACATTGCAAGGCTGCCTGTTCCATGGGAGATATACGTCTTCATAAGTGCAACTTGAACTCCGATCGCAACCACAATAACATCTTCTCGGTGGACAAATGAATGGTACTATTTTATAACAAGGTCCTGGAGGTCCGCGTGGACCTGGAGGCCCTGGAGGTCCGGGTCGCCCAACAGGCCCTGGTGGCCCAGATGGTCCCACTGGTCCGGGAGGTCCCACAGGCCCAGGTGGCCCAGGAGGTCCCACAGGCCCTACAGGCCCCACAGGTCCAGGAGGTCCTGGATCCCCTGGACGCCCCGGTGGTCCCGGTGGTCCCGGTACTGGCGGTGGGATATAAATCTCGACGCAACCTTTACCCTTGCAGAGAATCTTTTGCTTAATCCTTAAAGGACAGCAGGCTACAATTTTGAATGTCACCAAGTTTTTCTTCACGTCGAAGTTCATGTCCTGTACTTCTGTTGTTCATTGCAAAGTATAACATTAACAATTAATTGTACAATATATAAAATATTGCTGCATATACTTATAATGTTACTTGTATTTTTACTCACAAGCACACATTTTACTAGTTTTCTTTTTAAATTTAAAATTTAAAATTTATGATTTTTAAGCTTATCAATAACTATAATTTGGAAAGTTAAATTTTTTTTATTGGTTTTTTTTTAAACTACATTTAGTATTTTTATAAGAGAATAGTAAATATATTTTATTGTGTGTTAATTTCAAAAAAAAATATAAAAAAATTCCCACTCTATTAAAACTTCTATTTTATATTCTATTAATATATCTAATATACTTAACTTAATATATATATATATATATATATAATTCTAGAGGAAAGCCTACTTTTCTGTACACCTACTCTACACTCACTTTAAAAAATATAAAATTACTTTTATACCCTCTTTTAAAAAACCCACCCTATTTTAGCAAAGCTATCTTTTTTTACGCCAATACTTACAAACGCACTCAATGTAGCATGCTTCTGTTTGTTGTAGCTACTTTACGTTTGACTTTCTTTTTTATTGGGTGACTGACCAGTACGTAGACCGTATGAACGAGCACACTCTAAAAGCATTACCCACAAAAATACGAGAGAACCTTAAAGAAAATGACATTTTCAAACGCTCAACTTCTTAATCATTACGGAGCTAAATGGTAAAAGGATGTGCGAAACTCGTCTGATAAACTATATTGGAAGAAATTTTTAACCAAAAAAAATAAAAAAAATTAAATGAGCGTATTGGAAGAAAATCAGTTTCTCAAAAAAACCAAACTTTGATCTCAAGTACGATAAACTATATGTATCTTAACAATTCTTGGGCGAAAAGGTTTTTTGGGTTAATGGAATATGTATATAGAATAAATAAAAATTAAAAATTAAAAATATAAAATTAAGAATTTAAGAAAAACAGCTTTGTAAGTCAAAAAGGTCATGGGGAGAACCAAAGAAATAAAACGAGAACCACATCAAACAAGAAAAAAGAAAGACAGCAATAAAATAACTACTAAAAACAGTTACCGCACGTTAATCCTTACAATCTGAAAAAAACGATGGAGAAAAAAGGAGCAATTCAAAGACGATCACAGAAACGAGTACAACGTGTTAGAAAATGTGACAGGTGATGAAAGGATGGTAATGGTGGTTTTTTGGAATGTTTGGAGGGAAAGAAAGTGACAAGATATATAAGTAAAAAAAAGGTGTTGTGTATTGAAAATGAAATTATTTTTATAAACGATTTGTTTTTGCCACGTCAGTCACCATTTAATTGTATTTGAAAACTTGTTACGTGACGACGTCTGATTATATATCTATAAAATTAGAGATTTTTTTTTTTAAAATGACTTTATACCGCTTACAATTTCGTAACTCCATCTACTATTTTTCGTACTTAATTGTATTTGGGAACTTGTTAGCGTCTGATCAAATATCTATAAAACGGGGGATTTATAGTTTGCCGTACTTTCTTTTTACCCACATGCGTACACATATAGTGAGAGAAGACAAAGAATAGAGAGAGAGAGAGAGAGAGACCGGGAATTTTGCAGAGGATTTTCTTCACCTTCTTGTGGCAGTCACAGCACTGGAGGTCAGCCTTCAGCGTGACCTGCAAGATCAGTACGGAATTTCTAAATCCACATATATATTCACAGCCAGAAAAGACATAGAACACTACTTTCTGACAAAACAAACGGAGTTGTTGATGATCAAAATATCTGCCGACAAAATGAAAGCAGGTTCCGACGCACAAAAGCCAGGTATGTGGAATAATCATGAAGATAAAACCATCTCATACAATTATGAATGATAACAATAATGATGAGATCATATTATGAAATTATGAATGAAATGGGTAAACCTTCTCCTCCATTGCTGTATGTTCGTATTTGATCAACCTTCAGATCCAAACCAAAGGATTCGAAGAAGAAGAACACAAGTACTGCGAATCAGAATGCTCACAGATTGTCAATGTAAAGACGGATGGAAAACAAAACACGCAGGTTTCCCACGTTGTATTTCTGTTTGCATTCTATGGTCTATCACGAAGAGACCTTCGGCATTTTATATTGAGCGTGCGGTAGTGGCTCTTTGGCCTTAGCCTACAAGAAAAGTGGAGAAATTATTTAAAAAAATAATATAGGTGTTATAAAATTAAAAAATAATTTATTATTGAAAAATAATTTATAAAAAAAAATATTTCAAATTTTATTACTCAAAAAATAATTTTTTTTTTATTCTTCTTATAAACTGATCTGATAACCCTTATATGTATATATATATATATATATGTGTGTGTGTGTGTGTGAAAAATTAGTGCTAGATCGAGGGTTCATTTAGCCTCATTTGTATTTAAAATTTAATTTAATTCATTTTAATTTATTTTTAATTTATTTTTATATTTTTATAATTTTTTATATAAAATAAAAATTCTTTTATATATTTTTAAAATTTTAATATATATTTTTAAAATTTAAAATAATAATAATATTAAAAAATAAATTAAACTCATTCCAATCTTTATATATATAAAAATATAAGGTAAAAGTATTGCGTGAAATAAAGGAGGGATGAGTGGGTGTACGTGAGGTTCCATAATTGATTTTACAATAATAGCCTAATAGGAAATTTTATATCTTATTCTATTTTACTAGTTAATTTTTAATTTTGTTTGGATTGAGTAAATAATTATTTTAATTATTTTAATTTTTATTAATGTGAGATTTTAAATTTGTTCTTGCTTAAAATTTTTTATACGTAGTAGAACTCATTTTTATATAATTTGAAAAATGTTATTATTATTTTATATTATATATTATTACATATTTTAAAATTATTTTTTAAAATTTTATTTTATTTAATTTTAAATTAATTAAATTTTTTCTACTTAATATCCATACCCAACCTATTTATCAAAGAAAAATAAACTATTCTTTTAAATTTTTGCATCTGTGCGGTGCAGCTGGCTTTTATTGACCCACGTCATGACAGATGACATCAGATTTTACATTATTGCAAGGTTACCTTGTCAAAGGGAAAATACTAGGTGGACCACCGACCAATCGTTCGATGGGTGATTTTTTTTTTTTTTATTATTGAAATGAAACATCTATTACTATTTTATAATTTTTTATATTTAATCTTTTTAATTTTTAATTTTATTTAATGATTAGGAATATAAATATTAATAAAATTATTATTTTTAAAATTTTTTAAATGATTAAGAATTTAAAAAGATACTTAAAATAAAATAATAAAAAATATAAAAAATCAAATACACTAAGAAATTATAAAATAATAATATGTATATCATTACTTTTTTTTTTACCTCTTAAATTAATGCTAGTAGCTATACTAATCATCTCAATTTATTTTAATTTATTATATTTAATAATTAAAATTTTTAAATTAGTATTTAAAATTTAATCAATACTTTATTTTTTATAAATAATTCAAAATAAAAAAATCATTTTTTAATAATATTTTGTATAATTTTTATTTTTATCTTATATTTTTATTTTTGAAATGATTATCTTATGTTATATGTATAACCAAACGAAAAAAAAGGGTGCATTGATATATTTCCTTAAATATTAACTATAAAGAAACAATGCACTAATCGGCAGATTTTATCAATAGAACTCTTGATCTTTGTAAAATCATCTTTACTAAAGTTTTTTTTTCATCTTTATTAAAGTTGCTAGACTGTTTTGGTATAATATTTTAAAATCTCTACACCGTATGCTGTTTATTTAATATAATTTAATTTAAAAGATAAAATTTATAAATTATACATTACTTTTTAAATTATATAGATAATGTTTTAGCCATCGAATTTGGAATAAAATAAGAATAGTTCTAGAATCACATTCAGAGATTTTTGACTGGAAAATTCGCCAGAGTTATTTTATTTTTATTTTTATATTTTAATTTCATCTATATTTTTTAATATCTTTAGATTGTAGAAAAAACTTTAAAAAAAATATATAACATTATTATAAAGCATATATTAAATTATTAAATTAAAGTCAGTCTTTGTATATAAAGTACTATTACCTACATTTTCATTCTCCTTAATTTCGCATGAAATTAACTAGTCCTTAAAATATAATTTTTTTTAGTGATTTATACTTTTAAAACAAATAATAAATTAACATAATATCTTAATAGAAGTTTAGAATTTGATTCTGACCATCTAAAAAAAAATACTCGAATATTAATTACAAGAAGCAATAAATTTAATAAATTTATTTAATATCTTTTTATGTTAGATGTAATTATAAGTTATGCAAATTAAGGCTATGCTATGATTCTGACTGAGTCGAAGTTTCTGACTCCGATTTCGACTCCGACTCCTTCGGAGTGGAAAATTACTTCTGACTCCGACTTTAAAATAGAGACGGAGTTCAACTCCGATCGGAGTTTGGAGTTTCATCTACCTCCGATCGAAATTTCTTACTTTATTATTGGCGAAACACTAGATATGAGAATCTAAGATGTTTCACTCCATTCATCAAAGAATTAATACTTCTTATTCATAACAATTAACAAGAAAATTAAAAGTTTTAAACAAAATGATTAAGAAAATGAGTAAATCCTTACTCTGTCATTGATGGGCTCCAATAAATTTTGAAGTATCGAAATGCTGGAGAAACGAAGTCGGCATATAATGAATGGACGAAGTCATGAACTCACAAAGAACGTGAATTCCAGTCCTACGCTTGCTCTCACCGTGGATTCGAAGACACAGAGGGGTCTAGCCATGGATTCAAAGATGAAGACGGGATCTAGCCATGGATTTGAAGATGAAAATGTTTGTCTAATCAGAGAAAGAGAGAGGGACAAAGAGAGCTGAGAGCTGAGAAGATTAGAGTTTTCGAAATATATACCACAATCACACGACGTCGTTTAACTTAAAATGTTGTAAAATAAAAATGAAATTAGGAGAAGAGGAGGTCGAAACTTGAACCCATATCTCAAGGGCCATCCAAGACGCAAGCAATCATCAAGCTACTTAGTTCTCTGCTACATTCTATACAATATATGATGTATAAAGAATAAAAGTTAGAGTTTGGAGTCGAAAATCAAAACTAACCTAGATTCTTTCCGGTTCTGAATTCTGATTTTGGGGATGAAATAATTCCGACTTCGAACTCCAACTTTCGATTCTGATCAGAGTCAGAATCAGAGCGAAAGTCAGATGGAATTCAAAAATCGAAAATTTTAAACATCCCTAATGCAAATATCGGGCATTTTTTAAAAAAAATGTAGAATCTATCATTTTAATTTTTTTTTTTTATATACTAAATTTCATATTTATTTCATTTTCTCAAAATAAAAACACAGCACTTTGCACATTCTATTACTATAAATATGGTTTTTTTTTTATTTTATAATTCATATCAAAGTACTATACTAAGCCTGTAGCTGTGGTCTTGTGGGGGCCATTAATATTCCAATTAAAAATGGCAGGCATAGTAGGTTAGATGCATCTCGAATTATTAATACGTTTGGTCAGTTTTGTTATCTTGTCTAAAATGTAAGACAGTTTAGGTTACATCCTAGTTGATATTCGTAGCCCGTAGGTTCGCTAGTTTGGTCAATTTGAAGTAATTATTTATCAATTAGCTATTTACAAGTAACCATTTATATGCTTCAATAATTATCATTTCGTACGGCCAGGCTAGAAAAGGAAATAAAAATAAAAAAGATTTCGGACGCTTCCATCCAGAAGTTTCTAGTTTATTAATTGTGTTGTAAAATTGTGTTATTCATAGTTTCCCACGTTTCAATTTATCTAAGGGCTGATTTGAATTTCTAGATAAGATGAATTTATATTAATTTTTAAAATTTTTTTATTATATTTCTTAAATTTTTTTTTTTATAAAAAATATAATTTTTTAAAACTTTTAATACATATTTATTAAATTTTAATTTAATTTAATTTTTTAAAATTTAAAATAATAATATTAAAAAATAAATTAAATCCATCTCTTCTTCGAATCCAAATCAACCTAATTTGTATCACACACGGACCGGGGGTGTGGCTCCGATTTAATTGCACATATCTCCAAACCAGCATTTGCATGTGCTGGCTTGGATTAATTGATCCACCTCGTACGTCGTACTTTTCAATATTAATCATAACAAGATTATCTTTTAGAGTTTTATTATACATAATTCCTTATATCACATATTATATTATATTATTTTTATTTTTTTTAAGTGAATTAAATTCTCTACTTATTATTTATATATTAATTATTTCAGATGATGGCTGAAAATTGGGTTGAAGATGACCGGTGAGCTTGCTGTGGAAGAATCAATGTTGTTTCTCTCTCTAAAACACGAGTTTATCTTCCAACCCAAGCCCAAACCCCAACCCCTAATAGATCCCAAACCCGAAACTCTAAACCTTAACCTAAAATCAAATCCCCAAATCTAAAACCCCAAACATCAAATACAAAACTCGAAATCCCAAACCTAAACCCCAAATGCCAAACCCCAACTCCCAACACAAATCATAGATTCCAAACTCTAAACTCAAACCCCAAATGCCAAATCTCAATCTCAAACCCTAAACTCTAAACCAAAATCCCAAATCTCAAGCTCTAAATACCAAATCTCAAACCTAAACTTAACCATTGTAATTTATATTATAGTTAGAAATAAGCAAATTAGTAATAAATAGTATGTTATGTAACATTGCATATATGAATAACCTTAAATTTGTTAGGGAATCATTGTACACTCAGATATCTAGTGATTCTTGAATTATCCAGTGTGGACAGTTTAAGATTATATTATCTGTATTGCACATTTTTGTTAGTTCTACTTTTCACGTTTAGTATGAAGTTTCGTTATATTCTTCATTTTTTTAGGGTGTACTGTTTGTAAAATCACAATTCCTCTATAAGAACATGTATACTTGGAGAACTAAGAGGAGATACTATCGAAATTTCTACTGATGTCAGAAGTTGAAATAACAAAAACTGTGCAATATAGATAATATAATCTTGAATGAATAGTACCAACTACATTATCAAAGATGGAGTGAATTACTTTAGACCATAATTTGCATGTGGATTTTAATGCCTTAAACTAATAGATAGGCTTTTAAGAAATAGATAAAAGTTAGATGAGCCTCGGCGATGGATTTGGGAAGGATTATGTTGCTTATGCACGTAGATTTAGAACCTTCATTGAATTTGCTCGAACTTTTGTTGATAGTCGTGTTTACATCAAGTGTCCATACCGAGATTATAAAAATTTGTGTGCTATAGAATTAGATGAAGCTGAGTATCATATCTTTATCAATGGGATGGATCTGGGTTATACACGATAGGTACTCCATGGTGAGCCGTATGAACCGATACTGAATGGTACATTCAATTATTTAGGTTATATTCGAGATATTGGTGATGAGAATGAATTGGATGATGTTGATGCGCAGGATGAGATAGAGGAGATATTGGGTGACATTAGTGCTGAGATGTTTATAAATAAACTTGAGAATGATGCACCAAGTAGTCGAGGGAGTGATCCAAATAATTTTGCTGCAATGTGGGAAAATGGAAAGTGCGAGCTTTATCCTAACTGCATAAATTATAGCACAATGTCCTTTATTGTGCGGTTGCTTCACATTAAGTCATTATATGGAATGTCGACGAAAGTAATTAACATAATATTGAACTTATTTAATGAGGTGCTTCCTAAAGGGTCTGCATTGCCGAAGAACTTCTATGAAGCGAAACGATTGAGAAATGGATTAGAATTTGAGTACAAGTCCGTACACTCCTGCAAGAATGATTGTGTCTTATTCTAGAAAAAGAATTGAGGAAAAACAAGTGTGTCCTGTATGCGGAGAGTCGAGGTGAAAATTTAAGAAGAACATGTCAATGAAGGTGTTGCGCTATTTTCCTTTAATACCTTGGCTGCAAAAACTTTATATGTGTAAGAAAACAACTGAATATATAAGGTGACACTCGAAGAAAAGAGTTAAGGATGGCGCATATATGAGGCACCCAACTGACTCACTAGACTGAAAGTCCTTTGATGAACAGTACCTCGAGTTTGGGAACGAAGCACATAACGTGCGCTTGAGACTCATAACTGATGGATTCAATCCCTATGCCAACATGAGTACAAGTTATAGCACCTGACCCGTTGTATTGATCCCGTACAATCTTCCCCCATGAAGGTACATGAAAGCACCAAACTTTTTATTAACTCAACTAATCCCAGGCCCAAGATCACTGGGGAATGACATTGACATATTCATGCAGCTAATGATTAAGGAGCTGAAAGAGTTATGGGAAACGGGCTCTAGAACGTATGATGTATCAATGGGGACGTCTTTCTAGATGCATACTGTGGTGATGTGGACGATAAATTACTTTCCTGTATATGGAAATCTGTACGGTTGGAGCACTTAAGGGAAGTTGGCGTGCCCAACGTGTAATCAAAAAATATCCCGTGAGTGGTTAAAATTTTCTCAAAATGTGTTTCATGGGCCATCGCCGTTATTTCGTAGCAAACCTTGCATGGAGAAGAGAAGGAGTTAAGTTTGATGGGAGACTGGATGACAGATTTGCACCAAAGAAGTTGTTTGGGGACAATATATTGGAACAACTACAACAAGTAAGAGCGAACAACTTTAGCAAAAGTCAAAAAAAGAACAAGAGAAAACAAGGCTCAAAAGAATTGAATTGGACGAAGCGCAATATTTTTTTTGACTTTTCGTATTGGTCATCCTGTATGCTGCGATATAGTTTGGATATTATGCATATTAAAAAGAACATCTGTGACAATATACTTGAAACAATGATGAGCATTAACAAGAAGACAAATGATACGGTCAAGACGAACAAAGATCTTATAAGAATGAGCATTACACATAATCTACATCTGCGGGTGGATGAGAATCGGGTGGCCATGCTGCATACAAGTTTTATGATGACGAATGATGAGAGTGGATTTTTGCAAATGATTGCAAGTCGTGAAACTTCTAGATGGTTTTACTTCAAATATCAGCAGATATGTAAATCCAAATGACTAGAGAATCAATGAATTGAAAAGTCATGACCATCACGTATTTATGCAAAAGTTATTGTTGATTGGAATCCGTGGCAAATTGACATCTAATGTACATATGGTCATTATCGAGCTCTGTATGTTTCTCGGAGACTTATGCATTGGGATTGTAAATCGTGATATGCTGCAGAAGATGGTAGGTGACATTACCACTATCTTATGTAAATTCGAACAGATATTTTCACCCACATTTTTAAATGTGATGATTCATTTAGCAATACATTTATCCCAAGAGGTATTTTTAAATGGACTAGTATAATGTCGTTTGATGTATTCAATTGAAAGATATTTGAGTCGACTAAAACACACAATTGGAAATAAGGCCAGAGCTGAGGGTTCAATAGCAGAGACCTATATAAACGATTAATAGTTAACATTTTGCTCATTATACATTCACGGTGTTAAGACACGATTTAATCATGAAGAGCGAAATGCTGATTTTGCTGCTCCGCTTCCTCGTGAACTATCAATGTTCTTTAAATTGTATGACCCTTGAGTGCACAAACCAGTTACGATCTCATTGATAGAGAGTAGAAAAAAGTTCGATGGTACATATCGAATAATTGCTAGTAGATTAACGACTATCTCAAGTAGGGTACTTATCCAATTTCTCCTAAAATTACTAGATCTTCACACACTAAACGTAGTATAATATTTTTTTAATTAATAGACAGTGAGCACTTGGACAAACTTAGAATAGAAGGCATAGATAATGAGGAGGCAAGACATGAAAAAGAATTTTCTAGTTGGTTTGTATGAACTACAAATTCGAACATATTTAATTTTGCAACTTTTAAATATTTTTGATAACATATTAATTATATTTTATTGTTTTATATTGTTAGATCTTGAAACAATGTATTTATGATCCCCGGTCAATTTCTCCTTAAATGCATGCATTGGTCCGTGGTCCCTCAAACAGAGAGATGCAATAAACGGCATACATGGTTCAAGGTTATAGATTCTATACTTTGAACCATGAACAAAATTGAAAGATATAGAACTGTGGTGTGTCAGTTAAGGGGATTCATCAGATAGATAATATTGACTATTACAGTATTATACATGATATAATTAGATTAAAATATTTGGGTGGGTCGCTAACATATGTTTTCAGATGTGATTAGTGATATCTAGGCGGTGGTCGGGTTTCAATACATAAGGATAATCATTTCACGAGCGTCAATACTACATCAAAATGGTATGAAAATGATTCACTCGTGTTGATTTGTCAAGTTACGCAAGTATATTACTTAAATGGATCACTAAAAGGCGGCGATAAAAATAATGAAAAGATAACTTGGCAAGTTGGGTAAAAATTTGTTCCTAGGAACATATATGAGGCAAAAACGAGCACGTATCATAAGACCAATGGAGATGAAGATGACACTCCGATTGTAGAGGTTTACCAAGAAAATGGAGATCAAGATATTAACTTTTTTGTTGACCTCGATGCACTCGAGATACTCCCCGTATCTAGAGATGATATGGCACCTGTCCATCTTGACCCATCCGAATTAAACGCTTATCCAATTGAAGTGAGTGAGGAAGAAGAAAAAGAGTCTAAGGAAGAAGAAGAAGAAGAAGAATATATGCAAGATGACGATGAAGATACTATTGAGAGAAATTCTGAAACAAGTATGAAAATTCATCCAAAGAAGAAGAATAAAAGTACAAAATCATAAAAATTAAACTTCAAAATATTATATTATTAAAAATAATGCTCTAATTATTTTTCTTTATTTTTTTATCTGTTTCAAGAATACCGCCAAAAAGACAATGAAGAATTATGCCACGTCTTCCAAGTTTCGAACCTGTTTCGGACTCCCCAGCTGAGGAATTTGCTTCTGAAGAAATCAACACGCAGGAGACAAATAGTTAGTCAACACCTAATAGTAATGAAATGTTGTTGGTAATTAATTAATTATATTTTAATACTCAATAACATATATAACTAACATCAAGTTATTACATACGTTAGTTGATGCATCGTCCTATCGATGCGGTTGTGGTTTTACTTGTGGTATCTCTTTAGAGAAAAGTAGACGTTAAGGAAAAATCAAAGTCATCATTCCTAATAATTTCTCTGGAGGAGTGGATAATAATACGAAAACTCTTATATCAATACAATAGTTCGAGCTTATACTCCTTTTTCTATGCAATCATGGCAAGAAGTTCCTAACGAAGTTAAGGATCACATTCGGAGCTGTGTGCTAGTGAGATGACTTTACAACTATATTTTTTTTTCCTCAATAAGTATATCGTATTACTTACTTATTTCACTCCTTAGGATGAGTTTTACCTCGATTTTACTTGTAGTGAGTATTTGAGAATCGTGAATGGACTGATGGCTACATTATTCTAATGTTACAAGGGCCGATGTCAAGAGCACTTCAAGAAATTTGAGACATTGAAAGAGGCTGCGAAGTCCTCTTTACAGAAGATAAAGTTAGATGATTAGATGAAGTGTTGTGATCTTTTCGTAAATCCTAATTATCAGGTATTCTAAATTAGTTAGTTATTTACAATTATATCCGTTCTAAACTAGCAATAACATTATTAATTAATTTTGTAGAACTTAAGTTCGACAAATGGCCATAATAGATCCGCTAACTGTCAACCATCGTGCCAGTTCAAGGTCGTTCTATCGTCTTACTGTGTATTTTCTTTCTAATTATAGGACATAATGTTGGAGGTGCATTCAACTTTTAGGGAATCATCTCTTAGTGATATAGACATATTCACGAAAGTGCTCGAGACCAAGTATGGCATGGTCAAAGGATTGACACATTCACTCAAGCATTCAACTGGTTCATCCTCCACGAGCTCCTCGACATCACAGATTAATAATCTCATCAAAGATTTAGAAGCAACACGATGAGAAAACGAGTATATGAGGTCAATATAGCAGGAGTTGGAGTCTCTCTTAGAGTGATGTTCTGATTTAGGGACGAGTGTGCAAGAGCAGTAGAGAGATCAGGAGGAAAGAATGTGCACTGCAGTCCAATGACAAGTACAGAGGGAGATGGTGGTCCAAATGGAGCGTGTTATGTCATTGCAGCAGAATCGGGTCGGATGATGAAAAAAAAAGAGAAATTTTGTCATTTTTTTATTATTTGTATTTTTAGTATCTAACTTTGATATACTTTAAGACATTATAAGTTGCTAGACTGATTATATAACATGATACAATTTGTATACTTTTTAATTTTATTTAAATTTACCGTTTATAACTAGTACGTTCGAATATACACATTAAACGTTCAGACATTTGTTCCAATTGCGTTCAAATGTACAGCACAAGATTCGAATGAACTCTCCTACTCATGACCAAAACGTTTGAATGTTTAGTAAACTAACGTTCAAATGTTCAACAAAATGTTTGAATGTTTATCAAATTAACATTCGAATGCTACTCAAAAGTAACGTCCGAACATTGTGCAAGAAACATCCAAACGTCACCAATACATTCGGATGTTTAAACGTTCAAATGAAAATACTAACATTCGAACGTTTACGAAATGAACGAAATATGTCAGTCGGGTGGGTTTATGTTCGAGCGTCATTTTGTATGTTTGAACGTGACTTTTGGTGACACATTTGGACCGTCACTAACAGTTCGAACATTACATCGAATGGAAAGCTAACTACCATCACTAAAAATAATTTTTGTGATAGTTGAGCAGTAAACTATCACAAATATTTATCTATGACACACTTTAGGTAACGGTTGCCATAACTCCTTCTAACTGTCACCAAAAGTATTTCGTGATATTTTGGCCATTTTTTGTGATGCTTTTGTCAATCACTAAAGTCCTGATATGTTGTAGTGTAATTAATTACTCAATGGTGAATGAGCCATTCTACATCTGGACTCAAGTTGAGTGACTTTCCACCAAATTAACCAATTTTTGTATACTTTTTAAATAAATAAATTCGAGTGAGAAAGCCTAATGAAATTGATTGAGAAACTTTTCATTAATTCACACAAGGCCGGCACTTGCCCTAAGCAAGTTAGGCAATTGTCTAAGACCTTCTAGTGACAAAAGGCCCCTCTTCAAAAATTTTAAAGTATAATATTTTCTAAAAAAAAAAATCCAATTAAAAAAATTAATTAATTCAATAAAAGAATAAAATTATTAAATAGATATTATATATATCATTATTAGTTTTAGAAGTATTCTACATAATAATTATTTCAAGTACTCTTTTTATAAGAATATACTTCTCTTTTATCATTATTAGTTTAATATATAGAGTAAGAATTATAAATAACAGAATCAAATTTTTGAATGTTCATAAAAGCAATTTGTATGATCTTTTGAAGAGGTAAGGGCCCATTTTTTATAGAAATTTATTAATGATAATTATTAGAATTGCTTCTAGGTCTCTTTTATATATTAACAATACCTTAAAATATCTAGAATAATTGTAAAATAACTTGAGTTAAAATGTTTTATTGGATTTTGAGCAGAAAAAAAATTAAAAATATTTAAGAATACATAATAATAGTTGTGTTTCCAAAGTACGAGTCCTAAAACTCAATAACATGTGTTATAAATTAAGTTTTATAAAATATTTTTTAAATCAATTTTCTTAATAAAGATAATTAAGTTGTTATTAGTTGAAAATGTAGTATAAATCTTAATTAATAATTTTACTCTACAAACTATAGACATTATTTTTACACAAAAATTTATTGTAAAAATCAAAATTATTTTATTTTATTTTATTTTAATAAAAAAAAAGCATCAATAGAAATATTTTCCTTAATTCAAAAATACCCAGCAAATATTAATTTCTCATCATGTGCACGGAAAATGCTCAACATTTTCCTTAAATTCTGGGCTATGCAATGATGCAAAGCATAATTGCAAACTTGAACAAATAAGCACGGAGGTTTGCAAAGACGGTACCAAACCTAAAGAGTTAGTCTATGACTCTATACATACATACCGTCTTCAAAATAGCGACGGCAATGTAAACTTGGTTTTAAAAAATTTTAAAATTACAATAATATCGATTTTAAAAAAAATATTTTTTCTATTTTTATTCTCATTTATTATTAATAGAACTGCAATACGGTCCCCAAATCAAAACACCAAATAAAAAATTTTAAACCTAAAAAGTTTAGATATAAATATTGCAAGAGAATATAGAGTAAAGATAATTGATATAGGCATGCAGTTTCAGCCATATATTACATTAAGCATTCAAACCTTCATTCAAATTTCAAATCATTAAATGGACATACATGATTTCAAGAGCAATAATATGTATCTCATATAACACGTACGCACGCGCGCGCGGGGGATCACATGATTAATTATTGTAATATTGGAAGAGACATGATCATGACCTTTCATTTTACATGGTTGTGCATCCTGTGGAATCTCCTTCACTGCAGTACTCATAACGGCTGACATTACAAGGCTGCCTCATCCAGTTTTCACAAGTGCAACTCGAACTCCAATCGCAACCACAATAACATCTTCTCGGTGGACATATTGGTACTTGTACTATTGGATAACAAGGTAAACAAGGAGGAGGATCCGGTTTAGGACATAGTACTACCTTTCCTGGAGGTCCGGGTGGCCCTTGTGGCCCAACAGGCCCTGCTGGCCCAGATGGTCCCACTGGTCCGGGAGGTCCCACTGGTCCGGGAGGTCCCACAGGCCCAGGTGGCCCAGGAGGTCCCTTAGGACCTACAGGCCCCACAGGTCCAGGAGGCCCTGGAGGCCCTGGATCCCCTTGACGCCCTTGAGGCCCCGGTACTGGCGGTGGGATATAAATCTCAATGCAACCTTTACCCTTGCAGAGAATCTTTTGTTTAATCCTTAAAGGACAGCAGGATACAATTTTGAATGCCACCAAGTTTTTCTTCTCGTCGAATTTCACGTCCTGTACTTCTGTTGTTCATTACAAAGTATAACATTAACAAGTAATTATACAATATATAAAATAGTGCTACAAATATTTATAATGTTACTTGTATTTTTACTTACAAACACACATTTTGTTAGTTTTCTTTTAAAATTTAAAATTTAAATTTTATGACTTTCAAACTTATCAATAACTAACATTTAGAAAAATAAATCTTTTTATAAGTTTTTTTTTTCTAACTATATTTAGTATATTTTTCTAATATATAACTCAATTCTTTTGTTTTTACAAGATTTTATCCACGAATAATGATAGTTTTATTATTTATTTATTTATTTTATTTTAAAATTTTTAATTTTTTTATTTAATGGTTAAGAAATTAATTATTAACGAAGTTGTATTTTTATTTTTTATTTTTTGTAATAATTAAGGATGTTAAAAAAATATTTAAAATAAATGATAAAAAAAATTAAAAATTCAAATATAGTAAAAATAGTAAAGAATTGATAAGAGAATAGTAAATGTATCATTATCTTCTTTTAATCATTTATTTAAAATATATATATATATGTATGTATATATATATATATATACATTTGCACATTCCGATCGAACCTATCCCCGCCGACGAACCCATTCCTCGACGCCGATGAACCCATTCCGACTGCTCATTTGCACAACCCACTTGAATTGGTGACAGAAGATAAATACCTCTACTTCTAGCACTGAACTGTGAGTCCACTTTAAGCAGCAACCAAGTTTTCTTATCTCAAAATCCATGAGAGAGAGGTGAGGAAAGTGTTCCACTCACCATTTTAGACATAGCTGAACGGAGCTTCACCTCTGAACAAAACTCCAACAAAGAAAAACAAGAAAAATTCAATAATCTGATGATTTCTTTGTTTGTTTGAAATGATCTTCTTCTTCTTTATTGTTTCTTCAAGTTCCGCTTTTTCACCCTTTGAACAGAATAAAAAGGTCAACCTAGGAAAACAAGAAAAATCCAACCTAGGAATAGAGAATCCCAGCTTTGGTCATAACCAAGCTTGTTGAAGAACAGGTGGCAGCAATACATAGCCACAGAAAGGCATCATCCATTGGTTTGACAAAAGCAAAAGGGGTTGCTGGACAGCGGCTCGGCTGCCGCAGCACACTCTCACCGAAACAGTAATACAGGTGGCAGTATACGATACTGTTTAAGTGCGCTGAGTATATACTCCCCAGACATACTCTTATATAAATACTAAAAAAAAATGTTTATATGAGGGTCCTGGGGCTGCCGGGCTGTTGCCCAGATTTTTTCAAAGCGAAATTAATCTCGTGAGAAGAATAATGGCGGTGATATGACGAAGTCACGCATGGTTATTCTCCAAGTCGCTATCTGGGCCATGGATTGGTTACCTGATCAACTCTGCAGAACCAGTTCAGATATCTCTTTCCACTTTCTCTCTTTCTCTCTCTCTTAAAGCCATCATAGCTTTCACTTTTCAATTGCAAAAAAAAAAAAAAAAAAAAATCGAAAACTCCATATTCAAAGCATCCGTTTCTTCTCTTACCAAAATACTCTCTGTCTCTCAACTTAATTGGTGACTTCTACCCATTTTTTGTCTTGCGCAGAAGACGGATTAATGATCCTTATTCCTCGGTAAAAACTTCACAGATTAGAATTTAGAAGTGGAATAGAAGAATCGAGAAGTATGATCAGGGTAAGAAGAAATGTTTTAAAAAGAGGGAAAACAGCAAAAACCCATTTGTACCACCGACGACTGGCGTTGTGCAAATAAGCCGTCGGAACGGGTTCGTCGGCGGCAAGGCTGGGTCTCGTCGCGGGTTGGGGTCGCAGGTTGGGGGAGTTGTCTCTGTAAATCGTTCGCGTGGGTATTTTTTCAGAAGTAAAAGTAAAACATTAAGCTTTCACACATGCGGGTGCATGATTGTACGTATTTAAGAACTTGTTACGTGGCGACGTCTGACTGAATGTCTGTAAAATGTGGGATTTATAGTTTGCCGGACCGAAGCTTTACTAATGCATCTAACATAGAATACTTACTTCTCATATAAACAGTAAATATTATTATTTATATGAAAAATGAGTATTATGTGATAGATGTACTAGCATTTTCCCTTACTTTTTACCCACATGTTTACACATATAGTGAGAGAATGCAGAGAAGAGAGAGAGAGACACTGACCAGGAATTCTGCAGAGGATTTTCTTCACCTTCTTGTAGCAGTGACAGCACTGGAGGTCTGCCTTCAGTATTATTTCAGTAACCTGTAAGATCAGTACGAAATTTCTAAATCCACATATATATTCACAGCCAGAAAAGACATAGAACACTACTTTCTGACAAAACAAACGGAGTTGTTGATGATCAAAATATCTGCCGACAAAATGAAAGCAGGTTCCGACACACAAATGCCAGGTATGTGGAATAATCATGAAGATAAGGTCATCTCAAATAAAGGATAACAGCTAGAAACGCAAAACAGAAACGAAGAATAATAATAATAATGATGAGATCCTATTATGAAATTATGAATGAAATGGGTAAACCTTTTCCCCCATTGCTGAATGTACGGATTTGATCAACCTTCAGATCCAAACCAAAGGATTCGAAGAAGAACACAAGTACTTCGTTCACTAAAGTGAAACTCCGAATCAGAATGCTCACAGATTGTCGATCTTAAGACGGATGGAAGACAAAACACGCAAGTTTCCCACGTTGTACTTCGTTTGCATCCTATGGTCTATCACGAAGAGACCTTCGGCATTTTATCGTGAGCGTGCGGTACTGCTTGTTCGGCCTTAGCCTTAGCCTTAGCCTACAAGAAAAATAATTCTTCCAGAAAATTTTATATAAAAATTATGTAATAAATGAGTTATAATTTATATTTAATTGTATTTTATGTTTCAATTTTTTTTTTAGTTTTGTTTGTGTTAGGTAAATAATTATTTTTAATTTTTTTAATTACTTTATATAATTTTTATTAATGTAAAATTTTAAACTTATTTTTACATAATTCTTGTTCAAAATCTCTTATATGTACAGAATTCATTTATTTATAATTTGGGACATGTTATTCATCATTTTATATTATATATTATTATATATTTTAAAATTATTTTTAAAATTTAATTTAATTTAATTCTATTAAAATAATTAAATTTTTTGTACTTAATATACATACCCTACCTATTTATCATAGAAAAATAACCTATTCTTTTAAATTTTTGCATCTGTGCCGTGCAGCTGGCTTTGATTGACCCACGTCACCTTCCATTTTAACCATTAACAGATGACATCAGATTTTACATTATTGTAAGGTAATTACTTAGTCAAAGGGAAACTGCTAGGTGGACCAATCGTTCGATGGGTGAGTTTTTTTTACCCCTTAAATTAACGCTCGTTGCTATACTGATCATTTTAATTTATCTTAATTTATCTTATTTAATAATTAAAATTTTTAATTTGATATTTAAATTTTAATAAATACTTTGTTTTTTTATAAATAATTCAAAATAAAATTCATAATTTAATAATATTTTTTTTTTTTTTTTATCTTATCTTATATGTATACCCAAACGAAATAATAAAAAAAATGGGCTGAATTGATATATTTTCTTAAATATTAATGATAAAGAATCAATGCACTAATCGGTAGATTTCATCAATAGAACTCTTGATCTTTGTAAAACCATCTTTATTAAAGTTTTTTTTTCATCTTTATTAAAGTTGCTAGACTGTTTTAGTATAATATTTTAAAATCTCTACACCGTATACTGTTTATTTAATATAATTTAATTTAAAAGATAACATTTTAAAATTTAAATTTTATAAATTATATTTTACTATTTAAATTATATAGATAATGTTCTAGCTATGGAATTTGGAATAGAATAAGAGTAGTTCTACAATCATATAACAAATTTTCGAATGAAAATCTTGTCTGTGTTAAACTTTTTTTTTTAAATTTTATCTATTTCTTTAATATCTTTAGATTTTAGAAAAAAAAATTATAATATTATTATAAAGCATATATTTAATTATTAAATTAGAAAAAATTAAAAAAAAATCACCACTTGTGACTTTAGCATTTCTGATAGAATAATTCATTTACAATATAGTCATGGCCCATGCATACGTTACTTCGTACCTATAAAGGCAACAGCGCATGTCCGACCATGCTGTAGTGTTGTGGAAAAGTGGTCACGATCTTTACCTTTTCTTTTAGGCGTGGACTTCCACTTTTAAGTCATTCTTTGGATATAAAGTACTATTACCGACATTTTCATTCTCCTTAATTTCGCACGAAATTATCTATTCCTTAAAATATAATTTTTTTTAGTTATTTATAAATTTAAAACAAATAATAATTTAAAATAATATCTTAATAGAAGTTTAGAATTTGATTCTGACCATTTAAGAGAATATATTTGCATGTTAATTACAAGAGATAAATTTAATTAATTTATTAATATTTTTTATATATTAAATACAAATATAAGTTATGCAAATGTAGTACATCGTGCATTCTTTTAAAAAAAATGAGATCTATTATTTAATTTTTTTTATGTACTAAATATCGTATTTATTTTATTTTCTAAAAATAAATATACAGCACTTTGCATATTCTATTACTATAAATATGATTTTTTACTTTATAATTCATATCAAAGTAGTATACTAACTGTAGCCTGTAGCTGTGGCCTTGTGGGGGCGTTTAATGTTCCAATTAAAAATGGCAGGCACGGTAGGTTAGATGCATCTCGAATTATAAATACGTTTGGTCACTTTTGTTGTCTTGTCTAAAATATAAGACATTATAACAGCGGTGGAGCTAGAAATCTGAATTTGGAGAAGTCAAGTAAAATTAAAATAAAATATATAAAATATTTTTTTTATGTTTTTATATATAATTTTTTATTTGGTATAAAATAATTTGACAGTGAAATTTATAATAAAAATAAAATACGTTTAATATAATTTATATATTAAAAAATATATAATATGATAAGATCATGTTATTATAATAAAAATATATTAATAATATATTAGAAATCACTCAATCTCTTTTTTATTTTTATTGTTATCTATATAAAAATATCTCATTATATTATTATATCATTTTATTTTATATAAGATTTGTTTTATTTTTAAATTAAATTAATTTTTAAAAAGAAGCCAACATAAAATAAAATAAATATTATTTTAAAAATTATAAAAAATATATATTATAATTTTTTTTTTTTTAAATAGGGTTGAGGAGGGACTATGCCCCCAATCCACCCACTCACCCACCCAATGTGGACTGCATTATTGGTTACATCCTTAATATCCGTAGCCCGTAGGTTTTGTCACTTTGTGTTATCTTATTTCTTCATTTGTTGGAAATCCATCATGAAGCTAGCTGAAGATCAGGTTATCAACAAATTAATTATATATCTATTGCCATTTACAAATTTTAGTGGCAGAGTTAGGTTGGGTTAGGGGCCTGACTCCACCCTTTTTTTTTTTAAAAAAAAAAAAATTAAAAAATATAATTTTTTAAGAAAAAATAATATAGATTAATTTTTTTATAATTTAATAAGATAAATATTATTTTTATCTTATATTAATCTCCTCTCTAAAAATTATTTTAACCATCCTCTATAAAATTTAATTTAATTTAATTTAAAAATAAAATACATCTTATATAAAATAATATAATATAATAACATGATAATATGTTTTTATTATAGATAAAAATAAAAATAAAAATAAAGAACTAAAAGTAGATAGCCCCTTCTAAACACCCAGTAATGGAGAGTTAAAAAAAAAAAACTCCCCACATATATAGTTCTAAAATTTGTTTTTTCTCCCCCCCTTTTCTTTTTAGTTTATAAAAAAAATAAAAATAAAAATAAAAATGGGTGGTGTAGTAAATATGTTGCTTTTAGATGAAGTTTTGTCAAGTAGTTATGTTTGTTCTGGCCTGGATGCAGGTGCTTTATTTTTCTGCGGTTAGATGGATGCAGGATCTTGAATTCTCATGAATTAGTGATTAAGTTGGTTATGGGTGGTTTCTTGTAATGCATTGAGCAACAATATTGAAACTTTACGCTGTTAGTTTCTTGGTGATGAAGTTTTGTGCAGTTGGTTCGAATATTATTATGGCTTTTAACATACTGGGCAACTTTGAAACTTGACCACTACTTTGTTATCATGCATTACATACTAACACTTTGTGTAACGAGGAATCTGCTTTATGATTTATATTATTCTTCTTTTGCTCATGAAGTTGGATGCCTGTCATAGTCATATTATACACATTAGAAGTTGGGATGGGGACCACCATATAACAAATTACTCATAATTAATTACCAACTGCTTATTCGATCCGAATAGTTTCTTACAAATTATGAGATACTGATTCATGCCAAATACGTTATTCGATCGTACTTACGTTGTTAAATTTATATCTTGTTAAGACAAATACAAAATATATTAAAATTTCCTACTTCTTTGTGATTTATTTAAGTTTATGGAACAAATAGCGATTTTATATACTTCACCTATTTAATTAAATATTTCTTGTGTGTTGGGTCTATTTGTGAAAAAAAGATAAATTGTTATTCTATATTTCGGAATTTCTTAGATTTTTTTTTTTTTGTAAAAAAAGGTATAACACTACATGTCCCGCTTTTAGGATCCCAATTTCAAATTTTTATTTTTAGTTTTTTTTTATATGATTTTTAAGTAAGTATTTGTAAATAATGCTGTGATTTTTTTTTATAATTTTAAAAAATATTTTAAGATGTTTTCTTTACATGATTCTTTTTCATATCTTAAAATATTTTTTAAAAATATAAAAAAATCACAATATTATTTAAAAAAAATTTACTTAAAAATCATGTATAAAAAAACTAAAAAAATCAAAATCTCAAAAGTGGGACAAATAGTATTTCCCATAAAGAAAATGATAGGGAGGGATACAAACACATGCACATGCACTAGAGTATGGAGATTGACCCTCAAACAACAAGCTTTTTCAAGTTACATGAAAATTCACTAGCCAGCTAATATAAGGAGAGTTAAAGTTTTTTAATTTAATCCCCTTTATTATTGTAATTATGAGTCCTTATATATTTTTAAAGTGTTTTGTGGAATGACTTGAGGCAAATGCAAAAACAGATGAAGATAATGATGAATATGAAGCTTGGTGGGGAAAATATGCACAAGAGAAAACAGATCAAGTTTTGCTTGTTATACATTGAAAGGAATCTTGCATGTGATTTATTTTTGGACACATTTGGCCTAACATTCAAAACGTGGTTGTATTCGATCTGTTGTAATCAGTAGTCCATATATGCGCACTAGCTTTTATCCTTCTGATTAATGAGAAAGAGATTGAATAAGCTTTGAATACCAACTTCGACATGACTTGTGAGTCCGCTTAAAACAACAGAAAACATGTCATACTCACTCTCTCTCTCTCTAAATATATATTAAAAAAACCCATACTTTTTACTGTTTGACCTCTCCAAGCGTTAACCCCATGTTAGTTAGTACAAATTTCCATTCAACAGAGAAATAGCTAAACAAATTTCCATTCAACAAAGAAGTTACATTCAACAGAGAAATAGCTAAACAAATTTCCCGTGTTCCACATAGGTTTCTGTCACATCGGATGCACAGCTACAACAATAAGTTCAAAATGAGGCAATTAACATAGATAAAGAATATTATGAACATAATCAACAGAGTCAATAGAAGGTAAAATTAATGTTAAAGGGATAAACACATGCAATATAACTAATACAACTAATAATATGAACGCAGAAAAATGAAACTAATAGAGTCAAACACAAAAGAAGAACCAACCGATCTAATATCCACAGGACCACAACTCAAGTCTTGAATCATGTGTATTTGTAATAACATAATTTATACAAAAATTGAAATTTCCATACCTTTATCGAACAACATCCAAGTAGCTTTCCGGGTTCAATCTTCATAAAGTGTTTGTTAAGAACTTTTAAATCAAAATCCTTGACACCACAAAAGTGAAAGCAACTATCAAAATATCAATTCAAATTAATGACACACATGAAAATGAAGGGACTATTTAAATAACTGGTGCATACTTCTCGAGTCTTTTGATGATCGATAAGCATAAAACTGATCCAGAGAGTTCGAGAGAACGATTATTTCACTCCACTTGTGAAATTTGGTGACAACGAGTCCAAATATGGGCCCAAATAACTCATATGGAATTTAGTGTAATAGATGAGATATGTACTATCTTTTGATGTTAAGTTGAGATAGATTGTATAAAAGATTTATAATAGCATGGAACTTGAACTTAGTTTGTTGGCTTTCCTGCCTTCTCTGTTCTTTATGTTTGGCATTACTGATGTGAAAGTTGTTGGTATAAAAGGAGCTGCAAAACAAGCAATAGTGAAAGAAAAAGTTTGTTTCAAGACGCCTTACAAATGTCACTTTTTTTAAGACGATATTCACCTCCACCAATAATGGTATATATATGGATTACAAGCAAATTTGACTATAAAATATAATGAAATCTAGAACAAGTCTCGTATAACTAATTACGTTATGCACAAATAAAATTAGACTTTGAATAATTTAAAATTTTTCTATTTAATGAAGAGATTAGAAATTTATTCTTTTAAAACGAATAGATCCTAACGTGAAGTTTCTGTAATTGGAAGTGAACAGGTATATTAATTTGCTTGTTAGAATCAAAGGTTGGGCTTGGTCCAACGATTTCGGTGATACTCTATCATCTTTCGCTCTCACGGATTCGAATCCCGACTGGTGCAACTTTTAGGCATTTTTATGCCTTTATTCATGCCAGGCGCTATTCCCTTCCGTGGGCAACATTTTGCTGCATGTTGCACGCATGGTCTGCGTGCTATCCTCCATAAATCAAATAAAAAGCCCCTCTTGACATGAGGGTGATTCAAACCTTAGTCCCTGGGCTAAATAGTGGGCTTGAATACCACTAACAATGACTTGTGTTGATATTAAGAACCCAACTCATTATTAACATAAGAAATTGCCTGTAAACTTTCCTAATTTATGTCTTTCCAAAATAATTCATAACTTCCAAACATAAATCTCCAAAATATATTGATAAATATAATAAATTATATATTATTTTAAAAATATTTCCAACAATATCCCACTATTTTAAAAATATTTTTGGTTGGAATAAGAAAACTTATACATAAATGAATGTGTCTTCTGGACTTGAACTTTCACATAGTGAAAATACATCAAAACTAACTAGAATGTAATAGTAGATCATGTTTTGAACTAGCAATTCTATACAATTAGCCGGACGTATCTCATATATTAATTTTCTTCTCCTTGGGTAGTTTATAACAACCGATACGTAAATTGGCCTTGTGTCTATTTCCTAATTTCATAATCACTCTAGAGACAAAGCCTAAGTCGCATAAAAGGCGGCACCATCCCTAACACTCATATAGGTAGACTTATCAAAATTGTCATGTAACTAAATACTTTAACATAACCATGTTATAAGCCTATTAACTATTAAGAGCTATTGTTCAACATTTCCTTTTTCATTACAGTACCAAGCACTTCAAATCTTGAAATGATTAAATTAATTTGAAAACTAATTTAAATATATAATACTTGCAAACCATGAATTTATAATGTAGTTTGTTCATTAAACTCAAGTCATGATATGTTCAAGAGTTGAGTCAAGTTTCCATTATTGATGATTTTATTGTTTTGGCTTTAAACTCATCCCTTTGATGTCCCGCATCAATTCTCTTGCAAGTTCTTTAATTAATGGATATGCTCATTCCGACAATATCTCTTATATACTTGCCATTATATAAATAACTTAGGCCCATGATAATCTAACCTAACTGTCACAATGCAAAGATAGATGTCATTGATTTTTTACTAAATTTGATATTTCTATTAATACATGTTTAGCCACTTTACCTTTTTGCTTCAAGAAGTCAATGCTATAAACTTAGTCTTCATAGGTAAATATCCACCCACTGCATTATTTGATTGTCATGCTCAGTTTCCAACTGGCATTTATATTCCTTCTACAACTAAAGGAAACCTCCTTCTATAACCGAAAACAATATGTTGTACTCAATACCATAATCCATGATTTTTCTCAAATACTGTAAAATTATTTGTACAACTTAATTCATATACAACAGTCACATTTTTTTAAAAAAATTTATTTGCATGCAAATCTAAATTAACCATATGAATTAGATTTCTAACATTCATGTGTTCTAAACAACAATACAATAAATAATATAAATTATACAAAATATTAATTTAATTCTTAATACCAAGTTTGAACATGCCTTTTTTCAAATATCCCTTCCCCACAAAATTATCATATTTGGTTAGTACAAATTTATCTGACTTAAAAACTAATTTAAACCTATATTTATTCATAAGAGTACTAGATACAAGATTCTTTCTAATTTATAGTACATGATACACATCATTGAGAGTAAGAATTTTTCCAGATGTAAACTCCATTTGTATTGTTCTTTTGCCTTTAACTACAGTGGAGGATGCGTTTTCCATGTAAAGAACATGACCATCTTCCTTTGAGTCGTATGTCTTGAATATGCTCTTATCTTTGCAAATATGCATTGTTGCTCTTGAGTCAATTCACCAAGAATGATCTCCTTCAAGAGTGTTGTTCTCAAAGATCATTGCCTTAGAATTTTCTCTAGAACCAGAGTACTGCATTTTCTTTCCAAGAAAATGATAGTCTCTTTTGTAATGGCCTTACTTGCCACAATAGAAGCAACTTACTCCCAGATTTTTCTAATTCTCATTTTGGAAGTGACTTTGTTTTCTTCTAAAATTATTATTTCCCTTCTGATTCTCATATTCGAATTCATTGGATTGTCTGAGTTTGTGGGTCTTTCCTTCCTTTACCATATGCATGTCGGAAGTCAATGAGTCACGCTCTTCATTAATGTCTCTAAGCCTAATCTCTTCTTCTATACGAAGATGTTGGCCTAGTTCTCTTCTAGAGACATTTCTTCCGTTCAATGTTTCAAACTTATTTTAGAATTTTTTCATGATTGAGGAACTTTATCAACAACGGATAAAATTGATATGGATTCATTTTTATCTCATGTTGAGAAAATTGATTGAAAATATGCATAATCTCATTGAATTGTTCAACAATGGGCCTAGAATCTACCATTATATAATTGAAAAATTTTGTAGTCAGAAATTTCTTACTTGTAGCATCTTCTAAAAGACACTTAATCTCAACTGTGTCCTATAGATTCTTGGCAGTTGCTTTGTTTTGATACGCGTCAAACAATGTATCACAAATTGCATTGCAAATATGTCCCTTGTATATGTAATTATTTTGTTCCCATTTAATCATTGTCCGACTTTAAGCGATTGTCTCATCTTCATTTGCAGACGACTTAAGAGTGGTCATAACATAAATCAGATCGAGACTGGCCAAAAGAAAGTGTATTTTCTTTTGCCAACGTTGAAAATTGGTTCCATCAAAATAATCGAATTTTAAAAAGTCTAAAGCAAACTCTCTCATACTGTGTTATTAATAATCAAATATTGTTTTAAGATTGTAGGAGCAAAACGGGCTGCAAAATAAGAAATAGTGAGAAAAAAAAGGTTGTTTCAATACACATTACAAATGTTGTTTGTTTTAGACAATATTCGCCCCCACTAATAACGATATGCATATAGATTACAACCAAATTTATCTTCAAGATATAATGAAACTCAGAACAAGTCTCGTTTGACTTATTACGTTATGTACAAACAAAATTAGACTCTAAATACCCTTAGATTTTGCTATTAAACTAAGAGATAAAAAATCTATTTGTTTAGAACAAATAGATCGTAATGTTAAATTTTAAAGAAATGAAAAGATTTTTGTAAGAGAGAGAAACTCAAAATTGTCTTCTGAAAAATTTTAAAAATTTGTATGCCAATGTGTCTATTTATAGAGGGCCAAAAGATGTCTTTTGTTCCTCTACACTGGTTTGGCATTGCTAGAAGTGACATTTCTATAACCTGAAGTGAATAGGTATATAATTTGCTTGTTACTAAGATACAAGGCTAGACTTGGTCGAACGGTTGCGGTGCTACTCTTCCATGTTTCCTACATGGGTTCAAATCCTGATCAGAGTAACTTTTTGACATTTTTATGCCTTTATTCATGCCAGGCGCTATGCCCTTCCATGGGCAACATTTTGCTGCATGTTGCACGCATGGTCTGCGTGCTATCCTCCATAAATCAAATAAAAAGCCCCTCTTGACGTAAGGGTGATTCAAACCTTAGTCCCTGGGCTAAATCTTGGGCTTGAATACCACTAACAATGACTTGTGTTGATATTAAGAACCCAACTCATTATAAACATAGGAAATTGCCTATAAACTTTCCTAATGTCTCTCTTTCCAAAATAATTCATAACTTCCAAAAATAAATATCCACAATATATTAATAAATATAATAAATTATATATTATTTTGTAAATATTTCCAACAAAAGTTTATGTTAACTAATCATACCTATGAGCCAAATGCTGGCCCTCCCCATAACACAATAGAAGTGACACTTAATAATAAGCACAATATAGAGGCAAGCCAGATAAAGCATCAACCGCTTCCTCCACACTCACATACACACTCTCTCTCTCACCTCTCAAGAAATAGCATAATCATATACAGTAGCCAAGAGATTTTCTGTATGAGGGAAAGACTGAAAGTACTAAATGTTACGCTCTCCACTTCCTTAGGAAATGAAAAATTATCCTCAGAATTGTAAAGCATACAATTAAATTGGATATTTATTCTACCATGTAGTTTTATAAACCCTTTTGTTGCGCTTTTTTACATTCAGCAGAAGCCTTCCAGCCGTTCGTGTCAAACTGCCTTTTTCCGGGTTATTTCTTTGCTCGCTGAAAATAGAAAGAGCCAGAAAACACTTTATTCTTGTAGTGAGAAAATACCCCTTTAATGGTGCCAATTTTTGTCGCAAAAGGGGTATAAAAACGTCGCAGCGATCTGGGATGGACGCTTGTTGGTCGCTTAAGTATTTATTTTTATATGCAATTTCAACAAAATTTCAAATACTTTACGATTAATGGGAATAAAGGCTTAAATCTGGAAAATGGTTAATGATGGTGCTTGGGACTTAGGTATCTCGGATAGGCTAAATAATTTAGGAAACATGCCCCTGGTCCCTCATTATAAAAAGGTTAGCTTGTTGATATACTTTGGACTCTCGGGTTGGATGGAATTTAACTAAAAGAGGGACAACATAAATGGGCTATTTTGACATCCAAACATGGCATAAGATGGTTTAGAAATACTTGGACAGCTTTCATACAATAGCACGTCATGGACAATTAATCACCTACTTCTAATACTAAATATGGTCTAGAGTAAATACTTATTCCTTTCCAAAAAGAATATATGAAAGCTTTAACAAAAATGTCTGCTACTACCTTGTCAATAATTGTCAATGATATAAAGACAGAACCGAGAGAGATATTGCAGGCAGAAGCAGCAACCTGAGCAACATTTGGGTATAAATCTTGGCTCATCTCAACACCTCCATTGCGTAATAAAACATTTCCATCAGTATAAACATGTACAAGAGCACCAGCCTACAGTCATTAGGAAGCTCATTCTGATAACATGATTAATAAATGTTCACAAAAAAAAAAAAAAAAATCATATCCCAAAAGCTTAAACATAATAGCAAATTCTACCATCAATGAAAGGAATTGAATTCACGAGTCTCTATCACATATGCTCAGCCTTTGATACAAAGGTAAGCCTGATAGTAGCCTCATATAGAGCTTCATCTTAAACAGAGAAAATACACATAACAAAGTGAAGTTTATTCCAAAACTTCACCATTTAGTCACTATAATTCAATTCTCCCATCATCATCCAAGATGGCATCCAACAACTAACATTTAATCAGGTGCCTCCAACATTGGAGGTGTGCCCAATCAATTTAATAAACTATATCTCAACATAAAATAAAGCACAACTAATGTAGATTACATGTCAAATTCATAAACTATAAATCTCAACAATGGGAAACTACCACGTTATGCTTGGCATATATGCCTTATTTTTTTGCACTTGGGCTTGCTCTCATAAGATGCAACCATCACAGCAAGTTCATCACGTATAGTCAATATTACATCACACTCAAATTCAATGCATCTTGGAATCAGATGCATTCACTTTCACATATAGTTAGATAGTCAATTCATTGTTCTATTCAAGAACATAAAAACACAAAAAGCATGTTACAATAGCCACTGAATTTGAAAAAAAGCATGCCCAATTCAAAGAAAGTTTCAAAGCTGGGAGAATTATAGGCAAATGCTTACCATGGGTGAATATCACTTCTATTCTCTCTCAAAATGTCTTCTAGCAATGCCAAACCAGTATAGAGGAACAAAAGCCAAGCTTGACAAAGTATATGTTCCACATTTCATCATAGATGAATCTTCAAAATAAGTGGAGAAATATTAAGTAGGAGATACATCACAGCCAAGCCTGACAATACTCAAAGCAGGAGCAGAAGCTTTACCTATATTGAAGGTGGACTCTGATTCAGCTAGAATATATCAATCAAGTTTTAATGGATGAAAAGAAAATCAAGTTTTATATCTTGTTTGATATCTAAGTCATATTAGGAAGGAAGATAGTTTATTATGCAAAGATAATCTGAAAATAAAACAGTACACGAGATGCATTTGGAAGGAAAAGAGAAGCCTAATATTTTGTAAGAGAATCAACAGATAAATTGAAACAATACTTTGTACCTGTTGTACTTCTCTTTAACCTTTAGCTGGACATCTTTTCGCAAGGTATGCACATCAATTGGACCTAGAAACATCCTCAGAAACCCGCTTGCCTATCATATCAACACAATAATCATATATTCATGATAGAAATTAACAGGCTTTATTAGAATTCATGGGACTACTAATATCTAAAATAGAAGAAAATGAGAATAAAATGGGAAAAGCACCCTAGTTTTTGCCGCTAAGATATGTAGCGGCATCTCCGTCAGCAATAATACATCTTGAATATATTGAACATAAGCACAAGACTGCAAGCCCATATAAAACTCAGAAAATTCAAAGAATATAAATGTAATTCCAATACATCCAGTATCAGCCAAACCACTATAAAGAAGGGATAATCAAAATCACATTGAAAGACATATAGCAAAATATATCGAGAAAAAAATAACAGAGTACCAACTAAACTAGCAAGCTGTCAGCAGCTCAAGAACTATTTACTTAGCTGTACATATTTTCATGAATTGGCTTCTCTTATTGGTATCTCAGGGTTGGCAGATTTGAGAGAATAAAACTCCTCCCTTTCAAAGTTGCATAAATTGAATTTAAAAATATATATCACTCTAATTTCTTTCTTTCATAATACGATAAAACTAATAACTGTTGTCAATATTAATATTAAGTACATTAGTAACTCAAACTCAAAAAGCACTAATTATATTGAAATTCATGAGTAGTACTTGCTAGCAGTTAAAAAAGGATTTCCCCTTCATAAATTGGTTGTGAGCAGATGGAAGCTTGTGCTTCTTCTCAGGTCTAGCAAAAATAAAACTAAAAACATTGACATAAATTGGAGAAGAGGAAAATCCCTCGTCTCCATGAAACGCATACAACTAAGAAATCTAAGATATTTTCCTACACCCCACACACATGTATAGGTGCAAATCATGAAAATCACAAATCATGGGAAACCCTAATCCTCTGTTTCCATGAAGCCCAAACTAAAAAAATGTCCCGCTCATGCTAAAATCAATAGTCAGTGTATAAGTATTTTGATTGTATAAAATAAGACCGATAAATACAAGAATTCACGTGTAAAAAAACTAAAAATGACCAAAACTAGAGAGAGACGAACAGTGAGAGGGAAAGCGAGACGGACGAAGAGAGAAAGAGACGGCATATCAAGGGAGACGAACGGAGAGAAAGAAAAAGAAGACACTCACTTCGGCGATGGCGTGGGAAAGGGCACAACGTGAGAGAGAGGGCGAGAGCGTGCGAGAGAGAATGAGATTAAAGCTCGAGAGAAATAGAAACGATTGCGTGGGGTGGGCTTGTTTTTTATGCTATTAGTAATGTTAATTTTATTACGGCAGCAAAAAATCACCACAATAAAAAAATTGTGTCGCCGATTATCGTCACGATGTAAAGACAGTTACCGTTATAATAAAAACATTTATTGCAACGATAAAAACTCTCACAATAGCTTTAAAAATCGCCGCAAAAGATCTTACAATCAATTTAACCCAGCATTCTCCAACGTTGGAATTTGGTGATGGAATGAAAAATGTTGCAAATAAGTACTATTTATAGTGAAATATTTTGCAATGAAATGAAAATTGCTATAAAAAATATATTTTCTTGTAGTGTGTGCAAGTATGCCATGACTAGTCATTGACTTCACCAAAAAAAAAAAAAATCTAATATTCAACCGCTTTCTTGGTATTTAATTTTTCTTTTATAACAAAGCAAATTGTTTGACTCATTTGAAAAGGAATTACAATATAGCATCGATCCAAATAATTTGAGAAACACTCTCAAGAAAAAATCCCATCAAATTACTAGATCACAATATGCCATGAATGTCTACCAAACTATGGGCAATAGCATTAGCCATTCGACTTTTATGTTGTGACCTTAGGAAGCAGTGCGACATGTTTCTAATCTCATGAATCGCACTTCCTCAGATGGACAAATACTCTTCTTCTCTATTAAGCTTTGGCGCCATCAAGCGAGAATCACTCTCCACTAGTAACTTAAGAATCCCCAAAGGATAACAAATCTCTAGACCTATCAAAATGCCATGCAATCTCCAATGGATCCCTCACTTCATGTTCTGGTTTGCTTCTTGTTAAAATCACCTTGCCATCTTCATCTTTGAGTTCCATACCCACACCTGTTCAGAATTGATTATTGAAGAAAGCATCATCAATGTTTAGCTTGAGGAGATCCGTTGGTAAAGATTACCAACAACATTTGGGCTTCAAACCTTTTCTCTGCTCATCTGCGACAAACTTATGCTTCTTATTTTTATATAACAGTTGATTTCTTATATACCATATGCCCCAAGAAAACATAAACATTTTCTCTAATTCTCGAGAGATGTTTCTTCTCAACACAACAACCACAACTTGTAAAAAGTCCATTTGAACCTTATTATGCTTCAGGAAGCAAAAATGAGTATACCATAAATCTTTGAGGCAAGAACAGTAGATTAGAGCATGATTCATGTCTTCCTCTTCCTCATTGCACCACTTGTAATGTGCCTCCTCCAACACCTGTCTTACTTTTAACTTATGCAAAGTAGGTAGACCATTCGTGCACACCCTCCATGCAAAAATCTTCACTCTATTTGGCACTTGCATGTTTCAAATACTCTTCCACATCTTCCTCTGCTCCTCCCCCATATGACACCTCACCTAACTGCCTCTCAACTCCTAAATACTGAAATAGTCGATATGCACTCTTGACACTCAGTACCTCATTCTTTTTATGCTCACACATAAAGCTATTTGGCTTACTATCTGAAGTTAGCATCATATTAAGTACCTCATAAGCTTCTCTTGGTTGTAAGAGTCTCCTAATCTTCTTAACTTCCCACCATCTCGGGTTTAACAGATCAACACCTTCTCTTGGCCAATTGGAGTTATTGAAATTGGAGCTAGAACCAATCTTTGGTTATGCAACCAGTAGTCAGTCCAGAGATCAATTTTCTGACCATTTCCTATCCTCCACCTACATCCTTGTAATAGAAAACCCTTTGCCTCTCAAATAGCCCTTCTAACATATCAAGGTACAACTCCTAACTTAGCCTTTCTGAAGTTGAAATTTGGAAAATATTCAGCTTTAAAACTTTTATGTAGCAAAATATTTTTCCTCATTAAGAGTTCTCCATACCTGCTTCACTAGGAGAGCCATGTTAAAAGTTTTTAAATCTTTAAACCCCATTCCCCCATGAGACCTCAAGGCACATAGCTTCCTCCAACTTACCCACCTCACCTTGTTTTCTTTTTCCTTTGACCCCACCAAAACTAAGTCATCAATCTCTCCAAACCAATACATAAAAAAGTAGGAATTTTAAAACAACTCATGATATAAGTTAGAATAGAAAGGGCCATCAGCTTTGATAAGAATCTCCTTAACTCCTTAACACTACAGTTTCTCCTTTCATCGTTGTAGTTTTTGCCACACTTTTTCTCAAGCGCATAGAAAGCTTTGTATCTCCCTTTTTCCATCATGGGTAGTAGTCCCAAGTATTTATAATAATTGTGAAACTGTTGGACTCCCCAAAACTTCATAATCTCTTCTTGTTGGCTAGAAGGGACATTATTGCTAAAAACCATAAAAGCCTTGTCCATATTTACCTTTTGTCCCGAGGCTTTTTCACAAATATACAGTAGGTTGATGATATCAGATATATTTGCAAATTGGCCTTACAAAACAGTACACTATCATATGCAGACAATAAGTGATTAATCTTTAGAGCTCCCCTACACATAAGAATACCCTCAACTTGGCACTGTCTATTAGCATTTTAAAGAAGAGAAATGAAGCCCTGATGAGTTCGCGAAAATGCTCTCTAAATATCTTAATATTGGATTAAAGTTCAAATAATAAAAATAGAAATAATTGGATTTCACTTATTTTATTGAATTAGATTTCTATTTACATTGAGATGTTTTTAAGTGTTATTTATCTTCTTTTATTTTTATTCTTTATTTTATTTATTTTATTTTATTTATTTATTTATTTATTTATATTTATTTCTTGGTAGGTGAGTGATATTTTGCACATGGGCCTAACTTCAATTAAAATAATGCATGGATCTCAACTCATCATTTGGGCTACATGTAACACATGGCTTTACTCAAGAAGGCTACTTCTCTTCAACACAATTCATGGGAATGCAACTATTCACTTCAACAAGGGCCCACAAGCACTCATGGAACACAGCCCATTATTCCAATCCTTCTCCTAGCCCACAAATGCACTCCAATAATGCTCAACCATCACATGCTTTATTGATGGACTTCCAACCTCACACGGCAATTAAATTTGAATTTGACTGGGACTTGAATTTGGGGCATATATATATATATATGTATGTGTGTGTGTGTGTGTGTGTGTGTGTGTGTGGACGTGGCGACATTAAGAGGACGGCTAGAATGAAAACACGCATGCAGACAAGAGTTATTCATGTCCGCTTGGCTGATTTTCTACTTGAAATTTATGTTCGCCATCATGTACATAGATAACTAAATTTTTATGTAGGGTTAGGAATGAACTTGTACACTGGATGATATTTTTAATTTATTTTTAATTCATATATTTGATTTTCAATTTATTAAAACTCGTTATTTTATCATTCTCATTTTATTGTTAGTGTTTTCTTTTCTAAACAATCTTAGAGCTTATTCCGTTTATAGATTCAGTCATACTTTTTCTATTGAATGATTTAGATCTTTGATTATGTTTGGATCAATTGATTATCTATATTGATTTAATTTTCTGTTGTAATATTACTTCCTGAATATATTATCGTCGTTGAGTTTTCTCAATGTGGATAACAATTTGTGTTTAAAAGTGATGAATGATTTTTTAAAGGGTAATATTTGATTTGATTTTGGTTTATAATTCTATATTTTCCGATTGAGAATTACGGAATTGAATTATCAATTAAGTTATCAATGAATTAAGAATAATTAAAATACCGGATATGTGTAAGGAATTCTCGAAACTCTACTGTTTGTCAACTTTAATTACTTTTTCCATTAATTATTTTGTTTAATTTTAATTTACATTTAAAATCAATTTTTATTTTCTCATAAATTATTTAATATTTTTTAGGTTTTTTCGTTCTTTCTACTATTCTTTTAATTTATCTCCCTATAGAATTGACACCCTAAAGTTACACTATAACTACTACATTATTCTTTAGGCGTAATCAAATTTTGGTGTCGTTACCAGGGAGACGGTATAAGGTGGTAACTTCGTTTCCTCTTTTTACTTGTTGCATTATTTTTTATTTTTCTCTTTCATATTTTTTTTAGTGTTGCATTTTTTTCTTTTATTTTTACTTTTTATTGTTATCTTACATGCATAATAGGAATAGGGACCCATTAAGTCGATTTTCTTGTAGGTCTATGTTAGAGTCAGATTCAGAGTCTAATTTCTCTATTCATTTGTTTGATAGTCCTTCTGTATCTGAAAATATAAGTGAACACGAGGATCAACTTATTAGGACTCTTCAGGATTACCTTCATCCTACACGCATAGCCACACCGTCATACATCATGTTCCCACTCAATACTCGTCAACTAGATGTTAAAATAAGGGTGATACAGTTACTTTCTATTTTTCATGGGTTGGAGAATGAAAATCCATATGTGCACATTAGGGAGTTTGAAGAGGTAGTTACAACTTTTCATAGTCAAAATGCAACTAATGACATTATGAAGCTTAAGTTTTTTCCATTCTGTTTGAAGGATATAACTAAAAGTTGGTTATACTCGTTGAGACCACGATCTATCGAGTCGTGAAATGAGATGACTCAGGTTTTGTTTAATAAATATTTTCCCCAACATAAAACCAATGCTTTAAAAGATAAATCTCCACATTTGCACAAAAGGACAGTGAGACTTTGTATATATCTTGAGAGAGATTTAAAGAGTTATTGCATATGTGCCCTCACCATGGGTATGAGAGTTGGCATCTAGTAAGTTACTTATATAAAATACTTACACTTAAAGAGTGCCAATTTGTGGAGATGATGTGCAATGGTAAGTTTTTACAGAAAAATTCTACTGAGACCATAGAATACCTTAATAAGCTTGCTGAAAAAGTTTACACTTGGACTGGACCTAGTACTACTGAGAGCACCAATAGGTCATGACCTACAAGGAACCAGAATGATGGTAGAATTTACCATCTCAAGGAGGAGGATAACTTGAAAGCTAAGGTTGAGGTGCTTACTACGGAGTTAGAGTTGCTAAAGGTTAAGGATTTAAAGTCAACACACTTGGCTAATCATGCAGAGTCTTCTAGACCATATTTTGTATATGGCAAGGTAAATCACCTCGTCTAAGAGTGTCCCACACTAGCTGATATGAGAAGGGTGTATAAGAAATAATGTAATTCCTTAGGTATGTACAAGAAGCGTGCTGTACCCTTCTGAGACCTACAATCCAGAGTAGCGTAATCACCCCAGTTTTAACTGGAAGTTTAAAAACCATATTATGCACAGCCCACTAGATCATACATACCCTACACCATATTATGCACCTTCATATTCTAGGAGTCTTTTAGAAGATACTTTGCATATCTTTATTGAAGCACAGGATAAGATTAACCAAAAATTTGAATCTTCGATTATGCAAGTTGTGGAAGAAAACAAGGAAATAAAGAGTCAAGTGACCAAACTGATGAGCTCCTTGAGTTTGACTGAGGTAAGTTCCCTTCTCAAGCTCAGTCCACACCCCATGGTCAACACATGGCGCAAGAGAATTCGAAAGATGTGAACATCATTATGACTCGTAGTAGTAAGTCATCACACATCCCAATAATGAAAAAATGAGAGGATGTGGAGAAAAATCGAGATAGTAGTATTGTCGAGCTACCCAAGAAACCAGAAGTGACAAAGAGCTATGTTAAAATACCATTCCTTCAAGTTTTGAAATCAAGCAAGCTAACTATGGATCCTAACAATGAAACCCTGGAAAATCTCAAATAGGTAAAAGTCAATCTCCATCTTTTACATGTAATTAAACAAGTTCCTACTTACGCAAAAAGCTCTCAATGACTTGCATACAGTTAAGAGAAAGCACTACGTGAAGAAAACAGCGTTTTTGACAAAGCAAGTTAGTGCTCTAATTGAGCAGTAGATTCCTCCCAAGTACAAGGATCCTGGGTGCCCAACCATCATATGTAGTATTGGGAATCAAGAATTGGGCAAAGTTTACTAGATTTAGGAGCCAATGTGAATTTAATACCTTATTCTATTTATTTACAGCTAGGTCGAGGGAAATCAAACCAACTTCTTTGGTATTACAATTGGCTAACCGTTCAGTCAAAGTACCTCGGGGTGTGGTAGAGAATGTTTTAATTCAAATTGATAAATTTTATTATTTTGCTAATTTCCTAATTCTAAACACTAGCTCTGTTGTTGATACCATATATAAAATCCCTTTGATTTTAGGTAGGCTTTTCCTTACCACTGCTAATGCTCTTATTAATTGCAGGAATGAGCTCATGAAGCTGTCTTTTAGAAACATGACTCTCGGGGTGAACATATTTCATATTGCAAAACAACCAGAAGAGGATGACGAGTGCTACCAGACATATATGATTGATTCACTCATAGACAGGAAAGTTTTCACAACTCATGATTCTAATCCTCTTAAGTATTTCATTCTTAATTCTGAGTTTAATTCTATTGGTGATTCATCTAATATGACTAATATTTATGCAACTTTTTATACAACTCAGGATCATAGCATACAGGCTTGATAACTAAAATTTGTGGAGATGCCTAAGAAAAGGGAAGAACAGGTTCCTTCAAGTGAAGAAGCACCAAGAGTTGACTTGAAACCTTACCACCTTCCTATGAACCTCGAGCATCGAGCTTATTAGGCTAGCAAACATTTCAATTTTGACCTAAAAGAGGCAGCTTCAAAAGTGGAAGATATTTCACCTTGACCACACCATGCAGTCATTTTTTTTTATTTTATTTTGTTTTCGTTTATTTTTTTATTTTTATTTTATTTTTGGTCATTTTCTTTTTGTTTGCTGTTAATTTCTTTATTTTGTTTGCAGGTCAGTATCAATTTATCATTTCATTTTGTCATCTTTGGTGCTTAGCAAGTCACCCACGTCCTACATCAGGTGTATTCTACCATTTTCAGTTACTCCCCATTTGGTTTTGATTTTTAAACATTGAGGACAATGTTTCATTTAAGTTGGGGGTGAGAATGATGCTTGTTGAAACACTGGATTATTTTCATGTGTCAATTTTTTTTTTTTAAAAAAAATTGCATCACACAAGCACCTTTTCACATGTGTACTCATGCTCATTCATGGTCATCTTAGTGAATTCATTAAACTCATTGTAATCAATCATTTTGCTAAGGCATTCATATAATTTTTAATGCACTTATCCAAACTTTGTGGTAAGATGGTAGTTTGACACATGTAGTTAGAGAACTCTTTTACTTAAGTATTTATGTGAATTTTGGAAAAAGATTGAGAGCCTACAAATGTAGAAATTGTTATAAGTGTTCATTGATTTGTTGAATTTGGCATTTCTTTTGAGAATATCATTACAGGTTGGTGGTAAGATGATAAATATACTTGGGATATGACGAAAGTCAACTTAGAATTAACGTTTGAGCCTTTCAAACTAACCCTTCTCATCATAGACCCTTAGTAGCTAGTTTTGAGCCAACAAACACATATAATATTTTTCTTTTCATATGCTCTCATCATTCATACCTCTTCACATTGAAGTATAGCTTATACACTGATTTTTCCTATCCTTATTGCTTCCAAGTGTGTACTAAGTATAGAATTTGCATATTTTTTTTAAAGAAAAAAAAAGAGAAAAAAATGGAGAGTACAAGTTACAAAATATTCAATTGAGTGACCTTGAAAAACAGAAACAAAAAACAAAGAAAGAGAAAAGTTGAAGAATAAGGAAAAGTATTATTAGATGATCTGAAAAATTGAAGAGTACATTAAGTAAGAAATATGGTTTGCTATGATCTTTAATAAATTCTCTTGGTGTGTATTTGGAAGTTTTTGAATCTCTTTTGTCTTTTTCTTCATATAGTCCTAACCCAAACCACGTTACAACATTTTTGTGTTGATCGTTCTGATCCTTGGTAAGCTTATAGAATAAATAGTGAAAATTTTCAATTGTTAGTATTCCTATCATAAGATCAATGTTTGCTTGTTACTTATACATAATTACCTAATTTTTCATGAGAGTGTGTGTACATCCCTTGTTAACTCCATAAAGAAAATCCCTACATGAAACGCTATTATACCCGTGAGATATGGAATTGAACCTATTGCTTGCAATGTTCTTGATGTTGCATGTGTCAGGGTTTGAGATTAGATGGATATAGTTTGGATCACACACACACATATTTTGTGGATTGCTATAGGTGGATTAATTGTGATAGGGTTATTGGGTTCTTAAGATTGTTGTCACATGTGAGTTTGAAAAGTGTGACTTAGTGACCACTATGTGTAATCTTTTTTGGTCTCTATTATCATTTCTGCATGGAAATTACTATGAACTAACAATGAGTAAGTTGGGGGTATGATGAGTATGCGAAAGTGCACTCTAAATACCCTAATATTGGATTAAATTATAAATAATAAAAATATAAATAATTGGATTTCACTTATTTTATTGAATTAGATTTCTATTTACATTGTGGTGTTTTTAAGCATTATTTGTCTTCTTTTATTTTTATTTTTTATTTTCTTTATTTTCTTTGATATTTATATATATATATATATATATTTTTTTTATTTCTTTCTTGGTAGGTGAGTGATAGTTTGTACATGGGCCTCACTTCAATTAAAATTGTTGCCCAGATGACTAACACAAGAGGGGGGGTGAATTGAGTTGTATTTAAAAAAAATAACAATTATAAATCAAATATAAAATATAAAATATAAATAAAATATGAAACAATTATAAATATAAAGAGTAAGGGTAAGAGAGAAGCAAACTCATTATGTTAACGAGGTTCGGCCCCACTGCCTACGTCCTCGCCTCAAGCTACCTCTTGAGGATCCCCAAATCCACTATTCAATCTCCTTTAGGTGGAGATAGAAACCTATTACACCTTTGAGCAGCACCGCTCCAAAGAATCCGTGTAGAACACCCTCTACACTTCCAATCACCTTACACTTGGTGATTTAACTATTCCCCGTGTAGAACACCTTCTACACTTCCAATCACCTCACACTTGGTGATTTAACTATTTCCCGTGTAGAACACCTTCTACACACACAAGGGTTATACTCACCCTTTTACAAATACAAGAGTTGATAGTAAGTAGACTATCAAAGTACACTCCTCAATGAGTGAGATAGAAACAATACAGCGCAACCTATGTCTCTCTCAACAAGAACAAGAATTAAGGCTCAAAACTTTAGAAAAGAGAGAATGAGAGCTTTGAAGAAATGATGCAAAACTTAGCAATAGATGTGTAAGCTCTTGTTGTGATTTTTGCAAAACTCAAGTGAGCTATTTATAGGTAAATGAGTCTTCAATTTCAAATTTGAAAAGATTCCCATGTCAAATAAGAGCACTATTCACTTTTCAAAAAATTCAAATAAAAACATTTCCTTTTTGCATTTGTCAAAGACAACTCCATTCATTTTTCAAAGAAATCAAACCTAATCTTTTGCTTTTCATACAAGACAAAATGAGCATGATTTATTTTTCAAACCAAATCATCTTCTTTTTGCATATGTCAAAAAAACACACAACCACCCTTTAAGATTTTCAAACAAATCATCTATCTTTTATATTTGTCAAAAAAATACACAACCACCCTTTAAGATTCTCAAACAAAATCATCTACCTTTTGCATTAGTCAAAAAAACACACCACCTCCCTTCAAGACTTTCAAACAAAATATGCACATGTCAAATATGATAATCAATCATCTTATAAAATCAAGTTTTTATAAAAAAAATATAATTTTCGAAATTATTTTGTTTGATGGTGTTATGCACATGTGAAAAACATAATTTTCAAAACTAAGACATTTAAAAATGTCTTGCATATGTGGAAAAAGTAATTTGATGTTTTATGAGAAAAAAGAGTAATTTGGAGCCTTAATCCAATTTCTAATTTTATCAAGAGATGTACAAAAATAATCTATGAGCTTCATTTGTAGACTTGATATCTTTCTTGCTCATGCTTGATTTCTTGATGTGTTTAGCTCTCTTCATGCATAGACAACTTGAGCTTGAGTTTTCAATATTATTTGTTATCATCAAAATTTATACGTAAATACGAGACTTGAAACCTTGGGTTCAACAATCTCCCCCTTTTTGATGATGACAAATACTTAGTAGAAATCTGCGACCTGCAGTAATACTTAAGCTCCCCCTGAAAATATGCGTTAGTATTTCAAGAAAAATATAAACATGATTCTAGCATATATAACAGGATAGTATAATACTAGTATAAGACTTCTCCCCCTTTTGGCATCATTAAAAAGGAACCGTAATTGGTTTCAATAAGATTTTTTTTTTTTCGTAATAAGCAATAATCAAATAAAATGGTACGTTAGAGAGTAGAAGTTGGAACCACCCGTGCCCAACAAAACTTGCAAAGGTTGAAGCCGAATTTTATCATCTCGGTGCGGAAGAAGATTTAAATCCGCTTGATGTTATTGACGAATTAGATATTCCAGAGATTTGAAGTTGAATAATTAAAATTATCCGTGTCCGACAAAGACAGCAAAAGCTGCAAGCCTAGCTCTGGCAATGCGGTGCAGAGCCATGCATGTCCGACAAAACCTGCAAATGTTAGAAGTCTAACTCTGACAGTTCGGTGCGGAGCCACGCGTATCTGATAAAACCTACAAAGGTGGCCTAGCTCTAGCAATTCGGTGCAGAGATTTGATCCGCTTGATGTTGCTGAAAAATGAGATATTATCATGATTTGTAAGTTTGTCTTGTTCTTATTTCCGTTTCTATAAGAGCAATCCTTAGCTTTATCTATTTCGCATCAAGCATTCTTCTCATCTTTGCAATTTGCTTGCATTCTCATTCTACAATTTTTCAATGGCTCGTAGAATTCCCTTCAGTGCTTCTCTTGATCAAGATTTGAGGTATCCTTCACCTCAATCTCAATCTATTTCTGCATCTGTCGTGGGTGCCATGAAGCAACAAGAGACTGATTTAGCTAATAAATCAGATCATGACGCCATTTACGAGCTTGTGGGTCTCGAAACTCGATACTCATCATCTATCGTTGCGTTTTCTGCTCGGTTGCAGTCCAAAACTCGCGAAATTGAGAAGCTTAACGAGACTGTATCTGTACTTCAACGACTTGTTTATGAGTCAAACAAAAAAATAGTAGAATTAAAGCAACAGAATAAGGATTTGAAATCCTTGCTTACCTCTTCATTTCGATTGCCTAATCCTTTAGACAAAGATGGCATGATGATTTATGAGGAGCAAATGCATTTGAATGATGAGGCTAAACGTCTCAAGTTTCTGTAGGTCATTTAAGATAATGAAATAAAAGTATCTAGCAGATATCCATGGCATGCATCATTCCTATTTCTCTTCTAATCATGCATAGTCTATCTTCTGGTAGGGGTTTTGTGAAAATGTCTGCCAATTGATCATGTGTACTAGTGAATTCTAATACAATATCGCCCTTTTGCACATGATCTCTAAGAAAATGATATCTAATTTCAATATGTTTGGTCCGAGAATGTTGTATTGGATTCTTTGAAAGATTTATAACACTTGTATTATCACATTTGATTGGAATGTGATTGTACATAAGTTTAAAATCCTCAAGTTGTTGCTTCATGTAAAGAATTTGAGCACAACAACTACCCGCAGCAACATATTCTGCTTCAACAGTAGATAGTGCAACATAATTTTGTTTTTTACTAAACCAAGAAACTAGTGCACGACCTAAGAAGTGACATGCTCCACTAGTGCTTTTTCGATCTATTTTACAGCCAGCATAATCTGCATCTGTGTAGCTGATTAGATCGAAAGATATGTGCTTAGGGTACCATAACCCTAAGTTAATTGGTATTGGCAAAATATCTAAAAATCCGCTTGACTGCAATCAAATGAGATTGTTTTGGAAATGATTGAAAACGTGCACATAAACATACACTAAACATAATACCAGGTCTACTAGTTATCAAATATAATAAACTACTAATCATACCTCGATATACATTTGAGTTAACTGGCTTACCGCTTTCATCTTTATCAAATTTAGTGGTCGGATTCATTGATGTTCCAATTACCTTCGCACGTTCCATCTCAAAATTTGAGTAACTCTTTGATATATTTTGACGGATTAATAAATGTTCTACTTTTTGCTCGCTTGATTTGCAATCCGAGAAAGAAATTAAGTTCTCCCATCATGCTCATTTCAAATTCTTCCTGCATATTCTTAACAAAATCTTGACACATATTCATTAGTAGCACCAAGTATTATATCATCTACATAAATTTGAATTAAAAGAATATCATTCTATTCATACTTGATGAAAAGAGTTATATCGATCTTCCTCTGGAAAAACATTTTTTAAAAAAATTATTATTTAAGAAAACACTTTTAACATCCATTTGAAAAAGTTTGAAATTTTTATAACAATCATATTTAAGTAGCATTCGAATAGTTTCTAATCTTGCGACTGGTGCATATGTCTCATCATAATCGATTCCTTCTTCTTGATTGAAACCTTGGGTTACAAGTCGAGCCTTATTTCTAGTAATGACTCCGGACTCATCTTTCTTGTTTCTAAAAACCCATTTTGTTCCAATAATAGTATGATTTTTGGATCTAGGAATAAGTGTCCAAACATCATTTCTTTCAAATTGATTAAGCTTTTCTTGCATAACTAGAATCCAAAATTCATCAAGAAGTGCTTCATCAATATTTTTAGGTTCAATTTGAGATAGAAAAGCAGTATGATTGCAAATATTTCTAAGAGATGATCGAGTACTTACACCTCGTGAAGGTTCTCCTAGAATTTATTCCGCTGGATGATCTTTCACATGTTTCCACTATTTGGTTGCATCTTGTACTAAGTCTTGATGATCTTTCCTTCTATTTCCATGATCTTCCCTTTTGAATTGTCTCCAAATATCACACATCCTTTTTCTTTAGAAGTGAAGTCAATGAATTTAGTTTTGTCTTCTGTCACGTATCTTGAGCATCCGTTATCTAAAAATCATTTATTTTTACCTGTAGAATACTTCATGCATACCTACAAAAGCAATTAAAAAATAATTCCTGGTACTCAAGTTCTTTGGGTCCTTTATTTATTAGTATTAGAAGAAATAAGATTTTTAGGTACCCATATGGCCCTAATAGTCATTGTATGTTTTCTTCTAATAGGACAAGCAAAATAATTATGACCATTTCTATTACAAAAATTGCAAATAGCATGTGACATATATGAAGAACTTGAGTGATTATAATAGTATCCTTTTTTAACAAAATTATTTTTATGAAAAGAATTTTAAATATTGGATTTTGATGTAGAAAGATTATCAAAGAAGTTTTTATAAGATTTATATTTTTGTTTTGGCTTATATCCCAAGCCTGCCTTATCAAAAACACATCTTTGACTACCAAGAAGTTTTTCAAAATTTCTTTTTCCATTCGTAAACTTTTCAATAATATTTTCTAAATCAGTTTTCTTTTTCTTCAACTCAAGATTTTCATCTTTCAAAACAATACTTTCTTTTCTTAAAATATCAATTTCGTTTGTTAAAGAAAAATTTTTCTTTTTCAAAACAGTATACTTGATACCCAATTTTTCAAATTCCTCATATACCTCTTCTAAAACATTTTGCAATTCTTCATATGAAGGATCTTCAATATTATCAAGATTTGTTACCTCAATGTTATCTTTAGCCATAAGACAAAGATTTGCTGATTCTCCATTGCTTGCTTCACTATCTGAGCTACTTGAATCATCATCCCACGTAGCTTTCATTGCCTTTTTGCCTTTGTTTCGATCTCTCTTTAGCAGAGGACAATCTGGCTTGATATGACCAGGTTTATTGCATTTATAACAAATTAAAGTGTCATTTTTACCTGAATTTTTCTTGGAAAACTTATTGAAGGATTTCCTTGGAGGAGTTTTATTTTTCTTTAAGAACCTCTGAATTCTTCTTGTTATCATCGCAACTTCTTCATCTTTGTCGTCATTTTCCTCATCTTCATCACTTTCACTTTCATGTGGAACAGCTTTAAGTGCCAAGCTCTTCTTTGACTTTCCTTCTTCTTCTCCTCTTTTCAATGTGTACTCATGGGTGATAAGTGACCCGATGAGTTCATTCACTTCGAGCTTCTTGAGGTCTCTAGTTTCAAGAATCGCTGTCACTTTTGATTCCCAACGTTTTGGTAGAGAGTTGAGAATTTTTCTTACTATCTCCACTTTGGAATAGATTTTGCCAAGAGCTGTCAAGCTATTTATGATGTTAGTAAAACGAGTGTACATACTAGAAATAGATTCATCATCATTCATCTTAAACATTTCATATTCATGAGTAAGAATATAAATTTTTGATTCCTTGACTTGAGAAGTTCCTTCATAAGTAACTTCCAAGTTATCCCAAATTTCCTTTGCTGTAGCACAAGTCATTACTCTATTAAATTCATTACCATTGAGAGCATTATATAATAAATTCATAGCAGTTAAATTCAAAGTATAAAGTCTATCGTCTTCACGATTAAACTCTTCTTCTTTCTTTTTGACCTTTACTCCATCAACTACTTTTGTTGGAATATAAGGTCCATTTACAATACATTTCCAGATTTCTCGACCTTGAGCCTGAAGGAATATTCTCATTCTAACTTTCCAGAATGAATAATTGTCTCCACAAAAGAGTGGAGGCCGACTGCTAGATTGACCTTCACCAAATGAAGCTGCAATGTTAGCCATAAGATCTTAACTCAAAAGATAGTTAATCTTATAATAGAGTTCTAGCTCTGATACCACTTGTTGCCCAGATGACTAACACAAGAGGGGGGGTGAATTGAGTTGTATTTAAAAAAAATAACAATTATAAATCAAATATAAAATATAAAATATAAATAAAATATGAAACAATTATAAATATAAAGAGTAAGGGTAAGAGAGAAGCAAACTCAGTATGTTAACGAGGTTCGGCCCCACTGCCTACGTCCTCACCTCAAGCTACCTCTTGAGGATCCCCAAATCCACTATTCAATCTCCTTTAGGTGGAGATAGAAACCTATTACACCTTTGAGCAGCACCGCTCCAAAGAATCCGTGTAGAACACCCTCTACACTTCCAATCACCTTACACTTGGTGATTTAACTATTCCCCGTGTAGAACACCTTCTACACTTCCAATCACCTCACACTTGGTGATTTAACTATTTCCCGTGTAGAACACCTTCTACACACACAAGGGTTATACTCACCCTTTTACAAATACAAGAGTTGATAGTAGGTAGACTATCAAAGTACACTCCTCAATGAGTGAGATAGAAACAATACAGCGCAACCTATGTCTCTATCAACAAGAACAAGAATTAAGGCTCAAAACTTTAGAAAAGAGAGAATGAGAGCTTTGAAGAAATGATGCAAAACTTAGCAATAGATGTGTAAGCTCTTGTTGTGATTTTTGCAAAACTCAAGTGAGCTATTTATAGGTAAATGAGTCTTCAATTTCAAATTTGAAAAGATTCCCATGTCAAATAAGAGCACTATTCATTTTGCAAAAAATTCAAATAAAAACATTTCCTTTTTGCATTTGTCAAAGACAACTCCATTCATTTTTCAAAGAAATCAAACCTAATCTTTTGCTTTTCATACAAGACAAAATGAGCATGATTTATTTTTCAAACCAAATCATCTTCTTTTTGCATATGTCAAAAAAACACACAACCACCCTTTAAGATTTTCAAACAAATCATCTATCTTTTATATTTGTCAAAAAAACACACAACCACCCTTTAAGATTCTCAAACAAAATCATCTACCTTTTGCATTAGTCAAAAAAACACACCACCTCCCTTCAAGACTTTCAAACAAAATATGCACATGTCAAATATGATAATCAATCATCTTATAAAATCAAGTTTTTATAAAAAAAATATAATTTTCGAAATTATTTTGTTTGATGGTGTTATGCACATGTGAAAAACATAATTTTCAAAACTAAGACATTTAAAAATGTCTTGCATATGTGGAAAAAGTAATTTGATGTTTTATGAGAAAAAAGAGTAATTTGGAGCCTTAATCCAATTTCTAATTTTATCAAGAGATGTACAAAAATAATCTATGAGCTTCATTTGTAGACTTGATATCTTTCTTGCTCATGCTTGATTTCTTGATGTGTTTAGCTCTCTTCATGCATAGACAACTTGAGCTTGAGTTTTCAATATTATTTGTTATCATCAAAATTTATACGTAAATACGAGACTTGAAACATTGGGTTCAACAAAAATAATGCATGGATCTCAATTCATCACTTGGGCTATATGTAACACATGACTTTACTCAAAAATGCTACTTCTCTTCAACACAATTCATGGACATGCAACTATTCACTTCCACAAGGCCCACAAGCACTCTTGGAACACGTGGCCCATTATTCCAATCATTCACTTGGCCCACAAATGCACTCCAATAATGCTCAACCATCACATGTTTTATTGATGGACTTTCAACCTCACACGACAATTAAATTTGAATTTGACTGGGACTTGAATTTGGGGCAGATATATGTGTGTGTGTGTGTGTGTGTGTGTGTGTGGACGTAGCGACATGAAGAGGATGGCTGGAACGAAAACACGTACGCAGACGAGAGTTATTCATGGCCGCTTGGATTATTTTCTTCTTGGAATTTATGTTATCCATCATGTGCATGGATAACTAAATTCTCATCTAGGGTTATGGATGAACTTGTATACTAGATGGTATTTTTAATTTATTTTTAATTCATGTATTTGATTTTCAATTTATTAAAAGTCGTTGTTTTATTATTCTCAATATATTTTTGGTGTTTTCTTTTTCAAACAATTCTAGAGTTTACTCCGTTTATAGATTTAGTCATACTTTTTCTATTGGATGGTTTAGATCTTTGATTATATTTGGATCAATTGATTATCTATATTGATTTAATTCTCTACTGTAATATTGCTTCCTGAGTATATTGTCGTCGTTAAATTTTCTCAATGTGGATAACAATTTGTGTGATTTAAAAGTGATGAATGATTTTTCAAATGGTTATATTTGATTTGATTTTGGTTTATAATTCTATATTTTCTGATTGAGAATTACAGAATTTAATTCTCAATTGAGTTATCAATTAATTAAGAATAATTAAAATACCGAATACGTGCAAAGGATTCTCGAAACTCTACTGTTTGTCAACTTTGATTACTTTTTTCTTTAATTATTTTGTTTAATTTTAATTTGCATTTAAAATTAATTTTTGTTTTCTCATAAATTTTTTAATGTTTTTTTAGTTTTTTTTTTGTTCTTCCTACTATTATTTTAATTTGTCTCCCTGTGGAATCAATATCCCAAAATTACACTATAGTTATCGCATTATTTTTTGAGCGTAATCAGGCCCTCAGTGCAAAGAAGGAAAATGTAAAAGGATATAAGGTCTCCTCGTCTTAAACGTCTAGTGGGATATATAGGTCATTTTGGCTTACCATTCACCAAAATTGAAAAGGAAACCGATTCTACACACAACAGCAACAATTTTATCCACTTGACTCCAAAACTCATCTTGCCCATGACTATTTAAAAAAAAATCCATTTTTTTCTATCATAAATCTTACTCATATCAAGTTTAAGAGACATAAAATCATTTTTTCCTCATCTTTTCCTCTTAATGAAGTAAACCAACTCATATGCAATAAACACCTTATCTAATATTACCCTCCCAAGCACAAATGCACACTGAGAAGTGGAAATTAGATCTAGTAGGACACTTTTATGTTTATTAGCTAAACACTTTACACACCAATTTATAAATGAAACTTTATAAACTTATAGGCCTAAAATCATAAACAAACTCAGACATTTTCTTTTTAGGAATCAAGAGGATGAAAGTATAGTTTAACTTGGCAAAGAAGCTGCCAGTATTGAGGGCATGTAAAACAGCTAGGGGTGGGCAGCGGGTATCCACACATGTTGCCCTACCCGTATTCCACCCCGCACGACGGGGGCGGGTTTCTTTGTCCGGCGATGATAGGCGGGGTAAAATTTTCCCGCTATTTAGGTAAGGGATGGGGGCGGGGGTAGTATAGACGTGACCTCCTCCCCGCATTACCCCGCCCCCACCCCCGTATATATTAAATATTATATATTTAAAAAAAAAAACCAAATGACTTAAAACGACGTAATTTTGTCATTTGGATTTTTTTTTTTTAAATTTCCTTACATAAAACGGCTTCGTTTTATATAAAATGGCACCCTTAATCTAATCCCCCAACCCAGCTCACTCTCATCTCTGATTCTCTCTCTCTCTCTATCTCTCTCTCTCTCTCTCATCTCCCTCTCACTCTCTCTCTAAAATCACCAAACCCCACACCACCCTTGACAAGAATCCCTCTCCGTCGTCCCCAAATTTTTCCGGTTCTCCCTCTTCGATATTTCTCCAATCTCCACGAAGGTAATTGATTTCGTTTCACCTAAATCCTAATTTTAAGATTTTTTTTCGTTTTGATTCTTGAAAATATATGTAAATGGAGAAGTTGATCGATGATGGGTTTGCCGTTTGTGAACTGTGTGCTGTAGAGTTGATTGTGCATGTATTTGAACTGTGAAGTGTGATGAATGTTGGATTGTGTGATTGTGCTGAATCTATTAAATTGTTTGTTTGAGTTTATTTTATTATAATTACAATTATTTGATTGTGTGATTACAATTATTTTCATGAAACACCCGAACACGTCCACACTCCACAGTGCACACCAATTATATAATACACACCCGATTTATTTTATTGTAATATGAAAATGCAAAGAAACATCAAGTAATATTACTTGATATATGAAAGGGATATCTTGGTCTTGGTCTTGGTGAATAGTGACAGTGATCATATCTTCCAGACTTCCAGTTGATTAATGCGGTTGAAAAATGATATTAATTTTATCATAGCTAGGTTTATGCCTATGCAAAATGCACTGGTCAATAGACATAACAATTTAGTTTTTAGTAAATATCTGACTTTGTTTATGTTAAGGAAATTATTTATTTCATACGATTCTACAAATTATTTTGTGGGTTATTTTTTCCTAATTTATGCTAGCTGTTATAAGTTTCTAAATTTTGGTTTTTAATATTTTTCTTAGAATGAATTTGATGTAAAGGAAATGAATTTGAAATTAAATAAAGTTTCGATTGTTCCTCGAAATAAAAAGAAGGTATTTTAAGAAAAATAATAAGTACACATCACTTTTTATCATATTTTATAAAACAATATTTTAAAAGGCAAGTTGATTTTGTAAATACCTTACAAAAATAATATTACTTTACAAAAACAATCTTAATACTGTCATATCAACTATACATTTCAAAATAAAAGTAACATACACATCAATGATAGTAATATAAATGGAAAAATAAAATACTACTAACCATACATATTAACTATACATCTCAAAATAAAAGAAATAAGAATATACATACACACACATATATATTTGTGATGTCATGTTAAATTAATAGGCAAAATGAGTGATATAAATTAATATAGTTTGATGCATTAAGTGAAAGTTGGACTAATTGAGTCCAATTTTGAATTAAGATTTGAGCCTATTATATTTTGTATGATCATTTGTATTGCATTTATTATAATTTCAAATTTGTTGTAAATGGAAAGTCTAGAGGATTCTAGTGCAAGCTCCCCGGAGGGGGCCTTGGGTACCTCTGACCCTAACTCTAACCCTATCCCGACCACTACTACTACCACTACCCCTAACCCTACTAGTACTCCCCTTCTAGTCAAGACCCCTGGCTCTACCCTTACCACTATCACTTACTCCGCCCCTAAGCAGCCTAGCAAGAAAGTTTCATCCATAATTTGGGCTCATGTCACCAAGATAGAAGGTGGTGACCCCAATGACCCAAAAGCCAAATACAACTATTGTGAAAAAATTTATGGGTGCCATTACAAGAGACACAACACTTCCCAAATAATATTGCACTTGGAGGAACAATGCAAATAATCCCTAATTTTGAAATATTGGGTAGAGAAGAGCCAATCTAGGCTTGAAGTTGGCTTTAAAAAATGGGTGAGGGGAGTAGTGGGGAGTTGGCATTAAAGGGGTACACAAAATATGATCCTAACGAGGCTAGGACACACCTAACTCACATGATCGTTATAGATGAGATGTATTTCCAAATGATTGATGAGAAAGGGTTCCAAGCCTATTCTAGGTACTTGAAATCAAGATTAAAAATTTCTTCTCACCACACGATGGCAAAAGATGTTAGAAAACTTTATCTGTCATAAAAAGAGAAGTTGAGAGGTTTATTGACGGGGGAGAATGTTTGCTTCACCATTGATTGTTGGACTTCTTGTAATAATCTTAATTTTATGTGTATGACTGTACATTGAGTTGATGGGGGTTAGAAATTGCATAAGAAGATCCTTATATTTTGTCAAACCATTGATCACAAAGGTGAGACGATAGGGAATGCCTTAAAGGCTGCTATAAAAAAGTGGGGGTTGACTCAAGTTTGCACTTACACGGTTGATAATGCCAGGGCTAACAATGTTGCAATAAGACATCTTAAGACTCTCATGAATAATGCGAGTAGAATAATTTTGGGTGGGGATTATTTGTATGTGTGATGTGTAGTACATATTCTTAATTTGATTGTGGGTGATGGCTTGGATAAGTTTGGTGACTCGGCTGCTCCGGTCAGGACTGTTGTGAGATAGGTCAGATCTTCTCCTTCTAGATTGGCTAGGTTTAAAGTTACTATAACTACTGTGGGTATAATATGTAAAAAAAGTTTTTGCACTGATTTGTCTACAAGGTGGAACTAAACCTTTTTAATGTTGAAAGCGGCTCAGGAGTATAAGTTGGTATTTGATACATTGGGTAATGAAGACATACAATATATCAAGTATTTTGATGAAAAGTTGGGGCACCCTCTGTCTAATGATTGGGAGGTTGTATCTATTTTTATAGAGTTTTTGAGGATTTTTTACGATGTTACCAAGGTTTTATCTAGTTCTTTGTATCCCACGGCACATCAATTTTATCAACAAATAACCAAGGTGAAAAAAGAATTAGATGATATTGCAGCAGGTAGTAACACCACATTGCGGGAGATGTCTAAGAACATAATGGAGAAATTCGATAAGTATTGGGGTGAAGAGTTTGATAAAGCCAATATCTTATTATATGTTACATGTGTCCTCGACCCCCGGTTTAAGGTGAAAAGTATGGTATTTGGGTTGACTGATGCAATTGGTAAGGATTGTGTGTCGGCTGTTGCATCTCGGGCTCAGGAAACACTTGTTAGATTATTTGATAAGTTCACTATCGTGGAAGGTAGTAGTATTGTAGCACCTACAGCCACAGGTACCCCCCCACCAGGTGTAGATGCTAGGCGTAGAAAAAAACATAAAATGGACTGAAGTAACAAGATGGAGTTGACCCCCTTGGATTTTATGGGTTCCACCACAGATGTCCAGTTAGAGGTAAATAGATATTTGACATTGAATCTTCATCCATTTGTACGAGATTTTGACATATTAGCTTAATGGAAGATGAATGTCCCTAAATACACCATACTTTCAAAGGTTGCCGTAGTATCTTAGCCATCCCGATCAATATAGTAGCCTCAGAGTCGGCCTTCAGCACTAGCAGGCGCATATTGGATCCTTTCCGGAGCTCATTAGATCCTATCACTATTGAGTCCCTGATTTGCACACAAATTTAGATCACGGGTGCTTAAATTCATATTCCAAAAGTTCTTTATTATGATCTGGTTGAGGCCGAGGACGAGGTTGTTGATCACTCTGGATCTGGTAAATTGTCACTTGAATAAATATTTACATTGTTTTATACTTATTTAATTAAATTTAATGTTACACAGATTTTACATTTAATTGTTGTAGCTTGTACCGACCGTAACGCCAACATCTAGGACACCGCCAACAGCTACCTCTACTGCAGTATGAACTATGACCTTCCTCACCTACCAGTCCCTGTCCATCACCAATTCACCATAGTTTGCACTTTACACAATTTTTTTTCTTAATTGTTGTTTACATTTATAATTTTATAATATTTGTAATGTTAGTATCTAATTATTTTGTAATTCTTGTTTATGAGTTTTGATATTTTCTATGACAGTATCATTTTATATGTTAATTGTCAACACATCTTCCAAGTTAATAACCCAATTTAATTTTGATTAGTAAGTTAGTATTTTTAATATATATATATTTTTTTATATTTATAACTTTTAACTTTATATTTGTACTCTAATTATTTTTTAACTTCTTATTGCAGGTTAAAATTAAGGCCCAACAACCCCACAGTTTCCATCTAAGTTTGCATTATGACTCTTTTAAAGTGACAAAGTCCAATCACCAGTGTCCAATGACCAATGTTATCAATCTTATTTCTTATAATTTTGTAAATTGTAAATTTGTAATTGTGTAATGCTAATAGTTAATAGCACAATTTGTAATTTTGTATTTTATAGGATTAATTTGTATTATTATAAATTTGTAAATTGTAATAGCTTAGTAACTAGTCTAGACTTCTAGTGGTCTTTACTTTTAAATTTTAACTTTTACTGTTTTAGACTTTTAGATTTTTAGTGATATTTTTTTTAAATGACTTTGTCACTTTAGATTTTAGTAATGATAATTACTTAGTATTTAATAGATTAATATTTATTATTGTAAAATTAAATCAGGTTTGATAATTTTCTAGGTAAAAAATGACCTAGAAATTTGATCTAAGCTGAAAATGTCCAAAACTGTCAACATGATCAGGCCCAATACGAGGCGGTGGCGGCGAGTAGGCGGATGGAGCCTCCCCCCGCTGGCCCCGTTGCGGGACGGGGTAGCTTGCCCCCGCCTACACGGGGGCGGGCTGTGGTTTAAATAAGTGACCCCCCGCCCAGGCGGGGGCGAGAGCGGTAATAAGGGGACACCGCCCCCGATAGGGCGGGGATCACCGCTAAAAATAGCAGCAATGACATCCTTGTTGACTATAGGCTAGTATTTTTAATAAAACAATTGAGTCATACCATCAAGGCCAAAGAGCTTAGTGGGGTTCTTCCCCTTGAGTGACACTTCCAATTCTTCTACAACAAAAATCATATCAAGTCTGTATTCGTCTCATTAGCTCTTCCAATCATATTATGCAAAATTTGCATATTTCCCCTCTCACAGCATCCTTAGCCTCGTCCACTTGCCAACACCAAGCAGAGTCCCTAACACTCTTGATCATATACTTTGCTTTCTTCAAGAAACCTTATAATGAGAAAAAAAAAATGGTATTTCTAGTCTCTTCAGCTAATCATAAGACCCTTGATCTTTGTCTCCACATGATCTCTCTACTTTCCAACCATTTGAGATCTTTTATTTTGAAGTTCCTCTCTTCTATGTCCCAAAGGATAAGAATCTTGGACTAGTTTAAACTATAGCTTGGCCTTAATTCAAATTTTTCTGCACATGTTCAAAGTTATTTATATTCCAAATTTCCAAATGCTCTCCACAACTTTATTTATTTTTTATTATTTTTTATCACAGTATACATAGTTCTATCTCCAGTACACCCATCCAAGCCTCTTCTATTACTCTTCTGCAATCCTGACCTTCCACCCATATTACCTCAAAACGAAACAACCTTGTTCCTTTCCTCTAGTATCAGACTATAACTTCAGTAATATAGACACATAACTAGAGTATACCATAGTTCCATAACAAATACTAGTAATAGGATTCAAAGCCTTCCACTTCATATTAGACAAAAATTGATCCAATCTTTCACTTATGCAATGAGCAAGTTCCTTCTATTGCACCAAGGGTAAGGATTACCAGAAAACCCCAAGTACATCAGTTCACAATCATCCAACAGTTCTTGAAAATCCTACAACTGTCTTGTTGGTCTATCCCTCCCACCACATTTTTCATTGTTATTCAACACCTCACTAAAATCTCCCACCAATAATCATTTTTGACCACTAGGTACCTTTAAAGATCTGAGCAGGTCCCAAGTCTCATGGCACCTGCTAGCATTTGGTTGTCCATACACACTAGTGAGATATCAAGGTTCACACTCATCACTATATTTATGAAGAATGACATGAATATGACCCTCAAAGTAACTCATAATATCAACCTTAACACCATTCTTCCATAAGAGGGCAAGACCTCCATGTCATTCTTCATAAAATTATCAAATCCCAAACAATATCTTAACCTGTCCATAGTCTTTACATGTAACCTGGTCTCTTGTAGGAAAAAGACCTAAGGAACTTCTTTTCTGACTAAGTCAGAAGGAGCATGAAGTACTATTATTTGGTTCCCAACCTCACAAGAGTTCCAACTTAGTAGAATCATTGATTCTAACAGCTTCTATCAATGCCAAAAGGACATGATCTTTTCTCTGACTTACCTCCCTATTGCTACAATCTATGGCCTCACTAATTTTTGCTCTTCTTACTCCCAAAATGTGATAAGGTACCACTGCAAACTTCTTCTAACAGACTGTTCTTGCGTGAACTCATAGACTAAGTAACAGAACTAATACCTAGGCCACGAGCTCCTTTTTTCCACGTGCTACGAGCAGTTCTCCTCTGTTGAGATGTGGAGAGTTTATAGGCCTTACTATCACAATGGGCTTGAACATGAGAAGGTCCCTCATTCACGAGGCCCACAATACTTGTATCATCATCTAAATCAATCACCCTTTCCTTATAACCTCTCTCCCGAAATGGAATTAACAGAATCTTCAGGATCTCCCCTATCTTTCTGTAGCATATTATTTCCTTGCATGCAAAAATCCTCATTAATAGGCATAATCTCCCTTAAAATAGGCAGAATCTCCTCTTGATCCCCTCTTACTTTATTGCCTGAACTTGTACTGACCATGACTGAATTACTGGGATTCTCATTGCCGTTACTCATGGAATTGTTCACCGCCTTGTCACCGCCTTCGATCGTCGCATTCGTAAACACGATTGGGAGAAAGCACGAGTTGTAACCTGACTGCGAGAAAACACGAGACTTTCTACCCCCTGGTTCTGCTCTGAGCCAACTTAAAAATTGTTTGTTATCCGTCTCCATTGAAACTGAAGGTTTAAACACTGCACTATCATGGATAATTCTTCCATAGTGAAAACAGAATCGTGGCAGCTTCTCGTAGTGTACGGGCACCCAAGTCTTCACACCATGCAACATGATAGTACATCCTCTTGGGCAGGTTATGAAACTGCACCCAAAATGCAGTAGCATCAAAACTTACACTATTGAGAGGAGTATAACCGTCAAAGGGATTCATCACAAACATGTGGCCATCGAAGAACCATAGCCTTCCATTCTTCACTTGATTTTTTTCAGTATGATTCACAAAGGTGATAATGAAGACGTTACTCCCCACTTCTATGAACGTGGTTGGTTTCCTAAGCCTTCATATCTTAGCCATTGTTGATTCAACTATGTTCTTCACAACTGGACGATCCGACCATATTTTGCTAATCACAATGCGATCCCCCTACTGTTGAACCTCCGGGATCCCATCCCCCTCAATCTCGATAGCCTCACATTCCTGAAGTTTTTTCATTGTAAAACTATCTCTACATCTTTTGATCATTTACAGATGTTGATACTAAGCTCGTCATAAAAGTACTCTAAAAATGATAAATAGTACTTCTTGGCATGTTCTCAATTCTCAAATAAAAAAAAAACTGTTGTAAAACAATAATAAGGAGGTAATGAATGACCCATCATGCTCGTTCTCCAATTTCAAAAGGGGTGGGGCATTTGTTTCTAATAATTCGTAGGTGTACGGTAGTTTTACATAGTAATCAAGGCCTATAAATACGAGTATCAGCCGATCGATTTATACACACGCAAAAAACGAAAGAAAAGAAAGAAAGAAAAAGATGAGAGAAAAGAAGAGAGAAAATTCAGTTCTTGAGTAATAAAAAGTTCTAAATATTTTCTCTTATATTTTCTTGCAATAATAGTTTCTTTTAGTTTTATAACACGTTATCAACACGAAATTTTACCGATACTGAAGTTAACGATCTTCTACTCCAAGTAACCTTTTAATATATTATTTGCAGTTCTTGAGATGAATATTAAAGGTAATATTGCTGAATATTACTTGATAAAATTTTACTTTTATTCTGATGATTATGTGAATATATTTATTAAATTCACATATTTATTTTTGTGATTCATATATATAGAAAATGTCAAATCTTATAAAATTAAAATTTATTACTATTAACATTTCTGGAAAAAGTTATTTATCCAGAATCCTTGATGGGATTTATTTGGATATGATGAGTTTGGGAGATACAATCAAAGAAGAAAATTACGTGTCCCTGCAAGGCTGTGTTGTGTATCTCATGGTGAAAAATCATCTTACTTTGTGAAATCATTTAAGGGAGAAATACAAATACCAAAAGACTGTTATCCTCCTAAAAGCTAAGTATGACTTATTGCACTTGAAGTTGCAAGATTTTAAGAGTGATAGTGAATATAACTCTGTATTTTTTAAAATCAGCTCAATACTAAAATTATGCAGTGAGAAAGTCATGGTGATATATTAAAGAAGACATATACTATTTTTTTATGTCTTGAATGTACTCCTGCAATAGCAATATCGAGAGTAAAAGTTCAAAAAAATTCTAAATTTTTATTTTGTCTTCTAGTGATTAAGCTAAATAATAGTTTTTGTTAATAAATTACCAGTTACGTTCTATTAATTTCACATCATTTCCTGAAATAAATGATACTGGATTTATACCATTCTCAGAAGTGAATGGTGCATCCTTTCAAAGAAATCAAGGGCATAGACATGTTAAAAAAATTATAAAAATATGAGTTATAAAAGTAACAACACTAAAGAGGATAATAATATAAATATACTATATAATCAGAAGTGATCCAACTCAAAGAAGAGTATACGCTTTCAGAATAATTATTCATAAAAAGATGAAGATGTTTGTCATAGATGTGGTATGACTGAACAGTAGTCACGCACCTGTTATATAGCCAAGCACTTAATTTATTTATACTAAACTTTTATATATTATAGTAAAATTTTATCATGTTTTGAAATAACGAAAAGTAGGTGCCTGAAGTACGATAAGAAATTACTTGGGATAATAAAACCCTGTTTAAATTTGATCCCCTCACAAATGAATGTGAATCAAAAGTTCAGAGGGTTATCTATTTGCAAAATGTTGCAAATCAGTTACCGGATGTATTTACTGACACTAAAAATGTGGTAAAATCATATATTACTACTGTTAATGCTTAAGCAAAAATTGAAGTCCCTAAAGGATAGGTTGTTAAAACAGCAAAATATGAGTCTAAGACACGCCTGAAGCGTTAAAGACCTATTGATGCAAAAGAGAAAAGAAATCAGTGCTCTTGAAAAGACCGTACTTTCTGTATAAAATACAAACCTCCTGAAGAGTATAATCCTCCTGAAGAGGAAATCTCTTTAAGAGAAAACTCCTGAAGAGGTATTTCATGAAATGTTTTCCCCTGGAAATGAACATGTACCTGAAATAATGATATCTTAATACATTTAATGAGTACTGGAGAAATTCTGGATATAAATAAACTGTTGTCGATAACTTATTTTCATATATGATGGCCCTTTACATTACCAGAAATAATGAAGAAAGTGAGCCAAAAATAGTCAAACAATGTCGACGTAGAAATGATTGGTCAAAACAGAAAACAGCTATTGAAGCTGAATTAAACTCACTAGTAAAACGAAATGTATTTGTATCTATTGTCCAAACACCAAAGTGTATAATACCTATTGGATATAAGTGAGTATTTATACGAAAGCGTAATGAGAAAAATGAAATTATACGGTACAAAACACAATTTATCGCACAAGATTTCCTGCAGAAATCCAAGATTAGTTATGAGGAAACATATTTCCTTGTTATGAATATAATCACATTCAAATTTTTAATTGGCTTGGTTATTACAAAAGGATTAGATATGTAGTTAATAGATGTAGTTACTACATATTTATAAGGATCATTAGATCATGACATATATAAAGATATATAATGTTTGAAACATCTAATTCAAGTACATTTAGGAGTATGTACTTTATAAAATTTCAAAAATCTTTATATGGGTTAAAACAATCCGAACGCATATAGTATAATTGAATCAGCGAGTATTTATTAAAAGAAGGATTTGAGAATAATCCTATATGCCTATGTGTTTTTATCAGAACTCGGATTTGCCATTATTACAATTTACGTTGATGATTTACCTTATTAGAACTCTTGAAGAAATCACAATAACTGCTATAAATTCAAAGAATGCATTTGAAAAATAAAGATCTTATTATTCAAATACTAGATGAATTATAAAAATTTGAAACTCCTAGCCTCATCTCTCAAATTTATTTTCTATTCATAAAACAACATGTCATCCTTATCTAAAGGATTAGGCAGTCGAAATAAAGAGTCAAGCAAGAATTTCAAATCTTTATTTTGTTACTTTAACTCTACAACTTTATTGTTAGAGTCGTGAACGAGTTGTTGAAATATGAAAATCTTCTCGTTACTCTCTTCAATCTCACGATTTTTGGATTGTAACCGATTGGAAAACCCAACAATAGAGGATGAGTATCAAGTGCCGAGAGTCACCGACTTATAAACGGCTTCACAATCTGACTTATTAGCCAGATCATTCGCTTGCTGCAACATAGCACCTACGGAAGATACAGAAACAACTTATAACTGAGGTGAGAGATGCCTCATATTGATCGTGAGGAATATTAAAAGGAACCTGATGAGCTATTGAAAATTTGTAGAATAAGAATATAAAATGCAGATGAATTATAGATATGAGAAGAAGATTTGATGCGAACTAAATAAAACTAAAAATTATTCTTATAAAGATGAAAATAAGAACAAAACAAATCATTATCTCTTCACAGGGGCGGAACTACGTCCAAAATTTTTTGAAAGATTTAGTAACTATATAAAATGCTATCATTTTTCTGATATCTATAAAAAAAATTTCCTTATTTAGCCCCCCCTCCCCAATTCTGAAATTACCTTCCTCCAAGTACTAATTGTTCTAAAATTTCTTATTTTCTGATTCCTACAAAGTTTAGACTATAAAAAATATCTCAAATACGAGTACGATCTTGTAGCAGTGCAGCTCTCCTTGTACTCCAACTGCTATGAACCAGTTCTTTGAAAGTTATCTATAAATCTTTCATTCGGACCTTTGGAAATATTGACTATCGAAGGCCATTGTGCGCTGACTTATGCTATCACACATTTTTCTTCTTCATTTGACAGAAACAAAAAACTTCATACACTTCCCAAAGAAACATTTAATTTGAATGTTGCTGAGCGAAAATTTCTTCTTCATTTGAGCTATTTCTTCTTGCAAATCACTTCATTAGCCCGGGCTATTTGAGCAAATTTCATTTCACGGTCAAGAAAGTCATCCAAAGGCTTGGGCGATTTCGTAATTTCACTTATTGGCCTGGGCCCGTTGGTGAACCGTGAACGCCGTTAGAAATCGCAAGGCTTGATTCCTTAAAGTCGTCGGTGAACCATGAACGCCTAAACGGAACCTGCTTTACTCTCAACGTTGAAAGGCTTGGGAGTTGAGAGTTGGGCGTTATCGCAAGCGTTGATGATTTAATCTCTCAATCCTCTCACTCTCAGGTTTTATTGTTCTATAAATTTAATTTATATTTAAACTTTTAACGCTTGCCAATAAGCTTATCTTAATTTAGTTCTCTTTGATTTTCAAGTTCTTTGTTAATTAATTTATAGTAGCTTATTCTAGAATCTACTATTAATTATCATTTTTTTTTCACTTTTAGGCTTATATTTAAGGCTTATCTTATTATTATTATTATTTATAATAGCTTATCTTAATCTAGTTTTATTATTATTATTTTTGGGCTTTAGCATTATTAATTTATTATTAAATTGTTACTTTGATTAAGTTTAGGCTTTTAGACAATTTAGACAATAACTCTCTAATTTTAATATTATTAATCTACTCTCATTTACTTAGACAACTTAAATTGTTACTCTCATATAATAAATTAAAAGAAATAATAATCTTAAATTATAAAATTAATTGAGAATATTCGTTAATTGACAAATTATGCAAAAAAATCTATTAATTTCTTGGAATTATTAATCTACTCTCCTTTACTTAGACAATTTAGATTATTTGTTAGTTTATATGATAAAAAAAATTGTCAAGAATTTTACTTCAGAGATGATAATAAATGAATTTTATTCTATGAAAAATTGTCTTCGAGTTTAATTTAAAAAAAAAACTCTAAGTTGATCCCCCCAAACACCAATTCCTGGTTTCACCCCTGTCTCTTCATATCTCACTTAGTTAAAATTACAAAAATTACAAGATATGCTGGATGCATAATTTCAAAAGCTAGTGAGATTAATTGCAGCTATCCCTATTTTCTTGTAAATATTGAACATATTCCATTAGCTGTTGTTGTTGACTTTGTATTTGAGTTTTCTCTCGTTCCAGTTCCTATATTTGTGTTTTTAGGTCACGAGAATACTAGTCTACACATTTTTTCAGCTTCTTGTTTTCTTGCTTAAATTTTTATGTTTTCTATCTTTAGTTGCAAGCGTTTGATGCAACTCAGATATTTAATTTTTAAAATGATCAACCTCACTCGTTCTCGCTAGTAGCCTCTGAGATATGATTGTAAGAAAGGCAACATATTGAGCACTGAAGGTTCTTGATGCTGCAATTTTATGATTAGTTTTACTATAAAAATATATCTCTGCTCCTATAATAGTGTTTATAGCCTCAAGAGAAAAGATAAGTGATTGAAGTATAAAAAGTTCATGGTTCAAATTTTTAATATTAATAAAAGAATTTTTATCAGACATAATATCGTTCTGGATGAACAACAACTAAATTTATAAAGAATGCGATATTTTTTTGCTGGAGTAAACCAATGATAAAAATAGTTATATTTAAATAACAACCTGAAACTTTCAAATCTCTTCAAAATCTCATTTTTGTCAAGAATGTCAAGCGGATTTGTTTTTCTGTCGAAGTAATAAAATTAGACCTCAAGTTTTTACAACTTTTATCATACATAGATGGTTTCTAATGCATTTTTCCGTCGTAAATAAACAAATTCTCCCTAATAACGCCAAATGATGGAAAGAAAATTTTAAATGAAAATTATGTTTGAATCTTAAACTTGTTATATATGCTGAAATCATGTTTGCTTATTACTTAAAATATTAACAGAAATTATCAAATAGATATTAAGTCCTATTGCAGGTCTCAGATTTCTACTAAGTCTGTTAACCAGACATTAGCTTCCACATTTTCAAATCACTCATAGATTATTACAATTCATAAAACAAGTCAAGAATGTATTTGACTGAGATTAATGATTCTGCATATTCAAGAAAAGCGTGGTCTTCCTATCATTCCAAAAGTTTTATATGAAGATAATATTACTTATATCACTCAAATCAGATGAGGATATATCAAAGATACGATCAAATGATAATTTTGCAAATTTATTCACAAAAGTATTACCAACTATGACATTCAAGAAAATTGTGCAGAATATTGGAATATAAAGACTCAAAGATCTATCATCATGCACTTTTCAAGAGGAGTAAATATCCTGAAAACTTGTGCTGATTGTATTCTTTTTCCTTCGCTGAGATTTTATCCCACTAGGTTTTTCTTTGCAAGATTTTAATAGGACAATCTTAAAGCACTTTGAGGTACATAAGAATACTGTACTTTTTTTCCTTCGCCATTGATTTTTCTTCCTACTGGATTTTTCCTTGGCAAGATTTTAACGAAACAGATTTATTATGGGTGGTCATCCACTTAATAGGGGCAATGAATGATCCCCCATGCTCGTTCTCCAATTTCAAAAAAGGTGGGGCATTTGTTTTTAATAATTCGTAGGTGTACAGTGATTTTGCACAGCAATCAAGACCTATAAATACAAGTATCGACCGATCGATTTATACACACGCAAAAAACGAAGAACGAAAGAAAAGAAAGAAAGAAATATATGAGAGAAAGGAAGATAAAAAAATTTAGTTCTTGTGTGATAAAAAGTTCTAAATATTTTCTCTTATATTTTCTTGCAATAATAATTTCTTTTGATTTTATAACAAAAACCAAATACTTCCAAACTGGAGGAAAACGTGAGTTTTTCTTAAATCTCTCTCTTGTTATTTTTTTTTCTTTTCTTTTCCTCACATTTTAAAGAAAACTTGAGTTTTTCAGTATTATTTTTCACTCCCATAAAATGTATGTCCTGCATATTACAAGGTCATTAATGAGTATTTGGTTAATAAATATTCTTTGTCTCAATCGATTATGTAAAACTAATTAAAAAAATAAAACTAATTGCCATGACATATTAATTCAACCCTTTAAATATCAAGAGTTTTTCTACTCATCTACCCTAAACCAGTGGTTGAGTTTGAAAAAAAAAAAAAAATCAAAAGTACCACATATTTACTGAGGGGAAAAAAAAAACAGATCGATGTTTGGTGTGGGGTTGCTTAATAGAGTTTTTCAAACATCAAATCCTAAAACGAACATACGAACCTCGAAAATATATATATTGGATGATGCTTGGTTGTTGGTGAAGTATTGTAATAAAAAATTTTACTCATTATCCCTAAATCAAACCCCACACATGTTTTTTGTTAGGTTTATCTTTATTTATTTTTATCAAATGTATGATATATGGATGATGATTAAAATAATTATTTTAAATTAGCAATAATAAAATAAAAATAAAAATTAAGCGTGATGTGTGGTATCGGGATGTTGAGTGGAAGGCCCCATTAATGTAATAATATTAGTGCTGATCATATATATGTATTGAGGTTGATCTTGTTCGCGTTTCGAGAGTCGGCATCAAGATTGGGTTTCGTAATTAGCGATCTGACCAATCCTGGTCCGAGTTTTTATATTTTCATTCCTTAGGGAATTTGTGCTAAGAATTTCTAGGAATGAATCAAGCGCGCAATGCAATATATAAGACTTGGATTTAGGGTTTGAGCTTGCTCATCACTGTATCATTTCTCGTTTAGCCAAGGGTACCAGCTCTCTATTTCTGCCTTCGCCTATATCGTTAATGAACTCAAAAGGATATTTGAGTGGTACACCATATAATTATTATTTTCATACAATCAGTTATAAAAAATACATATTATTTATGCCAACACATATTACATATTTTGTCAATTGTCCCAAACATCAAATCTTAATTCTGTCCTTGGTCATTTCTAATGGTCAATACCATCGTAAAAAAAAGATGGACCAACTAGACAGGTTGTGTATACAATTCTATTAAGATCATTTGCTTTGTTTTCTTGTATCTTGTAAACTCTTCTTGCTAATTTCTCTCTTGAATTTTTTTCTCCCCCATTTTGGATCATTGGCATTGCGCGTGCGCACACAAAAATATATTATCGTTTGCTTTTGTTGATACTATTATTTAGAAGCATTTTTATATCACGATTCGCAATGTGCTCTTTGAACAAAACAAGCTCAAGAATTAGATTTTGAACATTAATTTTTTGCTTTCTTATACACATATTATTGTACTTGGAATGCACTAACTTTTGCAGTTTTTCATGAAATGCTTGGTACCTATATATATAAAAACAATCCCTCCAAAGTCTGCCTTGTTGATTAAAACTATACTTAATTCATAAAACAAACTCATGCGTGACAAGTGCAGCAATCTGCTTTCAATACTTAGCTAGCATTATGAGCACTTTCAACGGAGTAGTTAAAATGAAGTCTTCTGTAAAATAAATTAAGAAAGTCTCAAAATCATACTCCAATAGAACATGTAAATAGAGTAGATAAAATGAAATTTGCTACAATGATTATTCTTCAACCCGCTACATTTAGTGGGTTATTGTTCACGAAGGTAAACATATTTTAATAATTTTATTTCGTCACACCGCTTTGTCATCTTCATTTCGAAAGCATCTTCATTACTTCACAATCGCAATCCTGAAATCATCTCGAGATCATCTTCATCCCGTCCTTGTATTTTTCGAAATCACAATCGTCTAGGTATGGGAACTTGTCTTGTCGCTAGGGTTTGGGAACCTGGAAAAAAGAAGAAGAAAGGTAATAGGATTTGGGCTGGGAACCTACGAAGAGGAAAAAGAAATACACTAGGGTTTGGGCTAGAAACCTACAAAGAGGAAGAAGAATGACGAGGTGCTCAAAAATTAAAATTTTGAATGAATATTTAAATAAATAAAATATGAATATTTAAAGAATATAAAGAAAAAAAATAGATTAGCTGATGGATGAGATAATGTAAAAGTAAATAGGTAAAATAGAAAAATAGAATTTTTGGTAATGTATTTTAAAAAATAAAATAAAAGATCCATTGGAAGTGCTCTAAAGCAAGAAATGGCATCGAATAACCAATGCTATGAAACATAACATCAATTATGTCAAAAAGATGCCTTTTACTTGTAACAACCCTGCAAACATAAATATTTGCTACTATAATACTTGTCAAATAATATGCTTGCTCATACTTATCAACTTAATTAGAAAGGTTAGAACCCGGCCAATACCATGTTCAAGGGCGGATCCACATTGGTGGGTGGGGGGGCTACCCCCCCCCCCCCCCCAAAATTTTTTTACTAAAATTATTCCACTAAATCTTTTTTTATATAGGAAAACCAACATATTTATTCATATAAAGCATTACAAAAGAAAGTCTAACTAGAGGAAAATGGTAATTACATCTGGGTACAAACCCCACCATAAGCTAATTTTCGAAACACTCAAGCCAAATTTGGCAAGAGTATGAGCTACATTGTTGCAGCTCATGTTTACATGATTGAAGAGGCACGATTGAAACTGATTTGATAGTTGCTTGACTTCACTCACAATGTTGCCCACCGTAGTCATAGACTGACCTTCTCGATTAATCTCCTCAATATCCAAAAGAGAATCCAATTCCACAAATAAATGATGAAGTCCAAGACGTAGACACAATTGAAGGCCTCTGAGTATTGCAAGGCTCTCAAGTTTGAACACATTTGAATATGCCCTTTCTTTGATAGCTGCTGTCATAATCACCTCCCCCTTTGAGTCTCTCAATATCACTCCAATGCCTGAAATAGACCCATCTTGAGAAAAATCACCATCTATATTCAACTTGAATGTACCCGATGGTGGACATTCTCATCTACAGTGGCGCCTGATTACAGATAAAGGCTTATTCCTCAGTTCCCGAAACCCTTTCTGCATTGCCAAGGCATTGGCCAACACAGTTTCAGTAGCTATCTCTTTATCCTCAAAGGTCTTCATATTCCTTCTGTACCAGCAGCTCCAGCAAATTAAAAAGAATAACTCCAACAATTCTGCACAATTGTAATGGAGCAGGTTCAAAACAACATCAATAAATAAACTTTGTTTAGTAAACTGTAACTGCTTTGGAAAATGTTGTATCCAGATATCTTGAACCGAGGGGCAACTAATTAAAGCATGCACCGTATCTTCTTTATTAGCATTATAGAAAACACAGTTTCCTGCTATATCAACATGTTTTTTTTTTTTTTTTGCAGATTGAATTTTGTAGGGAGAACTTTTTTTGGCTGCCTTCCATGCAAACACTTTTGTCTTAAGAGGTATCTCCATTGCCCATATCGACTTCCATAGTTTCCTGATGAGACTAGAGTTTGATGTTTCTCCATTTTGTGATACCAAAATGTGCTGACCTGAATAACTTGTAACCACTTTTAACTGTATATTTCCCATGAGCTTCAAGAGTCCAACAAATTCTATCCGAAAGTGCTTGACTCAATACAATTTTTGCAATCTGTGATGCCACAACAGGAGGGAACATGCTTCAGATTTTATTGACATCCCATGCAAGCTAGCCTGGTATAAATGGCGAATCAACAGTAGCTTCCCTTGCTTCCCCTGCATCTGTAACAATAACTGAGTCCAAATTTGCAATACTTTGAATTCCTGGAACCCAGGCATCAGTCCAAATTTTAACAGTGTTTCCTAAACCGATTCTCCATCTGCAGCCAATTTTCATTTAAGCTATTGTGCCCCAAACTCTCTCCTAAATCAGCATTTTAAAAAATGTTTTTTTAGGAAGTATTTTGCCTTAAACACGTTGTGCAGCAATGAGTTTGTGTTTGAAAATATTCTCCACCCTTTTGTGCATCATTAAAATTCCTTAAATCCTTAAAACCCATCCCACCTTCTTGTTTTGTTACACACATCTTTGACCAGCATAGCCAATGGATTCGCTTTTCTTCATGTTTTTGCCCCCAGTAGAATTTTGCCATCATTTGTTCAAGACCATGACACAATGAGAATGGCAACTTGAAGCAGCTCATAGATTAGATAGGAATAGCTTGTGTGACAGCTTTGATTAAAATTTCCTTTCCGCTTGCTGAGAGAACGTTTTGTTTCCATTCTTGTAACTTCTTCCATACACGATGTTTAATCTCAGAGAAAGCTCTAGTCTTTGATCTCCCCGCAAATGATGGGAGTCCTAAATACTTTTCACACTCTTGAATTTGATAGACGCCCCAATATTCCTGAATGCTTCCTTGGTTATCACATTTGAGCTAAACACAAGGCCTATCTTGCTTCTGTTTATCATTTGGCTTGAGGATGCTTCATAACAGTTGAGGATGGATTAAATTTTCTAATTTTTACTCATATTTGCCTTGCAAAATAAGAGGATATCATCTGCGAACATAAGATGAGAAATCTCTAGAGCTCCTCTTCACACTTTCACAGCTGATATGTCCCCTCTTCTTTCAGCTTGCTTGATCATTGAAATTAAACCTTCAGAACATAGCAGGAATAGATAAGGGGATAGGGAGTCCCCCTGTCTTAAGCCTCGAGAAGGAACAATAGGTCCAATTGGTTTACCATTGACGAAGACTGAAAAAAAAAAAGTCTTGGCACACATCATTATAAGATTAATCCATCTAGCATTGAATCTCATTGCCTCCATCACCGCTTATAAATATGGCCACTCAATATGGTCATAAGCTTTACTTATGTCTAGTTTAATAGACATTACACCCTCCTTGCCTTGTCTCTTACTTCTCATGAAATGCATCACTTCATAAGCTACTAGAATATTGTCAGTAATAATCATTCCCAGTACAAAAGTGTTCCTTTAAATCTCAATAGACAGCCATTTATATTATAACTTTTAACTTCACTTAAACCCAAATTTTAACTAACATAATCTCGCAATTATTCTAAGAGCCTAACTCTAGTAAAAAAATTGATCATAAATTTATATGATTGTAAAATTAATTGATTATACTTACTTATTTAGTTTCACTCTAATTTGTATGATTGTAAAATATAGTTTGTTAAAAATTTAATAGCGTTACATCATTACTTATTAGAAAGTTCTCAAATTTATTCTTGATTTATAAATTTTTCTTAAATCATAGAAAAGTATGAGCAAGTACTCAAGAACAAATGATTGTTTTAAAAAAAAAAAGACGTAGACAATTCAAAGAGTAATATATGTTTAGAAAGCTCGGTAACAACAAAACATGATACTTCTATCACTGATAAACATCCTTCTAAAATGTACACGCATTGCACATCTTATCGATCGTCTCCCCAAACACAAAATCCTAGTTTCGCCTCTGACCATATTGGACATTACCCAAATGGGTTCCCCAAAAATAGTCACAGATTATAAAATGTAAAGCATTTTCTTGAAATGGGATGAGATTTTTAATCCAGGAAGAAAGGATTAATTCTCACGGTTTCCTTGGCAACACAATGAATAAGGGTTCATACAAATTTAGACTAATGATGCCTTTAATTCAATTCATTAATTACTTGAAATGATATGCGTATCAAGAGAGCTGGTGGATCTAGCAGTGTTAGGGTTTTAAGATTATGCCATAAAGATATATGTGCTCAAATTAGAAACAAAACATATAATACACATGGATTATGCATGTTGGTTGTTCGGATGAAACATGCACCTTTTATATGTGTATATATATATATTATGCACATTAAGTCTTTCACATGAAACATGCACCTTCTTTAGTAGGCTTAGTCGTATGAAGCGGCATTGCATACGGATTATAGGGGGTTGAAAATGTTGAATTATATAAAGTAGGTTTGACAGTGATGATACTTCCCAGAGGGGTAAATTTGTTAGCTATCTCTAAAGAAGAAAGTGGCACGAGCAGAGGTAAATTAGGAAAATGAGGAGGGGTAACAGGCTTCTTGTCTTTTTTCTTACTTATGTTTTCTGCAAAAATTCACGAATAAGAAAATCAGGAATGAAATTATCTGTTCCTTTAATGTATTCTGTTGAATCCAAGGTTTCAAGTTTCGTATCTACGTGTAGATTTTGATGATAACAAATAAATTTAAGTCTCAAGCTCAAATTATCTACGCAATGGAGCGAAGCGCACATCAAAAATAAAAGAACAAGTATACAAATGAAGCTCATAGATTATTTTTGTACATCTCTTGATAAAATTCGAAATTGGATTAAGACTCAAAAAGTAATCTTTTCTCATAAAGTATTAAATTACATTTTTTTATGCATGACATAAGCATGATATATGCATGACACATTAAAAGTTTTAATTTGAAAATTTATATTTTGTATGTGCATGACATATGCAATGATCTCATCACAAATTTTTTTTTCAAAAATTATATTTTACATATGCATGACATATGCAATGACTTCATTCAAAAATTTGAATTTTGAAAATTGAATGACATATGCAATGACTTCATCAAAATTTGAATTTTGAATTTGAAAGGTGATTTAGTGGGACTCATTTGCCTATAAATAGCTCACTTGTGTTTTACAAAAATCACAACAATAATAGCTTACACATCTATTGCTAAATTTTGCATCATTCTTTCAAAACTCTCATTCTCTCTTTTCTAAAGTTTTGAGTCTTAATTCTTGTTCTTTTTTAGAGAAATATAGGTTGCGTTATATTGTTTCTATATCACTCATTGATGAGTATACTTTGATAGTCTACCAACTATCAACTATTGTATCAGTAAGAGGGTGTGTATAACCCTTGTGTGTGTAGAAGGTGTTCTATACAGGGAATAGTTGAATCACCAAGTGTGAGGTGATTGGAAGTGTAAAGGGTGTTCTACATAAATTCTTTGGAGCGGTGCTGCTCAAATGTGTAATAGGTTTCTATCTCTACCTAAAAGAGATTGAATAGTGAATTTGGGATCCTCAAGTGGTAGCTTGAGATGAGGACGTAGGTAGTGAGGCTGAACCTCGTAAAAATATTGAATTTACTTCTTCTTACCCTATTTTTTACATTTCTTGCTGTTTTATATTCTGTTTATATTTTATATTATGTATTTGATTTATAAGTGTTAATTTTTATAATATAACCCAATTCAACCCCCTCTCTTGTATTAGTCATCTAGACAACATATTCAATATCAAGGTCAAATACATTTAAAATAGCTTGCCATCGTGCAAAAATATGTTTTGATACAATGTTTTAAATATCTTTTTCTAATATATATTTAGCACTTTTGCAATCAATATGCAAAAGAAATTTCTTGTTCAGTAAATCACTTTAGAATTTTGAAATACATAGTATTATGGATAATATCTCATTTCTAGCAGTACTATAATTAAGTTGTGCAGGATTTAACTCTTATTTCACAAATTACTAATCCGAAGCTCAAGGAAGAATATCTTCAAAAGCTCAAGAAGACGATGGTTCGCCAAGAGCTTGAAACTTCTAATCAAAAGATTAGTTTTCAAGAAACTTTGTGACGTTTTGAAAAGAAAAAACTCAAAGATATTTCAACAAACGATTTACAATGTGAAGTTATTTTTATTAAAAAAGAGATCACTGAACTCAAAACTGAGATCAACAATCTCAAGTCTGAAAATGATTCATTCAAACAAAAATTATTATGTTTAAAAATTGACAAACAATTTGATTAGAAAAATCCTTCTAATAATGAGCAAACAAATAAATCTGAGTCCAATCATAAAAATAACAACAAAGTCTCTAATACTAGGGCGGATATGAATTGCATCTAGAAAGGATTAGTTCCTAACAAATACTATGAGAAGTCTTCTGAAAGACTTTTCTCAGCAAATGGATCACAAATGAAAATCCGTTATGAGTTTAATACTGCTCATGTTTGTCAAGATAATATTTGCTTTAAAATTTCCTTAGTTCTTGTCAAAAATATGACTAACAAAGTCATATTAGACATTCTTTTTATTTTTTTTCTTTATATATATATATATATATAAATATATTATGGAGCTTCCACATTATTAAATATATTCTTCAACTTTTCAGCATTCATACATAGTACATACATATTAACCAACAATTTGTTAAAGAAAATGGGGTCAGATGGGTAGGGTTTGCCGAGGCTGAATAGAGCGCCCTATCTAGGAAACTCCCCATAGAGGTAGATGGGGAGATTTAACTCATTCTCTTTCCTTTTGTTTCTCCGACACTAACGTTTCTCCAAGGACCACATATCATTGTGCCATAATTTCCTCAATTTGTTATGGCTTTTGCTTTCCATGGTTATGCTTTTAATCCCTCTCGATCATGGAATGTTCGAGAGCTTTTGGTCATGAAAGAGATAATTGTAGTACATATAGATTATTTCATGACATAAATATTTAATTATGAGTCTATGTCTTTCATACTTTAGGAATAATAAATTTAAATCTAAATTTTACCTATAAAAGTTTTACAAGTTTAAGACATCTTTCTTTATTCTTCCAAATCACATTGTATTAGTTTTTTAATTAATTGAAGTCATGTGTTAACATTGTTATTGGATGAAAAACATCGGTTTTTGTTTGCTCAATCTTTTTTCAGTTTATTTTCATAGCACCAAGATGTGCCGATCTGTTACCCACAGGCCTCCTACGATTGCCATGTGCCCCACAACCAGATTCTCCAGCTGCCTATTTGTCAGTCTGTAGAAAAACATCAACCAAAAGAACGGCACGTACGTCTTATGCACGACTCACATGCACTACACATGAGCCTCACTAGCCGCAACGCCATTGGGAGTCTGTCACCGCCACGTTCGACACTATCAGAGTCAACAACTTTGAATCCCTTAGGCGAGTGTAGTCAACAACTCTTGAATCCCTTAAAACCGACTCTCTTTAGAATTATTCTTTTTTAAGAGTAACACGTGAACTATACTCGCGTCCACAGCTAGTGACAATTGTTTGCCAACAAATCGACCCATCTTCTACTTGCTGCTTCGTTATATTCTCGCTTTTTTCTATCCAATGATTAATATAAAGTGATCGGGAAACTCTTGTTTAGCTAGTCATGCTAGTAAAATGCAGTACACAATAATCCATTGCGACTTTTAATTATTGTTTTATAATTTGTTTATTAGAATATACAAAGATCACTTCAAACGACTTCTCATTAGTGAGAAATAGGTGAGAGTTAAATATTTTGCTTTAGATCCCCATGTTCTATTTTCCTTTTGTTACAATTATTTGTTTTAGAATAGTTGTTAGAGACTCACATCCTATTAAATTTAATATCTTATAATTTCTTAATTTTGTATGTACATTTGGAGGACGACTTTACAAACTTGTATAGTATTTACGTAAAGAGGAATCCTGGGGGCAGCCCAACTGCCCCCTTAACAAAAGCAGTCCCGCCGTCTCCAGTGGCAGTGGGCGACACCGGTATGGGTCCGAAACGAGTTTAAGGCTGCCAGGGGCACACCAGAACTCGCCGGAACTCGCCGTCGTAGGGGTGAGGTCGCCTGAGTCCGTCGGTCCCGATGGCGGGGGCGGTGTCGCCCACCCCCACCGGCGGAGACTCCGTTCGCTCCATGGCCGAATTCCCTTAAATTCATCTTCATTTTATTTTTTTATTGTGTTTTTTATTATGTTTTTATTTTTTTATTGTGTTTTTTATTATGTTTTGTTCATTTTATTTTTTTAGTATATTTTTTATCTTCTCTTTTTATTTAATCATATTTTTTATTTTATTTTAATATATTTTTCATCATCAAATAGCCCAATTAATATTGAACTACTTTAGACACTAGAGACTGTCGAACCGATCCCAACGTCTCCAGAAGGGAAACCAACTCTTTCCCGAGTGTTCTATGCTTCTATTTTCTCCCTTCTCGAACCATTTTGAATTTTCATGTCATTGGAGACTAGACGAAGATAATGCCTTATCAGAACACGTGGCATCAAAAGAGTGATGTTTCTTAGATGGGTCCTATTCCGATACGGATCATTAATAATAATGTAGGATGGAGCCCACACAAACCCAAGTGATGAACAAAGCACAACGAGTCACTGGTACCCAACCAATGGTCGGTGGCCAGGACGAAGCCTTATTCAGATTCTTTCACAATAGTTTTTTATAATTTCACGTAAGATTTATTCTATAATAAATAAAATTTATAATCTAATATATTTTACTAATTCACATTAATATATATATATATATATAATACTTGTATAATTCTCTTTTCTGCACATTAAGTATACTAAAAAATTGCAATATTTTCGAAAGAAAAATTATATTGTTGGAAAGAATAGACTAATTAATACACCCATCTGAAAGAATAAGACTATATTGTTGCAATATGAAAAGAAAGACTAGGACTTGTTTGAACATTTAGAATATTCTATAATATTTATAAATAATAACGTAGTAGTTTGTGAATAATAATAAAATTATTTGAGTTAGAAATTTTGTACTCTAATAAGAGAGAAATATTGAATAAAACTATTATAAAATGTAAATATTATTATAACATATTTTTTAATATTATTTTTTGTTGGAATTTGAAAAGTTGTATAATGTTATATATTTTGTTTGAAAGCATATGATAAAAAGTTGTAATGTTTAATTAGATAATAATAAGATTAAAAATTAAAAAATAAAAAAATAAAAAAAATATTTTATATCTAAATAATATTTGAAATTGAAATATTTAAACATATTTAAAAACATTTCAAAATATACATTAATAATGTTGGGATTGTCACACATCAATTATAGATTGGGCTGGTGGTTAGTTTATAAGCGTGAGGAAAACCCTTGCCTCTTGAGTAATTAGTTTTGAGGTTGAGAAATGTTTAAAATTATTCAATACTGTTATCAAATCCTAAGTTTACCAACAATTTGTGTTACCAAAAAAAATGAATTATCACTCTTTCAATTCAGAATCCGATTATGTGTGATGAAAAAATTGTTTCAATTATCTCATATGAATTGTGAAAGGAGTTAATTGTCAGGTTATGACTGTGAGAAAAAACTTTACTTTTTGAGCTAGGTTTTAAAATTAAGAGACGAAGACCACTCAACAGACATGGGCATGCAGCAGTACTGCTCGTACAAACGTTTGTCAATATGATCTGATGAAAGCATAAATTTCGTGTCCTATTCCTTTAACGTAAGCGGTAATTTTGGGTATGGCATTGCATGCAAATCATATATAAGATGGATGGATATAGATGGCAGAAAATGAAGGGTATCTGATGAGGTGCTGAGTCAGTCAGAGGACCTACTACTAGCCTAGCATTAAATTATTCCACGTCAGCTTTGCAGAATCCCCATGTTACTTCTTTTTCTTTCTTGTTTTTTCCCCCACCGGTCTTTCTTTTTTTCTGAGCTAATAACCCTCACGTTTTGTTTTCTTACTTAAATGTTCTTCCTCTCCTCCCTGCAAACACTTCCCCATATAATATTATATGCAGAGGCTGAGCTCTTGAGTCGACGCCATTGATTGCATATATATATATATATATAATTTCTGCTGCCTTGTACTTTGATAATAAGCATCGAAGTTACAGAAATAATGGGCGAAGTAAGTTATTAGTTTTTCTTTCTTTCATATTGGATCCGAGTAATGCTGCAAAAAATGAGTGGTGTTAATAAGTAATATGTTATTATGATCATGCTGTTTGTTTTAATAAGTAATGATGAACAGTAGTTGTGGGTGGTAATTAATAGGAAAACAATGAAGAGGAGAAGAAAGAAGAGAAGCAGGCTGGGAAAGAGAAAATGGAAGAGGATCAGCCACAGGAGCTTGTGCTCAAGGTTGATATGCATTGTGCGGCCTGTGCCAGGAAAGTGGCAAGAGCCTTGAAAGGATTTCCAGGTCATAATTTTCTTTTATAAGTCGTTCAATATCTTAGCCTTTTTTAATTCTCCTAGTACTCTCCAAAGGTGTAGAAATGCATGCATGAAGATTGGAAAAACGAGAGCAGTAGTACTGAAAATGGTCACATTTTTAATCTTTTTTTTTTCAAAAAAATGTTGAAGATTCACATATATATATATGTGTGTGTGTGTGTGTGTGTGTGTGCGTGTGTGTGTGTGTGTGTGTGTGTGACTGAAAAATTGAAATGTCAAGCCAGCTAATGGATCTTCGAGGCTGATGAGATGACAAGATCGAAAAATTATGAGTCTCTATTTCAATAATTAAAGTATTACATGTTTTATGTAAAATAGATGCTATCTATTTATGTAATATAGATGTGATGAATATTCATGATTAATGTAATGAATTAAATCTACTAATTTAGGGCATGTCTAGATGCTACGAGAATTCTTAAGACTTTTTGTTATTTTATGTTCAAATATCACTCAAACGTTAAAACACTTCTCTATTTTAAAATTTAAATTTTTAATTCAGTCATTAACTAATTATTATTCAAACACAAAAATCAATATAACTTTTACAAACTTCAAAGCAAAATTTATAATAATTTCTTTTATTTTATGATATTTTAATTCAATTTTTTCTCTCATTTCTCTCAAAACTCTATGCCTAGTTGGATGTTGAATAGAGTTCAAATGAGTTAAATTTTTTATAAATAATAATGAGTTAAGATAACTAAGTAAGTTTTGTAGTAACCACCTAACACTGCTTAAAAGGAGTTTAAATGTATTTGGACGCAATAATGAGTTTAGATGTATTTATTCAAGTTAAAAAATATTGTGAGTCTCACATGTAAAGTAGTATTGAATTGAAAAATGTTATAAGTTCTACGTATAAAAATGTTTTGAGTTGAAACAAGTTTATAATTTGATAATTGGATATTTAGATGATACAGTAGACTTAACTTAAAATTAGTCTGAGTTGAATTGTTCTCAATTCAATCTAAATTCCAAACTGAGCCTAAAATATTTTTTACTCAAATTATTTCACTACTATATACAAAATTCTAAAATACCGATATATTGATAGTTTGTTTTGGTCCATGGATGGCTTCCATGCATATTATAAGTCTACGTGAGATTAATTAGGATATTCCAACGTGATAATTAATTTCGATGACAATCCAATATTAATTATATATATATATATATATAGTTTTCCTAAGATCGGGACTTCCAAAGAATTTTGATCCCATCCACAGGAAAAAAAAAGAGAAGATTTTCATATATTCATACTTCACATGGAAAAGATAGAGCTCATGAAATGATAAGAATTTTGAAATTAGTAGAGTTATGTTTGCAGGAGTTGAGGAGGTAACCACAGATAGCAAGGCCAACAAAGTGGTGGTGAAAGGAAAAGCAGCAGAACCCGTAAAGGTTTGTGAAAGACTACGAAAGAAAAGTGGCAAAAAGGTTGAGATAATTTCGCCTTTGCCAAAACCTTTGCCAAAACCCTCAGAAGAGACAAAAGAAGAGAAAAAGGAAGAGATCAAGGAAGAGATCAAGAAAGAAGAACAGGTAAACTAATCTTGCGTACCTAGCTAGCTAATTAAGTCATGACTACAGTGCTAAAAGGCTGGTTAGAAAAAAATCATTATAAGAAAAATAGGTAATAGTGATCCAACATTAACGATGAAAGAGACTATTAGTGACTAAAATAGATTACAATGACTAATAAAAATGCAATAAATAAACAGATTTCTTAGAATAAATAAAAAGTAAAAGAGAAAATAGAGTCAAAAGGAAAAGACGTTTTAAACCAGTATGAGTGAAAAAAAATAAGAAACTGTTTATATAACATAATCTGATTAGAAAATATTTTAATTATAAAAAAATTATATAAAGATAAATTTATAATTTGATATAATGTGTTAAATTATAAAATTATTTTTATTATAAAATAAATTTAATAGATATTATAAAGCCACATTAATTTATAAATTTTTTTAATGAAATTTATTTATATTTATAACAATTTTCAATTTGATTTGAAATATTAATTTTAAAATTTAAATCTTATAAATCAAATCTAAATAGAATGTTTTACACACCAATTTAAGAATAGAATAATTCAAAAAGTATACACAAAAATTTATTTATTATTTTCATATAGATAAAGTTTGGGGGGAATGTAGGGTTTTACTTAAAAGTTTGGTGGGTATGTAGGGTTTTACTCTGCCTACTTTTTTCTCTCACTCCCTCTGCCCTTCTTCACCCTTATCTCATGGAAGTACGTCTCCTCTCTCCCCACCTGTACTTTACGATCTTATCTCTATCTGCTCTTTAGAACTTGCCCGTCTAACGGTCTCAAAGAAAGAAGAAATGAGTTGCATTGCACTATGCAGCTACTTTTGATGCCCACAAACTTAGATGAGTAGGGTCAGACTGGAGAGGAGACAGTTAACAATGGCTGCCGTATTCATGCTGACATGAAAGTAACCCAACTGACAGAGTCGGTAAAGCAATTAACCCATCCGTACTTAGGCACGTGATGAAAAATGAAATTTTACAATTATTTTTTTAAAAATTAATTTTTTAAAAATAAAATTTACTCTTTTTCAAAATAATAAAATAATTATAAGACGCTTGTACATTTTACTACTTCATATAAGATTGCTCGGCACATTTTACATGGCACAGATCATCACTGTGAAATATTGTATTATTGTGAGGTTATGGCGAGCTTTGACCCCACGGCTGCCCGCCTGCTCCCGGCAGGGCAAAAGTTGCTGTAGTGCAACAATGGGATCGTCCTACAGCCCTTTAGCCTAGTTCAGTGACAAATTTTAAGGGCCATACACTTGGCTTGTCCTTTTTTACAGCGCAGCAAATATTTTCATGGCTGCTTGTAGTAGCTTTTGCTGCTGTCCTCACTGTTATTGAGTGCTGCTGGCTGGTCCTATTGGGATGATCTTGAAACAGTAGTTTACTTGCCTTAATTACCAACTAAGCAATGACTAAATAGAATTGCTATATATACAAAAACAAAAATTATATAAAAATAAACTCATATACTAATGTGATTTTCTAAAATCCATTAGATCTATTTACAATAAAAGTAATTTTAAAATTTAACATACTACATCAAACTATATCAATTAGTAAATTTACCTTTATGTAATCTATTTATGTCTAAAATATTTCCCATAACTAAATCAGAGATAGACCAACATTTTCCTGTCGTTTGTCTAACCCAATTTGTCCATTTCATTATTTTGAAGTTAAATTGTTGAGATTCTAAATCGCTTCAATAATTGAAAACGAGTATTTAAGGATCCAATGTTTATTCTGTTTTCTTTGTTATGATTGTGGGATTATGGAGATTCTTAAATATCTGTACTTTCTGATCAACAATTGGGGTCTTTTGCCAGCCTCCTCCCGTTATTACGGTTGTTCTAAAAGTTCGAATGCATTGTGAAGCTTGTGCTCAAGTTTTACAGAAGCAAATCCGAAAAATACAAGGTACAAAGTAGCTAGAAGATTTCACTGTCTAATTTGGCAAGAATCGACAGCTTGTAAAAGAGTTTAAAGTTAAATTCTATATCAAGCTGCATGCTTGATGGTTTGTGTTGATATATAACCACAATCATTGCCAATAGTTCTTTACAGACATCGATCAAGCAACCACAAAAATGAAAAATAAAAAGTACACCTGCAGCAATGTGAGATGTTGAATGTATTGCAGGTGTTGAATCAGTGAAAACAGACCTAGCCAATGACAAAATAATAGTTAAAGGGGTAGTGGAACCAACAAGGCTGGTTGACTATGTGTACAAGAGAACCAAAAAGCAAGCTTCCATTGTGAAGGATGAAGAAAAGAAAGAAGAGGAGAAGAAAGAAGATAAAGAAGAAGAGAAGAAAGATGGTGAGGAAGAAGACAAGGGAGAGGATGATATGAAGATCAGTACTGATATCAAGCGAAGCGAATATTGGCCAACATCCAAGTATTTGTCGGACTACTATGCATATCCTACTCAGATATTCAGCGATGACAACCCCAATGCTTGCTCAATTATGTAAATGTAACACATGTTGTGCCTATTGTTTTAGTTCCTGAACAGCTGTCTATGCAATGTTCTACCTGTACTTAAATAAAATAATAAGAGAGAACTTTTCCTTTCTTGTGTCCTGTTTTTTGATCTTGAGGTATGAAATATGTACCTAATTGACTGTAATGAGCAAAGGTGATCTGCGTTTTTGTATCAACTAATGTAGCAGATAAAGTTGTGAGTATTGCATTCCAAGTAGCTTAAGAACTTTCAGTTTATATTCTCTAAATGTCAAGCCGTCGCCTCACTCCACCTATCATATAGAATACACATGTTCTACCTATATATTTCCAAATTGTAGAAACCGTTTTCAGGTCTGGTTACCACAGACTTGGGGTTGGGGTCTTAGTTTTTGATTGGCAGCTCACTTGTGACACCCTGGTCTTCCATTCTCAAGGTTGGGATTGGGTTTAACATGCCATCTACATAATTGTCCCTTTGTGTTACCGGTACTTTAGCACCTTTGATGCTCGAAACTTTCCTAATTAGCTATTTACGCCCACCGGGCATAAATATGACACCAATAAGATCTCGAGCGCTGCAGTTTGATCTCAAAGTTGCTGCTTATAGTCTTTTTATTGCTACTTTTTTCTCTCTCCTGCACTATTTTCTCCCCGTACACATGCAAAAACTACACTCCTCAATGGAAATTTCTGGTGTATGCTGCTGGTGTTTTTCTTCTTAAGATTACTGTGATTTTCTTAAGATGGGTCCGATGAAACACGTTTTGATAGAGACTAAGAAACCATCTTCATATCACTGAGAGGGGTCGAAAGCCCACTAAGGAGATGGATTTTAGTCAAGGAGGTGCTCGTTGGCTGGCCCATACTTTGGAATATTGCAGCTCATCAACAGGGAACAAACCGTTCTCCAAGTCTTTTCAAGAGAGCTCAAAGGCTATACTTGTTCAACGTCGTTCAAATGACTTTGGGCAATACGTTGACATTGTTTAATATGGTGGTAACGGTCGTTGGGGACCTCTCGTAGTCCCGGAAGGAAAGGAAGGAGAGGGTTGGAAATACCTCTCAAGAGAAATGGTAAAGGCGTTGTCAGTGTCTGGTCATAACAAAAAGATAATATTGGCTCCTTCCATGGATAGAGCTATGGAGAAAGGAAGAGGGATATGGAGGCCAAAGATTTCGTACACTAAGGCTGCGATGGGTGGTGCTGGGAAAAAACCAGCTGTTTTGGGGGATTCACACAAACCACTGGTTCAACAACATGATGAAAAGGACAACAAGAAGCGTGTTGCAGTTAATGGTCAAGGAGCTCTCCCTAAAATAGGGGGTGGCGGCCTGCCCAACTCTATCCCTACCTAAAGGGAGCTGCAGGATGTCCTTGTTTGCTTCAAAAATCTGTTTGGAGGCTTAAAGAAGGTAGTGGAAGATCTTACAAATTAACTGGACCAGCTTCAGACTTTGGGCTTGACAAGGGTTGCTAAGAGATTGCGCTCTAGTGAGGGAACGAATGTGAAGCCTGGGAAAAGGAGAGCTAAGGCCAAGGTAGTGGGCCAAGTTAGACCAGCCCAACCCAAACTCAAATGGCGCACTAAACAGACTGGGCCCTCTCTTGAGAAGGGGTCCACGTCCTCTACCGAGGTGGTTGACACGCTGGACCCTCCCGATAGGAAACCTTGCTGTCGAACAGCCATAATCAACTAAGGGTCTCACCGCCAGCAACGTCACTCCACAATGGAAGCCTCAGCAACAACTCATTGAAGGTGCTGATGTTTTGGAGGGTTCGCAGAGGTAGAACTCGCCGACGGGATGGATTCCTTGTAACAAAGAGGTACAGACTGGGCTGCCGACAACTTCTAAGTTGTATCCTGCCAATAAGGCTCAGTGGTTGTCAGTCCAGGCGCCGGAGGTGGTTTTTCGTTAGATCTATGATAAGAACTCGTCGGGAGAGGCTCCAGGTGGTCGGGAACTTCACGAGACGCCACAGAATATCACGTCAGGGACCCCTAGGCAATGTGATGACCTTTTTTATGTCAAGAGCTCCTCCAAGTCTCATTATGTGATTCTGATAAACGAACAGGATGCTAACAGTGGGGGTTGCTTGGGTATTTCAGAGGGGAAGGAAGGTGCACAGGCACTGGTTGCTTTCGAGCCTTCTAGGGAAAAATTTCCTACTGAGAATGAGGATCTCATTCCTTTAAATTCTTTTCATCCCAAGGCATTGGATTGGGTTATTCGAAAAGCAGTTAACCTCAAGTAATATGTGGGGATTAATTGCAAGGGTTTCGAAGACGAATTCGTAGCACTCCTCACTGCTCTTGAAGCATGGTCCAAAGGTGCTTCTTCTTCTATTCTAGAAAAAAAAAAAAAAAAGAGGAAACAGAACTCAAAAGGATGACTTGGGACATGAAAGATGATGGAGGGGAATGGATTTGCCCATTAATTTATGAAGCCAAAGATAATTTCTTGGAATGCAAAGGGGCTGAACGAAATTTGGTCTATCAATTGCAAAGGAATATCATATGCATACAAGAGACCAAACTAGAATTAATAACAAGAGAAACAATTAAATGTTTGTCAATTGAATATAAAATCTTTTGGTTAGTTGGGAGAATGATTGTCAACCGGTTGAATTGGGTTGTTTTTTTTTTGGGGGGGGGGGGGGGGTGTGGAGGGAGGGAGGGGGTTTGGGAATTAAAGACTTAAGGGTTTTCAATAAAGCTCTACTTGGGAAATGACTTTGGAAATATCAATTGGAAAGTATAAGCACTTTCAAAAAATGTGACAGATATGATATATGGTTGTGAGTGGGAAGGTTGGTGTTCTAAAGAATCTAGTGGAGTTTATGGGGTTAGTTTGTGGAAATTCTTTCGAAAATGATGGGATTCTTTTTCAAAAAATATTAGATTTAAGGTGGGTGATGAAAAAAGAATTCTTCTTTAGCATGATCCATGGTGCAGGGATTCCGCTTTAATAATCTTGGCTGGAATGTTGCTTTCAAAAAGGACGTCAATGATTGGAAAGTGAAAGATTCAATCTTTTTGCTGGTCCAGCTTTATAGCTCTAAGTTGTGGGTTAATAGAGAGGATAGCATGGTGTGGACTCTTGCTGCAAATAGACAATTTTTAGTTACTTCTTATTATATAAATTTATCCAACCATAGTTCATGTGTCTTTTCTTGGAAAAATATTTTGAGAGTGAAAGTCTCTTCCAAGGTTGTTTTTTTTTTTGTTGGGTGGTTTTATGGGACAAAGTGTTGACAACTGATAATCTTAGAATGAAAAGTATATTCATTGCTGATTGGTGTATAATATACAAAAGAAATGGGGAATCTGTGAACCATCTATTCCTTCATTGTGAAGTGGCTAGATTCTTTTGGTATGAAGCTTTGAGTTGGACCGGTCTTCAGTGGGTTATGCCCAAAGAAGTGACGGATTTATTGGCTAGGTGAAAATGTTTTAAGAATTGCAAGAAGGCAAAAATTCTTTGGAAAATTATTCCACCTTGTCTCATGTGGTGCGTTTGGCTCGAAAGAAATGGAAAATGCTTCGAAAACAGAGCGCTCTTTGAGTGATCTTAGGGGCTTTTTCTTGAACACTTTGGAATTTTGGGTTAAATCTTTTGTAATGGTTGATGATTTTCAGATTCTGTTTTAGAGTCTTGAGGGGTGTTTCTTTTTGTTGTTTGAAGGAAGTAGGTATTTCCTTTTGTTTACATCCTATGTACTAAGACTTATGCTTATTTCTTTGGAATAAAATATTTTATTACTTATCAAAAAAAAAACAATTCGTAGTTTGTAGGTGGACATCATGTTAGGTGGTCTTATTTGCCTTCGAAAGGAGCATCCGGTGGGGTGCTTGTTATGTTTGATAAAAGGGTGGTGAAAATGTTAGAGGATTGTGCTGGTGAATTCAGTGTGGTGTGCTCCTTTGTGAATTTTGAAGACGGATTCCAATGGGCTTTTGTAGGAGTATATGGCCCCAATCTTGATGCGGAAAAGAGGTTGCCTTAGGAAGAATTGGCCGGAATTCTCAGTTGGTGGGAACTTCCAAGTTGTATAAGAGGTGACTTCAATGTCTCTCGTTTTCTAAACGAGAGGTCAGGTATGTCCCATTTCACTCATTTTATGAGGGATTTTTCTGATTTTATCACAGATCAAGCACTCATGGACATTCATTTAACCAGAGGCTCATACACTTGGTCCAACACTTATGAACTTCCATCATAATCGAGAATAGATAAATTTCTCCTATCTCCAGAATGGGAATCTCATTTTCCAGATGTCACTCAACGAAGGCTACCTAGGGTTGCTAAGACCATTTCCCCATCCTCCTAGACTGTGGGGGCATCTGAGAGGGGAAATGTATTTTAAATTCAAGAACATGTGGCTTAAATCTAACAGCTTTGTAGATAGGGTCCGACAATGGTGGTCCACATATGAATTCTAAGGTTCCCCAAGTTTCATTCTAGCAAAAAAGTTAAAGGCGTTGAAACTTGATTTGAAGCTATGGAATGCCCTAGTATTTGGCAACGTACTTCAACAACGTCGTTCCCTTCTCAATGAGCTATAAGGTTTGGAGGGCAAGGAGGAGGCTAAAACACTCTCAGAACCCGAGAAAGCTCGCAAGAGTCAGGTAGTCACCGAACTTGAAAGAGTAATATTGATGGAGGAAATCTCTTGGCAACAGAAATCAAGGGCACTTTGGCTTAAGGAGGGAGATAAGTGCACCACGTTCTTTCACAGGGTGGTAAATTCGCATCGGAGGAACAATGCTATTGATATGCTGTTGATAAATGGAGCAATTTCCTCAGATCAATCAACTATTAAGAATCACATTGCCCAGTATTTTGAACACCTCCTAACCAAACAACACCCTTAAATACCTATAGTAGATGGATTGTCTTTTTCAACACTAAGTCTTCAAAGTGTAAGGTGGCGTGAGAGGTCCTTTACCAAAGATGAAGTTCACAAAGTCGTTCAAGGTATGGCTAGCGACAAGGCCTCTAGCCCTAATGGCTTCATAATGGGCTTTTCCAAACTTGTTGGGAAGTGATAAAGGATGACCTTATGCAAGTTTTTCATGACTTCCACAACAATGGTAGTTTCAAAAAAAGCCTAAATGCCACCTTCCTAGCACTCATTCCCAAAAATATGGGGTCAACAGATGTTTGAGATTTCCGTCCCATTAATCTTGTGAATTGGGTCTACAAAATTCTCTCCAAGGTGCTTGCGAATCAATTGAGTATGGTGATGGATAAGCTTATTTCGAAGCCACAAAACGCATTTGTCAAAGGTAGACAGATTCTGAATTCGATTGTAATCGCTAATGAAGTGTTGGATGGACAACTCAAATCTCGCAAATCAGGCCTACTTTGCAAGTTAGATATGGCAAAAGCTTATGATCATGTAAATTGGAATTTCCTATTGTATCTACTCGAACGATGTGGTTTTGGAGAGAAATTGGTGAAGTGCGTTAAATTCTGCATTTCAACCGTCCAATATTCTGTCTTGATAAATGTTCACCAGTGTGCCTTTTTTACTCTTCCCGTGGCTTGAGACAAAGGATCCACTCTCTCTGTTACTCATTTTATTTGTAATGGAAGCTTTCAATAAAATGATTAGAGGCCTTGTGGAGGGTGGTTTTATCTATGGCTTCTCGGTGGAGAATGGTAATTATAGCTCTATTGATATCTCTCACTTATTCTTTGCAGATGATACTCTCATATTCTGTGAACCTAATATAAGGCAGATTCAAGCTTTAAGGTCTCTACTTCTCTGTTTTGAAGCAGTCTCAAGTTTGAGAGTTAATCTCCTGAAATCTAAAATGGAACCCTTGGGGATTGTTCCAAATGTGGTGACTCTAGCCTCTCTTTTGGGGTGTAGGGTTTCTTCTCTACCCATGAAGTACCTTGGCCTACCCTTGGGTGCCTCATTTAAATCAGAGCATATTTGGGATGTAGTTATCGAAAAGATGGAACACCGACTAGAATCTTGGAAAATGTTGTATTTGCCTAAAGGGAGTAGGCTTACCCTAATCAAGAGTACTATTTCCAACTTGCCCACCTACTTTTTGTCCTTGTTTCCGTTACCAGCAAATGTTACAAGCTATCTTGAGAAACCGTAGCGAGACTTTTTATGTAGTGGATTGAGGGATGAATTCAGGTTCCATTTGGTCAATTAGTCAATGGTTTGTACTCCTTTCTTAGGAGGTGGCTTGGGAATTCGAAACTTGATGAAGTTCAACCAAGCTCTTTTGAGCAAATGGTTGTGGCGATATCAACAATTCAACATGAAAGGGGATCTTTGTGGAAGATTGTTCTACAAGTACAAGTTGGAGAGACTTGAGGAGGTTGGTGTTCAAATGAGGTACGTAGACCATATGGGGTGGGTCTGTAGAAGTACATTAGAAAAGGTGGGGAGATGTTCAGGAGACACATACTTTGTAGCGGGTGATGTCTCCTGGCTTAGATTTTGGTATGACATTTGGCTTAGCGAAAGAAGCCTCAAAAATACTTTTCCTGCCATTTTCGAGCTTGCACGAGAGAAGGAGAGCGATTTCAGCACTCTTGGTGTTTTCTACTAGCTTCTCCTAATGGAATGTTGAGTTCATTAGGGCAGCCCAAGATTGAGAGTTGGAGATGATCACTAAGTTTTATGAGGTCTTGTATTCAATACATATGATGGAAGACACAATGGATAGAATACTTTGGAGTCCTTCCAAGAAAGGCAAACTATTAGATCTTGTCACAAAGTTCTATCGAACCCAACAGGCACAAATTTCCTTGGAAGAACATTTGGCAAACAAGGCTCCTTCCAAAACTGCATTTTTTGTTTAGACAGCAACACTAGGCAAAATCCTTGCCACATATAACTTGAGGAAACGCCAGATGATAGTTCTAAATTGGTGTTGTATATGCAAGAAAGATAGAGAATCAAAAACAACTCGCAATGAAACTTGTGGGATCACTTCTTTGCAGGACTCGATGTCTCTTGGGTCATGCCTTTTAGTCTTGTGGATTTTCTAGCAAGCTGGAAAGGCCTCCGGGTAAATTCACAAATCGCAGCAATCTGGAAAATGGTCCCTATATGCATGTGTTGGTGCATTTGGCAAGAGCAAAAGGATAGATGCTTCAAAAACTGTGAGAAGACTATGGAGGGGCTGAAAGTTTTTTCTTTAAAACATTGTTCTTATGGGCGGGGGCCATAGTTTGTAATAGACTTAATGTTCATGACTTTTTATTATCAATTGTAAACTCTAGCTAGGTACTTCACATGTATACTTCCCGTATACTTGGGATTTACTTACTTTTATTGAATAAAAAACTTTGATTACCAATCAAAAAAGAAGTTGCTGCTTATGATAGTTATGGGAAGCCTCTGGCTTAGTTCTCTGTTTTCCCTATTTATTAGATCAGGATTTGGGAGATTTACTATAACACTAACTCGTGGCACTATTTCATGGCAGGTTGGGGTACTCCTAACTATAAACCTGTCACTGTTGCTTATTCGGAGCTGGGTGAAGAGCCAATTGAATGAGCAATTGCTTGCATTTTGTTCATACAAGCGTGACTGTAGGAAGTGATATTCACTAGGAATATATGACTCTATAAAGTGATAGATTACATAAATAATTAAGATATGTGCATTTGCGATATTTTCCAAATCGCTATTCTACCCCTCTTATTGGAATCCTATAATACTATATGGACAATTAGCATATTAAATATTCAATGTTTCATCAAACAGGGAAAGCAGAGCAGAAAATTGCAAAGAGGAAGAACAAACAATAAATCGTAGGATCAAAATGGTAATCAAGCAATTGCTTTACTTGAAGTAAAATAGTTGAATTTGATTTTATGCCTCCTTCCTAGCTGCTGGGATAACAACCTCTTAGAATATATTAACTACATAAAAGAGTTTAAGATTACAAATGTTGACATATATGTATGTGTTTACCTCTGCAATGACTTATAGAGCACCACTGTCACGTACTTAGCTCTAAACCTATGAGTTGTCCCAAGTGCTACCACCGATGGGCCACTCTTCCCTTTTTGCATGTAAAGATGATTAAGCACAACGTGTTGAGGTCTTGACAAAGGAGGTGAGATCTCCATGTTGGATGCAGGCATGTTGAGCAAAGTCATCTGCAAATGTGGAGGCACCAATGGTGGCTCCTTGGAAAAATCTTCAGATCCAAGTTGCATATTGTTATAACTTGAGTCTGGGGACTGAGGAGGTTCAAAACTAGAAATACTTTCAATGTCTTCCGGAACATATTCCTGCATATCACATTAATAAACAATGAATTTCAGTCTAAATAGAAAATCGCACCCCAAAAGCTCTCCCAATCATTATTTTCCAACAAATTTTGACTAATGTAAAGTTCGCCTGTTTTGTTCTGATAAAAAATTAATAATAATATAAAGTTTGCACAAAACTAATAATAGTATAAAGTTCACCTGTATGGTACAATCATAAATGAGAGCCATGCACTGCTCTAAATGGCACTGCTCTAAATGACCAAAACAAAAGATTGCATGATGAGTGCATGCATGTATGCACTTTCCAAAATGCCATACTAAAATGATAACAACACCACATGCATGGAAGAAGAAGTAAAAACATTAAAAAAGTGAGTAAATAACACTAAAATACCAGAGACATCAAGAATGTGATTCTGAGACTGAATCAGAAGATGCCACAAAGTTCATGAAGACAAACAGCCAGGACAAAAACTATCCTAACCAGTTACCACAGCTGACAAGAAAAAATATACTGAGTTTCTTCAACCAGTATCAGGTGAACCAATGGTCGAGAGAAGCTCATTTATGTGCAAATAACTTCACCAGGCCCCCACCACAATGTTAACTCAGTGCTTTGAATATTGATAGTCCGAGCTCATCTTGCATCCATTCATCCCACATGTATTTTAATCCTTACTTTATAATTTCATATGGATCACCACAGGTTAAAAGATTGTATTCAGCAGCAGAAAATAAGTTCTCTGTTCAACTCTCAGAAAGACATATTTTGATACGTAAATCTCAGAAAGAAATGTAGAAAGAGCTGGGAAAAGGAAAGGGAAAAAATACAACATAGAGCTTTGTTTGGTTGTTAAATATTGGGCAAGATGAAGGCAAAAAGAAAAGGATCCTGCTACAGCCACAGACGAAAGCCACAAAGGTTAATGGTGGCCACCGATTAGGCACTTTTTTTTTCTTTTCTTTTTTTTTTTTGGCTTTCTTTTCATACATTTTTTTTATATCTTTAAATATATATATATTTTTAAAATTCACATCATTTTCCTTAATCAATAATTAGAAAGAAAAAAACAGAATCGGTGGCCACCATCGGTGTCTTTTGTCTGTGGATAAGCATTTCCCAGAAGAAAATGGGTTGAGATAGTAGGAAATTCCTGGGAAAGTTACATATTTTATAACCCAAACAATGTTGAATTGCTAAAAAGAATTAGCGGTATATCCAAATCCTATTTGTAGAAACAAAGGCTCAGGAAGACTGAGATCCAGTGGGCATAGTTTAAACAAAAATTTCCAGGTTATATATCTCCGAAAAATCTTAAAATTCACAAATATGGCTTTAGTGTTTCATCGAGACAAACTACACAAGTTCTCAATACTATGATTGTCGCATTCATCTCATATGCAGGTATGAACTAGAAAAGTGAAGATATTAACCTGCAAGTCCACAACATTGTAAGCATTTCCTGCCTCATCTTGGGCCCAGGGCAAGTCAGGGGCATACCTCCAATGTCCATCGACAATAAACCTGTACTGGTAAACACCAGATGGCAGAACTTTCATTATAGTGAAGTCTTTTCCTGATCTCTGCAGAGGCAATCTGATTAACAAGGTAAAGGGATATTAGGTGTTTACATAGCAGTGTATGAAGCACAAGTAAAATTTAGAAAAAGAAAGATGAGGGCAGTAAGTTTATGGAACCGTGTCCTCCAATTATCCCATGATCCCTCTACGGCAACTTCCTTGCCATCATAGCTCCATGTAATCATTGTTGGAATTCCTTGCTCACTGTACATATCTTCGTACCCTGAAGCAGTTTGCATCCATGAATGGCTTGAATTGTACATCTCATCGGGTCTTTGTAGTGGAACTACCGGAACCTGCAAAGAGAAACAGATAAATTACGCAGAAAGACATGCTTTGATAGAACAATGCATAGGAATAACAAACACAACAGAATGTACAATAGGCACATACATGTGCGGATAACGGTAGGGGTGCTATCCCCCCCTATGGGGCGGGGCCACCCCTATCCCGCCCCCGCATGGATTGGTGTTGGGATTTTTCAACCGTGCTCCGCCCCCGTCCATGCAAGGGTGGGGTACTCCATCCATTGACAAGGGTGGACCTCCATCCTCCATCCGTCCACCCCCCACCCCCCCCCCCCCCCCTTAATCAATTACAACAAACCCAAAGGTCCCTAAGAAGAAACACTAGAATAAGTTACAAACCCAGATCAAGAGAGATTCGTCTACCTCATTCCCCTCTATCAGCATCTATTAAACAAACCCACTCATTCCTCTCTATCGGCGTTACTCTCATGGAGATCAAGAAGAAAGAGAATCAGAGATCGAGAGAGTTCGGGACAAGAGAGATAAAGACGAGAGAGATCGAGATGAAAGAGATGAGCGAGTTCGAGAGAAATCAAGAAACTAAGTTTTTTTTTTTTTTGGGGGGGGGGGGGGGGCTTGGCTTATACATGGGGGGGCAAGGCGGTGCGGGGCAGGTCGGGGGATTTACGGAGTTCCATCCCCGCCTCTGCAACACCCCTTTGTGTAGAGCAGGGCCCGCCCCTATTTGTGCGGAGCAGATCCCGCACCCCAGGGAGAGGGCAAACGGGCCGGTGCAACAGGGGGTGGGCACCCACTGCCCACCCCTAGTAAATGAAAAAATATTTTTGGCTAAAGCACGCTATATATAAAAACCGGAAGGGATTTAACAGAAGTGATTCAATGGTAATTGAGATGCTTCTAAGGACCAATCCCAACAAATTACTAGCAGGATGCAGAAGGTATTATGCGCTGATATGTCTGTAAGCAAAGCTGCCATAATAAAGCCCAGCAAAAGAAAAAAAAGAAAGGAAGAATCATCCTTCTATCCAGAGTCACTGTGCAAGATCTAAATTCAGCACTCACGTGCTATTGTTGCATCTAAGGATGCATGCATCTTGATAAGTGACTATGCTTTAACACTCCTCGCCAATTTCAAAGACCTAAAGTACAAGCTCATCACAGAAACCATACTCTTAATACAAGAGATAACAGCAATTAAATTTTCGTCTGTTAAATGAAGAAGCTAATATGGGAAACAATATCTAGATATACTACTAAAAGCCATTGAAACAACAGTATTCTTTTTGATCTTGCATCGAACGAGTGGTGAGTGGCCCACGGAAGCACTAGAACTATTGAGAAGGCAAAATCTGTTTGAAGTTCATCTCTAAAGATCTTCAGCAAAGAACTTTCACCTCAATTCTGCTGAACTACACACCAACACCCATGAAACATTTTCAACAGCATTTTAACCAATTAATCAAATTCCCCTCTACCGAATCCCAAACATCAATCGCTGAGCCATAGAATTACAACCCCATACGTAAAAAACTGGACTTGGCAAGAACTGGTATCAAATTGGAATCTCCTAACCAAATTTAGAACAAGTAAACACATGCAACATAAAAAAAAATTAAAAAAAAGTCGGAGACGAAAGAGGAAAAAAAAAAAAAAAAGAACTCACTTGAGGAGTAAACATCAGAGGCGACTGGGTCGCTCTTGGGCTATGAGGAGGGGACTGACCCATCATATCAGGAGAAGAAACAGAGACACCATGAGCTCCGCCAGGTGCAGCCATGCCTTCCTCCGAACCACCACCACCTCCTTCTACACCACCTTCCTCAGCCCCAGATGAGCTACCACCCCCATCTTCTCTTACATTTACATTACCCATTTTTATTATCACCAACAAAAAAACAAAACAAAAAAAAATATAAAGAAAAGAAAAAGAAATCCACTTGCAGAATCTCAAATTGGAGTCCCCCACAACAACACAATTATACTTATACCCACAATGAATTGAAGAAAATCGAGGGCAACCCAACAGAGAGAAGCCCTTCTAGATGCCCCATTTTGGGGAATTTTGTTACCAAAACAAAAACTTGATAGCAACAACAACAAAATAAACAAATAAATAAATATTAATAATAAAGAGGAAGAAGAAGCCTTTGACAAGCACTGAAGAGAACAGAGAAGAAAGTGAGAGGGGGAAGGTTTAATTTAATTAAAATGGTTCCATTAAGTTAATATAACTCCGACGAGTTTGGAAGATCCAATGGTGGCCCAATGAATTTGATGTTTTATGCAGTGGGGATGGTCGTCACGTCATCATTTTGACATAGTCCATTCCCTTCCTTTTCTTCAAAACCATTTTTTCATTCATTCCCTCCTAATTATTTTTCCACCGGAAAAAAATTGGGTATCCTATTTTCATCCACCCAAGTCATTAAAGTTTAAGATGATTATATAAACATTATTATTGATATTATATTTTGCGATTCTACAACATGTTATGTTGATAAATATTGATATCCATCTTAAATTTTATCATTCTTAATTATTGTGACTAAAATAATATATTTTAAATAAATTTTTTAAATATGCTAAATATAATTATAAAGTGTATAAACCTCCCTTTAGAAAAAGAATGTAATTTTTTATTAAAAAATTAATTTTTTTCATATAAATCTCATATTTTTTTTTAAATAGATTATATTTACTCTTCTTTATTCAATATTTATTCTAAATAGACAGTGCCTTACTCGTTGAACGAAAGGACCATACCACTCTACATAACCCTTGAAATCCAATCGATATGGATTGATGCAATGTGATGATGTACGGTGCACCATTTTTATCTTCAAATTTGTTTGGGCATATAATTATACATTGAAACTACTCTTCATATCTTAGTAAAAAGGAAACGGTGGGCCTACTTGGGCGGCCTCTATATGTGACTGTCTCACGCTGCGGGATTGGACGACGGGGAGAGCAGCCTAGCTTTACTTTATAGCAAACACATAAAAATAGCAATGCCGACCATCTTAACCGACCATACGAAAGAGCCAAGCACAGCCCCATCTATGTTTTTTCCTTTGTGGTTACCCATTTCTCAGACTGATTTTCATCCCATGTTTGGGTAGCAACATATCAATTCGCTTGCTTATGTTTAGGCTTTGTGTCACATCACATGGCAGCCTGGACAGTTTGTATTGAGTTCTACAGTTTCTTTTTGAGGTTCCTGAATTTGAATATTGTGCAGCCCACACAGCTTCCACCTACTCTAGTTGTGGCTTCACAGTTCTCATAATTTTTCATAGAGAAACATAGGTATTTTCAAGAAATATATTAAGATGATAAACTGCAGTGCACTTATAGTTTCCACCACTTTTAATGGCTCTATAGTTCACATAATTATGCGAATTATAAAAAATTCTTTAAAAACTTTTTTTTAAGAAGGAACTTTTTTTGCAAGATAGAATGGAAATCAAAAAATTAGTCTTGAGACTCCTTTATTTTTTTTCTTTCTTTCTTCTACCTTTGCATTATTACACTAGAGTGTTTGTAGGGGAACTATTCCCCCTCCTCATATATTATGTTTCCTTTTATCTGAATAAAATTTGTTTGCTTAAAAAAATGGTGCAGACCATACTGGGAAATTAACCATCATGAGTTAGATGGAATATTAACTTGTTAACTACATGCTTAAGTCAGATGTGCTTGAGAGATGAACATTTTGGAGAATCTTAAAATTAAATGTTGATATGTTACATAGTGGGACTTGGGACTATTGTCCAATGGTGGTGCACAGGTTTTGATTAGTTCAGTGTAATTGGACAGATCATGAAGATTGTTTGACCAAGCACTAAATCACAATAGACCAGGCGTGTCAGGGTTGGGGGAGATTGTATTGGGTTTTGATTAGCAGTGCCAGGTTTGAGGGGAAGCCACACTTGTTTGACAAAATAGACCTAAAAATGTGTTTCTTGTAATGAATCAGCGGCAGTCGGCAGCCGCCCCTGTCCCACCACTAAAATTATGTGAATGACCCCACCACTATTATTTTAAATTCTACATAGTGATTTGCATAGTGACTTGCATAGTAATTTCAAAGCCTATAAATAGGGGCTTCAGTTGTAATGAAATTCATAAAAAAAATATAGATAGAGAAAAAAAGTTTCAATTCTTAAGAGTTTCAGAGAGAATTTCTTATTTCTCTTTTGCAATAGTAGTTTCTTTCTTTAGTTTTATAACACGTTATTAGCACGAGATTCTACCGATACTGAAACTAGTGGTCTTCTACTTCAAATAGTTTTTCAATATATTATTTACAGTCCTTGAGATAAATATTAAAGGTAATATTGCTGAATATTACTTGATAAAATTTTATTTTTATTCTCATGATAATGTGAATATATTTCTTAAATTCACAGATTTATTTTTGTAATATAATGTCAAATATTGAGATTTATTACTATTGACATTTCTGAAAAATGTTATTTATCTAGAATCCTTGATGAGATATATTTGGATATGATGATGAACTTGAAAGATACAATCATAGAAGAAAATCATGTGTCCCTGAAGGACCGTGCTGTGTATCTCATGATGAAAAATCATCTTACTGTGTGAAATGAATTAAGAGAGTGATATAAGCACCAGAAGATGTAATCCTCTCAAAAGACCATTATAATTTATTGCACCTGAAGTTGCAAGATTTTAAGAGTGGTATTGAATATTCTGCACTCTTTAAAATCAGCTCAATATTAAAATTATACAGTGAAAATGTCACTAATGATGATATATAAAAGAAGACATTATTTTTCATACCTCGAATGTGCTCCTGGAGTAGCAATATCGAGAGTGAAAGTTCAACAAATATTCTGAACTTTTGTTTTGTCTTCCAGTGATTGAGCTAAATAATGAGTTTTTGTTACACCAGTTACGTCCTATTAATAATATCGAATTGACACAATTCCTAGAAGTGAACGGTGCATCCTTTCAAAGGAATTAAGGGCGTAGACGTGGTAGAAAAATTATAGAAGTGTTAGTCCCAAAAGCGACAACACTAAAGATGATAAAAATATATCGTATCACCAGAAGTGATCCAACTCAGAGAAGGGTAAAGGCCCTCAGAATAATTCTTAATAAAAAGATGAAGATGTTTGTCATAGATGTAATATGACTAAACAGTAGTTACGTACCTGTTGTACGACCAGGCACTTAACTGATTTATATCAAACTTCTATTAAAGGAAAGAATAAAGTGCATAAAACAAATTTAGTAGAACCATCAGATAATTTATTAGATTCAGTAGATGTAGACGTTACTCATCTTGATGTATCTGATTTCTTTAATCATCCTGAAGGTAGTATTGAACACTTACTTGGAGATGGAAGTGTTCCACTCAATTAATATATTTTCTTTCTATTACTAATAAAAGTTTTGTATATTTTGTAGAATCATGGATCACATTGATGAGCTTTTTATCTCTGAGTTGAATGATAAAGATATATGTCTGGCTGACAGTGCTACAACTCACACAATTCTCAAAGAAAAAAAATATTTTCAAAATCTAACACTAAGTAAAGCCTATGTCCATACCATATCAGGTTCATCGGATTTAATTGAGGGCTCCGGAAGAGCTTATATTGTGTTGCCTTATGACACCAAATTTTGTATTGATGATGCTCTATTCTCTTCACAATCCAGAAGAAATTTATTGAGTTTCAAAAATATAAGTCGTAATGATTACCATATTAAAACGACCAATGAATGCAATAAAGAGCATCTTCTTATTACTAAAACAATATCGGGCTAGAAGCTCGTATTAGAAAAACCGTCTGCTCTATGTTCTGGATTGTATTATACAAAAATGAGAACAATTGAATCCTATGTGGTAATGCACTAGAAGTGCATTGACCCTAAAGTATTTATGACTTGGCATGATCGCCTTGGACATCCGGGTTCTATAATGATAAGACGAATTATTGAAAATTCGCATGGGCATCCCTTAAAGAATCAAAAAATATTTCTACCCAATGAATCTCTGTGCTCTGCATGTTCTCAAGGTAAGTTAATTATTAGACCATCTCCCTCAAAAGTCATTGTTGAATCTCCATCCTTTTTACAAAGGATTCACGGAGATATATGTGGGTCTATTCATCCATCAAGTGGACCATTTAGATATTTTATGGTTCTAATTGATGCATCTAATCGATGGTCACATGTTTGTCTTCTTTACACTAGAAATGTTGCATTTGCTAGACTTCTTGCTCAGATAATTAAACTACGAGCACAATTTCCTGAGTATCCAATTAAGACCATTCGATTGGATAATGCAGGTGAATTTTCATCTCAAGTTTTTGATGATTATTGCATGTCAATAGGAATAGATGTTGAACATCCTGTTGCCCATACACACACACAAAACGGTTTAGCTGAATCTTTGATAAAAAGGCTTCAACTAATCGCTAGACCTTTACTTATGAAATCAAGACTACCTGTTTCTGCTTGGGGACATGCTATACTTCATGCAGCATCTCTAATTCGTATTAGACCATCTGCATATCATAAATATTCTCCAATACAGCTTGCATTTGGTCAACAACCAAATATTTCTCATTTTCGTACTTTTGGATATGATGTATATGTTCCAATTGCACCTCCACAACGTACAAAAATGGGTAATCAACGTAGACTTGGGATATATGTTGATTTTGATTCTCCATCCATTATTAGATACATTGAACCCCTTACAGGGGATATGTTTAAAGCACGTTTTGAGGATTGTAATTTTGACGAATCAAATTTTCCGTTAATGGGTAAAGAAAAGTCGATGCCTGAAGCACGATAAGATATTACTTGGGATAATAAGACCCTGTCTTATTTTGATCCTCCTACAAATGAATGTAAACGGAAAGTTCAAAGGATTATTCATTTGTAAAATGTTGCAAATTAGTTACCGGATGTATTTACTGACACTAAAGGTGTAGTAAAATCTTATATTCCTGCTATTAATACTCCAACAAGGATTGAAATCCCTGAAGGACAAATTGTCAAAGCAGCAATAGGTGAATCTAAAATACGCCTGAAGCGTGGAAGACCTATTGGTGCAAAAGACAAAATTCCCAGAAGGAAAAGAATACAAAATGAATTTGGTGTTCTTGAAAAACACGTACCCACAATACAGGCTACAAATATAATTTGTGCTCCTAAAGAGCTCAAATCTTCTATTTCAGAACCTCCTGAAGAGGAAACTCTTGAAAAGTATAAATCTCCTAAAAAGGGACCTCCTGAAGAGGTGTGTCATGAAATGTTTTTCCCTGAGAAAAATGTAATGAGAAAAATGAAATTGTGCGGTACAAAGCACGGCTTGTCGCACAAGGTTTCCTGCAGAAACCCGGGATTGATTATGAAGAAACATACTCTCCCGTTATGGATTCAATCACATTTAGATTTTTGATTAGTCTGGTTGTTACAAAAGGATTAGAAATGCGGTTGATAGGTGTGGTCACTGCATATTTATATGGATCCTTAGACCATGGCATATATATGAAAATCCCTGAAGGATATAAGATGCCTGAAGCATCTACAAGTACATCTAGAAATATGTACTCAATCAGACTACAAAGATCTTTATATGGATTGAAGCAATCCGGACGCATGTGGTATAATCGCTTAAGCGAATATCTATTGAAAGAAGGATTTGAGAATAATCTTATATGCCCATGTGTTTTTATTAAGAAATCAGAATCCGGATTTGTCATTATTGCGATTTATGTTGATGATTTAAATATTATGGGAACTCCTGAAAAGATCTCAAAAACTGCTATATATTTAAAGAATGAATTTGAAATGAAAGATCTTGGCAAAACAAAATTTTGTCTCGGCCTGCAGTTTGAGCACTTGCCAAATGGAATTTTTATTCATCAGTCTATGTATACTGAGAAAGTCCTAAAGCATTTTTATATAGACAAATCTCATCCCCTGAGTACTCCAATGATTGTTCGAACACTTGATGTGAAGAAAGATCCATTCCGTCCTTGTGATGACGATGAAGAAATTATTGGTCCTGAAGTACCATATCTCAGTGCAATTGGAGCTTTGATGTATCTTGCAAATTGCACTCGACCAGATATTACATTCTCAGTTAATCTGATTGCAAGATATATTTCTGCACCAACTCGAAGGTATTGGAATGGAATTAAACATGTCCTTCGTTACCTTCATGGTACGGTTGATATGAGATTATTTTATCAACATGGTTCAAGTCCAGAATTGATTGGGTATGTAGATGTAGGTTATCTTTCAGACCCACACAGAGGTAGATCTCAAACTGGATATTTATTTCCTTATGGAGATACTGCCATATCATGGAGATCTGTTAAGCAGACACTATCTGCTACTTCTTCAAATCACTCAGAGATCATTGCTATTCATGAAGCAAGTCGAGAGTGTATTTGGTTGAGATTAGTTATTCAACATATATAGGAAAAGTGTGGACTTCCTATGATCAATAATAGCCCAACAATCTTATATGAAGATAATACTGCTTGTGTCACTCAAATCAAAAGAGGATATATTAAAGGTGACAGAACCAAACATATTTCACCTAAATTCTTTTATACTCATGAACTTCAAGAGAAAGGTAAAATTGATGTCAAGCAGATACGATCTAGTGATAATCTGGCAGATTTATTCACAAAGGCGTTACCAACTTCCACATTCAAGAAGATTGTGCATAACATTGGAATGCGAAAACTCAAAAATCTTTTGTCATGCACTTTTCAGGGGGAGTAAATATGCTAATTGTACTCTTTTTCCTTCGCTGAGGTTTTGTCCCACTGGGTTTTCCTCTGCAAGGTTTTAATGAGGTAATCTTAAAGCACTTGTAGATACATAAGAAGACTGTACTATTTTTCCTTCGCCATTGGTTTTTCTTCCCACTGGGTTTTTACTTGGCAAGGTTTTAACGAGACAGATTCTTTATGGGTGGTCATTCAAGGGGGAGTGTAATGAATCAGCGGCAGTCGGCAGCTGCCCCTGTCCCACCACTAAAATTATGTGAATGATCCCACCACTATTATTTTAAATTCTGCATAGTGACTTGCATAGTGACTTGTATAGTAACTTGCATAGTAATTTCAAAACCTATAAATAGGGGCTTCAGTTGTAATGAAATTCATAAGAAAATATAGAGAGAGAGAAAGAAAGTTTCAATTCTTAAGAGTTTTAGAGAGACTTTCTTATTTCTCTTTTGCAATAGTAGTTTCTTTCTTTAGTTTTATAACATTTCTTTTCTTAGTTCGTATATTGCATTTATTTGAATAAAGATTGGTGCAATTGGTTTCAAATTTGTTTGCCTATGTCATGCTTGATATTTCAAATGCTTGTTTTGCTTTTCATTTTCCTAGGAGTTTGCTGGAAGTTTCCCTTGTGGCATATGTTACAGATATATAATACAAGTGTTTAGATGTTGAGAATCTAATTCGTGTTTAGATGTTGAGAATCTAATTCCTACTGGTTCCAAGTTTCTTGAGTTCTTTTCTTGACCTCCGCATTGCTGTTAACCAGTTCTTGTTCAGGTACCTATATCATTTCTGTAAATTAGTCTGAGTTTTAATGATTTTTTTTTTTTAGCTTTCTCAGCTTTTCTGAACATGTAACTTGTAAGCATAAAAAATCCATCTTGAAGTCGAATGTGAGGTTGGAAGGGGTCAGCTAAAAGGTGATTACTTGCTAAGAATAGAAATGTTCTTAAGCAAATGAGCATGCAGTTGTGCTCGATCTGCTCATCAATGGCAACCGGCCATGTCCAAGAAACTGATGTTTTTTTCACTTGACACTTGAACGGGTAATTGGCAAATATCAAAATTTTATTTGGCTTTCTTATTGAATTAAAATCATCAAATATTTTTGGATTAAGTAAAATCTTTTTATGGGCCAAGAAACTTTTGGACAAGTTGGACTATTATAGAAGTTGAGTTAAGCTCCATTAGTATTAATAAAATAACCAACCCATGAGAGAATTACTAACAAGCCGAAGATATTTTCGAGCTACTCTAATAACTGGCCAGCCCAATCCTTTTTTAATTCCATACACTACCAACTTATGGCTTTAATTAGTCTCAAATGGGCCCAAAAACTGCAAGCCCATAAAAATCAAACATTTGAACCCACACCATACATGTCTTCACGCCACTAGGGTTCATGGTAGGGCGTATAGATATATATGTATATATTAATAATTCTTCTTTCAGACCATATTTGATAAATTATATTGCAAGTCTAATTGAAACACTTTCATTTTATGAAAAAATGAATTGCATTTTTTAGATTTTGAGAGTTCTTAATTTGTGAATAAGGATATTTTAGTAAATCTTATTTTAAAATAATAATCTTTCTGTCTTTTCTATATTTGGACAGCAAATGAATCTAATTTTATAGACTATACGTAAGATTGTCTTATGTATATACACACATAAGTTACCTGCATTTCATATTTTTCAAGTTAGGGTTGTCGCAACCTTGAGTTTTCATAACACCCCTCCTCCAAGTAGCTACCGTCTCATTCCCTCAGTTTTTAATGCGCGAAACAACAGTCTTGAGGGACAAGCAGCTGCCTCACAAAAGAACCTCTCCACAACAAAGCCTTAGCTCTTCATGGCTACCATTGCTTAGTCTACACGTTCATTTTTCTTTTTATTCTTTATCATATCCCAGCATCCACCATGTGACCATTGTGGAATAACCGTGCAACACCCCCAGCCACTGCTACGAGCAGACCTAACCTAAGACGCAACCTTGTTTCACGTTTCGTGGCATCACCAAATCACCCATTGCATAGCAATGCAACAAGAAGACTGAGAGCCACACTACCATAGGAGCTGCCCTAAGCCACCCTTGATTCTCCACGTCTCAGCCACTAGAGTTGCACTGCATAGCAAGCCCTGTTTTACACACCCAAAAATAGAGCAACCCATGTCCATGTAAACAACCACAGTTCCTCCACACATCAACTACACAGGCTCCTATTTGTGCTCCTTAAAACAAAATCAACTTCAACCAGCAACAAAAGCTGCCACCCACTGCCTGACTGCTCATTGATGTGCCATAAGCCTTTGTTTGTTTCTCTAACAATATCACACTCTATTTTTCTCTTAATATCACATTACCTCTCTCTCACACTCTCTCTCTCTCTCTCAATGCTCAACCACCTAGCTCAACAGCGTCTTCGTCTCACCACCCAGATCCATCATGTTTCCCTCCTCTTTCGATAAGCTCTTGTTGCATAACCCTTGATGTACGCAAAAAGCCTACTTTGGTTTGAAACATAGGAAGTAATTTTTGTTTCCCTCATGAAGCTTGTTGAGCAAAAAGCGGACTCACAGGTTTGAGATGATATTACATTTATGCCCTTTGAGTTATGAGCCTCAACAAATGTGTTATTAACTTATACTTTGTTGGACTTGATTGCACCATGGACTATTTAAGTTGGCTTCTCACTTTATGTTAGTCCAAAAATAGTTTTTTTTTTTACAATAATAAGTTAAAGACTAATGTATTAGTCAATATTATTAATTAGATATAAATTAATATGGAAAGTGGTATAATTTTAAGGTTACGAGAATTTTAGGTGTTTTTGGAAAAATATGTTATTTTAGTATTTTAGGCTTAAATATCAGAATACGTATTTAATTAGAGATTTAAGTAACCCGTGCCCATTTGATAGGTGACGATTGATATTCATCCAGCGCTATTGTGGAAAATTTCTTAGAAGAAAAAAAGTCCAAATAAATGAGATTTTTTATGCTAGACTTTGCATAAAATTATTGGACTAAGGTTGATTTAATAAAAAAAGATATGCATGTTTTATTATGAAAATAAAAACTTGAAAACAATCTCGTTAATTTTATCTATATTCACATGAAATTCCGTTTAAGATGAGAAAATATTTTTTATCATGATTGATATAGACATAAGATATTTTTGGCAAATAGTTTTTGAATTATAAGAAAATGAGCAAATATGAAAATTTGTGCATAATTATATGAATATGATCTGATTATGTTGTGTTCTAAGTATGTTCTATACTCAGATATCATATGATGTGATCTCTAAAAATTTTTGACATGATATTTTGTTTATGTTTTACTCCAACTTTACCATTGATGTAGCCTCTATTGGGTTGATACCAAATTTTCTATTTTTAGTACACCTACTTTGGAAGTAATGTGATTTCTGCGTATTTTTTCCTGTGTACACACTTAGAGTTTCGAGAATAAAAAATAAAATATTTTATGTTATGTTAACTAGTTGTTCTAATATGATGCTCAGTTATAATATGGCAAACGATACTTTAATTAAGAATATTCCTGAATTTTTGCTCTGATATTTTGACAACATATTCATATTTTGCACTTTGAAAATAAAAATATTTTATCCATATTCCGAATTATATAAATGTTCATATTTACATACTAATATATATTTTCTATTTACTGAGTTGTTAATAACTCACTTCTTATCTCCATAATATTTTTCAAAAAAAATTGAGGGTCCAACTTGAAATCAAGAGTAGAGAGTATTCGCAAGATTTGATGATCATAGAAGAATAAGTGCTAAAGGGCATAAATAACTATTGGAGAGTTTTATTTGGTAAATTTATTATCTTCTATTATTTTAGGCATCATAAGACATGGATATTTCTTAATATTTAAAGAGATTTTAAGTTGTTATGTTGAGGTATTTCTTTGGTGTTCTTATACAAGAATATATATATGTGTGTGCGTGTGTGTTGAACATATAAATTTGTATTTTCTGAAGTCTTTTGAGTGTTATATATATGTGCGTGCGTGTGTGTTGAACATATAAATTTGTATTTTCTGAAGTCTTTTGAGTGTGTGTGTGTGTGTGTGTGTGTGTGTGTGTGTGTGTGTGTGTGTGTGTGTGTGTGTGTGTGTGTGTGTGTGTGTGTGTGTGTGTGTGTGTGTGTGTGTGTGGAGATGATTTTAGGTTATTGGAGTTAACTCTCCACATCTTCAAGACAAGGGTGTTACAACAGGTGTACCACCTGTCAGTAATATAAAATGTCTGCAAGACCTTATCTAACAACCATGGACTCCTCAGCACAAGTTGTCGTGTGTTTACTCGGCCATGAACTTCCAGCTAGTTCCAAACTGCCAACTACCGACAAGATATAACTAGGTACGCCAGTGCTGGTTGCCACTGAGATATTGGCCATCAGCATAAAGAACAACTTCCCACAAGTCCTACCACTTTCTTGGTCATCCATCTACTCTTCTTCCCATGGTTACGATCACGTATATGCTAGAATCATAAGATGTGATAATCTATTCTCATAATCAAAGCATGTATTCAATAGTATTAAGAGTTCACACCTCCAGTAGCTTGTGATGAATTTTCCATTGAGTTTTAAGATTTCTACAAAAGAGAAGAAACTTTCCAGTTATGAAGAGAACTACTTTCTATGCATTTTCTTTGATTTTTATTATTGTCGTAAGAGGGAGAAGAAAAAGAACAAGAAGACAATAGAACTCAATTGGCTAGTTCTATTTTAAGTACAATGAGATTAATGATCTTTATATGTGTTTATTAAAGTGGTTCATCACATTATGGGCCCAATGACTAAATGCTAACTCTAATTCACTTTTTACAAATAAATACAACAATCTCCCACTTGGACAAATTACATTTAATCACAACATATACACAAACAAGCATCCCAAAATCAAAGGCCTTGTTCAAAATGTGTCTTCAAGTACAAGTTAGTGAATAATACACCGATATGGCATACAACACATGACCACTAATTACAAGCACGTAATTTAGGCCGATTAACAAGATATGCATTGATTAACAAGATTCTTCGTAAAATCGCAGAAGGTGACAATCTTATCAAACTTTAGGTACCATTGTCTCGATGCCTGCTTAAGTCTATAAATAGACTTGTTAAACTTACACATCATGTATTCATTTCTTTCCACTTGGAAACCATTTGGTTGCATCATGTACACATCCTCAAATAGATGTCTATTAAGAAAAGTTATTTTGACATCCATTTTATACAGCTTGAGATTAAAATGAACCATTAATGCCATAATAATCCGAAAAGAGTCTTTCATAGAAATAGACAAGAAAATGTCCTTATAATCAATATATACTCTTTAGTTAAAGCCCTTAGCAATAAGCCTAACTTTATTCCTTTCTACTTGACCTTCAAAATTATATTTGGTCTTAAAAATTCATTTGCAATCAATTGACTTATAGCCACATGATAGTTCAATTAAATCTCATACACCATTTTAAAACATCAATGTCAACTTATCATGCATAGCATCCATCCAACCAGAATGTTGAGGACTATCAATGGCCTACTTAAAAGAAACTAGATCAAAAGACATACCAATATTTAACTCATAATCCTGCAAATAGATAATATAATCATCAGAACTGGTTTATGAATTTTCTATGATCTCTTCAAAACAATATCATCAATCCCTATATCAACATCAACTATAGTGTCAACAACAGGGTTTGGAACAACAGGCACTTGGATGATAGCCAACAAAATAATCAATAATAGTTTTAGAATCAAGTTTCTTTAGCTAATGATTATAAGACCTTATTCCCACTTTACAATCCCAAACATGAAAATCATATAAACTAAGCCTCTTACCTGACCATAATTTATAAGGAGTTTCAAGAACCAACTTACTTGATACTCAATTCAAAATATATGCAATAGTTTTTAAAGCCTAACCCACAAAAATTTAGGCAAAGTGGAATGATTAAGCATACATTGCACCATATCTATAAGAGTAACTTTTATTTTTTCTACAATATCATTTTATTTCAAATTTCCAGGTACTGTATACTGAACCTCGATATCATTGCCTCAAGAAATATAGCAAAAGATTTAGGATTTCTACCAGTTTCATTATATTTTCTATAAAACTCATTTCTTTTATCTGATCTTATTACTTTGATTTTCTTATTTTTTTGGAGTTCCACAACAGCCTTAAAAGCGTTAAAGACTTTCAATGAGTTTGATTATTCTTGAATGAGCTCAATATAACTATAGCAAGAATAATCATCAATAAAGGTAATGAAGTATCTATAATTTGTCAAAACGATAGGTGAAATGGAATCAAAAACATAAGTATGGATTAAATCTAGAATATCCAGACTTCTACTAATCTTTTGCTTTCTAATATTTGCTAGAATGTCATCTTTAATCAACATCTCCATTATTTCTCTAGAAATATAACCCAACCTTTTGTGCCACAATATAGAAGACTTTTCATTGAATCTAGTATGTTAGAACCAACTACAACATTCATAATAGAGACACTAGAAGAAATATAATCTAAAGAAGGAAGCAAGTCATTTTTATACAAACCATCATCTGAGTAGCAGTACCAACCACAACAAAGTCATAAAATATTGTAGTCTTTCCACTTTCGAAATGAAAAACATATCCACAACTGTCTAAAATAGAAATTGAGATGAGATTTCTTTTGATAGAAGGTATAAAAATAGTATCAGACAAGTTCAAAACATACTTAAAAGCCAAAATAAGTCTGATTGTATCAATATGCTCAACTTTAACATTCACTCAAACGCTCATATTTATTACTAACTTTGTATCAATTGGTCTTCTCCAGTTTCTTAATTCCTACAAGAATTTGTAATATAAATGGATGCACCAGTATCTAGCCACAAAGTATCAAAAAGTACATCAATTAGATTAAACGTAAAACACGCTAGTAGCGAGCATGTACCTTTCTTATCTAATCAATCCTTAAATTTCCTACAATCAACCTTCTTGTATCCAAACAAATGACAGAAGTTGCACTTTCCCTTAAAATCTTCATTCTTAGGCCCATTTGGAGCACTCACACTAGATTTATGAGGAGGCCTTCCAAATTTCTTCATCTTGTAGGAGTTGTTACTATTATCCTTGAAAAACTTCTTCTTCCTTTTATCAACAGTTACCATAAAAGCAATATGAGACTTGACATTTTTTATAATCTTCTTTTCTTGAGTTGCAATAGCTGTCATTTCACTCAAACTCCATTCATCTTTTTGAGTATTATAAGTGGTCTTGAGTACATCAAATTGAGGTGGCAATGATTCAAGCACTTGCCATACAAAAAATCTATCTGCTAATCCAATTTGTATTCATTTAAGCTTGTTAAAGAAATGAGTAAGTTTCATGATGTGCTCTCGGACCCCACTAATTCTATCATAGGTTGTTGTAATAAGAAGTTTCATTAGAGTTCTCCTTTTTATCTTATCAAACTTAATAATTTTTTTTTCCAAAATATCATGATAATTTTTAGCACTATTTGCATTATCTATGTTCTGCTTGATAGACTTTTCAATAGTATACTTTATAATAGCATCCACTGCTCATAATGAGTCTTTTCGACTATAGAACTTACATTAGTAGATTCAACAAGCGCATCGACCTCAAAACCAAATTCAAATTCTTGATAACCAAGTTAACAGTGAGAGACTCATACCAACCCTCATTATTGGTTCCCGTTAGACTTTTGATGATAGATAAAGAGTATGACAACTCGAATTTTTTCTCTATTGGAATCTTGTGTGCTTGGAATTAATATTATATTTTATTTATTTTAGAGAATTGTGGATCAAATCTAGACCTTTTCTTGGAGGAAGAACATAGAAGTAGGCACAAGAATGTTGAAACAAAGCCCAAAAGGCCCATGGAGAATGAGTGGTGGCCAGCCATACCTTAGGTGATGAGTATCTAGAAAATTGTGAGATCTCATGAGACACTTGGCATCCTAAAAGGATCACCTTTTTGAGTTCCAAAAAAAAAATTGGGGAAGAGAGAAAGTATGGTGTGAGGAAGATTGAATATGGGATATCTCTTGGAAAAAGTATGACAAGTGACAAGTGAGATTTGTTATCACTTGAAATAGAAGGTTTCGATTGAAAATGAAGAAGGGAGAGCCGACTTGTGCTTTGAGTTTTCCTAAGCAAGTTTCACATCTTAACAAGTGACAAGTGATATTGTGTAAAAGAAATCTTTAGGAGAGTGATTGACAAATGACATGGTAGGGGATATGCAAATAGGTGAAGTGACTTTCTCCCTTAAGGAGTTTCGGCTAGGCTAGGATTTGGGAGGCAAGACCGATCATTGAGTGTGCTTCTTTAGGTACTATCATATCCTTAGAGATAAAGGTCTTTCATGTGTCAATCATGTTTTGTGTTAATATTTTTCTTGTATCAATCAATCACTAGGTGAGATGTAGTGCTCTAGGCACTAAGACACCTCAATGGCCGACTATTGTATCTCTCAATTTTCCTTCACTTTGTCTCACCATTATCTCAAGGATTTTGGCCAACCCATCCTCTTTACACTCTTTACTTTTCTTTATATTTTCTCATCATCCAAACAACTTTTCTCTAACCAAACTTATGTGTTTTCTTCAAGAATTTTTGTAGAAGCACCCGTTTTGGAAGGTAAATGATTGTTTGAACTTCTTTCTACCTTTTTATGCAAAGATTTAAGGAGCACTTCTTTTTAAAATTTTAGCCTTTACGTTTTCTTACACTTTCTTAAACTTACATAAAAAAAATCAAAACATTTTAGTTCTTCTTAAAACAAAGGTAAAAACTAGAGTGCTTTTGAGAAAAATGAATTTTTTTTCTCTTGAAACATCAAACGGGTTCCTTCTAACAAACAAACTTTCAATTGTGTTAAGTTATGATTCCCTAGACTTAATCTTATTTTTTTTATATTTCTTTTGAGATTTTTTTTTCCCTATACTTGAAAGTTTTGTAAGTAAATTCTTAACCTAATCTTAACATTATTTGTATATGTAGTGTGAACTTGTTGTAGTTGGTTGTTTTACCTTATTGTTGGCTTATTTATTGGATGATCTTATCATACTTTCTCTATGTTTTACTAAGATGATATCAAAGGATTTTAATCTAAGAGATATTTGATAGAATATAGTGATTATTTGTTGAGAGAATATAAAGAATATGCCATGGTGATTTCGGCTAGTATAAGTAAAATAATGGTAAGACATGTTGGGTGATGAAAATTTATTTTTTTGAGTCTATGGGTTTTGTTTATGGTAAGTTATAAGGAAAGACTTTAGGTTTTTCACTCTTGGCTAATGAATGATTATGACTTAAGACATTAAGTGATTTATAAAAGTATAATTCGTGATTTATTGGATGCATGGTTTCGGGTATGTGCTTTGTTTGAAGTGGGGAATCATGTCATGACAAAAATGTGGTAGTAAATAAAGTAACTAAGTGCCTTAAGGTTTCACCTATGACATGTTTATACCATGTTATTTAGTTTTTGGTTGTTTTTTAAATAATGAATGAGTTGATAGAAGAAAAAGAGAAGAAAAAACTAAGTTTTAATCCCTAGAGTGATTCTGCCTTACCATTTTGGGTTATGATTGTTTTGGTTGATTCTCTTTCATTTGAATATGCATGACTTGCTTGATATATGTTTAATTATATTTTCATCTTATAACATGTATAAGTCATGGTTTGGAAATGCATGCCTCATATGTCTCATGAACCATATGTCCTGCATAAGAAAGCGAAAATTTGTATGCATGTCCATTCAAGTCATGAGTTCTATGTTCTTTGGATCATCATATTTTTCAAAAGAAAATGTATTAAGAACTTTATAAGAATTTCAAAGGTTGGGGCGGGGTATTATTTTTGTGGAACTCCATGTCCACTAAAGAGTGATTAAAGTAGAGTAAAGTCCATGGGTCGACGAAGAACAGTCGACAGCCTCAAATGGTTACTATTAAAGGATTCCGGAGCGAGATCTCACTTAAAACTAGTGGGTGTCAAGGACGATGAAGGCGATTCGAACCGCCATTAAGAATATGTTTATGAAGTAATCAGCTCGACTAAAGTAGTCGTAGTGTAATGCAATAACTAGCAGAGAGCACACGATGCATAAGGGAGCCGTGAGGTATCCAATATGAAAAGTCATGACAAGAAAATTATGAGCCTAATGATCTGAACATGAATAACAACACCTAATGATATGAATACTAAGGAAGACACAAAAAGTTTACGAAAAGTGTTGAATACGTGTTAAAGAAGTTTATGATATATGAAAATCCTTTTATGAAAAAGCACGTGCATAAGCCGTAAGTTTTAAAGAAAGTAATGATACATGAAAGTCTTTTTATAAAACGCATATGCATAAGTCACGTCATAAGTCTCATGTTCATGATACATGCATTTGTGCTTGTGTTTACCTATATATGCCTGTGAAGCCTTTGTTATATTAATTGTGTACCTACTGAAATTTCTCGAAATCTCACTATTTTAATTTTCAACTATCATTCTTTCTCGAGATGATAGAAGTGATTGTAGGTATAGATACACTCCAAGAGCCAGTTTTCTCGAGAGACTCCTCGGACCCTTGAGGACCCGACAGAGTACTCTATTTTTTATGAGATGACCATTTTTTGGTATAACCTACTTTTAGATGGGATGCAAAGAAGCGCACCTAGGTTGTCAGAGGATCAACGACCCATAGGGTGTTGTCTTGTTTTGAGTACAGATAGGTTTTTGTCACTCAAAGGCATCTATACGTCGTCAGCTAAAATAAGTGTTCAGTGGGGACACCGTCTGATTTTGGATTGTTTCCATTTTGGACCTGAGTATAGAAAGATCAAGAAGGAACCCCTGTTTTAGGGAGGGGTAATGGAGTCATTTCCTTTTTGGTATTAGACTATGCTATGTTTTGTAAGTTTTTGGGTGGGGGGGAGGAATTGTTTATTTCCCATCTTTTTGGGAATTTGGTCTTATGTTGGACTTGATACTTTATGACGTATATATTATAAAGTTTTCGTTTAAAGATTATTTTTAGTTCTACCATGTGATGATTGACAAGTTTTAAATTTCTTGCCTATTCTATTTCGGTTTGACCTTATTCTACTGCGATAATTATTGCATACTACTAGTAAGTTAGGTGCATACATGTATTTCTAACATGAACGAGGGGTATGTAGTCTTGTATTACATGTCCTCTACGCTTCAGTTTACGTTCAATCCCAAATATAGGCTAGTGACGTCGCCAAAGAGAGAGACAATGCTGCATTGCTATAAGCTGAGGAGAATGTAACAAAATTTATTATGCATGTGGAAGAAGAAACATGCACCCATAAATGTCTTAATTAAGCAATGTTATATCCATGTTAGAGTTTTATTTAAAATAGACTCTTATGCATTATACTAGAGCCTAAGATACATAAAAGATTCTTACGTATGATAAAACAAGATAATTAAATACAATGACTTAAAATGGCCTGCTATCGAGGGATAGGACTAGGCCACCAAGTTCTAAGTACTTAACGATTATTTTTATCGTCTTAAGTATCCTACCAAATAATGATTTATCGACGAGGAAAATTCACTATCCGTATATATCTTAGTATAATGTCATTAAGTAGAAAGATGATTAACATAACAACTCCGATAATTTATCATGACTAGTCCTATGAAAGGTGAGTACATAGCCACTTGAACCATCAAAAGAGATTATCAATTTCTTTTCTCCATTAAGAAATGTTGAGCAATATTACAAAACTCATAAACACATAAAAGAAGGAATTTTGCAATACAAGATTGTATTAAAATAGCCAATCATTAATCAAGACCATAAACTCTCCAATAGTTTAAAGTTTAAACAATTACCTAATCAGATAACAAACGGTTAAATGGGTATAAATTGTTAAAAATTGAGTTAAACCAAAAATTTGACCATAAATAGATAGTTAGCAATGAAACCGAACACAAGTGATATAACAAACGATTTGTCAAACAAAAAAAATAAACGATTTGTTAAAAAAAAATATCAATGAAAAATCGCCTCATGTGAAATGGAATAAGGACAAAAGCACCGCTTGGGTTTTTCCCTTTTTAATACCAAATAATAAAAAAATTTTAAACCAAATTACAAAAGTGGGTGACCACTAACTCTTGTAAACTGCCTATACAAAAGCAAACCGTCTTAGATTTCGACCACAAGTCAACTTATAGTACCTATATATATAAGGACATAAGACACTCGTACATTATGTAATACAGTTCCGGTGTTTAGTAATAAAAGTTTTAAATATTTGTCTCTTGCAAATTCTCTTACAATATTTTTTTTTAGACATTATCAGTATGAGGTTTTACAGATTCTGAAGCTGGTGGTCTTTTATTTCAAGTAAGTTTTTTCAATATATTATTTATAATTTTAAAGATAAATATGAAAACTTATATTGCTTATTATTATTTGATAAAACTCTACTTTTATCCTTATGAATTTGTGAATATGTTTCTTAGATACACATTTATTTTTTGATTCATATATGTTAAAAATGCTAAATCTTACAAAATTAGAATTCGTTAATCTTGATATTTCTAAAAAAAAAATTATTAATCTTGGATCTTTGATACTTAAATCCATTTAGATGTGATGAATCTAAGAGATACAATAAAAGAAAGAAATCACGCATATCTGTAGGATCATGTTAAGATAATGATTTTCTTTCACCGCCATCTTCACAAAAAATTAAAAACTAGGCATCTCATGATGAAAGATTCTTTTATTTTATGAAATGATTTAAGGAGAAAATATGAGTACCGAAATACCGTAATCCTCCTAAAAGCTTCTTATCACTGGTTGCACTTGAAGTTGCAAGATTTCAAGATTGTTAGTGAATACAGCTTTGCATTCTTTAAAATCAGCTCAATATTGAAACTAAGCAGTGAGAAAGTCATTGATGATGATGTGAAAGAATACATATACTATTTTTTATGCCTCAAATGTGCTCTTACAATAATAGTATTGAGAAAGAAAGTTCAAAAAATATTTTGAACTTATATCTTGTCTTTTAGTAGTTGAGCAAAATAATAAATTTTTGTTAAGAAATCATCAATCATGTCTTACTGGTTCCATATCATTCTTTGAAATAAATGGTACTAGATTTACACCATTTTCATAAGCAAATGGAGCATCATTTCAAAGAAATCGAAGGCGTGAATGTGTTAAGAAAAACTATAGAAGTGTGGATTCCAAAATCAAGAACACTAAAGGGAATAATAATATAAATACATCATATCACCATAAGTGATATAACTCAGATAAGGGTAAAGGCACTCAAAATAATTTTTCAAAGAAAAATAAATATGTATGTCATAGATGTAGTATGACTGGACATTGGTGACATACCTGTAGGGTTGCAAAAGATCCGAAACAAGTCGAATTCGAGTAAAGGGTTAAAAGCTCGTTTAGCATATTTTACTGCTCAAACTTGACTTGAACTCTAGAAATTTTATAAATTTCTAATCAAACTTGACTCATTTAACATATAATATGATCGAAATCAAGTTTCAAAAATACTCGAACTGATATGAGCTCGAGTAGCTCGACTCAAGTTCGATTTAATCTGATACACAAAAGATAAAATAATTTTAAAACATAATAATAAATTATTGAAGTCATTTTAAAACATAATAAAGTAACTAAAGCAATATTAAATTAATAATTTTCCTTGAGACAATATTGAATATGGCCGAATAATCAAAATGGCATTAGATAAGAAAGTGGGTTAAATTCGTAATTAAAATAGAGTTGTTTACTCTTTATAAGTATTTGACTTAATAATATTTTGTAAACTTAATACATTATTATTGTAAAATATATAACAAAATATGTTACTTATACATAATAACAAAATATATTACTCATACAAAGTATCAAAATTAATAAATATAACCTATAAAATATATACAATAAAAGATTATAGATAAGAAATGAAAAAATATATGTAAGAATGTATATATATATATATATCTATATAAAAATATTACAAACATTGTGACGAGCTCAAAACGAGTCAAATCGAGTTTGAATATTATTCACGAACCTAAACCGAGTCGAGTCAAGATTATACGAATTTTGCTTGTTTCATATTCGAACTAATATTAGTATTTATGAATAACTCATTTATTAAATAAACCGAATCCGAGTTGAGTTTATACGAATCAAACTCGAATTGTTCATGAACGGCTCTATTCGTTTGCAGTCTTACATACTTGTCGTACGGCCAGACACTTGATTCATCTATATCAAACTTCTATAGCAGGGAAAAAAAAAGTTTGAAACAAATTTTGTTGAACTATTAGACGATTTAGTATTTATAGATATTATCCATATTGATTTAGTATTTAATATTATTCACGAGCACATATTTTTGACTATTCAATTAAAACTATTCGATTAGATAATGTAGGTGAATTTGCATCTCAAGTTTTTGATAACTATTACATATCAATCGGAATAGATGTTTAACATTCTATTACCCATACATACACTCAATATGGTTTAGTTAAATCATTGATCAATAGATTTCAGTTAATCGATAGATATTTATTTATGAAATCAAAACTACATATTTTTACCTGTGGACATGTTATAATTCATATAGCATCATTGATTCGGATTAAACCATTAACATATCACATATATTCTCTATTACAACTTGTATTTGGTCAACAACAAAATATTTTTCATTTTCGTACTTTTGAATGTGTTGTGTATGTTCTAATTACACATTCACAATGTATAAAGATGGGTCATCAAAATAGACTTGGAATATATGTTATTTTTTATTTTACATCTATTATTAAATACCTTGAGTCTCTTATAGTAGACATTTTTAAAGAACGTTTTGAGAATTATCATTTTAACAAATCCCGTTTTCCACCATTATCATTGGTAAAGGTGTAAGAAATTCAGTCTAGACTGAATGCACATTCGTTCTGGTTTCGGTTTAGGAAATTTCTCCCCATAGATCGGATCGAACCAAATCAAATATAGTAATAAAAAAATTATATATATATATATATATATTCTTTTATGTATAATTATAATATATAGTATGTTACTACTAGTATATAGTATCAATATATTAAAATACTAGTATTTAATGACTTTAACTTATTAACTACATAGAATATTAGTAATAACTAATAAAAGTATTACTATTAGGCTATTAGCTAGTCTAATATAGTTATAACTAATACTATTATTTATACTAATACTAAATTACAATAGTCTATTTCTAATATAGACTATAGTTATGCTTATACTATTATAATTCTACTAAATCACCATATCTAATAGTCTAATGCTAATATATAGCTATACTAATTTACTAATTGACTAATACTAATACCATTATCATTAACATAGTCTAATATATAGTCTAATATAGGCTATATAGCTATATTAGAAATAGACTATTATTTAATATAGCATTATTACTAACATATTGATATAGTACTATACGGCAGTCTATACCAATAGTATTATTATATATTATTGACTAATTGTATAGTAATTAGTATATAGTACAATTAGTATTAGTATAATATATCATACAATAGTATAGATAGAGGTTATTATTATCGTTTTGATAAATACATTAGTGCATTAGACTTTAGTGTATTACACTATTACTAATTTACTATATATTAATAGTATTAAATGTATTACAAATATTTTTATATATTAATATGTATATATCAAATATTTATATATATTAATAATTTGATATGTTCGAACTCCCCTGAACCGGACTAAACCGAATAGGATTGTTCAATCACTTTTCTTGGACCGAACCAGATTATTTACATCCTAACCATTAGGTAAAGAAAAGTCTGTGCCTGAAATATAACAGGAAATTACTTGAGAAATTAAAACAACATTATTTTAATTTGATTCTCGTACAAATGAATATAAATTAGAAATTTAGAAGATTATCCATTTGTAAAGTGTTGCAAATCAATTATCAGATGTAACTACTGACACTAAAGATGTAGTAAAATAACATATTACTGTTGTTAATGTTTCAACAAGGATTGCATTTCTTAAAAAACAAATTGCCAAAATAAATTGTCAAAACAGTAATAAATGAATCTAAGATACTGAATACACCTGAAGCGTAGATGACCTATAAGTGCAAAAGATAGAATTTCTCGAAAGAGAAAAATATAAAATGAATTTAGTGTTTCTGAATAACCCATACCCACAACACAAGCTACAAGAGCATTTGATACTCTTGAAGAAATCAAATCTCTTATTTCAAAATCTCCTAAAAAAAATATCTCATGTATAAGTATTTCATGAAATGTCTCTCCTTAAAGAGGGACAGACACCTGAAAATAACGTGATCTCGATACATTTAATGAGTACTAAAGAAATTCTGAATAGAAATAAAATTATTGTCGACAACATATTTTCATATAAAATGGCTCATGACATTACAAGAAGTAATGAAGAAAGTAAGTCAAGAACCGTCAAAGAATGTCAACATAGAAGTGATTGGCCAAAATAGATAGCAGTTATTGAAGTTGAATTAAACTAGCATATAAAGTGAGAGATCTTTGGATCTGTTGTCCAAACACTAAAAGCTGTAATGCCTGTCTAATATATATGTATATTTGTACGAAAATTTAATAAGAAAAATGAATTTGTGTGGGACAAAGCATGCATTGTTGCATAAGTTTCTTATAGAAACCCAAAATTGATTATGAGGAAACGTATTCTCTCATTATGTGTAATCACATTCAGATTTTTTATTAGCTTGTTAGTTACAAAATGATTGGATATGCAGTTGACGAATGTGATCCTTGCATATTCATATGAATTATAGGTTCATGACATATATATAAAAAAAACCTGAAGAATATAAAATGCCCGAAACATCTCATCCAAGTACATCCAGAAATATGTATTCTATCAAATTTTAAAAATCTTTATATGGATAAAGCGATCTAGATGTATGTGTTATAATCACCTCAACGAATATCTATTGAAAAAATGATTAGAGAATAATCCAATATATGTCTATGCTCATGTGTTTTTATTAAAAAATCAGAATTCAAATTTGCATTTTTGCGGTTTATGTTGATGATCTAAATCTTGTTAGAACTCCTGGAGAGATCACAAAAACAGTTATATATTTAAAGAATGAATTTAAAATGAAAGATCTTGACAAAACAAAATCTTATCTCGACCTGTAGTTTGAACATTTGCCAAATGGAATTCTTATTTTTCAATCAATGTATACAGAAAAAATCTTAAAGCGCTTTTATATGGATAAAACGCATCTCCTGAATACTCCAATGATTGTTCGATCACTTGATGTGTGGAGATATCAATTTCGTCTTTGTGAAAATGATAAAAAAAATTAATGGTCCTAAAGTATCATATCTCAATGCAATTGAAACTTTGATATATCTAGCAAATTGTACTCTACCTGGTATTGCATTTTCAGTTAATTTACTTGCAAGATATAGTTTTGTACCAACTCGAAAGCATTGAAATGGTATTAAACATATTCTTCATTATGTCCGACGTACGCTTGATATGTAATTATTTTATCAACATGGATCAAATCCACAATTGGTTGGATATGCAGATACAGGTTATCTTTTAGATCCACACAGAGGTAGATATCAAACTAGATACATGTTTACTTATGGAAATTCTGCTTTATCATAGAGGTCTATCAAGTAAATAATATTTGTCACATCTTCAAATCACTCAAAGATTATTACAATTCATTAAATAAATCGAAAGTGTATTTGACTAAAATCAATGATTCAACATATTCAAAAAAAGTATGGTCTTCCATAATCAATGATAGCCAACAATTTTATACGAAAATAATGATACTTGTATCACTCAAATCAAATGATGATATATCAAATGTGACAAAATTAAACATATTTCACTTAAATTTTTTATACTCACAAATTTAAGAAAAAATGTAAAATTGATATCAAGTAAATATGGTCAAGTGATAATCTGGAAGATTTATTCACTGAAGCATTACCAATTGCAACATTTAAGAAGATTGTACAGAACATTAGAATACAAAAACTTAAATACCTATTATTATGCACTTTTTAGAGGAAGTAAATATTTTGAAAACTTATGCTGATTGTCCTCTTTTTTCTTCACTAAGACTTTGTCCCATTAGATTTTCCTTTGTAAAATTTTAATCAGGCAATCCTAAAGCATTTGGTGGTATACATGAATACTGTACTCTTTTTTTTTCGCCATTGATTTTTATTCTCATTATATTTTTCCTTGGTAAGGTTGTACCGAGATATATTATTTATGAATGGTCATCTAAGAGGGAGTGTTATAAACCGACTTATAAAAGTGGATGACCACTAACTCTTGTAAATCGCTTATACAAAAACAAACACCTTAGATTTTGGCCACAAGTTGGCTTATAGTACCTATATATATGAGGACATAATGCACTCATACATGATATAATATTTAGTAATAAAAGCACTAAATATTTTTCTCTTACAAATTTTCTTGTAATATTATTTTTCTTTTACTTTTATAACATATTTATATATATATTCCTTGCATGTAATGGAAAGTAATTGCTAACTGAGTAACAATCAAAACCTATTTATATTCTTCACATCTAATAGAAAGTAATGATTTACAAAATGCTCTAAAGAAATACCTACCCAAATGTCAACAAAGATCCAAATAGAAAAACGAAAGCTTTTCGATAACGGAGACAAGTATGAACTATTTGAAAATTCAAGCCTTTCTCCTTGAAAGAGAAAATTGAAAATCGCAATAGCTAATGAAAAGTAAAAGAACACAACTATGAAAAACAAGAAGGTGTCTCTGATATCAAATGTTAAAATCATAAGATGTGATAATTTCTTCCCATAATTAAAGCATGTATTTAATAAAATTAAAAGTTCATACATCTAATAGTTTGTGATAGATTTTATATGGAGTTTTAGAGTTCATGCAAAAGAGAAAAAAAAACCAGTTATTGAGAGAACTACTTTCTACCAAATTTTTCTAATTTTCATTCTTGCCCTAAGAGAGATGAGAGAAACAGCAAAAAGTCAATAAAAGTCAATGAGCTAGTTCTATTTTAAGTTGGATGAGAGTAGGAACTTCCATATGTATCTATTAAAATGGCTCATTATATTATGGGCCTAATGACTAAATGTTAACGCTAGTCTACTATTTATAAATAAATACAACAGTACACTAACATTATTGAGTACCAAAGCACTTTGCAGATTTATTTTATTATCCGTCAAATATAAGTTATATACGTGAGGGTGACATAATCAACAGAGCGTGATGAAAGTTGAAAGCAAGATGAGGCTGACATGAATTAGGAAAGAGGAATATTTGATATACATGAAAATCGTATATAAAGAACTTTATAAATTGACGTGATTTATAAATGAGATATGTTAGGCAGTAAAACTCTTTTATTGTAAAGTAAATTTGACGCATTATATTAAGTCGTATTAATGTGTAAAGTTTCTTACTTGAGTTGATGTAGAACCTTTTAATTTCAAGATGATGCTAATTTGATAGCTTGTGACACCCAGCAAGGATGATATTCAGTTACAACTAGTTTCTTCTATTAGACAATTTAGACAATTGTCTAAGGATCTATAATGGAAGAAAGCACCTACAAAAAGTTTAAAGTAGAATTTTTCTTAAAAAGAAAAAAAAAATATCCAATTAAAAATATTAATTAACTCAAAAGAGAACATCAAAAGTATTAAATAGCTAATATATATGTCATTATTAATTAAAAATATTAGTGGAGAAGGTAGTATAAAATCCGCAGTAGTAATTTACTTGACAAATTATATGACTTATTTTTAAATAAATTTATTTAATTTTACTTAAAAAGAATCTCAATTAAAATTTTAACCTTATACCCCCTAACCTATTGAGCCGACTCTAATAACATTTCAAAATTAAAATGAAAAAGTTAAAATGTATAGCTTGGTACACAAGAATTTAGGCTATGTTTGATTATTAGAGTGAATTCAATTCATCTCAAATTAATTATTTGTGACATATGCTACTACTATATATGTCTCTTCAATTTGCCCACTTGGCCATACTACAAATTGCACTTTTTTTCTTTTACTTTTTATTTCAGACATTTTCTAAACGTGTTTGACACTATAAAAAAAGCATATTACTAATATTTACTTCCTTAATCATTAAGTAAAAAATATTTAAAAAATTTAAATACAATATAAACAATCAAAATAAGGGAATAAAATAAGGTAGTATAGTAGCATTATTCTCTATTTAAAAACATTTCAATGAGACTCATAAAAAATAATTATTTATAGATAAACTTTAAGCATTCTAAATCAGCTGATCTCAAAATCTAAATGCAACCTAAGACGTGCGTACATCTTATGCAATAACAAAATTTAAATCGAAAAACAATGGACTTTAGGAGGTGAGAATTAGAAACTGCTGCAGGAGAAAATAAGGCTCCGGAGTCTAGAGACCCAATTAGAACTTTGAAAATCCTGATTAATACATCAATTCGGACATTAATAACTTAAGAAAGTCCTCCAATATTATAAGGGAAACTTCTTAATTATGGTATAAAGTTTAAACACGCGAGTGAAATAGTCAAATGATCCCGAGTTTAATTAAATACCAAAAATTATATGTTTTTCCAAACATTATATCATAAATCAATGATTCAAAGAGAAAAATGGGTGATGTAGGTTTCAACTTAATGATGCACGCAATTGGAGTATTGCACGCGATAATAATATTTAATTATTATCAAAAGTATGATTAAAATATTATACATAACAATAATGATATCTTAATTCATGAAATTTTTTATTGTTTCTTATCATTCGCGTGCTAGTCTCCAAGTTTGTCCAAACTTCCCTCAATGCCATACGGCAAATAAGCTATTAGAAGTTTTAATGATAAGTAGAATTAAAGGGTAATGTTAACTATATAATTTAATCGTAGCTAGAAAGTGTAAGTGTCGTATAATTATTTTAAAGTAGAGTAAATTTTACTTTTTTTTTAAAAAAATTATTCAACGCTTACAATTTCATGACTGCAACTATTATTTTTAAAATTGATAAAAAAGAAGAAGATTATTTTCATGAAAACTTAATAATTGATAGGGAATTTCGCCAGTCTAAAATTGAGAGAGATTAACTTTAACTTATTATAAATTGATTTTTTTTTTTGTCTCTGAAGTTATTATAAATTGATTAGTCGTGAGCAGTTAGAAGATATATAGAAGGTGGAACCTTCCATGCTTCCAATAAAGGAAATGACTATTAATAATTATAATTAATGATACAAAAATAATGGAGAACAACTACATTCAAATACACACATTATTCAAGTACACACATTTATATGAACAGTTTATATTACTGTTCATATAACTGTTCATATAAATATATGGATCGAGGATTGTTGTCTAACATTACTGTTAACAAAAAAAAAAAAAAAAAAGATTATCAACTAATAGAATGACGTGTCCAACAGGCCGCACACCTAACCTTGGACAAAGCACTGATTATATGTAATACATATGCGTGGGGACCACCATGCACCTAGCATATATGTCTTTACATGAAGACCGGACCCACGAGTTCCAACTAATTTCAATGCTGAAAATTAAAGGGGTGTTTGAAAAATACATAGATAAGAATTTTATAAATAATAATAAAATAATTTATAAATAATAATAAGATAGTTTAAATTAAATATTTAATAAAAATTGAGAAATAAAAGAAAAAAAATTGAATAAAAAGAACAAACAAGTCAAAACACGATTAGAATATATTTTTTAATTTTAATTTTATTTTATTTAAAAATTCAAAAAGCTATAATTATTAATTTAAAAAAGTAATCACTCGTCTCAAAGTATTTATATTTAAATAATGTCTAATAAGAAAATAAGCTAAACTAAATAAAATTATGCAAGGAACGTAATTAAATAGTTTCTAAACATCTCCTAAGAGTTTCTATACACTTAAAAATGTTTCGTTCTGTTCTAAAAATGCCTCTAATGCATTTTATTTATTTTGTTAAATTTTTTAAAACAGTTATTGCAATTTGTGTCTTTTTAATATTTATTACAAAATAAAAATGCATTATGGATACTTTTTGGAAACATTTGGATCAGGGCAACTGAACATTAGGTAGCGCTAGCATTACTCATTCTTAAATCGACCGGTATATGCTTAGAAAAATAAAATAAAATCGGCAGGCATGTCCATTTTTTCAAAATAAATAAAATAAAATAAAATAAAATGGGTATGTCCAGTACTTCATTCATATGTTTTAATTTATATAATTTAAATTTAAAGTTTATCTTTTAAATTAAATTATATTAAAAGGTTCTACGATTTTTCTAAAATTAATCGGGACGGTCGAATGAGGACAATTAGGAAAGAAGTTAAAGGTGGCACGGGATGATCTTAGTGGCTAGCTATTCACATTCACACCCAGGGGAAGTTTTGTTTGGCCCCCACACGCTATAATTGGGCAGCACTACGGCCACCGAGATTTCTTATCCAGGAATTATCCGACGGTCAAAAGCTTTATATAATATATATATATATCTATCTTTTAAACAATAAAAAAATACACAAAATTATTGGAAATATTTTTTTAATTATTAAAAAAATTAGCCGGGACCCATTTTTCATAAAAGAGAAATGATTTATATCAAACTAAATAAACACACGCCACGTACAAATCTAATAGAATTATATGATTTCAACACATAAAAGTTATAATAATTAAAATAAAAAACAAAATTTTGAAGTCTTTTGTTTATGAAAGATCATTTTAAAAATAATATTTTTTTATGAATTTTTGTAATTTATAATTTTAATTTTTTTTCTTATATATAAAGATATAAACTGATTCAAAATTTTACTTAAAGATATTATTTTAATCTTTATATTCTAATTATAAAAATAGGCTATTATTGACAACAATTAGAATAAAAAATAAAAATTTGAAGTGTTATATTTATAAAGTAATAATCTTTTTAAAAATAATATTTTATTATAAATTGTTTTAACTTTTAAGTTTCACTTTTTTTATATATATAAAATATATATTGATTCAAAACTTTATCCAAATGTATTATTTTAACATATATTATTATATCAAAATAAATTATCTTATAAATTGTTTGAAATTCATTCACTACAAAATATTATTTCTCTAGATCTCTTTTTATCATATACAATAATTCACGCATTACGCAAATTATTATAGCCTCGTCTTTATAAAAAAGAGATCCTATCTAATAATATATTAAAAAGATATTTCTTTTATGGAGGAGACTACTTTTTTACAAAACATTTATGTGAAACTCCTTCCTATGGATGAATGTCTCCGTAAGAATAGGATTTTCCACTAAAATTAATCGACCATGCGTCATCAACTGTAAGAATGACGATATACATTTATATACAGCTCGCAGTTGGACATTCTAGCAGAAGCTAGCTGAGAGAGAGAGAGAGAGAGAGAGAGAGAGAGAGAGAGAGAGAGAGATAGATAGGCTCACCCCAAAATTTATATATAAAAAAATAATATTTGTAATAGTAAATTATAAAAATATTGTATAATCATTTTAAAAAAAGTAAAAAAATATATATATGACTCACATGAAAAAAAAAATATAGTAAATTTCACTATTTTTTAAATCATTTATGCGAAATTTATATATTTTAGAATTATATTTAATATTGTTAAAAAATTATATTATTTATGCAGGTTTAATTAATAAGCGGGTTGTTACCTTTGTAATTTATATCATGGACTTCAAATTTCAAAATTTAGAAAAATATGTTCTTATAATCTTATTTAGTAAATCGGGAAATAACACCTTTTTTTTTAATCAGATGTTAATCAATAAAATGATAGGAAAAAAAAAAGTAACGTGACATATTTCATATAATATCTAAGGATGAGAAGTTTACTTAACCTAATCAAAATTGTAATTTTCAACATCAGTCTATTTCCAACCTACGTGGAGAGTTTCTTGGAATCCATAATGGATAAGAATTTTAATATGGCTATTTCCAATGAAATACTTGCAACCTCTATTAATTTTTTTTTTTATCTTTATTTCATTAAAAATATATATATTCACAATAAATTATTTATAACAAAAATGATTAGTTACCGAAAAAAAAAATAGACTCTTCGATATAAAATAATAATTTTAGCAATAGTTGGCACAAATAAATAATTTTTTTATAATATTTATTTGTTTAATATTAAAAATATATCAAGGTTATTATATATATACGACTTACTTTCTTCTTTTATCCATTTAAAAAACAAGCTTTTGATGTTGATCCTTTTTTGGTTATTTTCTACAACCCTAAAGAGGGAGCTCTCTAATCCCATCTCATTCTCAAATATCAGTTAAATATAAATATTTTTTAATTTAAAATTCTCAATATTTTTATTAATTATTATCTAATTATTAAAAAATTTTCAAACCTCTAAAATAAAAACTCAACTTTTTCAATTTCAAAATAAGAGTATATAAAAAATTATACTCTAATAATATTTTAATTTTATAATATTTTTACTTATATTTTTGTTCTCTCATTTTTTAAAATCAAATAAAACATGACTTAATTCAAAAAATCTCATTATAATTCATATATATATATATATATATATTATCTTATCTCAAGATCAAACTCCTATGCCTAATTTGCACTTTGGGCCAATTACAGTTATCCCATTCTATAGGGAATCCTTCAGCATATGTAAAGCATATATTAAGAAGCTGTACTTGAGCCTAGCCAGCCGACACCACCAAAGAAGACCTACCAAGATCACGTGCTGGAAAAACCTCAAGGAAACCAAAGATGATGATCCTCCAACATCATCATCTAGTACCCTCTTCACATCTCAATCCAACGGTTCGTGAGACATCCACGTCTCAAAAACTTATCGATAAAACGAACGGTCTAGTTCCGTTCTACCTGTCACTCAAATAAGTTATTAAATATTAATATTTAATGGAAATATTTAATTTTAGTCGGACATCCCACTTCTTCTGCTACAACTCAAACCTAGCTCCCTTCAATATCCCACAAGTAATTCCCACAGATTTCCATACCCAACTGCTCTCTTTGATCCAAAACCCCATATTTGCAGCCAACGACGTACGTGTTTATCTCTTCATGCACTGTTTTTCTCCTGTTTTTTTGATAGATCCAGATAAGCCTAGTCAAGCTCGAGAATTTTGACATCTTCTCTCATGGCTGACTCTGAGGACGAGTCTGGAGGAGGGCAAAACAACGCAAACTTTAACGGCGAGTACTCTTCCCTGAGAGAGCAGGACAGGCTTTTGCCGATAGCAAACGTGAGCAGGATAATGAAGAAAGCGTTGCCGGCGAACGGGAAGATATCCAAGGAAGCTAAAGAAACGGTACAAGAGTGTGTGTCAGAATTCATCAGCTTCATAACCGGAGAAGCTTCCGATAAGTGCCAGAGGGAGAAGAGGAAGACCATCAACGGCGACGATCTTCTGTGGGCCATGACAACGCTGGGGTTCGAAGAGTATGTTGAGCCGTTGAAGATTTATCTGCAGAAGTTCAGAGAGATGGAGGGAGAGAGGAGTAGCAGTACTACTAGTACTGCGGTGGCCGGCGCCGGAAGGCAAGGGGAGAGGGATATTGCCGGCGATGGCAGTGTTGGGAATAGTGGGAACTCTGGGGTTGGGATGATGTATGGTGGGGTGCAATCCACTATGATGATGATGGGTCATAATTATCATGGTGGCCATGACATGTATGGATCATCAGTCAGTGGAGGTGGTAGTGGAGCCTCCTCTGGAAGGCAAAGGTAGGCCCAATTGTTTCAAGGATAATGTTTTTTTTTTTTTTTTTTATTTGGTATGCACGTATGATAGAAGGATGATGATGATGATGATGATTTCAATTTGATAACTTTGCTGAACGTTTACTCAGTTGATGAGTATGGAATATTATTATGGATGATTACATATATAATTATATATATGGTATGCCATGGTTGATGTTGATTAGAGGCCAGATCCATTTTTGTGGGGATAATGTGGGTTCTCATGAAATGTTCTTTTTATAAAGTAGTAGAGGATGAAAAAGACAGATAAATGGCATAAATTAGATCTTCCAATTATCATGATGTTCTACCTAGGATCAGAGACGAATCAGAATTTGATTTTATGATTAAGTTGGAGTGCTTGGAATTAGCTAATGTACATTAATATATTATTCCATTTCAATGGAAAATAAATTTTTTGACAATTCATCAATTATATATATTAAAATGACTTTTCAATTTTTATTGGGTCAAAACCTATTTTTTATTTTTTGGATATATAGTAAATAGAGATGTTCAAATGCTACGTAGAATTATGAGTTGTATATAGGCCTGTTCATCTGGACTGAATTGTATCCGACTCGATTTGAAATTTTATTAATATTTTAATATTTTTGATTTTTTTTAAATATTTAAGAAAATTTTGAATTTGGGTTCCAGATTCCTATCCGGAACTAAGATAAACACTCATATTTATATAAATGTCATACACTAGTATTCCTTTTTAAAAATCGATTAAATATGAGATTTATATGAAAAATTAATTTTTTAATAAATATTTTACTCTTTTTTAAAATAAGTGTACAGTGCTTATATATATATAACTCATGATGATATATAGCATTACTCAATGAGAAGACTGATTTTGTGAGGCACACATAAAACAACGCATTTCTCTCTCGATCGAGTACAAAATGTTTTAAGAATTTTGGATAAATAATATTACATATAATTGTGGAGTGCATAAATATCATGGAATTGTTTTAAAAAATAGTAGGGTTGATTTTTAAAAAATCTGTTATTTTTTTCATATAATATATAGTTATAAAACTAAAGAAAGAAACTACTATTACAAAAGAAAAACAATAAACTCTCTCTGAAACTCTTAAGAACTAAAAATTTCTTTCTCTCTCTATATTTTCTTATGAATTTCATTACAACTGAAATTCTTATTTATAGCCTTTGAAATTACTATGCAAGTCACTATGCAGAATTTAAAATAATAGTAGTGGGATCATTCACATAATTTTAGTGATGGGACAGGCGGCGGCGGCCGTCTCTCCACTTACGGATTAATTACGTTACACTCCCTCTTAAATGACCACCCATAAAAAATCTGTCTCGTTAAAACCTTACCAAGGAAAAACCCAAAGGGAAGAAAAACCATTGGCGAAAGAAAAAGAGTACAGTCTTCTTATGTATCCACAAGTGCTTTAAGATTGCCTCATTAAAACCTTATAGACGAAAATCCAGCGGGATAAAACCTCAGCGAAGGAAAAAGAGTACAATCAGCACATTTACTACCTCGAAAAATGCATGACAAAAGATCTTTGAGTTTTCGCATTCTAATGTTATGCACAATTTTCTTGAATGTGGAAGTTGGTAACGCCTTTGTGAATAAATCTGCCAGATTATCACTAGATCGTATCTGCTTGACATCAATTTCACATTTCTCTTGAAGTTCATGAATATAAAAGAATTTAGGTGAAATATGTTTGGTTCTGTCACTTTTGATATATCCTCTTCTAATTTGAGTAATACAAGTAATATTATTTTCATATAAGATTGTTGGGCTATTATTGATCATGGGAAGTCTACACTTTTCATGGATATGTTAAATAACTGATCTCAGCCAAATACACTCTCGACTAGTTTCAGGAATAGCAATGATCTCTGAGTGATTTGAAGAAGTAGCAAATAGTGTCTGCTTAACAGATCTCCATGATATGGCAGTATCTCCATAAATAAATAAATATCCAATTTGAGATCTACCTCTGTGTGGGTCTGAAAAATAACCTGCATCTGCATATCCAATCAATTCTAGACTTGAATCACGTTGATAAAATAATCTCATATCAACCATACCATGAAGGTAATGAAGGATATATTTAATGTCATTCCAATGTGTTCGAGTTGGTGCAGAACTATATCTTGCAAGCAGATTAACTGAGAATGTAATATCTGGTCGAGTGCAATTTGCAAGATACATCAAAACTCCAATTGCACTGAGATATGGTACTTTAGGACCAAGAATTTCTTCATCATCATCACAAGGACAGAATGGATCATTCTTTACATCAAGTATTCGAACAACCATTGGAGTACTCAGGGGATGAGATTTGTCCATATAAAAATGGTTTAGGACTTTCTCAGTATATATGAACTGATGAATAAAAATTACATTTGGCAAGTGCTTGAACTGCAGGCCGAGATAAAGTTTTGTTTTGCCAAGATCTTTCATTTCAAATTCATTCTTTAAATATATAGCGGTTTTTTATATCTCTTCAAGAGTTCCCATAATATTTAAATTATCAACATAAACTGCAATAATTACAAATCCGGATTCTAATTTCTTAAGCGATTATACCACATGCGTCCGGATTACTTTAACCCATATAAAGATCTTTGTAGTCTAATTGAATACATATTTCTGGATGTACTTGTAGATGTTTCAGACATTTTATATCTTTCAGGGATTTTCATATATATGTCATGGTTTAAGGATCCATATAAATATGCAGTGACCACATCCATCAACCGCATTTCTAATCCTTTTGTAACAATCAAACTAATCAAAAATCTAAATGTGATTGCATCCATAACGGGAGAATATATTTTTTTATAATCAATCCCGGGTTTCTGCAGGAAACCTTGTGCGACAAGCTGTGCTTTGTACCACACAATTTTATTTTTCTCATTATGTTTTCGTACAAATACACACTTATATCCAACAGGCATTACACCCTTTGGTGATTGAACAATAGGTCCAAATACTTCTCGATTTGCTAGCGAATTTAATTCAGTTTCAATAGCTGCTTTCCATTTTGGCCAATCATTTCTACGTCGACATTTTTCGACGGTTTTTTACTCACTTTTTTCATTATTTCTGATAATGTCCAGGGCTATTTTATATGAAAATATGTTGTCAACAACAGTTTTATTTCTATCCAGAATTTCTCCAACTTTCATGAAATGTATTGAGATCTCATTATTTTCACGTACCTGTTCCTCCTCAAATGAAAACATTTCATGACACACCTCTTCAGGAGGTCATTTTTCAGGAGATTTATACTCTTCAGAAGTTTCCTTTTCAGGAGGTTCTGAAATAGAAGATTTGAACTCTTTAGGAGCATCAATTATTTTTGTAGCATGTATTGTAGGTACGTGTTATTCAGGAACGCCAAATTCATTTTGTATTATTTTCCTTCTGAAAATTTTGTCTTTTGCACCAATAGGTCTTCAACGCTTCAGGCGTGCCTTAGATTCACCTATTATTGTTTTAACAATTTGTCCTTTAGGGACTTCAATCCTTGCTGGAGCATTAACAGCAGGAATATAAGATTTTACTACACTTTTAGTGTCAGTAAATACATCCGGTAATTGATTTGCAACATTTTGCAAATGAATAATCCTCTGAACTTCCCGTTTACATTCATTTGAAGGAGGATCAAATTGAGACAGGATCTTATTATCCCAAGTAATATCTTATCGTGCTTCAGGTACCGAATTTTCTTTACCTATTAATGGAAAATTGGATTCGTCAAAATGACAATTCTTAAAACGTGCTTTAAACATATCTCCTGTAAGGGGTTCAAGGTATCTAATAATAGATGGAGAATCAAAACCAACATATATCCCAAGTCTACGTTGATGGCCCATTTTTATACGTTGTGGAGGTGCAATTGAAAAATATACAGCACATCCAAAAGTACGAAAATGAGAAATATTTGGTTGTTAACCAAATCCAAGCTGTAATGGAGAACATTTATGATATGCAAATGGTCTAATGCGAATTAGAGATGCTGCATAAAGTATAGCATGTCCCCAAGCAGAAACAGGTAGTCTTGATTTCATAAGTAAAGGTCTAGAGATTAGTTGAAACCTTTTGATCAAAAATTCAGCTAAACCATTTTGTGTTTGTGTATGGATAACAGGATGTTCAATATCTATTCCTATTGACATGCAATAATCATCAAAAGTTTGAGACGAAAATTCACCTGCATTATCCAATCGAATGGTCTTAATTGGATACTCAGGAAATTGTACTCGTAATTTAATTATCTGAGCAAGAAATCTAGCAAATGCAACATTTCTAGTGGAAAGCAGACAAACATGTGACTATTGACTAGATGTATCAATCAAAATCATAAAGCATCTAAATGGTCCACTTGATGGATGAATAGGCCCACATATATCTCCGTGAATCTTTTGTAAAAAGGATGGAGATTCAACAATAACTTTTAAGGGAGATGGTCTGATAATCAACTTACCTTGGGAACATTCAGAGCATGGAGATTCATTGGGTATAAATATCTTTTGATTCTTTAAGGGATACCTATGCGAATTTTCAATAATTCGTCTCATCATTATAGATCCCGGATATCCAAGGCGATCATACCAAGTCATAAATACTTTGGGGTCAATGCACTTTTGGTGCATTACCACATATAATTCAATTATTCTCATATTTGTGTAATACAATCCAGAATATAGAGCAGTCAGTTTTTCTAATACGAGCTTCTGGTCTGATATTGTTTTAGTAATAAGAAGATTATCTTTACTGCCTTCATTGGTCGTTTCAATATGATAGTCATTACGACATATATCTTTGAAACTCAATAAATTTCTTCTGAATTGTGAAGAGAATAGAGTATCATCAATACAAAATTTGGTGCCATTAGGCAACACAATATAAGATCTTCTAGAACTCTCAATTAAATCTGATGAATTTGATATAGTATGGACATAGGCTTTACTTAATGTTAGATTTTGAAAATATTTCTTTTCTTTGAGAATTGTGTGAGTTGTAGCACTGTCAGCCAGACATATATCTTTATCATTCAACTCAGAGATAAAAAGCTTATCAATGTGATCCATGATTCTACAAAATACACAAAATTTTTATTACAGATAGAAAGAAAATATATTAATTGAGTGGAATACTTCCATCTCCAATTAAGTGTTCAATACTACCTTCAGGATGATTAAAGAAATCAGAGACATCAAGATGAGTAACATCTACATTTACTGAATCTAATAAATCATCGAATAGTTCTACTAAATTTGTTTCGTACACTTTATTCTTTCCTTTAATAAAAGTTTGATATAAATCAGCTAAGTGTCTGACCGTACGACAGGTACGTAACCAATGTCCAGTCATTCCACATCTATGACACATCTCTTCACTTTTCTTTGAAAAATTATTCTGAAAATTTTTACCTCTTTCTGAATTGTACAACTTCTAGTGATACGGTATATTATTATCCCTTTTAATGTTGTCACTTCTGAGACCAACATTTCTATAATTTCTCCTACTACGTCCACGCCTCCGATTTCTTCTAAAGGATGCACCATTCACTTCTGAGAATGATGCAAACCTATTACCATTCATTTCAGAGAATGATATTGAGCCAGTAGGGTGTAACTGGTGGTTTGTTAATAAGAACGCATTATTCTACTCAGCTACTAGAAGACATGATATAAGTTCTAAATATTTCTTGACCTTTATCTCTCTATACTGCTGCTGCAGGAACACATTCAATGCATGAAATGTAGTATAAGTCTTCTCTAGCATATCATCATCGGTGATTTTCTCACCGCATAATTTTAGTACTGAGCTTATTTTAAAAAGTACGGAATTATACTCACTAACACTTTTATAATCTTGCAACCTCAGGTGTAACCATTGAAAACGAGCTCTTGGGAGGATGACAGTCTTCTGGTGTTCATACCTTTCCCTTAAACTGTTCCACAAAATATAGGGATATTTTACTGTAAGATATTCAGTTTTCAATTCTTCGTGAAGATGGTGGCGAAAGAAAATCATTGATTTAGCACGGTCCTGCAGGGACGCTTGATTTCCTTCTTTAATAGTTTCTCCCAGGTTCATTGCATCAAGATGAATTTCAGCATCAAGTATCCAGGATAAATAATTTTTTCCAGATATGTTAAGAGCAACAAATTTCAATTTTGTAAGATTTGTCATTTTCTACACATATAAATAATGAAATAATTATGTATATCTCAGAAAATATATTTATAAATTCACACAGATAATTATCAATAAAATATATTAAAGACTGCAAATAATATATTGAAAAACTTATAGAGGAATAAGGCCACTAGTTTCAGAATTGGTAGAACCGTCGTGCTGATAACGTGTTATAAAACTAAAGAAAGAAACTACTATTGTAAAAGAGAAATAAGAAACTCTCTCTGAAACTCTTAAGAACTGAAACTTTCTTTCTCTCTCTATATTTTTTTATGAATTTTATTACAATTGAAACCCCTATTTATAAGTTTTGAAATTACTATGTAAGTCACTATACAAGTCACTATGCAGGATTTAAAATAATAGTGGTGGGATCATTCACATAATTTTAGTGGTGGGACAGGGGCGACGGCCGTCCTTCCACTTACGGATTAATTTCGTTACACATTCGTATTTATTTACTATTTTTTAAAAAACTGTATAATACTTACACATTCTAAACTATAAATATTATTTTACTATCTCAGTCGGATAAATATATAAATATATATATATATATTATATCAGGACGACGGAAGTCTCTCGTAGCTAGCTACCGAGTTTGCCTCATCCTGGTACTTGTGGAATATCCTGTCATGGACTATATTTTTTTAATGGAGCTAGCTGATGGGGAAAGGTTTGAAGTAACTTTTTCGGCCTGTTATTATGGTTTGATATTAATAATTGTAACGATTGGAAAAAGATTTCAAATCACATCTAAGATCTTATGTTCAAATTGTATATATATTAGAGTCAATATTGTAATAAAGGGATCATGCTCATAGGTGGGTTATGAAATTACTTAATAGCCACTTAGAGTGGCTATATATATAAATATAAGTAATGTTATACATCATATTTTTATTTTATTTTTATATTATTAAGTAAGATGTGATACATTTATCATCATTGAATAATGAAAAAACTGCATACAATAAATGATCATTCAATCGTGATAAATACACCACATCTTATTTAGTAAGATGCATATTGCATATAATAGTTAGGGCTGAACATAAAAGCCGATACCCGACCCAACCCGATTAGCCACTTATGTTCCGACCTGAAATTCCGACCCGCTGTCGGTTGAATCGGGTAAATACCCGTTACCGATTAAAACCTATTTCTGTTTTTGATTTTCCTTTCAAAACCTAATCACCCCCGATTCAAAATTGGAACCCAAGCCCCCCTTTCGAGCGGCAACTGTTGAAGACTATTAAAGACCATTAGCGACCATCGACGACCATCGTTAACCTTCCCATCGACGACCATCGAAGACCATCAAGCATCAGTGACCATCAAAAACCATTGACGACCATAGGCAGCACGATTCCAATAAGGTGAACGACATCTGCGAAATTTGTCGAAAAAACAAGAAGGTGAAATCATCTTCTCCAAAGACTTGTGTTCATCACCGGATCAGGTTAATCGAGTTTGTTTAATCGAGTTCTTCCCATTGACAGAGGTTCACTTCTTAGATCAAGGGTTTTTCTTTTACTTTTCTTATATTCAGTTATTAGGGTTTGGTGTTCTTGAATTCTGGAATTGGGGCTAGTATTCTTGGATTCTGCCGATCGGGATAGGGTTTGGTGTTCTTAGGTTATGATTTTAGGTTTGGTGTTCTTGGATTTTTTTTTATTATATTTGATTATATCTTTACGTATTGTGTTATACGTTGGATTCCGTTAAACCGTCCGAATTTCAGGCAGTGATTACCAAATTATACCATCAACAAAGTGTTTGTTACTTAGAAAATGCAACCTCCTTTCTAATTTCAAGCATCAATAACCCAAAAAAAATATTGGGTAATCGGGCGAGCAGTTAGTGGAAGAACGGAATTGCACCAGAATCAGGTCGGATCGAAAATGTCCGATAACGTCTCGAGTCAGGTTGGAGTACAGCCCTAATGATAGTATGATGTGTATGGTGTATAAAATTTTCCTATATATATTATATAGTCCTTAATTCTCCTCTATGGAAATGTACTATATATAAATGGAGGTCGGGGTATATATATAAGCATATTCTGCAAAAATGAAAATATGTCTCTTTAAAATGGAAAAATCTTCTCATCGGTCATGTTAAAGGGTTGGAAATAGCCTTCAATAATTATTTGCCACATAACTCACCTATAGGAGTAACTGTGCATAGTAGCGCAACACATTCAAAACATTTTGAGCAAAAAATATTTGCCCAAGCGATCAGAACCCTTTCTCTCCCCTCCTATCTCTTAGCCAGATCTCACACCCCTCTCATCTCTCCCATCAACATCGGCCCCAAGCCTAACTGTGGATTTGTTGGCAATCTGGCAGAAGATACAAGATGACAAAGCTGCTCCCACCATTTCAAGTTTCTTTCTTTCTTCTTTGGCTTGAAATTTCTAAAAAGATTATCACAAACATATCCATATGTAGTTGGAAGCACATGCATCTCTCTCCAATAAGCACAGGAATGTCAAAGTTTATATACACACCCTCTGCACGAAGCTGCCATTTTTCAAGTCACATATACCAATTTTTTTATATATATTTCTTAAGTTATAGGTTTGAATTCTTGCGTATGTAGCATAAACACTTCAAGTATCAAGCCTACCTACCACTCCTAGAAACTAGAAATATAGAGGTTTTTGAATAGCCACATTTCACTACAACAAATTCTACTTTTTGCCACAAATTTTTTTTCCATAATCAAAATATCGTGGCAAATAATGTTATATTGACACCAAAAATTTTCGTGGAAATAAAATGTACTTTTTATCACAAAATCATATTGGTGAAAATAATGTAGTGATAAAAGAAATTTTTACCACGAAAAAATGTATTTTTTGCCACCATGTTGTGTTAATGGTAAAAAAAATTCATAATGACACTTATCTTCATGGATTAAAATTTTTAATGTCAGCAAAAAATTTTTTGCCATGAAATTGACATCGTCGCATAAAATATGTCCGATTACAAAATTTTTCTTCATGGTTATTTAGGTATTTGTTACTAGATTAACTATGTTTTGCCACGAAATTAAGTGGCCACAAAAAGAATGATATTTAAATTTTAAAACATCCCCCGTCACGTATTCCCTGCCATAACCCTCGCCTCTCTGTCTCTTCCCCCAGTGCCGTTCTTCTCTCCCTCAATCGCTAGTCTTCATGCCACCACATAGCTGTCGCTGTACGCCGTCGTCGACCCATCGTCACCGTCCACCTTCACCGTTTTCGGCCAACCCAACCAAGCCCCTCTCTCGCGGCATCTCTCTCTCCTGCTGATCTCCCTCTCTCTTCACCCTAAGTCTTTTCTCCTCGGGTTCCCAGTGCCGGCGCGTCCTCAGCCGCTGCACCACCTCCAGCTACCAGCGTAGCTACCCCCCAAAGGTATCAGTGCCACTACAAGCTCTCCCTCTCTCTCACCGTCGATCTGCTCTACCCCGCACGGATCTCGCTCAAGCGCCTCGTACAAGCCCTGCTCTGCCTTCCTCCACGGCGCAGCACCACCGCAAGTCAACCCTCCACATGGCCGCAACGGCACCCTCTTGCTCCACCGCCTCCCCTTCAACGCCGTAAGCCAACCCAAAACAGAGTAGGGTTTGTGACTAAATTTTTTTTTTTTAAATAGGTAATAAGATATTTTATTCCACGTTACACTGTTTTTATCATTCATATTTTTAGTAATCTAATTCTTAATCTCATAATGTGATGTTTTTTCACAAGTTCGGGTTTATCAAAGAAATACTATATTTACTTTGCTATGAGCTGTGAAGATATTACGATGTAATTTCTCAATTTATGTTCTACTTATTTGGTGGTCAGATTTGAAGCAGATATAGTGATTGATCTAGTGTTTATGACTGTAGCCTAGTTTTTTACTGAATTTTAATGATAGCAGTCTGTTTATGCGGGTTAATTTGGTTAATCTAGTGTTTATTTTGGATGTTGGTCTGACAAGTTATTTTTTGGGTATGCAAACTTAGTTGTGCTTATGTTGGTATACAGATTTAGTTGTGCTTATGTTGTTGTGATTGTATCATAATTTTCTTATTCATTAGACAAAAAGAAATTATGCGTATGTTATTGTGATTGTTTTAGAATTGGTTGGTGGGTTGGGCTAGGATTAACCGTTGTATATTAAACTTGTGCTAACCAGTGCTTTATACCCAAAGTATCTTTTCTGGTTGTTTTTGTGACTTAGGATAACATTTTACTTAACACTTTGGGTTTCTCTTCTGATTGAGATCATTTGATTGCCACTTTTTCCAAGCGTTAGTTTATATTAGTGCAAAATGTAGGTAGGATAAATTATTAGTTGTTGGTGGAATAAGTTTGTGTAGTAGTGAACCACCTTTAATAAATGAAAATAATATTCAAATCATGAAACAGGTCATCAGGTTTTGGCTAAAAAGATTAGTGCTAATGGCATGCTCAAAAAAAAAAAAATCTTGTTACTAAGTTGGAAGCAACAAAATTGTCCCTGGGTTTTCATAATTAAGACAGCCAAGAATAGCATATGTATTAGTTTTGCAATTTAGACTTTTATTATAATACCTGTAATAGATGTCTAAATCATCTAAAAGTATTTTTAGAAAAATAAACTGTTTGTTGGGTATGAAACATTATTTATTTTTGACTGAAGGATTCTTTTTAATTTGCATTAACGGGTTCCCATCTCCCTAAAAAAAAATTGAATAAAAGTGAGAAGGTGTGGTTCTAATGCGATGTTGAAACTAATACAAGTTTTCTAATATAGGGCAGCAACTATACAAGTTTTTTGTTGGAATTCGTAACATTTTGGGCAACAACTATACAAGTTTTTTTTTTTTTTTTTGCTTTGTTCATGCTGAGTTAGTTGTATATATGATTAATTTAGTTGTATATGTAAAGTTAGTTGTATATATGATTAAATTTAAAGAGCTCCCCTGTCTGTGCAAAGTTAGTTGTGTATATAATTAATTTAGAAAGCTTTCCTATCTAATCAAGTGAGTAAAAGAAGATTAGGAAACTGAAATGAGCCTTGTATTTTTAGGGAATGAGACTTTTGCAAGTGATTTCTGTATATTCAAAAATATGGATCTTCTTTATGGACAAGCTTCTGTTTAACTCAACTAGACATCATTGACTCTATTTTTTGTTATTTTTTGAAGTTGCTGGACATGATTACTGAAATATAACATTGCATGCTCTTTGTTTTGTTTTTTATTTTGAGGACTGCCATGATGGTGCGTGATGAGTCATGATGGTGCGTGATGGGTTTTATCCTCAACACTATCTTACACTGCTCTCATAAATGTATGTCTATGTAATCCCTAATTTTGTTGTATGTTGTTAGAAGTATGCATTTAAAAATGTGTTGTGTTCATATATAGAGATGGAACCTAGGTGTTGTATTCATATACAGAGATGGAACCTAGGGGACCTCTTTGTTTGATTGCATAAGTGTGTATTTGATTATTGAGCCCTTCCATTATTTAGCCTGTATTAGACTATTTATTTTGATTGTTTTTTGCTCAAGTCTAATATTTTGATTTTGTAATTTTTTTTTTATGAAATTTTGTAACATTTGCCATGAATATAATTCGTGGGTAAAGATGCATTTCGACCAATTGATTCCGTGACAATACTTATTTTCTGACTATGACTTTCATGGGTAAAGAAGTCCAAAGCACCACAAAGCCTTGACTCTCAATAACTTTTGCCACGAACCAAATTAGTTTTTACGACAAATTGTATTCGTGGAAAAAATGTATCTTTTTCCACGAAAAAAAAAATTGGTGGAAAAAATAGTATTCGCCACTCATTATATGCCACGAAGCTTCCACGATAACATTTGGTGGGAAAAAATTTTTTTGTGACCTAATTTCAGTTTTTTGTGACTATTACCTTTCGTGGCAAAAGCCACTATTTCTTGTAGTGTTTGTTCACCATCATTGAAATCCTTTTAGAGAACATGACATTCGGGGAAGGGGTTTCTGATGTGAAAAACTTTGCAAACTTTCATGCTTCTCTTGTACAAAGACTTATTCTAAATTGACACTTCTTCTGACTTGAGTCCGTCGATGGAGCTTTGGGTTTGGTCAGGGCTTTGGTTTTCTAAGGTGGTCGCTACAATAGAGTTTTTGGTAGTTGATTTTCCCCAAGCAAAGAAGGTGAATGGGATTTTTCTCTTTTCGTTTGTTGTATGGGTTTTAATCATGCTTGAATTTGAATAGTATGTATTTTTCTCACTTTCCTACATGTCTAATTGCTATTGGTGGGCTATTTTTCTAATCCTGTTATCAATTGGGCTGTTTTGAAGCGCTTCTCCTTTAAAATATGTATCTATCTAGTCTTGTCATCATTTAGGTTATGGGAACAATATGGCAATTTGTCCTGATTCTACCATGTGGCACACTCCATCAACTACAATCGTGATGATTTCAAATAAACAACATCGGTGAAAAAATCCCTCGAATAAACTCACCCAATCTGATTTGTGGCTAGAAATAACACTGCTTTCGATATACAGTAGATCTAAAATTTATAAGAAACTAGATCGATTTGTTGGGTCATCATGGGTCTCTATTAATTTCAAAAATTAGCTTAAGAGATGAAATTTTATCTCACACTTATAAAATGATTACTAGCTTCTTCTATAACTGATATAGGACAATCCCAACAATCTCCTCCTCACACATAGGATTTTAAGTTGGAGCAACAATAACTCATTTCTCTCGTAAATTATTGGGTCAAAAAATGTTACTAAGTCTAGGTTCTGATATCAATGTTGAGTGGTCTTGAGTCTCTTAATCTCAAAAACTAGCCCATGAAATTAGGCTTTTTTCCACTCTTATAAACTAACTAACAGACATTTTCACAACTGATGTGGGGATAATGCCAACACAATTTAATTAGAAACTACTGCATCAAATTAAACACTCGATCGAGAAGTTCTAGAATAGATAATTTGCCCCGAGACCTACCCATGTAGGTAGTAGTTGTGTAGCTAGAGATGGAGATAAATAATACATAGAAGAACAACCTTCACCAATGCTCCACAAGCGCTACACATAGATTTGACTTGATCATGGCCGGCTCCCCTTCCTACTGGTTTTGTTAAATCATTAAGTAACTTCGACCATGAACTAAGTGAAAGGACAATAATATCATATAATATATATATATATATATATCCCAACTAAAAACGTCACCTAATAAATGCAGGCCAGTGTACGTGTTGAAGTTTTCAACGGTACTTTCATGACCCATTCATTGACCATAATTAAACAAGTCCACATGAATACGATGACATAAAAAATTAAGGTAAAGAACCATCAAGTTTTCATTTATTTTGCAAATTAATGCTGATCGAAGCAACCATGCACGTAGTACTTCTAAATATCGTGAACTTGGCCTATATATAATTTCAGGCAACACAAAATTATTAATGGCACCAAAAACCCTCAGCAAATTATTATTTCCCCTTGGAGATATTTCCATTAATACTACAAGCTTGTAGAATGTTGGAAAATCAACTTCTGAAGAGAACTACATGATATCTATCCTATGCAACTATATCAATTAATATTAGTAGTTGCTAGTACTCTGTGATCTGTAATTAGGTATACAACAAATATTTTAGCTTTCTAAACATGAGAATTAAGATTTATTTTGAAAATATGAATCAAAGAATATTGTCTCTCTAAACTGTTCATTACTCCAGCTTTCTGAGGCCCCATGATCCCATGTTCATATACAAATAGCTCCTTTTATCAGAAGAAGAACTAGAAGATGTTGATGTTGCTGGCACTGCAGAAAACCCAGAATAGTCCCTATCAATCTTCGCCAAACATAGATTGTTCATGAACTTCATGAGCTCGTGTTTTTGGACATATGGCTGTGCCGCATATTCCTCGAATGGCATCCACTGCAAGCACGCAGGCAGGCAATTATTATCAATAACACAGTTTATATATAAAACAATTAAATCAATATTTCTTATTATATATATATATGTATATATTACCTGAGCTGCCTCTATTTCTGAATCCTGTTTCTGGATATCGAAGGAAAGGGGTCGCAGCATGCACACAAAGAATAAACTCGACTTCTCAAAGAACGACTTGTGGGTTTGTCTGTAAATTATTTGAAAGAAGAGTCATTATTCTGAATTCCAGAAAATAACCAGAAGCAAACGAGAAGCTTTGGAAATAAATAACGAAAATGAAAGCAAAATTCCACAAATACGTTATTAGCTAGTACTTTCATAAATATGTTACCTGAATGCTAGTACTTCGACAAATTCTGCGTCTATCTGAAGGAGCAAAATTCCAAGAAAATTGAAAGCAAAATAACATCAGTAAAACTAATATATATTTTAATTAAATAATTATAATTATAAGAATTAAGTTGCACGATTATAGATGATGATCACTTACTCCAGTCTCTTCTTTTACTTCCCTCTCTGCGGCTGCACAGATGTCTTCCCCCTTTGGATATGATAAATTAAATTCAGTGATCAGCATCAGAATATATATAATACAAAATTAATGTATTTAATTAGTCTTATAGTTTAATTACAGAATGTGTATGTAGACGAGCTTAGAGGCCGGATCGATGTGCTTAATTACCTCATCGACAGTTCCTGTAGGGAATTTCCAGACTCCTTTCCCCCTCAAAGATCCATACTTTTCTTGGACAACTAGCAACTGCATGATCATGCCCAACAACAGATTATATATATATATATATATAGATACTTCTAAAATCAAAACCTAAGAAAATAGTAGAACAATTAACACATGATATGATAGTTGATCTTTGAGGACATGCATGCAGAGATGATCTACGTACCATGCATGCAGCTAGCAGGTGTTTAAATTTTAATTAGATCATTTTTTAATAATTAGAACCGCATCAAATATATAGCATTAATTAAATGGTGAAATTAATTAAAATATACCTCTCTTTTGTCATTCATGATAAATGCACCAATACCCACTTGGTGGGAAGCATTTGCAGGAAGAGTATGAGGTCCTCGAGGAATCCAATATATGAGCATCAAGTATTTCGGTTCTGCATGGTGGTACCAGAATCCTTCCTGCACATCATAATTGTGCTTAACATTCATGTAATTTGATCTTAATACTCCATCATCCAGCTTCTTAATTCTGAGAAATCACTGAAAAATAGGGAAAAAAAAACTGACCTTAACAGCAGCTTCCACAAGATTGACCATCTCGATGGGTAATTTGAGCCAGATTCCCTTCTTTCCCTACATTTCAAAAGAACATAAAAACTCAGTACTACAATTAAATTTTGACAGAATATGTTGCTTTTTTTTTTTTTATCTTTTTCGCATGAACAAATTTAAATGCATTTCATGTACCGATCAAGAGTACGTGCTTTGTAAATAACCCGACATGAATAACATACGTGAAGATCATGACGCTAGATGGCCAGATCGATCAAATACAACCATCATAATCATGATTTACATATATATATATATATGTATGTATATATGCTAATTAATTTCAATCTTAATGTAATATATATCATATGATCACCATGGTCATGGACTCATGCAAATATATACAACAACTTTATACTCATTATTACCGTCTAGATCATCTGCATGCCCCCATGCAGCTAGCTCGATCGATGATCTTTTGTAATTAGAAGCATATAATTACACGTAGGGTACGTACGTATATAATATTAATCATTATATATATATACATGACAATCACATGCATAAACAAACACAACCATTAATAATTGTTATAATTAAAATATTATAATAATGTGTCTGAGGGCACCAGTAGTACTTGGTTTAATTTAGCAAAACCATGGGCGGTCTAGTTGTTGATCGTTGACTAATCTCATCTCCCAACATTACAAATTTAGATTATCAACCAAGAACTGTCATGTTCATGCAGTAGATATAGCGTTCTGGTTCTGTCAGATTTTCTATATATATACATACAAAAAATTTATGTAAAGTTATTTTTACGTATTCTTTTGTACCCTCTATTAATGTGATTAGCTGCATATTTTTTTAAAACAAAATAAATATTTTAGTCAATCATGAGAATGAAATGATAAAAAATACGTAAAAATACTCTACATGCTAGAACTCTGCTGATCAGAATATTCTAGGTGAACTCTTTATATAAGTAAGATCCCAAAACAAAGTATTGAAGTAAATATATACCTGGTGTCTCCAACGAGAAATGGAAGATCTAAGAAGAGAGGCAAAGACAGCAGCGTCGATGGGGTGCAGGGCCAGAGGCATTTCCACAGTCAACCCACCAAACTGATCATACTCTGCATGCGCTGTTATTAGGTTTTTTTCATGATTACTTTCTTCGCCAAACACTCCATTCCCGGACGCCGACATGATGCCTACAACAGGACGACTATATATATATATAGTACAGATATTATAACCTCGACAACGTATAACTACTTCGTAATTAAACAAGATCTTGATCTCGAGTTTAATTACTTGGCTTATATGGTTCCAATCGAGAGATAATTAACAAGGATGTGATTTCGATCGGTTTTCGTAATGTGTATATGTATGAGAGAGAGGGAGAGAGAAAGAGAGAGAGAGAGAGTGAGAGAGTGAGAGAGATTGCAATAGGATGCAGTGGATCTGAGAGGATGAGCTAGCTCCATCCATCGTTTTTATACACTTAAAATTCTTAAGTCTTTGGTTTGAACCGTTCCACTCGGCCACTGTCTTTCTCGGCAACATAGCTTCACCCTGTTCACACGCCCTGCGTAGGATCAGGGCTCCGGACTTTGATAATTCCTTGCTCGCTTGTAAATTTGCTCTACGACTCGACATTTGAATTGTACGCAAATTAACGCTTTGAAACTATTGACGCGGGTTTCTTTCTTTTGAAATTAACGACTCGAAACCCGCGTCAATAGTTTCAAAGCGTTAATTTGAGTCCGTCGTGTTCGAAGGCATCTCTGACTTGTATATACTAATATATAGAATTTTTTTTTCTTTTCCTTTAACGATCGGTCGATCGAAAATCTGTCCATATCGTACATTAACATTTAATGAGAAATATTATATATATTTTTTGAGCTAATGAGATATATTATATAGTATTATATTTTCATTATATTTTTATTTTTTAATTAAGATATGGTATATTTATCTATCATTCTATTTTTATTTTTTTAATTAGGATATAATGGTATATTTATTATTTTTAAATGATAAAATAACATACAAAAAATGATAATTTAATGATAATAAATATATATAAATTTTTTAATATATATATAATTCAAAATCGTGTTTCGTCCCTTATATATATATATATTAAGATGAAAACTTTAGAATAATATAGCAATATTAGACCTTTCGGTTTTTGCAACCGGGTCTAGTCATGTCCTGGAAAGTACAACGCAATTATTCAGAAAGAATATAAGTTGGACACAACATGTCTTGTTAAAATTTTATTAAATATATTTTAATTTAAACATTGTAAATCATGAGATTGTATTGAAAGGATAAAATAATAAGGGCAGTATGTTTTTAGAGATAAAATTAAAATTTTAAATTTTATTTTAAATTTTAAATTTTTTTTTAAATTCTTATATAAAATATAATAAAAAATTTAATTTTTTAAAATTTTAAAATTATTTTTTCAAATTCTCATATAAAATTAATATTAAAAAAATATTTTACAATAATATTTTATTATTTTTTTAATTTTTATCTCATCTTATCTTATTTTATCTTATCTCTAAAAACAAATAAGGACTTAAATTTTTTTCTTATCAGTTTTGTCCATTCATTTCTTTTAAAAAAATTAAAAATTAAAAAATAGTTGAGACCACGTCGTGTTCATGGATGACCCTTTCTTAATGTTATTAATTATTCCTTTCTTAATTTTATTAATTATATATACTTATAATAGAAGAATATCATAATTATAACAAGATACTTAAAGGTAATTGTAAGAATTCAGAAAGAAAATTCAAAATCCAAGCATCAAACCAAGGACTACTCACCAACTAACTAATTAATAAAATATATACAGTAAAATTCTAACAAAATGTAAGCCTTACTTGAAGGTCAACTTAATGTCGTATATTTGACTATGAAAAATGATGGTATTATCATCTATCTATATATTTTTTTTTAAATTACTTAATAATTAAGAAAAGAAGGAGATAAATTATTGCTTTCCAAAATCAATCTATCATTTAACAAGGTTAAAGGATGTTTTTATTAATAATAATGTCTCTATTGATTATCTTAAGGCAGAACTTAAATCTTATAGTTTTTCTAAAATGGTAAAAAGATCAAAGACAGAGAAACAAAAAAATTATATTACAAGATTTGCAACAAGAGATTAATAAAATAAAAAGCAGAAATTAAAAATTTAAAAACTTCTAATATCAAACTAAAAGTTTTAAATGAACAACTAATATAAGAAATTATATTATTAAAATTAGAAAATAATAAAAACCATTCTCCTAACAAAGAACAAGGAGACAATTTAATGGTGATTACTAAGGATGAAACAAAAACATTTATTAATATATTTAATAAAATAAAATTTTAAAAATGGTATATTGAACTAACAATTTCTATCAATAATGAATTTTCTTTTACAACATCTGGAAAAAGGCAAATCTAACTATATCATTGTTGATAGAAACTGTTGTAAAAGAAAATTCATTGTTGATAGAAATTGGTAGTTCAATATATCATTTTTGAAAATTAATTTTATTAAGTATATTAATAAAATTTTCCGTTTCATCCTTTGTAATTACTATTGAATTGTCTCTTTGTTCTTTGTTAGGGGAATGATTTTTATTATTTTCTAATTTTAATAATATAATTTCCTGTATTAGTTGTTCATTTGAAACTTCTAGTTTGATATTAGAAGTTTTTAGATTTTTAATTTCTTCTTTTATTTCATTAATCTATTGTTGCAGATCTTGTAATGTAATTTTTTTTTTTCCATCTTAAATCTTTTTACTATCTTATAGAAATTATAAGATTTAGGTTCTGCCTCAAGATAACCAATAAAAACATTATTATTAGTAAAAGTATCATTAACCTTGTTAAATAATTTCTTCTTTCTTGTGGATCATTAATCTTATCTATTAATTCTAAAATAATATCTTCATGTTTTGTAAGAACAATAATAATTTTTTTACAAATATAATTATTTTTATCTAGGCAATTACTTATATGGACTTCTTCTTTCGATTCATTGTCAAAAGATTGTTCTGAGATACTATCTTCATTTAATTGATAATTTTCTTTAGAAGAACTATCTTCCTCTTCTTCACTTGTTCCTATTACAAAAATATTTAATAATTTTTTATTTTAAAGTTTTAGGTATGTCTAATTCATTTATTTGTTGTTTAACCTTACAATTTGACTTATAATATCCTATCTTTTCGCATTTATAACAAATGATTAGTTTTTTCTTTTTTTATACTTCTTGTTAAAATGGTTTTTTATATGTTTGTTTATTTTTGTATTTTTGTATGGTGTTTTATACTTTCTCTTCTTGTTTAAATAATTCTTATAAATTATTTTTCCTTTTTTATTTCTTCTAGATGGGAGAAGTAATGGGGCATACCTGATCTGTTCATAAAAGGTACCTAAATTCTTCCTAACATATTTCTTTTCTTTTTCCATTTGAGTTTTTAATCTTAAATCATTACACATAGTTAAACCAATTCTATTAATAGTAGTTATAATATCTCCATAAGTAAAATTACTAAAATCAATTATACCATCTGAGTTGGTTAATGATTCTCATACCATTTGGGCGAAGTAATAGGGGAGTCCGGTTATGAATTTTTCCTTATAGTACGTCTATTGGCAATCATTTCTGATCATAACCTTGGTTAGGAATACATCTTTATACCAACAAAAATTAGATAACTATGAACATTTTAAGTTAATTAACAAATGATCACTAGTTCTTTCTTTAAACAAATTGGATCTCCAACAAAATGTTTAGTAAGTAAAAATATTAAAGTATTAACAACAGATTCTAAAGATTTTCCATCCTCTGTATTAATAATCCGTAATCTCTCATCATGTTTATATTGATTTAATATTATGGTTTTTTGATCATTTGAAAGATAATGATCCCACCAGCCTTTTAGATGGCCGGTAAAGCTTGTAACAAGTATATGGACAACTTGATGGTCTGTCTTTCCACTAGCTTTGTAAACATTAGCCATTATAATCATTTCTTGAAAATGATTTAATATTTCATATTCAGACAATCCGTCTATATTTCATTCATATAATACATTTGGCAAAAAGACAGACCTAACTATATGTTCTCTTTTTTCAAATTGTATCTCAGGTGGGTTGGTTTTGGAAACTAATTACGAGTAAAAGAAACATGTCTTTTGGAATCTCTAGCAAAATATTCAGTGACATACTCTCCCCTTATTTTATTTATTTTTAAATCCATATTATCAAACTGATTTTCTTTTTTAATTCTTTTAAAATATTATATTCTTTTATTGGAGAGGCCAATACCTGAGTACCCCTTTGACTGTATTTAATACCTTCAAAAGGGGGATATTCCTCATAAACAATTTTTTCACTTTCTTCCTTAACCCATTGATTATTAGCCCTGTTTAATGTGGCTAATTGATTTGATCTATAAATTTTAAATCATGTGAAGAAAGATATATTAGTCTGTACCTCTTCTAAATAACCATAATATGTTACTTGGATATAATCCCTTTCTAATTTTGTATAGGTTGAGAAGAATAATAATCTTTTTTGAGTATTGTCTTCTTTCATATACTCTTGCTCAAGATACTCTTTATTTTATTTGAATTTTCCTTTACTAAGCATATATAATTGAGCATATTCTCCAACCACTTGTGAGTATGTTGGAGAAGATGGTTCTTTTGTTTGTTCAAGATTTTGAGAAGTAAATGGTGCACTATTAACTGTGTATAAAGGGGTGTTAATAATATTTTCAAAAATAATTCTTCTAATTTGAGTATCTAAATCTAAAGATTTTCGAGAAGCTGAAAAAAGAACAGATTTAGGAGTGTGATAATTGGAATGTGCATTAGAAGTAACATCTAAAAATGATCTCTTGAAAGGTTGAAAAGCTATTTGAACAAATACATCTGATCTTTGTTCTATATAATTTAAATCATCAAAAGCATTATTTTCTATCTTGGATACTAGTATTATATTATCTAATCTTCATTCATTAGGGAGAGTAATTTGGTTCCAATTAATCTGTTTAGGAGTTTGTATAGTAGAGTTTGATGTACTAGATTGTAATAATAATGTAATCCTTTTGGACTAGTTACAAGGGCTTGTAGTTCTAATGTTGTTTTCATAAGTTTATAATGTATTTTATAAACAACAGTTAATGGATGTGATCCTTTCATCATATGATAACCACTTGTCTTAATATTTAGTGTTAAAGCATACAAAATATTGGTATCAAATAATGAAAGAGAACAATTTAAAAGGCAATCAAAATAAACTGGTCCTTGAAATAAGCTAGATTCTACCATACCAAGTACTGAGTCATGAAAATTATAATGTCTTCGATCTCTTAAATATAATAACACTGATGCATTTAATCCATTTCTAGTTAATAGTTTTATAGCAACTTGTACTAATCCAATATGTATGAAAGAATAATTTTGCTCTTTATGATGTGTAATAGAGTGATTGTTTAATAATTGTATTGATTCATAATCATTATTTAAACTAGTAGTTTTTTCTACCATTTTAATAGTATAATTAGAAATGAATGATAATTTTGAGGAAAACGTGGATTGTTTGTAAATTTTATTTTTAGGCACATTTGGAATAGTCCAATCTTGTAAAATTCTTTTTATATTTAATATATTATAATTATTTATTAATATTTTTATAGAATCCAGGGTTTTAAATCTCGTATCTACGTATAGATTTTGATGATAACAAATAAATTCAAAACTAAAACTCAAGTTATCTATGCATGAAGAGAGCTAAGCACATCAAGAAATCAAGCATGAGCAAAAAGAAGAATAAGTCTACAAATGAAACTCATAGAGTGATTTTGTACATTTTTTAAAATTTAAAATTGGATTAAGTCTCAAAATTAATATTCTCTCATAAAGCATCAAATTGCATCTTTTACATTTGCATAACTTTATTAAAATATTTAATTTCAAAAATTATTATTATTTTTTCACATATACATAAATATTTAAATTTGTAAGATGATTGATTATTATCTTTAACATGTGCATGTGTTGTTTGAAAATCTTAAATGGTAGTTGTGTTTTTTTTTACAAATGTAAAAAATAAATGATTTTGTTTGAAAATCTTGAAAGGTGATTGTGTTTTTTTTTTATAAATGCAAAAGATAGATGATTTGTTTGAAAATCTTGAAAGGTAATTGTATGTTCTTTTGACATATGCAAAAAGAATATGATTTGGTTTGAAAAATAAATCATGTACATTTTATCATGTATGAAAAGTAAAAGATTTGGTTTGATTTCTTTGAAAAATGAATAGAGTTGTCTTTGACAAATATAAAAATGAAATGTTTTTATTTAAATCTTTTGAAAAGTGAATAGTACTCTTATTTGACATTTGAACATTTTCAAATTTGAATATGAAAATTCATTTGCCTATAAATAGTTTTCTTGAGTTTTGCAAAAATAACAACAAGAGTTTACACATCAATTGCTAAGTTTTACATCATTCTTTGAAAGCTCTCATTCTCTCTTCTCTAATCTTGTGCCTTAATTCTTGTTCATTTTGAAAGAGATATAAGTTGCACTGTATTGTTTCTATCTTACTCATTGATGAGTATATTCTGATAACCTACGTATTATCAGCTTTTGTATTTGTAAAATGGTGCATATAACCATTGTCTGTATAGAAGATGTTCTACACAAGGAATAGTTAAATCACCAAGTGTGAGGTGATTGCAAGTGTAAAGCGTATTCTACACGGATTTTTTATAATGATGCTGCTCAAAGGTGTAATAGTTTTCTATTTCCACCTGAAGGAGATTGAATAGTGAATTTGAGATCCTCAGGGGGTAGCTTGAGGCGAGGACGTAATCAGTGGGGCTGAACCTCGTTAAAATAGATTATGCATGATTAGAAGAGAAATAGGAATGCTGCATGTCATGAATATCTGTTAAACATTTTTATTCCATTATTTCAAATGACTGACAAAAACTTGAGACTTCTAACCTCATCTTTCAACTGTATTTGCTCTTCATAAATCGACATGCTATTCTCATCTAAAGGATTAGGCAGTCGAAATGAAGAGACAAGCAATAATTTTAAATCCTTATTCTGTTGCTTTAACTCTACTATTTTTTTATTTGACTCATAAACGAGTCATTGAAGTACAGAGATAGTCTCGCTAAGTTTTTCAATTTCGCGAGTTTTGGACTGTAACCAAGCGGAAAAAGCAACAGTGGATGATGAGTATCGAGTCCCAAGACTCACAAACTCATAAATGGTGTCATGATCTGATTTATTAGCTAAATCAGTCTCTTGTTTCTTCATAGCACCTGGGATAGAAGCAGAAATAGATTGATCATGAGAAGTATTGAAGGGAAATTCACGAGCCATTAAAAATTTATAGAATGAGAATGCAGGTGAATTACAAAAATGAGAAAAAGATTTAATACAAATTAGATAAAGTTAAGGATTGCTTTTATAGAGACGGAAATAAGAACAAGACGTACTATCATCTCTTCAAATCTTACTTAGTCAAACTTACAAGATATGCTGGATGAGACGGGAGAGATGATTGATTAAGACGATTCTTGATTCAAATCCGGAAAATTACTAGAAGAAATTTTTTTTGTCATTCTGTCGTTTTGGATAAATAGATACTTGATCAATGAGGAATGAGATATTTTTCTTGTGAGTATTAGATGGGTGAAATGATCATTTAAACAGAAATCGAAAACTTTCAAATCTCTACAAAATCTCGTTTGTCAATAACGTCAAACGGATTTGAATCTCCTTCAGCACCGAATTGCCAGGACTAGGCCTGCAGCTTTTACAGCCTTTATCGGACATGGATGACTCCACTTATTCAACTTCAAATCTCTGCAACATTTAATTCGTCAACAAAATCAAGCTGATTTAAATCTCCTTCCGTACCGAGACGATAAAGTTAGACCTCAACCTTTACAGTTTTTGTCGAACACGGACGAGAGAAAAAATTTTACTGAAACCAATTGCAGTTTCTTTTTAATGATGCCAAAAGAATGATAAATCTTATACTAGTATTATACTACCATGTTATATATGATAGAATCATGTCTATATTTTATTTAAAAAACTAACGTATATTTTCAGGGGGAGTTTAAGTATTAACTGTAGATTTCTACTAAGTATTTGTCATCATAAAAAATAGGGAGATTATAGAATCCAAAATTTCAAGTCTCGTATCTACGTATAGATTTTGATGATAACAAATAAATTCAAAACTCAAGCTCAAGTTGTCTACGCATAAAGAGAGCTAAACACATCAAGAAATTAAGTATGAGTAAAAAAAAGAACAAGTCTACAAATGAAACTCATAGAGTAATTTTGTACATTTCTTAAATTTTAAAATTGGATTAAGGCTCAAAATTAATATTTTCTCATAAAATATCAAATTTCATTTTTTACATTTGCATAACTTTATTAAAATATTTAATTTAAAAAATTATTATTTTTCCACATATGCATAAAGATTTGAATTTGTAAGATGACTGATTGTCATCTTTAACATATACATGTATTGTTTGAAAATCTTGAAGGGTGATTGTGTATTTTTTTGACAAATGTAAAAAAAATAGATGATTTTGTTTGAAAATCTTGAAAGGTGGTTGTGTATTTTTTTGACAAATGCAAAAAATAGATGATTTGTTTGAAAATCTTAAAAGCTGATTGTGTGTTTTTTTAACATATGTAAAAAGAAGATGATTTGATTTGAAAAACAAATCATACTCATTTTGTCATGTATGAAAAGTAAAAGATTTGATTTGATTTTTTTGAAAAATGAATGGAGTTGTTTTTGAAAAATATAAAAATGAAATGTTTTTATTTGAATTTTTTGAAAAGTGAATAATACTCTTATCTGACATGTGAACATTTTCAAATTTGAATATGAAGATTCATTTGCCTATAAATAGCTCTCTTAAGTTTTGTAAAAATAATAATAAAAGCTTACACATCAATTGTTAAGTTTTACATCATTTTTTCAAAACTCTTATTCTCTTTTCTCTAAGTTTTGTTTCTTAATCCTTATTCATTTTGAAAGAGATATAAGTTGTACTGTATTATTTTTATCCCACTCATTGAGGAGTGTATTCTGATAATCTACATATTATCAGCTTTTGTATTTGTAAGAGGGTGTGTATAATCCTTGTGTGTGTAGAAGATATTCTATACAGGGAATAGTTGAATCACTAAGTGTGAGGTGATTGCAAATGTAGAGGGTATTCTACACGGATTCTTTATAGTGGTGTTGCTCAAAAGTATAATAGACTTCTATCTCCACCTAAAGGAGATTGAATAGTAAATTTGAGATTTTTAAGGGGTAGCTTGAGGCGAAAACGTAGGTAATGAGTCTGAACCTCGTTAAAATACTGAGTTTGCTTCTTTTTGCCCTAATTCTTTATATTTCTTGCTGCTTCGTATTTTATTTATATTTTATATTGTGTATTTGGTTTAAAAGTGTTAAATTTTTTTACAACTCAATTCACCCCCTCTTATGTTAGTCATTTTGGCAACAATTTTCAAGTTCTATAGATATATTAGTAGAAAAAGATGATTTTGATTTAAATATAGAACTCATTGATATAGAGTTTTTAATCAAAGATTAACTATATTCAAAGAGATAAAGAAGGTCAAAACCTCGTGGGAAACCACTAAACTACCCTTAAAGCCTCTTAGCATGATTGGCTGACCACCGGATTTTCATGGCTTACCAACACAAGATTCTCAACATACTCAAATTTCTTTTCTATGGTTCATCATTGTTAAAAACCTATATCAATGAATTTTATACTTTGTTTTTATGCAGCTAGTTTAGACAAACGATTATTTAAAATTTTAATCTCTTCCTTCAATTTTATAGTTTATCAATATACTGATTTATTCTATTCTATATATTTTTATATCTCTAGTACTAAGTCATCATTGTCTTATAATCTTGTTTTATTTTTTCTTAATTCTTCTCAGAGTTCTTTTATCCATCCTTCTAATTTCCTTAATCCCATTCTTGCGTTATAATCTCAATATTTTAAATCACGTTTATCAGTATAGCCACAATAATGATCAACATAAAAAGCCATTAAAAATAGTATAATAAGAAACTAAAATAACAATATAAAATAATAATATTAACAATATAATATAATATAATACTCAACACCATACAAAAAGACAAGACAAACAAACATATAAAAAACCGTTTAAAAATAAGTATAATAAAAAAAATCAATTATTTGTTATAAATACAAAAAAATAGGACATTATAAGTCAAATTGTAAAGTTAAACAACAAATAAATGAATTAAACATATCTAAAACTTTAAAAGAAAAATTATTAAATATTTTTATAACAGTAACAAGTGAAGAAGAGGAAGATAGTTCTTCTTAAGAAATTTATCAATTAAATGGGTCTAGTATTTTAGAACAATTTTTTGACAATGAATTGAAAGATGAAGTCCATATATGTAATTGCCTAGATAAAAATAATTGTATTTGTAAAAAAAATATTAATGTTCTTACAAAACATAAAGATATTATTTTAGAGTTAATATATAAGATTAATGATCCATAAGAAAGAAGAAATTATTTAACAAAATTAAATGATTTTTTTACTAATAAAAATGCCTCTATTGATTATCTTAAGGCAGAACTTAAATCTTATAATTTTTTTGAGATAGTAAAAAGATTCAAGATGGAGAAACAAAAAATTACATTTAGCCACATTAAACAGGACTAATAATCAATGGGTTAAGGAAGAAAGTGACCAAATCGTTTATGAAAAATATCCTCCTTTTGAAGGTATTAAATACACTCAAAAGGGTACTCAGGTATTGGCATCTCCAATTAAAAAATATAATACTCTAAAAAAATTTAAAAATATTGAATATATTATTCAACAAAATAATTATACTAATTTATACTTAAAAACTATAAGTAAATAATTGGAAAGAATTGAGTCTCAAATATCTCCTATTAATCCTATCATTAAAGAGTCAAAAGAAACATCATTATTTGTTCCTCATGAAATTTCATCTCACTTAAAACCTAATTTTTCAAAAAGTAAGAATGATTTGTTAGAACAAATATCTAATAAATTAAAAAAAATTGAATATTACTAATACTCATTCTAATCCAAAACAACCTCTTGTTAATGTGTTAAGTAAGTCAGATTCACCGAATATCTTAGATTCAGAGATTATTAATATTAAAAAATAGTTTGATAATATGAATTTACAAATAAATAAAATAAGGGGAGACTGTCATTGAATATTTTATTAGAAATTCTAAAAGACATATTTTTCTTACTCGTAATTGGTATCCAAAACCAACACCGCCTGATATACAATTTAAAGAAAAAGAATATATAGTTAGATTTGCCTTTTCGCCAAATGTATTATATGAATGAAATATAGATGGATTATCTGAATATTAAATATTAAATTTTCGAGAAACGATAATGGTTGCTAATGTTTGTAAAGCTAGTAGAAAGACGGACCATCAATTTGCCCATAAATTTGTTACAGGCTTTACCGACCAGCTAAAAAGTTTGTAAGATCATTATCTTTTAAATGATCAAATAATCATGATATTAAATCAATATAAACATGATGATCAAAGAAAGTAAATATCAGTATAGTTGTAATATTTTTATATTTTTCTTAATGATTAATTATGTTAAAAAAAACATTTAAAATAATATATATATTTAAAATAATAAATCAAGAGTAATAAGATTGTAAAGGTATCTGCCCTTTGACTGTTTGAGCACTGCTACACCTTCTTAAAGTTAGCATCGATAAAAGTCAATATAGTGTGTCAAATTTTTTTCAAACATTTTTTAAATCGCTTAGACATTTTCTGAAAAAAGAATTACAAAACTCATTAAAAATAATAATTTCTTAATTATTAAATACAAATAATAATAATAATAATAATAATAATAATAATAATAATAATAATAATCGGTATACTTTCTCGATTTATAGGTTTTATCGGTGGAAATATCATTTTCCTAATTTTGACTAGATTATATATATATATATATATATATATATATTCAGCCATGCTAGTATGCTACTGTTGTCAATGAGTCGAGCTCCGTGAATAATCCTGTCGCTTTTGACTTGTTCCTTCGTAAGCTCAACGAACTGAAATCTCGACGTCTCACATACTACTTTTCAATTTACAAATTAAGTTATTATATAAAATCTTTTATATATAATGAAACAATGAGTCTCTTGGTCTTCAACTATATACGTACGTCATTCTTTGTCAATTACATTGATTAATTCCACGCGTTTCAAGTGCTACGTAAATAAAAGCTACCTAAATTACATCAAATGAGTAGAACTAACACAATTTTTAAATATTTTTCTTCTTTATATAAAATTAAAAAGTTGTTTCAGATTTTAATTTGCTTATAATTAGATATTTTTAAGTTTTGAGTTAGGTTTGGATAAGTTGAAACAGATGAATCAACCTCAACTTGAATATTGGCTGTAATTAAATATTAAGATGAGTTGAATTAGCTAGTAAATAGTAGTATTTTTATAGGTTCTATTTAAATGATTTTAATTTTTTAAATTGAATCGAGTTTAAATTTTTAAGTTGAAATGTAGGTATGAAATGAATATTTGAGATGAGTTTAAGTTTTTTTTATAGAAATTAAAAAATATAGTAAATCCTAACAATAATTAATTTTAGATGAGTTGAGTTTGGTTCAAAAACCAAACACACCCAATACAAGTGGTATGGTACTATAGTTTGTTTTTATAGATATGATAAAATAATATGAGATAATAGTTAAACAAAAAATAAAATATTATTAGAATATAGTTTTTTAATATTAATTTTGTTTTGAGATTTGAAAAGTTGTTTTGGAATTCCAAAATTTGAACTATTTATTTTATTTTGTATAAAAATTAGAAAACATATAATGATGAATTTGAGATGAAATAAAATAGTTTGAAAAAACAAATCGATAATCTTGAATTGAGCTCAATTCAACTCAATTTATAAAAAATCCAACACTCTACAAGATAATGCTACAAAACCTCCAAATTCTTGGCCACACATTTTTTTCGACCTAACAAATTCACCATTAAGTGCATTTGTTTAATTTAAGACTTATAGTTTAAAGTTTAATATTGAACAAGCTCTATTACTAGAAAGTTATTTACTATTTAGAATCCATATATCTAAAGTGTTTTTAGAGTTAGTTACCGTAGTTTTTTTTTTAAATATATAATTATCTGCATGAGTTTTTTGATAAAAGTTTAAATTTGATATTTTTTGAAAATTTTAATTTTTAACTTTTCTAACTGCTTAAAGTACTTTTTATAAAATTATCAAACATGTCATTTTTTAAAAAAAAAATACTTTTTAAGTATCAAAACGCAGTTCCAAACCGCCTCTAAATAGTCCGTAGTTCAGTTTTAGTACATCTCAAAAATCATTTCCCAAGACCAAAAAAGTCCACCAAATTCGAATTCAGCTTGCTTTACAAATATTTGCTTTAACATTTTTCCTTAGTGTCTTAAGCTGGGCCTGTAAAACTGCGCATTCTCTAACAATACACCTCCTTTATCGCCATGAAATACTTTTTCTGATGTTTTGGGCATCACCTTCTCGTCCAAATCCCTTTCAAATCTTGACGTTTTCCCAATTATCTTCCTGAACACTGCAATTGTTGCATCCTTAATTTGCTCTTCCGATTCAATGGCATTTAACTTCTCCACCATTTTGTTCTTCCACATGAGAAAGAAAATGTTCAGTTTTAAATAGAGAACATAAAGAGAACAGAACCATGGTTTCATAGATGGCCAAGATTAAGTTAACTTAAGATCACAACACATTGTCAACTTTCCCTACCAGTGGCACGTATAACTTACAGATTTTTTCAGTTATGTTGGCCACAAAACCATTTTTCTTCTTTGACCATTTAGTCCCTTTAAAAAAGTCCACCAAATTAGCTACACTGAAACATCCAAATTAAATATTATGTTTTAGACCAACTAGTAAGGGTGTTTTCCCCTCGTCCCACAAGTGATTATGATATTGAAATGAATTATCAAATTATCAAAGTGGCATTTAAAGTTGTTCATATTCAAAGACCCTTTAGCATAATATGACTGAATATATTATCTATATCATTTCATATCATAACATATCATATATCATGTTTAATCTTGTGATCGAGTTGCGCTATCTCAGGCGGTCAAACTAGGTAGTATCAGAATATGAATCTTTTTCTTATTCAGAATCTCGAGTGTACATATAGAAAAGAACATGCAAAAAAATTATTTTATTTTCAAAGTAGGTACACTCATATCAAATATGTTGGTATCAATCATAAAGCAAAATCAGAATCATCATATGAGAGCTATAATCAAAATTAGAACAAAATCAGAAAGTCAAGTCATAGGTTTCTCGAATGCATATCATAGCAAAGAGAGTGCTGAACATATTCATATCATTTTCACATTTTCAAAACAGATTTAAAACATCTTTATATACAAAATTTCCATATTCCGTTTTCACTTGTTTTTCCATTTCAGAAATAGCATATCAAGATATTACTCATGTCCACATTAGTCATATCAAAAAATATTTTTCTCTTTTACACAGATTTCATGAGTAATACAAAACGCATAACTTGGATTATTTTCACACTTTTTTTTCAAAACATATCATGCATATTTTCATAAATCAACCTTAGTTCATTTTATTTGTGTAAAGTCTAGTATAGGAATCTATGTATTTAGAACTTTTTAATTTTGTCGAGTTTTCTCACTACAGTGCCATGGAGATATCTATTATTACCTATAGAATAGTCACTTAATTTGCGTGAATTTTCAATTGAGCCCATACTTCATAATTAAAACTAGATATATATAAAAACCTGTACTTCCTTAATATCCAAAAAAATCCTTGAAACCCTAAAATGTTTACTCTCCCGCCCCCAAATTGCTCTGATTTTCATACGACTTCACTGAATAATGATCCTCACAGCCAAACGAAATCCTTCATCACCTAGACATATTTAATACATGCTATACATTTAATAAAAATAAACTGTCACGTCCAAAATAAGCATCACAACTAAACAACTCCACGATAATAATCCCATGTCTCCAAATCTATTAACTATAGATCAGCATACTTAATTTATAAAAATGCCTAAGTTTCTAATTAACCATGGTGTGTTCAGCATAACCTCCAAACTCCCAAGCGAATACTTTAGTCCAAACTCTTGAAATCCTGCTTTACTAAACCCAACACAACAAGTCAAACCAGTAGCATATACTTACTCCAATGTCTCTACAACCCAACAACTCACAAACCAACAAATTAAACTCAACAAATAGTCTCCAAAATCACCTGTTTTAAACAAAACAACTGCCACCTATTTTTCCTCAATACTTAAACAAGGCACAACCACCACATAGTAACACCACACTACTACTTTTCAATTCAATGGAATTAACACCTTCTATTTATGTATATAAAAAATAAAAACTTCCCAGATGTTCCAGACATCAAGAACCTCCGTATACACTCCTCAATCTCAAGCGATAGCATAATATTTAGATTAAATCAGGAAAAGAATTATACCTAAGCCGAATAGCTACTGTGTGGGCTTCATGTTTCACCTTGTATGATGCGGCAAAGGTTTATTTTGATGGTCGGAACTGGGCTTGGCAGTGGTTATTCCAGCTAGCATAAAACAAATAGGGACTAGGAAAATTATTACAATAATGGCTTTAGGAAAAGAGATGTGCGGCAATTCCAATTTGGAATGAGATCCCTTGTTAAAAGAACTGAATAGATCAAAGTTAGAAATATCGTTCCGTTTCGGTTGGAATTGATTCCATTTCGAAATCGTGGCCAGAACGGTGAAAGCTTTTATTATGTTTCGGCCTGGATTCTGGTCATTCCGGCCCATTTTGGATAAACACATTTTTCTTGCTCTTTTTTTTTTCTTGAGCTACAGTATTATTTCAATATTTTTTTCTTCATTTATTTTTATTTTTTGAAACTTTTATCATTTATTTGGTTGTTTATTATTATTAATTCTAAACATCTATGTCAATCGAATTAGTTTTAATTTTTAATAAATCTGAATTCTTAAATTTATTAAGTTTATCAGATATGTATGTTTTTAATTAGATTTGTATTAGTTTATGTTAGAATATAGTTATTATATATATAATTTATTTATATAATATTTATCTAAAAATTGTACCGATACTGAAATTTTTCATTCTAATATCTCAATCGGAATGATCACCGAAGCGAAAGTTATAACTTTGGTATAGATGGATAGTTATAACTTTGGTATAGATGGATAGGAAATGATGGTAGATCTGTAATGGCAGGGATGAACAACGTCGATGACATAGGTACAAATGAAACTAACATTCATACATTGGGGTTTGTTTGAGGCCACCCACTTCCTCTATAGAAGAAACTAACATAATTCAACAAGGTTCCAGAATGAGGAATAATCCCTCTTTGGCATCGGGAATAACAACCCACTTTAGGAAATTACATATATGACCAAATGACTAACTTGCACAATAATACTAAAACTATGATATTTATATCATACAGTGTATGTGCTACAACTTAGTATTAGTAATATTGAAACTATGTTGTTTAGTGACCTTTTTAATAAAAATGTATGTATTGACCGAGCCTTCCATGTGGCACATGTTGATGTGTGTTCTGCACTCCTGAGTTACGCCTTGATTTTTTATTCTAATCTGCAATAGAAAAGATGGAGGGTCGGGTTTCTCGACCCTTAAAACTCTCTGATGCCTTAGTTAGAGAATTTGGATACTTTTAAGACAACAATGAGAAAAAGACTTTTGATAGATGTTCATATCTTTTTCAAGTGATCTATTCTTTCCTTTATATTGGCTGAAGTATTGATCAGGTACACGTGTAATTATCCAGGACTATCAGAGAGCAGATCATTCCCCTCTACATCCCGAGTTTTCTGAGATCATTTATTGGTTTTGTTTCTTCTTAATAATATCTCCATTAATATGATTACCTCCGAGCAATCAGTAGGTATTTTTGGATATTTATATCAATCCGCATTTAATGTGATATGTTACCCTGCCAAGTATTAAATGTTTATAGGACTTCTGATCATCACACTATCAATGTGTCAGGGATAACTATGACAAACTTACTAAATTTATAGTCTTTGTATAGTAAAAGCTCACATGGGAGGAATTCAGTTTGAGTAGAGAGGACTTAAAATCCAACTGAAGGAATCATACATAATACAATTCCTAAGTCTCCGAAAGAGGAGCAATAGGCAGGCGTCACTTTGAAGGACGTCCATCACCTTATCCTTTATCGCAATTACTCCTTCACAATACCCCGCAAATCTTAATCGAATACGATTCGATTGGGATTTATTTCATTCTTATTGCCTAAATTCGTGAAATTTTATCCCGCGCAAAATCAAATTTGAATGGGCGAAATAAGGGCATAATAGTCATGTAAGCATTCGCTGGCTTTCAAACAGTGACGATTTGGCTTTTGCTCACTGAGCGTGGGAAAATGAGACAGTTTTCTGGCCATAATGACACGAAATATCGTGCGCTATATTTATGGATCATTTCCATCATTATTCGTCTGGTTTTGCAATTTCCCGAATACTTATTGTCAGTTACTTCTTCATTAATTGAGACGTGCCATCCACGCGCTAAGTAGCCGTTTCATTGTCGCTCTCCATTTATTAGTAGTGCCGTTTCACTTCCTGAAAATTGTGCTAATTATATCATTTACCTTCCCCATGATGGTAACCATTTGTAATATAAATACTTGTTTTCTGTAATGGTTCACTTTTTACTACCGTTTTGCTGCTTGAAACTTTGCCTCTTCTCTTTTTACCATTTCATCTTCAACTCGATCTTTCTTCGCATTTCTCTTAAACTTCAATGGAGGCTGGTTCTCTCTATGTTGGGTACAATGGGTACCATCTTACCCCCCTTCAGCCATCCAGCATCTTCGTGGTCTGGGTTACATTCCGGCTTCGGAGAGTTTTGAAATCGTTCGAGAGCGTCCTTGTGACGCAGAAGGGCGAGCTCAACATGTGCTCTTATATGAAGCCATGTTCAAGAATGGGCTGCGTCTTCTATTCATTCGACTAGTGCGTGAAGTTCTTCATTACTTGGGTTTGGCCCTGGCTCAATTACTACCGAACGCTTGGCAAATACTGTTAGCTTCCTGAATAGTATTTCGTTCATCGCTATTGGAGGCAAGAGAGGTATACCCTGACCTAACGGCTCGAGAGTTCCTCTCTCTCAACCGTCTGATTAGAAAACCTTCCTTAAGTTTGGTTGGTTTTTAGTCTCGAGACAGCGAGACAAAATTGTGCACTCTCGAGAGTCGGTATTCTAATGTAAAAGATTATCATAAAAAGATATTCTACGTGAAGGATGATAAATGGCAATTCCCCGAAGATGAGACCAGAGGGGAATTCCTCATTCAGGTAAATTGGGGCGAGCTGCCCAAAGTCTCCCTTTTGGGCATTGATTTAAATAAATCAAAGAGAGCGAGCTCGGGTGGAGATAGTGATATGCTGGGCACAGCGCCACTTCCATCGGGTGGAGATGATTCGTGGGCGACTCGTGGATAGCATCATCTTGCCTTGTTATTGAGATTCTCATTCAGACGATTTGGCGAGTAGTGATGGAGTTTTCTTTTCTATATCGACTTAAAGGGTGAGGCGAAAGTGAAGAAGAAGCTTCCCTTCTTTTGTCGATCAGGAACCCTTCGGCGAGGGAACCGAAGAGCGAAACTTGGAGCCCAGGCGACCCCACAGTCTGTAATGAAAGCTGTTTTGTCCTCATCATCTGGGTTCATCCTGATCTGATTGTATCTTAAGTACGCATCCATGAAGCTAAGCAACGGATGACCGGCCGTTGAGTCCATGATCAGGTCGATATGAGGGAGTGGGAAGCTATCCTTCAGACATGCCTTTGTTTAGATCGGTGAAATTCACACACATTATCAATTTACCGCTCGCCTTCTTCATCAGCACTACATTAGACAACCATTCTGAATACTGGGCTTCTCTGATAAACCCCGCTGCTAGGAGGCAGTCTACTTCCTCGATTATAGCAGTATATTTCTCGGCGCAAAAGTTACGTCTTTTTTCTTTAACTTTCCGTGCTTCCTGATTGACACATAGATGATGCTCAATAACACTATTATCTATACCTGACATGTCTTGATGAGTCCAGGCGAATATGTCTTGGTGATCAACCAAGAATTGTTTAAGTTCTTACTTCAGGGTTAGCTCCAGATTGGCACATATCCGAACTTTAAGCTCGGGTTTCGCCTGGTCAAAGACGATCAACTCCAATGGCTCTCCAGGTTCGGCTTGCTTGATGATTTGTTCATCTCGAAAATCTTCATCCTATCGTATCAGAGGCGGTGGAGGTGGTAACTCAGCTGCCACTTCGCTGTGCTTCGGACCTTCTTTGGTGACACCGATCATCATTTGGATTAGAGGCTTTAGCTCGCAAGAGTAACATTCACGGGCCACAGATTGCTCGCCTTTGACTTCCCCTATACCATTTTCAATTGGAAACTTTACTTTCAGATGGTACGTTGAAGTCACAACTTTTAGGCGATTTAAGGCAGGACGCCCCAGTATGACATTATACGAAGAAGGGGCTTTGACTACTAAAAAATCGACCATAACTATTGAAGTTTTAGGTGCCTCGCTGGCCATAACAGGTAGAGTTATGACCCATTCGGGTTGTATAATCTCGCCAACGAATCCCCTAAGGGATGTTGGAGCTCGCCTTTGCTTGTTCCGTCTGATCCTCATTTTGTCAAAGGCATCCCAATAGAGGATGTCTACCGAGCTCCCATTATCAATAAGAATTCTTTTGGTTGTAAAATTGGCGATTACCATGGTGACCACCAAAGCGTCGTTGTGAGGCTGCATTACTCCTTCATCCTGTTTATCAAAGACAATTGGGACATCTTCAGAAGGTTGTTTTTCTTGAGTGAATTTTGACATGACGAACACCTCAGCGTATCGTGCTTCCCTAGCATACGCCTTCCTTGAAGCTGAAGTTTCCCCTCCTTTCGGTACTCCTCCGGTAATAGTTCGTATTTCACGTAATGGTCCCCCTCTTTGAGACGAGTCTTTGGCACTTCTTTCTTTTCGAGGGCTCGAACTACGCTTACTGTTAGGATATCCCTCTTTTTTTTGTGACTCTTCCCGTTCCTCTTCATTTCTTCTCTTCAAGGTTCGACAGTCCCTGGTATTGTGCCCAGTAGATTTGTGATACTCGTAGTACATACTTCCCGGTCGATACTGGTTCTGCTGATGATACCGCCTTTCTCCAGGTTCTTTGTCTACTGTCAAGTTGTTGTGAAGATGCGGACCTCCTTATGTATTTCGTCTGTGAGACAGCAGATCTCCTTATGTGTTTCGTCTCTTCGGGTCGGTGGTACCTCTTCTCCTTGCGGACAGGTCGGCTTCAGCTTGATTAGTGCGCTCTATTTCTTCCCGCCTTGGTCCTACGAGCGCTTGTAGGATGTATTCAGCGTTTATATATCCGTCCGCCCTCTCCATAAATTCTGCCAAGGTGGCAGGAGTTCGTCTAGCAATTTTTGCTAAAAAAGGACTTTCAGGCCATATTCCACTTAGAAGAACAGATAGAGTGATCTTTTCATCCTGATCTCCTATCGTCATTAGCTCCTTGTTGAATCGGGAGAAATAATTTTTGAGGCTTTCCTGATTGTTCTGTTTTACCGTGATGAGATATGCAGCTGGTCTTTTTCTCTTCCGACTTCCTAAGAATTGGGTTATAAAGAGGCGAGCTAGACAGTCAAAGCTGTCTATTGTGCCAGTAGGAACCGTTCCAAACCAGGTTCGAGCTACTCCTTTCAGGGTGAGAGGAAACGCTCGGCACGCTCCTTCATTAGGATATCCATGCAGGCTCATGTGCATCCTAAACGTCTCTATATGTTCATAGAGGTCAGCACCTCCATCGTATAACTCCATCTGAGATGCTCGAAATTTAGGAGGTAGCGATACTGCCATGACACTTACACTATAAGGAGTACCGAGGTAGTTGCGTAATTGCCCAGTAACGGAATGGGCTTCTATATGCCTGGCTATGTGTACATACTTATCCTCCAGTTCTTTGAGTTCTAGTTGCATTTTATGTTTCTCTTCATCTACTTCTTCATGACTAGGTTCATTGACTCGGTGAGATTCTGCGCATTTACTAACGAAAGGTTCTTCATGAGCAGTCAATTCTTCATTATTCTTTTGCAACTTCTCATTCTCTTGTTAGCTCTCTTATCGTTGCTTCCAAGGTGGCTAATTGTTCTTCCATCGAGATGCACTTTGAGTTGCGGTTATTATCTAGTAATCACAATGCGACTGGTTTGCAAAGAACACCAAAAAGCTATCCCACAGACGGCGCCAATGTTGATGTGTGTTCTGCACTCCTGAGTTGCGTCTTGATTTCCGGTTCTAATCTGTAACAGAAAAAATGGAGGGTCGGGTTCTTCGACCCTTAAAACTCTCTGATGCCTTAGTTAGAGAATTTGGATACTTTTAAGACAACAATGAGAAAAAGACTTTTGATAGATGTTCATACCTTTTTCAAATTATCTATTCTTTCATTTATATGGGATGAAGTATTGATCAGGTACACGTGTAATTATCTAGGACTATCAGAGAGCAGATCATTCCCCTCTACATCCCGAGTATTCTGAGATCATTTATTGGTTTTGTTTCTTCTTAATAATATCTCCATTAATATGATTACCTCTGAGCAATCAATAGATATCTTTGGATATTTATATCAATCCGCATTTAATGTGATATGTTACCCTGCCAAGCATTAAATGTTTATAGGACTTTTGATCATCACACTGTCAATGTGTCAGAGATAACTGTAATGAACTTACTAAATTTATCGTCTTTGTATAGTAAGAGCTCACATGGGAGGAATTCAATTTAAGTAGGGAGGACTTTGAATCCAATGGAAGGAATCATACATAATACAATTCCTAAGTCTCCAAAAGAGGAGCAATAGGCAGGCGCCACTTCGAACGGCGTCCATCACCTTATCATTTATCACAATTACCCCCTCACAGCACCGTTTGAACCCAAGTCCAAAAATGTGTCGTTTTCATGCCAACTAAAACACTCCAAGCCCATTTTGAAATCAGACTTCAATCACCACCAATTTCTTCATTGTTTATTTTTTGTCGAACCCTAAAGCTTCAATCTTTGCCTTTCTTTCATCTCTTTCCATAAGCCTTATGACAAGCTCCCACCCTTACAAAACCTTGTCCACAATGTGTGGATACAATTCTTTCACTTTTGGCTCTAGCAACATCTCCCTCTCGCCATTAGTAGGAGGCAGTGTGGCTAATGATTGGATTCATGCCCCAAGCTTCCTCTTCAAGCAAGACATGTGGAAGACGAGGTGCATTTGACAAGATGGTGGTAGCTCAAGGTGGTAGGCCACTAAACTAAGTCTCTACACCACCTTGAAGGGTCTGTAAAAGTGAGGAGCAAGCTTCCCATTTTGACAAGCCATCTTTGACCTTTGGCGATAAGGATGGAGGGGAAGGTATACTCAGTCATCCATATTAAATTTTTGCTTAGTCCTCATTTTATCAGCATACAATTTCATTCAATCCATTGTTACCGTGAGGTTATTTTTCAAATTGTTGAACATATGCAATCTATCTTATATGAAATGATCCACTATTGTGTTGACTTAAGTGCTCTGAATATTGTTTAGAAGCCCTGTGGAAGGGTAACCAGAGAGAGCCTCAGAATGAGGCATTTTTGTAGGAGAGTGATATGTACAATTGTACCACCACTCTGTCAAAGGCAACTACTGACTTCATCTAGTAACACCTTAAGTAGCCCTCTAAGACCTTGTTCACCACCTCTGTTTGACCATCATTGTACAGGTGATAAGCAGAGCTGTAATCTAGGGAAGTCTCCTAAAGCTTACACAACTCCTTCCAAAATGGGTTTAAGAACATCGAGTCTTGGTCCATCTGAGACTATAGTTTTAGGTAACCCATGTAGCTTGGAGATAGACCCAACACTACAACATATATAGCCTTTTGCCGACACTTCTTTTTCACTGCTCCATAACTTTCCACAAATTCTTACTTTTATTCACAATATTGAAGTCTTAAAAAAAAGTGGTGAAACCGTCACAAAAAGTCACTATTTCCGGCAACATAATATGGCCACAAAATTTATTGCTGTGATTGGCAACATAACTTTCCACATTTATTGTTTAAAAGTTGTAATTGGCAACCCCTACTGTTTGGGAGCAGTCGGGACAGTCCAGAGACATGAATAGTATTTTCACTCTTCACATAAATTATTCTTGTTATAAACACGTTCAATCGTGGCTATTGTAATTTCCATTTTAGTGATGACTTAATCTTTTTGTGACAAAACAAAATCGTTGTGATAAATAGGTGATTCAAATTCTTTGTACAAATGGAACCCGCGAGACTTTTCGTCTCCCTTCTGTTTCGTCAGTCTCTCTATTTTACTGTGCACTTTCATTTTGAGCGTAGCCCAATCCCTTCCCTCATCTCCCTTGGCCTGTAGTGACTACCCATCCCCTCACCTCCATCTCTGGCCTCTATCTCCAACAATGAGGGATTGCTGGTTTTGTTGGCTCGTCCCTGCTCCAGACCGTCTCCCCTCCCTTCCTTTTCTTGTTGCCTATCCTACTCTTTATCCCTCCCTTCCTTTTCTTGTTGCCTATCCTACTCTTTATGTTGTCAGACGGTGGCTCACTTTCAGGCCCACCTATCCTTTCGATATTAGATCAGTTTGGTCAGTTCGCAAGGACGATTGCACCAAGGAATGAGAATATTTGGGAGCTCAGATGATCGGAATACCCTTTTTTCTTCTCTAAGACCATTTCGAATAACAATTTCTTGGTGGGTTGTTTCTTTTTAATCTGTGCTAAATTCTCTTCTTTGTCTGTGGCTCGTTTGATCTTGCGTAACCACGCCGATGCGTTTTTTTCTGCACCCTAGTTTTCTTTTTATAGAACTGTAAATCTATGCTAAGAACTGCCTTTACTCGAGCAAGCTATCATCAACCTCTGTTTTTCCCTCTCTGAAACCCTACAAAAACATCTCTCAAAGTACCATGAAAATCGAAACTCTAACTCCCCTACTAAATTCCCCTAATTCTTCAGGTACTTCAATCTTCCCCTTGTTTTACTGCCTTATGCATTTGTGTGCATTTGTGTATTGTAAAGCTTCTTATTTTTTCACCGTGATCTCATTCCTTATGTGTTTGGTCAATTTGTGGGATTTATTGGTCTTTTTGACCTCATTTGACTATATGTGAATTTGGGATGTTGAGATTCGTTTATGTTCTTTGTAAATTTTGGATTTTATTTGGAATTAAAAGTTGAATTTCAATTGAGATGTTATTTGGTCATGCGATTTGGGAGAAAGCTAGGATACAAAGTTCGTGAATTTTTTCTAATGCATTTTAGGATGATTCATATGAGTATATGGTAATGGAATAATATTTGGCCTTTTTTTGTATTGCTGAGTCAGGGAAGAGTTATCTTGTGACATTAATTATAGGAGATGTGACAAGTATGGCAACCATTCCAGTTGACATGGAAGTGGAAGCTAATTTTTTGGCAAAGTAAAATGGTATCATTACTAGCATTGCACTTGTAGATCTGGTATTTCTTGAGGTTGAATCGATACTGCACTGTATGCAGTGGTTTATTTGAGTGATTTGCATGCTTCGTCATTCTTGATGTATATATTTTTTCAAGTAGAGTGGTCCTAGAAAGATGGAGATCACATTCATAAAAGACTTCAATTTGAAAAAGTTTTTGGTAAGCCAAGAAAAAAGAATTATCAATAGCATTTAGAATTTCATCAAGGGAGGTTTCTAATCCCTACCACTTCATGCACAAGACAGACATACATCATCGTTGTAACTGAAAGGGTAGCATTAAACTTTATGCAGAGGATAAGTGTAATAGCAACCTTAACACAGGCATTTTTTTTACTTTTTTACTGTTTTATTTTTTATTTTTTTTTATTTTTTATTGAAACCAAGAAACATGTTGCTGTAGAACTTCAACCACATTTTTAGTCGTGCTAAAAATAAATTTCATATCAGAATGTATAAATTTTTATTTGAATCATGGTGGCTTGGGAATGTAGGGAAACTGCCATCCTTTTGTCGCAGGTAGTACCTTTCCCCATAAAAAGTAAAGGCCGGAGTTCCTTTTTTTTTTTTTTGGGTTGGTGTTTGTTTTGGGGGGGGGGGGTTGAATGAAGGTATATGAATTTCAGTTGGGGAGGGATTTTATTTTTTTATTAAGAGAAAAATTACTTGGTTATCTCTACATACTATTTCATCACTCATTCGTCTATAATGTTTGTCACATGTTTGTTTTACAAAATCTAAATTAGATTATCAATAATCTGTATTGATTTCACGTGCACTACACTGAGCTAAATTTCTTTACAGTATAATTTTTGACAAATATGGGCAGAGTGCAGGATAGATATGTGATGCTGATAGTTTCATTTTCTACAGAAAATGGCAGATGTTGCGTACCCTACATGTATAGTAGAAACAAGGGAAATTGCTCCAGATTTATGTTTGGCGGATAAGTGGGCGGTATTGATCACGTGTTAGCTTTATGTGATGGTTACAATTCTCCTTTAATTTGGGTAAAATTATTTTGGTTGATATTGTTGAATTCCCTGTTTATAGGTACTTATTGGAGGAGGGTGGAACCATAGAATAGGTTTATTCGATATGGTCTTAATAAAAGACAATCATATATCAATAGCTGGAGGCATCAAGAATGCCATTAAATCTGTTGACTTGTCTTTAGTACAAAAAGATCATCAAAGGGAGGTTGAGGTAGTATTCTCACACTTCTTAAAATTTTAAAAGTCTTTTCAACATTTTTTAGCATAGGTTGACATTATTATGTACTCTCACCATATAATTAAGGGGAGGACTTGTGCACTTCCTTTTGTGGCAGTCTACTCATGCCAGTACTTCACTTTGATGGATACACATGGTTAATTTGAAACATGTCAAGAAGGGTATATAGTAAGAATGATTGTTGTTGAATTACTGCTTCCTATATTATCATCCATGTTTAAACTTTCCAGTATTCATTAGTTTTGTTTTTCTGCTTGGTTGAACTTCATTTATTTTTTGGACTTTCTTACTTTTTTATTTAACAAAACTATTTTTCTTTATGTAAAAAGAGTAAAAATCTTCTCGTTTTTGTTGTTTGATAGATAGTAATTCATACTCCGTGGGTGAGAGATTTTTTTTTTTTTTGATTTTTTAAACTCCAGGATTTTAAAATGTTTTGTTTTGAACCAGAATTAATATATGTTGTTTTCTTTGTTCAATTTTCCCCTACGTTTTGGTTGTTCATTTTATCATATATTTCTATTTTTTGTTAAAATAGAGGGTCATATAATAGAATAAAAAAGAAATTAAATATTTTTTTTTTATAAAGGACCAATTTTCTCTTTTGTGGGTTCCTATCTGCTTGTTGGTTTCCTTTATATCATGTTTTTGGAATTCCTTAGTGAATTGATATAATAAGCATATCTATTTCTTTCTTCTTCTTTTTTTTTTTTTTGGATTTTTCTTTTCCTTTTGGTTCTTGTCAGTTTGTCTGGAAAAGGAAAAACAATCATTCTATTTTTTTCCTCCATATGGCTTTAGGATTGCTTCTTATTGTTCATGTTATATTATGAGTTTATGGTTTTTGTATTCGTGATAGTTTAGCAATATATGGGTTAAATTATGTTGAGGTTAAAACTTTTTGGTTGGAAATTTTATAGAATTGGTTAGTTCTTATCCATTCTAATTTGTTTTTTTGTACATATGGCTTTAGGATAGCTTTTGGTGGTTCATCTTATCTTATATTTCAGTCATAAAATAGAATGGGAAAAAAAATTAAATTTTTTTCTTATTTTGTACGGGACCAGTTTTTCACTCTTGTGGGTTTGGTTGTTGGTATCCTTTATATTATGTTCTTAGAATTCCTTAGTGAATTGATACAACAAACATCGGTGAGATCAATTAGTGAGGTTCAATTACTATTTTTTCTTCTTGCTCTTTACTTTTTGGCTCAAAATTGTTTCTTTTTGGTTGGAAAATGGCAAAACAATGGTTTAATTTATTTTATTTTTACATATGGTTTATGATTGATGTGTTTTACTTTACTTTGACATGTACGGCTGGATTTGGTACTGAGGATTAATCTACATGGTTTGAATAGCTGGATTTAGTACTGAGGATTAATCTGAAGAAAAGATTTTAATAAATCAATAAGCATTCCTAGTTTATCTGAACGCAGGAAAGTGGCTACTCCTAAAAGTCGGGATTCAAGGTTCGTTGTTCTTCCACAAGGGGAGATTAAAGCTAATGATGATGTGGGTATGAACCATTTGCAAAACTTTAAATTATGCATGATGGTAAAAAGGTGGCTTAATCAAATTAAGGATCTTTCCTATTATGGTTTGGTTAACTTAGTAAAAAAAAATGGTTTAGTTAACTTAGTTTCGAGAGGATTCTCTCTTCAGAATATATGATTTTTTTTTTCTTTCAATGACAAAATTCAGTCAGCCTTGAAAGGTAAATGTGCTCATTGTTAGTATGTCGTATGTTAGCAACATTGTTTGTCTTCTTCTCCTCATTGTGCATGTTGAGCACTGTGGCATATATTTCTTTAGACATCTTTTCTATGACAGTAGCACATCTTTTAAATCTTTGATGGAAATATGGGAATTTCAGATTTTTATTGTGGTATAACTGCAGTTCCAAGTATATGGGCATTTTAGATTCTCATTTTATAGTATTTTGATTTGAGCTTCAATGACTTTAAAGGGCATGGATTTGAACTACTTGAAAATTACAAAACTCTACAGGTATCTGTCTCGTGTGTATTCATCTTTTGATGGCAACAAATGTGCATTTGTTGAAGTTATCAATGCAACAAGGTCTAGCATGTTTATTATTTCTTAACTGCTGCAACAACTATATCTTATTGGGAATCAAATTATGTCACTTGCAAGCTTCCCACAACTTCCTGATTTAGAAGTATTCCTTTGAAAAAGTTTTAAGTTTTGTTGATCATCAATGAATGTTCACAGTTCATGTGGTTAAAATAACTATATATTTTTTCCTCTCCTCCTCCCTTATCTTGCAGTTTCTTTCTATTGGTCAAAGTAAGTTGAAGTTTCTTTAGTTAAAAATGTCTTGATTTAGTAATTGCTTCTCTACCTAATCTGAATTTTGGAGATCATGTTTTGCTATGCAACATGAGTTTATATTTGTATGAACTAGAATTGTTTTGATAACATTTTAGTTGGTGAAATTGGTAGAACAGTTTGTACGTGTTTGTTTGAGATTTTTTTTTTGATAAGTAATAATCTTTTATTGAATAGAATGAAGTTAGGCAAAACCCAAGTACACAGGGAATATACAAGTTGAGACACCTAATTACATTCTAGTGGGCTGCATAGAGAGTAAAAACTCATGTACATACCCCTCAAAACGATAGCAGAAAACCACTGAAAAAGAGATAAAACAAAAAAATTCCAGATATCTTCCGTTGCACGCCCCTTGTCATTAAAGCACCTATCATTCCTTTCCAACCAAATAACCCACATTAAACACAAGGGAATCATTTACCACACTGCTGCCATATGAGCACTAGGGTGAGATGTATTCCAGCATGCTAGTAGATCCAATACACTTTTAGGCATGACCCAACTCAACCCAGCTCTGTTAAAGATACCAGCCCATAACCTTCCAGCCACCTCACAGTGTAGAAGTAAGTGGTCTATGGATTCCCCATTCCTTTTGCACATATAGCACCATTCTATGAAAATCATTCCTCGATTTCTTAGGTTATCAATTGTCAAGAGCTTCCCATGTGCAGTTGTCCACATAAAAAATGCCACTTTGGTTGGTACTGGGACCTTCCATATACTCTTCCATGGAAAGAAAGTGGGTCGTAGAACTGTCAACATCCTGTAGAAGGATTTAACAGTGAACTATTTTCTCCTTGTGTGTTTCCACAACATGCAATTAACCCCATTGGCCCCTAGCTTTGCTGAATACAAGTGACTGTAGAAATCTGCCAGCTCTTCAAGTTCCCATTCTTGAGCGTTTCTTGTGAAAGTGACATTCCATGTTAACATCCCATTGGCGCGACATGGTACATTTGAAACTAGAGCTTGCTGATTTCCAGCCATGTTAAAGACAGTTGAAAACGCATGGCAAAGAGGGCTCTCCCCACACCAAGCATCAACCCAAAAGCAAATCCGCGCTCCAACTACCTCAAACTTGAGATGTATTTTAAAAGTGTCCCATCCTTTTCTTATATATTTCCATAGGCCTACTCCATAAGACCCTCTACCCTCATTGGTACACCATCCCCCCACGCACTACCATACTTATGATCAATGACCTCTCTCCACATCGAACTCCCTTCTATTTGGTACCTCCACAACCACTTTCCTAAAAGTGCCTTATTAAAAATACTCAAGTTTCTCACTCCTAGTCCCCCATTTGCAATAGAATAGCTCACCTTTTGCCAGTTTACAAGATGGAATTTGAACTCCTCCCCCATGCCACCCCACAAGAAAGCTCTAAACAACTTTCCTATCCTCTTCGCCACCCCCGCCGGTAAGGGAAAAAGAGAAAAGTAGTAAGTGGGAAGGTTGGAAAGAGTGCTTTTGATGAGAGTCACTCTCCCCCCTTTTGATAAATATAATCTCTTCCAACCCGATAATCTTTTTTCTATCATCTCTACCACCTCATCCCAAATATTCTTGGCTTTGAATGATGCCCCCAGGGGAAGTCCAAGATATTTCATTGGAAGAGATGCAATTTTGCAGCCTAAATACTCTTGTTTGAGATTATTATATGATATTTTGTTGAATTTGGATCTCCATTACTTTCATATTTATGCTTTTAGGCTTATATTATAAAATTACTTTCTACTTTTGAACTCATTCTCAATTCATCGATTCTATAGTCTATTACTTTCTACTTATATAATAATATGTTGTCACAAATATTTTTTTACAAAGAACAGATTATTTTTGGTCAAACTGTTTGTAGAGAAAAGAAATTATCAACTAAAATTTCTTGTCACAAAAACATTTTTGCATCAAAATTCATTTTTTCTATCAGAAACATGTTTATGGCAACAACCTATGGTTGCAAATAAATATTTTTTTTCGAGAGAGGCTTTCAATGAATTTCAATGATAACCAATCTTTTGTGGCAATGATAACTACTTGAAGAGAAAAACTATTATCGATAATCATTTTTGTCACAAATCTTTTTTCGTTGCGATTACCATTTGCAGTAGAAGAGAAATATTGACAAAATTTTTTAATGCAAAATGTATTTTGTGGCAACATAACTTGTGGCAATTAAGTTTATTGTGCGCTGCTCAATGACGTGATAGACGTATTTTTGACAAACTTTTTTCTTATTAACAACAGATGGAGTTGCCGCAACATGTAAACTTATTGTGATAGATTGGACTTTTGCCAAAATAAATCTTAAATTGGGATTTTATTATCTGCAAATGTGTGGCCAAAATATTTTGTTAGTTTTAGTTATTTACAGTAATTTTTTATGCTTATTGCGATAAAAAATTGTTGCGGCAAAAAGCTCATTTTGTTGTAGAATACTTAGGCCACTTCTAGACCTGTATATGGATGAGATAAGGGCACCAAATGCCCATATTTTGTAAATCGGTCCACAACTACAAAAATGATGGAGTACCCTTTGGACTTTGCCTTCCCATGCTTTTTGAGGTATGGAGAGTGGTTGTAAAAGACTAGTTAGTAGTAGAGTCTCGTATTTATTAACTTAGCAGGTATCACATTCCTGAATCCACTTTTTGATGTCATTTTTCATACTTGTTTAATACAAGTCCCTCAACTTGACTTGTTGGTAAGTCTTTCGGTAACCCAAATGTCTCGCTGTAAGATTCGTGTGAATAAATTACAGTACCTTCATTTTGAAGGGTGACTTGTGCACTACAACTATTATGCCCCTTTTAATATTAACCCTTATTGCAAAATAACCTCTTTAGGTACCTTTTGTTGAGTTTACAACTTAACCAACATATTTGAAAATTTTTCAAAATTCTTGTAACTTTGCCTGAAGTCCTCCACCCAATCGGCTGTGAGAAAAGAAATTTGGGCAAATACCTCTTCCTCTTCATTTTTTGTTTCTTCCTTTCTAGATAGAGCATCAGCCACTAGGTTTTTCTTCTCCTTTTTGTAACTCTTATCTAGAACTCATATCCCATTAACTTACTCAACCATTTGTACTAAGTTTTCATCCCCACTTTATACTCAAGCAGAAATTTCAACGCTTACTAATCCATTTTGATGATAAATGACTGGTCCAACGGGTAAGGGCCCCATTTTTACATTGTCGTAACCATAGCCAATAGTTCTCTCTTATAAGTAGAGAGAAGTAAGGCTTGAAAAAGATATGGGTCATCCTAATTGTATTAAGATATTCGTGTTGTCATTTCCACTAACATCGCATTCCACAATACTTCTAAAATCTGACAACATAATTTTTGCCACAAACAAAACCTAACAGCATTTTAGTTGTGGTTGCCATAAATAAATCAACCAAAATTAATTTTGCCTCAAAAGCATACAACGTTAGAAATAAATAAGTTGTAAAAGGTAGGTTTTCTTGTGAGAAAAATTTTATTTATTATCTCCTACACCATCACTAATATGTAATTTATTGTTTTTGTTCACTATTTGAACACACATATTGACGTGTAAATATATATATAAATAAATAAATAAAATAATTGCATATTAATATTTGGTGTATAAATGATAAAATAGTATTTCTCTTTCTTGCAGGGTTCCGAACTCAATTTGACATTTGAATTATAATCCAGGCAAGTGTCTAATAATCAAATTTCAACTAGATTAGAGAATTTTTTAAACAGATTCTTATTCTCTTAATTTTAAAAAAATAAATAAATTTATAAGTGAGTCAAAATCGAGATTTTTACAACTTATACATACATATGTATATATTTACATACACGCATATCTAATACTATATACATATAATATATAAATTATTTATCATATCTATAAATGTGATTGAGACTAAAAGTCAAATTGAGTTTTATTCGAACTTGTTCATGAATATTAATTATATTGAATTTAGACTTTCAAAAGTTGTATTTAATACTCAAATCATAGTTTCATATTACGAATGGACTTATTTAATAAATAAATCAAGCATGAAACGATTTTAACTAATAAATACGACTATCTACTTGTCTTGTAGACTATTCATATTACACCCATGATATATAGAATCCTAGTCATCCCATGATAATATGAAATGCTTAATACAGTCGTTTCATTTAATTAATTGCGGGAAAATCGCGTCCTACGTGGAAAATGAAGCCAAAACGACTCCTTTAAGTCAATTTCTTTCCGTCTCGGGCCTCAGCTTCTCAGTAGAGATTTCTAGACTTGTAGGAGACAGACATCGTAAAACACCCACTCGGCCAGAATGGGTATATCTTGGAAGGTAAAGAGCTCGAGTTCTACGTGAAGAAGATCTAGAGAATGATTACTATTGAAAATTTAAATTAAAAATATTTATATTTTATTGTTTTTACTTTTTATTCTCATTTTTTTAAAATATAATAAAAAAAATTGATAAGTTTAATATAATTCTTTTTTAAATATTACATTTTTATCAAATTTATAATTTTTATTAAATTTTAAAATAAAAAATTTGATGAATTAAATACTAATACTCTAACAATTATCCAAAAAAACAAGAGTATTGAAGATAGTCCAATTATCTCCAGTTTACAAGGATGAGACATCATAAATTTGTTAATTTTTTTAAATATTCTTATGCTGACACGTCAGCTCAAAGGACACCACCGTAAATATTTCCAACAAAAGGCTATCCGCGTGATTTCACTTGCTTTCTCAGACGCAGTCACTAGAAAGTACGGAACGGCTTAGGGAAAATATTTTTTACCCTCTTTTACCCTCATTTTACCTAACCTCCTTAATCCTTTCACTGAAACCCTTGGAAACCTTAAAAAATGGACCCCTTCGCCGGCGACGATGGAGTTCCGGACCCCTGCGACGCCTTCCCAGACCGCGTCACTCCATTTCCCGATACGATGGACTTGATCTACGATCACTCGATGGCAGCACTTCACTCGCAAAAGTTGGTAGCGCACCTCCAAAACCTGCCGCCGCAGAAGCTACGCCCGATTAGATGCTTCAACTTCCGGTCTCCAGAGAAACTGGAGGAAACCCAAGGGAGGTGCTCGCCGGAGGAGGCAGTGGCGCTTGGGTCTCTCAATGGTCCCGCTGCCGAAGTGCCGGGGGAGTGCTTTGGGCTTCCGATGAAGGTAGAAGTCGGTGAGGCATTCAAAATGGGTAAAGGTAGTTTGGCGGAGGATGATCCGGAGAGGTTCGGGTCGATTACTGATTGGGGTAAGTGGGGTCCAAACTGTGTGGACGATGACGTAGAGTCTGGAACGTCCTCAAGGTGAGTTTTTGGCTTTTTCCTAATCCATGCATCTACCTAACAAAAAAATAAATTTACGTTTGGATCTTTGTTATTCTTTGAAGTAACTCTACTATTTTGACATTGTCAGAGGTCTTTAATGGAATGGGTTAATAAGGGATACTCTACCAAACTGATTACCATAAAGTTGTTGCCTTTGTATTTTTGGTTTCTTATGCTTTTAACTGAAATTTGATGTACTTCCAGTGCCGTTAATTGTTACATTAGCAAGGAATGTGATGTTTAGAATTTTAAAAATGTGCAGCTTCCCCCCCCCCCCCCCCCCCCCCCCCAAAGATTATTAAAAGAGCCACCTTTTTATTCTTTTCGTAAGACTTGTATTCAATTTGAACGTGTGTAGTGAGAATTTTAGAAAGTGAAGGCCTCGACTCGGATATGAAATAAGTATAGTTTATTTTTTAATATTATTATTATTTAAAATTTTGAAAAAGTTAAATTAGGATTTGAAAAATGTTTATTGAAATTTGGAGAAGTTGTATTGAAATTTGTATTTTGTATAAAATAATTGAAAAAATATAATAATAAAATAGAGATGAGATGAGATGAGATGAATTAAAATAAAATAAAAATGGGGCTGAAATGTTTTGCAGCAGCCGCACACTGAAGAAAGAAAAAAAAAATTGAAAAAAAGTTTGCCTGTTGTGTGCGATGCCAAGCACGCCCCAGGAACTAGGCTCTTCTGTTCATATACCTTCCAATATTTTCATAAAGTCCTATATTAGGAGTAAAAAAATTATTTGTACAAGATTTAAATATGCAAATTCCATACAAGTCCTTTTAAAAAGTAGATCCTACCTAAAAATAGTGTAAAAAAAGCTATTCTTTAAGTGGGATCTACTTTTTTACAAAAGGCTGGAGAGTATTAACATTAGATCCATCAAAATTTTCAAATTTTCTTTTAAAAAGTATAAATTTATATACAATTTGAAGAAAATTTTGAATTTACTTTTCACTTTTGAAAATAAAAAATATTTTTATTCTCTTTTTCTATTTTTTTTTTCTCTATTTTTGATTAAATATAATCAGATTTTTTTGATATGGGTATAAATTTGTAATTTTTGAAGAAAAATTTTGATAAATCTAATGCTAATGTTCTGACTTGTCTATTTGAGACTCGGAGTACGTATTGTCGGCAACACGTGTCTAAACAAATTTTGGGCAGCTATTATTGGCTTAAGAATATTGTTATATGGAAGTGTTTCTATTTGAAGGATCGCCCCGTGCACTTAAGTCTATCAAGGGGTTAGATCTCAGGGCATTGCTTTAATCCAAACCCCAAATCAGTTATGGAACCTAACGTATTCTTTTTGCTTTCAGCTCTTCTTCAGATGACGATTTCACAGCAAACATGAAAGAACCAATGAACCGGAAGAGAAAGGGAAAACCAAGTAGAAAATTTGAGCATTTTTTGGAAAGTTTGGTGAATAAAGTGATGGAGAAGCAAGAGCAAATGCATAAGCAGTTGATAGAGATAATAGAGAAGAGGGAGAAGGATAGAATACTCAGAGAAGAAGCTTGGAGGCAGCAGGAGATGGAAAGGATGAAAAGGGAGGAGGAAATGAGAGCCCTAGAGACATCTCGCAGCCAAGCCCTGATTTCCTTTATTCAGAATCTGTCAGGCCAGAAAATCCCAGTTCCACAGCGAGTAAACACCCAATGCAAAGAAGAAGACTGTTCTGAAATCGGTATGGAACACGATATAAATTGTGACCCAAATAGTAAAAGATGGCCAGAAGCTGAAGTACAAGCGCTGATAACTCTTCGAGCTGCTTTGGAGCAAAAGTCTTCCCTTACTGGCTGCGCTAAACGATCTATTTGGGAGGAGATCTCTGTGGGAATGTGGGGTATGGGCTATAACCGGACTGCCAAGAAATGTAAGGAAAAATGGGAAAACATCAACAAGTACTTCCGAAGGTCAATGGAAAGTGGGAAGAAGCATTCTGCCAATGGTAAGACATGCCATTATTTTCATGAATTGAGCATGCTGTATGGTAATGGACTAATGGATCCTGGATTGCTTGTTAAAATCACAGACAGTGAGACTGAGGCTGAGAGTGAAAATGAGTGAACATTTGTGGTGCTCAACATCTATACGATAATCCTTAATCCTTGATAACATTCTGGCCAATTGTTATAATGGATCGAGCTTTAATTTTATCAGCTTTGAACCTGTATATATAAAATATACTCAAAAGATTATTTGGCTGGCTAAGGAGAGTGTTTTATGCTGTGTTTTTTGTCCAACCGAAACAGATGAAGCTTGCAGTTAGCCTAGTAATCCGAGTGCTGGGCTGGAATCGGTATTCTTTTCATTCTTTCTCCTGTCTTCTAATTCTTGGCCCCACAGGACTTAGTTCTGGTTCGTTTTGGCAATTCGAAATTGGATTTGGTAAAGCTAGCTCGAGTTCCAAATTGGTCACACTTATTTGGACTTGGTTGCTGCTGAGTTCAGTGCCTGCCCGATCCGAGGGTGGTCGATTTTGTAAGCAAGAGTTGCCCCTTGGAGATTTTAGAAATTAGATTTGCATGCTGGCTAAAATTGTTTTGGTTGACAATGCTGAGATGATTGCTTGCAGAGAATGCAAAATAATATTTGCATAAATGTTCGATTATGCTAGGGTTTTTTAAGTGATACAGAGAACAGACTACTAGTTTACAAATTTCAAAACTCTGCAATAGAATATGATTATTTTTTAGATATATTTTTTAAATCTGAGCCCATTAAAGTCAAATAAAATTTAAATATATTTAAAAAATATATTTTATTGAAGAATTAAAATTTATAAATGGTATTACATATATACTTGTCTTGTCTTGTAATACTATATCAAGAGGTGTTGAGGACTAGTTGAGTGCATAACGAAGAGTGAGGACTGAGCGTTTAGACGTCTATGAAATCTCAGATTTTTTTGTAGGTAGTAGTAAAATGGTTTGAATTAAGATGTTTTATTAGATTTTGAAAAATGAAATCTCGATGTCAAATTATAAAGATTGTTTGAATACAATGTTTTAATATAATTTTTGTTTTAAAACTTAAAATATTTTTATTAATTTTTATTTGTTTAGAAGTTTGAACGAGTTTTGTGTTAGGATAATAATTTAATAATGATTAGATAAAAAAAATTAAATATTTAAAATTAAAAGTGATTGTGTTTGAATGATGTTTAGAAAGGAAATAATACCTTGTTAAACAAATAAGGCCTAAGTATGTTTATACAAAGATAAAAGAATAAATGTAATTGTGCATAAGGAACATGCATGCATGTTTTGTGATTTAGGTGATTTAAAACTATGACTTGGAGTATCGAGGAAAGGTGGATGCATTTCCTATTGCATGGATTGCAAAATTAAAGATATCAAAATGAAAAAGATATTGAAGAGAAATTACCATTAATGATTTACCATCTTATGCCTAAGAATTAATAGAAATTGTTTTTCATTATTATTATTATTATTATTATTGAATTGTTTATACCGAGGACGACCCATTCCTCTCAAACTTGAAAATTTCAGATGGTTGAGTACGTACTCATTGAATCAAACCCCGGCCGCCATGCGTACTTAGAGTCTTCTACCCATAATGGACGAGATCTTAAATATGAGTACTCTATAACGATGACTCATCAGGATGCATAATAGTTATTTTGTGACGTCTTCTCTAGACCTATATATATTTTGCAATGATCGATAATTCTACTACTACGTTAACTCTTTTTAGTAATTTAAACATGGTAATCAATTCATACCTACACATTACAAAAAAATTTGACTTTTATGATCTTTTAATTAGGACGAAAATATTATTTGTGACAAATTTTAATTGTAAATAGACATTTATTTAAAATTAATTAATTCTAAATAAATAATTTTCTTGTAATGACACATGACATCGATCAGATAATTAAGCCATGAAAAAATTATATAAATATATAAAAAAATCTCAATGACAAAAACAAAATAAACTTCATTAAAAGGAAATTATAGAAGAGATAAGGAGAGAATATTCTAGTAATTTGTAAATGAATATTACATACACTCGCACATCAACCCAAAAGTACCCGAAAATGTGTATCACAAAATTAGACATATATATATATATATCATGTGTGTATTAATACATAAAAAAATAATTACTTAAGAGGCAGCTTGACGAAGGAAAATGAGAATGATAACCAAAACCACAGGGAAAATGAGGAGTAGAGGGACCGTAGGTGGCTCCAATGAACTCATAGCCAAAGGTAGAAAGACGAGGATAATCGCCACCACTATTATCATCACTATCGAAGCCGCAGCACCGCCATGCTCATTCTCTTCCATCTTCATCGATCTTCGATAGAGTACTACTGCACGAATTAATATCTTAATTTGAATGAATTGAAACCCCTAAGTTTATGTGTAATTTAACATGAACTAAGGCATATATATATATATATATAGATAAATAGCTTTTCATGGTGTCGTTTGGGAGACGACACCTCGGTTGGCTAAGTATATATGTGTGCATATATTAGTGCAATTTGTTCATTCTAATTTCCATAAACGTACAATAAGTACCCGATGCTTCGACCAGTAAAGTATATATAGTGGTCGTGATCAAATCTCTAAGGTAACGACTTAAATAATAAAATGTCGGTACATAATTATCAGTATCTACCCAAAATTTTATATATATATATATATATAAGGAAAGTTTTGTCTCTCTTAACTAGTATTGAACCATTTATAAATATTCTTGGGAGACCAATATATAAATTTCATGGCTGAGAGTCACTATAGACTGTTTTCATCGCAAATAGTTATTTTGGTTATAATTAAAATGTTACAAATATCTATTTTTCTTGTAGTGAATATTCTATCATATTGGAATGTAGTGAATTTTCTATCATATTGGCCTTACTGTATTCTAGAATCACTACAACAGGAACAACCTATTGCGTCCAAAAAATTTATGTCAATCAATAAAGTGTCACTACAGATGAGCATTTGCGTCTTCAAAAATAATACCACAAATAACTACATTTTTTGGTGAAATTAAGCACTAGAATAGTAGCGTAGTTATTTGTATCAATTTATAGTTACTTGCATCATTTTTTGTACGTCACAAAAAATACCATCATTGTCTTGAGAATTAGCGTCAATATTACATGGTTACAAGCACCATTATTTTCTATTGCGAAGAATTAAATTTCTTTTATGTCTGAATTATTGATGCAAAATAATTTCTATATTTGTTGTCGTGTACACCATTTCTCCCAGTTGTCAAAACAAAAAGTGGAAGTAATTTTCACTTAGGCGCCAACCTCCTTTCAAATTTTCTTGAAAACTTAAATTTCCCTCTCACCCCACGCTGCAACTCAATCCGCGTCCTCATTCCCTCTCATCTGCTCCACTTTACATTCTTTCTTGTTTTATTTTTCTTTACTGCTTTCCAATCTTGAGTTTTACTTCTCTCTCAATCTATGCTTGCCCTATTTTTCAAAGGATCCTCAATCTTTCTAGGTTTTACGCTTTATCTATTTACGCTTGCCATAAACTATAACCAACTCTCTTGGGGATTCTTAGTTTACAATAATAATGTCCTCATTTTAAAGGACTTCAATGGAAGGGCTCCTCTCAAGGTTTTTATGTGCGTAATAATTCTCTACATCTATCATGTTGAATATGAGGTTTCATGTTTCAGAGTGATATCATAAATAAAGTTTCATCTTCATTTTAAAGAGACTTTTTATATTAGTATATAATTCTCTACATATGTTATTTAGTTGTTGACCCTTACTTTAGTTATCAAGCTTTCAATTTCTATATATGCATTCGAGTGATATATGGAGTTCTTGAAAATCATGTATTCATTTTCACCCTATAAATATATACTAATTTCAATGTTTTTGGATGCTCAAAATCCTCCTCCTTATATCTAAATATATAGCATGTTCTTAGTTGCATAAACAAGCCTGAGTTATCTAAATAAAGTGATTAAGTACTTGTCCTAAGATTTGAGTTATTTTGGTTCATTTCTCTCAAGTTTCTATATTTCTTGTTGATTAAAGTACTACTTTCTCTCTCTTTCTGTTGATGCAGGTAAAAAAGCGCTTCATGATAGTTGCTAATACTCTAGGTTCATATATAAGCTTTAGTACTAATCAAGTGGTTTGCCTAATTGTTTGGACAATACAACACGGTTGTAAAAAAAAAAAATTGCTACAATAAAGTCTCAGTAGAGAACTGAATGAATATTTTCAATGTTTTGACAATAATGCACAGTCACAAATGGAGTTAATATTGTCATAAAAAAACATTAATCTTCCACAACAATAGTATTATTGCTCACAAACACACTATTCGCGACAAAAATATTATGGTGGATAATATCCTTACTAAAAGATACACCTATTACTTCACAGTAAAATTCTATTTGTGACGAGATCAACTTTTACAAAATATAACTTATTGTGACAATATAGTTTACGACCATAAAATGAAAACAGAAATAATCTTTGTCATGACTAAATATCAACATTTTGCAACATCTTATTTTTGACGCAATTGTATTTTTCTTACCAGAGGTTAACTCTATTCTGACACGATAAATTAATCATAGCGTAAAACATATTTAGTCGTAAAAACATATTTTTTGTGACATTTACTTGTTTGGATGGAATAGACGTTTTGAGAGTCATTAATAGTGACAACCTTGCGTCAATCAAATTGAGACAGAAAATACAATTAGCAAAATGATATAAAATTTTAGTGTCCAAATTTTTAGACGCAATAGAACCTTACTGTTGTAGTGAATATTCGCGCTCAAGTAATTTTGATCAAAAGCTTTGGAATATTAATATATAGTTTGTGCATTCCATTAGAATGAGTTTATATGAGTTTAAAGTTTTAGGTTAAAATGTATGAAGTAGATTGAGATGAGTTTGAGAAGTTGAAAAAAATAACATATTCTATTAATGATTTTAACGACAAGCAAATCTGTTCTACGTCATGATAGATGCTAAAATTATTTCAGATGATTTGAATTGATATGTAAATAATAGTGTTTTGTTAGTCCTATTGATATGTGCTTGAATGTAAATAAGTTGAAATGTGTGCTTCGTGAATTTATGAAGTTAAATGTTGAGATGAGTTTAACTTTTTTTAAAAAATTGAAAATATAGATCTTATTAATAATTAGTTTGAAATTAATTAAGATATTCACTTTAATTAACAACGTCCAAACATCACTGACATTTTGGAGATAGATAGGCAGCGGGCTATAGCATTTAATATTATCCTATCAATAAAATGAACATTTAATTGGATCCATATATCAAATCTGGTAAAAACATAGTTTTAAATTTCGTACTGTATCGGCCAGTTGACCAGTACAAAAGACTTGCTGTTTCATTTCGCTACAAATTTTGATCGTTTCGATCTGTTTCGATCGTACCTGCCGGTATCGGCTTGTACCGACCATACTGAATTTTGTAATTTTTTTTTTCATTTCTTGCCATTTTTTACCTTAATTTAGACTAGACTATTTACATATATGTATTTATATGTATAATTTATTCATATATTGATTATTATTTTGAAATATAATTTATATATGTATTTATATAAATAATTTTTTATATATAGATTATTTCGAAATGGTATATGAAACGGTATTAGTATCGAAATATTTCAATCCAGTACCTTGATCGGTACGCTCACCGATATAGTATTCAAAACTTTGAATAAAAGACACATTTTTCCTTTAACAAATACATACTAGGAGTACCCCATCTAGGATACGAGGAATTCCAATCATTCAACGATTATAGTTTGATCGCTTGGGTGGAGATCCTAGTTAATCAATTTCCTCCAAGAATGTTACTTTTGAAACCTTTTTCTTCGCTCCATTTGTTGAGTTTCTCGATTTTATATTTTCTGTCATGATGGATAAAGCATCTTTGGGCAAAAGACGGAATCAATTGAACTTTTTTGCCTATTTTTTAAACTAATAGAGATGGATGCAGGAGCATGCGAAGAAAACCTTTCTCAGCCAATTGACTGAACTGATAGAGTGATTGAGTGAGAAAAGCAACCTCAATGTTTTAGGCGAAACTATTCATAAGATAAAACAAATCCAATCCACAAAATTATAATTTGATTTATGGACAACATCATTGTAGTAAGGATCGTAATTTTAGAAGAATCATTATCGCAAGGCATAGATTACGAAGAGATCATCAACATTGATACCATAAAGTTGATTTTCAGTGAAATGATAAAGAGGGGTTTTGAATAAGACAAGATTTTCAATTTTTAGATTTTTCTTTTTTATATTGAAAAGTAATAAGAGTAAGAAGCGTTAAGTTTTTTTCTTTGTATCATTTTGATCCCGACATCGAGCTATTTTTTCACAGGACTTTTCCTACAATATCGTCATTGCAATAGAAGTTAACTAATTATGCAAGTTTGAGATGGATCGATGGTGTGGTTCTTCTATGCTTAAGATACAGAACATCAAATCTCGTGAATGAAGAAATGTGTGAGAGAAAAGCATACTCGCTAACGATTGTGAGATTCCAATTCTTGTCTGGAGAGGATAGCATTAAGCACTTCTAGAAATATCACTTTTAGAAATATATATATTTCTAGAAGTTCTTAAATAGGCATTATCCAAGTGAAGGGATATTGGATTGGGGTAGGTAGGGATTGTAGTTGCTGTGCAGCGCTTGCTTCTTTCTATGTATAGTACTCCCCGGATCATCAATATAATATACAAACAAACAAAAAACAGATATGGATATATTTCTAGATCTCAATTCCAACGCAAATTTATTATATATCTTGCAACTAGAATTCCTCTATTTTCCAATACAAGCAAATACACTAATTATGAATCATAATCATGATTGAAGTATATCTAGACAGATATCTTATAAAAGGATAATGATATGTTTACCATCTTTCTATCACCATTTTACTACCTTTTTATTTTTTTAAATTTTCTTTTTACTTAATGATTAATATAATGATTATTAATGAAATTGTATTTTTTTGAATTTTTTTTTAATGATTAAAAATGTTAAGAAAATATTTAAAAGAAAATGATAGAAGAGAAAGAATAGTAAATGAGTGGTAAATAAATAATAAATATATCATCACCTCTTATAAAAAAATAAATTGATATGATTTAATATATTAATATATACTAATTTATAACTTTAATCTAATAAAATAATTAGTAGACCAATCATTTCTTACGTAACAAATGTTGGAGATAAGAATGGTGGCATCCCAGTTGTTGATTGAGCCCATTGGTTCCATGCATGGATTAAGGTGGGTCCAGCCTCAAAGCTAGGTAGCTAGCTAGGCCCACTCTTACCGTAAGCTAGCCAGATAGATAATAGCTACGTGGGGTCCAAGTTGAGGGGTTCGGAGTGGTGTCCAACTTGTATTAACTTGACCGGCAAAAGCTAATGCAAATGGCTTCCTCGTTCACGTCGCAAAACTGCCATCTGGTGTCTTCTTTTTGGCACTATATATCTTCATATTACTGCTGATTTCATCTCTCAATTAGTTCTCAACATTGATCTGTTTTTCAGAGGCAGAGAAGAAAGAGAGTTTTCACTTGAAAAATATTCAGAAATGGAACGTACCACTGGAGCAAGCTTCAACGGCTACCACAAAATCCCCCCCAATAGCCCTGGTAATGTCTACTATATGTATATATATATATGTATACACAGTATGAATTATATTATGCATGTCGGCTCTATATTTTTTTACAATATCCCATTATCCCTGTAGTTTTTCTCCAATAAATCTTGCTTTTGATTCTAATTGAAAGGATGCAAAAAACAAGCTTTTGATATATATGGCAAAGATATCATTTCCTATAATGTTGTTTTTAACATGCAAATGTATCGTCTTTTTATATACAATGTACCTTCAGGCCCTATCGATCATCAGTTCAAGGATGATCTTTTGGCATATTTTCTCCTTCTAGATTATTTCAACTGCATTGAGTTTCACTATATGTTCAGTTATGCAACTCTCTCTCTCTCTCTCTCTCTCTCTCTGATCTCTGATCGATCTCTGATCACTGGTACATGATCTTCTGGTTTTTATATTCAAATATGAATGTCCAAAAGATATGCATGCTCATTAATCAATAATCTGTTTGAACTAGATAGAAATGTTAATGATCTGTTTGATCAATACTACTCATGTTAGACTATTTTGTTAGCTTTTTAGAATAATAATGCAGATCAGATAATGAATCTCCAGCTCTTTTCTTTCTTTTATGTTGTTCACCTCGATCGATCTAGTACCATTGAGGTGCTGTTTGGTTGGCAGGAAAACGGCAGAGAAAATATTTGAACGTACATGCAGTAGTTGGGGTTGTACAAGTGGCATGCTTCATACATGCAATCTATGACCCCACAGAAGACAAGTGCCTGCCATGCATACATATGCAACCCCCATGAGGGGGACCCCCTTCACTTTATAAACCACATTTAAACCTTCTCTCCAAATTAGAGAGAAACAAAAGTAACTTAAAAATAAGAATGTTAGGGGAAAATTTTTAATATATAAATTTTAATTGTACAACTCTTTTAAAAAAATCATCTTTATTTTTAAAAAAATCCTTTTTACACTTTTATGGTGAATTAATCTATAATAAAATATCTACAAGACACTTGTATATATTATTTTTTAATTAAAATTCATTATGAATTTGAATTATCGTTTATTTTAAGAAAAATGAATAATTATAATAGATTATTTATAATAAAAATAATTATTTATTATGAAAATAAACTTATTTTAATAAATAACAGTCATTTTGACTAACAATAACTAATTACGAATAAATAATTTTGTGGTGGTTGAGTTAATTATTAGCTGGTCAAGTGCAACGACTCCGTTTTGTTCTATAAACTATACACTTTTTCTCGAATGGCGCAAGTTACTTTGTGACATAAGAAGACAAAAACATGAATAGGGTTAGTTAGTTGGCTTGTCCTTTTTTTGGAGTCGAATTATATAGAGCCAAGTTTGTGTTGTGACTTGTCGTTTGTTGATGCTTTTATGCGGATAAAATGTAGTCTCTCAGGTAGTGTACATACTACACATAGGACAAAGCCTACTTGGTCTCTCCCTACACAACCACATCTTATTTGATTCGGCCCCAAATTTTCTTTTGCGTGTCGCCTCTGCATGGGGCCCGTTAGGATTTTTTATTACTCTCTTTTCCAATTTTATTTTTTTACCCTTTCAAATTTAATAAAACAAATTATACAAATTTTAAATAGATACATTCACAAAATGTTGATTTTACTTTAAAAAATTATAATAAGAAAATCTTCTTTTAAAAAGATTCATTTTTTACAAATATCTTATATAGAATAAGTAATGTTACATCACATTACTATCTCATTGTTATTCCTAATATATATAGCATTATTAGATAATAAAGATGTATTCAATAAATATTTATTTAATAATAATAAATATATCATATCTTAATTAGATATAAATGAGTTAGTAATATAGTGTATAGAATTTTTTACATAAAAATTTTCTATTTAAAATTTGTACGTAGAAGTGTTCATTCAGATTTTGAATTTAAAAATTTAAAATTTAGATTTAAAAATATTAATAAATAAATAAAATTTTAAATTGTGCAAGATTTTACTTGACCCGGATAAACTGTACGTGTTATTTCTTTTAAAAAGAATGTCATTGTATTTAGTTCTCATTCCCATTATTTAATATAAAACATTTGCCCCTTAATTTTTTTTAAAAATGATAAGTTTTACTTTTTAAAAAATAGTAAAACTTATTTACAAGCTGTTCGTTTAGGTCGGATTGTATCGGATTTAATTTTTTTTATTTTTTAATAATTTAAAAAAAAAATAATCATCTAGGTTCTAAATTTTCAGATATAAAATGTAAATTAGCTTGCCTACACACATTATATGTTAAAATTGTATTTAATATTATTCATTTTTAATATTACAGAGAATGCAGTGATCAATATGATCACATTTCAAAACCATTTTAGCTTAAATTCATAGATTTGGTAACCATTTATCATAACATATGATCAAACGTTAATTGTAGTTGTTACAGGGAGGAAGCTAACAAATATCAAAATAAGGCCGGCGCCGGAGACCAACCACATCAACAACAACAACAATCATTCAACCACGGATGTCGACAGTGAATGCACCGTGAGGGAGCAAGACAGGTTCATGCCAATTGCCAACGTGATAAGGATCATGCGCAAGATCCTCCCGCCGCATGCCAAGATCTCCGACGATGCAAAGGAGACAATCCAAGAGTGCGTCTCCGAGTACATAAGCTTCATCACCGGCGAGGCCAACGAGCGTTGCCAACGTGAGCAGCGCAAGACCATCACTGCCGAGGACGTGCTATGGGCCATGAGCAAGCTGGGTTTCGACGACTACATCGAGCCCCTCACTGTGTATCTCCACCGCTACCGGGAGATGGAGGGTGACCGTGGATCTATAAGAGGCGAGCCGCTGGGGAAGAGGCCGCCGGGTGTCGAGTTTGGCACGCTCGGAGTTGCTGCAGCATTTGCACCGGTGTTTCACATGGCCGGCGCCGGACATCATCAACATGGGTTTTTCGGAGGTGTAGATCATCATCACATGGGGCCGGGTGGATATCTGAGGGATTCGACCAATGCGGGCCCGTCCCAGCAGCAGGCAGCAATGGTGAACGGTGAAGCACATGCCGGCCAGTATAAATGATCAGAGTAGTGGATCATCTACTTTCTGCAGTTAACAACTTAGTGCTGATCTCTAATTTTCAGATGTAACACTAACTTAGTTAGTGGGAAGGATGAAGAAAATAGGAGGAGAGAAGAGAGAGAAAGAAGAGACTTTTAGTTGTTTGAAATTATCTCATGCATGGAACGGAATGGAATAACATGGTGTTTTTTTGTGTGTGTGTTAAGGTACTGATCATGCTGGTGTAATGCATAATCAGGGCCCTGGCATGCTGATTAATGCTTTAATTTGCAGTTTTGATGATGATCTCACTTCTCAATGTATGATTACTCTGAATCAGATACCTAAAGGTAAACTCATCATATACATCCCACATGTACCAGAAATCAGCAAAAGACATGAAAGTTTGAAACTGAATAAGCCGAAATGTACACCTAATTAGTAATTAGTGACGTACAAATTGAGTACTAGAATGAATCACCGGGTGATGCAAAATGGTCAAGCAAGCTCCCAGCGAGGATCGAACTCGCGACCTTTCGCTTACGAAGCGAACGCACTACCACTATGCTATGGAAGCCGCGCTGTTGTTGTGTGCCAAAGTGCCTTTTTTTATTATTATTATTATCTGAGAAGCTACCACTTTTCCAACTCCATTTTTCGGAATTTTGACATGCAGAAGGGGAATGCTGTATATATATATCTATATATCTTAATGGACCTAGGCCATTCCTAGTCAAACATCTCAACTCTAATCTCAATTTAAGAAAAATAATATAAATACAATTTTCACAATTTTTTAAATAAGGAGCAATTTTCGGAATTTTAACCACGTAGCATGCATATAAACTCTTTAATTACACATCCTTCAAGGTGTGGGTTCCAAAAAAATTATTTAGTATATATATTTATATATATATAATATTAAATTACTCTTCAAATTATAAAAAAATTAAAAATTGTCATTCCCAAATTTTTATTAAAATTATTCTCTCAAATTTTAATATATATATGATTTTGTTTTAACTTTTAACTTTATTAAATTTTAAATTTCGACTCACCTAATTTTATAATTATTTTAACAATCACTCTAACTTAATTATATAATTATGAGATATAGTTTGTTAAAAATTTAACAGCGATATATCATTAGTCATTAGAAATTTCTTATGTTTATTCTTGATCTATAATTTTTTTTAATCATAAAAAAAAATATGAGCAAGTTAAAAACAAATTATTTTTTTCTTTTTAATGTAGATAATTTGAAGAATAATACGTTTAGAGAGTTTGATAACAACGAAATGTGATACTTCTATTACTAATGAACATCTTTTTAAAATTTATATATAATACACACTTTATCGATCACCCCCCAAACATAAAATCTTGTTTCCGCCACTGCTTCAAGGAAAGATAGCTCATTGAGTATGGGATCCATTAGTTTGCTACTTTGTAACTGGGTCTGAAACCGATTAACCTGGAGCTTAATTGGACTTTCTTGAATCCATATATATATATATATATATATATACACACACACATAGATATAGACATAATGCTAACATCTAAGTAATCAAATATTGAGACATGAGTGGAACGCTTAAAAGAAAACGGAGTACGATCGGGTAGTTCTATCCAAGTGTGTGTCTGTTGTTATCCAAGTGTCTCCCATAATTAAGTCACAAGTACTGGAAACCCTCCCCTTGCAAGGCAATTTCTAAAGATTAGTTTACTTTTTACCCATGATTTGGTATCAAAGATTCAAAAGAGTAAACTAAAAAGTAGAAAAAAAACCATTTGTACATGTGTAATGTTAAATCCAGCCTCGAGGGTGTATAAATTTCACTCTTGTTTAATTCTCACTGATCCCTAAACCCATAATGCCACAAGAAGGAAAAGATGGTGTGATAGGGAGGCTAGCATCAGGCCTGGTCTACAAGCAAGGCCCTGGCAATGCTCGTGATTATATTATGCAAGAGGACTTGCCATGCCCGAATTTTGAACCTTTGCATGAATTTTCGCTTTTACAAATCCACTTCTTCCTTGGGAAATATAAAGAACAAATTCAAATTTCAAGGTAAGAACTAGGAAGGGACTTCAATACACTTCTTTTTTGAATCTAATTGATCATCTTTCTCTTCCTTTTCTTCCCCTTCTACTTTCTGATATCCTTCTGAATCAGCTTCAGGTCTTTTCCTTTGAGGAATCACTTCAAAAAACGAAACTTTCCAATCCTTTGTTTCCATAAACTTGAGGAGTATCTCTATCACTTGGTTCACGGTTAGGACCTGCACTCAAATAGAGGAAAACAATCAGCCTCATGATAGAGGTGGCAGGAGAGAGATCACACACGGATCGTAGCCAAGAAATATTACATTTCAATATTTGAATTAAGTACTATCACAAACAGCTTTGATAATAGTAAGAATACATCATGATAGAGGCAGCGAAATAAGGCATTATAATTTGAATTACTCTTGCCAATATGCAGTTTCACATGTACTTGGGAATTTTCCAAAATATACTTCCAAATCTTATAGCTAAGGACCACAGATTTTTACAAGGAACGACTAAACAAACTCTTCATGGAAATCAGAACCATTTAGCCCGTTTGGACGTTGAACTCAACTCTAATCAACTCAACTCAGTCTAAATTTAAGCTGAGCCTAACATTTAAATACCAAACTCTCAAATCACTAAACTCATCTTAACTCAAAACTTCTGTACATATAAACCTACAACCTTTTTTAAATCAACTTCTAATAAACATATTTAAACTCAACTTTTACGTCAAAACACATCTAACTCATTTTAAGTGGATCCCATAAAACTCACTCTCCCATCTCAATTCACTATTATTCCAGAAAAAAAAAACCTCAACCCAACCTTAAAGAAAGAAATGCTTGCTGTGAATATGCAAAGTCACGGATTGAGAACCTGCCCACTTATTGTTTGGTAGCTCGGGGCTAGAAAAATTCATTTTAACACTTGCATTCTAACCTCTCACGCGTGAAAATGATGCAAAGGGGTAATCCAATTCATGGCATATTCAAGCAAGAGAGACGGAACTATACCTGGGAACTTGACATCTTCAAGTAACTCCCTATCGGGAGCTTCGCTGTCTGGATTCCTTGCTCTTTTGCTTTCTTCATGGTTATCCCTTTCCATCGATTACGGTCCACTAACCCACCAACAATATATATCTTCTTGAGATCAAGTTCCTCGAGAACAGTTTCTGCATCGGCCGTAAGATACACCAAGTTTTCCTTTTGATCTTCCAATGCTTCCATATATGATCGATCTTCCTTCTCAATTATCCACTTATCAAAGCCCGGGAGTCTTTGCAATTGGCTTCCCATTTCTCCCTCGCACCCCGTTAACCAGAGATGGCAAGGGCTAGAGCATCTTCCATTCACCGCATAACAATACATAATCTGCAGATTCAATCAATGGCAGAGGGCATAAAATTATTAAAACAAGTCACCTCAATATTGAACTGTTCCCCCCAACAAAAATGAATCATCCTTTATTCAAAGAAGAAAAATAGAGGTAACAGAAAGGAGGGGAAAAGAAAGCAATTTGGGGTTTAGGAAAGAGACCTGTTGAACGAGACTGTGAGTCTCAGTGGGGGTCATGAGGTGAGCGAAGTCGAGGTCTATGACGATCTTCTGGCCGAAATCTCTGGCTCCATTGAGCCTATCGATCTTCCTCCCTCTCTCCTCCGACCTCTTCTCCATCCTCTCCTTCCTCAGGCTCCTGCGGGACTCTATGAGCTTCGATCGCTCCTCTTCGGACACGCTGGCCAAAGTCTCCTCCCACTCCTTTCGCTTCCGCTCCAAATCTTGCCTCTTTTGCTGCTTCGTCAGAGCCTTCTTCTCCGCTTTCTTCGCCTCGAACCTCTGTTGTTTCAGTAGCTTCTTCTGGGCACTCTTCGAGAGAGGTTGTTGAAGAGGGGTGGGGGCGGTATCCGGGGGATTTTCGAGGGCACTTTGGCCGTTTTCCGCGGCCTCCATTGTTAGCAACGAGCCTACGACCGCAAACACCGCGACTCTGGGTGTGGCTCTTTGAGCAGACGAGGGATTGAGTTTGGGTTTTAGGTTTTATTGACGCCTCAATAAAAAAGTTTAAAAAACGAACTTATGTCGCGTCGAAATGGCATCTGGGGACGCTAATGTAATTTGTTAAACATATAAATTTATAATTGCCAGCGCTTGTACGTGGAAATGCGATAAATTGAGCATGGAGTCTTCGAATTCAGCCTTGGGCTTGGAGGCGTAAACGATTCGATCCGAGAGAGATGATGGATCAGTACTATTTTATTATACATTTTTTCTATTTTAATCCGATACGATCTAGAAAATTTTGGATATATTAAATTATTAATATATATAAATATTTGTAATATATTTATTACTACTAGAAATAGTGTAATACCATTTCAAAAAAATAAGTAATGGTGTAATACACGAAAGTCTAAGGCAAGGTTTGGATGCAAAGATGGCTGAAGTATTCTTGATGATTTTCGTACGGCCCTACATCATTTACTCCCAAACATAATTTTGAAGTATCTCTAAAACACAATCCGAAATATACAATTAATATTATATATATATGTTTTTTGTAGAGAAATTATAAAGAATTTTAAATAATATTTTATTATTTTTTTGCTAAGTAATCTTCAACGTTGCGCAGACATGTCCCAATATTTGAACAATCACCGGCAATTATTGGCGACACTATCGGCGTTACTAACATCTTTTCACACCGACAAACCACTGCAGATGATCCCACCATCGGCTACCACTGTCGTCATCTCTCACACGTAATCCAACGTCGAAAATAAGTTTTGGCATATATGGATTTCGTTCGACCCACTGTCGGCCACCATTAGCGACACCAGGCCTTCACGGTTCTACTCACGCCAGCGACCAATCCCCTAAAATCTCAGCTCCGACAACGCCATCGTCGTTTCCTCCCACACCAACAAGTGTTAAGCTATTTTGAGATTCTGGGAGTTTTGCCTTTTCAATTTTTTTTAAAATTTATTTCGAATAAAATATTAATATTTTAATATATAAAATATTAATAGGACCCACAATTTTTCCAATATTATCTATTTTAAAATATTCTCAAAATATTTTATACATCCAAACAACTTAAAATACTTTCAGTAGGACCCACAAAACTTTTTCACTCCCTACTTAAACTATTCACAAATATTTTCAAAATTTCTCAAAATTTCTTGACATCCAAACGTACATTAATACACTAATCTATTTATCAAAATTATAATAGTAATCACTAATACTTTATGTAGTAAATAAGTTATAATGATTTAATACTAACATTTTAAGTCAATTATTATAAATTGATATATTATTATAATTTATACTACAATACCTATAATATGTTAATACATGAATATTATGTATTAGTACCAATATATTAAATATTATAGTTATACATCAAATAATATATATATATATATATAATTTTTTATTACTGTATTTGGTTCAATCCGGTTCGTGGGAAAAATTCCTTGAACCTAGATCGAAATTAGACCGAAACATATTCAGTCCTAATTTTTTTGGATTGAACCAAACTATACTTCACTTGATCCGGTCTCCGGTCCAAAATGGTCGATCCAGTCCATCCAGACTAGACCAAATTTTTTACACTCTTATTTGGGCATACTTTCTTCTCGTCTATGTTCCTTCATCGTTTATACATTAAACATTAAGATTATGTTCTCATTTACTTTTGCAAAAATTTTCATCCTATTTTATTATTATAATTTTTCTAAATTTTAATATAAAATAAAATAAACAATTCATTTTTTTAAAAATTATAAAAGAAAAATAATATTAAAAATATATATTTTGATAATATTTTATTCAATTTTCAATTTTTTATCTTAATTTATTTTATTTCATTTTATCTCATTTCATCTCATCTATAAAAATAAATGAGAACTGTCTCAATCCATCTTACACTAATCATTAATAAAATTTTTTATTTTTTATTTTTTTATAAAATTAATTACTTTTTCATTATTTTTTCATCTTGGATTTGTGTAATGAGGTGGAATAATAATACATGTACTACCTTTTTTATAATCTTTTGTATAATCAATTTTAAAATAAATATATTTATATAAATATAAAGTGACGTCATTATCTCTCATCTAAAATATAATTATATAAAAAGTTATAAAAAATAATTGTCTGTCTATCATTTTCAATAAGATATAGGACTCTCATTGATTGTTTACGCTGAGAGTCTTTAAACAATCAATGAGAGTCTTTAAATTGTTTGAGTAGATCGTCTTGGATATAGGCTATAGTTATGGCTAAATGCTAATGGTTTTGGATCTTCAGGAGGTTATGATGACCTTGCTTTGAGACATGTCTGGTGGAGGTGACGAAATGTAGGTGGTGGCAGCAAATCCGACCTCCCATTGGATGGATTGGAACTTGGGATGGATGGAAATAGGCCCTGCTTGGATTGGGAAGTGGGTTGAGCTAATCTCAACTCACTTCCATTTCATCATTATATTTTTATAATTTTTTATACAAAACACAAATTCCTATACACCTTTTTCAAATCCCAATACACATTTTTCAAATTCCAACACACATTTTTCAAATCCCAATACATCTTTTTCAAATCCTAAAATAATAATAATATTAAAAAATAAACCAAACTCATCTCAACTCATCTCATCTCCGAATCCAAGCGGGGCCATAATCTCACCTTGCCCGAGCGAGTGAGGGGCACTAGTTTAGCGATTGTTTGAAGGGTATTATTATAATTATAAAAGGATTATACAAAATTAATCTTACATAACCAGTTAAATTTAATTTATAATAAAAATAATTTTATAATCTGATAAATTATATCTACATTAATTTATAAGATTACTTTTATATAATCTATTTATAGTTAGAATATTTCTCTTGTTTAAATACAATAAGTCTCTTAACTCATCTCATTCAATCATTATAAATATTCAAACTCTCATATAAAATATAATAAATTTTTAAAATTTTAAAATAAAAATAATGTTAAAAAATAATATTCTAATAATATTTTATATAACTTTCATTTTATTTCATCTCAATTCAACTCAACTCATTATTCAAACTTTCACTTATTATTATTATTATTAGTAGTAATAGTAGTAACAGTAGTAGAATTATTATAAGGTTATCCCACACATCAACCTTCATCTACTATATTATAGCTATGAAATTGTCATTTGTCTTCAAGTTTTGCACTACCATAATATATTATTTAATTTATATATACACGCACTCTCCACAGCCAGAATTTTCCCTAATGAGTGACCAATATGAGAATATTTAATTAAATAATATAGAATATAAAGTCATCATTTGAGCTCAAAACCTCAATAACGCCGTGTGAAATCATTAAAAAAATTAAACTAATAGGATGGTTTTTATTATTTAGGTTATGTGGAGATTGAAAAACTATTTCGACTCATATTATTTCATCATTACATCTTTATCAAGTTTTAATATGAAATATAAAAATAATGCAATATTTTCAAATCTCAATTCAATATTTTCAAATGTCAAAATAATAATAATATTAAAAATTATATTATAATAATATTTTATTTAATTTTCAAATTTTATATAAAATTATTTCATCTCATTTCACTATCCAAATGAATATTAACTATACACTCCTTTCATGTATACATACACACGTGTGTGTATATATATATATATATATATTTGTCAAAGTTTTAAATGTTAAACTCACAAATCTATAAACACCTAAAATTCAAGAAATAAATATATAAAAGTATTGACATTCAAATATAAATAATATTCTAGCCACAAATGGATGATACAAAAACAATATAATAAATTGATATTATTCATACAGGTTATAAAATTACATTATTCTAAAACAGATCTAATGAATTAGATGAAACTAGATAAGTTTATAATATTACTTTTGTATAATTCTTTTGTGGATGTAACATTGCTCTTCAAATATATGCACATGAGAGAGTTTCGTTCGAAAAATTAAAAATAATTTGAAGTTGCTCAAGAGAAATATAACCCGAGGAGCCATTTATACAGGGAAGTTATTTGTTTGAAATAAATTATATGGTACATGATAAGGACATTTGTATTCGATACTCTAAAAGTCATTTTCTCTTATAATTTGGGAGAAAATTTAGGTTTTTCACCCTAAACTCTCCTTCAGCCGAATCCCTAAAATGGGATAGTGGAATTCGGATGCTATAATGGATCCTATATTTGGACTTCACAAAACTTATCCTAATAAGTTCTCAATGGCTTCGCAATAGTGTTGACACTTTCAAATTTCTGAAACAAAATTTCACAACCATAAACCATAAACTATGGTCTCAAAGTATGCCACAAATTCAACTTCCATTGTGGATATAGTGATGACAGTCTGTTTCGTACTTCTTCATGAGTCGTTGCATTCTATTTCAATTATGAAATTGCCTTAACTATGTCTTTAATTTCAAAATTCTTAGAGAGTAATTTTTGGTTTTGTGCAATAAATTAAGATTATTGGAAATAAATATATCATCAACATATAAAATAGAAAATATAAACTTACTTAAAATATAAACTAACATTTAGGTATATACACCGATTCATGGTGTTTTCCTTAAATCTGAAAGAAATGATAGTTTTTGTGAGGGGATTTTTTCCTTGATGGGCCAAAGAGATAAGGCACAATTTGGACAAAGGAAGAAACTAATGCTAAGAGGCCTAAACTAGTATATGTCAACTTTTCGAATCAACCTTAGGGAAGATGGCCTTCCAAGCAGGTGCAAAGGACGATGCTGCAGATGATACTACACGACATAACACGTGAGAATTTGGAGACGGCACAAGAGATGAGACCTGTCATCTTAAATCATTCTCCAAGCAACGTCAGGCACTCGAGTGCCCATCCAATCGGGAAAATAGGTATAAAAGAAAGCTTTTGTCATTGGCATTAAAACATCAACAAACTAACAGAGAGATTAGCAAGAGCACGAAGACAAGGAAAATACACCGTATTAATGGGAAAGACAAGTGAATCACGTTGCATTAATGATGTCACAATCTGAACTACACACCACACTAATATCGTCGTCATAGAAGTCACTCTACACTAGAAAAACTCTTGACACAAGAATAGTGCAAAGAGCAAGAATACCAGAGGGACAAATATTTCATTGTCCCCTACAAACTTCAGGTATAAATATCATACTCTTAAGTATGAGAAAACTCCGAATACTTTAGCCCTCAACACTTTGTTCTCACAACTCTCATAATTTATATACTTCCCAAGACTTCTACTAAGTACTAACTTAAGTATCAAATACTTTTTAGTCTTTAGGGATGACCACCCCTGTCTCATTTCTTTACATTGGTTTTGTAGACTCAAATCCAAAATACACAAGCTCTTAAGATCTCAACTCACATATGTGCAAAACACAATGTTAACATTATCAGTGAATTTAATATACCATCATTTAGAAGTTTATTTAAGTTCATATATTAACTTATTTAATTTGTAATCCGTTTGTTTTTTTTCTCCTTCATGGAGAAAGTTTCAAGTTGATATTATTTTTTAGATAAGTTAAGATGAAAGTTGAATATAATATAATATTAATATTATTTTTTAATATTATCATTATTTTTGAATTTGAAAAGGTTGAGTGATTTATTACATTTTGTGTATAAATTTGAAAATGTTGTAATGATGAGATAAGATGAGATAAAATACTTATTGTCGACTCGTGAGATGAGAAATATGTGAATAGGAATAAAATTTTTTGAGTTAAAGTTTTTTTTATAAGATTTGGAGAAATGAGAGAGAAAAAATTTAATAAAAAATTAATTTAAAATAGGGTTATAATATAATTTTTTCTTTGAAATTTGAAAAATGCACTTTTCCTTGTTTTGTTTAACAAATTATAATAATTAGATGAAAAAAATTAAAGATTTAAAATCGAGAAATATTTTATGTTTGAGTGTTGTTTGAAAAAGAAATTACGATAAATTTAAGACAAGATAAGGTGCTTTCAAATCATCTCACTTTCCCAAAATAGTCTTAATGTCTAGTTTGGATGATGAGATGGGACAAAAAATTTGTGAATAATAGTTAAATGATTTGTAAATAATAGTAAAATAATTTGAATTAAGATGTTTTATAAATTTTTAAAAAATGATATAGAAAAAATTGAATAAAATATTATAAAATTAAAATATTATTGTAATATTGTTTTGTGATTTGATAAAGTTGAACTATTTTTTTATTTTTTATTTAAAAGCTTTGAAAGTTTTTAATGATTTGTTAATGATTAGATAAAAAAATCAAAAGAATTTTAATGTTGAAATGAAATGTGTTAAGTTGAGTTGTGAATAATATTTTGTGGGTTAAATTGAGATGGATTAACTTTTTAAGATTGAGATGAATCTTTTAGGTTTAAATGTATGAAATGAGTTAGAATAAATTTAAATTTTTTATGATAAATTGAAAAAATAGTAAGTCTCATCAATAATTGATTTGAGATGAGTTGAATTTGATTCAATAACTAAATATAACTTAAAAATATTTATATTTAAATAATGCTTAAATATCTCATCTTAATGTCCAAACTAACCCTAATTCTAACCAGTCATTTACTTACTAGAACACATCTAGTTATTTTTCATTATACATGAGCTAAACTCTTATCAATATATGCTACTTTAATGAACAAGACTAGGCTTAACATTCTCATCTTTATTACAAATCAAATACAATATGTGAAGATAATTGTTTGTGCCATTTTGCCTTCATCACTCATAGACTTTCTTTTAAAGAATTATATTTAAAAATGAGGTAAGGTGAGATTGGGAGATAGCTGCCTCTTTATTCACCTTTTTCAAATTTCACATAAATCTTTTTATATAATCCTATATTGAAAAACTAATTATAAAAAAGATTGTATCATTTAAAGAAAACTTTTTAAAAAGATGTATTTTGTAATAAATATTATAATAAAAACATTACTAAAAAACCTCTTGAAACAAAATTAGTACTTTCTGACGTGACACGCCCATATATTAGTATATAAATTAAATGTAATTCAAAATTAAACAAAAAAAATAGTTATCTATCATATTATAGAAACAACATATAACAGATAATTTCATTAAATTATTGAATAATTTATAATCATTCTCTCGAATTAATAATAAATCATTAAGCTATTAAATTATTAAAAAATTGTAATACCCAGTACCAATGACTAAAAATAAAAAAAATAAAAAAATAAAAATAAAAGGATTGAATTTTGTAACACTTTTACTTTTATTTTATATCATAGTTTAGTGTGATTATAACTTCTTTTTGAAAATTAGTAAAGAGAGTAATTTTGTTTTTTCTATTCGGAGAAAAAAGATGGAGACCGAAATATCGGATATATATATATCCACTGCATCTGATTATGAAATCAGAATCTCGCGAAAATTTCGCTTACATTTGGAGTTCATTCCGGACGCTTGTTTGAAACTCGAAACTCGAAACTCGAAAGCCCCCCAACCCCAGAGAGAGAGGGAGAGGGAGAGAGAGAGAGAGTTTCCTGGCCATGAGCAAAGAGCTCGTAAAACCCTCGGACGACACTCTTTGCTAAAACTGGAACAAATGGCTCAGAAGCTTCAGCAGCAGCTCAAGGAGGTCGGATCCAAGCTCGAGACCCCTCCCTCCACCAAAGACGCTCTCGTCAGGCTCCTGAAGGTATGCATTTTCCTCTAATTTCTGTCATACGTCGGTTCTTCCTGTTCCTTTCCTCCGTTGGTTATTTCATATGCCTGGTTTCCGAAAAGCCTAAGCAAAACGGTGCTAGAGAAAGCATACACATTTGACTCTCACGTAAAATTATTTTTGTTTGATCTTCTTTTGTTTTCTTTGGAACGTAGTTAATAAGCTATTTGCTGAATTTTATGGTATAATAAATTCAGCCAGACTTATATGCTATTTAGCTAAATAGTGCAAAATATTTAAATCCATGTTTACTTTTTTTTTTTTTTAGGTTAAATGGAATGCTAACTTGCATTTACACCTCCTTATGTCGGTATTAATATATTTGATGGAATTTTGGGGAGAAATCGACTGAATAGGGTTTATTCGTATAGTGTTTTGAATCCCTGTGATAAATTAAATGATTGATCGTTACGGTGAAACTTTTTGTTTTTGCTCTGGGTTGTTTCGTGTAGTAGGCCAACGTAAACTAAATAATTTAAGACTTCGAATATTCTATCTTAGGCTTATGAGGACTGAATTACTCAATTCAAAGTAACTAGCTAGTTCTAGTTAGGATCGGTCTGAGTGAAGCTCATTTTGCTGTCTCCGGGTTAACCTCCAAGAAAATTTGACTTTGTTGAGCTAGAAAGTCATAATTTTGATGGGATTTTGATCATATTTGGTCCAAAAAGTTATTTGTGTTGACTGCTATGGAGTCGGCCTACCCTTGTTTATTATGGGTAATGAGGTTTCTTGTTTGAGTTAATTTGGAAAAATATCATTGACACTCCCTGATGGTTTAGCTTTGAGTTATGCTTCTAGTTGTTCTTATGGATTGATTGAGCTAGCCAGGATTCATCTAGGAGAGCATGATAGTCAGCTTTGATCTGTACACTTTATTAAGATCTTTCTGCTGTAACCTGTAAGCTCAATGAGTTCATGCGCATAGGATGATCTTGATATGAAAATCTATTTATTGAGCAATTTCCAGTCTGACACCACGAAGAGGCTGTAAATAAAAGATCTGGTTTGAGGGTACCTGAGACTGTGTTTTTATTGGCCTGTTTTGTTTTATTATTTGAGAGTTGCATGTGTCATACCGATCCCATGAGACCAAAACTTAAGAAGCTCGTAGATCATTATATAATGACAAAATGTTTTTGGTTATGACAGTTTGCTGGTTCTTCATTCTATGGTTACTGCCAACAGCAAATAATGTTGTGTTCATTTAAATTTAGCTGTTGTTGGATTAAAAATACAGATAACCTTTATTCTTATAAAAAAAGTACATATAACCTTTATTCTAGAGCATATCTTTCCTGATTGAGGAATTGATTGTTTTGCAATTCCAACGACTGTTAAAAAATACTACACAATGCTATAATGAAAGAAAATGCTATAAGTGGCTAGCACCATTGAGATCATTATGTATATATATATTTTATGTTGGGGAACCTCTCCAAGGTAGAGCGTTTCGGACCCATCATTGCAGAGTAAATCCCGATCCCGTGCACCGCACCCTCATAAGTTTTCCCACAAGGAACTGGTTAAATCGCTAGCTTTTCACCAAGGGGTGTAGCCCCAAAGGATTGTTTGCAACTCATGAGGTGTTGAACCTTAGACTTTGAAGGGAGTGATACCCCAAGACCAAGTCCTTTACCGTTGAGGTCATTATATTGAAAGACATTATGTGATAGCTAAGAAAAGTATATGGAAACTGTGATAGAATATAGGTGATGACTTCAAATGGTCATATTTGCAAGTTTCCTCCTGGTTGTAAGTATACAGAAGAATCAGAATTGTGTCATGTCTTTATCCGTGGATAGCAATCAGATGGTTACTAGATGTCAATGTTACTGAGATTTCACTTGCTTTTATTGTTATGTGAAAGAAACTTCTCATTTTGAGCTTGAACAGCTGAATGTTTCGATCAACTAAAATACTGTTCTGTAGTGCTGTTGATGGGGCTTTTTAAACTGACCTACAGACCTAAATGTTGCATACAAATCACATATGTCTAGAATGGCCCATTTTTCAGCTTACAGATTCATTTTTTCCCGTCTTATTTGTGCCTGTTAAAACCACTTAATTGTTATTTTCTGTTTTATATTATTCTCTAGGTCACCAATAAATATGTTATGTTGAACTCTTAGCATTGACACGCTTCCTAAATATGTATTCTGTTGAGTTTGACAGACAACCAGTGATTTAGGTTTATCCTCTTAATGAAACAAAGGAACAGGATCAATCGTGGTGAATAAATAAGTAGATCTTTTCTGTTTCCTTTTTAACAAGATACACCCTTTGATCTCATTGGAAGTAAGCTGAGCTCGTATTTTATCATTGGCATTGAACATAATTATCCAAAAATTTCAATTCAGTCTTGTTAGATGTGCACAATATTTAATTCACGTTTGTTGGATGCTAAAATGTGTGAAATTATACATACGAGTTAGGTTTCTGATTTGGTTAATAAATATCATGCCTTTTTTTCCTGTCAACTTGCAGCAAGCTGCAACATGTCTCTCTGAGTTGGATCAATCACCATCGGCTTCAGTCTTGGAGTCGATGCAGCCTTTTCTTAATGCAATTGTAAAGCCAGAATTGCTGAAGCATCAAGATAGGGATGTCAAGCTTCTAGTTGCAACATGTATTTGTGAGATAACCCGCATTACTGCACCTGAAGCTCCATATAATGATGATGTTCTAAAGGTAATTTTTTTTTTTTTTGTAATTGGCAAGTGGTTTACGATGTTGGTCTTGCATTTCCATTCACCTCTATTTAAATTGTACTCCCACCTAATTGGTATCTATTTGCAGGATATCTTTTGCTTGATTGTAGGCAGTTTTAGTGGGTTAAGTGATACCGGTGGTCCATCATTTGGTAGGAGAGTGGTTATCTTGGAGACTATGGCAAAATATAGGTCATGTGTTGTAATGCTGGATCTTGAATGTGATGATTTGGTGAACGAGATGTTCAGTACATTTTTTGCCGTTGCCAGGTTTGCCGTTATCCATTTTATAATAATTTCAAATCATTTTCAATGAATGTGGTTCTTTAGAAGATGCTGATTCCCTTTTGAATTATTGGTGGCCATCGGCATTTATGGCGTCACATAAATGGATGTATTCATATGGCAAAGGAATTGTTTGCTCTGAATTTGAAAGACACATTTTTTACTGATTTTTTTAGTCGACAAACAAAATTTTATTGAGCATAAAATAGACAAAGGCCCGAGTCTACGGGACATATACAAGTGCATCACTTATGCATGCTAGTTTAGCGATACAAGGAAGTCATGAAAAGACATGCCATTTTTTTTTACTGATTGCCATGCTAAAACACATAAGTTACTCTTTTTCCGTAAGTTGTTGGACCATGAATCTTAAATTGAATTGTAATCTCTTCCGGGTTAAGCATGCTAGACATTGTGCAATGAGAATTTTTGGGTAGATGTGCACTTGCTGTTAGCTTTTCTCTAATCTTATTTAATTTTTAATCTTTTGACTTGGCACATTGAACATATATTAAGGTAGTAAAGGAGTTGTTTGCTTCGAATTGGAGGACACATTTTTTCTTTTGATAAGTAAACAAGTATTTTTAATGAAAGAATGGGCATAAAGCCAAGTACCTAGTTCTTGTGTCCTATCAAGTAAGTGCATTAAACACAAGGAAATTATGAAGGACCATGCCGTCCACGGCAATGGTCCAGGTACATAAGGTTCTAAAAAATAAAGTTTTTCGCTCCTCCATTGATCTCTCATTGTCTTCAGAAGTTCGCGGATTCTGCTCCTGCTACAGGTACCACATAATTGAAATATGAATCATCTTCCATATTGTCTTAATTTGTCGCCTGTCATGAATTTAAGTCCAACACGCCACTGCTGCCATAACGGACTTCAGGATAACCCGTGCTAAGTTCAGTCTACTGAACACTTCATTCCAGAGCACACTGGATGTCTCACAATGTAAAAGTAGATGATTGGCCGACTCTCTAAAATTGTCAATGGTGAGAATCTTTCCGAGTGGTGCTGTCCATACAAAAAAACTGCTTTGGGAGGTGCCTTATGTCGCCCCAACTTTTTCCAAGGGAACTAGATATTGGGTGTTTGTGTGAGGGCCTTATAGAAAGAGTGCTCAGTAAAGACCCCTTTCTTTGTAGGTGTCCACCACAAGTCATCTTCTTGTTGGGTTTTCGGATTAAGGGCATAGATAAGGCTATAAAACTCCACAAAATCACTCAACTCCCAATCCTGGGCCGCCCTATTAAAGTTAATATTCCAATGGGTCTACCCTCCTGCATACCCCAAAACCTCCACCACAGTGATATCTTTATCGCTTGCAATCTGGAAAAGTGGGGGAAAAAGATCTTCTAGTGTACCATTTCCACACCAGGCATCCTTCCAGAATTTAATCATTCTTCCTACGCCCACAAGTAGCCTAGTATGTCGATTAAACACCCCCCATCCACTCCTGATGTTTTTCCAAATCCCCACCCAGCAGCCCCCCTAACTTCACTAGTACGCCAATCCCCCTCAAGATTTCCATATTTGTTTGCAATCACATTTCCATAGCGCGTCTGGTTCCTTAATATACCTCCATAACCATTTTCCCAATAGCGCCCGGTTAAACATCTTCAACTTACGGATACCCAATCCTGTATTCGAGAAAAGGGTTGACAAGATGAAATTTAAACTCTTCTCCCAAGTCCCCTTACAGGAAGTCACGTTGTAGCTTCTCAATGCGAGCCGCTACACTTGCCGGTATCGAGAAAAGGGATAAGAAATAAGTGGGTAAATTGGAGAGAGTGCTATTGATCAAAGCAATGTGTTCCCCTTTGGACAAGTACATTTTCTTCCATTCTGCTAATTTCCTTTCTATTTTTTCAATCATTGTGTCCTAAATGGCTGTTGTCCTCGATTTGGAAAGAAGCAATCCAGTGAAGAAGCATCCCCCATCCCATTAATCTGAGCATCCTGAAACTCTTCTCCCAAGGATATTTCATCTAGTCCTTCGTGGTTGTACATTTTAGGCAAGAACAAGTCATTTTCCACTGACTGCATGAAGTCATCCGAGTCACTTTCCTCCTTAGTTAGCTCGAAGTCAGCATAGGGATCACCATAAGTGTTCATTGGTGCCATCCCAATGCTGCTGTGGTTCATCGGCAGTTTTTGTGCTTCTTGTGAGACATCTGAAGCGTTAACGAGTTTGAGCAATCGGTGTTGGCGGGGTATCATCGGAAGTTGCCATCCTCACCGTCGGCATCGTCTGATCCTCCCCCACCAGCCTTTCCTTCGCCGGCATGGTCTTCGACACAAAACCCAACCCCTGCAGATCATCGTTGGATGTGATAGGGCAAGTGTTGTTTGGGGCGACGATGGGCTGGGTACAACCTGACCCAAGCTCGAGCCCATCGTTAGAAGAAGCCTTTCGGCTTATGTTGAGTGAAGCCCTAACCTAGGCCTTGGGTTTGGAGGGCCCAATCCCTTCATCCATGTGCATTTGAATTTGCGTCCACTGCGTGGGCCTAGGCCCCCACCCTTAGAATGCCAGTCCCCTTTAAAACGCCGACCATTTCTCTTGCATTTATGGGCCCTGTTTGCTTTCTTAGAAAAGCCAGCCCCATTTTGTCTTTCATTCATGCCTGAAAATACCATTTTGCTCCCATCTCCTTCCTTAAACAGCCTGACAAAGGCTAGTACCTCAGCCACGTCCCTTTGTAGCAACCGAAGCTGTCCCGTACCTCCAGGAGCAGTTCTCGATTCTCCCATGCAGTTTGACTTGACCCAAATTTCCTGCGATGGGAGTGGCTCGAGATATTGGACTGTTTGAGCGACTTCTCACGGCGCTGATGGTCCCTATTCTGGACTCTGCCGTCATCCTCTTTCTCCCTTGTTTGCTTCGGTTCACCCTCAGATTCGAGCGCTTCTTTATATGTCCAAGCATATGACCGTTGTTTCCCTTTGCCTTTTCCGGCATCTCCTACCTGCAAGGCACTTCTTTTACCAATCTTAGACAGCATATCCTTGAACTTCCTCCATCCCCATCCCCTTTCTCCCTCCGGTACACAGATAAAATTCTTCCTCCCCCTTGGTTGTATTCAGAAACTTCTACGAAACGCCCTCGGTTGTTCGATCGCCGTTGAGCTATGAAGCTTCAGTAACCTTCCCTGGTTGCTCAGTACAAATTCTTCTTCTCCTCCCCCTTCATGCTCTCCTCCAGGACCTCTCGAAGCCATTGTACTGCATTAGTACCCAACAATACCACGTGCTCATTCTTCCAGCCTCTCCGTGACTTTTAGAAGACCACTTTCCTTCGAGAAACAGAACCTTTGATTCGATCACCACCTCAGTCTGGTGACCCATCAGAGCCACCAAAAGATGAGGCCACCGATAACGTGGTTAACAATGGAACCCAACAAGAACAGTAAAAATTGTATGTGTATGGAGAGAACTCAGCTCTCATTTGAATAGGCCCAAGGACGTGTAACAATGGAGGACACAATTTTTACTGGGTGCTGGGCTACAACATGGAATGTTCACTGGCTTAGATGATTCATTTTTCTGTAATTTGTTGGAATATGACTCTTAAATTGAATTAGAATCCCACTTATGGTTAAAGGTTAGAAAACAATAGTGAGCTAGGATGTTTTGCAATGAGAGTTTATTGGTAGATGTGCACTGGCTGTTAGCTTTTCCCTAGTTTTATTATATTTTTTAACTTCTTTTTACACTGAAGGTGGGATATCTTGTGCAAATTTAATAACTGCCGTACTAAAATTGTTACATATGCAGGGATGATCATCCAGAAAGTGTTCTGTCATCAATGCAAACAATCATGGTTGTTCTCTTAGAAGAGAGTGAGGATGTTGGGGAGGATCTTTTATTTGTTATATTGACTGTATTGGGTCGTAATAGAAGTGTAAGTACCTTTTCTATTTGCCGATATATGCAATTGCTTAAATTGTTTTCTTATTAAATGTAACATATTTTGCTGCAATAGTGTTGAGTACTCTTACAATGCTATTTCACAAGGGAATCGATGTTAATGGAGTTTGAATTCCAGGATGTTACTATGGCTGCGAGGAGGCTTGCAATGAATGTTATAGAGAGCTGTGCTGTAAAACTTGAAGCTGGCATAAAGCAATTCCTTATATCATCAATTTCGGGAGATAACCGGTCTGTGAACAGTCACATTGACCACCATGAAGTTATTTATGATATATATCGCTGCGCTCCACAGATCTTATTAGGAGTTGTCCCTTACCTTACAGGAGAGCTACTGGTAATTACTGATTCAGCAGCTTACAGTTCTGTGCATCCATTATTTTCTACAAGCTTGTTTAATGTTATCCCCATCTACCTTGTATGCATCCCTTGGCATCTGTGATAAAATTGAGTTACTAATAAGAAGCTTAATATATTTAATGAGGAAAAAATGCTTCTCTGTTCCAATTTCAACATCTGCAGACTGATCGGCTAGATACTCGTATAAAAGCGGTGAGTTTAGTTGGAGACCTCTTTTCTCTGCCAGGAGTTGCTATCTCTGAAGCCTTTCAGCCAATCTTTTCAGAGTTTTTGAAGAGGTTGGCTGACAGAGTTGTTGAGGTTCGAATGTGTGTCCTTGAACATGTCAAGAGCTGTCTGCTGTCAGATCCATTAAGAACTGAAGTTCCACAAATTATTTGTAAGTGAATTTTATTACCGACTGATGAGCATTACTTCGGCCTTCATTCATCAGACTCTACTAGGGTCTGCAGCTTTACAGATTTACGTTCTTCTAACATGAACTTATCAGAGAAAAAACATTTGTGTAACATATACTGACTTCGATTTTGGTCAACATTTCATAGCTGCACTTTGTGACCGGTTGTTGGACTTTGATGAAAATGTTCGTAAACAAGTTGTTGCTGTAATCTGTGAAGTGGCATGCCACGCTCTAAATGCTATTCCACTTGAAACTGTGAAACTTGTAGCTGAGCGCCTCCGGGATAAATCTGTACATATGCTCTCCCTTTTCTCTTTTTTTGAATTTGTTCTTCTTTTCTTGTTTAAAGTCTCCAGCAAAAAAAAAAAAGAAAAAAGAACAAAGAAAAGACTATCCTCCAATTTTTATTCCAATATTTTCTTATGCTCTGAATTTCCAGCTGCTTGTTAAAAAGTATACCATGGAGAGGTTGGCTGAAATATTCAAGGTTTATTGCATGAAGTGTTCCGACAGCTCAATCAATTCAGATAATTTTGATTGGATACCTGGCAAGATTTTAAGGTGTTTTTATGACAAAGATTTTAGGTAAAAATTTAATTTTGCATGCTGCAGAAGATGTTTTTTGGTTGGCTTCAGCTTTTTCTTGATATAATGTTGTGCAAGGAAAAGCCCTTTTGGTTTGCATTTATACAAATAATATGGTTAAAGTATTGAGCGGCAGCATCCTCCTATTCTCGTAATAAATCAAAAGATGATGGGTTGTAAAGTTTGATCTGTCTAGATGTTTATGATTTAAGCTGCAAACAGAAAACTTGAGTCAATAAAGGTTTACGTGCTTTGATTATTTGTTAAGGTCTTGCATACTTGGCATTGCGCTTACAATATAATTGCTTTTGCTTATCAAAACCAAAAAATATAATTGCTTTTACTTGTAAAAAAAAAATTCCTTTAGTAATTCATTCATTACATATATGGGTATTACATAAAGCTACTAGATCCAGGTTGACCCATAAGTTTATCCTGGTATGAAAGTTGTCACATATACGTCAATCTGGTTTAATTTAAATGTCAGCGCTAGGTTTTGTCATTTTCCCGCCTAGGTTTCATTTGGTGATTTAGCTTTTGGCACGAGCAAAATATGAAGTATCATTGTAATTATGTATGTACTAATTATCCTAATCTTCTCTGAAAGAATGGTTTAACAATAAGATATCAGTAGTATAATAATGCATAGTGATGCCAATTTACTAGTCTACCGAGAATCCTGCAAAGAGATCTATCTGTGCTTGTATTATGAAATTATTGTGGCTGTTACTCCAGAAAGGTTTCTGGCTTTATGGGTTTGGGATGTGCTTACACCAATGGTCTGGTCATTCTTCGATTGACACTTTAATTTTGTTGTCCTTATAGTTGAATTCTTGTCTTGATCAATCATCACACTTTTTCCTTGGGATGATTTCAGTAGTGAAGTGAAAATGGCAAAAGAAATTTTCTTTGGTCGTGTTGGAATGCTGGCCATTTGATTTGTGTCTTCTTTTTAACTGAATATGGTGCAGAGTACTCCCTACATGTATATAAATTATTGCATGGGTAGTGATTGCTATCATTGTATGACTTGATGCTAAGAGGGTGGGCCAAAAGTATTTGGTGAGTGTTCATGTTCTTAATTACTTCAATTGTTCAGATCAGATACAATTGAGCCTGTTCTGTGTGGGTCTCTGTTCCCAATTGAGATGTCCATCAAAGATAGAGTTCGACATTGGGTAAGAGTCTTCTCAGGATTTGATAAAATGGAAGTGAAGTCCCTCGAGAAAATACTGGAGCAGAAGCAGAGGTATGTTTTATAAATGTTTTGTTTAAACATTAGGCAACTCCATGTGACTTTTGGTAGACTTCCTGATATCTCAGCTTTTGCTTTTGATGGATTGTGGACTGATTTTGGGAGATTCTCTTGGGGTGCAGGTTACAACAAGAGATGCAGAGGTATCTGTCTCTTAGGCAAATGAATCAGGTTTGCAAACATTGAAATCTAGAAGATATTGATCCATTATGAGCACTCTCAAAATCGAAGTGATTGATTGTCCTCCAAATACAGGATGGTGATGCTCCCGAGGTCCAAAAAAAAGTCCTTTATTGCTTCCGAATTATGTCTCGCTCATTTGCTGATCCTGTAAAGGCTGAAGAGAATTACCAGATTCTTGATCAGTTGAAAGATGCTAATATATGGAAGATTTTGACAAATCTTGTTGATCCAAACACTAGCTTTCAACAAGCTTGTACTTTTCGGGTAGGGGTTAAGCTACTGAATAATATCATGCCACACGGTTGGGAGTAAATGGGTGGATGGGGTAATTGGAGGACCTTGTTTTTAACTCCTTCGTTTGGTTTTGATTGGACTTGATATACCACCTAAAATATGAGAATAAATTCATTAATGAGTTGAACCAATTTTTAGTGTAAATGCAGCCAAAACTTGAAAGAAAGAATTTTTTATTCGAACTCTGTGTGTCATGGACTAATTTTAATCTCATGAACCTTGGTTATGTTCACCTATCTTTATTTAAAACATCAGAAATTGCATCCTGTTCTTTATGGAATGGCTTTCATACGAGATTTTCATTTACTTGCAGGATGATTTACTGAGGATACTTGGCGAGAAACATCGACTTTATGATTTTCTGAGTACTCTCTCTGTTAAGTGTTCTTATATGCTTTTCAACAAGGAGCATGTGAAAGAAATATTTCTGGAGGCTGGCACACAAAAGTCGGCTGGAAATACGCGATATACTCAATCTTGCATGAACATACTAGTGGTACAAACATGATGTTCCTACCTCTTGTGTTCTATGCAAAAAAGTTTTTTGAAGGAGTTAATGTTAAATCTTTTGTAAACAATTTCAGATTCTTGCATGCTTTAGTCCATTATTGCTTGGTGAGGCTGAAGGGGAATTAGTGAACCTTCTTAAAGATGATGATGAAATTATAAAAGAAGGTGTTTTGCATGTTCTAGCTAAGGCTGGCGGTATCGTAAGAGAACAATTGTCAAGTTCATCGAGGTGCAACTCTTGAAATCTTTACGTTATAACAAGTTCTTCATGCATTATGTTTGTTATCTCTCTGTTGTTTACATGCAGTTCCATTGACCTTAAATTGGAGAGAATATGTATAGAAGGCAGTCGAAGACAGGCCAAGTATGCTGTACATGCACTGGCAGCCATAACAAAGGATGATGGACTCAAGTCACTTTCTGTACTATACAAGGTTTGTTTTATGTATCATTTTCCTATTTCACTTTCTGGCCTATGCTGTACATGCATCACCTGTAGATTTCCTTGACTCATAGCAATGTCAATGTGTAGTTCTGGTATATGCTAGAGCTGATCTTTCTTCCTCAATTTTCAGCGACTTGTAGATATGTTGGAGGAGAAGAGACATTTGCCTGCTATTCTACAATCTCTAGGGTGTATAGCAGAGACTGCAATGCCAGTTTTTGAAACTAGAGAGAGTGAAATTGAAGATTTTATAATAAACAAAATTTTGAAGTGCAGTAATGTATGTCTTCCAAGATCTACTAGTCTTGTGCAATTATTGCCATTTTGATTTTATTTTTTATTATTAGAAGAGATTTTGTTTTCATTTATATGTGCCTCACTTTAAATTTGTGTGTATGCATCCTTTACTGTTTCAGAAAGCAGAAGATGATGCAAAAGGATCTTGGGATGACAAAAGTGAACTTTGTGAATTGAAGGTAAACAATTTAGCGCAGAATGGTATTTTAGTTCTTTTGTGTTTCAAGATAATAAAAGTTGCATGCATTGAAACTCATTGCTTTATAATGACTAGAATATAATGTTCTGATATTTTCAGAATAATTACCTTTACAATTTGCTTACTCTCTATCTCTTCTTGCTGCAGATATTTGGTATCAAGACAATGGTTAAGAGCTTTTTGCCTGTTAAAGATGCCCATCTTCGTCCTGGCATTGATGGTCTTCTGGATATTCTAAGAAACATACTTTCTTTTGGAGAGATATCAAAAGACATAGAATCAAGGTATTGTTAGCTTTGTGGGAGCATTTCAAATTACACTACAATTTTCTGTTTTGATTCACTTTAAAAGTTTAGCTTGTTTTTCTGGTGTGATTTTATTCAAAAGTTTAGTTGTTTTGTATAGTTGGAAATTCATATAAGTCTTTCCATCTTTATAGTTTAGTTGATAAGGCCCATTTGAGGCTTGCTTCGGCAAAAGCGGTTCTTCATCTGTCCAAGTACTGGGATGAGAAGATACCTGTTGATATCTTTCACTTGACCTTGTGGACATCGGAGGTGGGCTCCTTTACTTCAAATCTGCTCCTAGTATAATCTTGACTTTCTATTTGTTTAATATAATTATAGAAATAAAAGTTGTCAGTTTTCTCAATGATCTGAGAGGGATAGATTAATTTCTCCTGGTACTGATCTTGTAGATTAGGTTCCCTCAAGCTAAAAAACAATTCCTGGTCAAGGTCTATCAGCATATAAAGGATCGGCATTTGGATGCTAAATATGCTTGTGCATTCTTATTTAACATCATCGGATCCAAGCCCCTAGAGTTTGAAGAGGTATGTATACCAGAATTGATTGATTAGTAGTAGTTTCCATGTTCTCATCATATTTATCAAAAAAAAGTTTCCATGTTCTCATCAAGTGCTCGTATGCATGCCATAGTGGCTAGATTTATGAGATCTAGTTGGCTGAATTTTGCATTTTGTTTTGCTATGCAGGAGAGACAGAATCTTGCTGACATTATTCAAATGTATCACCAAACAAAGGCTCGACAAATCTCTATGCAATGTGATGGAAATTCCTTGACAGCATATCCTGAATACATCCTCCCATACTTGGTTCATGCTCTTGCTCATCATTCATGTCCTAATATTGAAGAATGCAAGGATGTCAAAGCCTTTGATCTTATATACAGGTATACTTTACATTTTATTTTATTCCACCTTTGATATGCATCCATTGGGTCTTCAACCTGTGATCTCATCCTCTCTGTTCTTATCGGAGGTGGCAGCGCCATTTTGAACTAAATCTCACTGGCTATTTCACATTTTGATTTTGGTTTTGATTTAATTGTATTTATAGAGATTGTTTCAGGTTGTATTTCATGGATGTTAGAATTTTATCAAGAAGTAGAAGAAAGAATTTTTTTTTTTTTTGGATAAGTAAAAGAGAAATAATATTTATATGAATGAAGTAGGCATTGTCCGTGTACACAGGGAGTATACCAAAGAATACCTAAATACATTCTAAGAGCGTGGGATTAAAGACAATAAATCGTAAACATTGTTTCCATTTAATACGATAGCTGAAAACCAAAGCAGTAATGTGTGAATTTTTTTTTTCAGCTTTGCCAATGAGCATTTCTTATCTTCAAAGTATTGAGCATTCCTTTCCGACCAAATGCACCACATAAGACACAACGGTATCATTTTCCACATTGTTGCCACTTGAGGACAGCCTTGCATCTTTCTCCAACAACCCAACAAATCCACCATCAACTTTTTGGAATATCTCATCCCACAACACTCTTGTTACCTCACAATGTAGTAAAAGTTTATCCACATTTTTTATTTTATTAGACAAAACAACACTAATCCATCACTATACAACCTCTCTTTTTCAAATTATTTATAGTCAAAATCTTCCTAAGGGTGGCACACCATACAAAAAAGGTTACCCTGGAAGAAACAGGAGACCTCCAAATAGTCTTCCAAGGGAATGGACTATTGTCTTATGTTGTCAGAATATTATAGTATGCCTTAACTGTACATTTCTTGTGATTATTGGATCTCTATTTCAGTTTGTCACGTTGTGCCAAAAGAGGTCCCATGGAGGTAAACTGAAAAAATCAGATACAACAAATAGTTTTCAATCATGAAAATTCTTATTAAAGAGAATATTCCATTGATGAGTACTACAAAATAGCTTCAAATCCGCCACTGAAGCCTCCCTGTCATTAGCAATACGATAGAGGGCCATAAAAGCCCCCTCCAGTACTTGCTCTCCACACCACACGTCCCACCAATAACTGATTCGATTGCCTTCACAGGCAACAAAGCAAACATGTTGTGCAAAGCAAGTCCACCCTTTCTTATAAACTTCCATAAACACACCCCATAATCCCCCCCCCTCCCCCTTCCTCACCTCATTAGAGCTCCAACCTCCCCAAGCAACTCCATTTCTAGCATCGATAATTTTCTTCCACAATCCCCCCCCCCTTCCGAGTGATATCTCCGTAGCCATTTCCCAAAATAGTTTTATTAAAAATTCTCAAGTTACATACTCTAGCCTCCCGTACATAACTAGATTATATACTGTCTTCCATCGAACCAAATGAAATTTCTTCTCCTTCCCCATGCCCCTCCCATAAGAATGTCCTAAAGAGTTTCTCAATCTTGTTGACCATTCCTGCAGGCATAGGAAACAGAGATAAAAAATAAGTGGCTAGATTATAAAGAGTGATCTTGATAATGGTAAGACGACCCCCTTTCAAGAGATACACCCGTTTCCAACCAGCAAACCTCTTCTCTATCTTCTCCACAACCCCATCCCATATAGTTTTAGCCTTGAAAGTTACTTCCAACGGAAGGCCCAAATATTTCATTGGCAAAGAGGAAACCTTACAATCTAATAAGCTTGCTAAACCGAGGATATTTGGAACTGCTCCCATCAGAACCATTTTGGACTTCCCAAGGTTCACCTTGAGCCCCGATACTACTTCAAAACAAAGTAACAATGCTCGTAGAGGATCTGACCATTGTCCGCATCACAAAAAAGTAACGTGTCATCTGCAAATATAATATGTGAGATGATAATAGGGCTATTAGTGCCATTGCTTACTTGGAAGCCAGATATGAATCCTCCATCAATAGCGGCCTTCACCATCTGACTAAGAGCTTCCATGACTATAACTAACAAAAGAGGAGATAATGGATCTCCTTGCCGCAAACCCCGAATGCTATAAAAAAGCCAGCTGGGGTACCGTTCACAGCATTGAGAACCACGTAGTGGAAATACAATGATGCATCCAGGAGATCCGCCGGGCACCAAAACCACATCTCTTGAGCAAGTATAAAAGGAAATCCTAATTTACATGATCATAGGCCTTCTCTATGTCAAGCTTGTACACGATGCTTGCCCCTTCCTCTCACATTCTATAGTCCAAGCACTCATTTGCTATGAGCAACGAGTCAAGAATTTGTCTCCCATGGATAAATGCGTTCTGGGGCTTGAAGATAATTTGTTCCAACATAGAGCTTAACTGGTTGGTAAGAACTTTTGAGATAATCTTATAAATGCCACTAACTAGGCTTATAGGGTGAAAATCCTCAATAATCAAAGCCCCCCATTTTAGGGAATGAGGGCAATGAATGTCGCATTGACTTCTCAAACTTTTGGAAAGAATAAAACTCAAGAAGTCCTGCAAAATATCACCTTTTACAATGTTTCAACAAGTTTGGAAGAAACTCGTTGGAAATCCATCGGGTCCTAGCACTTTATCTTTAGCCATACCAGAAATGATCTTGTAAATCTTATCCTCATCAAAAGGTCTTTCTAGAACATTGGCACCTTGAGTATCAATTGCCTCAAAAGGCAAGTTGTCAAGCTTCAGTCTCCAAGAGGCCGGTTCTGTGAGGAGGGTCTCATAATATTGCACAATATGGTCTTGTAATTCCGAGGGGAGGGGGGAAGATAACACTTGCATACCTGAATGAAGCGACTTAATAGTGTTACTGCATCGATGAGAGTTAGCCACTTTGTAAAAGAACTTCGTACACCTGTCTTCTTCTTTCAACCAAAGGGCCCTATATTTCTGTCGCCATGAAGTCTCTCTGTCAACAAAACTCTATCTAGATTTGCCATTACCGTGCCCTTCCTCAAAAACATCTCCTTCGAGCTGTCTCTCGGAAGTTTCCTACCCTCTAATTCTTGCAATTCCTCCAAAAGAGTGGACTTTTGATTGCCAATATTACCAAAAACTTTCAAGTTTCATTTCTTCAAATCTTGTTCAGAGCCTTCAACTTTCTTGCAAGAATAAAACTTGGCGTGCTTGAGAATTGGTACGATGACCACCAATCACGCACCATCTCTACAAACCCATCTGCTGCTAGCCACATATTTTCAAACTTGAAATAATGGCGGCCCCTATGGATACCCCCACAATCTAGAAGAATGGGAAAATGATCTGAGTTGACACGAGGTAGCCAATTTTGACAAAGAAGGAATAAAACTCAATGCAAGGCATTATAACATGTTTCTTAATTTTTAAGCTATGGAATCAGATCGGTTTTTTTTGTAGGTTTGTTCTTTCCCATAGTGTTCTCCGTAAATTGTACACGTGCTTTATTTGGGCACAAAATAATAAAATTGTTGGTGATATCTTCTTGCCAATTCACTGTACAATAATTTCAATTAGCAAAAAATTATATATTCTTCTTGCCACTTATGCAGCATTGATGCACATTTTTATCAGTAATTTGTCCATTTTAATTAATATGTATTATTGTGGTATATTGTTAACACTTGACTGATTGTTACGATGAAAATCAGTATGAACTATGGTATTTGATGTGAATGCTCATTCCTTTAGTGTTCTATGTTCTTCAGGCAATTGCACTTGATTATTTCCATGCTGGTGCATGGAGATGAAGAAGCCAAGTCAGAAGCTGGTACCAGCAAGGAGAAAGAGAGGGAAACTATTTCTATCATCTGCTCTATCTTTCAAAGTATCAAGTGCTCTGAGGATATAGTTGATGCAGCAAAATCAAAGGTGGAGATAAAACTTGTCTTATCTCTTGGCTGTCATTCAGTTATTTAATCTAATATTAAAAAGAAAGTGAATACATCCATGCTTAACAAATCTCATCTGAAATTTTCAGAACTCACATGCTATTTGTGACCTTGGGTTGTCAATCACCAAGCGCCTAGCCCCAAAGGAGGATGACTCACAACAGTCGACTGTGTTGGTCTCCCTTCCCTCTATGCTGTACAAATTGTTTGAAAAAAATGAAGGAGATGGCTCTGTGGTAACTTCTGCAAAGAATTCATTTGTTCTTGTTTTTCTAATTTGTACTGGATTAGGGATGAGGATAGACTTGCTGATTATTTGCCATATATATGGTTACTGAATGCATTTTATTGTGGCACCCATGGATGGCTTGATATCACCTTGTTGATTGTCAATCGATGAATCTTTATTGTTCCATAAATTACTTGAAAAGGGATGCTTTTATGCAGCAATTTTGACTTATGACCACTGCACTACTTGAATTCCTAACTTGATAACACTTGATGATGCTAAGAGTTTTCATGCTATTCGCCATTTTGGATGTTCAGTGTAGTGTGAAGCTCTTGTGTCGCAATTAGGCTATGATGACAGATTTGTATATCTGTGTGGGTATGTGTGCGTGGCTGGTAGTGGCATGACATTACTGAATTTGGATGTAGATGCAGCCTTTCTTAGTTTCTGGGCATGGAGTTGTATTAGTGGGAGAAAAGAATATATCCTTGCTTTAGGTAAAACCAAATATTGAGGATGATTTTGAAGGAAAAAAGCATTGCTACCTACTGATATGTGCATAACACCAATCCACTTCTTCTGTAAATATGCCTCATTTATAATAAATTCTGGTACTTAAAATTCTTGGAGTCACTTGCGTTAGTTCTTTTTAAAATGGGAAATATCTTGTGCCCTGTTTTTCATTTCAGAGAATGTCCATTAATACCATTTATGGTTTTCAATAGGCCAGTGATGGGCAAACGTGGTTGGCTGATGAAAACGTCTTGACTCACTTCGAGTCACTTAAGTTAGAAACTGATGAAGAGGTATGTTTTGCCAATCTGTAGCATGGTAATGTTTGGTGATAGTTTGTGCATCTTACTCTTTTACTAAAATAGTGTTTTTATCACATCAGGTGTTTTCTGAAGTAGCTCAGGATGAAGAACTGAAACCTGGTGAAATAGATGGAAATGAAATGCCTCTGGGAAAAATGCTTCAACGCTTGAAATCTCAAGGGACCAAGACTAAAAAGGTGAAAAAGAACAAGTCTTTACCAGGTGAAGCAAAAAATGCTGAAAATGATGTTGATATATCGGAAATGGTGAGGGAAATAAACTTAGGTAACTTGGGTGTGTCTAATAAATTTGAATCAAGCAATGGTCATGAATATTTCCCGAGTAAGAAAACAAAAATGGATCTGAAGCAGGAGAAAGGTAAGAAAAGAAAAGCTAGTGATGCAACATCTGTTATGGTATCGAAACACCCGAGGTCATCCTCAGCTCATGCTGCTTTCAGAACACCAGCAGGTATTTCAAAAGCTCCTTTAAGAGCTTCAGAGGATGCCTCTATTAAATCAAGAGTTATTCACTCAATTCAATCCATTGAAACAGATCCAGACATCAGCTCTGATTCAAAAGGAAAAATGTCCACCCGGAAGAAAATGATTGAAGGTGCTGAGTCAGACTTGTCTGTACCTTCCCTTCAAAAGACCGAAAGCGTCCGTGCAAAACATAAAGGAAAATTCTCTGACTGTAGTCTTGATGATGAGGCAAATGAATTGGGAGAATCAAATGACTGTGACATGGAGGTGAGCTCTGCTACTGTTAATCTACTTAAGAGTTTGATACACCTATTGTTCTCCTGGTAGTTTAATAGTAAAGACATCCACTTCTTTTCGTACCTCTATTGCAGAAGCCTGATGTGCTGACAGAGACTGATCGAATTGACACAAGTAGTAATGTTAAGTCTCCTATTGGGTCTAGCAGGAAGCAGAAAAGGAAAAGCATTGCAGGATTTGCAAAGGTCAATCTTTCTGCACTCCCTGCCAGTGATATGTCGTGTATTTTACTTATTTTGTGGATGTTGATATGTTTACATGTGTACTGCTTTTCATTCCTACCAGTGGGTCTTGGATCTACAGCGTCTCCCTCCACAAAGGAAGGAGGTGTTATTTGATCTAGAGTTAATTGGGCCCTATTTTCTTCTCATATTTGAGGTTTAGCTGTTTACTCAGTATACAGAATTAATGGACATCACCATATAACATGCCATGATTTAATCTGATGTAAAATTTCCCCACAGTGCACATCGAAGGCTGGTGGACGAGATATCGAAGACTTGATTGGTTGCAGAATAAAAGTTTGGTGGCCTATGGATAAGCGGTGAGTCATCTTTTTATCTATATACTGCAAAACAAGGAAAGCAAAAGAATGGCTGAGGCCATGCCTATTCTGCCTCACTCACACAGAGAAACACATCATTACCTGATAGTTGTCCATCTGTTTTTGGTAGTTGGGGGCCGAACCTTTTTTTTTTTTTTTTCTTGATCATGAGACAAGATTTTACTGAAAATAATGATAGGCGTAGCCCAAGTACATGAGATATACAGAAGAGCATCACCTATTCATGATTATCTAGTGATGCAAGAAAGTCATGAATGCCAAGGTTATTAAAATCAATTACGATGAAACCTATGGAATACTGTTGAAAATGAACATTCTAAGCTCATCCATTGACCGCTCATGATCTTTAGAGCTTCTTGCATTCCTCAATTTCTTGTCCCTCCAAAGACACCGCCTTAAGCATATTGGTGCAATTTAAATTTTGTTGCTATTTGCGGATTACCATGTAGGCCTCTCCAATTTTCTAGAAAATCAACCATAGTTTTTTTGATAAGTAAACAAGTATTATTAATCAAAGAAACTGTAATAAGAAAACAAGTATTATCAATCAAAGAATGGGCATGAATGCTAATTACAAAAGGATGTGCCCTAGACTAGGGGGGCACATTAGAAACAAGAAAATCATGTAGGTCCATGCTATTAAAATCTACGGCAATAGTCCAAGTACAAAGAGTTTAAAAAAAAAACTTTTAGCTCCTCCAAAGATCTCTCTTTGTCTTCAAACATCCACTCGTTGCGCTCCTGCCACAGGCACCGCATGATGCTGAAGGAATCATCTTCTAGACCACTTTGATCTGTTGCAGGTAACGTATAGAAGTCCAGCTCGCCAAAGTTGCCACCACAGTTTCCAGCATCACCCATGCTAGGTCTAGTCTATTGAACACCTCATTCTAGAGTATCCTGGCTATGTCACAATGTAAAAGCAGATGATTCAATGACTCAGCCCCATGTCTACACATGCAACAGCAATCGGCAATGATTATCTTCCTTTTCTTCAACTTATTCATAGTGAGCATCTTGCCTAAAGAAGCCGTCTACACAAAAAAGAAACTTTGGAGGGTGCCTTGTGTCACCAAAGCCGTTTTGAAGGAAATTGTGTATCTAGTTCTTGTGTGAAGGCTTTGAAAGGCCCTGACAGCCTAAACCCCTCCCTGCAGGCGTCCACCACAAACCATCTTCATGCTGGGTGTTTGGGCGAATGAAATATATGAGTCTGTAAAAATTTGCTAAACTGCTTATCTTCCAATCTTGAGCTGCTCGAATGAAAATTATATTCCAATGAACCGACTGCTCGAGAATCCCATAACCTCTTCCATAGTGGCGTGTTTAACACTTGCAATCTGAAAAAGAGACGAAAATAAATCTTGTAGAGCTCAGTTTCCACACCAAGCATTCTTACAGAATTTGACCTGGATCTTGTGATGATGGAATGTCCCCCACCCTCTTCTAATGTGCTTCCATAACCCCACTCCATAAGGTCCAAGAAAATCAACCATACTTCTCAGTGTTACCCAAACTAACCCCACTCTAGTAAACAAGTCATTCCAAAGCAACATGGAAATCTCACAATGAAGTAGAAAATGGTCAACGGACTCCCCGCTTCCTTTGCACATGCACATCACCAATTCATAACAATGATTTGGTGTTTCTTTAGATTGTCTAATATTCGACTGTTCCAGTTTTTTCTCCTTTCTGCAATTCCCGTTAAGGGTCAAAGTCTTCTCCTTTTGATTTTAAATGCATACCATCATAATGTCTCATTGTTAAATTTTCTAGGTTTTATCAAGGCACGGTTAAGTCTTATGATCCTCTAAAACGGAAGCATGTGGTAAGCTTCGGCGTGCCCTTATCTTCTCAGTTAGTTATGGGATTGGTTGATGCAAACGTTTTGTTATGTAATTAATGCGCAATCTACATAATTTCACACCTTAATGTCATATGGAAGGTTTTGTACGATGATGGAGATGTGGAAGTTCTCCGTATAGAAAAGGAGCGCTGGGAGCTCATTGACAATGGTCGCAAGTCTTCAAAGGTTTATATTCTTTAGCATTCTTTCCTCTAGCCGAGGACAGTTCTTTATTTGTTTTCAGAAAAGCAATGACTTATTTCTCCCTTTTTCTCATAGCATAAGCAGAAGTTAAATTCATCGAATGGCCCTCTTTCAAAAGAAGTGTAAGTGTTGCCTTTCTGATGCAGAATGTAGAGTATCTTCTTTCTCCAATTGTAAAATCATTTTTTTTTTTTACTTTTATTTTGGAAGGAGAGAAGCGTCCCTTTTGGTTTCATTATATGTCTCTACCAGCATCAGTATGCTAAATTCTTTTCATCATTTCTTTTCATTGTTTTACAGGTCACCTAGGAGGCAAAATAAAAATTCAGGTGGCTCCCGTTTGTATAAGGAATCAATTAAGAAGTGAGTGAAGCCTTGCATTTTAGGTGCATTTCTTCACATTAAGTTTACATATCTTGGATTTCAATAGCTATCTTTTTCTTCTAGTGTTAGAGGGAAAAGAACTCCAAAAAGAAATTTGAAGCAAGTACTAAAGGGTGCATCAAAAAGTGACTTGGGTGAAGCTGAGGACAAAGGGGATTCTGATATATCAAATCCTGAACCCGCCACAACTTCTAAAGCTAATGAAATGAACTCAGGTGAAGTATCTCTCTCTCCTGTTTCTAGTATCCAATTCTATAGTTTGGACCAAATGACACCCTCCTCCCCTTTTCTAAGGGGAGGAGGGTGATGTTATGAGTTCAGTCTTGTGTAGGTGCTTGAGCTATCAAAAAGAAGGCCCATTCATATTTTGTTCATCCAAGGCAATGCACAAAAGTTAGGACCTGTTTTTTTTTTTCAGCCGCGAACACCAACATGTACTAGTTCGTTATTCATTTACAAACTCCACTGTCAACATATGTTTGATGATTTCTAGACGTTCATGTGGGCTCTTGCCTACTCCTTTGATCAATAAAAATTTGTTTACCGAAAAAAAAAATTACTACACGTTCAGGGGGATTAATAGAAAAACATCTCTGACATTGAGATTGCTTGGTGTAGTATGGTTCTCATGCTGAAGACTGGTGAGGTGGATTTTGATCCCCAAGATGTGGCTTAGATTAGCTTCAAACTCAACCCACTTTATCTGATGATGTTTATAAATACTAAGCTTTTAGCTTCATACTCAACCCATTTTAGCTGATGATGTATATAAATCTAATCTTTTAGCTTTCTTTTTTTGATAAATAAAAGTGTATTAATCAAAGAATTGGCGCTGAGCCAGTACAAAAAGGATAAATACTTTCTTACATATGTTGGTTTGAAGTTTTGCCTTGAAATAAACGTGAGAGCGGGCACATCACTTTTGAATTTTTGTTTCATTCAAGTTCTATATTTTTGGATTTCTGATTTATGAAACTTCCAAAGACTCTTGGTATTTTAAATGCATATTTATTTCCAGGTGATTCAGAAGGTGAAAAAGCTGAAAGACTGGATGAGAACTTAACAGACAAGGAGGAATCTGAGACGGAGGTGAAGTCATCAAAAACAAAACAATTAGAAGACATGGAGAAGAGCTTACATCATCCAGATGAATCTGATGGAGAAGAAGAACCTGATTTTGTAGGAAGAATGGCTGAAGATATCAAGAGTGTCCCACAAGATAGTGAAAATGATGATGAGGAGAAATCTCATTCAGAAGATAAAGAAGCAGATGAGTCGAGCAGTGCTGTAAAAGAGGGAGCTAATGACGATGACAAATCAGATTCAGAAGGAAGTCAAGAAACCAATAGAAGTAGTCCCGTAAAGCTGGAGAAATCTCGAGTAACGTCTGCAAATCCTTCAGGTGCTCATCATGTTGAAGATTCAGACGATGAGCCTCTTGTACATATCTCCACCCTTTACTTTTGGTATATACATCTGATAAAGCCATATTAGCATGCATTATAAAAATTTGCCTCTTATCAAATGCAGATGAGGTGGAAGCATCGAGCCGGAAAAAAAGGCTCCAGACAGGTAGGGTAAACAGTTTGGCCAAAGTAGCTAGCAGTGACATTCATGATTTCGCCGAGTCCGGGATCCATTGCCTTCTGTTTAGATTACAGGCACGATGGGTAAAGAAGATTAATGCCACTACAATGGCGTAAAAAACAGAGTAATAAACATAGAAATAGTTGCCCGGCAGCCACTCTCAAAATGCAAAACAGCCGTAGACATTCCATCGATTAAGGTAAGCAGTTTTAGTTAGAAAGTGGTGATGATTTCGACAAACGACCATGGTAGTGTTAGATGGGTAGGTTTTGGCATGTAATTTTATGAGTTATGGTACATCTCTTTTGATCGTTTAATTGATAAATTTAAGGGGCCCCATGTACAGATCATACGTGGGCATAGATGTATGTTAGTATATTAAATGTTTGATTCCTGACAACTATCAAAGTTGCATAATCTTACTGCACTGCTGCTCCTGTCTATAGACACGTTAATTTGAACTCTTCTTCTTCTTCTTCTTCGCATTGGGAATGTTTGGTTACTGTGACTTGATCTTCCTGTTTAGGTCAATTGGAGTGTCAGAAGGAGGCAGCTGAATTGACTCTGCCCAACACTTGCAACTACTAAATATCTCTATCTCTGCCCACACTACAAATAGAGGTATACTAGAATTAAGAAAAAGTTCAATATTATCATGTGGGTAAACACCACCTTTACATTTCTTTCCACATGGGTATTAAATCTATATATTGAGCAATGTAACTCTTTAACTTGGGTTATTCATTCTTAGTTACATTCACTTATGTGGCATATTATAAGTGTCTTAAACCACTAAAATGAGAAATTATTTAAAATCCTCATCAATTAGTATGACTGTGATGATAAGATTCAAGATAAATAATAACATTTATCTCTAAAGTTGCAGATTTAACTAACGAGTTTTCAAAATGGGAGTCTTTGATTCTACCAAGATGCTCTAGTTTACTTGTAACTTTTGGGCCTATTTAAGGTTGACTCATGGAAGAAAATATACAATTCTACGTTATAGTGTGGGCAGTCCCGACGCCAATGGACAAAATACCAGTGGGGACCTATCCCGTCCCCACCCATTTATATGTTTTATATAAATATATTTATGCATATTTATAATACTTGTTATTTTTATTATATATAAGTAGAGGAGTGCTACATATACTTAAAGTTTTACACACTTTTACTTACAAGATTTTATTTGATTAATTCTCTTTTCAAATTCAAATTTTGAATATCAAATTTTATCATTTTTAATATATCAGTAAATGATATGTGGAGAAGTAAGTTTTTGTTAAGTACATTTAACATTTTATATAAGTAAAGTAATATGTATTAAGTATAAGTTTTACTTAATAAGTTGTAGTGTAGTCTAGTATGACTCTTTTATCTCAAGATAACACAGGTTTCATGCTTAAGTAATGTGAGATTATTGCATTGTCATGGCATGCAAATTTAAAAATGTTACTACTTTTTAAATCATAGTTTTATTTATAAATTTAAATTTATGATTTGGATCAAAAAATATATTTTAATCACTTTTGAACCCATGAGTAATTTTTGGGTCTAGTAGACCGTAGTCACTATTGAAGTGGGTGAGGGATGAGGGGTCCGCCTCTGCTGTTGCATCTGGGGGCGGGATGCGGGAAGGGGGCTCCCCTAATCTAGTAGATACTAGAAATTCTATACAAACATGCCCAAATTTGCCTTTGGCCAAAAGGATATGCAGTCAAATTTGGAAGTTTTAGATATGAGGGTGTCAAATGTGATATTTAACAAAGATGTACTTCATGAGTAACATACACTGTTAATGTGTGCAAGTTTTGCACATTCATTTTATAAAAAATAAAGTCATTATTAAAAAATAATTTTTCATATGGATCTTATATTTATATACTTTTTTCAAAAGGAGTGATGAGACTTGAATAATCCATGACTACATAGAAAAAAATATTTTTCGTTTTAAAAAAGTAATACGCAGACGTTACACATCCTAAACTATATCAAGCATCATTCTTCACAATAAATACCAAGGACACCAAATTTGCACGTTTAACTTCTGCTACCCATCTTTAACATAAATATTTTGTTATTCTCTGTATGCTGATGTACCTCTGTTTCCAGTCTCCCTTTCTTTCCATCCCAAACCTACACTCCATCCTATAGCAAGCCTAGCAAGATATTGTCATTGTTTATTTTCAATTTTTCATGTATGCTTTTTCAACTTCAAAGCTAAGGCAGTTGGTAAAACACTCACAGGAATAAGCATACACGTGATCTGAGTACTTTCAAAAGTTTTGACCGCAATCAGGGGCGGAAGCGGTGGAAGTTCTAAGTATTTGCGAGGGGGATGATAAGATGGGTAGTATGTTTAAATATAAAAAATATATATTCTGATTATATAAAAATTAATAATCATACATTATAAAATTATTTTATAAAAATACAAATTTATAAATTATTTTATAAAATAATTTTTTTTAGGATTTTCCTAGTTTGTTATTGACCATTACAAAAAGACAAGAAAATAAAATATTAATTTAAATTTTCTCATTCAAATTAAGCTCGATGTTGATTTTTCATAAAATAAATTTAATCTATTATCATGTTTGAAATGAGATTCTTGACAATTTCTTTCTAAATATAATTAACAAATGATTTGTTGAGTATATTACCTAATATTTGTAAGTTTCATGATAAAAAATACTCGCTCAATAGTAGCAATAGTCTAATCGGAGAGAGCAATTTGAGTATTTTTCCTTTTTAAGGTGTATTGGTAAGTTGTGTAGAAGATTTGGGTGTCAGTAAAATGAATAGTTATATTAAAATTATATAAATAATAGAATATAAGAGGATAATTTTAATAAAAGTTTTAAAGGCTTGAGAAAAATTATATTTATTTATATATTATATTAATTTTTAAAAAAACTTTAGAGGGCTGTAGCCCCTAGCATGCATCTAGTTACGCCCCTATGTCCACAATTCTCATTTCTCATATCCAAATATGGACTTTTTTTTTAATCAAAATCAGCATTGCATTTTGCATACAACTACCAATAAATAACTTCTACAAGCAAATCAATTTAAATATTATATGAATGAATGTAAATAAAAAATATTCTCTCTAAAGTTATAATAATTCTCGTTCGCTATGCGAATCCAAGATTTATATTTATAACATTGGAAAGATAAATTGTTAATACTTAAAATAACAAAGATAAAATATTTTATGTAATATTTAGATTTATTTTATAATAAAAATAATTTCATAATTTAATTTAGCACATCAGTGATTAAAATTTCTCTTTTCTATTTATACTTAGGATTGTTCATCCGACTTGATGATACCATTTTCTGACCCGAAACATTCCCATGATGCTTATCCGTTATCGATAAGCACCAATTTTTCGATTTGATTATTCTTTTTCTTCTTCTAAAATCAATTCTAAATCTATAATTGATTTCAAAAAAAGAAATTTCATCCTAGTTCTAAATCATTCTAAATCATTCTAAATCCCTAACTTATTATTATGTAAAAAAAAAAAATTCAACTCAATTGTATATCCCTAACTCAAGAAATACCCCAGCGATTAAATAAATCGCTTCTGACTGAAACAAACTCAGTATCAACTCGAATTCAATTCCTTTCACGTCCATTTTCATCACCACAGGTCCACATAGTCCTCTTCAACACCATCTTCTTTAACCAATTTGCAAAATCAAACCCTTGAATTCTTTCACATCATCACCATTGTTACCATCATTGCCGCCACCAAATGGTTGAATCCTCCCTATCTCTCTATCATTATCACTGCTATTTTTGTTAGAAGACATGTCATTTCAAGCATTGTGTCAAAAGAGAGAAAGAGAGAGCGAGAGAGTGAGAGAGAGAATTAGCTTATTTGAATTGCAACTTTGGGAGTAGAGTTGAAAGTGAGAGACAAAAAATAGGATTTAATTGATAATGAATAATAACCATTTTCAATTTAAACCTCTATCGAGTCAAGTAATTTGGAAATTTGTTTTTTTGTTCAGCCCTATTTACACCAACTATGTAGTTAGACACGTTTAAAAAAAGAGTATGTATTTGAAAATTAAAAAAAAAAACTACGTATTTATACACGTTAAAAAAAAGTATATATTTGAAGCATAGTTTTGAATTTCATTCCGTTCCGGCCGGAACAGCTGGAATCTTCCATTCCGGTGTCTCAACCGGTGCACTATACCTCATAGTTCTGTTCCATTTCAAATTCCGGCTTGTTCCAGCCCGTTTCGGTCAAATTTCAACCGTTTCAATCTAAATTTCGATCGTTTCGATTCCTATTCCGATTTAGATTATTTTTATAATTTGTTTTGTATTTGAATGATATTTTTTTTAAAAAAATTTACATTTAGTTGATATTTAATTAATTCTAAAATATAAAATATATTTATATACTTTATCATTTTAAATACATTTTTTTAAATATTATTATTTTTTAATATTTTATCTAATAATTTATTTTTTGTATCTCAACTCAAATTTATATTTTTTCAACTTATAATGATTTTATAAATCTTTAATTTTTTCTAATATGTATATATATACATGATACATATATATATCTTTATTTTATTAATTATTAATTTATATATATAAATATTTATTATAATATATAATTAATCTTAAAATGATATATTAGAATAGATTAATTTTAAAATATTTCATTTTAATGTATCAATCCAAACAATAACTATAATGAATTTCAAAATTTTGATTTGATGGCCGAAGAGAGAGAGAGAGAGAGTCCACGGTCTGAGTCAACCAGATAAACCTGAGACGCGCACTGCCTGACCGTTTCAGAGGTCCCAGCAACGACACGGTCTCGTCAAATGTTCTTTACCTTTTGCATAAGACGCGCAAGTTATTTACAGTCCTCACATCACGAACTAATTAGATCATGGCGTCCAGCCAAACCTCCCCTCAGAGCTGAGCCCCCGTACTTTTTTGTTGGTGTTTTCGGTAACTACAATCCGCTTTTCTGCTTTCATTTTTTTGGGTTGGTTTGTTTTTTCGAGCATGGCCATTTTCTCGTGTCTCACGCTGTTGTTTTACTTGTCATTTCGATTATCGATTGGTTTTGTGTTCGCTATTGGTTACTCGGTTTTGTATTGTTGCTGCTGCTGTTGTTTTTGTATTAATATAGGGTTTTGATTTGAGCATGTACTCAACATGAATAGATAATGCTGGGATTTTCTTGTTTACTAGTTTAGATACTTTCACGCAGAGCCTCTTAATTTCTTTTCCTTTTCTTGAAATTGTCCCAGATTTTCCCTAATTTAAGCTCTCCTTTCACGTAAGCATTCTTTATGGTTTATTTATGTGTATATATAAGAGTATATGTATGTGGGTATGTATACATTTGTTTATGTGGAGAAGCTAAATGCCTATTATTTAAGATGAGTGCGTTTAGTTGGGAGTTGTATTGAGAATGATATTCGGAGTGGAGAAATATTTTTAGTTCTCCTGGGGTTATTCAGCGCAGGTTAATTAGTTATCTTAATTTCTGCTTCTCATAACCTTTTTCCCACGGGTAATACAGTTTTTTTTTTTTTTTTTTTCTGTGAATGAAAGACACATTTTTGGTTCGGTTCTTTGCAGTTTTTGGCATCTTTGTCGCGTTTAGGCATTCTTAGGAGCCAGTTATGGCGGAGCCACCGGGACTGCTGAAAGTGATGGTGGTGCAAGGGAAAAGATTGGTAATCCGAGATTTCAGGAGCAGCGATCCTTATGTGGTAGTTAAGTTAGGCTCTCAGGTGATTCTAGGCTCTGAAATTGGATTAATTCCTTCATGTTCGTGGATTGCTGGTTTTTTCCCCTTTACCTTTTGCTTTCCTTTTTTCTTTAATTGTGATAGCACTTTGGTATCTGATTTTACTCTGAGGTATGTGGCTGATCCCTTGAGCTCTTTTGTTCCAATATTCCATGGTGTGTTTTTGGATGATTCATCACCACCAATGGTAAATGCACATTACTATTACATATTGTAAAGTGAATAAACAGTAGGAATTGCAGCTCTAGTTTATTAAGTAATTGGCAAAAGGATGAAGTCACTAAATTGAGAGAGTTAAGAAGTTTTGTTATAATAGTTTAAAAAAAGAATCAGAAAACAGAGGCGAAATTTTTATATATCTACTGTTTGGCAAAATTATAGAATATGAATAACGGTGATTACTTGAAAACTTTCTCATAGGCACCTAGACATATGTTAATTACTTGTTACTGGAATCTGTATATTCTTTCTGCTCTAATAGAGTTCCATAACTTGTGTTCTTTGTATCAGACGGCAAGGACCAAGGTTATCAATAGTTGCCTTAATCCTGTTTGGAATGAAGAGCTAAGTTTCTCTGTCACAGATCCTGTTGGAGTTCTAAATTTCGTAAGTTCCCAAAGCTTTGAATTCAGAAAATGTGCAAGTGAGTCTAACTTCTTATATCATTTTTCAATCATTTCAATTAGAGGGTATTTTTAGTTTCTATTTAGAGTTGAGGTGAGTGAAAGGTGGAATATAAATTTTTTTTCCACTATTGAGTTCTGTTTCACTCTACCAGCTGAATTATCAAAATTGCTTGGCCATTCGATGCATTTTAATAACTTCTTTGTAGTCCTTCCTTTGAGTTATCTTCTCATGCTTTAACCAATTGTGCATCTCTTGGTGTTCGACTCCTTTGTTCAACTTGTGAATTCACCGGACATTCAGCAGACTTCACTTTTTGAGATTTTTATAATCTTGGCATAGTCACATGAGATCTTTTTTTTTTTTTTTTTTATCTGATGCCTAGATCTATCATATTGGACATAATTATGGCAAGATTTAACAACTTACTTGAAGAGATAAAAAACGAGGTTTTCCAAATGGAAATTTAATTTCTTTTCGAATTTCTTGAGTTATGCATTTTACTTTAGTCTACAGACCAGTATAGTCCAGCTGTATCAGCTGCTGCTTATATTATCCCCCCAAGTTATTCATAACCTGGGCAGTTTTGTTAAGTTCATTATACTTCCTCCAGTACTTTGGTCTTCTATTGTAGTGAAGTGGCAATATTTTGCTGCTTCTATGCCATCTTGCAAAGCTGATAACCTCGGGAATAATCCCTGATCTATGCTGTTACATCCAAGAGCAGTCTGGTACTTATTTGCTCCCAGCACAGACTTTGTCTGAAAAATCTGGCTTTTGTCCGGAAAATATTTGGCTTCTTAGTATTGACTTTTTGAATAATGAGAGAATTAATTGGCTTTTGTCCGAAAGTTAAGGGCTCTATGGGAAGAGAAGGGATTTGAGAACTTTGGAAGGTTCAGAGGTTCGTGGAAGTATTAGCAGGAGTGAAGTGTTTACAATGCTTTGTTAGTTTATGAAGTGATTTCATCTCTGTCTCGTTTTCATGATTGGAACATTTTCTATATCTTTCCTCTCTTATTTTCCCCCTCATATGCGGCCTAGAAAGAAGTTTAGCATTGATCTGTTTTGGAATATAAGTTCTTCCATGATATTTATTGTAAATTTAGTTTTGTTCTCATCTCTTCTTTCAACATAAAAAATCTCGTGTTAATGGTCTGTTCCCTATGCTGGTGAAGTGATCTTACTGATGTTAATGACATTTTAACCTCCAGATTTGTGACATCTGATCAAAGTGCATTTTTCTGCAGGAAGTGTTTGACAAAGACCGTTTCAAGGCAGATGACAAGATGGGACATGCTCACCTCAGCCTTCAACCGATAGTCTCTGCCGCCAGATTGAGACAGATTCTTGGGGTTTCTTCTGGCGAGACAATATTACGAAAGGTAGCCCCAGACAGTGATAACTGTCTTGTTGGGGAGAGCTCTATTAGTTGCATAAATGGAGAGGTGGTGCAGAGCGTATGGTTAAGGCTATGTGGAGTTGAGTCGGGGGAGATTGAACTAAAGATCAAGTTAATCAATCCACCAGTTACTCCACCAAGGTAGATTTCTACAAATACCGAATCTCCGGTTTGAATTGCTATGTTCAGATTTCTAACAATTGAGGGGGCGGGGAAGAGATGAATGTGGTTGTAGGTAAGCTTTTTCTCATGTAACCCCCTTTATAGATGTTAAAAAAAAAAAGCACTTCTACTGTAGAATTAGTATACGAATGTGAGTAGGCTAAAGTGAAGCCAAGCTGTGTGTGAATGTGTGTTTGTTCAAAGTTACTTAGAATGTGTGTTTATTTAAAGTCAGATGAAGTAGGAATTCGATTTGATTATATGGTCCTTTAATCTGTATTATTAACTTGGCTTGTGAATTAACAAGCTGTTGAATGTCAAGAGTGGAATTTGGCATAAACTGTCCGGTTGTTTTTTTTTTCCCCGAGCATTGGTCGAGTTATTCAAAATCAAGTGCATATTTTTTGGCAGTATTTTTTTTTTCAAAGCAAGCTTTATATATTTAAACAGATGAGGAGTGCATTAAAGTGTTATTTGTATACAGTTTATGTACTTTTTGTATACACGTATAAAAATGCTATTTTTACGCATCATCTAGTTTAACTACTCGTATTTTTTATTTTTGTTTTCCTCTCATCATGTTTTTATTTTTATTTTTTTTTAATATTTCAACTAATGTAGCATTATTATCATGTCATTGATTTTGCAAAAAGTATCGGGCCGTATACCTGAAGTATTACTCTTATCCTAAATCCTAAACTGTTATTGTTTGACATTCTATATTTCAAATTACTACAATTGACAAATTACCACAAAATATTCTCTCAAATTGATAAACAGTGAAATATATCAAATTTGATTGTTAAGATGACGATAAATAAATGATACTGGATCGGATCTTCCTTTGTTTTTTGTATTATCAGTAAACAAGAATTTTATTAAAAAGAAGGCAAAACTACGGGGCACAAGTGCTAGATCTATGCATAATTGTCTAAATATGTAAGAAAATAATGTACGTACATGCATTAAAGACTATTACAATGGATAAATGGAATAAAGTATGCAGAAATTTTTTTCATCCCATCTATTGTCTGTTCATAATTCTCAAAACTCTGACCATTCCTCTCCATTCACGTGCACCACCATGACAAATCGATCCTACCGAGGTGTATCTTAACGATAATTGAAGGGTGTAATGTTAGTTTTAAAAGTCTATATGCTGTAGTAATGAAAATTGATGAATGTCAAATTAATTAATATAATGAAGTCTCGTTTTTCTTGTTAAACTTCTTGTAATACATTTCTAGTGTTTTTAAATTAAGATTTTTACATAATTACATGTTTTTTTTTTTAAAATTTTTAAGAGAATTGTTTGGTTTATAAAGAAATAATTTATAAAAGAAAATAAAAAAAAATTATATTATCAAGCCATTATTTAAAGTACACATAGTAAAATGTATACATGACATAATTTAATAAAAAAAATTTTAAAATTTAAATATTATAAATTAAATCTTATTAGTTTAACTAATGTGAATAGTGTATTATAAACTATAAAGTCTACGTACGTAACTTAAAAATAGAATATTTTTAAATTTTTTTTACATGAAAATAACTTTGTTATTAAATTAATTTAAATAATGTTACACGTACAATCATTTGTAAAAAATTTGAGATTCCTTACTTAAAAAATTAATTTTTTTTATATAAATTTCGTATTGATTTGCTTATAAAAGTAAGAGAGGTGATACCATACAATTATTTTTATAATTTATAGTATATTTAAAATTTTAAAATTTTTATTATTTTATTTTAAGTATTTTTTAAATATTTTTAATCATTAAATATATATTTTTAAAAATATAATTGTATTAATATTAATATTTTTAATTATTAAATAAAATTAAAAATTAAATAAAAAAATTATAAATGGGTAATACAAATATCATTTCTCTAAAAGTAATTATGTGCAGTCACATTTCTCAATAAATCTGATCGGTCTTTCATAAATGGCGCGAAACGCGAAAGTAATGGTGGGCTATGCTAGTCCTTCAAGTCTCCAACTCCAAACCCTTTCCTGTTGGTTCTTCCAATGAGTTTGAAGCTCAAAGCGCTGACCGAACCATCTGCGGAACCTAACCCTAACCCTAATGGCAGTGCTGTAAAGAGACTGAATTTCGATTTAGGAAATGGAAGCGAAGTCGTATATATACCCAAGTTCTTTCCTTTTAATCAGGCATGGAACTGGTTCGATTACCTCAACAACGAGATCCCTTGGGCCAGGCCTACCATTCGCGTCTTCGGACGCTCTTGCGTCCAGGTACCCCCTCCTCGCTCAATTCAATCGATTTCATTTTCCCCCTGATTTTCTGTTTTGTTTGCCTGTGCGAAATTGTAGCTTAAAGAAAAGTAAAGAAAAAGGATAAGTTATTTCCTATCTATCGAAATCCTTTATAATTGTATCCAAATAAATAGGTCACTTTTTTTGTGAACTCAAATAATGGGTCAAGTGTGTTAAAATTAAGTATAATTGTTATGGTGGTCCTATAGTTTGATTAGGTTGTAGAACGAGAGATTGAAGCAAAGATGGTAAATGGTTTTGAACAAAGAGTATAATAAGCTTGGCATTTGGTTCATGTATACGCTTGGAAATGGAAATACTTATCTTCGAGTTGTGGTTTATTATAATGGTTTATGGTATTTGTTTTTGCTAGCCTAGAGACACATGCTATATTGCTAGTCCAGGACTGCCGGATCTGATTTACAGTGGATATCAGCCGCATGCCTATTCTTGGGATGATTATGCTCCGCTTAAAGAAATCTTGGATGCGGTAATTAAGAAAAACTGTGGAAATCTCCTTGTGTCATCGCTACCAAAAACATGCATATCATCCTGATGATTGGTTCATTAATGGCGCATGGATATCGATGTGTTGATTCCTTTTCTACGCAGGTCCATAAGGCTCTTCCTGGGACTAGCTTTAATAGCTTGCTCTTGAACAGATATAAAGGTGGTAATGACTGTGTTGGTTGGCACTCTGATGATGAGAAACTCTATGGATCGATGCCGGAAATTGCTTCAGTATCCTTTGGATGTGAACGTGAATTCTTCTTGAAGAAGAAACCCAGTAAGAGATCTCAAGGTATATCAATGCGTCTTTTTGTGATTTTTTTTCCTGCACTAGTTTTCATTTTCTGGAAGTTCTGGGCTTCTTGATTTCATAGATCCAACTAGATTTAGGCCGTTGCATCATTTTGGTCTCTTGGCTTGGATTATTGTAATCAAGGAAGTTACCCCCATCTCTACTTATCAATAAATAAATAGATAAATATATAATGAATAAAGAAAATTACCCCCATCTGGCATCTATCATTGTTTGCATGATATACAAGATGGGTTTCCTCACAAATTCCATGTAGCAGTAAGACATCAGTTTTTTTCTTTTTAGTTCCTCTAAATTATAGACCAGGACACTTGTTTACCAGTGTTGCATTATTAACCGACTGCTAACAAGTTGATTATGTTGATTTGATGTTTACAATTGTCCACTGGCTAGTGTCAAAAGAACGTGGTGAAGAACCAGCAAGCAAGCGGTCCAAGAAGAGTAGCCATACTGATCAGCACTCATTCACGCTTAAGCATGGATCACTATTGGTAATGAGGGGCAACACTCAACGAGATTGGCTCCACTCAGTGCCTAAGCGTACAAAAGTAGAGACAACTCGTATTAACCTCACCTTCAGGCATGTCGTTTGATGGAACCTTTGACTAAAAGAGAATAATTGTTTTTCATTAGGCTTTGTTGAATTGTCTGTAGGCAGGCGTTGAAGTACCTGGTGTAACAAGGTGCCACAAGGTATCTTAAATTTAGTTAGGAGATAGAATATATGGTTTTCCTGACAACTTGATATGGACATTGAAAGGTTAGGATCCTTGTAGCTTTTAATGCGATATGCATCTGTGTATTGTTCATAACAATTATCGGTTCTCTGTTGATAGTGTTATTATAATTTATCGCAATCGAAGTTGGCGACCTTCGTATTTCTCTCATATGATGGCTCGTTCTATTGTTCCACTTCCACCTGATTCAGCCAGATCATTCCTGTTCACCAACTATCCTGAATTCTTCCCGTTTGCCTTTCTTATCTCTACACCTCCAAGCCCTACTAACTCCCATCTTTTTTAGGCTGCTAGTGAAATTTCATTTACCAATCTTGCTTGTTGCTTATTAGCAGTGCTGCAGGGTCCTTCTATACTTGCACCAACTTCTCAATCATTGGTGAAAGAAAATGGTATAGATTGGTTATACAGACTTCCCAACCAAGAAGTAATACCTGCAATAGCAAAGCATGCCGGAAAATAACAATGCAGCCTTAGGCAAACTTCTATGTAAAAGAGATCAGATGTCCCCAAGTCTTTATTTATTTGTTTTTTGTTAAGTAAAAAAAAAAAAATGCAATGGTGGGGTGGAAAGCATGGATATAGGCAGCCATGTCCTGCCTCGGTGGGATCAAATTATGGCAGTGAAGTCTGTGTTAAGCAAAACCGACATAAGCGTGGGGCTAAGATAAGTTAAAGAGACGAAGTAATTGATACCCAAGATGCATGATGAAGTAGGCTTTCCTTGCTCCTTACTGACACAGTGACACCGTTCTACTTCTATCCAAGAGTAAAACATATCGGTGCATGAGAAAGTGTACTGTTACCTCCCTTGTCTTCTAAACGATGTTTAGAACTTAATGAAGTTTACCTAAGATACATTATCCTAATTTGAAAAAAAAAACAAAAAAAACAAGCTTTTCATGTCTGAAGCCACCAAATTGTCATTACAGGCAAGTTTCATGTAATAGGATCAAAATCTGTTAATAAAATTTATCTTTTACAATACCAACATATTGTAGAAATTTTTTTAACATCAGCTACATAAAAAATTATTGATTTTTTTTTTAATTATAATTAACGAATACGCAAAACTCTAAAATCGTTAGATGTCATAATCTAAGGATTATATTATATCTATTATTCATAACACAAGGGTTTGGATTGTTTTTACAGATAAAATGAGTTGAAATAGAAATTAAAAATTGAATAAAATATTATTAAAATATATTTTTTAATATTATTTTTATTTTATGATTTGGAAAAATTAAATTATTTATTTATTTTGTATAAAATTTTTTAAAAATTATAATAATTAAATGAGATGAAATGGGTTTTGTGCTAGATAATGATTAAGAATTAGTGGATATTTTTTGGTGCTGATGAATCATTTAACCAGGGCGTCAATCATTTAACAGAGGAATGGATATATCCTTGACAAATCTTTCAACGTGATTAACGTTAGAAGATAATGTCAGAAAAAGGTTGGTTCTTTTTCCGTGGGGAATTGAAGGATAGCTTGATTACGCTTCCCAACGCTTACGTTTGATCGTTTAACGTTTAGCTGCAACCGGACAAATCATCCACCTCCCCGCCCCCCGGCACATACGCGCAACGCTCGAGTTTCAGTGATCAGATCACCACGTAGCCCTCTTCCTTTACTTTGGCTTGGATTTTCTGTATTACTTTCTTTCTCGGACGATCCCTATGGCTCCTGTCCCTGTGGCATCCCTGGACTCCATTAAACCTCGAGGTTCATTCTTTCTTTGTTGATTATAATTTTTTCTACTGCCTGTTGATCCCTGTTCCTTCAGATAATTCTGTTATTAGTTTTAGTTAGTTTGTTAGTTTGGTTGAAAAGCTTTTTGTTTATTAGATTTAGCTCTTGTATGGATAGAGTTCGGTTGATGTCCAGATTCTACAGAATACCGGATTTTCTTTTGCTTCATTTTGTCATTCTCTGCATTTCATTCTTCTCTTCCAAATCGTTCCATCTCTTAACAAGTTCCACCATTTAATTTTACAAGTTTGATAGAAGTATTGGTTTCGGCTTTCCTTCTTACTAATCTTGATTAAATATTGCCATAGTTCCTCTGATTTCTACGTTCAATTGCTTGGAATTAAGCTATTATTAGCATGCTTATATGCCCAACCGTAGCATAATTGAAGACGATGCATGATAAGGCTTACAAATTTGCCTTTGGATAATTCTTAATCTTGTCAACTCAACCTAAAGTGTTTCCGTGCAGATGTTTGTATTGTTGGTGTTGCACGTACGCCGATGGGTGGCTTACTTGGTACCTTGTCATCGTTGTCAGCTACCAAACTTGGGTCTATAGCTATTGAGTGTAATCACTGCTACTTATGTTTCTTTAATTTGTTTTCTTTCGGTTTATTCAACTATGTTACTATTCAGCATTGTGTTCCTTAAACGATTGTGTGTGTTTGCGTTTTCATTTTGGTTGTAATGTATTAATTTGGGTAGGTGCTCTACGGAGGGCAAATGTCGATCCTTCAACTGTGGAAGAGGTTTTCTTCGGGAATGTCCTAAGTGCCAATTTAGGGCAAGCTCCTGCTAGGCAGGCTGCTTTGGGTGCAGGTATACCTAATTCTGTGGTCTGCACCACTATTAACAAAGTTTGTTCATCTGGGATGAAAGGTGCGCTCGTCATTGAATTGAAAATCATATTTCACTTTTAGTGTAGAAATGGGATTGAGTATGCATGTTCTTTTAATCTTCTTTGTCACAGCAACAATGCTTGCTGCGTTATCCATTCAGTTTGGTCTGAATAACGTCGTTGTGGCTGGTGGGATGGAAAGCATGTCTAATGCACCTAAGTACCTAGCTGAAGCAAGGTTTGGCTATGTGTCATTAATTGTTTACTCATTAGTTTACTTCATGTTGCTTTTGTGCTTTTACGGATTGATGGACTTGGAAGTTGAAAGAAGTACATGCTTTGGCTAGGTAGATAAAATTTTATGGACCCCACCAGGATATATAAATTCTGTCTGTTCATTCTATAGGGCCATTGCTAATCAGGACAATAACCACTTCCCTTGGATGAACATTTGGAGCAGTAACGTGCCTTTAAAGGTTGCCTTCTTGGCGTGGGCAGCCAATGGAAATGCCGAATCACAGTAATTGGTTGGTGTTGTATGTGTAGGAAAAGTTTGGAAACTATGGACTGCTTGCTACTATGGACTGATTGGTGTTGTATGTGTTGGAAAAGTTTGGAAACTATGGACTGCTTGCTACTTCATTGTGAGGTTGTTAGGACCTGGGATATTTTTGTGGTAGATCAGTCCTCTTCCAGCCAGAGAAGTCTTTATGATATCCCCCAAGCTGTAGCATTATGGAAGATGGTCCCCATATGCCTTCTATGATGCATTTGGAGGGAAAGAGACGACTAGAACTTAGAAGATAGGAAAAGTTTGTGGAGGAACTTAGTAGATAACCCATACTGACATGCTTTTTCTCTAGGCAATTGCTTTAGATTTTAAATGGATTAATGTTTATGATTTGCTTGTATCTGTTTCCTATAAGTGTTTTCTCATGTATACGTCCAATGTATCTGAGCTGCTTATTGATATTAATAAAATAAGACTAGGTGAAGGCCAACTACATAGGACATGTACCATTAATAAAAATTTTATTCAAAAAACAGTAAGTGCTTGTGAAGCATAAGTGTTGACATAGGCTCCTTTCTTATTGAAGCATATATATTAATGAAGGGTATGTTGTCTTGGTTATAAAGTGATAATCTATATTTTTTTTAATAAGTAAACTGCTAATTTATGTAATTATAACATTTAGAAATGAGGTTTGCTAACTGTGGGTAACTGAAAGTCAATGGGATGTCCATGACAATTTTTAGTCTTGACACGGCCAGCCTTTTGTCCAAGGAGGAAACATCATGAAAATTTCATTGCGAATTGAACAAGTTGATTGTGGTGATTGTGTAAAACATATTGTTGTTTACTTCTTTGACCATGATTGTAGTTGCTTTACTACTTTTATGTGCTGATGATAAACTGATGCACTTGATCAATGTTTGGTGCTGCTTTGTATACAAGTGTTCCTATCTTTTACCTATCAATAAAAAAAAGTTGAAGGAAGTATCTATGTGATCCATTCTGACTACTTTTGATAAACAGAAAGGGATCTCGGTTTGGACATGATACAATTGTTGATGGTATGCTGAAGGATGGACTTTGGGATGTTTACAATGACTTTGGGATGGGAGCTTGTGCAGAAATATGTGCTGATCAACATACTATAACAAGAGAAGAGCAGGTAAAGTTCTGCAGTATTTGTCCACTTTTATTAGATGTAACAAGTTTATTTTTCAACATGCAATATCTTTTCTTACGCTCCTGATATTTTTTTAAAATAAGTACCAGATTTTGTCTTATAATCTTTTTGTTTATAAGTAAACAAAATTGTTATCTAATAATTTAATGTTCAGTTCATTTTGTTTCTTTTTTTTCCATCATACTTTTTCCATGTTTTGTTGGTATCTGATTTGTAAGTTACCACACAAAGTGAGTTTAGACATCTGTGTTGGTAGATGGAATGAACTTGGAAGCATTTGAAAAAAGAAAAAGAAAATCATGTTACGTAAATTTTTACAATGCTGGTTTATGTTATTTTGCAAAATGTTCTGTCTTTGATGTTAATTTTTCCATTATACATTACTGATATTTCCTGTTTTCCTCAGGTTTCAGTTTGCATCATTGATTCATTAGATTAACTTTTGCTATATCTATTTTTTCTTGCAGGATGATTATGCTGTTAAGAGTTTTCAGCGGGGAATTTCTGCACAGAATGGAGGCCTCTTTGCATGGGAAATAGTTCCGGTGCGATTCCTAATCTTAACCAACCAGGAGAACTTGTAGTCTATGCCATCAAGTGAACATCACCTGATAATTCTGTGCAGGTTGTAATTTCTGGGGGAAGAGGGAAGCCTTCCAGAATTGTTGACAAGGATGAAGGTTTAGAAAAGGTGAATACAATAATTAGACAAGAATTGACTTATCAATAATATAATTCTTTGTCAGTTGACTGATAAAAAATTGATATAATTATTTGACCCCTAGAATTTGAAGTTGAAGATATCTCTTCTCAATTGAGTACTTAATATGTGATTGGAATATGTTAGCTGAAGATGACTACCATTTTACCAAGTAGATTTCACCAATCAAGCCAATAGAGTAAGCTATTTGTCTTTATGTATCAACAACATTGGCATCAGTGCCACAGAATTATAGAAAAGAGAAGGTTAAGATATTGGCTTCAGTTCTTGTCCCACGTTATCATATTTAAGGCATGTCAGTTCCTTTTTTGAGTGGATGTTGGTTTTAAAGAAACCACTGCATTGCCAGTTTCCCCCCTTGAAATGAGCATAACATTTCTAAAAGTGTTCCAAACCCCAGAATTTTCAAATAATTACGATTTTTCATATCCTTTATTTCCGTTTAGGGTTATAAATATTATTCTGCCTAAATTAGCAGGTTTTAAAATTTTGTCCCCCAAATTACCAAAACTCACATCAATTATCACCGGCTATCAGATAGCATCTTACCTGATTGTTAGGATGGTGAAAAATAGGTGACTTGAAAAGTGTATTTAACCCTTCCATTTACTATGTGGTTTTTACCATGAATGCCATGGTGTTCTCAAACAAAAAAGAACTAGACAATTGGAGTGAATTTGATCTTTGATTAATACATTTTAGTTATGTTATATTGGACTTTGACTCTACCTTTGTACTCCTATAGCCAAAATTTTGGAGCTCTTAGTATCACCTTGTCTTATGTTTACTCTTTCCTTCCCCACTTTTACTTCTGAAATATTGAGTTTCCTTCAGTCTCTTTTTTTTTTTTTTCTTTCTCTCTTCCTCCCCCGTTATACTATCATTTTTAGTTTGATGCTGCTAAACTGAGGAAACTCAGGCCAAGTTTCAAGGAAGATGGGGGTTCTGTTACTGCTGGCAATGCTTCTAGCATAAGGTCTCTCTCTCTCTCTCTCTCTCTCTCTCTCTAATTCCAAGATAAATGTGTTGTATAATCTTTTTCCTTCCTTGTATTGGTAATGAAGTGAACTCCTTCTGATTTACTCTGGTTTGGGTCTGTCATCATATGGATAGTGATGGTGCGGCAGCATTAGTGCTAGTAAGTGGAGAGAAGGCACTTCAACTAGGTTTGAAGGTGATTGCAAAGATCAAAGGATATGCTGATGCAGCTCAGGTATTATGAACATTAGTGTTCATATTTGGTTTAATTAATGAAACTCATGTAAAATAGTGCTAAAAAGAAGAATCCATGCAGGCACCTGAATTATTCCCAACTGCCCCAGCCCTTGCAATACCAAAAGCTATTTCAAATGCTGGTTTGGAAGCTTCTCAGATTTGTTACTATGAAATTAATGAAGCTTTTTCTGTAAGAATTTGGGCCTTTATTTTTTTATCCGCTAGTCAGTTGTTCGTTGATCTTGAATTTGCTAGGTATGTGTGCTTAAACTAATCCTTGCAGGTTGTGGCACTTGCCAATCAAAGGTTGCTTGGTCTTAATCCTGTGAGTCTTAGACTAACCCTTTTACTATTTTTAACTCATAGAAGTCAGAAATTTAGTTGCTTTTAGATGTTTCATTCTCTTGCGCAGTCTCCAAGTATTATAAACTCAATCCTTATATAAATTTTTTGTCTTTATAATGAGTGCAGGAAAGACTTAATGCACATGGTGGAGCTGTATCATTGGGACATCCTTTAGGATGCAGTGGAGCTCGTATCTTGGTCACGTTGTTAGGGGTAGTAAATGAATGTTGTCTTTGTATGTTAGAGATATTACACTTCGCACCCAAAATTACCACTATTTTAGCAATATGCACCACAAACTACCAAAACTGTTAATTTGCACCCTAAACTTCCCTATTACGACAATTTGCACCTTGGTTAAGTGATACCACTTGTTAGAGTCGACGGACACTCACAAATATTATGGAGACCAAGATTTAATGTGGTTTGGCCAAAAATAGCCTACATCCACACAAAAAGGAGATTTGAATTCAACAAACCGAAATTACAACGGTTTACTCTTAACTCTCTCAGCACTATGTGTTTTTGATCGAACCATACATATTCTTGCAGCCAATACATGTATTCATAGGGAGATTTGGTCGGTTTAAAGATATAAGATCATCGTCATGGTTGGTGAATTTGTTCAAACATTTCGGCTGCAACTTTTAGTTGTTCTTCCAGCTGTCCTTATCACTTCCGGCTTCATCATTTTTGAGTTTCCTACAAGAAACCTCTGCTGCCGATTTAATCACTTTGAAGATTCAAAGCTTATCTGGTTTGGTGTTGATTTTTCAACAATTCACCCCCTCAATACCAAATGGAGGATATCTAGACATCCTTCAGTTCAAGGTTTCTAACCCGGCTATGTCTCTACATAGCTCGAGTTTTTCTTGTGTGATCACTTTTGTCAACATATCAGTTGAATTCTCTTTAGTATGGATCTTCTCAAGCTTTAATAGTTGCTACTCCATCACTTTGCGTATCCAGTGATAGCGAATGTCAATGTGCTTTGTGCGGAAGTGATACATCGAGTTTTTATTCAAGTTAAAAGCACTTTGACTATCATAGTAGACTTTGTACTCTTTTTGACTCCCATTTCTTGGAGAAATCGCTTTAGCCATAACATTTCCTTGCTTGTTTCTGCTATAGCAATGTAATCTACTTCTGTTGTAGATAAAGCCATATATTTTTGCAATCTGAATTGCTATGATACAGCTCCACCTGGAAATGCGTAAATGTATCCTGATGTCGATTTTCTTCCATCAAGATTACCTGCCATGTCAGCATTTGTATAACCATCCAAGACTGGATCAGATCCTCCGTAGCATAAGTACAGTTTTGATGTACCTTTAAGGTACCTGAAGAATATCCACTTTGCTGCTTTCCAATATTCTTTTCTTGAATTGGAAAGAAAATGGCTCACTACTCCCACAGCATGAGCGATGTCAGGTCTCGTACAACCTTGATGATGATCTTGTCTCTTTAAACTGACCAAATCTCCCTATAAATACATGTTTTGGCTGCAAGAATATGTATGGTGTGATCAGAAGCACATGGTGCTGAGAGAGTTGAGAGTAAACCATTGTAATTTCGGTTTGTTAAATCCAAATTTCCTTTCTGTGTATTTGTAGGCTATTTTTGGCCAAACCACATTAAATCTTGGTCCCCATAATATTTTTGAGTGTCCATTGACCCTAACAATTTGATCATTAAAACTGTATCATATATCCTTTTTTCATTGAGCATAATGCAGATATTAATAAATGGTGCAGATTACTAAATTTAGTAGTTTAGGATGCAAATTGCCAGTTTTGGTTGCTTAAAGTGCAAATTGAAAAAACAGTGGGAATTTAAGAGTGCAAAATATATTTTCCCTTATTTTTTGTATATGCGTTGTTTCATATGATTTGACAAAATATTTTTACTTCTCTCTTGCTCCCCTCACGTACTTCATATATGGCTGTGAAGCGATTCTATGCTTCTCTCCTTCTATAGAAACCATTTGAGAGATGAGGACTATGTTTGAGGAAATTGAGGAGTGCATCAAATAGTTTATTTCTTCATATATTTGTTCACATTTCAGAGAATATTTAAAAGGGAGAATTTTGTTGTAGGTGTTGAGACACAAGAATGGGAAATATGGAGTTGCTGGCATCTGCAATGGGGGAGGAGGGGCATCTGCCCTGGTTCTTGAGCTCATGTAAGCCATTTACATTTGTTGAGGCATATGCTCAGTTTAATACTTCAGAATTTCTGAAGTATTAAAAAGAAACAATACTTCAGAATTTCTAGCCCTTTCTGATACTAGAATGAGGCTTTGAAAGGTCCCTTTTGAATAGTAAATAAAGTTCATGATTAACATCGGATAAACTCAATGGGAGTGTGCTTCAGCTGTATCAGATTTTTTTTTCATTAAATGTGGTGCATGATACAGTTATACACCTATTCCCAATTTCCCAGTTGAGATCTGGGTCTATAAATTGTAATGGTTCCTATTTTCTAAATTCTTATCAGTGAAGGTTATAGAGTAATCTTCTCTGTCGATACTTATATTTGATCAGATAGCTTAATTATGAACCATAAAGAATAAGAAGAAAATAAAAACTCACAAAGTTGATTCTCTTAATTTTCTTGAAGAACCCATTGCACTATTGCCCTGATTTTATTATTTCATTGTTACCATTAGATCAAAGAAAAAATATATTATTTCAATCTCTCTTCCCATTATTTAGAAGTTCTAGTAAGTCATGGAAGAATTTTACATCTTGCAGGCCAGTTGCTCAGGTGGGACTTTCGAAGTTGTGATGTGTATTTCCCCTCTTATTGGCATACTTTAGTACAGTTTTGTTCTTTCCTATTTCAATATTTATTCTCAAATAATGAAGTTAAAAATTGTTGAATTAGATCTGCTTGATAAATATGCATTTTGCCGTTTCATCACTTTGTCATCTTTAATTCTTTTCTATTTTTGGTCCCAAACTTTCTTGGGAATGGTGCTCTACATTTTTGGGTGAATTCATATATTCAGAATTATTGTGTTTCAATAATTTGTTAGTGTGTTTAAACAACGTGTATTCAGCCTACGACCTGATATCTTTTGTGGCATTTAAGATTGTCAATGGATGCTTTGCATATTAGAATTCTCATGTCATACAATTTATTAGAACTGGTAATAGGCTAGGCAAGTTAGCATCATTGGCAATTAGAGAAGTGAAAATGTTTCCAAAGCATAGCTTGTTACAAAATAAAATAGGCCTTTCTATGAATTATTTTCCTTAAAAATGTTGTTCCTTGCCAGCTGAAGTTTTGCTTGGCATTGAGATAGAACTTAACACGGTGCTAATGTACAAGCCAATAGAGACAACATAACTGCCTGTGTTGTTACTGAGCTTGGCATCCTGCCATTGTCTTTCCTGAGGAAAAGACCTTGATAAAAAAGGCAGGTTGATTAGAACCAGGACAGTACATAGAAGAATTTGCAATGAAGATGGGTCTGAAACCCAAGTTTTCATATCCATAAACAACCTCTTCATTCCCCCAATGAAACAGAATGCATTTAGCAGTGCAAGCGCAGCTAAAATGGTAAACATTGGGGAAGAAGTGCCAAACTCCATGACCTCCTGCTCATATCTCTGAGGCACATCATCTTCAGCCACCTTTGCCGTGATGACAAAGATCGACTTGTATGTCCTAGTAGTTTTAGGATACTGTCAAAGAAGCCAAAGAAGTAGGAACTAGTTCTTTTGTATAGCCACATCCTTTGATCATTCCACCATCCTTGGAATGTGCCCCCACCCCAAACAAATTCTCCCAGACTGTATGCCCGGTGGACAAAGATGGCTAGTGCAAATGGTAGCACCCATGGGCTTGAAACCTGTTAGTTCAAGACGATTCTATTCTTAGAACACAGATTAGCAACAGCCATAGACAAGTTTTGATTCAAGCAAGGGAAGTTTTGTACCTCTGGAAACAAGGAGATACCTCTAAGCAGGAACGGGGATGGCACTGTAACGTAGTAAAGCATAGGCAAGCAGTTTGCAGCCCATAGCAGATAGAGAGAGTACGAAAATTGAAGTTTTAGGGGAATCTTTTTATACCCATGGACAAAGGGACAGTACCTTGAGACAAAGATCTGAAAATCACCTCCGCTCCATCTTTTATGCTGTACAAGTGACTGCGGTAATGTTGATGGAGCTAGTCCAAGGAAGCCCTTCTTTTCTGGATTGAAATATATGGATCTCCAACCCGACATTGTATAGCTAATCCAGTAAGTACATCTTCAACTGGATAGCCATACTTCAGACCCTTCTGCAAATCAGAATGTGTATCATGAACAGGTTCATAAGAAGTTTAGTCATGAGAGAGAGAGAGAGAGAGAGAGAGAGAGAGAGAGAGAGAGAGAGAGAGAGAGAGAGAGAGAGAGAGAGCTCCTTTCCCCACTGAGTATTATCTTCATAGGTGCAATTGGCAAAGACTTTGCATGCGTTTCCCAGTGAACTAGCACTCACTCCTACCTTTATCTTGTTCCATCTTTCCCAATCTGTCTTGCATTCCTTGCTATACTTCTGTCCACAAAGACTCTTCTGTGAAAGCACACAGTACCAATATAGCAAGGCCCTCCATGCCCATCAAATCCTGGAAACTCGACCTTTATTGCCATTCAATATAAATCAGCTGAATTGTTCTCCAATCAGGTATAGGTTTAATTGGTTCAATAGTTTGAAATCACTGTAAGTTGGTGGTTGATAGATACATACCTTGCTTCCTATTTTCAAGCTACTACTGTAAACATCATTCTTTGTAAGATTCTCTAAAGTCTCTGGAAACTGTACGAATCCAACTTCATCACCTCTTTCTTCATCCATAAAAAAAACACACAGCATCCTTCACTGACTTGAATACATGTCGCAGTTCACATTAAGAATTATTGGTGACTTGCTTATCCTTTCTGACACCCTTATCTATTTCTCAGTTACAATGCCCATAAAATATGCAGAAAACTGTTATTACATGAATTATAAAGTCATGGGGATTAGGAAGAAATTGAGCTGATCAGCCATAGCCTGAAGAAGCGTTCTGCATGATGTGTATATATGGAAGTTAGGAATACCAGTGCATTCATGGCTTCTGCTTTGAAATTGTGGTGGTGCTTGTATATGGAAGTCAGGCATAGATATGTTATTGTTGATAAGTTATCAACAGTAACATAAATTCATCTACTAAATATATTAATGTCCTTGTCTATGAATTTATGTTCTTGTTTCTCTTCTCTTTCTCTCTCTCTCTCTCTCTCTCTCTCTCTCTCTCTCTCTATATATATATATATTTGTGCATCTACTAATTTATTTTTATCTTAATTCTTTATATAAAAAATTCTTATTGTGTCTATGGCTGATTTTAAAAAGATAGATCATAATAATAAAAGTGAGTTTCTTACGAGCTAGAGTGAAAGAAAGATGAATTGTATGTGGTTCAATAGTTACCAATGAATTCTAAGAACTTAACGGCCTGTGTATTATCAATTTCTAATTAATATTTATATATATACAACTAATAATATAATGATTATTACTTACCATTTTTATGTTACACTTTCATAAGGCATATAGGAAGAATCTGATGAACTCGATTTAATTCTCCAAGGAAAAAAAAACTGATCGATATGCAATCCTTATAATCAGATTTTGTTATGACGAGAAAGAAGATAAAAATGACTAAATTATAAAAAAATCCTATGGCAAAGATTGTGGAGTGCAGCTATGGCAGAATTACTCGTAAGTTTAGTAGAAGGAGACGAGAATGAGACGTGCTTTGGCAAGTCGTGAAAAACGGATGTACATGTTGTGCATGAAGTGAAAGAAAATGGCATTGTGCATGAAAAAAGTATGGACACTCTCACTATTTGGGCTTTTAGGCCAATTCTAAAAATTGTGACATTGGACTAATCATGCCCGCCATAAGAACGGTGATTGTGGGGTTGAGATATACAACACAAGGTCAAACATTCTTAAATTCATGAAAGATAAAATGCAATGTGTAATGAACAAACGAAACGGCAGCCACCCCCTGTCTCACCACTAAAATTATGTGAATGACTTCACCACTATTATATTAAATTCTGCATAGTGATTTGCATAGTGACTTGTATAGTAACTTGCATAGTAATTTCAAAGCATATAAATAGGGGCTTCAGTTGTAATGAAATTCATAAGAAAATATATAGAGAGAGAGAAAGTTTCAGTTCTTAAGAATTCTAGAGAGAATTTCTTATTTCTCTTTTGCAATAGTAGTTTCTTTTCTTTAATTTTATAACACGTTATCAACACGACGGTTCTACCAATTCTGAAGCTAGTGGCCTTATTCTTCTATAAGTTTTTCAATATATTATTTGAAATCTTTGATATATTTTATTGATGATTATCTGTGTGAATTTATAAATATATTTTCTGAGATACACATATTTATTTCATTATTTATATGTGTAGAAAATGACAAATCTTACAAAATTGGAATTTGTTGCTCTTGATATATCTGGGAAAAATTATTTATCCTGGATACTTGATGCTGAAATACATCTTGATGCAATGAACCTAGGAGAAACTATTAAAGAAGGAAATCAAGCATCCCTGCAGGAACGTGCTAAAACAATGATTTTCCTTCGCCACTATCTTCATGAAGAATTGAAAACTGAATATCTCACAGTAAAAGATCCCTATATTTTATGGAACAATTTAAGGGAGAGGTATGAACACCAGAAGACTGTCATCCTCCCAAGAGCTCGTTCTCAATGGTTGCACCTGAGGTTGCAAGATTATAAAAGTGTTAGTGAGTATAATTCGGCACTTTTTAAAATAAGCTCAGTATTAAAATTATGCGGTGAGAAAATCACCGATGATGATATGTTAGAGAAGACTTATACTACATTTCATGCCTCGAATGTGCTCCTGAAGCAGCAGTATCGAGAGAGAAAATTCAAGAAATATTCTGAACTTATATCATGTCTTCTAGTATCTGAGCAGAATAATGGGCTCTTATTAGAAAGCCACCAGTCACGCCCTACTGGCTCAATATCATTCCCTGAAGTAAATGGTAATAGGTTTGCATCATTCTCAGAAGTGAATGGTGCATCCTTTAGAAGAAATCGGGGGCGTGGACGTGGTAGGAGAAATTATAGAAATGTTGGTCCCAGGAATGACAACATTAAAAGGGATTATAATAAACCATATCACCAGAAGTAGTAGAATTCAGAAAGGGGTAAAAATCCTCAGAATAATTCTTCAAAGAAAAGTAAAGAGGTGTGCCATAGATGTGGAATGACTGGACATTGGTTACATACCTGTCGTACGGCCAGGCACTTAGCTGATTTATATCAAGTTTCTATTAAAGGAAAGAATAAAGTGCATGAAACAAATTTAGTAGAACCATCAGATGATTTATTAGATTCAGTAGATGTAGACGTTATTCATCTTGATGTATCTGATTTCTTTAATCATCCTGAAGGTAGTATTGAACACTTAATTGGAGATGGAAGTGTTCCACTCAATTAATGTATTTTCTTTCTATCAGTAATAAAAGTTTTATATATTTTGTAGAACCATGGATCACATTGATGAGCTTTTTATCTCTGAGTTGAATGATAAAGATATATGTCTGACTGACAGTACTACAACTCACACAATTCTTAAAAAAAAGAAATATTTTCAAAATCTAACACTAAGTAAAGCCTATGTCCATACCATATCAGGTTCATCGAATTTAATTGAGGGTTCCGGAAGAGCTTATATTGTGTTGCCTAATGGCACTAAATTTTGTATTGATGATGCTCTATTCTCTTCACAATCCAGGAGAAATTTATTGAGTTTCAAATATATACGTCGTAATGATTACCATATTGAAACGACCAATGAAGGCAGTAAAGAGCATCTTCTTATTACTAAAACAATATCGGGCCAGAAGCTCGTATTAGAAAAACTGCCTACTCTATGTTCTGAATTGTATTATACAAAAATGAGAACAATTGAATCATATGTGGTAATGCACCAGAAGTGCATTGACCCTAAAGTATTTATGACTTGGCATAATCGCCTTGGACATCCGGGTTCTATAATGATGAGACGAATTATTGAAAATTCGCATGGGCATCCCTTAAAAAATCAAAAGATATTTCTACCCAATGAATCTCCGTGCTCTGCATGTTCTCAAGGTAAGTTAATTATTAGACCATCTCCCTCAAAAGTCATTGTTGAATCTCCATCCTTTTTACAAAAGATTCACGGAGATATATGTGGACCTATTCATCCATTAAGTGGACCATTTAGATATTTTATGGTTCTAATTGATGCATCTAGTCGATGGTCACATGTTTGTCTTCTTTCCATTAGAAATGTTAAATTTGCTAGACTTTTTGCTCAGATAATTAAACTACGAGCACAATTTCCTGAATATCCAATTAAAACCATTCGATTGGATAATGCAGGTGAATTTTCATCTCAAATTTTTGATGATTATTGCATGTCAATAGGAATAGATGTTGAACATCCTGTTGCCCATACACACATACAAAACGGTTTAGCTGAGTCTTTGATCAAAAGGTTTCAACTAATCGCTAGACCTTTACTTATGAAATCAAGACTACCTGTTTCTGCTTGGGGACATGCTATACTTCATGCAGCATCTCTAATTCGCATTAGACCATCTGCATATCATAAATATTCTCCATTACAGCTTGCATTTGGTCAACAACCAAATATTTCTCATCTTCGTACTTTTGGATGTGCTGTATATGTTCCAATTGCACCTTTACAACGTACAAAAATGGGCCTGTTGCCCAGATGACTAACACAAGAGGGGGGGTGAATTGGGTTATATTAAAAAATTAATACTTATAAACTAAATATACAATATAAAATATAACCAAAATATAAAGCAGTAGGAAATATAAAGAGTAGGGTAAGAGAAAGCAAACTCAGTATTTTTACGAGGTTCAGCCCCACTGCCTACGTCCTCGCCTCAAGCTACCCCTTGAGGATTCCCAAATCCACTATTCAATCTCCTTTAGGTGGAGATAGAAACCTATTACACCTTTGAGCAGCACCGCTCCAAAGAATCCGTGTAGAACACCCTCTACACTTCCAATCACCTCACACTTGGTGATTCAACTATTTCCTGTGTAGAACACCTTCTACACACACAAGGGTTATACGCACCCTCTTACTTCCAATCACCTCACACTTGGTGATTTAACTATTCCCCGTGTAGAACACCTTCTACACACACAAGGGTTATACACACCCTCTTACTGATACAAGAATTGATAGTGGGTAGGCTATCAGAAAACACTCCTCAATGAGTGAAATAAGAACAATACAGCACAAACTATATCTCTCTCAACAAGAACAAGAATTAAGGCTCAAAACTTTAGAAAAGAGAGAATGAGAGCTTTGAAAGAATGATGCAAAATTTAGCAATAGATGTGTAAGCTCTTGTTGTAAATTTTGCAAAACTCAAGTGAGCTATTTATAGGCAAATGATTCTTCAATTTCAAATTTGAAAAGATTCCCATGTCAAATAAGAGCACTATTTACTTTTCAAAAAATTTAAATAAAAACATTTCCTTTTTGCATTTGTCAAAGACAACTCCATTCATTTTTCAAAGAAATCAAACCTAATCTTTTATTTTTCATACAAGACAAAATGAGCATGATTTATTTTTCAAACCAAATCATCTTCTTTTTGCATATGTCAAAAAAACACACAACCACCCTTTAAGATTTTCAAACAAATCATCTATCTTTTATATTTGTCAAAAAAACACACAACCACCCTTTAAGATTCTCAAACAAAATCATCTACCTTTTGCATTAGTCAAAAAAACACACCACCTCCCTTCAAGACTTTCAAACAAAATATGCACATGTCAAATATGATAATCAATCATCTTATAAAATCAAGTTTTTATAAAAAAAAAAATAATTTTCGAAATTATTTTGTTTGATGGTGTTATGCACATGTGAAAAACATAATTTTCAAAACTAAGACATTTAAAAATGTCTTGCATATGTGGAAAAAGTAATTTGATGTTTTATGAGAAAAAAGAGTAATTTGGAGCCTTAATCCAATTTCTAATTTTATCAAGAGATGTACAAAAATAATCTATGAGCTTCATTTGTAGACTTGATATCTTTCTTGCTCATGCTTGATTTCTTGATGTGTTTAGCTCCCTTCATGCATAGACAACTTGAGCTTGAGTTTTCAATATTATTTGTTATCATCAAAATTTATACGTAAATACGAGACTTGAAACCTTGGGTTCAACAATATCCCCCTTTTTGATGATGACAAATACTTAGTAGAAATCTGCGACCTGCAGTAATACTTAAGTTCCCCCTGAAAATATGCGTTAGTATTTCAAGAAAAATATAAACATGATTCTAGCATATATAACAGGGTAGTATAATACTAGTATAAGACTTCTCCCCCTTTTGGCATCATTAAAAAGGAACCGTAATTGGTTTCAATAAGATTTTTTTTTTTCGTAATAAGCAATAATCAAATAAAACGGTACGTTAGAGAGTAGAAGTTGGAACCACCCGTGCCCGACAAAACCTGCAAAGGTTGAAGTCGAATTTTATCATCTCGGTGCGGAAGAAGATTTAAATCCGCTTGATGTTATTGACGAATTAGATATTCCAGAGATTTGAAGTTGAATAATTAAAATTATCCGTGTCCGACAAAGACAGCAAAAGCTGCAAGCCTAGCTCTGGCAATGCGGTGCAGAGCCATGCATGTCCGACAAAACCTGCAAATGTTAGAAGTCTAACTCTGACAGTTCGGTGCGGAGCCACGCGTATCTGATAAAACCTACAAAGGTGGCCTAGCTCTAGCAATTCGGTGCAGAGATTTGATCCGCTTGATGTTGCTGAAAAATGAGATATTATCATGATTTGTAAGTTTGTCTTGTTCTTATTTCCGTTTCTATAAGAGCAATTCTTAGCTTTATCTATTTCGCATCAAGCTTTCTTCTCATCTTTGCAATTTTCTTGCATTCTCATTCTACAATTTTTCAATGGCTCGTAGAATTCCCTTCAGTGCTTCTCTTGATCAAGATTTGAGGTATCCTTCACCTCAGTCTCAATCTATTTCTGCATCTGTCGTGGGTGCCATGAAGCAACAAGAGACTGATTTAGCTAATAAATCAGATCATGACGTCATTTACGAGCTTGTGGGTCTCGGAACTCGATATTCATCATCTATCGTTGCATTTTCTGCTCGGTTGCAGTCCAAAACTCGCGAAATTGAAAAGCTTAACGAGACTGTATCTGTACTTCAACGACTTGTTTATGAGTCAAACAAAAAAATAGTAGAATTAAAGCAACAGAATAAGGATTTGAAATCCTTGCTTACCTCTTCATTTCGATTGCCTAATCCTTTAGATAAGGATGACATGATGATTTATGAGGAGCAAATGCATTTGAATGATGAGGCTAAACGTCTCAAGTTTCGGTAGGTCATTTAAGATAATGAAATAAAAGTATCTAGCAGATATCCATGGCATGCATCATTCCTATTTCTCTTCTAATCATGCATAGTCTATCTTCTGGTAGGGGTTTTGTGAAAATGTCTGCCAATTGATCATGTGTACTAGTGAATTCTAATACAATATCGCCCTTTTGCACATGATCTCTAAGAAAATGATATCTAATTTCAATATGTTTGGTCCGAGAATGTTGTATTGGATTTTTTGAAAGATTTATAGCACTTGTATTATCACATTTGATTGGAATGTGATTGTACATAAGTTTAAAATCCTCAAATTGTTGCTTCATGTAAAGAACTTGAGCACAACAACTACCCGCAGCAACATATTCTGCCTCAGCAGTAGATAGTGCAACAGAATTTTGTTTTTTACTAAACCAAGAAACTAGTGCACGACCTAAGAAGTGACATGCTCCACTAGTGCTTTTTCGATCTATTTTACAGCCAGCATAATCTGCATCTGTGTAGCTGATTAGATCGAAATATGTGTGCTTAGGGTACCATAACCCTAAGTTAATTGTACCACTAAGATATCTAAGAATGCGCTTAACTGCAATTAAATGTGATTCTTTTGGAGATGATTGAAAGCGTGCACATAAGCACACACTAAACATAATATCTGGTCTACTGGCTGTCAAATATAATAAGCTACCAATCATACCTCGATATACCTTTGAGTCAACTAGTTTACCGGTTTCATCTTTATCAAGTTTAGTAGATAGACTCATTGGTGTTCCAGTTTCCTTAGCACCTTCCATCCCAAATTTCTTCAGCAATTCCTTAATATATTTCGATTGATTGATGAATGTCCCACTTTTTGCTTGCTTAATTTGCAATCCGAGAAAGAATGTAAGCTCTCCCATCATACTCATTTCAAATTTTTCCTGCATAGTCTTAGCAAAAACTTGGCACATATTTTCATTAGTAGCACCGAATATTATATCATCAACATAAATCTGAATCAAAAGAATATCATCATTTTCGTATTTAATGAAAAGAGTTGTATCAATTTTTCCTCTTGAAAAGCCTTTTTTAATCAAGAAACCACTAAGTCTCTCGTACCACGCTCTAGGAGCTTGTTTGAGTCCATATAGTGCTTTTGTGAGTTTGAAAACATGATTTGGAGAAATATGATTTTCAAAACCTGGAGGTTGCTCAACATATACCTCTTCATTTATAAAACCGTTTAAGAAAGCACTTTTAACATCCATTTGAAAAAGTTTGAAATCTTTAAAACAAGCATATGCAAGTAGCATTCGAATAGCTTCTAATCTTGCGACTGGTGCATATGTCTCATCATAATCGATTCATTCTTCTTGATTGAAACCTTGGACCACTAGTCAAGCCTCATTTCTAGTAATGACTCCGGACTCATGTTTCTTGTTTCTAAAAACCCATTTTGTTCCAATAATAGTATGATTTTTGGGTTTAGGAACAAGTGTTCAAACATCATTTCTTTCAAATTGATTAAACTCTTCTTACATAGCTAGAATCTAAGATTCATCAAGAAGTGCTTCATCAATATTTTTAGGTTCAATCTAAGATAGAAAAGCAGTATGATTGCAAATATTTCTAAAAGATGATCGAGTACTTACATCTCGTGAAGGTTCTCCTAGAATTTATTCCGCTGGATGATCTTTCACATGTTTCCACTATTTGGTTGCATCTTGTACTAAGTCTTGATGATCTTTCCTTCTATTTCCATGATCTTCCCTTTTGAATTGTCTCCAAATATCACACATCATTTTTCTTTAGAAGTGAAGTCAATGAATTTAGTTTTGTCTTCTGTCACGTATCTTGAGCATCCGTTATCTAAAAATCATTTATTTTTACCTGTAGAATACTTCATGCATACCTACAAAAGCAATTAAAAACAATTCCTGGTACCCAAGTTCTTTGGGTCCTTTATTTATTAGTATTAGAAGAAATAAGATTTTTAGGTACCCATATGGCCCTAATAGTCATTGTATGTTTTCTTCTAATAGGACAAGCAAAATAATTATGACCATTTCTATTACAAAAATTGCAACTAGCATGTGACATATATGAAGAACTTGAGTGATTATAATAGTATCATTTTTTAACAAAATTATTTTTATGAAAAGAATTTTGAATATTGGACTTTGATGTAGAAGGATTATCAAAGAAGTTTTTATAAGGTTTGTATTTTTGTTTTGGCATATATCCCAAGCCTGCCTTATCAAAAACACATCTTTGACTACCAAGAAGTTTTTCAAAATTTCTTTTTCCATTCGTAAAGTTTTCAATAATATTTTCTAAATCAGTTTTCTTTTTCTTCAACTCAAAATTTTCATTTTTCAAAACAATATTTTCTTTTCTTAAAATATTAATTTCGTTTGTTAAAGAAGAATTTTTCTTTTTCAAAACAGTATACTTGATACCCAATTTTTCAAATTCCTCATATACCTCTTCTAAAACATTTTGCAATTCTTCATATGAAGGATTTTCAATATTATCAAGATTTGTTACCTCAATGTCATCTTTAGCCATAAGACAAAGATTTGCTGATTCTCCATTGCTTGCTTCACTATCTGAGCTACTTGAATCATCATCCCACGTAGCTTTCATTGCCTTTTTGCCTTTGTTTCGATCTTTCTTTAGCAGAGGACAATCTGGCTTGATATGACCAGGTTTATTGCATTTATAACAAATTAAAGTGTCATTTTTACCTGAATTTTTCTTGGAAAACTTATTGAAGGATTTCCTTGGAGGAGTTTTATTTTTCTTTAAGAACCTCTGAATTCTTCTTGTTATCATCGCAACTTCTTCATCTTTGTCGTCATTTTCCTCATCTTCATCACTTTCACTTTCATGTGGAACAGCTTTAAGTGCCAAGCTCTTCTTTGACTTTCCTTCTTCTTCTCCTCTTTTCAATGTGTACTCATGGGTGATAAGTGACCCGATGAGTTCATTCACTTCGAGCTTCTTGAGGTCTCTAGCTTCAAGAATCGCCGTCACTTTTGATTCCCAACATTTTGGTAGAGAGTTGAGAATTTTTCTTACTATCTCCACTTTGGAATAAACTTTGCCAAGAGCTATCAAGCTATTTATGATGTTAGTAAAACGAGTGTACATACTAGAAATAGATTCATCATCATTCATCTTAAACATTTCATATTCATGAGTAAGAATATAAATTTTTGATTCCTTGACTTGAGAAGTTCCTTCATAAGTAACTTCCAAGTTATCCCAAATTTCCTTTGCTGTAGCACAAGTCATTACTCTATTAAATTCATTACCATTGAGAGCATTATATAATAAATTCATAGCAGTTAAATTCAAAGTATAAAGTCTATCGTCTTCACGATTAAACTCTTCTTCTTCCTTTTTGACCTTTACTCCATCAACTACTTTTGTTGGAATATAAGGTCCATTTACAATACATTTCCAGATTTCTCGACCTTGAGCCTGAAGAAATATTCTCATTCTAACTTTCCAGAATGAGTAATTGTCTCCACAAAAGAGTGGAGGCCGACTGCTAGATTGACCTTCACCAAATGAAGCTGCAATGTTAGCCATAAGATCTTAACTCAAAAGATAGTTAATCTTATAATAGAGCTCTTGCTCTGATACCACTTGTTGCCCAGATGACTAACACAAGAGGGGGGGTGAATTGGGTTATATTAAAAAATTAATACTTATAAACTAAATATACAATATAAAATATAACCATAATATAAAGCAGTAGGAAATATAAAGAGTAGGGTAAGAGAAAGCAAACTCAGTATTTTTACGAGGTTCAGCCCCACTGCCTACGTCCTCGCCTCAAGCTACCCCTTGAGGATTCCCAAATCCACTATTCAATCTCCTTTAGGTGGAGATAGAAACCTATTACACCTTTGAGCAGCACCGCTCCAAAGAATCCGTGTAGAACACCCTCTACACTTCCAATCACCTCACACTTGGTGATTCAACTATTCCCTGTGTAGAACACCTTCTACACACACAAGGGTTATACGCACCCTCTTACTTCCAATCACCTCACACTTGGTGATTTAACTATTCCCCGTGTAGAACACCTTTTACACACACAAGGGTTATACACACCCTCTTACTGATACAAGAATTGATAGTGGGTAGGCTATCAGAAAACACTCCTCAATGAGTGAAATAAGAATAATACAGCACAAACTATATCTCTCTCAACAAGAACAAGAATTAAGGCTCAAAACTTTAGAAAAGAGAGAATGAGAGCTTTGAAAGAATGATGCAAAATTTAGCAATAGATGTGTAAGCTCTTGTTGTAAATTTTGCAAAACTCAAGTGAGCTATTTATAGGCAAATGATTCTTCAATTTCAAATTTGAAAAGATTCCCATGTCAAATAAGAGCACTATTTACTTTTCAAAAAATTCAAATAAAAACATTTCCTTTTTGCATTTGTCAAAGACAACTCCATTCATTTTTCAAAGAAATCAAACCTAATCTTTTACTTTTCATACAAGACAAAATGAGCATGATTTATTTTTCAAACCAAATCATCTTCTTTTTGCATATGTCAAAAAAACACACAACCACCCTTTAAGATTTTCAAACAAATCATCTATCTTTTATATTTGTCAAAAAAACACACAACCACCCTTTAAGATTCTCAAACAAAATCATCTACCTTTTGCATTAGTCAAAAAAACACACCACCTCCCTTCAAGACTTTCAAACAAAATATGCACATGTCAAATATGATAATCAATCATCTTATAAAATCAAGTTTTTATAATAAAAAAAATAATTTTCGAAATTATTTTGTTTGATGGTGTTATGCACATGTGAAAAACATAATTTTCAAAACTAAGACATTTAAAAATGTCTTGCATATGTGGAAAAAGTAATTTGATGTTTTATGAGAAAAAAGAGTAATTTGGAGCCTTAATCCAATTTCTCTAATTTTATCAAGAGATGTACAAAAATAATCTATGAGCTTCATTTGTAGACTTGATATCTTTCTTGCTCATGCTTGATTTCTTGATGTGTTTAGCTCCCTTCATGCATAGACAACTTGAGCTTGAGTTTTCAATATTATTTGTTATCATCAAAATTTATACGTAAATACGAGACTTGAAACCTTGGGTTCAACAGGGCCCTCAACGTAGACTTGGGATATATGTTGGTTTTGATTTTCCATCCATTATTAGATACCTTGAACCCCTTACAGGGGATATGTTTAAAGCACGTTTTGAAGATTGTCATTTTGACGAATCAAATTTTCCGTTAATGGGTAAAGAAAAGTCGGTGCCTGAAGCACGACAAGATATTACTTGGGATAATAAGACCCTCTCTCATTTTGATCCTCCTACAAATGAATGTAAACCGAAAGTTTAAAGGATTATTCATTTGTAAAATGTTGCAAATCAGTTACCGGATGTATTTACTGACACTAAAGGTGTAGTAAAATCTTATATTCCTGCTGTTAATACTCCAGTAAGGATTGAAGTCCCTGAAGGACAAATTGTCAAAGTAGTAATAGGTGAATCTGAAATACGCCTGAAGTGTGGAAGACCTATTGGTGCAAAAGACAAAATTCCCAGAAGGAAAAGAATACAAAATGAATTTGGTGTTCCTGAAGAATACAGACTCACAATACAGGCTACAAATATAATTGGTGCTCCTAAAGAGCTCAAATCTTCTATTCCAGAACCTCCTGAAGAGGAAACTCCTGAAGAGTATAAATCTCTTAAAAAGGGACCTCCTGAAGAGGTGTGTCATGAAATGTTTTCCCCTGAAGAGGAACAGGTACCTGAAAATAATGAGATCTCAATATATTTCATGAAAACTGGAGAAATTTTGGATAGAAATAAAACTGTTGTCGACAACATATTTTCATATAAAATGGCCATTGACATTACCAGAAGTAATGAAGAAAATGAGCCAAAAAGCGTCGAAGAATGTCGACGTAGAAATGATTGGCCAAAATGGAAAACAGCTATTGAAGCTGAATTAAATTCGCTAGCAAAACGAGAAGTATTTGGACCTGTTGTCCAAACACCAAAGGGTGTAATGCTTGTTGGATATAAGTGGGTATTTGTACGAAAACATAATGAGAAAAATGAAATTGTACGATACAAAGCACGGCTTGTCGCACAAAGTTTCCTGCAGAAACCCGGGATTGATTATGAAGAAACATATTCTCCTGTTATGGATGCAATCACATTTAGATTTTTGATTAGTCTGGTTGTTACAAAAGGATTGGAAATGCGGTTGATGGATGTGGTCACTGCATATTTATATGGATCCTTAAACCATGACATATATATGAAAATCCCTGAAGGATATAAAATGCCTGAAGCATCTACAAGTACATCTAGAAATATGTACTCAATCAGACTACAAAGATCTTTATATGGGTTGAAGCAATCTGGACGCATGTGGTATAATCGCTTAAGCGAATATCTATTGAAAGAAGGATTTGAGAACAATCCTATATGCCTATGTGTTTTTATTAAGAAATCAGAATTCGGATTTGTCATTATTGCGGTTTATGTTGATAATTTAAATATTGTGGGAACTCCTGAAGAGATCTCAAAAACCGCTATATATTTAAAGAATGAATTTGAAATGAAAGATCTTAGCAAAACAAAACTTTGTCTCGGCCTGTAGCTTGAGCACTTGCAAAATGAAATTTTTATTCATCAGTCCATGTATACTGAGAAAGTCCTAAAGTATTTTTATATGGACAAATCTCATCCCCTGAGTACTTCAATGATTGTTCGAACACTTGATGTGAAGAAAGATCCATTCCGTCCTTGTGATGACGATGAAGAAATTCTTGATTCTGAAGTACTATATCTCAGTGCAATTGGAGCTTTGATGTATCTTGCAAATTGCACTCGACCAGATATTACATTCTCAGTTAATCTGCTTGCAAGATATAGTTCTGCACCAACTCGAAGGCATTGGAATGGCATTAAACATGTTCTTCGTTACCTTCATGGTACGGTTGATATGTGATTATTTTATCAACGTGGTTCAAGTCCAGAATTGATTGGGTATACAGATGCAGGTTATCTTTCAGACCCACACAGAGGTAGATCTCAAACTGGATATTTATTTACTTATGGAGATACTGCCATATCATGGAGATCTGTTAATCAGACCCTATCTGCTACTTCTTCAAATCACTTAGAGATCATTGCTATTCATGAAGCAAGTCGAGAGTGTATTTGGTTGAGATCAGTTATTCAACATATCCAAAAAAAGTGTGGACTTCCTATGATCAATAATAGCCCAACAATCTTATATGAAGATAATACTGCTTGTATCACTCAAATCAGAGGAGGATATATCAAAGGTGACAGAACCAAACATATTTCACCTAAATTCTTTTATACTCATGAACTTCAAGAGAAAGGTGAAATTAATGTCAAGCAGATACGATCTAGTGATAATCTGGCAGATTTATTCACAAAGGCGTTACCAACTTCCACATTCAAGAAGATTGTGCATAACATTGGAATGCGAAAACTCAAAAATCTTTTGTCATGCACTTTTCAGGGGGAGTAAATGTGCTGATTGTACTCTTTTTCCTTCGCTGAGGTTTTGTCCCACTGGGTTTTCCTCTGCAAGGTTTTAATGAGGCAATCTTAAAGCACTTGTGGATACATAAGAAGACTGTACTCTTTTTCCTTCGCCATTGGTTTTTCTTCCTACTGGATTTTTACTTGACAATGTTTTAACGAGGCAGATTCCTTATTGGCGGTTATTCAAGGGGGAGTGTAATGAACGAACGAAACGGCAGCCGCCCCCTGTCCCACCACTAAAATTATGTGAATGACCCCACCACTATTATATTAAATTCTACATAGTGATTTGTATTGTGACTTGCATAGTAACTTGCATAGTAATTTCAAAACCTATAAATAGGGGCTTCAATTGTAATGAAATTCATAAGAAAATATAGAGAGAGAAAGAAAGTTTCAGTTCTTAAAAGTTCTAGAGAGAATTTCTTATTTTTCTTTTGCAATAGTAGTTTCTTTTCTTTAATTTTATAACACGATGCACCTAAATAACTAGTAGTATGCAATATATTAGTAGCGATAAAATAAAAATCAGATAATCTAAGTAACGCCATAGTCAATTGCATAATGAGTATGCAATATATTGTTGATTTGAAAAAGATAGATCGTTATATTAAAAGTGAGATTCTTTTTAGAATGGAAGAAAAATGAATAACATGTGTTGTAATAGTAACCAATGGATTTCTAAAACTTAAAGATGAAAATATTATTAATTTCTAATTGGCATATATACCAATAGTAATATAACAATTATTGTTTACCATATTTATATTACTGTTGATAAGTTATATAAAAAAGATTTGATGAACTTGATTTAATTTTCCAAAGAAATAAGAAAACTTATCAACATGCAATTCTTATAATCGGATTTGATTATTGATGAGAAAGAAGATAGAAATTAATGGACTATAAAAAATTCTTATGATAAAGATTGGGAAGTGCACGGGTATAATAGAATTTCTCGTAAGACGTCTAGTCTTTGGAAAGGCAAGCCTGATTTTTCAAGCCTGCTATCATATAGTACCTTAATTATCATCTGTATTAATATGTAAATGCAATTATATATCTATTTTACATATGAAATTATTTAACTAAGTATTTAATACCATTATCTACGTCTTATGATATAGTAGTTTTTCATTCATAATATAAGAGAATTGAAAATATTAGAATGACTAAAAATAGCTCTAGATTTGATATATCCCTAAAGGTAATGAATGGTTACATCGTTAAATTACTAATAAGCCTATATGACAATGTCTGTGTGAACTATCTACTTTGTAAAATTTTAAATTGCATAATGTTAATATATATCTAATCATTTTGTAACTTTAATTTTATAATTATAGAAATACATTATCTTTCAATTTTCTATTATGTAAATAAAATCGTTGATACTTGTATCAAGTGCTCATTGGGAATAAGATTGTTTCACTTATCCAAATATGATTATATTGTTTAACTTAATACGTAAATATATTCAATACAGCATTACAATCTTATTAGAATGGCACTTCAGGCTGGATGGATGCGAACCATATCTTTATACTGGCCAATAAGAACATGCTACATAGGAACTCACCTCCGTTGATTTACTCAATTTATTCTTAAGCAGTTTATTTTACTTGATCTGTAGGTGGTTTTGTTTTTCGTATGGCATGCAGCCATCCCCCATTGCTTTTACACAATTAGATTTACAAAACTTTTATACAATTAGAATCACACAACTTGTATACAATCACATCCAATCATTCAACACTAGAATAAAATGTTGGAAAGCAGCTAGCCGGAACACATTATCCACCTAACATAATTGAGCTAATATTGACTTAAGTTTAAATTTTCTTTTTGAGCAACCAAAGAGCACTTGTCAATTGAGACACTATATTAGAACCCATATAATATATATGTGACAACCAAATAGTATATACTGCCACCCAAAGATTGAACAGAAAATAGACAAAGAATCACATATTTTTTTATATCCATACCCATTTGGACGTTAGGATGCTAATCCCCACTCATGAATCTGGAATAATACCAGTGGGTCTTCCAAATCTTACCTATCTCTTCAATTGGGATGCCCTTAGTTTCAAAGATAAAAAATTTGCTGATATTTGTAGGTGGAGTATAGATTTAAGAAGAAACCAGCAAGTAGTATCGACAATGATGATTTTTCCCATCTATAGCAACCAAAAATGACAACGATTTTTCTGATCTATAAGGAAAGAAGGTAGAGAACGGAAGTAGAGAGAGAAAAAAAAGGTTCGCGCTCTGGGTCAGTGTGCACGTTTTTACAAATGGAATCAACGTCAAAGATTTTGAAGTTTGAACAATGAAGGATTTATTTTTTCTCTATTTTTTTCTAATTATATTTATAGAATGTCATACTATTCAACTACGATATTGGGAAATGGAGAGGAAGAGAAACTAAGGGGCTAGGACTTGTTATAGAAAGGAACGCAGATGGGGGCGAAAGAGGAGAGGGAGAAATGAGAGAGGAGAGAGGAGAGATGTGATTCGATTGAGTAGATTTGGTGCATTAACCTTCAATGCACTCTCTCATGAAAGGCCTACGTGGCATGTTCTTATTGAATGGTGGGAAAATATATTTGACACCCATCCGATTTGAAGCTTTTTCATCTTATTATTGTCAAAAAGTTAAATATATAATTTTATATTTAAAAATATGTTGGGCAATAGTTGTTATTGAGGTTGTCGCAACAAGTCTTAAATTCAGATAAAGACCTCCCAAATTTTCATCCAAAGAGTAGTTTGATTGTTGTAAGGAAGAAAAAACAAAATGTTAACATATTTCATAAGAAAAGTTTTGAAATGGATTAGAAGCTATGGGATTTAAGGAGGATGAATATCCATATTGTGATGAAAGTTATAAAAGTGGTTTGATCCTCTTCGATCTATATCCACGACCGAAACCTCTTCTAGGAGTTTTTCTTTATTGAAGAATCAGTAGCCACAATAATATAGTGCAAAGCCTTACAATCCTCCACTTCAATCGAATGAAATAATCTTAGAAAATTGAAATTTCACTCCCTCGGATCTCTCGATTTCTACCTCTTTGTTTTTGCCCATTTTCTTTCCTCTCAGGTTTACAACATAAAGTATAGAAAATAAATTGATTCTGACACAACAAAAAAGGCGACCTGCCCTTTTATATCAAACAATAAATGAAAAAGAAAATTACATATATGACCCAACTTTAAACACTCGGCCATAGTAGCTTTATTTGGTCTTCAAAGTCATTTTAAAGTCTGATTCTTTTCTCCTTTGACTGCACACGTGTTGATCCCCAAATGGTTGCCATTTTCACAAATCTCCACCTTGGCAAGCATTTTATCCTTCCAAAGTTTTGGTCTTGATTCTTCAACCTCCCTTTCTAGACGGTTCCGGCATTATCTCCCAACCAATGGAGTCTTCAACATTCTCCTATGTTGACTAAGTCCAAACAATGTTTGAACTTGCTTGTAGGTAGTGACTTTGTCATCATATCGGATGCATTTTCTTCGGTTGGTACCTTTTCTACACTAACTCTCCTATCCACTATAATGTCTCTCACAAAATGAAGTTTAACATCTATGTGTTTAGACCTTTCATGAAATACCTGATTTTTAGCCAGATGAATAGCACTCTGGCTATCACAATAAACCACAACATTCCCCTCATACACGCCTAACTCACTTGAAATACCTATAAGCCATATTGCCTCCTTGATTGCCTCAATCATGGCAATGTACTCTGCCTCAGCTTTTGACAAAGTAGGTTAATTTTCCAATTGATAACACCTCCAAAAATAGTGAACACTAAACCAGACAATGATTTCTTGGTATCTATGTTTGCCGCATAATCAGAATCTACAAAGTCCCTCAACTCTTTTTCTTGTTGAGTATTTCCCCCAAATATCAATCCCAAGCCACTAGTACCCACTAAGTATTGAAATATCCACTTGATAGCATGCCAATGAGGTTTATCTGGGTTGCTCATGAACCTACTGACCATGCTAATCGTATAAGTCAAGTCAGGCATTGAACAAACTATGACATACATTATACTTCCAATCATGCTAGCGTATGATATTTTCTTCATAAATTCTACGTCTTTATTGGTTTGTGGTACTTGCCTAATTGATAGTTTTGAGTGTTGGCCTATAAGAGTACTGACTATTTTCATGTTATTTATGTTAAATCTTTTGAGAATTTTAGAGATGTATGACTTTTGAGAAAGTCTTAAGGTCCTTTCTCTCTATCTCCAGAAAATTTCATCCCCAAAATTCTCTTTGTATGTCCCAATTCTTTCATCTCATATTCTTTCTTTAGCATGTTTTTAACTTGTTCAATCAAACATGTATCCTTACATGCTATAAGCATGTCATCCACATAAAGCAGTAGATATACCATGTGTTCCCTAGATTTCTTGAAATATACACAATTGTCGTAAATGCTTCTATTAAAACCATTATCAATCATGTGTGTATCAAATCTTTTGTACCACTGCCTAAGGGATTACTTTAGTTCATATAAGAATTCTTGAGTAGACAGACTTTATTCCTATCTTTCTCCTCTAAGAACCCTTTAGGAGGCTGCATATAGATTACTTCTTCAAACTTGCCATGTAAGAAGGTTGCTTCACATTTAGTTGTTCCAGGTTCAAGTTTTTATAGGCGATAAAGGCTAACAGCAACCTGATGGAGCTGTGTTTCACCACAGGAGAGAAGATTTATTATAGTCTATCCCTTCTCTCAGTGTGAACCCTTTCGCCACCAACCTTGCCTTGTATCCTGGATCTTCAACCCTCGGGATACCTTCATTTTTTTTTGAATATCCACTTGGACCTTATTAGCTTCACCTTTTCAGGTTTCTGCACCAGTATCCAAGTGTTATTCTTATTTAAGGATTCAATTTCCTCTTGCATGGCTAGTGACTACTTATGAGCTTCCTCACTAGTCATTGCCTCTTTAAAGGACTTTGGTTCTACCTGAACCATTTCTTCTGCTATTGCCAAGGTAAAAGCAGTAAGCTTTGCGTGTCTAAACCTTTGACGAGGTTTAATAACCCTCATCTGTCTATCTCTTGCCAGATTCTATGAACTAGCTCCACCTTGGTCCGTTTCAACTGAGCTTATGTTCTCAGTTTTCTCAACTTGTTTGACCAGCTGATCTGAAGCATTTTCACTATGCTCCACCTCAAGTTGCAAGCTGTCCAAGCTTTTGTGTGGAGTCTCAGTATCCTTATTTTCAATTCTAGCCATTTTATTCTCATTGAATGTCAAGTCTCTACTTATTATGTATTTTTGTATCTCAGGTTCATCCACCCACAATTTATACCCTTAAACTCCATCAGGATAACCTACAAAAATGCACCTTAGAGCCTCAAGCTCTAACTTATCTGTTTTTGAATATGCATAAGCCACACATATAAAGATTCTTAAATAATAATATTTTGAGGGTTTTCTTGACTACATTTCTTGGGGTGTTTTGAACCCTATAGCGGATAAGGGACACCTATTTATCAAATGCACAGTTGTAGACACAGCTCTTGCCCAAAAGGCATTTAAAAGGCCCGAGTTTGATAACATGCATTTAACCCTCTCCAAAATGGTCATGTTCATTCTCTCAGTAAGACCATTTTGTTGAGGAGTCTCCCTAACAGTCTTATGCCTTACTATCCTCTCCATTTGACAGAAACTAGTGAATTCATTTGAAAAATATTCAAGTCCATTATTTGTCTTCAGGGTCCTAACTTTTCTTCCCACTTGGTTCTCAACCAGTGTTTTCCACTCTTGAAACTTTAGGAAGGTGTCACTTTTATGTTTTAAAATATAGATTCACACCTTTCTAGAGTAATCATCTATAATGGAGAGAAAATAATTATCTCCTCCATGGGAGCTAACTCTAGCTGGCCCCCACAAGTCAGAATGTATGTAATCCAAGACATGTTTAGTTTGATGAGTGGCTCTTTTGAAGCTCACTCTAGTAGACTTTTCCATGACACAATCCTCACAAAACGACAACTCTCCAAGGCTTTTATCACCTAACAAGTCTTGATTCTTTAATTCTTACAAATCTCTCTCACTCACATGTCCCAACCTCCTGTGCCAGAGCACAACTTGGTTCTCCTGTTGGTGATTAATAGGTGAGGCTTCTCCTATCACTGTCTTCCCAACCAGTGAATAGAGCCCATTTTTAACCACACCTTTCATGACAACCATGGACCCCTTAATAACTTTTAATACATCTGCTTTAGATTTAAAGGTACAACCAGACTTGTCTAACATTCTTAAAGAGATTAAATTCCTTTCAAGTTTAGGTATGTATCTTACCTCACTAAATAGCCTTTCCATACCATCATGTAGCTTAAGTCTAATAGTTCCTATTCCTAAAATCTTACAAGACTTATTATTGCCTAGGAGCACATATCCTCCACTTAACTCACTAAAGAATTCAAATTAAGATTTTAAGGGACACATATGAAAAAAATAACCAAAGTCAATGATCCACTCCTTGCCCGAGTCGACATCAAAGATGTTGAGTACCTCTGCACTCTCATATCCATCTAAAGCTACTGCTACATTCCCATCCTCTTTAAAATTATTTCTTGGATTTTGTTTCCTTTCGGGACAATCCCTTTTATAATGTCCCTTCTTGTGGCATACAAAATTTTTAAGTTGTTTTTCTTTCGACTTAGACCTGTTCATATTATTCTTACCCTTTCGATTTTTCTTTTCAGGTCTCCCTCTCACAACCAACCCCTCCCCATCCTTAATTTTACCATTTTCAGCCTTGTTTTGCAACTCCCTAGAGTGCAAAACAGATTGCACTTCTTCAAGAGTCAAGGACTCTTGGCCATACATCATATTTTCCTTCAAATTTGTATAAGAAGTGTCTAATGAACTTAAAAGTAAAATGACTTGGTCTTCATCATCTATTTTATTGTCTATGTTTGCTAGGTCAAGAACAACCTTGTTAAACTCATTAAGATGTTTATCCATAGACGTTCCCCGGGACTATTTAAACATGTACAACCTAGTTTTCTCGTGTAAATGATTAGCAAGTGACTTAGTCATGTAAATATTTTCAAGTTTAAGCCATAAACCTGCAGTCGTATCCTCTTGAGAAACCTCTTTCAAGACTTTGTCACCAAGTGAGAGGATTAAAGCACTATGAGCCTTTTGTAAAATATCGGACTTCTCTTTGTCAGATAAAGAAGATGACATGTCCTTCTTATCAAGAAGAGCATTTTGCAGCCCTTATTGGACAACAAGAGCACGCATCTTAATCCTCCACAAACCGAAGTCATTCTTGCCGGTGAATTTCTCCAAATCGAACTTGGCACTCCCCATCAAAACCAAAGCTCTTGATACCACTTGTGATGAAAGTTATAAAAGTGTTTCGATCCTCTTCGATCTACATCCACAGCTAGAACCTCTTCTAGGAGTCATTCTTTATTGAAGAATCAGTAGCCACAATAGTATAGTGCAAAGCCTTACAATCCCCCATTTCAATCGCATGAAATCATCTCAGAAAATTGAAGTTTCACTTTCTCGAATCTCTCGATTTCTACCTATTTGTTTTTGCCCATTTTCTTTCCTCTCAGGTTTACAACGTAAAGTATAAAAAATGAATTGATTCTGATACAACAAAAAAGGTGACTTGCCCTTTTATATCAAACAGTAAATGAAAAAGAAAATTACATATATGACCTAACTTTAAACAGTCGGCCACAGTAGCTTTATTTGGTCTTCAAAGTCATTAAAGTCTGATTCTTTACTCCTTTGATTGCACACGTGTTGATCCCTAAATGGTTGCCATCTTCACACATATAAAACACATAAATGTCCTTGTTGACACACATTTGAAGAACATGTTATAAAATTTGAACTTCTCATCTCTCTCACTATATATATATATATATATATAAACTAGGAATTAAGAATAGCATGCAAAGTACGTTTTCCTAATTCAGTAAAGCGGTTATTTTTAAGAAATGATATAATTCTTATAAAAAAATAAATTTCGATCAATAATGTGATACATAGAGGATAAAAATGTAAGTTCTAACAAATATTTGATAAGTAATAAAAAGAAAATATTCTAACAATGAAAAAATTTATATATAAAAGTAAATCATAAACTGATGTGAAGTGATGAAAAATAACTATTTAATAATTATTAAAATTTCATTTATAAAATATTATTATTTGAATTTAATTTTTCATAATGAGTTTGAATTGAGAAATAAATAATATTTTATTTCAATAATTGTATTCGCAAATGTAGTTGGCAAATATATTTAAATCTAATTATTTTACATTCATATTTTTTTGTTAAAAAGAATGAATAGAAGCTTTAAATCATATATATAAGTTATATTTTTTTTTATATAAAATATAAAATATAAAATATAAAATATATTTTATATAAAATAATGTTATATTATAATTCTTAACATAAAATAGGTTTACTAATGTTATAATGTTATATAGTAATATGCATGTTATATAATTTATTACTAATAAAAGACTAGTCATTTATAATTTGCTTGTTATATAATTTATATAATTTAATTTTAGTCTGAGGTGAGTTTTATAGATGACAAGGGAAGGATAACATCGATCATACGGAGATTGAATTGAGCTTGAAATTAGGTGTTAGTTTCAGTTTAAAAATCCATTCAAACTATTCTTGATGGATATTCTAAATGGATTGGAGTTGAAGGAGAATTTCGGATAATGATTCTTGAGAAAATAAGAGTTATGAATTTAACTAGATTTGAATTTGAAGTGTTTGATTTAAGAGTTTAGATCAAGAAATTAAATTTCAAAAATCACATCATTTTAGAACTTAGATGGACGGAAGGACGAATGAAGTTAAATTTAACGAAAAATAAGAAACTTTAATAGAAAATAAGAAAATTTATTAAGTGATCGCTAGATAGCCACTTATTATAATATATATATATGTGTATTTTTTAAATTTATTTTTATCTTGACTCTTTATGTAAGAAGCTTTTGTTCTGCAATGTGCAGGTTGTTAATTTAAAAAAGACAGATCATAATAATGAAAGTGAGCTTCTTATGAGATTGAAAGAACAACTAATAGCATGTAGTATAATAGTAACCAATATTCTAAGAACTTAAATGCATAGTTGTTATCCATTTCTAATTGGCATATATATACATATATATCAATAATAATATAATGGTTATAATTTACTATTTTTATGTTATTGTTTCATAGGATATATAGGAAGAATTCGATGAACTCGATTTAGTTCTCTAAGATGAAAAAAACTTATCGACAGATAATCCTTACAATTGGATTTTGTTATGACGATAAAGAAGATTAAAACTACTAGATTATAAAAAAAACCCTATTGTAAAGATTGAGGAGTCCATAGATATTACAGAATTGTTCGTAAATCTAGTTTTTTAAAACACAGGGTTAAGTTAATTTTTTGAACTTGCTATCGAATAGTACCTAAGTTATAACATCTATATTAATATGTATATACAAGAATTTCATTTATAATATGAGAAAATTGACAATATTAGAATTACTAAAAATAACTCTAGATTTAATACATCCCTAAAAATTATGAATGATTACATTGTCAAATAGCTTATGTACCATAAGCCCAATTGACAATATTTGCATGGTCTATCTATTTTGTAAAATTTTAAATTGTAAAATTTTAATATATATCTTGTCATTTTGTAATATCAATTCTATAATTTTGGAAGCGGCATTATATCTTAATTTTTTATTATATAAATTAAAAATTATTGATTCTTGTATCTAACACTTATTGAAAATAAAATTGTTTAATCTAAATGCAATAATATTGTTTAACTTAGTACGTAAATATATTCGATGCAACATTATAATTTCATTGTTGTCAATAAATTAAATATATAATTTTCAGTTTAAATATATGTTGGGCTATAGTTACTATTGAGGTTGTCGCATTGAGTCTTGAAGTTAGAAATTTAGATAAAGATCTTTTTGAATTTTATTTCTAAAATTTGCGTGATTATTATCAGTAAGAAGAAACAAAATTTTAAACAAATTTTATCAGAAAAGCTTTAGAATGGATTAAAAGCAAATTTTTGAATATTGTATGGTGGTCGTTTCGACTAAGGTATTGGAACGAAATATTTCGATACTGATACCATTTCATTTATCATCTTGATAGTTTATTTATAGGTAAATTAATTATATATAAATTAATTTCAAAATAATATTAATGTAAGTGTTAAAAAGTAAAAATAACATAAATGATTATTAGGTAAGGATGATATTGATTTAAGAATTTGAAAGTATATATATTCTCTATATATAAAAATGACAATTCAAAAAGCAGTAGTGACTTTTTGGTCTACTGAGTTTACCCCTTACGTATTTGAAATTACACTAATATCTGCTCAGATTTGTAAGGATTAAGAAATGATTTCGAACCCATATGACATAAACGAAACAAATCTGCTCAAATTTGTAATGCTTGTGTAGATCTCAGATCATACACATACATTAAATTATGATCTATGCTTTTCAATCGAAGAACTTTAAATATAGAGATAGTAGATCTCACAAATTTATCGCTCTAGATTGAACGGTTAAAAATCCAGAAACAAGAGCAACTCCAGAAATGATAGCCATATGTTGTCGTCCTACCATTGCACAATTTGTCGATTCTGCATGGCCCTTTCAGATTTTCTTATTCTCTTTTGGAAAGTTCTGCTGTCGAAGGCATGTATTATGTTTTGAAATTAAAAACTAAGTGAGATTTTATATAGCACTGGCAGTAACCCTAATGGTATAAAGGGATGCAATATTAAGTTTATAACAAGTATGCCATTGCAGATGTGTATTAAATAGTTTTACGTGGGCTTCAGCTTTTTGATGGGCTTTAAGTATTATTAGTTATAAAATTCTGGTTATTTTATATTGGGTTGGGCTAATTTTATATATAGATTTATATTTCTTGTTGGTATTAACAATTAAGTCAGACTTAATTTTAAACTAAATATTTTAGCTTAGCAATTTTATTATGTTATTAAGTATTAAATTAAGATTGAATTATGTTAGATGTAATTTTTTTCATATAAATAATATAGATAAATTTATATAGAATATATAATATATTCATGTGTATTTTTGGATAGTATTTTTTAATACAATAAAAGTGCAATCATGGTATTTCAACATTTGCTTGTACTCTATAGTTGGGTTTTTGAAGATTTATTAAATTAGACTATTCATTTTTTTAAATGATTAGTTGCTATGTGCAAGGGGCAAACTTTTTTTTTTTAAAAATGAAACATATTTTATTAATAATATCAATATATCTACATCTTTAGTGAATTGATTAATATATTTAATATATTGTTACATAGTAGAAGTTTTTAATATTATTAATATTAATAATAATATTAATAGAATCTTTTTACAGATTCGCAAAAAGTTGTAGAAAATTAGAATAGAAAACACTAAAATAATATTTTCACACAAAAATACAAAGACATACTTTAATTTTCGTTCTTACCTTTTGAAGTTTTAGATATAGAAAAAAAAAATATTATTAGTGCAGATTGTGTTGGTTTGAATTAGTGTTGAAGTATTTGAATTCAAATAGAATAAGATTTCATCTTATCTCTAAGACCTGTAAATTTTGAATCATTGAGTTTGAATTCAAATAAGATAAGATTTTATCTTATCTTTAAAGTTGTAATTTTTGAATGAATGTAATTTAAACTATAGAATTTATCCATAATATTTTGAGTCTATTTAAGAGTTTAGGAATCCGTTAAAGAGACTGAAGAGTTGAATTTCAAAATCTGGAATGATAAAATCAAAAGGCAAATTCGAAATTCAAATTGGAGCTATAAATTCAGAAGTTTGTTAGCAACCTGTCAGCAAACGGATTCTGATGAATGATGACTTGTTAGCAGATACGTTTTAGTAACACTTTTTGGATTGTCTATTTCAATCAAGTCTAATTATAACCCTAGTAAGGGTTTTCGTCCAGAGCTAATATTTGAAGATATTTGAGAGTTGTTTGAGAGGAAAATTAGTGGAGAATTTTTCTTATAATTTTTATACACTTGCAAGTGCGATCTTACTCAAGATTTGAGAGGATCATTTGATTGATATACGTGATTAACCACTGGAGGTTCTGGTAGAAAGGCATAGATTGAAGATTACCAGAGGTTCTGACTGCTACCATGATATTGATAAACAGATCGTTTGTCCAGTCAAGTAAGTGAGTCAATTGACAAAGTTTTTGTAATTGAATAGTTTACTTGTAAACTGATTTTCAATCAATACAAATGGTTTTCTTAGGTTTGGTTATCCCGTAGGGTTTTACTTTTGAAGAGTTTTTTAAAAGATTTCCCTTCGTAACCAAGCAATGTGTTATGCTGGTTAATTTATTTATTTCATATTTTAAAATATTCACATGATTGATATCTAGTAAATTTGATTGCCAAATTGTTAGATATATTCGGCCATACAAAGATAAAAAGAGAATTTCAATTATAAATAAACTCATAATAAATAAAAAAATATAGAAAAAAACACTTGGGTATACATGCCTGGATATATAGCCTTACACTAGTGTGTATGTATATATATATATATATAATCTATACAAAACTACATGCCTCCTAAAATTAATTTGACAAATATATTTGAAGAAAATGTAAATACACTTTATACCTTCAAAATATTAGGTTACTATTTTTTATTTAAAAAGATTAATATTTCACACCATATATGTATTTTTTGAAGAACTATTTTACACTATATAAATTCAATGATTAAAATTGAATGATGTCATTGTCATATATTAATTTGTATAGTTTAAAATATATTTAAAAAAAAGCAAAGAAGTAAAATATTACATTGAAAGTTGTGAAAATGGAAAACAAAACAAATGAAAACTTGGTAAAACAATAATGCATTTGAAAAGTGGTTAAAAGCACCACAATCTGAATCTTTGATTAAATATAGAAAAAAGTAGTGTTAGATAAATATGCATAAGCCACATGCATTGCCCGATCCCTAATTGTTCTTGCCTTGTATTTTACAATAATAATGAAAAAACTACATAGATAAGCACCTTAGTAGCGTATTGGGCAATATTAACGTCATTTCGGCCAGATTCTGAAATACTAGTTGACTCTGAACGAAACACATTGGTACGGCTGGTATTTAGTTCGGTACGAAACAATTCAATTTACTGTATTAATTACTGTTCTGATATGAGATTTTTCGGCCATAATGGTTAGTATAGTGCAAAATTCAAAACTTTGATTAAAAGTTATAAGATTAGAAAGAAGAAAGAATATCTATGCAAAACATGCACGTAAATGTCCTTATTGAAACAAGACTGATGAACAGATTATAAAATTCGAACTTCTCCTCTCTATATCTATATGCATGTATCCTCTAAATTTAGTTTTAATGATAATTTCAAAAAGATAAATCAAAATTGCTCGTAAGTCTAGTTTTCCAAAAGGCATGCCTAACTTGATTTTTCGAACATGCTATCTAATAGTACATAAATTATAAAATATAAATTAATCGTATATGCAACTTTTTATGTATTTTGCATATGAGATTATTTAACTCAGAGTTTCATACCAATATTCTTGTCTTATGATATAATAGTTTTCATTCATAATATGAAAAATTGATATGATTAGAATGACAAAAAATAGCTCTATGTTTGATACATCCCTGACGGTGATGAATGATTACTTTGTCAAATAGTTCATCTACCATAATTCTATCGCACAATGTCGGTGTGGACTATCTACTTTGAAAATTTTTAAATTGTACAATTTTAATAGATGTCTAGTCATTTTGTAACATCAATTCTATAGTTGTAGAAGTGGTATTATATCTTCATTTTTAAATGATTGATTTTTGTATCTAGCACCTACTAGAAATAAGATTGTTTCGTTTATCTAAATACAATTATATTATTTAACTTAATTAATACGTAAAGATATTCGATGCAACATTATAATTTTATTATTATTAATAAATTGAGTATATTTAAACTTAGATATGTATGATGTGTTGGGCGGTATTTGCTGTTGAGGATGTCATATAGTTCTTAAAGTTAAAATTCAAATAAAGATCTTCTTGAACTTTCTTCCAAAGAGTTGCTAGACAAAAGAATAGGTTATAAAGTTTGAACTTATCCTCTCTCTCTCTCTCTCTCTATATATATATATATATATCTATATATGTATGTGTATCTTCTAAATTTATTTTTATCTTGACTTTTTATTTAGAAAATTCTTATTATGTGGATTGTTAATTTCAGAAAGATAGATAATAATAGAAGATTTTTATGAGTGGAAGAAGAACCAGTAACATGTGATGTAATAATGACTACTGAATTCCTAAAATTTAAAAGCGTAGTTATTATCAATTTCTAATTAGCATATATACCAATAATAATATAATGATTATAACCTATCATTTTATGTTACTGTTTCATAGGGTATATAGGAAGGATTCAAGGAACTCGATTTAGTTCTTTAAGAAAAAAATTCTTATCGGCATGCAATCCTTATAATCAAATTTCGTTATGACGAGAATGAATATAAAAATTACTAGATTATTAAAAAGCCATATGGCAAAGATTGTGAAGTGCACGAATATGACATAATTGCTCGTAAGTCTAGTTTTTCAAAGGTACGCTTAACTTTATTTTTTGAACATGCTATCTAAGAATACATGAATTATAGTATCTAAATTAATATTTATATGCAACTTCTATGTATTTTGAATACTAGATTATTTAATTAAGAACTTTATACCATTATTCACGTCTTATAACACAAAAGTTTTCTATTTGTAATATGAGATAATTCACAAGATTAGAATGACTAAAAGTAGCTGATCTAGATTGAATACATCTTTGAAGGTGATGAGTGGTTACATTAGTCAATAGCTTATATACTACAAGCCTATATGGATAATGTCTATGTGGACTATCTAGTTTGTGAAATTTCAAATTGTACAATTTTAATATATGTCTAGTCATTTTATAATATCAATTCTATAATTATAGAAGTGACATTATCTCTCGATTTTCTATAAAGTAAATTAACAATCATTGATTCTTGTCAAGCACTCAGTGAAATAAGATTATTTCACTTATATATAATTATATTGTTTAACTTAATACGTAAAGATATTCGATGTAGCAATATGATTTCATTATTGTCAAGAAACTAAATATATAATTTTATGTTTAAATATATATTGGGTGATAGTTGCTGTTAAGGTGGTCGAAGAAAATCTATAAGCTAAGAATTCAGATAAAGATCTTTTCAAGTTTTCTTCCAAATAGTTGGTTGATTATTGTAAGGAAGGAGAAACAAAATGTTACACATACTTCATTAGAGAAGTTTTAAAATGAATTAAAATATAAGGATTTGAAAAGGAGGATTAACATCCATACAAAATATGTAGACACAAGACTGAAAAGCATGTTATAAAATTTGAACTCATCTCTGTCTCTCTCTCTCTCTTACTATATATATATATATATATTTGTGTATCTACTAAATTTATTTTTATGTTAACTTTTTATATAAAAGAAACTCTTGCAGTGCATATTGTTGATTTGAAAAAGATAGATAATAATAATAAAAGTGAGACTCTTATGAGAGTGGAAGAAAAATCAATAGCATATGTTGTAATAGTGACCAATGAATTTCGATAATTTAAATGCGTAGTTATTATCTAATTCTAATTGGGATATATACCAATAATAATATAATGATTATACTTAGCATTTTTATGTTACTGTTTCATAGGTTATATATGAAAGACTCAATAAATTCAATTTAGTTCTCAAGGGAAAAAAAAAATTACCGACATGCAATTTTTATAATTGTATTTAGTTATGATGAGAAAGATGATAAAAATTATTGGATTATAAAAAAAAGACTCTTATTATAAAGAATGGGGAGTGCACATAGTACCTAAATGATAACCATATTAATATGTATAAGTAATTTTTTTTTATGTATTTTACATATGAGATTATTTAATTCAGAATTTCATATCATCGTCGATGTCTTATGATACAATAGTTTTTCATTAGTAAAATGAGAAAATTGATAAGATTAGAATAACTAAAAATGGCAAATTGATACATTCCTAAATGTGATAAATGGTTACATAATCAAATAGCTTATGGACCGTAAGCTTATTTGACAATATCTGTATGGATTATCTACTTTGTAAAATTTTAAATTGTATAATTTTAATATATGTCTAGCCATTTTATAACATCAATTTTACAATTGCAGAAGTGATATTATATCTTAATTTTCTATTATCTAAATTAACAATAATTAATTCTTGTATTTAGCACTCATTGAAAATAAGATTGTTTTTCTTATTTAAATACAATTATATTGTTTAACTTAGTACATAAGATATGTGTTAGGCGATAGTTGCTGCTTAGGCTGTCGCAACAAGTCTTAATGTTAAAAATTTAGATAAAGATCTTCTCAAATTTCTTCCAAAGAGTTGCTTGATTGTTATAAAGAAGAAAAAAATAAAAGGTTACACACATTTCATCAGAAAAATAATAGAATGGATTAGAAGTTATAGGATTAGAAAAGAAGAAGAATATCCATACAAAATACATAAATGTATTTGTCGACACAAGACTAAAAAATATGTTAAAAAATTTTGAACTTCTCCTCTCTCACAAGTCTCTATATGAGACACCCTAAGATTTCGCTTGGGATTAGACATACATTTGAAGTATCGGGACATGCAACACAAGGTTACTTGCCACTGTTTATGATAGATAAATATGCAATATTTCTAACATGAATATAGTAATATGTAATATTTGCAGCGTATAAATTTTTTTTCTTGAGCAAGACTATGTACCAAACAAAAGATATCTCAAAAGTTCACAATATAATCCATAAATATTAAAGTTATAGACCTTAATTATGTTATGAGTCCAAAAGGTCTATAATCATAAGACTACTAGTGATAGAGCTCCTTAAATACAAATAAGAACTAAAGTAATTACTAGGCTAATCCATTGAGTAGCTTGCGTAACTTAATCAAGGATATCTTAATGCTAACGATAAATTGGAATATTGAGCTGTGCATTGGCAGAACTACATAGGGGCAAGGGGGCTATGGTTTAAAAAAAAAACATCTTAATTTTGAAAAATATTTAATATATATCATATATATATTTTTTAATTTAATAAGATAATATTAATTTTATCTTGTGTTAGTCTTCTCTGTAAAAAATTATCTTATCCCTTCCTTTACAAAATTATTTTGATCTTATATATTAATAACTAACAAGTCTAATTTAAAAAAATTAATCCAATTTAAAAATAAAATAAATTGATCTAATAATATGATAACACGTTGAATATTGTTAAAACAAGATTTCATAATAAAATTGAAGATGAGTTTCTAATAAACAGTTTAGTTGTCTATATTGAAAGAGAAATAGTTAAGAATTTTGATTTAGATTCAATACTTATTTTTTTTTAAAAGAACGTAAGTTATAATTTTAGACATTCTGTATTTTTTTTATTTGATATACTTGTATGAGTGTCTTTATATTATTTCAATGATATAACGAAGTGCAGACTTTTAATAAAACTGAAGTGGCTTGGTTTAGTATATTGCAACCACTGGATGAGAGATTCTTCAAACTTAATGTAGATGGAGTTATGTTTGCAGACCTGAGACAAGCTGGCATTGGGGTTGTGTTGTGGAATAACAAAGGCAAAGTTGTTATGACAGCAAATAAGCATGAGGAATCTTTTGATGAGGCAAATACTATTGAAATTATTGTTTTTTTAAGAGAACTCAAGCTATGTTTACCTTTTAGAATCCCAAAGTTAATCATTGAAATTGATTGTTTGAATGTAGTCACTGATTTGCAGTTACTTGATGAGTTTTTAGCAAGCGATGGGCATGTGATCAATAAAGCTAGGAGAACACTAAGAAGGTTCCATGAATTCAAAGTTCAACATGTTAATTAGATGGACAATAGTTTGGCACATTCTTTAGCTCGTAATGCTTGAAATATTAGTGATATTAATGTTTGGTAGGAGCATGTTCCCTTGTTTATTCAAAATGTTTTATGGTTTGACAACAATTGATGTATTGGTTTTATTTGAATAAAAGTCTGGTTATCAAAAAAAAAAACATATCATATATTTTTTAATGTGAATGTTTTATTAAATTTATTAAATTTTTATTTTAAATCTTACTATAAGATTGTTCTGTACCATAAAAAAAATTGTATAGAAATAGAATAAGAAATTGTTATAGTTTTATCTTTACTTGGCTCCCCCTAAAAAAATCCCTAATTCCACCACTAAAGGTATATATACTAGCTAGCTTCCTGTTTTTAAATTATATTGCGATCAAACTCATGTTAAAGGATAATATACATGATTCGGGAGAAAATTACAACCAAACAGTTATCCCTTAATGATCATTGTGAACTCCAGCATCGTAAGTTTATTTATTTATTTTTTGTGATAGCAGGTCGTATACTTGTATTCTATTTTTAGAAAGAAATTAGCGGAGGAGAATGAAATATATAACCTGATTTCTTAGCCTCATTTTGCAAACCAACGATATTTAAGGGCCCCCAAATAATAACAAAAATCACAAGTGACATACAAAAGATGAGTGTAGACTTCTCTTCAAGTGTGTCATACGTTGCTTTCGGTTCTCTGTCTATCCTTGTTGCAGCTTATAAATATATATGCCCATATATATATATATATACATTCATATCCAAAAACCAAAAATGTTCAAACACCGAAATACACCAATATGGTCGAAAAAGGGCATCATGCGTCATCGTCCATGGAACTATAATGACAGTTCTCCTCATTGCTATATCTTTTGTCTTGGATGATGCAACACTGTTACCAGCCGATAAGGCCCAACAAAATACCTGGTTGGACAACAATATCAAGCCGTACACGTAAAGCAAGGGTACTCTAGATCCTGCATTAGTGAAGGCTGAAGAGGGTGTTAAAGTTATTAAGGTCAGGAGCATGGGAGAAGCAGATTTCAAGACTGTCACTGATGCCATTTATAGCATTCCAGTCGAGAATATCAGACGTGTCATTATTTACATTGGATATGGAGTCTACAAAAATAAAATTAAAATTGACCGGTCTAAGCCGTTTGTTACTTTATATAGTGCACCCAACTCAATGTCAATTTTGACTTTTGACGGTACTACATTATGGTATGGAACCATAAACAATTCCACCTTGATCGTGCTATCCGATTACTTTGTTGCCACAAATATTATCATTGTGGTACAACATGATTCATCTTCTATTTTTGCCTCTATGTATCATATGTGTGCATGATAACAATATCAATGATTTGTTGTTGCAGAATTCTTTGCCAAGGCCTGATGGGAGACAAAAGGGTGGTTAGGCATATGCTTTGAGGATTTCTAGGGACAAGGTGGCCTTCTATAATTGCATAATAAAAGGAGTTTAGGATCATCTATAATGATAGGGGAAAGCATTTCTTTAAACTGCTACATTGAAAGCACAATTGATTTCATATTTGGAAGTGGCACATCCCTTTACATGGTATGTACATTCAAATTAACTGATCATCTCCACTATGAGAAAACTCATGTTTATTTGAATGAGGATGCTTCTTTTTTTCTTCTTGAGATCAATAATAATAAATGTTGAATGCTTTTTGTGCAGAACACTACACTAAACGTACTTGGAGATGGTGGTTTGACAGTGATCGCAGCACAAGCAAGGGAATTCGCAAACGAAACTAGATACTCATTTGTACATTGCAGCATAAGTAGCACTAAAAGCGGAACATATTTGGGAAGAACATGGATGAACATGCCTAGAGTGGTTTATACCTACACCGTCATGAGTGGCGTTGTCAATCCCCTTGGATGGAGCAACAACTTCCGCAAAGAATGTGACGGGTGAGCCGTTTTCTTCTCTTCTTCTCGTTTTTGTTCATCAATAACATAGTTTAAAAAGAAACACAATCTAGTCATAAAGTGATTATATAAAACTAATTTCACAAACTGATGTGATTTGTCTAACTGTAAAGTTCTTTTTATTAAAAAGAAAATATGAAAAATTACGTAAACTCAAGTTAGTTTATGAAAATATTACTTTTATATAATCTCTTTTGTGGCAATGGCACTCCTTATTGAATTAATTGAGCTGTGGCAATTGATATTGCATGCATACAACACTCTATTCTATAGAGAATACAAGAAGTCTGAACTGGGTGCAAGTGTTTTTGGCCGAACCGCATATACCAAGCAATTGAATGAAGCTGAAGCCCGACCCTTCATTAGCCTTGGCTTTATTCAGGGTTCCTCATGGTTGCTTCCTCCTCCTCCAAAGGTATTGGCGGAACTACATAGGGGCAAGGCCCCCCCTACCCCTATGATTTTGAAAAAAAATTATATATATTAATTTTGAAAATATATATTATTTATATATATATTAATTTATAATTTATTAAGACAATATTAATTTTATCTTGTGTTACTTTCCTCTCTGAAAAATTATCTTACCCCCTCCTCTACGAAATTATTTTGATCTTATAGATTAATTACTTACAAATCCATTTAAAAAAAATTAATCCAATTTAAAAATAAAATAAATAAAATGCATCACACATAAAATAAATTGATCTAATAATATAATAACACGTTGAACATTGTTAAAACACGATTTTGTAATAAAGTTGAAGATGAGTTTCTAATAAATGATTTAGTTGTTTATATTGAAAGAGAAATAACTAAGGATTTTGATTTAGATTCAATACTTGATGATGTTTTTCTAAAAGAATATAAGTTATAATTTTAAACACTCTATATTTCTTTTATTTGATATATTTGTATTAGTGTCTTTATGTTATTTAGGTGCGCCTTCTGATCCATGACGTGCCATCATCATCTAATTGATCGTCTCCAGTCGGTTATCTTTCGGTGCGTCTCCTGATCCTGACACTTGGTAGACCATTTTGGGAGGAATAGTAGTTGAGACTATCATGGTGAGATTTGAATTCAAATCGCAAATTAATAGAGAACTTCCATATAAGTTAATGATGCACGTGTAGTAGTAAATGTGAATTTATAATCAAAGTTATAAGTAAGCATAAAATGACATGTAACATGTAATAAACTGAGATGTATGAACTTGACACATAAACATGAACTTGAAACTTGATATGACATAAGCTTGATCTAAAAAACATGAACGGAGACTTAAAGCATGATTGAACATAAAGTTGAACATGACTGATCATAAACTTGAACATATCATGAACGTGAACTTGGAACATAACTAAATATGAACTTGAACTTGAAATGTGACTGAACATGAACTTGAATATAGTATGAAAGTGAATGTGAACTTAAAACATGCCTAAACATAAACTTAAATATAACATGAACTTGAATATAGCATGAAAGTGAATGTAAACTCGAAATATGATTGAACATGAACTTGAGATCTTATTCATTAAACTAAACTTGAGAAACCAGAATGCCCTAAAAATGATTGTAATCTTTATTTCACTATGTTTGTGCTTGGTGTTTAATATTTACAATTATTGATGCCACTTATGAGCCCAAAGACCCTTTGTTTCACCCATGAACCAAAATCAACACATTTCTCACATCAACCTCTAATGCAACTTTTAAATCTGATATCACCGTTATCAAGATCGAGGAGGGTTTCTTGGCCTTGAACCAAACTGCATTCGCTACGTCTATTAACAAAACAGATTTCGACAATATGATCCAATTTTCAGATCGTGGTTTTATTTTGACTTTGATGTTGGACCTTGGTCAATTTTAGTCAAATTGGAATAAATGGCATAAGAAAGATGAGTTGAGTCTCTATCTCGTAGAGGATTTTAGGGTCACACCAATGAAACTTGCTGAAGTGAAGGATGCTTTGATTATGGGAAAACTTGGGTCTGTGGAGCTAGACAATTTCTGATACAGGGCCTGTGAAGGGGGGACAGAGTTTGTAATTCAACGACCATGGCATTTGATATGGAAATCAAGACAGTTGTTGAATATAGTGTCAACGATTGCATCTGTTAAGGATCCTACTGAAGATGGACTCTCGGCTGCTGCTTCCAAAACTGATCAATGGAAGATCAATTCAAAATAATGATAATATCATAACAGCTTTTTGTATTTTAAATATGTTGTTGCAATCTAGTTTACCTTATTGCAATCTCATGTAACAAACTCCCTTGTTTATGGTCTATATAAAGCATCACAGGCCCTTGCACTTGAGCAATGAGGTCATACAACATCCAATTATTTTTGCACTCTAACTTGGTATCAAGTGCCACCAAGACTTGCGTCTCCTATTCCAATGGCCAGTCCCGTCTCCTCTCCATCATCTTTCATTGAAATCCATCCACAGCCTACCCTTAATTCCTCTTCTATCACTAGCCTTACAAATAGTCACCAATTGATCACCATCAAGTTAACCCATGAAAATTTTCTCCTATGGCGTGCTCAAGTCACTCCCTATCTACGTGACCAACATGTCTATGGTTTTGTTGATGGAACAAATCCTCCTCCGCCCCCAACCATACCAAACCCAACACCCATATCGAAAGCCACTGCCACCATTCCCAATCCAGCTTTTCACCTATGGAGTCAGCAAGACCAAACCATTCTCAGCACCCTCATCTCTTCCCTCTCCAAAAATATTTTCTCTCATGCCATGGGATGCACCACTTCTCAAGACCTCTGACTCTCTTTGGAAAGAATGTTCATTTCTCAATCTCAAACTCGTATCACTTGCACTCATTATCAACTTGGCAAGTTTGTTTCATTGCGTATAGTTTAATTAAACTCAATCTAAAGCGTCAAAACAAACAACTATACTAATACGCATCTAAGATCAGGAAGCCAGAAATATAATTTAAGGAGCGGATCATAATCTTAAATAAGACTTCAAAAATAATTTTTTTAGCAATTCATGATTTTTAAGTTTATTATTTATATATATAATCCAAATTAGCCGACGCATGTTCAAATATTTTCACTTATCAGGTGCATAAAATCCAAGAAAACTCATATTATATGAAATAAACTTGTTCATATTCATATAAAAATCTAAAATACATATATAAAAAGAGAGGTGCTACATCCCCTAGAGGATTTAGCCCGAAATCTCCTAAAATTGGCAAAAAATATTTTTCTAATTATTATTTTTTTCAATCATTTTCTAGTGCTTTTTAGATATTTAAAAAAAAACTCCATCATTATTAAAAATATTTTTTTAATCACTAAGTAAAAAAAATTAAAAAAAAATTGCTTTCAAAAAAATATTCAAATAATATTTTCGACACATAATGTAATAACCCATATGAAAATGATAAAAGTATGTAGTGTATAAGATCTTACACTGCTTAGCAATAAAAAGCTATTGCTTTTTATAAGATTTCAATGGAGCTCTAATTATATTAATGACTAATCCTTTTAGAGTATAAACTATGTAGTTTGGACCTTTCATTGGGACATTATAAATAGTATCAAAAGCTATCACAACTAAAAATGTAGGACTTGAGTCATAATACTTACAACAGATAGATCCGATGAGGACGTTGAGCATTTAAGGGAGGTACATTGTGATACCTCATATAGTAAGAACGATGGTAAGTAATGTATAAGATTTTACATTATTTAAGAATGAGAAGTTCTTACTCTTTATAAAGTTCTAACGGAAATTTAATTATATCATTAACTAATCATTTCGAAGTATAAGTTATGTGGAGTATATATTTGTGACTCTATTAAAATCTTATAAAAATCAAGAATTTATTCTTTCTAAATAATGTCGAATCTCATATACCATCTATTATTATCATTTTCATACAAATATCACACATAAAAGCATTTATGATATAAAAAATCACGTTTTAATTATTTTCTTATTTATAATTTCTTTTGACAAATCCCTTGTATATTCGTCTAGGAGTGCGCACTGCACAACCTAACTTTTGCAATTCCCAACCGCAACTAGTGAGGCTAATTTTTGCCGAGAAAAAAAAGTTAGGAATACTCATTAAAATATCCGAAGTATTACATATAAATAATATCATAAACTAACGTAATTTAATATAATTATATTATAAAATTATTTTTATTACAAAAAGAAATCTGAAACATCAGATAAAATTACTTCAGTTTTCTATAATTATTTTTATATATTTTGACATATCAGTGGTCATGACCAAAATCGATCGCATGCATATAGAGCTAGCCAGCCCCTGACGGTTCCTTTTTGATATTTTCTGACGAAAAATGTATGGTTGACATGTATTTACCCTTAAAAACCACCGCAAACCTCTCATAATTCCTTATTTCCCACTAAAAATAGGAGAATTAATTGTACAAAAACAAAAAAGTTGTCTACCTGCAACCTTATTCTTGGTCTGTTCTTGTTTCCAACGGGCGCTAATCATCAGCTTCAAACAGAGGTAATCTTAATTTGTAGTAAATTAGCTAATACTTACTAATACATGATTATGGTCATTTTTGTTTTGTAAATTCGATCTCAAATTGTTGGAAGGTATTTTTATATGATTATGTAATTTTGCTTCTTGAAACGTGTCAGGCTGTTGCTCATTGCAGTTCATGGCCGATTAAGATAATTGTGATCTGGTGATGCCATCCTGCATTAAGGTACAAAGATTCACTTTTTATTTTTATTTTTTATCTATGTCTTTTGTCAATGTTGCTGCTCCTTAATTTGGTTCATATGAATGTTACACCTTATGTTTTACTGCATAATTCGAATATCAATGCATCTGAGGATATTTTATTTGGTAAATGAAGGAATAATATCATGGATTCATTTTTCATATGCGTTTTGAATAAGAGTAATGTTACAGCCACACATGAGGATCCCGACGGAGATTTTGACACCTTTTGTATTAATTATTATTTTTTTACTTAATGATTAAGGAAGTGATTATTAAAATATTGATATTTTTTTTAAATATTTTAAAATGATAAAAAATCAAAATAAGAAAATTAAAAAAAAAAAAATGCCTAGCGGTCTACTGCAGTGGTAAGCTGTAGCAGGCATGCTAGCATCACCCTTAAAAAATACGTTCATAATCACTAAATAAAAAAAATAAAAAAATTGAAATCTCACTGTCAGGATGCCATGTGTGATGAAGTTTGAGCTGACATAATTTTAAATTTTGTGTCATAATTTGATTAATTTGATATCTCAATCTTGTATGATGTTAGCTAAATTGATTTTGCATTTGTTAAGCTTAAAAGCAAGAGATGGCCAAGATTCAAATAAAAGATGGCCAAAAGCCTCCAATTTCTGCTAGACCAGAAGTGGGAGAGATTGACACCAGGGCACCTTTCGAATCCGTCAAAGCTGCTGTGGGTCTATTTGGTGAAGTAGCAATCTGTAAGGAGCAACCTGTTGCCAAGAAGTCAAATCTTTCTTCAGAGGTACATACTATTAATTCGAGAGTAATACTACGTACAGTTGTAAAGTACGTAAACGTCGCACAATTATTTTGAAAAAAAAGGAAGATTTACTGTCAAACAATTTTTTTTTTTCATGAATTCCGTATTTATCTCACTTTTTTTTTATAGGCATTACGCGGCATTTGCACACTTCATGATTATAAATATCATTTCTCTTAATTCTATTCCCAAATTACATAAACTGAGAATGTTGTCTTTTTCTTTCTCATTTCCCAGAGTGTTCTGGACAAGGAAACACAACTGCTATTGGCCCAAAAAGAACTGAACAAGATACAGGAACAGCTAGAGAGTTCAGAGACTGCAAAATCTCAGGCACTTTTGGAGCTTGAAAAGGCTAAGAACACCCTGCAAGACTTAACCACCAAGCTCAAGACTGTAAGTGAATCTAAGCAATCATTAAACAAAGTTGCAGAAGATGTGAAAAACCAAACCAAGAAACTTGAAAGAGAAAAATCAAGAAATGCTCATGGACTTGAAGCTTGGAAACAAGAACTGGATCATGCCAGAAAGGAGTACTTGACCACCATTACTGAACTTGATGCAGCAAAGCAAGAGCTCACAAAACTTCGGCAGGATTTCGATGCGGCCATGGAAGTGAAATCAGCTGCATTCCAACAGGCAACAGAAGCTCAGGATTCAGCATCAATCAACACAGAAAAGGTTAAACATCTTTCAGAGAAAATTGCAGTCATGAAATTATCAATTGAACAACTACAGCTTGCCACTCTAAGAGTCCATCAAGAAGAGACAAAGATTATGGCAGAAAGAGATGCATGGCTACAACTGTACAAATCAACAAAGGAAGAAGCAGAGAAAAAGATGATCTCCATGAAAATAGAGGCTGATCCTGTATCTACTAGATATTTGAAGGCCAAATATGCAGAAACAAGTGCTGACATTGAAGTCATGCAAAGGGAGATGAATGCAGCTCATGCTTCTGAAATGAAAGCTTCCAAAGCTGTAACAATGGAGCTCAATCAAGCCACAAAGATACTTCAGGAAGTAGCTGAAGAAGAAAGATCTCTTCGAAGTTTGGTCAGTTTCCTTAGTCTGGAACTGGAGGATGTGAAGAAGGAGAAAGCAGAATTGATTAATAACATGGAAATGGAATCCTTTGCAGCTAAGCTTAATGCTGTAGTACAGAATACAAAGGCAGAAGCTGAAAATGCTGAAAGTGAAGCAGAGAAGATGAGGAGAAAAGCAATTGAGCTTAGGAGAGAAGCTGAAGCCACTCTTATGGCAACAGAAGAAGCAGAGAGAAAGCTAGAACTTGCTTTCAAAGAGGCTGAGGAGGCAAAAGCAGCAGAGCATAGAGCCCTTTATGAGATGAAGACTTTTTCTGAGAAATGGGATGGTTTTCCTTCTTTGAACTCAGACAATGGTGCTGCCATTAAATTAACTTTGGAGGAGTTTGAGTCTTTTAGTAGCAAAATTGAGGCATCTCGAAATATGGCAAAAAGAAAAGAAGCAGATGCCATGGCTGAGTTAGGATCAATCAATGTGAGTATAAGGCAAGCAAATAGAAAGGTGGAGGCCAATATGAAGGCAATCCAGGAAATCAAGGTTGCAACAGAGATTGCTCTAAAAAAAGCAGAGATGGTTGAGAGAGAACCCCAGAGGTGGAGACGTGCAGAATCAAAGTGGAGACATGCAGAAACAAAGTGGAGACATGCAGAATCAAAGTGGCATTTGAAGCTCAGGCTATAATAAAGCATCTGGGAAACCTCTACTTTGGAAGGTCAACATTTGCTCAATCTCAGAGACACTGTGCAGCATTAGAATATAAATTAGAAAGACTGGAACTCCAGAACTTTGTTAGGATGCACTTGTAGAGTATTTAAGGAAGTCATCATGTCACTTCTTAAAAATAAAAAAATAAAAAAACTAAAAAGAAACGAGCAAAATAGGTCATATTCTGGGATTTGTTCTTCAAGAGTGATGCAAATGCTCTTAAATATTGATGGAAAAGCAGCTCACTTACCAGATAGCTTGGCCACTGCCGGCCGCTGGTTCAGGCTTGTTTGCCATTCTTTAGGATTTTTGAGCAGCCATACTTAGACCCTATTTGAATTCTAAAACCATCTTATCTCATCTAATCATTACAACTTTTTTAAATTTTCATATAAAAATATAATAAACACTTAAACATTTTCAAATCCCACAATAATAATAATATTAAAAAATAAAATTCTAATAATATTTTATTCAACTTTCAATTAAAATCATCTCCATCTCATCTCATCTCACTATCTAAACAGGACCAAAGATAACCTCTGATTTCTTTTAATTGGGCAACACCAGATCACTCCATGTTCATATGCATTGGTAAAGCAAATTGCCTTTGACACAAACTCTACTGTTAAAAAATGAGCAAAAATAGGTGCTCGAGAAGGTTCATCCAAAGGCTATTTAGCAAGCCTGCCAAAAGATCCAATAGTCAAAAGCCAACGGCTCAAAGTGATTCCTGTGCTGTTAACATTTAACTTAAATATGTGCAACTAAAAGTGACACTTCTGCTTTAATGCTACATCCAAGGCTGGGGGATGTTTAAAACTGGATTATCCAGCCAATTTGTCAAGTTACATCACATTAGCTTTCCCTTGAATTCATTCATGTAAAGAAAATGCAAGTGACTGCTATTACATTCACTAACATTGTACAAATATTATGGTGGGACCCACACGGCCACATTTCTTCTCTAATAGCTAGAATGAAGACAAAGGGCATCTGAATGTTTTTTCATGTCAGAGCAAATCATGCAAGAAAATCATCTGCATAACTTCAGTTATCTTCAATCTTTAGGCCCTCTAGTGAGTCATGTATCCTGTTCCCATTCCCAAACTTATGTAATTCAGATTGTATTGTTTTAGCAATCTCTTTTCCTTCTGGGGCAGGCTCAGGTAGATCCACATGGAAAGAACCTTGTTTTATGGGTCCAACAGGTTCACATATCAAGGATTGCTGCTTGATGTAGTTGTAGAGCTGTTGATGAAATGGATGGTCTAATGAATAACAATCTCCATAGCTATGTCGAGATGATCCAGAGCCGGAGCCTTCTCTTTTACAGAAATGTGGGAGAGAATCATAGTCCATTATCTACATAAAGCACAAAAGCCAACAATGTTAGCCATCTGAAAGGACAGAACAGAAGACTGAACATCATTCAGTAAGCTATCAAATGCAATCGTTATTCTGCATTCTTTCTCTCTAGCCAAAGCATTTTTCTTCAACTTTTCAAAAAGCACTTAACACAAAAGAGGAATACAAGATGTTTCACTATTGACAGAAATGGATGAAGTGGCAATATCCCTGCCTCAGGTCTTTCACAATAGAAAATATCTCATCCCATTCCGTCCCATCCCATGAACTTTATGATTGTTAGAGTGATAGACATTTCCTTACGGAAGTTTCAAGAACCTGTAACTGAGGTGTCCCCACCTTATGTCACTTCATGAGCTGTATCGTGTCACCACCTTTACTATATATTTGGAAGAGTGGAATGGAGAAATAATTAATCCCATTTCTCACATTTGCAGATTCTAACATGGTATTGGAGCAAGATTCTGGGGTTCAAATTCTTTTTTATTCTGCTTGTATTATAGTTTGTCCGTCTCTGTTTTTCTCCCACTTTTTTCACACCAGAGACTTTTTCCAGTTGCCAAGAACAGCTCAAATAGAGCTTCATCAAGGCACTGGTAGTGTGGGCTTAAGCAGTGCTGCCATGGAGAGGAGTTTAAGGACTAGTTTGGGTAGTGGAGAATACTCCACTACTATTCATTATTTTATTATTACTTTTTACCTACTTTTTACTACTATTTACAGAGTATCTGAGATCACCTCACCACCCAAACGCAACCTAAACAATGCAAACAGATGCCATCACTTGACAGTGTATAACACAGATTTTTAAGAGAAAAGAATATTGACTACTGCAATCTAGAAAATAAATAGAACCACCTGTGAAAGTGTTAAAAGCTCGTCCTTAAAGGGAAACAAGGAGAAATATACATAAGAATCGTTCAGATATCTAAACCACATACTACAAAGAAGATTTTGGATAATGGGGCAGAATTCATAAATTGCTGAACATTCTGGAGCCACTTACCTTTAAGAGCTCATCTCTCCCAGACCCTGACAAGACCTGAATTTTTTTCCTTGTCCTCTCCTGCAAAAGAGGCTTGACAACCTGCTAATAGTTCGTGCATTAGTTTGTTTACATGTCAACAGGGTCATAGGTATACTGTTCTGCAGGAAAAATATATTATGTGGCAAACCAGAATGCATAATCATAATGATCAATAACATTGGGCATACCTTCCAACAAGCTGAAAAAATATAGGGGACATTTACAATGTAATATGTATTTGTCTTCTCTGGGTAGTTCAAGTCATCGATTGTTGTGATAATCGTTAATAACTGCATGAGAACACAAAGCACAACTGAGGGAATGTTGCATGGATATGTACAATAAAAATTTCAACAGGAAATAAACACTGACAACTAGCTTTAGTTTTGCTGCTAAATGAGAAACATTGGAAGTACCAATATAAAGCTAAAATATATGTTAAGAAAACAAATATGGGAATAATTAAGCGGGACAGCAGGGAAGAGAAAATATAAAACTTCAACAAAGGCAAGTTATACCTTTATCTGACTTAGTGCTGAAAGCTTCAGGCCAGTCATGTCCAAAACCTTCACACCAGTGGTAATAGGCCGCCCATATTTTTTAGATGCAGAAGGCTACGAAAACAACAAAAAAAATTGTTCCTAAAAAAATGTTTGTTCAACAACAGAGATAATTTCAAACGGATTGGAAAGTTAACACTCACCAACAGTACACGGTCCCGATATTCATTGATTTGAATGTGTGACTGCACATAGTAGTGGACCTGCAGAAAGACACAAAAATCTTCCATTGAGATCAAGCAGTATAAAAGGTTGTTCCATCTTAGAATTTATGTCAATCAGACCCCAATAAAGAATTGTATCATAACACTTACAGATGCTTTATCAAATGTGCTCAGCCCAACGCCAATTGCAAAGACAGGTAGCCCCTGGAGAGGATGGCAAGAGTAATAAGTCAATACCAGAGAGAGCAATGCAATTAAGATCATTACTTAGAGTAAGGTGCTCCCCATCAAGCAACTTATTACAGAATTGAATATGTAAGCACTGGCCCGACCAAAGGAAGTGAAGTCTACAAAGCTGTAAACAAAGCAAATTTTGTGAAGAATGAGCACCTCCTTCGAGTAACCTGACACTCCTACCAGATGTGAATCACGCACTGCTCTGTACAGCTCACTGGGAACTATGGGTTTCTGCATAAAGGAATGGCGTCCAAATCAGAAACACGAGAACTAAGTATTTTTGTGATAAGTAAGAGATATATATTATTGATGTGAATGAAATACGCCTAGCCTGTGTACACAGGAAATAGGCATAACACGAGAACTATTTGACCACTACCATTATTGACATTGATGTTATTTCTGCACATAATCACTAGAGCAACACAATCTATGACCAAAACATTGTTAATGGGCATGCCCTAACGAAGAAATCATGATTTTCATTCATAACAAGATATTATGGGTTCCCAAGTCAATTAAATATCTGACAGATATTATGAAATATTACTGCTCTGAGACTAACAATACCTGCTTTATATGATTTTCATCCATAACACATAAAAATACTGAGTATAATTTTCTAATACAAGCAGCTCATAAAGGCACTAAAATGCCAACTAGCTTAAAGAACACAAACTATACATGGCATCTATAAATCTGTATCTATGAATTGACCATATACATATTTAGTTTGGATAATGGGAAAAATAACCAGAACTTGCTATGCAAGGTAGATTGCATAATATAACTATCACTGAATTACAAACTACAAACTTTGTTACAACCTCATGCCTTAAACAAAAGGCTGAGAAGGGATTCTACCAGCCCATCTCTAGCTTGATGCCTCAATTCAATCAAAGATTCGAAAAAAAATCCATAATAACAATTAACATCTGAAAAATAATTAACTTAAAAAAAAATTGCTGACACCTTAGCAGATTACAAACTTACTGCTAAGATGTTGTCAATCTCATTTTGTACCCTCCAGTTTAAAGAATCCACCAACTGCAACATCGTACAGGCATTGTGTACTTCATTAGTTAAAAAGGGAAATGAAAATTTAAATTTTACAATATAAAAACATTACAACATGTTTCAACAAAAGATATATCCAACCATTTTATGGGCTTTGGCAACATTCCACTCTCTTGCCTTTAGAAAACGTGCCAGAGTTTCGGCTAAACATCCTTGATGAACATTCTGTAGATTAAGGAACAACAATTATTAAGGTCAAACATCAACAGATTTGGAAAAGGTGCATGACATGTAGTGAGGCATACTGCAACTATTTTTTTACCGGCAAACTATCTCCGACTTTCACCAATCACATTAAAAGAAAAAAGAAATAAATGGAAAGATATCTTCATATTCATAGATAATTTCCAACGAAGTAAAATTCAATAGAAAAGCAGCAGTCCTAACCAAAGTACAGTTTTTTGGTTTTTGCTCAGTTGATAAGTTACAATTACCTTGTATGGAGACGACATTGCAAATCATTATTCTTATTTAATCCTTCAAACTTGCCACACATTCTGGATTGTTAAAAGCAATATATGTTATTCAAAGTTTTGGCTTGGTATGGTTATGCAGACTAAAAGCTTCCAGGAACCGATGGTTTAATGACTAAGTATAATGGTATGCTCCAAAATCCATGGACACCATTGGTAGCCAACCCATTGAAGAGATTCCAGAGTGGAAGACAAAAAAATTAAAGACTTCAACTGTCCACCAAGCAGACCTCAAGCTTTAATGGTATCACCAAGTAAAATAACAAATTAATTGTTTAAATGTAACCTTTTAGTTGTAGTAATTCATAGTTTGACTCAAGATGAAACCTGGTTTGAATCAAATCACATGCCAGTTTCATTACACAAAAGACCCGAAGCCACCCAGAAGACCCAGCGACCAGATCAGAGTATTCAATCAGGCAGCTAATAAAGATTAAAAATATAAACTTTAGAAACAGAGAAGAAAGACAGAAAGAAAAAAGCAGGATACTTCGAAGCTTTTGTGACTCAGATTGAAAGACAGATCAGATGCAGCATAAAAAAAGAGAGTGCTAACGCAGAGATTCCACAAAACTAAATCACAAATTGACGTGGTAAGTTAGATCTGCTTTATAAACGCAAAATCACAACAGTTTGTGGAAAGCATTTCTTTAAAGAAAAAAAAAATAGGAGATTAGTGAGAATGCAAAGTTGCAAACCTGAAATGATCTCTTCAATGGCTCCTCGACTGCTATCATTAAATAGTAGTAAGAAAAGAACAAAGAATAGAAAGCTAATAAAGTGATTGTAGCATGGGAAAAAAAAACATAAAATTAAAGGTCAGAAAAAGCAGACCTTGATCCATTAATCCTTGGAGCTGCTTGATCGCTTCCTGAGAAACGATCCCCATTTATTGTTCTATTTTTCCCTCCTCCCAAACAATTTTTCCCGAATGCACACCCACAAAATTCCCTTACTTCAAAGCACCTTTCAACCTCCTTATGCTTTCGACTCTGTGTTTATAGAAAGACAAACCCAGCAACTAGTTCACACCATAATGTAAACTCAAACCAGAGAGAGAGAGAGAGAAGGGGGGGGGGGGGTCAGGAAAGGTGGGCCTACAAGTCAGTCAATCCCGCTGCCTGGTTACACGTAGAAATTTGTTTATGTAACTATGTTATTGCTTTTTTCTGGTTTATGTTAATATTCCGCTTCGACAACTTTATGTTCGAAATTTTATGATTAAAAAAAAAAAAAAACAGTGATTCGAATGTTATCACCACCGTCCCTCTCCTACAGCTGCCACAAATATGTGCAGAATCTACGTACGTACAACACCCTCCAGACTAGTTCAGTTTTCTTCAAGGTCCCCGTTTTTCTGATCTTTGTGCTATTTTATTTTAGAGTTCTAAATATTGTTTTGATAGTGAAATGAAATAAGAAAGTTTTAAATAAAATTTCAAATTTCAAATTTCAAATTTAAGAATCAAAAATAAAATATTTTATATTTTAAAATTGAAATTTGAAATAAGATAGTTTTGAGATAAGATAGTTTTAATATTATTATTATTTTAAATTTTAAAAATATAATTATTTATTATAGTAATAAATTAAGATGTGATGATTTATATATTTAAACAGAGCCTAACTGCCTAAGTATTTGATCGATATGTTTTCCTAAGGTGTTCATTTATCAAAAGATTTCATAGTCAACTCACGTTTCACATAATACATTACGTAATAAAAAATAATAATTATATAATTAGACATATTACGAGAAGATATACCAATTTGCAAATTTATTTTATAATTTTTTTTAATTGAAGCATTTTTCTTTCTTTAGGTGTGTTTGTATTTATAAATAATTATATTTTAGGTTCTTGTCTAAATTAAAAAAAAAAAAAGATTATTTAGGTATTTTAAAACAGGATAACTTTGAGTGTACAAAATTGTTTGGTGGGTAGACATCATATATAGGTATCTTCTATATATTATTTGGGAAAGAGATGTTTTAACTTATTAAGAGAATGCTTTTTATAAAATTTGAAGTTTATATTAATTGGACATCACATCCTTTATAATAATAAAATATTATTAATTTTTATTTTTATTTTTATTTTTAATTATTTTTTATTTTTTATTTTCATAATTTCCAATAACCTCCAACAAAATATATCAATGCTCTTTATAACCTCTTGCCTGCTTTTACAAATTTTTTTTATGAGAAGAGGAACTAAATCAGGAAGAGCAGCACCAAGACCCACAACCCCAAAAAGAATGGCAACGTCTAGGAAAAACTGCAATCCAAGGCTCCATGTTGAGTGCAACCAGACCACCATGGAAATTCACCCATTGACCAACCTAGAGTACAAATCCAAATCAAACTGCATTTTCGTTAGGATTGTTCTTTCAAAGGACGATTCTTCCATAAGTGAAGAAGTAAAAGACCACAATTGCCTTGCCGTGAAGATTCTACACATATGAAAGTAAAGTGTGAATATATAGATTAGTCTAAAAAACTCATTTATACAATTTCAGTATGCAACTTTCGAACACTCAATTTAAAAAAAAAAAAAAAAAAAAAAAAAGAAAGAGAGAAAGAGAGAGAAATCGAAAATTTTTATTAAAAAAGTTTACTTTTTAATAGTAAGTTCCACTTAAAAAAAAAAGAACAATACATATATATATTTAAGGAAAATATTATTGGAGCTGTTCAAACTTATTGTTTGATTTTTTTTAATTTTTTCTTTACTTAGTAATTAAATAAGTAACTATTAATAAATTTGTATGTTTTTTTTAATGGTTAAAAATATTAAAATAAGTTAAATAGAAAATAGAAGAAAAAAAATCAAATACTCTAGTGGGTACACTTGAAATATCTCATCTTATCTTAAATTTATTATTATACTGTTGAAATTTTTATATAAAATAATCTAAATAATTCAATTTTTTCAAATCTAAAAAAAAAATTATTTTTTTAAATTTTTATCTCATTTATGAAAATAAACCAAATCTTAAATTTAATGAAAAATATATAATATACATATATATAAATTAAGTTTGCAATGTGAAAAGCCAAAGGGGCTAACCTCCAAAACCTGAACACGTAATGAACTAAAATTCCAAACAAGAGTAATGAGGAGAAAGCAACAGATCTTTGTCTTTTGTTTGAAGAAGATGTCCATGAATTAAGAGAGTGGTGGTAATGTGCTAAAAATCAAAGGAGCCACCCCATTCCCTTAGAAGACTACACGTAAACATGATGATATTATCGTTAGGATAAAATTGAACTTTGAGAAAATAGAAGGTAATGATTCAATGACCAACGGCAGCAGGAAAGAAACATGACCTAATGTTATTAAATGGTTGGTAGAAAGTGCAAAAACGAGAAATGCAAAGAATACACTACACAATAAAGTGGTAATAAAGAATGAAAGGGTCAATTCATTTGTACTGTAATTAGAGACTATAAACTAATTTAAAAAATAAAATAAAAACAGATGAATACTAAGGTGGCAAACTATTTACAAAAATAAATATATATATATTTTTTAATTTTTATATATTGTAAGAGAAATAATATTTGCATGGCATGACATATGTTAAACTGATATAATCTTATATAATACGTCTATTCTATAATAAAATATATTTTATAATTTGATACCATGTATTAAATCACGTTGATTAATCCTAAATTTATTTTTATTAATTTTTCACTGTTCAAAAAGTGTGATTCAGCCAACAACCTCTCACCTCTATTTGGGAGTCAAGTCGGCCTAGCTAACTGTAGAAAGCCCCCAAAAAAGGTGTTCAATGTGAATGAGCGATCTTGGACTTTGACTCGTTCAACAGTTCCAGTTCAAGGGACAAATTCTGACTTTGAATATTTTTTTATTTTTTATTTTTGGGTGAGCCACCGATGTAACACCCACCTCTTTTACACCATTATTTCATTTTTATTTATTTTTTTATTTATTTTTTTCATCATTTTTTTAATATTCTTAAATATTTTAAAAATATAACATTATTAAATAATATATTTGTAACTATTAAAAATAAAAGAACAATGTGCACCAAACGGTGTCTAAAGTATTATCCTTTGTTTTTTATTCAGAAATATGTCCATTTTTTTCTTTCAATTCGACCCGCAATGGACCACGAAATTGGACTCAATGCAGATTGCAGCCCAAAAATAGGTTTTTTTTTTTTTTTTCTTCTTCTAAAAGAGGACAGTACCTTCAGAGTTGATTCATATCTTCAATTCATTCAATTCAACAGATTACAAGTAAAAAGAAAAAAACAAACCAATCTAACTAATGAATTAAAATATCTTTAAATAAGAAAGTTCCATCTCATTATACTTTTTGCCATTTTTTGTTTTTTATTTCTTTATTGATGAACAATTCCACTCTAAATAATGCATTGAAGAGTATAGTTTTTTCTTTAAAAAAATTACATTTTTTATTCGAACAAAGCAATAAATTTGACTTCTGACATATATCTTATTTGCTTGACCTAGTTCGATTCGTTTATGCCAATTAGATATTCTCTAGAAAAAAAAGTACCCAGACAATTCAAAGATCCACGCTCCAGTCTTTTCTCTCTCGAAAAGCTCTCCTTTATGAAAAAAACCTTCGCCTCATCATCAATCTTAGCATGGAGGGAGGCGGAGCTCTAGCTCCGTTCTTCCCTCAGCTCCCCCTCCTTTTATTTTCTGTTCTTTGTTTTTGGCCACTATTTTTGTAAGTTTTGATGGTGGTTTTTGAATGTTTTTGGTTTGAGTCGACTTGACGCAGGTTGAAGTAGTTTCTATGGCCTAAGCCCACCACACACTCCGCTGTCGTTTTCCCCATCTGCCAATCTTGCAGTCGACTGGAGTTTTTATCGAATGGAGTGGCACATCATGCTCCAAACGTACGTTGTCTATCATTCAACGCACCCCGCAATCTAGATAGATTCTTCCGTCGTGTGCGGTTTTTCATATATCTAAGGTCGTCGGGCTATTCAGCTTTGTGGATGTTCACTCCTAGTGTGGCGCGTGTTGTCCACGCGCCACCATAGTCAATTGTTTCTGAATTGTTTTTTGTTTTTTTTTGTTTTACTGGTTATTGTTTGTTTAGTCTGTATAGAAAAAAAATTATATTGGGAAATATTTTATTGAACTTTTAATATGTGGAGTTTTAGTTTCTCTCCTCTATTGAAGGATAGACTTTAGTAAATGCCTCATGCGGAGGCAGTGACTAGTCTTTCAAACATTTTGTTTGAGAGAATTAGAAGTTTGTCTCTCAATTGTTGTTAGCTGACTTGTAAACTGAATTATCTCGATTCGTATAGGTCACATTATAAATTTCAAACTCCTAAGTTTAATAATAAGCCTACTTCTAAAAACAAAAAGATATCCTCTAGATGTTTTACAAATTAGAGATTAATATTAGATACAGTTATAAAAGAAGTAAATTTTATGTTTTTGTTTTTTTTTAAAAAAAAGTAGAGCACAATAATTAAATAATGAATATTTTCATGTAGATTATAAATTATTTTTATGTAGATTATAAATTTATTGACTTTTTTTAAAATGGGTATTAAGCACTTATGTACTTTAAAATTGTATAACTAATTTTGATTTATTCGTTATTTTGGGATGATTATGCTAAAGGATAATGCCACTATGCCATTCAAATTTACTCACTCAGTGTGCTCTAGTGTAAGTTCTATTTTTTTTAAAAATACTTTTAAATTATATTTAAAAAAAATAGATATACTAATAGTACAAAAAATAAAGTAAAATACATAAACAGTTAAATTAAAGAGATAAACTTAACATTGTAAATGCAAAAAGAGTTGTTGGCTAAGATTAGATGACCAGATTGTTTGAACTATTGTATGATTGTCATTTGTTTAGATCTATAGAATTATTTGATGAATGTAATCGGACTTATCATTATCTTTATCCTTATCTTGAATATTTAAATTCAAAGATAAGATATCCAAGATTCAAAAAGACGGATTAAGATTGAAGGTTCGAAAAGGTTAGAGACATCAAGTAATCTGACTAGAAGATTCAAGTGAAGATATCAAAGCATATTCAAGTTCAAACTATCAAAAAGATATTATGAAGAGTAGGGTTTAGGGTTTAGGGTTTAGGGTTAGCAATGTATTAACAGCTCATAGAGTTAATAACTGAATAAAACCATCAACAAAATTCTCCTACAGACCAACCACTGGACAATTTATTTATAGAGGGTTTCAACTGAAGGTTTGATGAACATTTTGATCAACATTATTAAGAGCATGAAGATTTGAGAGAACTTTAAGTATTTGTGTGTGAGAAAATTCTTATAAAAAAATTTCTATTTGTTTATCCTCTCGGTTTGAGTGTGGGCATACTCTAAAGAGAAGTAGAAGTATTTGTGTTTAGCTATTGAAAGTTCTAGTAGGAAAGTCAATAGACTGAAAATCATCAAAAGTTCTGGTTGCTATTGCGATAGAAGATAAACGAGTTATTTGTCTGATTAAGTAAGAATATTTAGTTATAAAAATATTATAATATGAAAACTTTATTTATAATTGATTTTAATTTGATAAAATTATCAATCTTAAATTTGGTTATTCTGTTGGATTTTATGCAAATTATGAATCCTAAATTTGGTGGTTCTTCCTTGGATTTCCTTTTGTAACCAATATTATATTCCATTATTTTCTTATTTTATGCAAATTATCAGTTACTGATTAATATATTGATTGTTCTCATGAAGTACAAAATTGAAATTTAGGGATAATTTGAAATTTTCAAACACCAATCATTTTCCTCATGCTAAAAGTATAATGGAAAGTGCAAATGGAGCTAGCTAGGGTTGAGTATGCTATAAATCGTATCATTTAATACAATCAGTGTACGACTCCATATAAATATTCATGACCATTGACATCTTCTCACCAATATGATTAATTATTACAATAACTCTTGTCGTTGAGTTGCTATCTCTCGCTCTTTCTTCTTTTTAAAACAAAGATTTGCTCCACCCATATATATCACATATGCATGTAGACTATATCTATATATACATCTACATCTACATCTATATATAAACCTACAGAATCACAAGGAGTTTTGACTGTCCTATGCATAAGACTATATAAAAATGCAAAAGAAAATTATTTTCTTTATTTCATATTTTATCATATCTAATTAAAAACAGAGTAAAAACAGATCAACAAGAAAAAAACGCAAGAAACTAAAATAGATCAAAGTAAAAACAGAGTAAACAATAAAGCAAGAAAATCAAGAAGACTAAAGTTATATGGTTTGGCTCTAATGGCTTACATTCATGTCAGAAAAAGTAGTATCAAGCTCTTCATTGATATTATTGAGAGATTTACAACCTAACTTGACGATTCCAAGCATTTAGCCACAGATTTCTCTTTAAAAACCCTAACCCTAAAAGCCCATTCGTCGCCCTTATCTCTCTCTCTTCGAATACAGAAATATCAAGTGAAAAGTAAAGTGAAGTCTGGAGACTTCTCACAGTACAACAATTATATATATATACATACATGTTGTGTTAAAAGACATAAAAGCCCTTGACTTAATAGATACGTGTTCTAATCTAAGCCGTCCATCATCCTCTTGATCTGATACATAGATGATAGCAAATTAGTCAAAATACTTGACACTTGTAACAATTTTTCACTTTGGCAAGTACTTAAACGTTGCACAAGTCTTCCTATTTGCCTAGTTGTTGTTCCTGCATTGTTCTCCCTAATGGGTACTATCCATCCCTCATGTTAATCAAGTTTAAGTAATGCTTAAACTTGAGAGTTGGTAATGATTTAGTCATCATGCTTGAAGGATTTTCTTCAATAGGGACCTTTTAAACTTTAACTTCACTAGATTCTATTATATCCCTAGCAAAATGCAATCTAACATCTATATGCTTAGATCTCTCATGAAACACTTGGTTTTTAGTAAGGTATTTGGTGCTTTGATTATCACAAAACATCACATTGCTTCCCCTACCCATACCCAACTCTTGAGTGATTCCTTTTAACCCTATAGCTTCCTTGATTGTTTCGGTCATGGTTATGTACTCAGTTTCAGTTGTTGATAAAGCCACAACCGGTTTCAGATTAGCCTTCCAGCTGACAGGTCCCCCAAACAAGGTAAACAAAAAATCAGTTAGAGACTTCCTAGTATCAAAGTTATCGGCATAATCAGAATCAACAAACTCTTGTAGTTCATTTTCAACCTACACATTAATTTCAAAAGTCTGTCCCAGATTTCTAGTTCCAGATAAGTATTGAAAAATAGGTTTTAATGCATGCCAATGGGGTTTACAAGGATTATTCATGAATTTACTAACCATGCTAACTGCATATGTTAAATCAGGTTTTGTACAGACCATTGCAAACATGAGATTCCTAACCAGACTAGCATAAGGTATTTTTCTCATAAATTTTTCATCTTCATATGTTTCGGGTTTCTGAGTAACAGACAATTTTGAGTGATGTCCAATAAGGGTATTTACAAGTTTTATCTAATTCATGCCAAATTTATTTAGTACCTTAGATATATAGGTTTTCTGAGATAGAAATAATAGTTTATTTTTCCTATCCCTTTTTATTTTCATCCCTAAAATCCTTTGTCACTTTCATAAATCTTTCATTTCAAATTTTGACTTTAGCATCTGCTTTACCAAGTCTAGTTGATATTTATCTCTACTTGCCACAAGCATATCATCAACATACAATAACAAATATATAAGATTCTGTTCAACATGTTTAAAATACACACAAGAGTCATATTTGCTTCTGTCAAAACCAATTTTAACCATGTGATTATCAAACTTTTATACTATTGTTTAGGTGACTATTTAAGGTTATACAGTAATTTCTTTAATAAACACACATGTTTTCCAAAGTTTTCATTTTCAAACCCTTCAGGAGGTTGCATGTATAAAATTTCATTCAATTCACCATGCAAGAAAGCAATTTTAACATCAAGCTGTTCCAAAAACATATTTTGGTTAGCTACGACAATGATAAGAGCCTTATAGAAGTATGTTTTGCTACAGATAATAAGATTTTAGTATAGTCCACCCCTTCCTTTTGAGTAAAACCTTTTGCTACTAGTCTTGCCTTGTACCTAGGATGTTCAACATCAGGTATTTCCTCCTTCCTCTTATAGATCCATTTAAAATCAATCAATTTTTGATTTTCAGGTTTTGAAACACATTCCCATATTTTATTCTTTTTTAAGGATTTTATCTCTTCCTGCATTGTCTTCCTACATTGCCAGAAGCCATTTGTCAAATTTTTTGCAGTCCATGACTTCCTTAAAAGAATTGAGTTCCATTTCTATGACCTCCTCAGCCACAAAGAATGCAAAAGCCGTCATACTAGCTTGCTTATATCTCTATAGAGGTCTTATTGTTCTCATTTCTCTATCCCTAGCCAATTGGTAGTCAGTTCTTACACTTAAGATTTTAGGCTAATCCTCATTGTCTATTTCCAATGAGTTACTGTCTTCTAAAAGGCTATGAGATTGCTCCACCTCAATTTTTGTAGGTCTAGGTATAGGTTGACTGGCCTGACATTGTGACTTAGGTTGTCCAGACATCTGTTTTTCATTAAAAGTATCATTCATGCTTACAATAAACTTTTGTTTTTTAGGTTCAGTAATCCATGGTTTATACCCTTTCACTCCCTTAAGACAACCTACAAAAGTATACTTCACTGCTCTAGGTGCAAGCTTATTAGTTTTAGAGTGAGCATATGTAACACACCCAAAAACTCGTAGGTGTTCATAACTTGGAGTCTTTCCAGACCACAATTCTTGAGGTATTTTAGATCCTAAGGCAGAGGATGTGCTCCTATTAATTAAATAAGCTGCTGTAGCAGCAGCTTTAGCTTAGAAAATTTTGGAAAGTCCAAATGTAATCAACATACACCTAACATTTTCTAGGATTATTTTATTTTTTCTCTCAGCAATCCCATTTTGTTGAGGTATCTCTCTCACAATCTTATGTCTAGTTATACCTTACTTTTTACAAAAATTATTGAATTCCTAAGAAAGGTACTCTAAACCAATATCGTTTCTAAGTGTCTTTACTTTTCTCCCTATTTGATTCTTAACCAATGTCTTCCACTCTTTAAACTTATTAAATGTGTCACTTTTATATTGCAAAAAATAAATCCATACTTTCTTGGAGTAATCATCAATAATAGTAAGAAAGTATTTAGCCCCACCATGAAAATTCACAGTTGCAAAGCCTTACAGATCTGAGTGTACATAATCAAGAGTTTATTTGGTTTGATGTACTGTATTACCAAATTTTATTCTAGTAGATTTTTCAAACACACATTCTTCACAGAATGGAAGACTACCAAGATTCCCTTCCCCCTAACATGCCTAGTTTTTCTAACTCCAAAAGATCATGTTGGCCTATATGGCCTAGTCTTCTATGCCATATCAGAACCTTATCTTCTGTCCTGTGATGGATAGGAGAGGCCTGTGCCTTTACAGCCTAACCAAAAAGGGTATATAACCCATTCTTGATAACTCTTTTCATGACTAACAATTCTCCCTCAGAGACCTTTAAAATACCAGCCTCAGATTTGAATGTATAACCTGACTGGTCCAACATTCCAAGAGAAATTAATTTTCTCTTCAAATATGATATGTACCTCACCTCTTTGAGTACTATCTCAACTCCATCATGCAACTTTAGTCTTATAGACCCAATCCCTTGGATTTTGCATGATTTGTTATTACCCAAAACTACATACCCTCTATCTAGGTCTGTAAAGGTCTCAAAATAGGTCTTAATGGGGCACATATGAAATGAGCACCCTGAGTCTAAGGTCCATTCAGAACCAAAATCCATATAAAAAATATTCAATGCTTCTGCACTGTCATAGTCATCTGAAACAACGGCTGCTTTGCCTTCCTCAGTGTTCTTGTTCCCTTGAGACTGTTTCCTCTTTGGATAGTCTTTTTTAAAATGGTTCTCCTTATGAAAATTGAAACACTTTAATTGTTTCCCTTTTGACTTAGACCTTGACTTGGTATTTTTCTTTTTATGATTTTGTTTCTCTGACCTACCCCTAATATTTAATCCTTTCCTACTTTCGGTTTTAATTTCAGTCTTGTTCTAAAGTTCTCTTACAATCAATATAGACTGTACCTCTTCTTGGTTCAGGCTCTCTTTACCATATATAATAGTTTCTTTAATATTCTGGTAAGAGGAATCTAGAAAGCTTAATAACAGTATAACTTGATCTTCATCATCTATACTTATATCTATATTTACAAGATCCAAAATTATTTTATTGAAATCATCAAGATGTTCATGAATAGACGTACCTGGGTTCATCTTGAATGTGTAGAACTGTGTCTTCTTGTAAAGTCTATTTGCCAGTGACTTAATCATATACAGTGACTTAAGTTTCAGCCACACTCTTGCAGTCGTATCTTCCTTAGCCACCTCCCTTAACACATTGTCACCAAGACATAGTATATTTGTACTGTGTGCTTTCTGTTGAAGAGATGACACCTCTTTTTTTGAGGAGGAGGAAGAATATTTCTTCTCCTCATTGTTCGAGGAGATGACCCCATGGAGCCCTTGTTGCATAAGAATAGCTCTCATCTTTATTCTCCATAGGCCAAAATCATTTTGGCCCGTGAATTTCTCAATATTGAACTTGGTCATCCCCATCGTAATCTAGGCTCTTGATACCACTTGTTAGTTTTAGAGATTTTAACTATCGTTTGCCAAGATCGATTGAGGATCACAGGTCAACAAGAAAAAACACAATAAACTAAAATAGATCAAAGTAAAAACAGAGTTAATAATAAAGCAAGAAGACAAGAGTTAAGTTGTTCGGTCCTAATGGCTTACATCCATAGCAGGAATATCAGTACCAAACTTTTCATTGATATTATTAGGAGATTTACAAGTCAACTTGGCGATTACAAGCATTTAGCCACATATTTCTCTTTGGAAACCCTAACCCTAAAAGCCCATTTGTTGCCCTTCTCTCTCTCTCTCTCTCTCTCTCTCTCTCTCTTCGAATACAGAAATATCAAGTGAAAAGTAAAGTGAAATCTAGAAACTTCCCACAATACAACAACTATATATATACATGTTGTGTTAAAATATATAAAAGCCCTTGACTTAACAAATACACGTTCTATTTTGAGTTGCTCATCATCCTCTTGATCTAATACATAGATGAGAGTAGATTAATCAAAATACTTGACACTTGTAACAATAACACGTGTTTTAATTTTAAGCGACTTTCAATATTTAAGTGATAAAAATTATATTTTCCATCTTAGGATATGTAAGTTCCATACACACCTTTTAAAAATTGGATAGCTCTTGAAGTGTTACATTGAATATCGTTGTGTTTTTTATCAATCACTTGCCCACTCCGATTTTAAATAACAAGTCACTTTGAGATAGTTTTTAGATGTTCATCACCTTATTTATCTCTAATAATCTTTTATGTACATGCTTCCCATGTCTAACACCTTTTGGACGATCAAACTTTGAGTACAAACTTGATAGATTTGTCTTTCTTGAATACTCTCTTCAACCTAAATGATATCGTTGCATAGATGTCCAAGCAGGCCGCATATACATATCATGTTTTTTTTTAATGAACTCATGTTTCCATTTTAACATGTATAGGATCATATACCAGAAACTATAGTCAACCATTCAAGGTTTGGCCCTTTCCAAATGACCTTCAAAATGTATAATTGCAATCTGAAATTCTTTACTCATGGACCTGATGTCATGCTCTTCATCTGCTATTGTTAATACCTCACATTTAGCCTTGATTGATGTTCCTTACTCTAGTTTATCTCTTGCATCACTTGTTTCTCAGCCTTAATTAGTCCAGATTCCCAACTAAACTCATCCCATGATTACTTGGACTTAAGATAGTAGTAGAGAACCCAAAGTTTACTTCTCGTCACGTCATTTTATTCCCACTTGTTTTTTAAAAAATTTGATTGCCGTTCAAAGGAACAAAAAAACTTCTAGCAAGTAGTCAAAGAACCCTATTGGGGCAAGGCTATGCAAGAAGAAATAGATGATTTGCATGCTAATCATATGTAGACCATTTTTCCTAAAAGATATAAAGCTCATTTTGTAGCTTGGGGTTTCACTTAATTTCATGGAATTGACTATGATGAAGTTTTAGTTCGATTGTAAAATTTTGGATGATTCGATTGGTTTTAACATTAGCTTTATCTTAGGACTGATCTCTTTAGCAATTTGATGTAAGTAACACTTTTCTCTATGGAAAAATACAAGAAATGTTCATGTCTCTCAACCTCATAGCTTTGTGGATCCATCCCAACCTAATTATGTTTGTCACCTTCACAAGGCCTTATATGATTTGAAGCAAGCTCCTAGAGCATGGTACATGAAGTTTAGTACCTATCTTGAGCAAATGAATTTTCAGCACTACCCTTATGAAATTCCTTTGTTCTAGAGACATCACAATTCTAATAGTATTCTTCTTTTAATGAATGTTGTTGACATTATTATTACCAGAAGCTCATATCTACAAATCACTCAATTTATTTCTCATTTGTCCTTAGCTTTCAACATGAAAGACCTCGATCGGCACCATCTTGGGAATTGAGTTGCTCAAGATGCATATATTCTTACATTGACTCAAACTAGATATGTGCACTCTCTTTTCCACAAATTTGGTTTGGATGGTGTTAAATATGTTTCCACGCCTTTTGCTTTAAGATCACAAATATTGTTTGCTACCCAAGGAGTGGAGTTCTATTATATGATCTCACCATATATGAACAATTAGTTGGCTCCTTATAGTATCATACATTGACCCATCCTTATATAGGTTATGCCATAAATCCTTTCTCTCAGTTTATGCAAAATCCTCATGATACTCATCTCATTTCTATAAAACAAATATTACATTATTAGAAATGGACTCTAGATCAACAGTAGTCTCATTATTTTGTATTTGGAATATGAATTTAGTTTGAAGTATGTTTTATCTCAAAGAGTCTCAAAATGTCTCTTAACCAAATACACCCAGTAGTCTCATTATTTTGTGGAAAACTAAAGAGTATATACTATGTATACAAGGATAGTGGGCGTTCTCATCCCGGCCCAAAACACAGCAAGCCAGAAACCTCACAAGATTACAGAATTTGGGCTTGGGCCCATGTAGCTCAATTCTCTTGAAACTCATCATGAAAGAATATATTGTTGGAAGGACGTCATGATCCACGTTTCTCTCTCGCGTAAAATAAGGAACATATGACTCGCAACATGATCATCAATTTAAGTGGGAAGAAGAATACAGGCACAAACTCAAGCAGTACTACTCTCACAAACCCTTACTTGGGGTTCGTTTAGATTCTGAATTGAAATGAGTTTAATTTATTTTTTAATATTATTATTATTTTAAGATTTAAAAAATATATATTAAAATTTTAAAAAAATATATTAAAATTTTAAAAAAATGTATAGGAATTTATATTTTATATAAAAAAATTATAAAAATATAATAATAAAATAAAAATAAATTCAGATTCTCAATACAAACAAAACCTTGATCTTTCTTTCATCATGCTTCATGCTTAATTTGCTTCCTTGGTCGACCCTTTAGAAACCCAAGCACGAAGCACAAGATCAATGACGTCCTTGCTTTTCTTACCTAATTTATAATAAATAATCGGACAAAATGATTTCAAATCAATACAAAAATGTCTTGTGGGCCTGTGGTCCCTAAACAAATTTGAGCTGATATAGATATACTGAAATTATATAAATGTAAATTTATAAAGTGACATAATTTTATATGATTTGTTATATTTATTTTTAATAAAAATAATTTTATCATCTAAAGTATAATTATGCATATCAAGTATGTTATTTTATAAATTTATTTTTATATAATTTCTTTGTATTTAACAAATTTTTTAAAACAAATATAACTAGATTAATATGACGTGTGGACTTATGGATGGATTTCTGTGAGTAAAGAAATGCACTAAAATGGACACCTCCGATAGGGATATCAATTTAAGTACATAGCTATATGAAAAAACGCCCTAGCCTTGACTGTCAGCAATTTCCATTCCAATTATCATGATTCTCTTGTACCTTATTGGATATTCCTTTTGCTGTTTCTCTTCACACAACATGAAAGACTCGGAATAGGGATGTTGACGTTCCCCTGGAGGATAAAGCCGGCCTGGTATTGTATTACACTACTTCTATAAGAAAAATAAAGTATATATATATATAGCTTCTTGCGTTACATACTGTAAAATATTTTATATACATGTACTGGTGTGACTATTTGTTTTGAATTTTTATTTATTTTTTCATGCAGATTTATATTAGTTATTTAGATAGAAATTATAACTCAAAATTATATCAATTTAGTTTGGCTGGATAACCAAAAAATTCAGATGAAGAAGGACAATAGTACTCAAGTACATCTCATAATACAAAACGTGTTAAATTCTCGAAAAGACTCACTTTAATTAAGCAACAAACAAGGGTGAAATTAAACAAAGGATGAGCATTCCGTCTCTTGCGGGAGATCAAGTTGCCAATAAAATGATCAAAGACAGATGATTAAATTTGAAGTTGAATTTGAATTTATCCACGGTACGTCGACATCTAAAATAAATGATAAATTGATCTAAAATATATTTTATTTATTTATTTATTTATAATAAAAAATTATTTTATAATATCGCATGTCATACCAAATAAATATATTTTTATAGTCAAAGGTTTATGGCCCATGATTGTCTTAATCTTCCATTTTCAAAATAGAGGTCTGAATTCGAAACCTCCCTCTCTAAATATATATAAAAATATATATATAATCTTTTTATAATTAATTAAAATATTTATAAATGGCTAGCTGCGGGATCAGATGTGTTGAAGGTGCCAGGCAAGGAGAATTCCAAGCAGAAAAAAAACTGATAGACCCCTTTTCTTTTCGTGGCGAAACTCATCATTGGTAGTAATAGTTTTAATGGGACAGAGGCTACAAAATCGTACGTAGGAAGATTCAAAGTTTGATCAGAAAGGTCGCCGGCCGGAGATTGCATGAAGTTTCCTACCCCATCAATATTCTGTCTTCCTAAATTACCGTATCGGTTCCTGAAAACGATGTTGTCGCAAGTGTTTTGACCTTACAATTAAATGATGTCGGTCTTAGGCGAGAAGGGATTGCTTTCCCCCATCAATGAAACAGCAAGCAAATGGACCGAGATGGAGGAGGAGGATGGTGAGAGTTCGACTGACTTCTTCGAGATTAACCATGGATTACTGTTTGGAGATCAAGAAAACGAGTACGAGGCAAGTTTGTTTTCTTTAGATTTTCAGACATGGAACGACTGCGTCTTTGTCGCGGTCGGCGACACAAAGTCGAGCTCGAGCATGGCTGCGCTGACGTGGACCCTGAATCGGCTTGTTAGCCCCTCCACAAAGCTTCGTCTCCTGCATGTCTTCCCGGTGATACGCTACATTCCAAGTCCATGTAAGACCTCTCTCTCTCTCTCTCTCTCTCTCTCTCTCTCTCTCTCTCTCTCTCTCTCTCTCTCTCTCTCTCTCTCTCCAGATAGCTGGTCCTGAAGTCTTGGTCAACCGGTGTCTTGGAAAATCATGTGATGAGTTTGATTTTAATTTTATTGGTTGAAACCTGCAAAGTTGAAAGTTGTATCGAGGCCATTTTTTCTCCATCAAGATAGATACATCGAGGGAAGATCAGCAAGTGCAGTTAAGCGTTCTCTGCACCAGATAAAGCACACCAGAGAAACATTGAATAATTTTGCTCAGTTTGGTTTTAATTTTATTCAATTCGTCTCGTTATTATAATTTTTTTTTTAATTTTTAAATACATTTCTAAATTTTTATATAAAATATAATAAACAATTTAATTTTTTTTAAATCTTAAAATATTTGTAAGATTAAAAAGTCATATTTTAATAATATTTAATTTAATTTAATTCAATTCAATTCAATTCATCTCTACATTTAAACACAACATTTATATTTAGAATGGCATAGAGTTTGCCATCTATTATCATCAATTTAATCTAATATATGTATATGTATATATATATATATATATAAACACATATTAGTTCATATTTTAGTGAATATTTACTTGCGATGATAGTAGGAATGCTTCCAAGGAGCCAACTAAATCCGGAGCTGGTGCAGAACTACGTCATAAAGGAAAGAGGCAATCGGAGGAAGCACCTCCAAAAGTTTCTTGATGCATGCTCTGTTTCCAAGGTACAGACCTGTCTTGGATCAAACTTCCAATAATGTCAAATTTATATGACTCCATTTAGATTAAATGTTAAATTGAATTAAAATAAATTAAAATATTTATAAATAATAATAAGTTGAGATAGTAAAATAAGTTTTGTAGAATTTAATTAAAATGAATTAAGATATATTTATAAAAAATTAAAAAAAATTGAGTCCTATATAATAAAGAAATGTTGATTTAAAAAAATTATAAGACTAATGTATAAAAAAAGATTCTGAATTGAATAATATTTAATAATAATTCTAGGGTTGTATATTTGTATCTTGAGATATGTCTGAAATAGAATCTAACTGAAATGAACTGAAGTCATTTAAAAATCCAAACGAATCCTTAAGGTTAAATTCTAACGTTCTGTTTTATGAAAATGAAACAGGTAAAAGTAGATCTAATGATGTTTGAAGGTAATAACATCCCAAAGGCTATCCTGGACCTTATTCCGATTCTCAATATCAGCAAACTAGTGCTTGGAACAACAGAATCAAGTTTAAGGTACCATATCAATGTCAGTAACGACAACGTTTTCACAAACTTCAAATTTTCAAAACATTTTTTTGGTTTTGACTTGTAATTATGCTGTTAATTTGAAATTGAAAGGAAATCGGAGTCAAAAAGAAGAAATGGGATTGCCGATCGGATCCTTCACAATGCACCCGAAACCTGTGAGATTAAGGTCGTCTGCGAAGGGAAGGAAGTCATTGACCGGATGATTGTGTGGCCATCTCCAACTCCAAGCAGCAATACGAGTAAGTCTAAATCCATGCGAGGAGAAGAAGATAAACCCCATACTTCCTTCTTGTGCATGTGTTTTAAGTTTTAACTTTAAGACACATGTTCAGGTTTTTTTTTTTTTTTATTATTGGTATCGGGTGTCTACCAACAACGTCTCGGCTAATCCTGGGGATTCATAAGTCCTCGATAAGAAGTATTCTTCAAGTGCACCTCGGATGATTCAAAAAGATCATCTCCCATATTTAGGTACTTGTTTGTATATATTTTAATATATATGTATCTATATATATATGTAACCTGAATCTAACACGGAAATGAGTTGATCTTGAATGGGTATAAATCAATCTTTATATATATATATATATATAAATATATATAGAAAGCGACAATATCCTAATTTTAGATATAATTCTCACTTGTAACAGTAGAATACTATATACAAAATAGGAAACGATTTTGGGAGTTGCATAGATCCCAAAACCAAAACCAAAGCTTTTGCAAAAACTATGCGACCGACAATTAGGCTATTGAAAAATAAATAAAACTAAAGTATTTATGTGCCCATAAAAAAATAATAATAATAAGTGTCCAAAGCAGGGTAGACCAATCTATCTTGAATGTATAACAGTGCCAAATATGGCTTGAAAGTTGAATCCCTCCTAGCTACCCCACATTTGCTAATCCATCTATTAATTTATATCCCTCTCTCTATATATATAGTTGAGATATCAACAGATTGGAGAAGTCCAGGCCATTATTCAACACAATATGATTAAGATAAATCTCCTACAAAATGTGTATACGATTATGTAGGGTAATAAAGAGAAGACAGCTTATACGTCACCAATCGGAATAATCTATTACAAATCCAAATGACTCGAACCCGGCTAAAATGTTAATTATTCAGGTTGGATTAAGGTTGATTGGCCTCTTTTGTTTTCAGGGAGGAACTAATGTTGGAAAAATAAGATATAATATCAAAGTAAATGGATAAAAGAGAAAGAGGCCACGAGATTTTTGAGGACTACATTTCTACTTTTTGAATTGCTACTGAATACAAGTCATACAAATTTATTTATAGAAAAATTACATTTGAGTTAAGATAAGGTAAATATTTTAAATTTATGAAAATCAAATTATGATCAAATCAAATCAAAATGATTTGATAAATATGAAGATCAAATCAAGATAATATTGGTTTGATATTATCTTTAACACTCCCCCTCAAATTGAAGGTGAAGAATTTTGGAATATTGAAATTTGAAATTTAAAAATAATAGCCTTTATATTCATTATGAAGTGGTGTTGGTGATAATGATGTTGATAATGAAATGATATAATTAAAATATCAAATTTAGAGTTGTCGTTAATAATAGGCTTTGTATGGCCTTAGTCAACTATTAAACCAAAATCAAAAAGTCAAAATAGGATCTGGGCTTCAAATAAAATATTTTGAGATTGTTACTTTACTGATAGCAAGTCTCTATATCAATTTAGAGATCATATAAAATGTTGCAGTATAGCAAACTGTATGAGAGAAAGGACAATGGAAGCAAAAAGCTAGGAGAGATATTTATCGTAATGAAGAAGAGGTTTGACTAAAGGAGATTTTGTGATAAGTAGAGTGAATATAGTATGAGAAAGATAAATAGGTGATGGCTTTGAGAGTGCTATCAACAAGTTAGAGTTTATTCTTGACATTAAGGACTTGGTAAAGTGCACATTGCCATTTTTGAAAACTATTTCTAATGAGATGGCAAGAGACAAGGACAATGTTAGAAGAATTAAAAGGATGTAGGAAATATAGATAGGAAAGTTCGGAAAAAGAAGTCATGAGAGGTGATAAAGGTACGTTAGGAACGAGTTTTGGCTAATACTATGCTAGAAAAATAAAATATAATATAAAAGAAGATGAAGAAGATAGAAGAGGGCAAAAGACTTTTGAGGATTATATATTTACTTTCTAAATTGGTGTTAAATATAAGGCATACATTTCTATTTATAAAATTATATTGAGATAAGATAAGGTAAATATTTTAAATAATATCAAAATCAAATCAAGATCAAATCAAAATACTATTGATTTGATAAATATAAACAAATCAAAATAATATCAAATTAAATCAAGATAATATTGATTTGATATTATTTTCAACGAATAAGATTTTGTATTTGGGAGAACGATTGACAAAGTATGTAGCATATGTAAGTAGGGGTGTTCATCCGAGTTCCGGATTCCTAAATCCGGAACACGGATTCAAAATTTTTTTAAATATTTAAAAAAAAAATTCAAAAATGTTAAGAAATAAATAAAATTTTAAATCAGGCCGGGTATAACCCGGCCCGGATGAACACCCCTATATGTGAGTATAAGTGATATATGTTTTTTGTAAGTGACTTTATATAAAAACAATAATCATGTTATAAAATTGTATACAAAAAATATATGTCTATAAATCATCTTATAAACTAATTTCTTTAGGATTCTCGTAGTTTGTTAGAGAACATTATAAAAAAAAAAAAAATCAATTTAAGATTTTCCTTTCAAATTAAGCTCAACAATAATCTTTTATGAAATAAAATTAAACTATTATTATCGTTGAAGTGAAATTTTTGAAAATTTCTTTCTCCATATAAACTAGCAAATAATATACAAGATAATCATTATTAATTCGAGTATGCAATCTAATTTTCATAAGTTTTATGACAAAAAATGCTTGCTTAGTAGATAATAGTAGAAACATAAAGAGTCAATACTAGACAAATTAACCTGTTATTAAATAAATAAAAAAATTAATTTTTTTGAAATTACTAATATCTCCGCATAGTTCAGATAATGTCAACATATCTTAAAAATCTAGATGTGTTAGCACATCAAACTAGAGTGGGGGACAATTTGAGTGTCAGTGTCATCAGGTGAAGTGAAAAGTTTGAGTGAAACTAAGTAAATATTGAAATTTAAGAAGACAATTCAGTAAATGTTTCATAGGCCCAAGTATTTGTGGACAATTTTTTTTTTTTTTGATGAATTGGAGACAATTTTAATTATATTAAAAAAATTATAAATATTTAGATACTATATTAATTTAAAAAAAAAAATTGAGAGCAGTAGCCCTTTATCTTATGTGTAGTTCCACCCTGATTTGTTTTTATAACACTTCTCATTTTATCTTTTCTCATTTTATCTTATTTTATTTCATCTAATTATTATAATTTTTCTAAATTTTAATAAAAAAATAAAATAAAATTTTAAAATTTTAAAATCTTATAATAATAATATTAAAAAATATATTTTAATAATATTTTATTTTATTTATAATTATTATCTTAATTTATTTCATTTTATCACATCTATAAAAACTAACGAGACACGGAGAAATAGCTCACTTGTAAGCATCGGACTGAAGATCTTTCTACTGCATGTTTGCTCGTTGCTCTGATATATTTAAAAAAAAAAAAAAAACCTGCCGTACAACCCCTTATCTTCTGGTTCGCGGAAACCATTCAATTGCATAAATCTATTCTAGTCCACATCAGCTTCGACGGTATTCAATAAAGCGTTGTAAAAAGCTGGAGAGTAAATTTCCATTCAACTTGGTATACGAAAAGGACTCTTGAAAATTTATTTCAATTTTGTCATTATATTTTTTTTTAATTTTTTATATAAAATACAAATTTTTACATACTTTTTTTAAATCCTAATACATATTTTTTAAATTTAAATACACTTTTTTAAAATTTCAATACATATTTTTTTAATTTTAAAATAATAATAATAAATAAATTAAACTCATCTCGTCTTTAAATCCAAAAGAAATCTAAGTCCAAAGAGCTAGCTTCAAGTGGTAAAGGCTTTAATTTTAGAATATTACTCCTTTTAAAATCCAAAGTTTAATTCTCCATAAGTATAAATAATTCTTTTAAACCACTATAAAAAATTAGCGATTTAACCAAATCCGTATAAAAAAAAATTCAAAAATATGATGCACAGAACGAGAGTTTACTCTACAGAAATGGGTTTAAAGGGTTCTGCTTTAAAGAGATTCTCTAAAAGTAGGGAAAAAAATTAGTTCATAGGTGTAAACAATTCTTTGGAACTAAACCCCTAGGTGAAAAGCTAGCAATTTAATCAAATTCATGTAGGAAAGAAAAACTTCTTAAGATGTGCATAAGACGGAAGTTTACTCTGCAAGAATGGGTTTAAAAAAACCTGCCTTGAAGAGATTCCAAAACTTATAAAAAAAAAAGATTTATCTAGCTACAAAGTGAGCAGGTGCTGAAAAACAAAGTCTAGGAACTCGTTCAAAGATGAAAGAGTAGATGTATTATTCTAAGCATGGCTCAGGATGAGAAGTCCCACGCGACTCAACAAACTTGTCCTAGTCTTTATAAAAAGATACCATACTCCTATAAAACTTTTTGTGAGAAGAAATTGGCGTTTCTATAGTTCAAACATTGCCAAAAACAAAAAAACAAAAAAACAAAACCAGACTACTCGTTGACATTATGATAGTAATTTTATGATAGATGGATCGGGACAAATTGGCAATGATCATTCTAAAATATTGCTGAATTCGCCATCCCTGGCTGTGGAATTGTTCGATCATTTTTAATCACGAGGAAGACCTTTCAGCTGCAACAGCAATCGTACAATTTGCATATATCTAAGTAAAAGAACTTCGTAACCACCACTACTTGTCCCTGAAATGTTCAAAACAGTTCCTTTCTAACAGAAATTACAAGCAATCAATACAAGTAGACACTAAAAGAAATCAAATTCAAGATAATTATCTGAACCTTTCTTCTCAGGAGCAGGTGTAGCAGCAGCAGCAGCTGCTTTTTCACTTGTTGATGCCATTGGAGCGGGTAATCTCTCAATCTCAACTGGTTTCGGAATCTCAGGCGGAGTAGCACAGCGGATCAATGCCCAATTTACACCTTCAAAGAAGGTGTGCTGCTTGATCTCAGTCGCCCCTCGTTTATAGGCCAATCTATTCTGTGGTTCCTTTACAAGCAACCCCCTTATGAGATCCCTTGCAGCAAAACTGACAACCGGAGATTCAGGAAAACGAAGCGGCTGACCCACGACATTGAACAAGGTAGCTCGATTTCCCGATCCCTTAAAAGGAGTTTTACCAAACAATAACTCATACAGAAATATTCCAAAAGTCCACCAATCAACAGCACTTCCATGACCTTCACCCTTAATGATCTCAGGTGCCAGGTACTCATGTGTCCCAACAAATGACATAGACCGGGCATCGGTTGGCTCAGCCATGAGCTCGGGTAATGGGCTAACTTGGTTTCCTATATCATTTTTGGGTTTCCGGTCCTTCTTGGACTTGCCAGAAAAGAGCCGAGGCGAGAAGCATGTTGTAGGGGCTACACAAGACGGCTGGATGCAGGAAGGCTCAACGCAAGCTGGCTGGACACAGTAACCAGGATTCTTTCGTAATGGATCAGACTCCATATATGAGGTTTTGACAAGAGTTGGACTAACGGTACAGCGGAGTGAAAGATCAAAATCAGAAAGCATTATGTGTCCATCATCCCTCACAAGGACATTTTCTGGCTTAAGATCACGGTAGACGATACCAAGCATGTGGAGGTATTCTAGAGCTAGCAGGACCTCGGCTACATAAAATCTGCAAGTTCAATGAAATACACACAAAAAATTTTAGCAGCAAACAAAGAAAAGAAATCACCCCAACATGGTACAATTATAAAAGACCAGAGTAAGACATATTATGGTACTAAGAATAACAGCTGGGGAGATCATTCCTAAAAAGAAGGAAAAAATCCAAGTCTTGGCTTCCAGTACAATATCAATCTTCAAGATGATTGCATCTTTGTAGGTGGATCACAACCCATAAAAAAGCCACAGATTCATGATTTAACCATTGACTATCTTAACTCTATCTTTGAAAATAGTTCTATGATTTCACAGTGATTGTGGTTTAATACAGCTTGGGATTTTTCTTTTTTGGAATCAATAAAGAATACAGCTTGAGATTTTTTTTTTTTTTCACCAGATGTCCAGAACAGCATTCCGACTAATCCTAGGGGGTGCACAGGCTCTCGACAAGAAGTTTTCCACAAGTGCACATCGATTAATTCAAGAAAAAAATCTCCTAGTTCGATGGCCCCTAGAGATTGTTTGCGCCCAAGGGGATTTGAACCTTAGACCTACGGGGAGCATACCCCTAAGCCCAAGGCTTAACCACTTGAACCAACCCCTAAGAGTTCAGCTTGGGAATTGAAGCCCATAAAAGTCCTGATTTTTAGGTTCCAACACACTTGGAATTTCTTATACAAAATTCTATGTTCAGTTAATTAACTGAACATAGAGTTTTAATCCATACTTATCAAACAAAAAAAAAAAATTTAACAATTCTTCTGCATGATCTAACACATGAGCCATTGTTGAAGATCCGCTACTAAACTTCATTCAAGGCTCTAGAGGAAATGACTTGGCATCATGCAAGCATTACAAAAACGTTCAGATACAAATGAATTCCAAGTTCCATCAATTACAGGCAGCTTTATGGATAAAACTTGGGAACTTTTTTTTTTTTATAAGTATGGATAAAAATTAAGAACTTTGTTTATGTAAGCTGAGTTTCAGACTTTACTCGATATTCTGCCATGTTATCCTACAATGGGGATGGACAACTGACTAGACCTGATAAAGTAAATCTTCTTAGGAGAAGAATAGAAGACAAAGGCCATAGAACAAAAATAGATCAACCATACGTCACTATCTATTCAATACTTTTATATGAGTGCCAAGGATAACTAATTCCTGAAAATAATAAACTTTTGTCTTTTCGAGGATTGGGTGCTTGTTTAACAACCCAAGGCTAAAGGTGTAAAGAGATAATAATAAGCAAGCTGAAAATGAAACTGAACACGCATGTCAACTGAAATTAAAAATTAAAAAAATTATGGTCAAGCTTGCTTAACATACTTGACAGCCTGCTCGGGGAAATGCTTCCCTGGCTGCCTCTGCCTAAGAGTGTGCAAATCTCCACCAGGACAGAACTCCATTACCAAGCATGAGAACTTATCTGTCTCAAAGTGGGTGTACAGTGAAGGAAGGAAGGGATGGTCCAGAGATTGCAGTATCTCTCTTTCAGTCTGAGCACGAAGTAGCTTTTTACGAGTTGCTAGAGACCCTTTATCCATAACCTTCATTGCAAAATAACATTTCGTTCCACTTAACTCAGACAGATACACACTGCCAATGTCCCCACAACCCAGCCTCTTCAGCAGTCTAAAATGGCCTAAACCCAAAACTCCATCTCTTGCACGAATAGCTTGGATAGCTTCCCATCTAATATCATTTGCTTTGTGAGGCTTGCTGATACTGGTGCTAAAACTGCTAGAGGTACTTTCATCGCTTACATCACTGCTTGTGCTTCCTCTACACATACTGCTCTTGCCACTCTCAACGAAATCAACGCGGTCACTAATCTTGGCACTGCCACTGGTCTTGGCAAGACTGCTGTTCCCATCACTAACTTTTGCAGAAACTGAACTGTTATTCACGCTACCATACTCGGATGCCTTCTTTTCTTGACTGACAGAGCCTTCCAGTGAGCCTCTTGTATCATTTACAGCAGAATCTACTTCTGTCGTTGCTTGCTCAAGACCCAGCAAGGAAGTACTTGAATCAAATTTATTAATGAAAGAATTGGACAACCCCTTTTTATTATAACTTGGTGACTCTTTATTTTCTGCACCTTCACCCCTAAGTTGCTTTAAAGTGTTTTGAACAGATTTTGGCATTTGATCAAGTGCAACTACATCAGATTTGCTTGCTTTCGAAAACTCTGGAGCTAAAGGCATCAGATCATTTGTTTCCACTGGTTGAACACCAGCTGCTTTCTGTTTGGTGGACACTCTGACACCAGTTTTTGAGGCCATCAGTCGTAACTACAGTTTTAACTGCAGTAATCCTTCACCCAGTTCATCCACTTAATCCATTGATCGGCATCCATTATCATCGGGCTATATCTTGCCGAAGCGGCCAAAGTACTTCTCTGCCTCTGTCAAAATCAGCATTTCATCAATTAAAGGAATCAATAATATAAATTATTGCAAAACCCATCAAACTGCAAAGGGAAAAATCCATTTAGTTTGAACTAATTCTCACTAAAATACAAAGAGAGAGTGTCCGCGGAAGTATTTGACAAAGTTCATTAATAATAGAATATGCGGGCACAAATCCATTGATGAAATTTAAGCAAAAGTGGAACTATACACATCCGGCTCCCTTTCAGTTCTCACACGATCCAAACAATATCAGAAAATTAGATCAGAGAGCACACACATAGTAAAGTTAAAAGAGGGAGCTAAATATGAGACAAAATATACGTTTTTTATGAGCAAAAAGTAAGATAGAAAACCCCATCAGTCAATTAAGTTTAGTTTTCCCCAGAATTAAAATAATTCAAGTACAAAGCTGCATGTAGACCTTAATTATATGATTGCTAAGGATATATCCTTTGAAGATTGTTAGTCAGCCATCTAATTCAATCTGTAGTCTCTCTTCCACCCAAATAAAGGTGAATAAACCTTAACCAAAACCAATAAGAAAATTGAAGGAAAAAACTAAAAAGTTACCACAAGTATAAAAGATTCGAGGACCACCAAAAAGAAGCAAAGAATTATTCAGAAAGCAGTAAATCAGATAGCGCAACCTTCAAATAGATTTTCGGGAAGAACCCAAATGAATAAATCAACTACGGCCAAATACACCAAATCCCGATCTCTCTCTCACAAAGCCATAGCCATCAGCGAAAACCCAAAACAGATCCACAAACAGAGAACGACCCAGGTGCAAAAAGGCAGTGTAGAAGGTAAAGTAAATGAAGCCCGTCAATAAAAATGAAGCGAGGCTCAAAGTGGTGGAGAGAGAAGGCGCAAAAGGCGTACCTAATTTCAAGGATTAACACTCCAGCGGCTTTCCTCAGGCAGTGAATAAAAAAAACCATGCAAAGAGAAAAAGCGAGCTCTCCTGAGAGGCTTGATACCGGTGTAGACCCTAGAGAGAGAGAGGATGGGCAGAAGGATAAACTACAGAGAACTAGGCGTACACTACAATGGAGAACTGAGCCTCCGCATTTGGTGGATATTAGGCGCAGAGAGAGAGAGAGAGAGAGAGAGGGATGGGTCAAAGATCTGGAAGCTTGCTCCTTTATCTTTGTTTACTCGTCGCGTACGAGTCTCTATTGGTTTATCACATCGTATGAGAAAGAAGTAAAGGACCAGCCTTCGTATCCTGTCGCCTCCTGTCTAAAGCCATGCCTTTGCTGGCAGCTTTCGTATCCTTAGCCAGATTACTAAAAACAATTATTTTTAAAAAATATATTTTTATATAACAAAAATTAAGTATTAAATTTAATTAAATATAGAAATAAAATACGTGAAAAAATTTTTTTTTTATGAATAATAAAACTAAAATAATTATTAAAAAGCTAAAATAATTTTAGTTTTTTGAATAAATTTTAATTTTATTATTCATAAAAAGTATTTTTTGAATATTTTTTCACATACTTATTATCATATTTGATTAAATATGATATTTACTTTTTGATATTTGTGTAAAAGTATATTTTTTTAAAAATAATTTTTAGTCAATCTAACGAAAATATTCTTAATTTTTTTTTATTTTTTATCTTTTTCGTTTTGAAATGTATTTTTTTAAGAGCAATACAGAGGTTGTGCGCTGTAGCTAGTAGCACACACTCACAGCATAATTTTATTTTATTTTTTTAAGAAAAAAAAACATGGGTGTAGTTCTTGTATACCGCTGGACTGCAGTATACAAAGACCACAACAAAAAAATTTTGTTTTTTAATCTCTCTTGCGTTTTCCATTTTCTTAAAGAAAATTTTAAATACAAGTAATATTAGACATTCATATATATACTAATATTAAAATAAAAAGATGAATTTAATAAAATATTTAAATTTGAAATATAAAATATAAAAACAACCAATCATTTTCGTTTTAAAATGTGTTTTTTTTTATCCCTCTTGCATTTTTCATTTTCTTTAATCTTAAGAAAAATTTTAAATACTAGTAATGTTGGATATCTATATACACGAATATTGAGGTGAAGATATGGATATAATAAAACACTTAAATTCAAAATGAAAAATATGAAAATAATTAATCAAAATATATATGCATATAGATATACAATATTACTTGTATATAACATTATTCTTTTCTTAAATTTCGTTTCATTCTTTTTCCTACTCCTTTTATTTTATTAAACCCCATGATTACAAAAGAATTTTGTGTTGAATGGTACAAGGCATTGTCCTCAGTCCCCACCAACAAAAATTATAAGATTTATTTTTGTTTTTATTTTCATATAATTCAAATCTATGGTTTTAAAGTATTCGATTTTGGATTAAATCTACATTATAGGAGTGAGTAGCGGAGCCCCACACCTCGCTTCGCCCATGCGGGGGGAGGGGCCCTTACCCCGCATCTAGTCTGCCTAGCAAGAGAGGGAAGGGCCCAATCCCGCCCCGCATTCCCCCGCTTATATATTTATATATATCATATATATATATATATAAACATAAATATTTGTATATATAAACATAAATATATTTATATATAAATATATATTTATATTTTACAAATTTTGCATATATAAATATATATTACAATTATTAGACTTGTTCGCAAAGTATGTATTAGCAAATTTAAAAATTATATAATTTAAAAAACTACAATTTACATAAATATATACTACCAAATTTAAAAATTATATAGTTTAAAAACTATTACAACAACTTACAAAAAATATACACTAGCAAATTAAAAAACTACATAAATATTAAATTATAGTCATATTTACAAAATTCAAATTTATGATTTAAGTCTGAAAATATATTTTTAATCACTTTTAGATTTTTGAATAAGTTTTAAACCTAGTAAATGTAGTTTATTTTTTAAGTGGATATAAAACAAGATAGATTGGGAATCCGCCCCACACCCCGCCCAGCGGGACGAGGTACCCCACTCTCACATCGTCTAGACGGGGGTAAAACCTCACTCCTACCCCAAGAGGTCTATCCCGTACGATCGCACCGTATGACGCGACTAGCACCCTTACTAGAATAGTGTAAACCATACATAACTATGGGTGCAACAGGTTGTCTTATATGTGCAACAGGTTGTCTTATATGCTTGATCTATTTATAGGGGTAGAACCCAATTTGTTATGCTTATAATGAGCAATAACTTTCTATTTTTAAATAATATGAGATCCCACATTTCACTTATTCTTATCAGTCAATATAGTTTATCATACCATGTGTGGATAAAATAGTCTATGTAGAAATTTCAAATACTTGACTAAGTTAGCAATTGATCAATTTCAAGAGAACTTTCCTAGATGTCACTTCTAAGTCACATTCGGAATAATTGAGTAAAAAATGGATCATCTAGATCAAGGGACAACAATTTCAAAAAAAGAAGTTGAGTATGAGTAAGTTTTCTAAGAGAGATAAAGAAACAAATAATCTGACTTCAAAACTATGATGCTTGTATCTTATGAATTCTTAGAAACGTAGCTTTCAATATTTCTTGCAAGAAATCAAACAACATACAAACATGTCTCCTTCAGCATTTGTAAGTACCTCAACTACATTATTTTTGTTATTTTTTGTTTCGTTGATGTTAGGTATGTAAGTAATTAGAACCGTTGAACACTAATTCATCATCTAGTAGCACTGAGCCCTGATTTGAATAGAAAGATATTTAAATCTCATCTCATCTTATCTTATTTTAATATTCAAACACTATAAATATAAATATTTATTAACTTTTTTATTTAATTATGACCTAATTATTATAACTTTCCTAAATTTTCAAATAAAATACAAAAAATAATTCAATTTTTTTAAATTCTAAAAAAATATTATATTAAAAAATATTGTATTCTAATAATAGTTTAATTTTAAATATTTTCATTCAACACCTTCTCTCACATTTTTCAAAACTTTATAAAATATTTTAACTCAAAATATTTATAATTTTTCTCATTTCAACTTACTATTTAATCCACGCTTAAAACTACAATTAATAAACTATACTCCTTTAGATGAAGATATAAAAACCGTATAATTTCTTTTCTTTTTTTTGGAAATGTATTATATGTAAACTCTCTCTCTCTCTCTCTCTCTCTCTCTCTATATATATATATAAGCCGTATAATTTCTAGAATGGTTCAAAATTAAAGCAGGTTAATCGAGTTGGTCTTGTGACCCGTTATTATAGTTTCTCAGTTATGAATACTTGTGATGAAAGAAGACATTTTAACCATTTAATTTGAGCCTTGTGAAAGAAGATATGTATAATATTGCATCTCATTAGATTGTTTAAAGTTAAAAAATAATTTTAATTATTATGAAGAGTAATTTTATTTTTGATCATTCTATTTACATAAATCTCTATATTAAAATAACTATTTTTTTAGTGTATAATAATAAAATAATAGAACAATAATTTAGTTTTAACGATTCATATCAAATTTCTATATTGGATTGTCCATTTATGAATATATATAATAATGAGTAATTAATAACTAAAAAAAATATTTTTTTATTTTTAATTATTATTTTATTTTATCATATTTTACCAGTCTACTTATTATATGTTAAATAAATCATATTTTAATTAGATTATGAGTTTAAGATAATTAATTAGTAATTATATTCTATTTAAATTAAATTACTAATAAAAATTTGGCAAGAAAGAGAAACTAATAAAAAATTTATTAGTAATCATATTCTATATGATGAGGAAGGAAATAAAAAGATAAATTAATAAAATAAGAGTTTGGCAATTAGTTTGAAGCTGCCAAATTTAGAATTTTATTTAGTATTGGGGGTCAAAATTTATGGTTTTTAGACAATTTAATGTGAGCTTCTTTTAAGTCTTAATAACTAAATTTTCATTAGATTGATTTTTAGTCAATCTAATGAGAATGTGTTGAATCTAAGGTTTCAAATTTCGTATCTACATGTGGATTTTGATGATAACAAATAAATTCAAGTCTCAAGTTTAAATTATTTACGTAATGGAACGAAGCGCACATCAAGCATAAAAAAATAAGTTTACAAATGAAACTCATTGATTATTTTTGTACATCTCTTGATAAAATTCGAAATTGGATTAAGGTTCCAAATTACTCTTTTTTCTCATAAAATATTAAAATATTTTTTTCACATATACAAGACATCTTTAAAGGTCTTAGTTTTAAAAATTATGTTTTTCACATGTGCATAACATCATCAAACACTATAATTTCGAAAATTATATTTTTTTATATACAAATTTTAATTTGTAAAATGATTGATTATCATATTTGACATGTACATATTTTGTTTGAAAGTCTTGAAGGGTAGTTGTGTATTTTTTTGACAAATGCAAATAGTAGATGATTTTATTTGAAAATCTTAAAGGGTGATTGTGTGTTTTTTTGATAAATGAAAAAGATAGATGATTTGTTTGAAAATCTTGAAAGGTGATTGTGTGTTTTTTTGACATATGCAAAAAGAAAATGATTTAGTTTGAAAAATAAATCATACTCATTTTGTCATGTATGAAAAGCAAAAGATTATGTTTGATTTATTTGAAAAATGAATGGAGTTATTTTTGACAAATACAAAAAGGAAATGCTTTTATTTGAATTTTGTAAAAAGTGAATAGTGATCTTATTGACATGTAAATCTTTTCAAATTTGAAATTGAAAACTCATTTTCCTATAAATAGCTCACTTAAGTTTTGTAAAAATCACAACAAGAGCTTATACATCTATTACTAAGTTTTGCATCATTTTTGCAAAGTTATCATTCTCTCTTTTCTAAAATTTTGAATCTTAATTCTTATTTTTGTTGAGAGATATATAAATTGCACTGTATTGTTTCTATCTCACTCATTGAGGAGTGTATTTTGATAGTCTACCCACTATCAACTCTTATATCTATAAGAGAGTGCGTGTAACCCTTGTGTGTGTAGAAGATATTTTACACGGGAAATAGTTAAATCATCAAGTGTGAGGTGATTGGAAGTGTAGAGGGTGTTCTACACGAATTCTTTGGAGCGGTGCTACTCAAAAGTATTATAAGTTTCTATCTCCGCCTAAAAGAGATTGACTAGTGAATTTGGGATTCTCAAGGGGTAACTTGAGGCGAGGACGTAGGCAGTAGGGCTGAATCTCGTAAAAATACTGAGTTTACTTTTTCTTACCCTACTCTTTACATTTCTTGCTGTTTTATGTTCTGTTTATATTTTATATTGTGTATTTGATTTATACGTGTTAATTTTTATAATATAACTCAATTCACCCCTCCCTCTTGTATTAGTCATCTAGACAAAAGAATATTTTTAAAGAAAATAACTTTTGATTGGTTGGGCTGCTATCCTTCAAATATCAGCCCTTCAATAAATGAGTGCGAAGTAAACTTCCATATTAGCTCTCATGTGTCTGCAAAAGATCTCTCCAAACATCTTTTTTCTCTCCTCCATCTTAGAAATTTTGAGACTCCCCTTTTCAAAGCCTAGGTTCGAACAAGTATTTTTGAAATCTTCAATCCATATCATTTTTTTCATAATGATAAGTGTAAATTTTACATAATTTTTATTATCTTTTTACTTATTAAAATTATTAATTTTTATTTAATTCTTGCTATTTTTACTTTTATTTTTATTTTTATTTTTATTTTTGTATTGAAAGAATGAGAAGAAAAAAAGAGAAAAAAAAAGGCCCCAATCGAAGATTGCAACATTTATTTCACTCGGTATTCAATAAATCTCAATGATATTACAACCACACATGAGGCATTTCAGTTTTGAATTGAAGGCCACATTTTCACATTCGGTTTTAGGCATTCATACTTGGACATTTGGCTTGGGCTTTTTACTTAAAGGCACATGTACATTTAATGGGCCACAAAACTTAAGTTCGCAATTGCATGGTGACGCTGCTGGAGTTGCATATGAGCCGCATGTTGACTTTAAGAATGAGACTTAGGGCAGATTTGAATGTCAAAAGTTCATCAAATACTCTTGACAACATTATTTAACATCTTAATTTTAATAATGTAAATGGGAACTCCAGCAGCCCCAACTTTTGGCAGCAATTAATTGATCATAAATAAATAGAAAATATCAAAAGTCTCATATATATAACGACCTGACTCTTGAGAGAGTAGGATCGTATTTACGTGGCATTTCTTTTCTCTAAAACAATTTTAGAAAATGAGACTAGTTTCGTTCGTTTTTAAAACATTTCAGTTTATACCTAAGGCGTCAGACTTCATATTATAAAATAAAATATATTTTTACAGTAAAAGAGGTTTATAACAAAAATATTTGATTAATAAAATAAAAGTCTCTCTTTTATGCTTAGATTGTTGCGCTCTTTTCTTGGATTGTCTGCTTCCTGCTACGCATTCTTGCATGGAAAGAGAAAACACACAGAAAAAAAATTAAAATGAATTAAATACTCAATAACCACTACTTCAAACCGTTTTTAATATAATAAAATAAGTTTTTCAATCATGCAATCAACACTCCTGTATAAGTACATATATACAGGAGAGTATATGCATCTTTTTTTATAACTATAATCCTATTATGTCTTTCTTTTCTATGTGTTTCAGTACACTACTTTCATTATATAAAGAATCCGAATATCTATTTTATTCTTAATAATTATTTTAAGCCATTAAAACACAATAAATCAACAAACAAGAAAGCATCTATCTACTAAGCAAGTACAACAATAATCACTACAACAATAACCACTACTACCAAATAGTTATCAGACAAGCAAGTTATTAATCAGCAAAAAGAACAACAACCAACATATATAAGTCATCAAAAATAGTTAGTAAAGAATCACTCATCCAATGCATACATATCATACATGCAATACACATCCTACATAATATGACATTCATTCCAATTCATTAATTTCTTTTAGACCGTTGCACACTGGTACCCCTGTGTGCTAGGGTTGACAGATGTTCCTTTGGATCTTGGGTTTTCTTTTAGACCCTTAGGTCTTTCTTTATACCCCTTTTGCAATTTCATACATCATAACATAATATCAGTTCATACAAATCATGCATCTTTTTAGAATTGTAGCAATGCATATATTTCATCATTTATCCTATCCTACCATCAATTCATGGCATTAATCTATAAAATCTATAGGCAAAAATATTTAATTTCATCTTATATTTAAAAAAAAATACATACAATAATTACTATGTATAGGCATTAAACCATAGGTATATACTTACGTATTTGAGATTCGATAAAAAGGCTATCAAGAATAGTCATACATACGTATACTAGCATTTTCAATCCTATTATCTTTATTTACTAGTCCAGTAAACACTATGACCCTGTTTGTTTCAAAAAATATATCATCTCATCTTATCTCATCTAATCATTACATATTTTTTAAATTCCAATACAAAATAATATAAACAATTTAAAATTTTCAAATTTCAATACAAAAATCATATTAAAATAAAATATTATAACAATATTTTATTTAACTTTTCACTTTAATCTCAACTCATCTCATCTCTTCAAATCTCAATCTCATCTCTGAAAACAAACCAAGCCTAAAAGTGTATGAATATAACATTTATCTAATCTCTATGCTATTTTCGTATCATGTAGTCCAGTCACAAACGCATCATATAATAATAAACATACAACATACACATAAATAACATCAATATATATATATATATATATATCTCTAGCACACATACACAATTAACGAGAAAAAACCTATACTTTACTAAGACACTTTCCTGCTATCCATATATCTTCGGAGTTCTTATTCAATATGTTAAGACCATCGGAGACTCACTGTGGGTACTGGGACACTTTTCGATATCCACATGTCCTCAAAGTCTTAACTCACTATGTTATGACCATCAGAAACTCACTGCGGATACTAGGACACCTTTTGATACCCTCATGTCTTTGAAGTTTTTATTTACTATGCTATGACCATCACAGACTCACTGTAGATATTAGGACACCTTCCGATATTCTCATGTCCTCGAAGTCCTTACTCACTGTGCTATGACTATTGGGGACTCACTGCGGACACTAGGACACTTCTCGATATCCTCATATCCTTGAAGTCCTTACTTAAGACAAAGTATCTATTTCATATGGAAATTCTATCCGGTACACGTGTCACAAAAAACATATGCACCCTACTTATACGTCACCTAAGATTAACATAGAGTATGTTGATCACCTGCTGGTGTAACAGGTATCATATCTCGATAGCAACTTTCTCCATACCGATGGGTAGGACTAATCAAACTTTCTGACCCTCTACAAGTTCATCTAGTCACTTAACACAATAAAGTTCATCTCAAGATGTACCTCTATCGTGTCACGAGTTCGAGACTACTATCGAGCTACACCATCATTGACCACTTCACATGGCACTACGTGACGTAACTCCTACAGCAACTCCCGACTCGACATGAGTACGATTCCTAATGTACTCTGGTTACGTTCCCAATATTTCACTGCTACACGACTCCGTTGTTTCGCATGTACTCCGAGACATAACATAGTTACATAATAACAACCGTCATTAGGGCTACCGGTCATGTCACTACTCTGGGATAGTGCTTTACACTTTTCAACACTTCACGCACCTTACATTCCTCAATCACACAACTACCTATTTTCGTTACATGCCTTATGATAAATGACGACTACAGCATATGGAGTGCCCTCCACGCTTCTGTTGTGCACTCCATTCCGTACATACACCCCACGTCGAGTATACTCTACATATACTCTCTCGGTAACACACTACACCACAACTCATATAATATACGTTACACGGTGGATCGCTTTACTCCCATAAAGTACACTCTATGCGTACTCCCTTTACAATACCTACTACAACATAATACTTACACACAGAGCACCCTCATACTACACAGCACAGTTCACAACTCTACTTCACAACACAGTTTTCAATACTTCAGTACATAACCAACCAACTTCACACAACTTTTCAGCGGACTCCACAACATCAACAACATAGTCCACAATCAATCAATTAAACATAAATACAAGAGAAAGATTATATCATAGCAGGGTAAACCCATATGTTGCTTGCTTCCTAGCACGGTTAGTGGCGTCGGAAGCCACTAAATTTAGCGTGAATCGTTTCGTCAAGGTTAGTGCCGTGACCTCGGAACGGGAATGTTTCAGGGTTTGGGTTTAGGGTTTTGGTTACTAAATTTGGATCTTGTGACGATTGTCATTATGTCTAGGAGTTCGTTGATGGCGGTAGAAAGGTCGTACGTTACAACTAACGCCGCGTATGATGACGTCAGCTACGTAACGTGACGGTTTGAGTTATGGTGCTTGGTTTGACATGGGAAGCTAGGGGAATAATCAATGGAGGAAGGACAATCTCATGGTAATGGTGTTGAGGCGGTGCAATCATTGGAAGGTGACGGATCTACACAAGAGAGTCAAATTCGTGTATAGAAGAGTGAGAGAGAGTGAGAGGTGGTAGTGGCTTGGTTGGAAAAGTGGAGATAGGGGGTGATTACTGACATGATGGGAAAGCTGTTGGTGGCAAATGTGAGACTCACGGTGGCGCCGTAGAGGCGCTAGGTGGAGGAATGACAAAACTAGTGGGTTTCAATACCCATTTCAGGGTGGGGGATTTTGGGGCTGTTGTGGGTGGTGCTGGCAGTTGTGGTTGCTGTCAGAGGTTGCTAGGAGGTGGAGGAAAGCGGCAGTGCAGCTGGGTGGCCAGCTGTGGGCTTAGGCCGTGCATATGGGTATCACAATACCCATTTTGGGTATTAGGCCGATTAGGGGAGATGAGGGGTTAGTCGGAATTGTGGTTGCCGAAGGGGTCTCGCCGAAGGCTAGCTGTTCGAGTGGAAGGGGCGGTGTCGTCGGTGGCTGGGCCAAGTGCTGGAAGTCGAATGGTCATGTGAGGGGAGACACACGCGTGGGAGAGAAGAGAGAGATGAGAGAGAAGAGAGAAAGAGGGGAGGGAGAAAGTGAGAGGTTTGGCTTCCTCTTCGATTATTTATAGGTCCGACGCTTCGAGATCTTGAAAATGACAAATGATATGCATAAAACACTGATATGAATATACGTAAAATCAATATAATTTACTCATAAGAATTAAATAAAATATTATTTTAACTTACTTTAGTTCATAACATAATATTCGTCATCATTAATTAAAATGATGAAACTTTACTAATTATTTAAAAGAATAAAACTATATATTTAAATCAGTATATAAAGCATAATTAAAATCCCACAACATAATAAATAACTAAAATTAGGATAATAAAACGATCTTTGTACAATTATAACATATTGGAATGCATAATATTTTGTAGCGTTCCAATATGTTATAATTGTATATCTTATAAATCTGGTTTGGGTCCAAAAATACTTAAAATATCTCATATAATATTTTCATGACATTTAAAATATTCAATAGTATTAAAACACTAGGCACATTTGAAAATCAATATTATCTTTTAAAAACACGCTATCGAGGTCGGACACGTGCTTCAAGACCTGGTACGTGCATTGAGACTCATCTAAATCGAATGAGATAGGAACGATTTGTCACGTCATTTTCTAGAAATTCGCTAAGCCTTAGGGAAAATAAGATATTATTGATTTTAACATCTTAAAACATTTAAAAAAAACACAACATTATTTAAAAATACTTATATAAAAATCATGTAAATTTAAAAACCATAAAAAAAAAAACAAAATGTTAGTAGGGAACAAAAGTAGGGATCCCTAATATATTTCTTTACATAATCGGATGAAATTCCTTTCTAAAGAAATTCTTCAAATAATTTATATTTTAATTTATATAATACAAAAGCTATTGAGAGTGATCTCATCTCATCTTATTATAATAATTTTATTAAAATTTAAAATAAAATATAATAAACAATTCAACATTTTCAGATCTTAAACAAAAAATATATTTTAATAATATTTTATCCAACTTTTATTTTTTTATTTCATCTGATCTCAATTCACTATCTAAATTGAAAAACACTCTTCTTAAAAAACAAAAAATAATTGACATGAGCTTGATCCAGCTTTTTCAGTTGGACTTATATCAATTATTCTGCACAATCATGCAATCACTTAGGAGTTGTACATTCATAAAAAAATTTCACAAACTAAAATAATTTTTTATAATATGGTTGATTTATTTTTCAACAAAAATATGTTTAAAATTTAATATACCACATCAAAATATGTCCATCTATAAATTTATTTTTATAAAATATTTTTAAAGCTAAAAATTTCTCAAAACTAAGACCCCATTTAGATTCTAAAATGAGATGAGTTGAAATGAGATGTGTTATGAATAGTAATGAAATGAGTGTGTTGAGATGAGTTTTTGTGTATTTGGATTGAAAGTGAGATGAGATGAATTTAGGTTGTTGGGATATTAATAAAAGTGGATCTCACAACTTTTTTTATTGATGAATTTATATATAAATAAATAATAATCATTTTATACAATTATACAATAATAACTATTAATTTACAAATTTTTTGACTTCGTAAGATAATATAAAAAAATCAAATCAAATTATATTTTAGTTAGACCATATTAAAATTTGATAAAATATTTTATATAATTTTATGTTGATATTTGTATTATTATATGAATTACATTTTGAGCAATAAAATTAATTCAGAAACATTTACCTATAAATTAAAAAAAATACATATATATCACAACACCTATAGTAAAAGCACAGTTTCTCATGTCATAAGTCATCAAATTTGACGAGAAATAAATCTTATAATTTCTACAACGGAAGAAAATGTATGTGCCAAATTTAATAAGTTTGAATAATCAGGGGCGGAATTATGTTATACATAGGGGGGCTACCGCCCCCCAAAGTTTTTCAAAATATATATATAGTATATAAATATTCACAATTCTTTATATATATAATTAGAATTGCTCTATCAAATTGGTAAATAAAATAAAATTGTCCCCCCAAAATTTTTACTAAAATTTTAAATTATCCTAAATTTTAATATTCATCTAGTTTCACTTAATCCAAAATCTAACTTACTCATTTGTCACTTTGAATTTATTATAAATTTATATAATTATCAAAATTAATTGATTATATTTATTTAATCTCACTCTAATTTATATAATTGTAAGATTATTGTAAATACAATTTTATAATATATGATTACTATTTTTATATATAGTCACGTGTAAAAAAGACATTATTTATATAGATAATACTAAAGGCATCGTTTGGTGCACACCTGCACCATTGTCTTTTTTAATTTTTTTATTTAGACTTAATTATTAAGTAAATATTATTTAATAATATTTTGAATTTTTTTATTTTTAAAAAATGTTTTAGAATATTTAAAAAATGATACAATAAATAAATAAATAAACTAAAAACTAAAATTACACTAACGGTGCACTGGGCGTGCATATACAACGGTGACTGTATTACCGCCCTATTTATATTTGCATATACCGTATATGTTATCAATCGCCCCCCTCAAATACTAAATCTTAGTTTCGCCCATGTGAATAATCAAACTACACTGTTATAAAATAGTTTATATATTTATACTATTTATGTCATCATGTCTAATTTACCATTGTCCCTTCGGAGACAATCTAAAAATGGCAGATGTTGTGCCTAATGCTGCCCAGAAAACAAACATAAAATAGATAGAGACAATATTGAAGTGGTTCGGCAATTTGCCTACATCCACTGGAGCGGAAACTTACTATTCAAAATGTTTGTACAAGATTACAAACACTCTCAATGCTTCTCTATCTCTCAAATGGCACTTACACTCTCACACACTCAAATACTTCTTCTTGTTGGGATGATCTTAGCTTCAACATTCCTCTCCTATTTATAGGAGAGGTTGGACTTCTCCCTCCATGTAACATAGTAAGGAGATGCTCAATCATTCCAATACACATGGTGGTTCTCATCACAATGTGGAATATCACCACATGGGTGGACCTCAAGATGAGTTGGAGAATATCAACACATGGGTGGTCCTCAACAATCACCCCCTCCACCCAAGTGTGCCATACTAGGGTACTAAATGTTGTATCCTTGCAATGATTTCACCTCCTTATTGAAATGTTCATTTGCCATGAAAGATTTCCGCTATCAAATGCGCCCTAAGGTGCCAATGCACCCTTAGGTGCTCAGCAGTGTGAGATATTAATCAAGTCCAAGCAGTGTTGGAACTTGATTCCAGTAACAACTTTTGTCAACATATCTGCTGGATTATTTTCAGTGCCAATCTTCTGAAGTAGAATGTCCCATTCTTCCAATATCTCACGTACGAAGTGGAAACGGACATCTATATGTTTTGTTCGAGAGTGATAAACTTGATTCTTGGCCAAATGAATTGCACTCTGACTGTCACAGTAAACGGTAACTTTTTACTGCTCAATTCCCAAATCTGTTACCAGTCCCTGTAACCAAATGGCTTCTTTTACGGCTTCTGTTACAGCCATATACTCAGCCTCTGTGGATGACAGTGCAATCGTAGACTGCAAAGTTGATCGCCAACTAACTGGTGCTCCAGACATAGTGAACACGTATCCAGTTGTCGATCGCCGTTTGTCAAGATCACCTGCATAGTCTGAGTCAACGTATCCAGTTACTAGACTATCTTCACTCTTCTCGAACTTCAAACCAAGATCTACGGTCCCTAGAATATACCGTAGAATCCATTTAGCCGCATGCCAGTGCTTCTTTCCAGGATTATGCATATAACGACTGACCAAACTGACGGCCTGGGAGATATCAGGTCGTGTACACACCATGGCATACATTAGGCTACCAACAACACTTGCATATAGGACATTTTTCATGTAGTCCCGCTCTTCATCATCTTTAGGAGACTGCAATGCACTGAGCTTAAAATATGGGGCCATTGGAGTACTCAAAGGCTTCAACTTTGAGTCCATATTGAAGCGTTGCAATACTTTCGTCAGATATTGCTTCTGAGTAAGGTGAACTGTACATTTCACCCTATCTCTGCTGATTTCCATCCCCAATATTCTTCGTGCTTCTCCTAGATCTTTCATTTCAAACTCATGACTCAACTGAGTTTTCAAACGATTTATCTCCACCTTGCTTTTACATGCAATCAACATATCATCTACATATAAAAGCAAATAAATGAAAGATCCATCTGCAAGTTTTCTAAAATACACACAATGATCGTATTGGCAACGAGTGTATTTCAGATCCATCATAAAATGGTCAAACCGCTTGTACCATTGCCGAGGTGACTGCTTCAGTCCATAGAGAGATTTCTTCGTCTGCAAACCAGTTTTTCTTTACTAGTTTCTTTAAACCCTTCTGGTTGAGACAGATAAATCTCCTCTTCCAGATCACCATGCAAGAAAGCTGTCTTCACATCAAGTTGTGCTAACTCAAGATCATATTGTGCAACCAAAGCTAGCAATATCCGAATGGATGAATGCTTCACAACAGGAGAGAATACTTCACTGTAGTCAATTCCCTCTGTCTGAGCATAGCCCTTGGCTACCAATCTAGCTTTGTATCTCATTCTATTTTTAGCAACTTGATCATCTTTCTGATTAAAGATCCACTTACAGCCAATTGACTTCTTTCCTTGTGGCAGTGGCACAAGTTCCTAAGTCTGGTTCTTATGAAGAGACTGCATCTCCTCAGTCATCGCCTTTATCCATTCATCCTTTTCACTGAATTGTATGGCTTCTCTGTAAGTGGTGGGGATCTCACCCCCTTCAATTGGTAGTGCATATGTCACGTAGTCTGCATAACGTGTCGGTACACATTTCTCTCGTCTCGGTCTGTTGGTTGCTATTGATTCAATTTGACTTGGAGGTGCTGTGACTGGACTATCAACCTCCTCTTGTCTGTCTTCTCTTGAATCATTTGGAGTGATAAACTCCACCTTCTGCGAATCACCAGGTGTTTCGCCATCATAGCTGCCTTTACTGGAATCTTTATGCTTATGTGACTTAAGCATCTCAGATTCGTTGAAAGTAACATCTCTACTGATAATTACCTTCTTAGACTCTATGCACCAAAGTCTATACCCTTTTACACCAGAGCTAAAGCCTAAGAACTTTGCTTTCTTGGCTCTAGGGTCAAGCTTACTTTCTTTAGCATGATAGTAAGCTGGACATCCAAAAACATGTAAAGAGTCATAATCAGTAGCATGTGTACCTTTCCACATTTCAATGGGTGTCTTCCCGCCATTGGCAGCTGCGGGTAGTCTGTTGACGAGGTGGCATGCATATGTCACAGCTTCAGCCCAAAATTGTTTACTAAATCCAGCATTCAGTAACATACATCGTACTTTCTCTAGCAAAGTACGATTCATCCGTTCTGCCACACCGTTTTGCTGCGGTGTTCCTCGTACCGTGAAGTGTCTGACTATTCCCTCTCTCCGGCATACTTCCATGAAAGGGTCTAGAGTATACTCCCCTCCATTATCTGATCTGAGCCGCTTAATTTTTATGCTGGTCTGAGTCTCAATCATCTTCTTCCAAACAAGAAAGATGTTCAACACTTCATCTTTATTCTTCATCGTATACACCCACACACGACGAGAATAATCATCTACAAAAGTTACAAACCAATGCTTACCTCCCAAAGATGCAATTTTGGTAGGTCCCCAAACATCGGAGTGTACATAGTCAAGTATCCCCTGTGTATTGTGAACAACGGTTCCGAATTTGATCCGCGTCTGCTTGCCCAATACACAGTGCTCATAAAAAGACAATTTACCAGTCTTGGCACCTTTGAGTAAGTTTTGCTTTACGAGTGTTTGCAAAGCTTTTTCTCCAGCGTGTCCCATACGCATATGCCAAACTCTGGTAGTGTCAGCATCAGTCTCATCTAACTTCTCACAACTTATAGAAGCTCTTCCAACAACAGTACTTCCTTGCAAGAAATACAGGTTTCCTCGCCTCAAGCCTTTCATAGCCACCTGAACTCCCTTTACCACTTTGAGAGTTCCGTCTTCAATAGTGATTCTGAATCCTTTTGAATCCAGAGATCCTAATGAGATAATATTTTTCCGCAAGTCCGGGACGAATCGAACTTCGGTCAGAGTCTTGACAGTTCCATCGTGCAGCTTCAACCGAATGCTCCCTATCCCTCGAGTCTTACAGGCACTGTCGTTGCCCATAAGTACTGCTCCACCTTCAATCTCTGTGAAGTCAGTAAACCAGTCCCGATTGGGACACATATGATAGGTGCATCCAGAATCCATAATCCATTTATCAGGATGACAAATCAATGATGAACCTGTCAAGGCAATGTCTAGATCTTCATCTCTGTCCGCGACATTTGCTGTGATTGGTTGATTCTTCTGTTGTCCCTTTAATTTGGGACAATCCTTTTTCCAGTGTCCTTTGTCGTGACAATAGGAACACTCATCTTTGGCGAGTTTTTTGCGGACTGATGAACCACGTGATGTGGCCTGAGTTTTCGATTGAAAACCTTTCTTCTTTCCGGGATACCTTGACCGCGATCTCCCTCTTGCTATCAGTGCTTCACTTGATGTATCTAGCTGTACCTGCTTATCCTTTTTTCGGTACTCATTGCTAATCAGAGAACTAGATACATCGTTAAAACTAATTTTCTCCTTCCCATACAATAATGTTGTAACTAAATGATCATATGTATCGGGTAAAGAATTTAACAAAAGTAAAGTCTTATCTTCATCTTGGATTTCAACATCCAAGTTTAGTAGATCAGCAAGAATTTGATTGTAACTATTTAAATGTTCAGACATACTAATACCTTCACGAAATTGGAATCTGAAGAGCTTTTTCTTCAAATGCAAACGGCTCTCAATGCTTTTCTTCATGAAATTATCCTCCAATTTCTGCCAAAGTTCATTTGCATTTGTCTCTCTCATGACAAAATACTTCTGATCTTTAGTAAGGCACAAACGGATTGTACTACAAGCTTGGGTGTTAAGCTTCCTCCAATCCTTTTCTGACATATCGTTGGGTTTCGCTTCTAACGCCATATCCAACTCTTGTTGGATCAAAACGTCCATCACTTCACATTGCCACATACCAAAGTTAGAAGTTCCATCAAACTTCTCAACTTCAAACTTGGCATTTGAAACTGTGGACCTACGCCCTGAACTACTGGCATTTCTAGAGTTCTTAACTTCCCCAACACCTTCCATATTAATTAAGAAATTTTAGAAGATAAATTTCAAAATTCTAACCGTACGGATGAGTCCGGAATAATCCAAATAGTTGGAAAGCACTATTTGATCGTCGAAATCGGACTCCAAATGGCTAAGATCAAGCTCAAAATCAGATCTGAAAATCGGACGGTCCAGATCTATTAGGCGCGTGTGATACACGCTCCGACCTTCAAATGGCGCGTACGGGCTCCTCCGATGTTCGTTTTCGATGCCGTCCACGGCAACGAATCCGTCTTGACGAGAGGAACGTTTTGGTGTGATCAAAAGTTGATTTCGAGCACCTGCAATTTTCTGGATAGCACGAACCGAAACTCTGATACCAATTGTTGTGCCTAATGCTGCCCAGAAAATAAACATAAAATAGATAGAGACAATATTGAAGTGGTTCGGCAATTTGCCTACATCCACTGGAGCGGAAACTTACTATTCAAAATGTTTGTACAAGATTACAAACACTCTCAATGCTTCTCTATCTCTCAAATGGCACTTACACTCTCACACACTCAAACACTTCTTCTTGTTGGGATGATCTTAGCTTCAACATTCCTCTCTTATTTATAGGAGAGGTTGGACTTCTCCCTCCATGTAACATGAGCTGGAGATGCTCAATCATTCCAATACACATGGTGGTTCTCATCACAATGTGGAATATCACCACATGGGTGGACCTCAAGATGAGTTGGAGAATATCAACACATGGGTGGTCCTCAACACTCTTATAAAATAGTTTATATATTTATATTATTTATGTCATCATGTCTAATTTACCATTGTCCCTTCGGAGACAATCTAAAAATGGCAGATTGCAGCTGGGGGAAGTGACCTACTGGTGGAAGACCTGGGTTGCGGAGCTGGAGCCTTCAACACATTCACTGTCACTTGCACGACTTCTTCAAGGCAAATGTGTAAACATCAGTGATTTTGGCGGCGTCGGCATCGAAACGGTGTAAATGGGCATTCACGAACTGCGTTGGGACGAGTCACTTTTGCCGGAGCCCGTTGAAACAAAGCAGTAATGTTGATTTTCGTTTGAAAAGGCCATAGATGAGTGGGGTCGTCTGCCTGCGCTTAGGGAAGGAAATGAGTTTTGAGGGGTGTGTGAGATAGAGATCGACTTTACCCAAAGCACATTTCTGCAAACATCTACTTGAAATGAAAAAAGTAAAGCAGTCGGGCTATGATCTCTACAAACAGGTACGTATTTGAAAAATAATAATATGCCAACTAACGGTAATAAAAACACGAGTTAAACTCAGTTCATGGGCGTTTGGATTAAAAGTGAGTTTACAGTACAAAATGAGTTTATAGTGCACCACCCTATTGCACTATTAGTGCATATAATTTTTTTTTGTATTTTTTAAATCACTTTTTAAATATATTTAAATATTTAAAGAAAATAAAAGATAGAATATAATTAAATAATATTTATTTAATTATTAAGTTAAAAAACGGTACACACCAACTATGCAAAAAGCATTTTCCTTAAAGGACTTATGTCCACCTCGCTTGATTTATATGTATCTTTAACGTAGATATTAAATAATAAACAAAATATTTATTTAACAATTGTTAAGAGCATCTTTGTTGGTCAAATTCATTTTTAAAATTTAGCTATTATGACATTTTTTTATATATTTGTCTCTTCTATTTAAATTCAATCTTTATATTAAATTAGCTATTCACAATCTATATAATAACAAAATATTATTAAATTAATAAATTTAATGTTTGGTTAGAAGGAGAAATTAGTCTTCATGTTTGATTAAAGTGAGAAACTAATATTTTAATGTTTGAAGAATCAATTCTAATCTTCTATATTTAGCTATGTACTTTAAATAAAATCTAAATATTTTAGGAAAAATGATAGATACAGTCGCCTAAAAAAAAGTAAATATATATAGAACGCACGTGAAAAAAGTTAAACTTTTCTCTAAAGTGACTATACACCGTTTGCAACTCTACTACTAATATACATTACTCATATTTTAGATATAGTCAATTTAATGTGAACTATTTTTAATATAAATCATCCAAAGTGTGCCTCTTCGACACGGATCGGCTGCACTAAGAGTGTTTATAGCCGACTAATAAAATAGAAACACGTCACATATTTTATCAAAAAATGAGTATACTCAATTGCATGGGATAAAATTACCGAACATGCAGCCATCTCTCTCTGCCTCTCCCTCGCACTTAACATCAACAAATCTTCTCGGATTCATATTCTCCAACTCACGAAATCGACCAATGTCCCACCACCAGAGTGCACCAACATGAATACTTGAAGCCAAGAAAGACACAGATAACACCGATAAAAATGCTTGAAGTCGAGAAAACATAGATAGTGCCGACAGACCAGGGCTCCATAACCGAACCAAAGGAAAGCACAGAAAGTGCCGAATTCCGAAAATAACTAAGAGGGCGCTGAACTCTATAACCGAATCACAGAAAAACACCGAAAAGCGCCGAAAACTATCAAAGCAGCCAATCGGGTGTATAGGGAGAAAGGAACAATGCTGACGACGCTCAACGCTCCAGACCATTTAAATTATTTATTCTTCACTCTATTTTTGAGCATTTGAGTTTTTTCAATTATAGAAAAGGGAAAGGGTCAGAGAGAACATCAGAATATGGAGAATAAAAATCGTTTTTGGGTCCATAATAAAAATAGAAGGAAAATATAAGAAGAAGGGGAGGAGATCAAGAGAGAGGGAAATGGGGGAGACGCAAGGGAGGAAGATCCAAGAGGGAGGGGAAGGGGATGATTCATGTGGTGTTGAATTACAATAATACAAGTAGGAGGTCTACGTGGTACAAAATATTTGGAGGACTGTATTTAGGAAGAGTGCAAACCGATCGCACTGACGATTTTCTCTTATCATAATGAGGATGCAGGGATAGCTGCATGACTTGAACGTACGAACGAACGAACCGTGTGAAATGGGGTTCCTGCAATTCAAAAGCTTTGAATTTTGAAACTGTGTTTGGCGTTTCTCCTCCTTCAATACCCTCTTTACGAATCCACCAGACTAATATCAACCGTAGGATTGGAGATTGATCCACCAGATTGTAGGCTTGTAGCTCCATGAGTCAACAACGTGGTCCGCGTGTGAAAGTGAACAAATTTCAGGCTGGAAAAAGACAATATGGATGGAAAAAAGTCATAAACCAAGAGGCAACTCAATTAAATAGCGCCACGTGTCATTGTCCATCTTTTGTCCTTTTTACTTTTTCAGAGTACAGCAAACCGGTCTACGAGTACGAAAACAAGACGACGGTAGCATTCTTTTCGCCTTTATTCGCTTGTGACCTCAACCTACCTTGAAAACTACAATACTGCCCTAACGATAAGGGTATTAGGTAACATTAATATGTAAAGTTTGCAAGCATATTAGTTTTGAATAGTGAAGTGATCAAATATTTTATAAAAAATAATAAAAAATTAAAATTAAATAGTAATACAAAATATTTAATAATAAAATAATACTTAAATATTCATATTTGAGAATACTCAATGAAAATCCATCATTACATTAAAACATAAACTAATACATATTTTTAAACATAAAGATAAACACATTACTTTCCATTTTATCACTTATAGAAAATTATATTTTATAGCCCATTATTTTTCTTATCCTAATTACGTTAATTGAGCTTTATATCTTAAGTAATACTACTTGAATCGATACATTATTGAAGGAATGAATCAATTCAGTGTAATTTTATTTTTTTATTTTTTTTCTATATTTTTAAATATTTAAAAAAAAAATTAACAATACATTAATTTTCACTTTTTTAATAATTAAAAAAAATAAAAATAAATTAAAAAAGACAATCAATCACTTTTATTAATGACTTTTATCAGTTCCATGCAGCCACCCATCACCATCAATAAATAATGGCAACCTTCGAAATTTATATCAACTCTTGTCCCAATTCTAATTCTGTTCCGAGTTCATTCCTGTTATAAAACCACCAGTACTCTTCGCTGTTCTCTCTCAAAGCTCTGCGCGGGTGTCAATGGCGGATCTGAAGTCAAACTTTCTGAAAGTGTACTCCGTCCTGAAATCGGAGCTCCTTGAAGACCCTGCTTTCGAATGGACTGATGATTCTCGGCAATGGGTTGAGCGGGTATTGTGCGATAATTTAAGCTATTTTCGGTTCGGATTGGTTGTTATTCCGATAATTTGATTGCTATTATCCTTTTAGCTTCTCTGCGTTTCTTGTTTCCAAACATAGATGCCGAATAACTAATACAAGAAAGACTATGATTTATCCTACGAAAGAATGATAAGAGATAGGCTGACAGAGTCAAAAGGTTATAGATTTGCTCTCCCAAAAAAAGAACGGAAAACTGTGAAATGGTTAATCTACGTTCATTGATTATTGTAAAGCTAGTCTTTTGTTTGCATTGAGCCCGCAAAAGAAAGAGCTCATTCTTGGTTTTGTTTGGTTTCCAAAAGAATTATAAAACTCAGAAACTTATGTAATTTGATGTGGTACCGCATATTGTAAAGTTATTTTTATTATAAAATAGATTTAACGAATTTCATGAATATCAGTTTGTGAGTTTACTTAGTGTAATACTTCTCTTTTAAAAATTGTTGTGGGATTTTGTAACCATTCCTAATAAGAAACTTTCTATTTGTGGATCTCATTTAAAATTTTATCTAAGTTCACTGCTTCACACGGTTAAACTCTCTTTCTTAAGTGTGAGTGCGGGTGCACGAGTCAGTTCTTTAATTTTTGTGGCTTCTTGTTGGTTTCCTGACCATCTTGTTAATTCTCTCTATTTCAGATGCTGGACTACAATGTGCCTGGAGGTAAGAATTGAGCATATCTGGGCCGTAAATTTGTTGAACAGTTTTCTATGAATCTCATTTGAAGTATTAGTGTTTCTTAAACTTACCATGAAAGGAAATTAAATGGGAGTGAAATAAGGAAACACTTTTTTTTTTTTTTCAAGAAACAGACTAAAAGATCTATGGATTATACTTATCTTTCAGGGAAGTTAAACAGGGGGTTGTCCGTTATTGACAGCTACAAACTGCTGAAAGAAGGAAAGGAATTAACTGAAGATGAATTTTTCCTTGCTAGTGCTCTTGGTTGGTGTATTGAATGGGTATGTCAATCTTAAACCTCTCATAGTCAAAGGTTCTTTAAGTAGATGAATCATTAAGGCCTGGTTTGGTTACACAAACCAAACCATCTCATCTCATATAATCATTACAACTTTTCCAGACCCCACATAAAATATAAAAAACAATTTAACCTTTTCAAATATCAAAACAAAAATAATATTAAAAAATAATATTATAACAATATTTTGTTCAACTTTCATCTCATCTCATTTTTTATGTGTAAATGTTTTAGCATTCTTGAGGTACATGATGTAGTAACTAATCATTTAGTGACAATAACATTTGCAGCTTCAAGCATATTTTCTTGTTCTTGATGACATTATGGATAACTCTCACACACGGCGTGGTCAACCTTGCTGGTTCAGATTGCCAAAGGTTTGTGCCAACAGTGAACATGCTCTGGTTTCTTGTGGTTGCTATTATAGGTGAAGAAGATTGACTTGGGTTATTGGTATGTTCTAGATTGGTCTGATTGCTACAAATGATGGGATTGTTCTTCGAAACCATATCCCCAGGATTCTTAGGAAACACTTCAGGAACAAATGCTACTATGTAGATCTGCTCGATTTGTTTAACGAGGTAATAGATGTGTACAGATTTCCTTTGTTAGTTCTCATTTAATTGATATGCTAAAATTTCAGTTATCTTGTACTTTACATAGGTGGAATTTCAGACTGCTTCAGGACAGATGATAGATTTGATTACTACTATTGAAGGAGAAAAAGATCTGTCCAAATACACTTTGTCACTGTGAGTTAAAATAATGAAAGATCCGCTAAGAAAATTATGTCTTCATCTTTTTGCTCAAGATAGAGAACGTACTGAGATGAAACTTCTAAGCCATCCATACTATGTGCACTGATTTCTGCCTCAGCAACGGACTCACCAAGCCTGGTTTATCCTATCAAATAAGTCAATAAGCCTGGTTTAGATTTCCATAAGAAAACTAAACATGAAATCTGTGAAGAAAATTGCCATATGTAGCATGCATGATATTGACAAATTTCATATTAGGAATTGATGCTTTTCAGTACAGTGACAGATCCATCTGTCTTGCTTTAGACAACATAATCATAATTGCAAGTCCTGTGATTTGTTCTGTATGTATAATATTGTTACTAACTGATTGACCTCTGATGCAGTCACCGCCGCATCGTTCAGTACAAGACTGCCTATTACTCATTTTACCTGCCGGTGGGTATAATTACTTTATTGTGATTAAAGCACACATTGCAATATACATTACCTGGATTATTAGTGAGCTTCTTTCATTGTTGAGATTTCTTTGATACCATGTTAAATAATCACTTATTCTAAAAACTTAAACTAATGGAAATAGGTAAATTTAATTATATTTTAACAAGATAGTTTGCATCTCTGTGTCTGTTTTGACATTGCCTGTCTTATCCCCATATGCCTTGTATCTGATGTTCAATATAACACTAGCTCCTTGTTCCTCTGCATGTTGACTTCTATGACCTTTTCACAAAGCAACATTGACTAAATATTTGATGTCTTCGAAAAACATGTTGTTACCATTTTGTGCTTTGGTGTAGTAACTTTATCATAGTACTATACTCTTGCAATGACATCTGATACTTAGGTCTTAACTTCTTCTTGCGGATTAAAAGGTTGCCATTTGGTTGACGTTTTGCTATTTAAATTCCATGAATCTACTCAGGTTGCTTGTGCACTGGTTATGTCGGGTGAGAATCTGGACAACCATATTGATGTGAAGAATATTCTTGTTGAAATGGGGGTCTACTTTCAAGTACAGGTAAATTGTTGATAAGCATATACAAATTGTAGTTTGGCTTTTCTCTCTGGAGCATTTGTTGGAAACTTAGACATAAACTGTTGGATTAAAAAACATCTGACCTTTTGGGCTAGAGGACAGTATATTCATAAATAATTTGAAATTTGCAAGAAACATGTTTGTTTTAGTTGAAGTGATATACATCTTATGAATTCCATATAACAATGAATAATGAAAACACTATCGGCTTGGTGATTTTGTCCCTCATTTTCATGTTTGTTTTTATTTTTTTATTATAGACCACTGAACTGTGGTTAATTCTGCCCTTTTGAAATGTGCGTGCTGGTATAACTTTTCTTTTTGCTCAGATAAACCTCTCTTGTCAACCTCACCTCACCTCAATTCTTTTATTTTATTTGTAGGATGATTATTTAGATTGCTTTGGAGATCCTGAAACAATTGGCAAGGTGAGACTCACAATGATGTGTTTGTCCATATTTTTCTTTAATTGAATTCCCGGTCCATTCATTTAATTTGTGGTTTACTTGGGTCCTTTCTACATCAGATTGGAACAGATATTGAAGATTTCAAGTGTTCTTGGTTGGTGGTAAAAGCATTGGAGCTAAGCAACGAGGAACAAAAGAAAATGCTACATGTAAGAGGAAACATTCCTTAAACCTTTTGTCTTCCTTTCCTTATCAACATTGAGATTGACTTGGTCTTTGAATGTTTGTCTCCAGGAGAACTACGGGAAACCAGAACCAGCCAATGTTGCAAAAGTAGAGGCTCTCTACAAAGAGCTTGATCTTCAGGTACCTCTTAAAGTAACTCCTTAAAATATGCAACTAAATCATTAAAGGGTAACAAAAATATGTTTTTGCTTGCTTTTCTCATATATAGGAAGTGACGCAAAGCAGGAGGATGCTCCTAGTTTATTGCTTTTAGTTAAGTTAGATTAGATTAGTAGTTCCTAGTTTTATTCTATATGCAATTGTTATTTCCTAATTAGATTAGATTAGTATTTCCTAGTTAGAGTAGTATTTTATTTGTTGTCTATTTGAGGATCAATGATGTATGATTAAAGGCACTTTTAAATGATTAATGAAATCACATGTTTGATCCTGAGATGGGACTAGTCTGGTGAGACGCCAAAAACTTGTCAGTTTATTTTCTGAGAGAGACTCCAACTTTATAGAGGGAGATTTTGTGCTTGTATTTCCTTCTCTTCTTGGCATCGACATGAGGTTGAACTAGGAAGTTGGCACCAGGAAGTGAATCTTACTCATTGGATTATCTATTTTAATCTATGGTGTTTGATCATTAAATTTTTGTTTGTCCATGACCTTTATTTTCTCTAATCCCAACTTGATAGGGTGTATTTGCTGAGTACGAGCGCAAGAGCTACGAGAAGTTGACAGTCTCTATTGAAGCTCATCCGAGCATAGCAGTTCAGGCAGTGTTGAAGTCATTCTTGGGCAAAATATACAAGAGGCAAAAATAGAGTCGGTTGAGAGAAAGAAAGGTTGGAAGATGCATGCCAGAAGATCTCAGCCTTTTATACTGATTTGTATCTCTATATTTCCCATTAAAAAGGAATAATCTTTTTGTATTATATTCTCGTAAACAATTGTCTTGCTGCTGGTTTTGCTTATTTTGGTTTCCATTTCCAAATAAACATCTATGATTGTTGTATTTTCAGTTAATATTAGCCATCAGTGAATGCCCTTACCAACCTCACGTTAGCATTTGGTTTGTTAAGCCTTTACAATCAATGCCTTGATGTGGCTGAGTGAGGCTGACTGCTTTAGGACATCGTTTACGTACTTTGTACCCAGAAGGAAAGGTAATCGCTTCATTTTCTTCTTCTTTGGTACTTGGGACATTTTGCACCTAACCAGTTCACCAAACTGTGGTTGGTGCATGAAATTCCTTAAAAATGTCCTGTGTGGTAGCGGAAATATCTACCGATTTCCTTTATAAATTGGTTAGTCGCCAAGTATGCAATTATATTCATCTAGTTTTGCTCGGCCCGGCCCGGTCCTGATTTTTCTTTAAATTTTATTTTTTAATAATTTTGACACTTTTATTTAAAAAATTCAAAAAAAGTATTCATTATTCAAAATTTAGATTTTCGAATCTGGAATTCGGATAAGCAGACTTAGATAAGAAAATTTTAACATAAAAAAATCAATTAAATAATACCAAGATTGAAATTTTTTTTTATTGTTTTTTGATAGGAAAAGGTGAATGGTATTTCAAATAGACACAAATGCTTTAAGAGTCATTACATGAAAATGCAGCAATGTAATAAAATTATCAATAAAATGTGGGACTTCATGCCACCATAATTGCATCTCCGATACAAATCATGCATGTCGAGCAAGTGTATGGACAGTAACATCAGCAGTCCGAGGAATATGTTGAATAGAGCATTGAACAAACTGCAACATCATATTCTTTATCTCGGCTATAATGTTCCTTAACCCAGAGAAAGAGTCAGACTCATTTTTAATTTTCTCCACAAGACAAAGGCAATCACTTTCTACTAGGAGGTTTTGAACCCCTGTATTTAGACACATCTGCAATCCCCTAAGCATAGCAAAGGCCTCTACAATTTTTTGTTCCAGAAAAGTATTTTCACATCGGCTAAAAGACATGATGACAGCCCCTTGTGAATCTCGCAGGATGGCTCCAAGACCCGTTCTATTAGAATAAAAGAAAAGAGTTCCATCAACATTAAGCTTAAACCAATTCGTTGGAGGAGGAGGCCAACGAAACAGTTCATGTCTTGTGATAACTAGTTGTTGCTTCCCCAACTTCACTGCAGACTTGAGAGAAAAAGCATGGTCTAACACTTGACTAGGAGGCACATTAATCCAATCATGTAGCATTTTATTTTTGCGGTACCAGAAAGCCCATGCCATTAACAAGAAATCAGTAAGGTCTTCAGATTGCCCTCCTGTTGAAATTGCCATTGTTGAGTGGATAAAAGATACTTGCTGTGGCAATGTTGGGATTCTGTTGGACCATAATTGTATAGATGACAACATTTTTAATTTCGTATCGTACCAGCCGATACGGCCAAAACATGCCGTACCGACTGATTCTCCGGTACATATTTTAGGGGTATACCGTTTCGACAAAAATACTGGCCGTACTGGTCAATATTTCGGCCAGTACCGGCCTCGTATCAGTCAATATTTCGACCGGTACCAGCCGTATCAGATTTTCGATTTCAGCCATTAAATTTTATTTTTATTTTTATTTTTTTGCTATTTTTTATTTCAATTTATACTAAACTAATTACATTTATATTTAGATATATAATTATTCATATATTGACTATTATTTTGAAATATAATTTATATATGTATTTATATATATAATTTTTTTATGTAGACTGTCTCGAAACGGTACTGTTATTAGAATATTTCGTTTTAGTACTTTAACCGGTACGTTCATCGGTACGGTATTCAAAACTTTGATAAATGGGCAGAAAATTATCACATGTGCCAAGTCTTCAAGAGCATAGTCACAAAAAACAACATTTACTATCAACTTAAATCTTCCTCCTAAGTAGATTGACTTTTGTAGGAAAGATATCATGACTAATCCTTAATTCAAAGATACGAATTTTATGGGGAATATCAAGTTTTCATAAAGACTTCCAGAACTTAGTTAATGCCATCTTAGTAGATGGTTCCCCTATAGTTGCTATTGTCAAGCCCTTGAAAAATCTATAGGCATTTTTTACTGTAAACCTCCCAATCCTGTCATGCTCTCATATCCACTTGTTAGAATCACTACTCATGCTAGGATGAAATTTCGGGATTAAATCTGCCACATTTGGATTGAATAAAGTTCGTACTTTAAGTTGGTTCCACCAATGTGGTTGGATCTATGAAAGAAGCAATAAAATTATCCAACTCACTCAAATGGCCATTAAACTGATATTGAACAACAAGTTATCATTATTCAACTCTCTGATTCCTGATCCAAGAATCCTTTGGGATATGAATCTTTTGACCATTCCCCACACTCCATCTCCCTCCTTGTTTCAACAAATTCTTAGCTTCCCATAATCATTTCCAAACAAATGAAGTTGATCCACTTAGAATAGCATCAAGAATTATTAATTGGGGAAATACCGTGAGCTGTAGACTTTATAAAATAGGCTATCTTTGTTTCGTAGGAGGCGCCAACTCTATTTGGCCAGAAAAGCCATGTTGAAAGTGGATAGTTCTAGGAAACCTACTCCACCAACAGATTTAGCTTTACACACTTTGGACCATCCCATTAAATGAACTTTTCTTTCATCCCTCTTTTTGACTCCACAAAAAATGTGCCATCATACTCTTAATTTTTGAGCATAATGTTAGAGGGAGTTTGAAGCAACTCATTGCATATAAAGGGATTGATAGGGTCATAGATTTCAGCAAAACTCCCTTCCCCACTTGAGAGAACAAATTTCCTTTCTAGCTTTGAAGCTTTAGCCACACGTTATGTTTTATTCCAGCAAAAGCAGATGTTTTTGATCTTCCAACCATAAAGTGTAGACCTAAGTACTTTTCATATTGTTTGGAGTTGTGCACATCCCCACAAGGTCATAACTGAAGCTTTTAAAGAATCATCAATATTCCTGCTAAAAATCATCGATGTTTTCTCTTGGTTTATAAGTTGTCCTGTAGCCTCTTCATACTGCTTCAACAACTTGGTCAGTCTAAGGTTTGATTCCACACCAGCTTCACAGAATCTTAGACTATCATATGCAAACAATAGATAATTTAGCAAAGGTGCTCCTCGACATACTCTAATACCGAAAATGAACTGAGTTGTAGCAACTTGATGAAGCAGATCGATTAGTCCTTCTGTACATAATAAAAATAAGTAAGGAGATATGGGGTCTCCTTGCCTTATTCCTCTAGAGGGGATGATTTTTCCAACATAACTACCATTTATAAGTACTAATAAAGAAGCACTACTAATACAAAACATGATTAGATCAATCATTTTACTAGGAAACCCGAGCTTGCACATTATTGCTTGTAGGAATGACCATTCAACCTTGTCATATGCTTTGCTCATATCAAGTTTAAGAGATATGAAGCCCTTCTTACCTCTCTTTTTTCTTTCCTAAGAACACGCACCATTTCATAAGCCACTAGGATATTATCTGTAATCAAACGACCTAGAACAAAAGGTGATTGTATTTCAGAGATAATGTTAGGTAAAACCCTCTTTGATTCAATTAGCAATAACTTTAGAAATAAGCTTATATATTGTGTTACATAGGCTTATTGGTTTGAAGTCATTGACTGTAACATGATATTTCTTCTTAGGAATCATTGAATGAAATTATGGTTAACATTTTGTGGAAACTGACCAGTGTTGCAGGCTTCAAGGACACCAGCAGTTTTTGAATTTCCAATATCAGGCCAAAATGTTTGGAAAAACAAATGTGGCATACCATTTGGACCTAGTGTCTTAGAGGGGTGCATCGAATGTTTTGAATATCGTACCGGTAAATGTACTGCTAAAGGCACTAAAACGAAATATTTAGATATCGATATTGTTTCGTATACCGTTTCAGAATGATCTATACATAAAAAAATTATATATATAAATATATAAAATTATATTTCAAAATAATAGTCAATATATGAATAAATTATATTTATAAATATATATGTAAATAGCCTAATCTAAATTAGGATAAAAAAATAGCAATAAATGAAAAAAAAAAAAAGAAAATCTTGAAATCCAGGATGACAGGAACAAGTATGGCTGGTATGAAACATGCCTATTTTTGTATCGGCAACTATTTTGGTACAACATGTACCGGCCAGTACAGTACGAAATTCGAAACATTGGGTGCATCTCCTTTTAAGCTTGAGTTATTTCTTGAGCTTTATAGGTACTAGAGAGCTTGACATGCATTTCCCTATCAATTCTGGGTTGAATAAGATCTAGAGCAAGTGCCATATTTTGGGTACCTGCACTAGAAAACAAATTAAAGAAATGGTTAAGAATAAGGTATATGCACCACTCCCCCTCTTGCCATGAAATTGCTTCATCCTTCAATTTAGTAATACTATTCTTTTTCTGCCTTTGAGAACTTTTGGCATGAAAAAATCTTGTGTTTTGATCCTCTTTAGTTAGCCAATTTACTCTTGAGCACTGCCTCCACATTGCTTCTTCTTTATCAAGCCATTTCCGGTCAGAATTAGAGGCTGCTACCATTTCCTCTTGATTATAATGATTAGGATCCTGCTTTTGTAATTCCTACAACTTTTTCTCAGCTTCCTGTAGATTAGTGTGGACCTTTCCAAATTTATCCTTATTCCATGATTGAAGTCTTTCATGTCAACAAGACAATCTGGTAATGATATTCTGTAGATCAGACTGATTAGAGTGCATATGCCATGAGTTATTAACAATCTGGTAACACTTCTGCTCTTCTAGTCACATTTTTTCAAATCTAAAAGGGTGAGGTTTTTTAACATATACTGGAGGTCCCAAGATATCTAACCAAATTGGTAAGTGGTCAGAGTAAGAACATGAGCCATGGAACACACTTGGTGGCTCCAATAGATAACACCATCTTTTATTCCCAAGAAACCTGTCCAATCTTTCAAAACAACAGCTACATTGTTTCTTTTTTTACACCATGTATAGCTAGGCCCCTGGAAACCCAAGTCTCTAAGTTCGCATTCCACAAGAACATCACAAAAAGCCTTCATTTACTGCTCAAGTCTGTCCCTCTCTCCTCTATTCTCCTCTTGATTTAGTATTTCATTAAAATCACCAAATAATAGCCATGGTGAAGGGCCTTTGTTTAGATATATGATTAAATTCCATGTAATATCTCTAAGTGCCGTGTCAGGATGACCATAAATTCATGTGAGATACCACTTGTTAGAAACATCAGAAATACAAGCATCGATATGGTAATTAGAGTAACTTTGAATTTCTAATTTCATTTTATTCTTCCACAAAAGGGCCAGCCCCCCACTTCTACCCCTAGCATTAATTGCCAAACAATTATCAAATGTGAATTTCATTGTAATCTTTTCCATCTTTGCAGCTTTTAGTTTTGTTTCTTGAAGAAACAAAATTATGAGATCTTCTCTTCTAACTAGGTCAGATAGAGCACGAATACCACGAGGGTTTCCAAGCCCTTGAGTATTCCAATTTAATAACTTCATGGGGATTGGTGGGGCACAGCCACCATCGAATTAATATGTCCAGAGCAAGGAACATGAACAACATTTTTCTTCTGCAGTTTTATCCTCTTTGAAGCTCTTGCATTCAATCTCACCCCAAAAGGAATTATTGCTCTTTTTCCCCCATGCATATGCTTTGTTCGAGTATAAATAGATGTCTTAATGCCACACAACTGTTTCTCCTTGGTACCAGTAGAGACCCCCTCATATTGCACAAGCACTGGGACATCCAGTAAATCTTCATCAAATATAGTGTCATGTTTGGAATCTGGGGCTGTTTCTCTCATGATGACTAAAGGCATTGTCTCTGGGTCTACTGAAAATAACTATCCCTAGATATATTGATCAACAGCAATTATGACACATATCTCGATCCTTGAGGAATTTGCTCATTTGAAATGTGCTCTGTAACTGCCATGTAACTGTTACATCCATCCTTACTGGAATCATAGTCGACAGAAAATTCTGATGAGTTGAACTTTACTGCTTGATCATGGAAACGACATTGTGAAGGGCCCCCATCTCCTATCAGTTAACCAGCACTGATCCATGGCCCTTATGGAAAATATGAGACTTTAACTGATCCTATAGGTTCCTCCCAGAAAGCACAATCATGATAAGAAACCATAATCATGATGACTATGTCCAATACTTCCATACAGATAGCATAGATTTGGAAGTCATTCATAAGTAAATTTGACCCAAATAGGTTGAGAAGTTCCCACATAGACTTTTTACCTTGTAAGAGGGGCTTAGTCACATCCAGAGAGACACGAATTCGCATGTAATCCCCATTTGCCATAGAATCTTGCTCTAGATCAGTCTCCACAATATCTCCCAAGGCACTACCAATTAAATTTCCCATCTTTTCATTTCTGACCATAACTGGTAGATCATGAACACTAACCTAGAAAAATACCTAAGATAAATAAATCTGACTCGTTTATTTCAGACCTTCTACATCACGAGTGAGCACCAATTGCTTGTCGAAAGTCCAAGGCCTATCACACTTAATGTGTGCTTTATCCTTTGTATCTTCAAATTCAACCAAGAATAACGTGGTCATAAGATCACGTATCATAACTCCATGGGTAAGCTTCCATACTTTCGTCATGGTATGCTTGAATGCTTCCTTGTTAAAGTGCTTAGAAGTAACAAACTTGAAGACCAATAATTTCTCACTTTGGGTAAGTGCGTCATCCATAATAGTTTTTTTCACAACAAAAACTTCATCCTCTCTTTCCATCAAAGACAATCGAGCACATAGATTTTCAATAGTGGAAGCCATGCTGCAAACAGTAGGTACCAGGAAACTACAATCACCAAGTGAAAAAAACTCAAGAAGTTTTAGAAAAAATAATCCAAGAAAAATATGTTGTCAATAGCATTAAACAAATTCCCAATAGAAGAAAAAAATTATCAGAGACACCTAAATCAAAATCTGTGAGTAATCGCCTGAAAGGAACAGGAAAGGGAAACCTCTACTCTAGAGAGGGGAGAGAAACTTGCACATATTCTAAAACGCAGCAGTTACTGATCATCCACAATCGCCCGCAATCACCGAAGCAAGGAGTGTTTTTTAGTCTATTCATTTTCACTAAGATTGAAACTTTTTAAAGAACTCTATAAAAGTAAAATATTAGGGAGCAGTAAAATCCTATGGAGCAATCAAATTAAAAAAAATCAATTTTATGAGTTAAAAATAAGTACAAATAAGTAGGGGTGAGCAATGGAGCCTCACACCCTACATCTAGCCCCTAGCAAGGGTAGGGGTAAAGGCCCAACCCCACACCCACTTATACATATATATTATATTTATATGTACAAACATAAATATTTATATAAACATAAATATATAATATATATTTATATTTATAAATTATATATATAAATTTATATTACAATTTGTTAGAATTATTTACAAAGTATAACAAATTTAAAAACTATATAGTTTAAAAACTACAACACTAAAACTTATACAAAATATACACTAACAAATTTAAAAATTGCATAAATATTAAATTATAGTCATATTTACAAAATCTAAATTTACAATTTGAATTTAAAAATGTATTTTTGATCATTTTTAGACTTAGGAATAATTTTTAAATCTAATGGAATGTAATCATTTTTTAAAGTGGACATGAAGCGGGACGGATTGAGAATCCACTTTGCATCCCGTCTAGCGGGGTATGGTACCCCATCCTCGGAATGCGAGGGCGGGGGATGGGGGTGAGAACCCCACCCCCCACCCCATGTAGGGAGGGGGCTACCTCGCACCATATGGTGCGGGTAACATCTCTACAAGTAAGTCTCAATTATAAAATTTTTGTCATTTAACTCTCTTACTGAATAGAAAAAATGACTCGTTTGTCTCTATTGCAATAGTAACTAGAAGCTCTAATGATCTTCAAATGGTTCTCTTGAAACTCCAATGGCTGAATCATGATCACACTATCTCAATTTTGGATCAACAATCACACTTTTTTAGAGAAACAATATCCAGAATTGAACTTTACAGATTTTAACTAGTAGGACAATTTAAGTAGATTTCTAGAAGCAGTTTCTAAGTCATAGTGAAACTCTGCTGATGGATTCTGCTGACAACTTATTGGTGTCTAATATATATGTTTTCAGCATTGACAATTTCATATTCAAACTCTTCTTTAGATAAGATCTCTATCTTGAAACTCACTTATACACTTTTGACTTATAAAACACTTTCTAACAACTTTTATATAAATTCAAATTAGTTATAGATAAAGTCAAAGTGTTTTGCATTTATTCAACTTATAAAACCCAAAATAAAATAAAGTCTATCATATTTGTCACCCAACTCTAGTCAAATCTACACTCAGTTGCCCACTAGAAGGGACGTTTCTCTCTCCCCAAAGATGAGCTTCCTCTACTCCTCACAAAATCCACCCTCATTACTTCCCCTACCCACCAAATCTCATCCCATCTTTAATCCCCATCAACCACTCCATGAATTCCAACTTTTCATTTTCACAAAGTCAACCCAACAGCTAATCTAACACTCCAACTTAGCCCACCCCCTATTTCTCACCTATACAAAAAACCATCAGAGCCCCTGAAATGGAAAGCTATCAAACACACTTGAGTTTTTTGATAGAAAAAACCAAAGTTTTATCATGGAATGATATCATGCTGGTCCCTTCCTCCACATCAGCGGCAAAGGTAGTCAACCACATTCTCATTGGTAAGTTGATATCTCTCAAAACCTTTAGTAAAAGTCTTTTTCACACTATCATTTAGGTTGCATGGAGTTTCTGTTTGGGCATAAAGATAGAAGACATAGGAAAAAATTCCTTTTTGTTCAAGTTTCCTTCATAGAGGGATAAAAATCGAATCTTTTTACAATGTTGGTGGAATTTCAAGGGGATTCACATGATTATCAAAGAATGGCCAGCAGGTGTAAGTCTTCATGAGGTGGATCTCGATTATCCTCTTTTTTGGATACAGATCTATGGTTTAACATCGGAAATGATGAATGAAGAAAATGCGGTTCTTATTGGAAGAGTTCTAGAAAGACTTCTGGAGGTTGATCCTGAGTATATTCCTAATGACGAGGATGTGAAGCCTTTTCTTCAGGTTCAAGTAGAAATTGATATCACTAAACCCCTGGTTCCAGGTTTTATTATGCCGTGAGTGAACTAAAATCCAGTAAAAATCAAGTTTAAATATGAGCATTTATCTGAGTTTTGCTTTTTGTGTGGATGTTTAGGGCATCTCCAACATTCTTGTCCATACCCTTATTTCCATGATAAGGACTTCAGTTTCAATCAGTCTATGATATTTGATGTCCTCGATAAAAGGAAATATGTTCACAAAAAGGAACTACGGTATGAATTGTATCAAGCTATTAAGCCTTTTCTAAACAAAAAGTCTAGTAAGGTTTATATGCCCCCTGTTCGCATAAGAGACTCCGAAAAAGATTTGCTACTACCTCTATACATACAAAGTCGACAACCTCCAGTCACGCATCTAGGAAAAGGTAAATCCATTGTCTTTGTTTTCAAAGGAAAGCAATAAAAAGAATATTGAATCCGCAGGTTATTCTCGGCAAGCACTAGTAGCAGTGATTTCAAAAGAGAAGATCCAGTGAGTCACAAGTTGGAGCTCCAACCCAAAGGGAACAATGATATTTTAGTAAGTGATCACATGGCCTCAACATGTGAAGTTCAAGAAAGAGATATCCAGCAAGACCTGACATCTCAATTTAAGAAAATAAGACATCCTTCACATTTGTGTTAGGATGTATCTCCCCAACAAGTCTTATGGAAGAATGAAACCAATCCGTCTGTCCACGTGGAAGCATCTGATGCTCAATTATAGCAGACGGTAATAAAAAAAACACTGAGAAAATCTCTTATACGGAGCCCACAAAAGGGGAGTATGCAGCCCAAAGCTCATTTGGACCCATCCTGAAAATGCTTCTGCCTAAACCAAACCCGATCGTTCAAGTTCAAGAGCCTAGCCTAAACGAGCCCAATGAACTGAATGGAAATGAATTTTTGATAAACCCAATCCATAACCAAGACCAAGCCCAACAGGAGAATGAGATAGCAAGTAAAGTCCTTATCATCCAGAACTTGGAGGGTTTGGATGTCAAGAGTTTTCTAACATTCTCCATTACTATTCACTATATTTTATTATTACTTTTCACATATTTTTATTACTATTTATTACTTTTTTATTACTATTTAATATTTTATTATTAATTTTCACCTACTTTTTATTACTATTTATAAACATTCACAAACACTCTCAACATCCAAACGCAACAATCTCCCAGCTCAAACAAATTTCAGACCAAGCAGCATATCCAAACTAAGACCTAATTCAAATTTTCGATTCCTGAAGAATCCTATGGGAAGGGTAGTCATTGCCTTTAATGCATTTTAGCTCAATACCGAGCAGGAACCTTCCAAGCCCACCATCAAGCTCCTTTCCATGAAAACATGAACCCGACAAACTTCAATCAGGAGTTCCAAGAGAATACCTCTGTAACCACTACAACTACCAACCTTTCCCACCAAAACCTCATGGAGTCTATGAGGAAGAGGAAAGTTTTTTTTGAAGGGAGATGTCGCCATGACATTCCAAGAAAAAGTATTAACAGAGTCCAATCAAACAACCACCAGTTTTCCCGAATGTGGAGGTCAAACAAACACAGCAACTTTCCGAGAGGAAGGATCAAACACTAAGTTCTAGCACTTACCTACTTGCAAAGAAAGGAAAAAACCCAACGAAGAGCACCAAGGTCAACCCCACCATCGCCAGATACGCCCCATACAAGAGTCTCCAAATTTTTGAAATTGGTAACAAAGTTCAATCCTAGACTATAAACTTTCTCCCATTGAATCCAATCAATGACGTGGCGGATGCTATCTCCCTACCAGAGTAACCATGAGGCTTTTGGTATGGAATTGCTGAGGCCTTGCCCGACCTTGTGCAATTTATAATATTAGGGCCATTATAAAGGCAAATAATCCTGATGTTTTCTTTTTGCAAGAATGTTTAGTTAGTGAAGTAGTTTACAAAAACATTGTGAATATGTTGGGTTTTGTTTGGGTTTTGTTTTGTATGTGTATGTTCCCCCCGTAGGAAGATGGGGAGGCCTTTTGATGATGTATCGTAATGGGTTTGATCTAGACATTATTCATACCTCTAGTAATGTTATTTCGGTTTTAGTGTATTTGGATCCTTGTCATCTCCCTTGACTTTTAAACTTTGTTTATTGTCCAGCTTCTAACCAGAAAAAACACCTATTCGAAGTTTCTCTTACCAAAATCACAAATTCTTTCATGGGTCCTATTCTTGCCATCGGTTACTTTAATTTGGTGTTATCCCAATCAAGAAAATTAGGAGGTAGACCGGTTTCCCAGTCTACTAACGCCTCTAGTCTTCAACTATATATGAATACCTTTGGCTTGGTTGACTTGTGGTTTTCAGGACCCAAATACACATGGTCTAATAACAGGTTTGGTAACAATCGGACTAAAGAGCGACTTGACAGGGGCATTGCTAATCTCCCTTGGTTATAACTCTTTCCTAATGCCCTCATCTCGGTTCTCACTCTTAGGTCGTCTGATCATGGTCTTATACTTCTAGATACCTTTCCCAGGGACAGCCATCCAAAATACTTTAAATTTGAGGAGTTTCAGCTTTGTGACAACTCTATTTTTAGAGTTATCAAGGAAGCTTGGATGTCTCACTTCAAGGGAACACCTTCTTTCATCATGGCCAACAAACTTTAAGCCACCAAAAAAGCTCTCAAAGTTTGGAATCGAGATTATTTTGGCCATATTTAGACTAAGCTCAAAACTCTGAATGCCACTCTCTCTTGTCTCCAATCTCAAGATTCTTTCAATGCTTCCTCAACCTTAGAAGAAAACATAAAGAATAATATCAATGAGCTTTTTATCAGGGAAGAGTCATACTGGAAACAGAAATCTAGAATTACCTTGACCACTACCTCTGATTTGAACACGAAATCTTTTCATGCCTTGACATACATCAGAAGAAGGAGAAACATCATTAATTCTCTTAAAATTGGAAGGAATAATTGGACGAGCGACCCTGATGTAATAATATCCAAAATCTCCAATAATTTCCAATCCATTTATATTTCTTCTGATCTTGACCCCCTTGAGGGAATCGAGACCCTCTTTTCTGATAAGCTGACTAAGTCTAATAATGATTTTCTGTGTAAAATTCCAAATGAAGAAGAGATTTTTGCTACGGTGAAAAGTCTTCCCTCCAATAAAGTTCCGGGTCCTGATGGTTTCACAGGATTATTTATAAGACTTTTTGGGAAACCATTAAGATTGATGTAGTAAGCGCTATCCTTTTCTCAAGGAAAACTTCTGAGAGAACTTAACCACAAAAACTTGGTTCTCATCCCCAAAATGATATTCCCAATGAAGTCCACCAATTCAGACCTATTAGCCTATCAAATGCTTGCTACAAGATCATATCAAAAATTTTGGCCAACAAGTTAAAAAAGGTCATTCCCAAGATCATTTCCCTATACCAAGCTGTTTTTGTTTCGGGATGTCTCATTCAAGATAATTCCATTTTTGCCTAGGAAATCTTTCATAGAATGAAAAAAAGGAGAGGAAAAATTGGCCATATGGCCATTAAATTTGACGTGGCTAAGGCTTTTGACTCGATATAATGATCTTTTCTCCTTTCTATCCTTTATCACTTGGGGTTTAACCAAACCTGGATCAACTAGATTCTTGAATCCTGGATCACAACTGTCTCATACTCTCATCATTAATGGCTTTCCCCACAGTTTCTTCACACCCTCTAGGGGGCTGATATAGGGAGACCCCCTCTCTCCTTTCTTGTTTATCCTAGGTTTTGAGGTGTTATCTAGACTCATTCTACATAAAGAGCAGAAAAATTGCACTAGAGGGATTACTATTTCACGAGAAGGTCCTTCTATAACTCACCTGCTCTTTGTCGATGACCTTATTCTATTTGGGGATACTTTTAGTCTCACTGCGCAACATTTCCTGGATTGCATGAACACTTACTCTCCTTGGTCAGGTCAAAGTATAAATGGGAATAAATCTTCTATTTATTTCAGTAGGAACTCTAAGAGGGAGAACATCCAAGAAGTCAAAATTTTTTTTAACTTTAGAATTTCTCCTTCTAATAACAATTACCTGGGTCTCCCTCTTAATAATGGGCCGGACAAAAGAACTTTTCTTAATGGCATTCTGGACAAAATTACTAATAAGTTTCAAGGTTGGAAATCCAAAATCCTTTCTCAAGATGCCAAAACTGTACTTATAAGAGTAGTGGCCAGTTCTATATTTTCTTATGCCATAGCCACTTCTACCATTCCAAAAAAGACTTCCAAAGCAATGGATAACATGTTCTGTAGATTTTGGTAGGGGTTTGGCAATTGTGATAGAAAAAACTTTACTCCAAAATCCTAGAAACTCATCTATCTTCTGAAATCAATGGGAGGACTAGGCCTTAAATCTATAACCACCTTCAATAAAGCTCTGATCTCTAAATTTACTTGGAATTTGATCTGCAATGCTCCCAATCTCTGAATCAAAGCTCTTTCAAAAAGTTATTTGAGAAATACATCTTTCTGGGAAGTTAGGCCTCGTAAATTTGACTCTTTATTCTAGAGAAGTCCTTTAAAGCAAATGAATTTCCTCAAAACAGGGATTTGCACCAAATCAACAACGGGGTTAAAACAAGAGTTTGGTTGAATCCTTGGATTCTGACAATTCCCTTTTATAATCTCATCCCTAATTCAAATTTCCCTATCCTTGATCATGATCTCAGAGTTTTTGAACTTATTTTGGAAGAACCGAGGCATTGGAATACTCTGTTCCTGAACACTCTTTTCTTTGAAGACTGCGCTAAAGAGATTCAAAAAATTTCCCTGGCCAATCATCAATTCCATTATATTCAGGACAAGATCAAGTGGACTCATCACTCATTCGGTAATTTCTCTGTTAAATCGGCCTATGCAATTAAGACTAACCAACTCAATGTCACATTTCATCATCCTATAAATTGGAAGAAGCTCTGAAAATTGAAGCTCCTAGATAGACTTAAACTCTTCATCTGAAAAATCAATCATAATATTCTTCCAATTCACAGTCTCTTGGCAAATGTGATTCAGCTAGAAGATGATAAAAAACTTTGCCCTCTGTATCAAGCTAAAGTCGAGTGTATATCACACCTATTTTTGAATTGTACTTTCTCAAAAACCCTGTGGAGGTCTTCAAAATGGCCTATAGATATCACTTGTTTCGGGAGTCGACTTTTCATTAGCTGGATAAATAACATCATTAATCCTGGTGCCCATCTCAAAGTTCCGGAAGAAGATCACCACTCATTCCAGCTTTTCGCTTCCCTAGCAATAGATAATGTTTGGTTCATCAGGAACAAAAAGATTCACTAGAATTCTAGCTCTTCCCCAAGTTAGTTTATTGATTTTGCCCTAAAAATCTTCCGACAGCACCAAAATGCCTGGGAGTCCAGATTTATTCAGATTATCACCAATGAAGAGCAGCTTACTCCGAGTTTCTTCACCATTAGATTTGACGCGACAATAAGAAATTGTGGAAGTATCCTCGCAGCCATATGCTGGAATGATCAAGGAGAGCCAATTTTTGCAAAAGCAAATTTTATATGCAACCCATCCCTAAATACAAGTGAAGCTGCATCAGTACTAATAGCATTTAAGGAAGCAATGGACAGAGACTTGCAGAGTATCATTCTAGAAGGAGATTCAAAAGTTACTATCTAGGCCATAACCACAGAGAAAGCCTTGTAAGATTGGAATATGAGCACTATTACTGAAGACTTAAAATACTATCTTAGTCTCAAGAATCAGTGGAAAGCAAAGAAGATTCATCGATCCCAAAATCGATGCGTGCACAACTTGGCACAATAGGCAGTGGCCACGCACGCCTACAACAATATCCATTTAATCCAAATTCTCCCATCACTCCTGAACTTCCATAGTGGAAAAGATCCACCTTTTGCATAATTATTTCCTGTTACTATATTACTATTAGATTGTGTACTTGGTTCATGATGAATGCTTGGAGACGTGTACTTTTCTTTTTAATTAATATATTATCAGCTAGCTCAAAAAAAGAAAAAAAAACTCTAGTCAAACTCTTTTGTATGAAGAAGTTTGTTGTCTGCAATGGACTTACTCAAAGTTGTTTTATTGTGGAGAGTTGGTAAAAAAGGGATAAGATAAAAATCTAGAATGATATGTAACTGCTTGTTCCAACTTCATATTAAGTTCAATCTCTAGTTGTAAACTTAGATGAAGAAGCTACTGTTAGTGAACTTATTGATCAAGGGATAAGGGAATGGAAGACTCAACTATTACTGATACTTTTAGTAATGCTGAGGTTGAGATAATCATGTGTGTTCTTTTGAGCAAATTGAGAATTGAAGGTGCCAAAATATGGATAAATGCAAAGGATGGAAAGTTTTTTGTTAAGAGTGCCTACCATTTAGAGTAGTCAAAGAGGAGAATGATACGAGGAGAGACATCTGGTTCTACTGGCATAGCAGAAACATGAAAACAAATTTGGGACTTGAATGTGGAGGGGAAAGTCAAAGTGTTCATATAGAAGTTAGGACAAGATATACTGCCTATTGATTTGAATTTGTTTAAAAAGAAGCTTGCTGTGGATAGCTTGTTCCCAGTTTTTGGTAGGGAGGATGGGTCTTCTGTACACATTGTATGGAGTTGTCACGGTGCATTGGATGTGTGGTCTGAAATAGGTAATCCAATGCAGAAATGAGAGTGTCATGAAGTTAATTTTATGGACTTCTAGAAAAGGCTAAATGAGAAGTTATGTAACATCGGGCCCAAGCCCGACGCCCAAGCCCAGGCCCAGACCGGACAGCCCCAGCCCCTAAAACGTCTAAACGGTATCGTTTCAGCAAGTAACCTTCTTCACCTCTATCCTTCCTCTGTTATCCCGACGGTTTATCCGGATTTGCTCTGCCTCTTTTCTCGCGCTACTCCCTTCAACGGTTATCAGCATAAAATGGGAATTTTCTCGCTCTCCCTCGCCTCACGGTATTTTGGTGTTGTGAATTTTACCATCGCCAGGTTCTCTCTCCCTTTTCCCACAGTCGCTGCTCACAGTTTGGGGGTCTCCCTTATCCTTCCGTCGATCTCCCACCAGTTCATTTCTCCTGCAATACTCACCGGTAAGCTTGATGATCTTCTCCTTGCTCTAAATTTCTTCCATCATTATACGATTTCGATATGGGGTTCTTGTTTTAACGTTGAATGCTTTGGGGGGATACTCTCGGTGCCAATAGGCCAGCATAACAAAATTTAGGATTTTTAACTTCTCTTCTCTTTGTTCCGTTGTGTTTTTCTTGTGGAGATTAGGGTAGTTACAACTCCAAATTATACATCAGAAATTTTTCCATCTTTGGCAGCGTGTGACTCTCGGGTTCTAAAGCTACAAGTGAATTGAGGTATTTTAATTTCAATGCCTTTCTACTCTATAATGCACACGAATAAGGGTAGGAGTTTCATGAGTGTGTTAATGGATTTTGAAAGGATTCAAAATTCTTATGGCTGTGTTGTTGGGCTGGTTGGTCTTAATCGAGTAAAACGTGTTGTTTGGCTGGTTGGTCTTAATCTAGTTAAACTTGAAATGCTTTGTAATGGGCTGCTGGTATATAAGTTTTATTGGATGTAAATGATTATTCGGTCGTGTTCTTATTAGGAGACTTATGCCAGCAGTTAAATAGATATTGGTGGCTGTTAGAATTGGGATTTTTAGTTTCAAAATTTTATCGTATGTTTTATATCAGGTTGTTGTTGTTTGAAGGGCTTTGGGTCATTTGTTGAGAAAATTCTTACAAGTTCTTGGTGGTGTTATTTAAATTTTATCATTAGGATGTTGTAAGTTTATGAGTGGTGGAATAGAGAAAATTTTTGATGGTTGGAGGTGTAATAAGGGTCTGATTACGTTGAAAGAATGAAACATGCTAAAACTTATTTTGGAACATTTATTTATAATGATATTCTTGAAGGGTCGTATAACTGGTCATTGATATTTAGTGAAAATGTTATGCGTAGATGACGAGAATCTTAGAGATTAGACTCAAAACTTTGAATATACGCCTCAGGAGTCAGGTAAGCGGGGCTTCTATCCTAAATTTACATAAAAAGAAAATTTGCTTGAGGTTGGTTTTATAAAATGTGCATGTTTTGTTTTTTAAAGAAAAACGTGAAAAACAAGCTCAATATATGTTTTATGCATTCGCTCATGAAAATTTATACGATAGAAAAAATTTTCTTTTTGACATAAAATGTGTAGACATGAGCAATATTTGACATGTTTCTGAGCTATGCATAAGAGCGAACATTAATTTTGATGATTTCTGGCACATGTAAAATAATATGTTTAGTTTTGTTTTTGGCTTATATGGAAATGGATAAGAAAGTGAAAAACAAGTGGTTTAATATGATATGTTTATGGAAAAAATTTTGGCATACTTATCTGTTTGTCTTTATTTCTGAATATGGTTCTGATATGATTATATGGATTCGCGTGATATGGTTGGTACTACCATGATATGATATGATAGGAGTGCAATCACTTTAAAAACAAAGTGATCCTTTTATGTGTTTCTTTTCTATGTGCACACTCGGGACTCCGAGAACGAATGAGGGAAAGTCTCATAATATGATACCACCTGATTTGGCCACCGGGGATAGCACAACCCTACAACGGGGGTTAAACATGGTATATGTTTTGGAAACGTTGATGAGATGTTACAGTTATTTGTGCCAAAGTATTTTTGGTTTTGACAAGTTGGTTTTGTGTATACTTTATGAAAAATAAAGGTTCGCTCAGTTTTGTTGGTTTATAAGTTTTGGAGTTGTTTCCTTAAAATAAAAGTTTTTCTGTTACATGCATAAGAGTTTTATTGAAAATGCTCATGCTTTACACACTAGTATAGGTGTTTTGTTTACTGAGTTGTGGATGAACTCATCCCCTTATCTATATACATTTCAAATGAAGTGGAGGTTTCGACTGAAGACCAAGATTAATATGTTGGGACCAGGATAAGCGGTTACCCTTTGGTTGAAGTGAAGACGACATTTATTGATTTGTTGTTACGTTATTTAGCATTAATAGATCCAAGTGTTAGTAGAATATTTTTATGGGGAGTTTGTGGACCCTATGTGATGGCATTATTTTTTTATATATATGAACTTTGTGGATATTTAGGAATTGATTGTCTTAAGAATTTGGAGATGATGAATTATTGTGGATTTTCGATAAAATATTTTGAGATAGTATTTGTAGATGAAAATAGGTCAAATCAAACAGGTTGATTTTCAAGATTCCCTACAAGTACGGGGTATCACAAGTTATGTTAAGATGATATAGCTTTAGTGGCATATGGCATAAGACTGATTTGGTTGAGAAGGAATTCATTACTATTTAAAGACAAATTTGATCATCCAAGAGACATCATGTTGAAGGCAGGGCAAGTTCAACATTAATGAAGTACATGACCAACAGATAGCAAAAATGCATCAAGTAATAGTTGATAGATCTATAAGTCATTGAAAGAAACCAACTGATTTTAATTACAAAGCAAATTGGAATGTGTCAATAGATAAGCATAACAAGAAAATTGGTATGTGGCTTATAGTTAGAAACAATGAGGGTGACAGTATGACAATGCTTTGCTTAAGCTCAAATTGTATAATAGAACCAATAATAGCAGAAGCCTTGACACTGAGAAAAGTTTTGGAATTCTGTGTTGATTTGGGATTGTTTACATTTGAAGAGAATTGTCAAACAGTGGCAAGGGAATTGTCAAACAGTGGTAAGAAATGCAAATAAAAGTGATGAGATTGATATTAGCCATAAAAGTGTAATAGCAAATATTCTAGACATGTTAACTCAAAGGCAACATTGGAGAGTCTGTTTTACGTATAGAGAATCTAATAATAGCATAAATGCTAGCACAGTTAGCCCTCTCTTCTCATGAGGAGAGAGTTTGGAGTGGGAAAGTACTTGCACAAGTAGAGAAATACGTGATGAGTCAAAAACTCTTTGGTGATTATGAGATTATTGAATGAATTACAAATTCAATTCTTGTATATATATATATATAATATATATATATATATATATATATATATATATAGAGTCAAACTCTTGCATTTACAGTGTAGAAAAGTCGGACTTGACAATTAATCGGAAACTACTTTATGGCTCATTGACGTAGTTAACAAGTCAATTCACTTTTATGTTCTCTGTTTAATTCATTACATCAGTAATTGAAAATGTCACATTTAAGCAGCTTTATAAAAAGATGACAAATAAAAATATAAAAGTAGAACATAGTGAACCAAAAAAAAGTACTAGTTGTTGTGTTTTATTTTATTTATTTTTTTTCAAGCAAAGGGTACAAGTTAATATTGATTTTTTTTAGTTTTTACTGAATTAAAAAAAGAAGTGAGGTGGAGTAACCGAAGATGGTTAGACCCATTTGATTTGAGTAATATTAGGAATTTACGGTCTTGTATATTTTTTTGTAAAATCGATGATGTGATAATAATGTTATATTTGTTGAATATTAAAAAAATGATAAAAATATAATGAAAAAAATAAAAATAAAAAATAGGAATAATTAAATTAAAAGATGTATAAAAATTATATTTATATACAACCGTAAGTAATACACAAATAATATACAAATAACTTTTATTATTATTAGTTAAGTGAAACATTTCAGTTACAAAATGATTATATAAAAAATAAACTTATAAATTATCGTACTTTTAAGTGTTAAGTTTGATTGTAGATGAGAAAATGCTAGATGAATGATAATTGGCCAATGGATTTTTATTTTTTATTTTTACTTAATAATTAAGAAATTTAATATTAGGGAAATGTTATTATTTATTATTCTTTCAAAATAATTAAAATTGTATAAAATATATTAAAAAAAAGAACAAAAAAAATGAAATAGTGAATTTATACCTATCAGTTTAGGCTCCGTTTAGATTCGAAATAAGATGAGTTGAGATGAGTTTAATTTATTTTTTAATATTATTATTATTTTAGAATTTGAAAAAAGTGTATTGGAATTTAAAAAAAAAAGTGTATTGAGATTTGAAAAATGTGTATTGGAATTTAAAAAAGGTATATAAAAATTTGTGTTTTGTATAAAATATTATAAAAATATAATGATGAAATAGAAGTGAATTCAATTTATTTCTAAATTCAAAAGAAGCCTTATTTCATCAGTTAAAGTATCGATTCTTTTAATGCAGTTCTTATTTTTATTGTAGCACAAAGATCTTATGATATTATGAATTAGGAAGTGAGTTAGTTTCTTCCTAATTAATTCAGAGGGATTTGACAAAAACATTAAAGAAAAAAAGAGTTGAAGCATGAACTAATCATTAACGTGGAATTGTTTGATTCGATGCCAAATCATATTTCCAATTATTTGATCAAACGTAGTACCAACATGAGCCAAGAAAGTCGAGAATTCCGACATACGAACGAGTGACAGATTGAGAACGCAGAGTAAGGTTGGCTTTCAACAGTTCAATCATTCTCTCTCCCATAACTTATCCATTTTGGGTGGTCCAAAGTTTTCTCTCTATGTTCTCTGCAAGTCCAATTATCTTAGCTGGTTTCTTGGGTTCTTCATCCCAGATTTTCTGGTATTTGTTTCTGAAATCTTCATTTTTGTTGAATTCATTGTTATACTCACTTTCAAATTGTTAGAGTATTAGAGATTTGAATATATTTGAGTCTCTTATACTCTAACACAAATCTATGCCAGTTTTGATTATCAGAATCGACGATTTTCGCAGCATTACGCGCAAAAATACTAAAATCCTACGTTAACCCATATAATCTCTCTAATTTGTAACAAGTCCATAAAAAAGGGAATGAAGCTTTTGGTGCGTGTAATCGAGGCTCGGAATTTGCCGGCGATGGACCTGAACGGATTCAGTGATCCGTACGTGAGGTTACAGTTAGGGAAGCAGAAGGAAAGGACCAAAGTGGTGAAGAAGAGCTTGAGTCCCCAGTGGGGCGAGGAATTTGGTTTCCAGGTCGATAACTTGAATGAGGAGCTACTCTTCTACGTTTTGGACGAAGACAAGTACACCAACGACGACTTTCTTGGGCAGCTCAAGATGCCGGTTTCCCGGATCTTTGAGTCCGACGACAAGTGGCTTGGTCCTGCCTGGCATTCTCTGCAACCAAAGAATGAGAAATCGAAGAACAAGGACTGTGGTAATGCTTCATATTTTTGGCTAATTCGTGTGTTATAAGTTGTTCTCTTTCTTCTTATATTTATGTTGCATCTTCCCATCAGCTTAACCGGGTGATTTCACATGGAGAGTAGAGGTTTTGAGTTCGTATCTGACTCTAGATTCTGTCCCATTTAATTAAATATTTCATGTGTTGAAGCATCTATTGAAAGAGAGTCTAGCTTACACGTGAGGGCGAGTGATCAGATATATAATATACAATAAAGTCTACCTATTCTCATCAACTTAAACTTTTAGGACAATGGATGATTTCACAGTAGTAATGCTATCTCCCACGTTTGTTTAATTATCTCCCTAATTGGGTGCTTGAGTTTTTTCCTTTCTTCTTGTAAGTAAGTTGCCATGCTTTTCTTAAAGCGGAGTTTGGCTATTAATGGAGTTTCTGAGCTTATTTTAACATCACAAAAATTTAATTCAAAAGCTCCCATTAGGGTAGGAAGCAAAACCCCTGTGAGCATTGGAGTATAGATGCTTCCGTTATGTGTTTTTCTGTTTTTGTTGAGGAAGTTTTAGTTGCATCACTGATATTGTCTTGAATATGATAATTTCTTTCTGTGGTTTTGAATTAACAATTTGGATTCCATTAGTTAATTTTCTGTGCGTACTTTGTTCTATCTTAATGAGACAGATTAGTCTTTGCTCAGCCACAATCCTTTGATTCCGGGATTGGAATAGGGATTTTAATTCCATGATCTGTAGTTAATTATCCGAATCCTAACATGGTTTTGTATTCTTGTAGGTGGTCGTTTATTTACTTGAAAAAATTGTAATTTTCATGATATTTTCCTACAGGTGAAATTCTTCTCACAATGTATTTTCCTCAAAACAATTCATCCTTGGATTTGAATGGTAGTGGTGTTCATGGGTTGCAAGGGAGAAAGCATGCAGATGCAACAATTGAATCGTCTTCCAGTTGCCCACTTGACTCACCTTCTCCATTGAGAGTAGAAGAAATTGCACCCTCTATGGAAGACAAGTCTTGTATGCAGAACTCCATTGTCGCTAAGTCTTCTTCTGATACGTTTGAAGAATTAATGAGGAAAATGGAGTCGAGGGATCAGGGAAATGAAATTCCCAAAAATTTACCTGGAGGAGTGGTTCTTGACCAATTGTATCAGATTGCACCTCCAGACCTGAACTCTCTACTATTTTCACCTGATTCAAAGTTTTACAAAATATTAGCAGACCTGCAGGGATCTACAGAACTGCAATTAGGACATTGGAAATCTGAAAATGTTGAGAGTTTGAAAAGAGTAGTTACTTACATTAAGGCTGCAACTAAATTAGTCAACGCTGTCAAAGCCACTGAGGAGCAAATGTATCTGAAAGCTGATGGGAAGGTTTTTGCTGTTTTGGCAAGCGTGAGCATTCCTGATGTCACATACGGACGCAACTTTAAGGTAGAAGTGCTCTACTGCATTACACCTGGGCCTGAGCTTCCATCAGGAGAACAATCTTGCCATTTGATGGTATCCTGGCAAATGAATTTTCTACAAGGCACCATGATGAAAGGACTAATAGAAAATGGAGCCCGTCTAGGCATAAAGAAGAGCTTTGAGCAGTATGCCAGTTTATTATCTGAGATTGTTAATCCGGTTGGCTCTAAGGCACTTGGGTCGAATAAGGAACAGGTTTTGGCATCACTGCAGGTGAAACCCCCATCAGATTGGAAGCTAGCTGTTCAGCATTTTGCTAATTTTACTGTAGTTTCTTCAATTTTTATGGGATTGTATGTGCTTGTCCACATCTTGCTGGCTAGACCCAGCGCAATTCAAGGGCTTGAGTTCTTTTGGCTTGACTTGCCAGATTCAATTTCTGAGTTCATAATCTGCAGTGTCGTAGTTCTTCAAGGTGAACGGCTGCTGAGGATGATTTTGCATTTCATGCAGGCCAGAGCAAAAAAAGGTAGTATTACCTGAAACAGTTGCCTTTTTCACTTGAGCGCATCACTTCTCTCTCTCTCTCTCTCTCTCTCTCTCTCCAGACGAGTGTCTGAGGTGTCTGTCTTGTCAGTCCTTACTGAAAGTTCATGTTTCTTAAATAATATTAATAGTAAATTTCAACTTGAAACAGAGAGCCGAATGCTTATTTGTTTTTTTCGTTGGTTTCCATTTCAGTTGTGCTGCTGTCATTTCTGCATTTTTAATTATTGTATTTCCACTGTGAAGATCATTGAATTGCAGGCCTCTGCTGTGTCTCAACTGCCTAAACCGTTTTAATTACTCTATTGATCTGTATCTCTCTATGTCATTGTTTCTTTTTGGATTTGATTTGATTTTGTATGTATCCAATAATAGGCAGTAATCATGGAATCAAGGCACAAGGAGATGGCTGGTTTCTAACTGTTGCCTTGGTTGAAGGAATTAATATAGCAGCTGTTGATTCAAGTGGGTCCTCTGACCCATATGTGGTGTTTACTTGTAAAGGGCAAACTAGAACCAGCTCAATCAAGTTTCAAAAATCTGATCCTCAATGGAATGGTGAATATCATTTCCTTCATCAGTTCCTTTTAGGCTGTTAAACATTATATTCTGTTACATCACTGATCTTATAGTCGTTGGATTGTATTTGTCTAAACAAAATTTCATTCTGAATTTTAACCTAATTGCTTTTCTTCTCGTGACCACATTCCTTTTTGCAGAAATATTTGAATTTGATGCTATGGATGAGCTTCCTTCTGTCCTGGACATGGAGGTTTATGATTTTGATGGACCTTTTGATGAAATTGCATCTCTGGGACATGCTGAAATCAATTTTCTGAAATATAATAAATCAGATCTAGCGGATTTGTGGATTCCTCTTCAAGGAAAGTTAGCTCAGGCATGTCGGTCCAAGCTTCACTTAAGAGTTTTCTTGGACAATAGTAGAGGTAGCAATGTTGTTAGAGAGTATCTGAGTAAGATGGAGAAAGAGGTGGGGAAGAAGGTACATCGCCAATTATACTTCAGAAATCCACATTGTTATCCTCTGAATTGATGACTGTTATGACCTCAAAGAAATTACACAAATCAATCTCATAAATTGATGTGGTTTCATGTGATCTGTTAGATCTACTTTATAATAAAAGTAATTTTATAATCTGATGAACCATAGAAAATCACATCAGTTTGTGAAATTATTTTTGTGTAATCCATTTGTGGCAAATATTTCTCTTATTATTTATGTTATTTTAAGCCATGCACTTGGTTTGTCTACTTCTGTTGTTATTAACTTAACTAATCCTTTTGTAGATGAATGTGCGGTCTCCTCAAACAAATTATGCCTTTCAAAAACTATTTCAGCTTCCACCAGAGGAGTTTCTCATTAATGACTTTACCTGTCATCTGAAACGGAAAATGCCCCTGCAGGTGCTGTTGCCATGGTTGAAAATCATGCTTAAAAGTTTTATGGCTTCACACTTTCTTTAAAACTATTTTAATTTAAGCTTTAGTTAGAGAAATTAAATGCTAACTTTCTTGCCTTCCATGAGTCTAACTGATGTGTGCTTCCAAAGTTGTATCCCATCAACAAACAGTTGTTTCTGTGCAGGGTCGCTTATTTCTATCAACAAGAATAATTGGGTTTCATACAAATTTATTTGGACACACGACTAAATTCTTTTTCCTTTGGGAAGATATAGAAGATATCCAGATTCTTCCTCCTACTCTATCATCGATGGGCAGCCCAATCATTGTCATGACTCTCCGGCCAGGCAGAGGTATGGATGCCCAGCATGGGGCAAAGACTAAAGAAGAAGGCAGGCTGAAGTTCCGTTTCCAGTCCTTTGTGTCCTTCAATATAGCACATAGGTAGTTAAATTAAAGAGCATCTGATATTGTAACATGTTAAATCTTTAAGTTAAAGGTGGAGTTCTTATTTTTTATTTAGCTCTTTAATTTTATTTGTTTGATTATATCTCTCTCTCTCTCTCTCTCTCTCTCTCTCTCTCTTTTTTGTCTTCTCTGGCCTTTTGTATTGGGTTCAAGCACCTTAAACCTGACCTATCTTTTTTTTCTTTGCACTTGCACGCTTCTTGGTGTATGCTGCACATTACTTGACCATTCTTAATGATTTTGTGCCGTATTACTGCCATATTTTGTGCCTTCATTAAGGGTACAGCCTTTCCTTTTTCTTTTTTAATCATTCCAGCAGCAAAGGTAATGCTTCTGAGATATACATTATGGAACTTGTACCTGTTCTGAATATTTTTGTTTTTGGATTTAGTTTTAATATATTATCGTCTACTTCAGCTCACTTTGTGTCACTCAATCTCTGTCCACTTCCTAGTAAGTTTTTGTTTTTTATCGATTTTATATTTCTGCTTGCTTATTTTCCTGGGTGAGTGGTTGCTGCTGTACCAGAGAGCATGTAATATACTTTTATTTTAATGAAAGGAAAATTATTACGCTTTTTTTTTTCCACTTAAGAGAAGTTATGATTGTCTTCGTTATTAAGCTCCCTGATAGTTTTCTTGTCTTTTTGTTTTTGTTTATTGGGTCAGGCCATGATGGTCTGTTTAATTCCAGACTAATTGTATGTGCATGTTATTCCCAGTTGCCACAATTTTGTGCCAGAGCTTTCTTGTATACCCATTTGACATAAATTCCCTTGCATTTGATGGGCATATTGTTGATCGCCATGATTAGGAACCACTTTCTTCATCTTTCTCTATTATGTGGGACATTTGCAGTAAAGTTAGATACCAGAAGGTGCATGTTTAAAACAATATGCACCCTTTTTCTCTTGTTACAATATTCTTTATATCATTTCTGAAGTCATGCTTATACTGTGTCGATGGCTATCCTTTCATTGTCTTGAAATGGTGAAAAAAACCACTTAAAACACTAATCAATGCACGCTAAATTAGTAATAATGCTGTGTAACAACCACTGAATAGCATCTGGAAGGAAAAGAAACAAAAAAAGAATATTAGAAAAATTGGACCTCCTGTTTTGACTTAACATTTGATGGTTGCCCAATAGGACAATTATGGTTCTATGGAAAGCAAGATCTTTGAGTCCTGAGCAGAAGGTGCAAATAATTGAAGAATCTGAAGCCAAGAGCATCCAAACTGATGAGAGTAGCTCCTTGGGCATTGATGATGTCAGCATGTCTGAGGTTTATGCATCTGCTCTCTCTGTTCCTGTAAGCTCTCTCTCTCTCTCTCTCTCTCTCTCTCTCCCTACATATCTTTATTAACTATTGTATAACCACTTGCTGCCTTGCATATCACATATTTTCTTCTTTTCCATTTTGTTCTTATTTATTTTATCTGTGATCTTTCTTTACGACTGACCATCAATTTTGTCTTATTGGTGATTTCAGGTTAGTTTCTTTATGGAGGTGTTCAGCGGGGGAATATTGGATCATCGAGTGATGGAGAAGGCTGGTTATCTTAACTACTTTAACACCCCATGGGAATTGGAAAAGGGTGATGTCTACGAGAGGCACATACATTACAAATTTAATAAAAATATTTCCTGTTATAGAGGAGAGGTGACAAGTACTCAGCGAAGGTCGACTCTTTCTGATAAGAATGGATGGCTTGTTGAGGAGGTTATGACACTCCATGGAATTCCACTTGGTGACAATTTCAATGTATGTTGTATGAATGCTCAATGTACCATTGCAATCATTTTTCATGTTCTGCTTATTTTTTTGCTTACTTTATTGGGTAGGCAGGATTGACCAGTGTCTTCTCTTCTTTTGCAGCTTCACCTTAGATACCAAATTGAGGATTTACCCCCCAAAACAAAGTGTTGTATGGTGCGGGTATTTTTTGGAATTGCATGGCTGAAAGGCACTAAAAATCAGAAAAGGATTACAAAGAACATCCTGAAAAATATGCAAGATCGCCTGAAGACGATCTTCTGCGTGGTTGAGAGGGAATTTGCTGCTAGATAGTGGATGGATTTACTGCATTTTGTACTTTGATTGGAGAGAGCCCATATTCCTATATCATCATCTTTTTTCAGCACTATATGCTCCCCATTTTTTATTCGTCCGCATGAAAAGTCCTAATCTACCCCAGCTGAAGTGCCTTCTAAGTTATAAGTTGATTTCCTGTTAGTGCAGCAAGTTTTGGGTCTTTGACAACACAGATCGGATTGGAGTTCATATTACATGCCTGATAGAATGAACTCTCCAATCTTCATTGCTTGTCTGTTAGTAACCATTCAGTAAGTAGATTGGCAGAAGAATCTCCAATCATGTACAAATTTTTATCAGTACAGAATTGGCGTTTGTCATTACTAACCTCTTGAATTAGTTGTGGAATTAGATATAGGACTGTTGTTGGTAGCCTCATCTCATGTATATACAATTAATACTGTATCTATGTAGTACTGCAGAAGTGCTCTCTCTGCTGTCTGCTTCGGCTTTAGTGCTGGACAAAGGATAGAAGCATCTTTATCCAACAAGTCTGAAAATATTCACAGAATTTAAGCTTGAGTTTACATGTATTACTTTTATTTATTTATTTAATTTATATCTGTATGAACAGAAGAAAAATTAAGAAATAATATCAAGATCAATATATATATAAAAGTAATGCTAATGACAAATATAATCAAGGTTTTCTTTACTTATGTAACTATCATCTTAGGAAGAGGCTGCAAAATGGGGTGCTAAACTACAAGTCATGTCTGTCAAACCCAAAATAAGCAACAAGTAAAGCTATTTTGGAATTTCTGGACAGGCACATGATTATGATGCAGAAGTGGAGATCATTTAGTACAGCCATTAATTTGGGTAATTTCCAACCTTCACTTATTGCCTGACCTGACCATTAATGGAATATAACTTGATATTGCTTTGTTACTCGGATGTCACACATGCTCATACATTCATATACATATATATGGTCAGAAGTTAGGATGCAGTCATGTCTATGATTGGTTGGTGCTGGAAGACTTTATTATAAAGGCTGGCCACATGCATGGTTCGCTTTTCCTAGTTGAAGGGTGGCTTTAGGCCCTTTTTGAAACGTAGACTAAATTAAGATTAATTAAATTTAGTTTAATTTTAAGTTGAGTCTAACATTTAAATACTTAGCTCTCAAAGTACTAAACTCACCTCAATTCAAAACTTATTTATGCATAAGACTCATAACACTTTTCAATTCAACAGCTCTTTACACACGTGACTCATAACTTTTTTCATCTTCTTATAAATATATTTAAACTCATCTTAAAATCTAAACATAATTGATCTTAAGTAGGTCTTACATAATTCAATCCTCCATTTTAATTTACTATTATTCATAAAAAAATTTAACTTATCTCAATTTAGCTCAATATTCAAATAAGACTTAAAAACTTAGGAGTGAGATGAGAATGAATGATTATCTAATTCTTAGTATTGATGTTATAGTTGGTTACCAATAATGTTTAAAAATGAACAAAATTATATGCAACTTTAGCAATATGGGTCTAAAAAAAAAAAAAGAACATTCAAACTAACATGTAAAATACTTACTAGTTTTTGCGCTAATCCAAAGAGTACTAGTCAGTAACAAACCATACTAATAGGATCGACCCCCAAAAGAGTAAATTAGGTTAAAAGATCAGAAAACGTACGACCAAATTACAATTACATATAAAATGGAGGATAGTTTATAGATTGAAATTTATTTTTAATGAAGGGTGAAAGTTATATTATAAAATATTTGTAAAAAAACTTGTCAATTATGTAATGAACACTGTTATAATTTACATCTTTTTGTCGTCTAATCCATGACAACTCTCTCTCTATATATAGATATCATGATCATCCTTAGGAACTCAACGTAGTATACTCATTTTGAGAAATATTTTAGTTATAAAAAAATTATATAAAAATAAATTTATAAACTAATAGAATTTTAATGTGGTATATTAAATTATAAAATTATTTTTATTATAATGTAAATCTTACTGTTCACATAAAATTATATTATTTTTATGTAATTTTTTTTTTATGTCCGTAACAATTTTCATTCATTTTAGCTTAAGAACATTGTATAATTTCAATGCGTCATTGCCCTAAGTTAGTACAGCCACTTTGAGCATAAGTAGGATACATCAAAAAAGTTGTCTCAAGAGTTAGCTGGCGCGTCTCCTTCGAATTGGAAGGGATTGAAGAGATGGTGGGCTTAGCTTCTTCTCCCTGTAATTTACATAGAAATCGTGTGGGACGTCAAAACACAATCTCTTAGGAAAAACTAAAATCAATGACAGAAGATTCGCGCACGTGCTAATATATACAGTACACGAACACAAAGAAACATACACGCATGGAAATTGACACAACACAGCGATGAGCAAGGGAGAAGAAGTAGTTGTCTGTGTTGGGCATCCAAAACAACAAACACAGACCGCCAGAGAAGTCCCATCAGGATGATGTAGCAACGGTACAGAACAAGACACGTGGCCGACATGCAGATCATCAAGGAGACCTAAGGATCGAGCTGCGGAAGAATATATGAGAAGATAGTGGGGGGAAGCATGATGAGAGGATGAACAGGAGAGATCAATCTTGGACCCCACCATAAGAGCATTAATCCCCCCATTGCTGCAGCTTGCCCACTTGCCTCTTGCATGCTTTTTTGCGAGGAAAAATATTTAATCAAGAAAGTGATTATATAAAAAGTAATGTTATATAATAGAGTACCTAAGCGTCTCATCATTATTTAAAAAAAATAAAATAGAATAATTTATGTGAGTTTTGTATTTTACTTATTTTTTTAAATATAATTATTATGTATTTTTAATATTTTATAATTTATGATTGTAAATATTATTTTTTATATAAAAATAAATTTATAAATAATGTATTGGTTTATTAAATTTATTTTATATGAAATTTAATATAATATATTTGACTAAGTAGTATTCCACTCATATTGTGGGTGGATGGACTAGCCCATGGTGCGTGATATACTCAACTTCTTTTTTAACAAGTTCATCTACAATATTTGGTGGTGCCCTTATTGGCATGTTCTTCTTTGGATCGGTTTCGTCTAATCGAAGTCAACTGACTCACTTGGAATAGGGGTGAGTTTTAACCGAGTTGATCGTTTGAGTACTTTTCCTATCCGCTTCTCTACAAGGTCTACTTTAAAATAAATTTAATAAATCAGTACATTAATTTCTAAAATGTTTTTATATAATTTTTTTTATATTTATAACGGTTCTCTTTTTATAAATTCAATCCTGGAGCATAGATTTCTCAGGCTCGATCTTAGGGGCTGGGGAGAAGAAAAGAGAAGCTGAGACGGCTGCTTCCCTTTTCTATTCCATTTCTCATCTGGTTCAAGCGGCTTATCATGATGATATGCTTTTGATACATTACCACATTGACTAATACCAACCACTCTCTCTCCTCTCCTCTCCTCTCCTGTCTCCCTCTCTCTCTCTCTCTCTCCCTCTCTCTCCCCAATAGTCTTGGTGATATACTGGGGGGGCCTCGTTTTTATATGTTTGGCGTGCCTCACTGGCTGATTTTACAGAAACCCATAGGCATCCATCTCTCTCTCTCTCTCTCTCTCTCTCTCTCTTCGAGGATGATCATTATATCATATGCATGAAACCCATTCGACGTCCGAATGAATGCTCTCATGTTCATGTCGGCTGAGGCATATATATATGTTCTGACTTTAGACCCCCATTTTGTTGGCTTGAATCAGAATAAGTAGTAGTACTAGCTTTCGCAGCTTCACCTGCTCGCTTTCTCAAGTTGGAGCTTTCATGGTTGGAGCACTTCAAAGGCCAGGCTAAATTTAGAGCCTTCTCAGTTGTGAATTAAACATTAGTGCTTTCTTTCTTGGCATCAAAGTAGATCATGAACATCAATCAGATATTTGTGGTACGTCTCTCTTCCCATCTGCCCCCTCCTCCCTTCTCCTCTTCAGTTTTTTGGAAAATACAGTTGAGCAATCAGTCCCACTGCTGGCCTGATAACTCTCTAGTTCTTATTGTCGAATCCTACTCCACAACAAACCAAAAGCTCCATTTTTTTTTTTTCGTTCTGTTATACGGATTATCAAGATTCTTTAACCTTTTGCTAGCCAGCAGATAAAAATTCCAAAAGAATATAGACAAAGAGAGCCACGGATTTTTTTTTTTTTGTTATATCCATATCATAAAAATAAAGGTAGGCAGTTTATATGATTTGATATTACTTGAAAATAATTTTATTTTTAATTTTTTATAAGATTCTAATTATATTATGAATTAATCTTATCAGATATAAGTCATATAATTTGAGCGTAGACAATAAAAATGATATCAAAGCTATTGTAATAATTTGAGTCGTGTTACTTACGATAAATTGACATGATAAAGATGTCTAAATTTTAAAAGGCATAAATTATAATATTTTATAATATGATAAGAATACAATTATGAGATTTTATATTGTTTAATTATGAGAAATATTTCTTATATTTTATAAAGTTTTAATGAGATTCTAATTTATTATATATTAATCTTTTTAAAATATAAATCATGCTGTATGAGACCTTGTATTAGGGCGATACAGGGCGGGTGGTGCTTGAAGTAGGTTCTTTAGGCTTGAGTAGTGGCATTCAATGCAGAGATCGTCGAGCTTGAAGCAATATTACTTTTACCTGACATGAGTTTTCATGTTCATATATATCGAGATTATCTGCGTTTCGAAAACAGTTTTATACTTGGAATAAAAATCTGAATGGCCGAACTTTCCAACTATCTAAAAAAGAAGTATTGGGTGTGTGCCACGTTAGCACTGTACGTGTTTCTTTCTTTTGCCACGATTTGTCTGCAAAAGCAGAGACCAGTAAGTAACACTAGGTTAGATTTTAACAAATAAGTGGTGATAAATGCAGCTGGACCAACATCCCATTATAAACCCCTCTTGGAAGAACTATAGAACAACATGAGAAGATTCTACTTTCAAGTTTCCTTTTCCTTTTTCAATTCTCTATCTTCTGTTGATTGAGGAGTAGGAAAAGTACTTTGTTTTTTACTCTCTTTTTCAAGAAACTAAAAGTAGGGGCGTATTTTCCCAGAACCATCTATGAATATATATATATATATATATATATATATATATATATTCATACTAGATCAATCAAACGTTTTGATCATGATAATCATGATTCACGTACTTGGAGGTTACTGTTAAAAAAAAAAAAATTGGTTGCACCAATCTGATCATCATTTCTCTAAGAGTTGAGAGAGAATAATATAAAATAAAAAGTAATAATAATGGCCATCAGCCAAAATAGATTTTTAGAGAGTACATCAAATCAAATCAAATCATATCATATATATATATATATATATATATATATATATATATATCAAGTAGATATAAACTCAAGATAGAATTAGAATTTGATATTTGAAAAGGTAAATTGATAAAAATATAATATGTATAAATATAAATAATATATTTTTTTTCATGTAATTATATATAAAATAATAATTAAAGTTTTTTTCTTCATTTGTTTTTTTTTTGAATTAAGAAAAAAAAATACTAGATAGAGACCATTACAAATAAAATAATAATAATAATAAATAAATAAACTTAAGTATTTTTTTTTACATACTCAACGATTATCTTTCATAAAATAAAATTCATCTATTATTATTTCTGAAATGGAATTCTTGATAACTTTTTTCTCAAAGAAATAATAAATGATAATTTTTTAAGTATTGAGAGATATTTTTTATTTTATATTTGAGGGAGTAATTTTAATTATATATAAAAGGATTATATATTTCTATAATAACTTTTTTTTTTTAATTTTGGGGGGTGGTAGCCCCCCAACCATGGCTTAGGTCCGCCTCTGTATAGACTTATCTTGCCTCAAAGCTCCACGTAACCCTACCATATTTTTATTTTCTGCATTAAAATATTAAAATCTGTCATGTCTATAAGCAATGCTAGATTAAAAATCTCGGATGTATAAGTTCAGAGGATTGCACAAGTTGCACCGTGATACTAACTGATCATGATAAAGGGTAGCATTCGGGATAGCCGCATTGCAAAAGTTGAGTTTCAAATTCAAAACCTTGTCTTTGATGATCTCTACTATTTCTCTCTTTTACTTCCAATCAATTTTCATTTCTCACTTTTAATATTATTTTCTTTTCTCTCTCTTTTTTTTTTTTTGTTTTTTGTATTTTTCCAAATCTACGTGTTTACTGAATGACGGTCAGTACTGAGTTTTTATACGCAGGTATGTTTTGGATCACAGTTTAGTCAAGACTCAAAACCGGATAATTATATCTTTTCCAATTGGTTTTTTGTTTTAATTTTGAGAAATAATAATTGTAATTATGGAGTTATAAGGGTGCATTCGATTTTAAAAAAATAAATATATATAAGACTCATATAAAAAAAATTAATTTTTTTAATGAAGATTAAAAAAAAAAACATAATTAGATAATATTTATAATTTTATGACTGTATCTAGCCTTTAATACAATTTTCTTTGAGCTCATGTTAGTCTGGAATCTGGATAGTCTAATATTGTGACAACTATTTTGAAATCAAAATTTTGGTAAAAGCTAATCTCATCAACTGCAATGAAATCTGACTTTCGAGTCATTATATATCTGAAGTGAGTTTCTTTTCCAAAAAATTGAATTCCCAGATATGGTGTGATATCACTGCTTTGATGAATTTCGTGAATCATGTGTCCACTTATTTTCATGCATCCATTAATTGCATGCCAAGTGTTCTTGCTTCTTTCTAATGTCTTTGTTTTGATCTTCTTCATTTCTGACACTCGTTTCTCCATCATTAAATATGACAACGTCTGTTTTTTTTTTTTTTTTTGACTATGGCTTTCGATTGGAAATCATCAGGAAAGGGCACACATTCCAAATTCATGATATATGAGCAGGAAGGAGACTGATCGAAATCTTTTCATAAGAAAGAAGAACACCTTCATAAAATGAAGTTTATGAAACTTGGCATAAGGCCAGATACCTTTTACACAGAAGAAGCTACCAGGTTTGGATCATCATCTATTATAGAAAATTGCTTATTTATAACTATAACTAATTATTTATAGGAAAAATTCTTACATTATTTTTTGTTGAAGTCTATTTTTATCATAAAAAATCATTTTTGTCATAAATAATTCATCACAAACGTCTATTTTTTGTTGTAGTATTCATGAATGTGTTTCGTTTTTTAAGGATGAAATTGAGAGAATTTGTTTCACTAATGCATGCAATTGCAGGACCCTGATCTCAGATTTACGTGGAGATATTGTGATTCAAGTTAATGATACCAGCTATCTCCTCCATAAGGTATGAACGGATAAGAAATCCTTGATTGAGTGAACTCTTTCGGTGAAAAATATAATGATGATTTTGTTTTTCTGTTGATCTTACAGTGATGAAATGTTTTTATTTTTTGTTTCCATGTATTCCTTCCTGCATTATCCCATTCAAACCATAAAAGATAAAAGCATTTATTGGAGCTAGGAGGTGTAATATCCTATATTGAATATTATAGGAAAGTGCAAGATGATATTTCGCGTTGTTTTGAAGTTGGAAGGGATAAGTTCTAGCTTCTTACAATGATCTTAATATAAAAACGCCACTCAAAAATCTAAGCAGATGATGAAAAGATGTAGATTTAATTATTTATATTATATTTTTAACATTCCTCTTTATGTGTGGGTCAAATTCTCTCTTAATGTGTATATTTAATATTCGAATTTAGAATTTCTACTCTGATATCATATGAGATTACCACTCATCTCAAAAATTTAGTTTGAAAAAAAAAAGTACATTTGATTATTTGTATTATATTATAACACTTAATGGATTCAAATTATGACATCAACTAGTACTTTTTAAAGCATAGGCTAAAAGGTGGTTTAAACTTTTCTTGAATGGTTAAGTGGTATCGGAATTAACTCCAAGAAAAAAATGTGGGACTTGAACTTTTGCTACCTATAATAGAATAACTGTACAAGTATGTTATGAGTTTGAAATTGAAGTTTAAGATAACGTTGCATGGGATCTTCAGGCTCTTGTGGATTCCCTGAAGAGGACTGTTGTTGATTGTGCTACTGCTGTCACTTCTTTTTTAGTCATTGTTGCTTAGATTCTAGTTAATTGTGTTGGTCTTGGCTGCAGTTTCCACTGATTCCAAAGTGTGGACTCTTACAACGGCTTTGTTCAGAGGCTGGTGATTCCAGCAACGTTAAAGTTGAGCTTCATGATCTTCCTGGAGGGGAAGAGGCTTTTGAACTGTGTGCTAAGTTTTGCTATGAGATTACCATTAATGTCAGTGCTCGAAACTTTGTACCTGTATTCTGTGCGGCTAAATTTCTTAGAATGAATGAATCTGTGGAGAAGGGGAACTTGGTTCTCAAACTTGAGGCTTTCTTCACTTCATGCATTTTGGAAGGTTGGAAAGACTCTATTGTGACACTCCAGAGCACATCCAATTTATCTGAGTGGTCTGAGACCTATGGAATCACCAGAAAGTGCATCGATTCCATCGTTGAGAAAGTCCTCACACCCTCATCAAAGGTGAACAATTTCACTTCTTTTCTTTCCCATTCTAAGGTTGCTTCAAGTTGAGTTAAGTTAAGTTCTTTTCTTTATAAATAATAGTGAATTGAGATAATGGAATGAGTTTTGTAGAGTCCGAATAAGATTAATTTAAATATGTTTAGATGTTAAGATGAATTTAGATGTATTTATGAAAAATTGAAAAAAAGTTGAAGATCCTGCATATAAAAAAGTATTGAATTGAAAAAAGTTATGGGTTTCAAGTGTAAAGAAGTTGAGTTAATATAAGTTTAGTAATTTGGTAATAAGGTGTTTGGATGTTAGATTTAATTTAAAATTAGATTGAATGAAGTTGCTCTCAGATGAATTTGTCAATCAAACGAGACCTTAAGAAGATGGAAGTTAAGATTTGTTCTTCTTTAGTATATAAAAAGAGTTTCTCAAAATCTCTTTGCAGGTTGCATGGTCCTACACTTACACTAGGCCCGGTTACTCCAAGAAAAGTCGACATTCTGTTCCGAGGGACTGGTGGACAGAGGATGTTTCCGACCTCAACATAGACATGTTCCGGTGTATCATCACTGCCATCAAATCAACGTGTATAATGCCACCACAACTTATTGGTGAAGCCTTGCATGTCTATGCCTGTAGATGGTTACCAGACACAACAAAGAAGAGTCCTCTAGAAAGTTTAGTACCTCAAACTGAAGGACTCAAGGAGAAAAATTGGCTAATTCTTGGAACCATAGTGAGCATGATTCCCAGAGACCGAGGATCAGTTTCAGTTGGTTTTTTGCTAAGGCTTCTTAGCATAGCATATTATATTGGATCCTCTCCAGTGACAAAATCAGAGCTCATAAGGAGATGCAGTCTGCAATTTGAGGAGGCAACATTGAGTGACTTGCTCTTTCCCTTGCACTCAACATCTGAGGGCCACTACTCTTATGATGTTGACTTAGTTGTGGCAGTGTTAGAAAGCTTAGTGGTGTTATGGAGAAGACAACCCCCTACAGCTGCAGAAAACAGACATTTTTTGGGATCCATCAGGAAGGTTGGGAAGCTCATTGATTCTTATATTCAAGTGGTTGTTAAAGATGTCAATATGCCGGTTTCAAAAATAGTATCACTTGTTGAAGCACTACCTGATATTGCGCGACCGGAACACGATGACCTTTATAAGGCAATCAACATTTATCTAAAGGTATGATTCAAAACACAGGCTTAGGTTGCATTTGGATGTTCAGTCGAGTTATTTACTTTTTAACTTTCTATATATATATATATATTTAAAGTCATCTTAATATCTAAATATTTAAACTCAACTTAAATAAATTTTGTGGGTCTCGAATGTAAAGAAGTATTGAATTGAAAAAAGATGTGGGTCCTACATATAAAAAAATTTTAAGTTGAAATGCATTTAATAATTTGAAAGTTGGATATTTAAATGTTAGATTCCACTTAAAATTAGATTAAATTAAATTGATCTCAATTGAATCCGTCAACCAAACGAAACCTAAGTAAAAGATTGATGAGAACAAACTTGCCATGGACTTCCAAATTATTCAAGTCCTAATGCCATGATGAGATGCAAGGCAATATGATTCTTGATTATTGATGTCCTCCAGCACATCCAAGTGTATGGTAACTTTTTATCACTAATTTCATTTCTTGCACATCCACAAATGTGTTTCAATATATTATTTACAGGAGCATCCTGATCTGAGTAAAGCAGACAGAAAGCGCCTCTGCAGAAGTCTAGACTGCCAAAAGCTATCTCCAGAAGTTCGTGCCCATGCTGTTAAAAACGAACGGCTACCATTAAGAACTGTGGTTCAAGTCCTCTTTTTTGAGCAAGAAAGGGGTTCCGAGGAAACTAATCACAAGCTACTTCTCCCGGAGCTGATTCGTCGAGGAACTCAGGCACTAACTGCAGGAAACGATGAAGGTAAGCTAAAAGTAGGTCCAGATGAAAAACTTAGTAGAAGGGATCAACAAAGAATGAAGAGATCAGATGGAAAGTTGCCAGTAGCATTCGAAAGAAAGTTGGCCATTTCTGAAATTGAGGAAGTGGAGTCAGAGAAGGAGAAGGAAATAAGAGAAGAAGGAATATCTAAAAGAAAACTGGAGCCTAAGAAGATTGTATCAAAGGGAAGCAGATCAGACCATAGCCAGGACAAAGTCAGAGACAGATAGTAAATTAAAATTAAAATCATCCTATTTCTCCTTCAACTTACTTACTGTAATAGTGTAATTGGCCTTGTGTTATGTTACTAAGAATGCTGTTCATTTTAGAAGTGTACAAGCCGTTTGCATCATTTGTGTTCATAGAAAGTTGTTGTTAAGCTATCTAGAAGAAGAATGGCTTCATTTTTTTTACAAACAATTTCATTTTATCTAATTACTATAATGTTATAAGACTATCACACAAAATACAATAAACAATTCAAATTTTTAAATTTTTAAATAAAAATAATATTATAACTATATTTTACACAATTTTTAACTTTCATTTCATCTTATATCATCTGTGTAAATAATCGATTAAATAAATTTCCAAGATTCTATTTAGAAATATTATTATCCAAACATTTTCATAATTAAAAGTTTGGATAATAATTAAAGTATATATCATAGCCAAGTCCAACTAAAAGAAATTTCAAAGAAAAAAATACCACCGTAGACATCTTTCTTGCATGAGTGGAAGGTAGAAGAGATGGACTGACTGATTGAAATTATGCCTTATTTTGAAAATTGGTTTGGCCAAGGGGCTCTAGCTGATAGGGTTGAGGTTGTCAAAATCTTGGCTTCTTGTTGAAGTGTCTTTATGGTTGATGGTTAATAGACGAAATCGATTTTAAAGCGTCATGTTATGAAATATTATCAATGGAGTAATGCTAGATACAACTTTTAAGATGTGTAAGTCTAACACATTATATTTGAAAAAAAAAATTGAGATTCATTATTAAAAATTTGATTTTTTTATTTGATTTTATTTTATGTCAGTCTCACATTTATTCACATTTTTAAAATTCCAAGAATTGGCTCGAGTAGTAAAAATCTTGATCTTGAGATATTACTCTCCTCAAGGTCTAAGATTCAACATCTCATGAGTACAAATAATTTTTTGAGGTCACGTAATTTCAAGTAAAAAGTCAGCAATTTAATTTAACTAATTTTATATAAAAAAACTTTCAAGTATGCGATGTACGAGATCGAAATTACTTTGTAGGGATGGGTTCAAAAGACTCTATTTTGGAGAGATTTTCGGACTAAAAAGAAAATTATTCACTTTTTAAAAAGAAATACATAGAAATTGTACACTCTAAAACTGTACAAAACAAACAAACCATTTTTCTTATTATCTGAGTTCCCGTAATTAGCCTCAATTCGATGACAATTACGTTAAGTGCACATCCCCTGTTGAAAGAAAATTTAAAAAGAAGTTCAAAGAAAAAAAATATCGCTGTAGACATCTACAGCATCTTTCTTTCATAAGTGGGTGTAGAAGAGATGGACTGACTGATAACAAATCTTGCCGTTTGAAAATTGGTTTGGCCAAAAGGAGCTCTAGCTGATACTTGATAGGTCTGAGGCTGTGAAATATCTTGAAAGATGTCTTTATGGTTGATGGCCGGAATGTCCACACCTAAAGGCTAAAATGGACTTGGCCTGGCTATATGAAATAATTTAATTTAAAAGAAAAAAATAAATATAATTTATAAATTAAAACTTACTATGACATAGATGTTATAAAAAATGTGATATTAGTGCCATATTATCTTTCAACAAACTTGGTTGTGACGTCACATGCAGTCACTCGACATCAGAGGCTCCTCCGAATCTGGCCCTCATTTCTCTCTATTGCTGGCATGCGTCCTGCACATACCGTCATCGTTGGTGTTGACCATTCATCAACGACTAGACTCTGTTTCTCTATCCAATCTTCCTACTTTTTTAAACGAGGATCAAGTGAATGGAGTAGTGTGATAACCTCTTCTTGTTAGTTTAAACTAATAAGAGGTAGCACATCTTCTTTTATTTGGCTTTTAATTACAATAGTATAATCTGATTTATACTATATAAAAATAGTCCAAAGCAACATCTCCTAATAAGATATGGGTGTGAGCCATTTACTTAATTCTAGAACTCTTTTTTGTGATGTATCTACTAGTTTTAAAATGATTGTCGAAAATTCTCAAATACTAAAATTTATATCCTGTAATCTGTTAATTAATTTAATAAAATCCTAAACTTTTCTAGAAAAAAGAAACTTTCAACAAAGTTGCAATTTTTAGTAGTAGTAAGAGGATAACGCCTCAAATTTGATAATTTGAATGGTAAGTGCATTCATCCTTTTTATTAAAAAAAGAAAAAAGTAAAACAGGAAGTTGAGCTTCCTACTCATGCAAAAAGGTTACGAACTTCCTGAGACGTTTTTACCTACCTGCCTCCATTGACAAGGACCACCTAACTCCAATGGTCTCAACTCCACGTGATCTCTGAACCACCGAGTACGAGCCCCCCCCCCCCGTCAACCAAAAGTAAAACACTTGTTTCGGAAATGGGGTTTGTTACTTTAACGATTCGCCAAACTGACTCGCCATATATGGCTAGACGCAGCATTTAAAAAACCCAGATTCCCCGGGATATAAAGTTTTTTCCTTTAAAAAAACCCAGATTCGATTTTTAGTTCTTCATCAATCACGATCTTGAAACTATTTAAACAGAGAAAATAATACCCCACCTTAAGTGTAGTATCGGTTAAGCTTTAGATTTATTCCCTTTGAAGAAAGAAGATAAATAAGAGAAGTTATTGGTTTGAAGTCCGATAATTTTAGCTCCTCGTCACGTCGTTGGCTCCTTCTTCTTTCCTCGCTTTGGTTTTTTTTGAAAAGGTAAACCGCTTTTGCTCCTTATCTTCATTTCTGAGCTTCCTTATCTGCGATGTTTGTTATTATTCATTTAAATTCTTTGTTTGTGAAATTAATTGAATAAAAAAGCCCAAGTATTTTTGGTAGATTATGTTTGATCTGTTATGGGGTCTTATTTTCGCCGGGTTCTTGTGGCAATTTGGGTTTTCACTGGTGGCATTGGAGTTCCTGGACCGGCAGTTTACGTTTTATGTAAAGTTTCTGTTTGTTGTATAGCCGTAATTGACCACGAATTTGATGGATTATGGCTAGTTTACCTCTTATATCAGTTTATATGGACCAATTTAATCAAAAGGTTGAGGGAAATCTTGTTGGTTTGCGTTTCTGTATTTAATGGCTTTCTGTGGCGTTTGTTTGTTCATCTAGTTTACGTAATTGTATCTAAGGATTTGGGGGTAATCATGCAAATGAATGAGAATCCCCAAAAGATGCACCTATTTTTCAATCTTTTGGATTCTAATTTTTCTTTTTTCCCAATAAAATAAAATAAAATAAAAAACAGAGCTTGGCATGGACATTCACAGTGAGCTGCTGACTGCTGAAGTTGTTAGTAATTGTTGAAAGCATGGGTTGGCTTGCTGCCGTTTGCAATTTTTTTTTTTTTAAACGGTAAACCTAATTTTATTGATGATAAGAATAGGCAAAATCTCGAGTATACGGGACATATACAAGATCATCACTGTGCATGCTAGTTTAGTGTTACAAGGAATTCATGAAAGTTCATTACATTAAAAACCAGTTACAACTGACCAACGGAATGAAGTATTGAAAAATAAATTTCTAAGCTCATCCATTGATTGTTCTTGATCTTCGATTACAAGGGGTTTGACTGCATATAAATTTAATTGCATGCTTGATACCCTAGCGTGTTGTTACAAGGGATTTGGCTGCGTATAGCTGTAAACCTGTAATTGTCATTTTGTTGCACCACAACCGTTCTTCTGAGTGAGCACAAGTGTGTATACGTTGTCCAACTGTTTGTATGCGTTTCTTATGGCATATACTTTGTGAGTTGCTAAGAAGATGGAATGAGAAAAGGAATATTCAATAATTGTAGCATTCAGGCCATGAATGAAGTAAGATATACTGTTGTACATTAATGCTTTCTTTGTTTCCAAGAGGACAGCGTAAAAGAAAAAAGAGTTTAAGTTCTCGTTGAAGTCCATTGAATGAATTATGTAACTGATGTTTATTTTCCTTTATTAATTTACATGCAGATGAAAGGGTCAGATTGTTTTTATTTGTCAAACCACGTTGATTCATTGTACTCATTAGCAGTTTCACCGTGCATGTAGTCTTAGTATTATCAATTGTACTTGGCATTTGTCGTATCAGTTATGTGCTTGCTTCATTGTTGAGGAGACAGGAAAAGTAAAAAAGACATGTAAATAGGTTGATGTTTTCTTTTTTCTCATTCATTTTGAAAACAAGCAGATCTGGATTCCTTTGGCAAATGTCAGAGTGGGATACTGAATCTATCAATCTATTGTTTGCACCTAGCAGCTTCTCTATTGGTGTTTGTCACATGGCATTTATAATTCGTTGTTACCAAGATGGAGAAAAAACACAGATTTTTTTGGATTCTTATCATTATAATGGGTGTTTAAATAATTGGTTAGATTCTGGTGTCTCTATTCCTATTAAAAAATGACAAAGAAGAGAGAATATATTGGACAGGACTGCTTTGACATGATAGCTTTCACCATGCACATATATTCATTTTTATTAAGTGATATAAGGCCTTTATTGTCTTTACCTCTGCTTTTTTCTCCCTAAAAGAAGACAGAAGTAAAGAATAAAAGGTTTTGGATTTGTATAAAAATCCAGGTTTTAAATAAACTTTAAGGTTCCATTATTTTTTTCCCTCCTCACACTCACACATTAAGGATTTAATCCTTTTTTGATAAATATATTGGATTTAATCCTCAGATCTCAGGTAGATTCATGCCCAAGATCATGATTGTTAGTTCCAACTAACCAAAATGAAACTTTATCAGAAACTGAACAATATGGTAGACGTTCCAAAAATCTGCTAAATGAAATTATATTTTTAATAATGCTATTCTGCTATCTGAAAGAATGTCATTTGATTTTGGCATTTTGACATAGAATAGTGAAGATTATTTTTGTGTTATAGAATCTAACATCATTCTTTTTTCTTTTTTCCTTTTTCCTTTTTCCTTTTTCCTTTTGTGTTGTCTTTCTTTTGTCCCATGTGCTCTTTGATAGCTTGCCTGATTTTCAGTTTAATTTCACCTATATGCTTTATTATCATTTTCATCAAACCTGGTTGACTGCTTAAACACAAATACATCGTAAATCAACTTCGTTTTTCCAGGTACGACAATATGCTGTTATAAGCATTCAGGAAAGTTCCTTAAATTGTTAAGATTTCAAGGATTAGATTTTCTTTGTGCACAGGTATGGAGCATTTTGAGGTCCAGAAAAGATCATGGTGCAGTGCATAGATGGATTAAAGCATTTCTGTGTTACTGTCATAAATTGTTGTGATACTGATATATATATTCAACCCAATGGTTTTCAAGATCCAGAAGCTCTTGCAAGAGAGACAGTGTGTATGCTGCTGCCTTCTTTGTTAACTTTACATTTCTACATGTCAGGAAGGGTGTCTTGGTACATTAATGATAAAAGAGACATCGGCTTCTTGTCTCTTTCAACTATGTTTTTAATGATGAATAATTTTGAAAAGGATGTTTCCTAAAGTCTTTTAAATAGGTATCCACCCAATGGTTTCCAAATCCTTTTTTCCCTACGTCAATGGTGCAGTTAATGCTAGGAAAAGGAGATACTTTGCCTCTCTATTTTCTATTGTAATGTGACAAAAGCCCAGGGGCTAATGAGTGATGTGATCACTATCTGATATCCCAAGTGGTCCTTAACCTTAGTGGGTTTCCAATTTTTTCTTCGTGCTTGTTAATTACATTTTACCATTTATGTATCAGTATAAGCATCTGGAGCATGCTGAGATATTTGATCTTCCTTCAAATGCAGTTAGTGTAAGTGAGATAGAAGCTCTTTATGAACTGTTTAAGAAGATCAGTAGTGCCGTAATCGATGACGGTCTAATCAATAAGGTGCAATATGCCATACCATACATCATTGCTTTCATTTTCAAGCACATGGTGACTTTGATTTTCTTTCATTCGTATTAGGAAAATAATCTTGTTTAAGTTCTGATGCACTGTTATTCATGATTTATCTTATACAGTTTTGTTATTGGTTGTCATCTGAATATTTCATTTTAGGAAGAATTTCAACTAGCATTGTTCAAGACAAACAAAAAGGAGAGCTTATATGCTGACCGGGTACGCTTTCATATATCTGCGCTCTGGTTTATGTTGGTGTAGTTTTTGTGTCTTTTCCCAGATGATTTAAAATTTAAACATTTTTCACTTCATAGACGTGAAATTATTTTGTTTGAATTCCTTTCTGCATTACCATATATCTGCAGACATATCATCTAGTTAAAAAGACCTTGCCAGGTTCAGCAGCCTACTAATGGCTTTAGACCCTTTAGTGAGTTTTGGGATGTTAGTTAGCCCAAGAGCTTTGTGCGTGTGCTAATTTCTGCCCTTTGGCTGGCTGGTTTAAACCTAAACGACTTTCAAGCATTAATTGGCTTGAAGTTCTTTAGAAACACAAACATATAAATTCATGATCTATAAGAAAGCATTTTTGCTAATTATAACCATCTGTTCTCAAATTTTATAGGTATTTGACTTGTTTGATACAAAGCACAAGGGGATACTAGACTTTGAAGAGTTTGCACGCTCTCTCTCTGTCTTTCACCCTAATGCACCAATCGAGGATAAGATTGAGTGTAAGTATCAACTAACATTTATAAATTTGAATCGATCCAGGTGCTTTTGTCTTTAGAGAAGAGGGGAGCTGTAGCATGGGCATAACCCTTGCTTTATACCGTCATCATTTCCTATTGGGGATTTAAGGGGGTTAAAATACAAAGATGGGCTAGTTGATATATAGTAATAGATTGGTCTTCTGTATAGTCTCTCCATGGTATTACCCCTGGTGATTGCATGGTAATATCTACACATACACATGAATGTATGGTGAGCAAGGATGGGGATACCTAACTTTTCCTTTCTTGCAGTTTCATTCCGATTGTATGACCTCAGACAGCAAGGGTTCATTGAGAGACAAGAGGTATAGCTGTCCTATTTCTGCTGAGTGAATATATCATATTTTTAACCATCTGCATAGAAACCATTAATTTTTGCATGTGAGGTTCTAAATCCACTGACATTATACATGTATCTATCAATTATTGGCTATTTTGAGTTACTTAAAATCTGACACTTCAGCATTCGTTGATCCTATAAACTCTTCTTTTTTTCTGGATGAATGAAAAGCCTTGTTAAGAGATAATAGAACATTATGCATCCTATGGTATGCGACACATCAGTGTTTGAGAGCCAAAAATATAATCTAGAAAGACCGCCATGGAAGTCACAATCTAACTTTTTTTTTCTGTTTTTGATAAGAGGTAAATTTTATTGATAGAAATGGAAATCTAACTAAATTATTTTTTATGAGCCAAATTGGAATTTATTGAAAAATTAAACCGTGATACAATCCAGGGGTGTAAGCAACCTTCACAAGCATCCCTAAGCAGCCAACACAGAGGAAGAAAAGATTAAAAAATAAAAGTAAAAGAAGAGAAACGGTAATAGCAAGTTGGTCAGATCCCCTGGTTTCTCGAGCTGCCCGCAAAGGCAGTTTTTGCAACTTACAAGACTGTTGTGGGTCTATTTTCAGTCTCCAGAGAAATTGAACACTGCACTAGGTAGGGGCACTGCGTAGAGGACTGGAAGTAGTCACTTTGAAATTCCACTCACTCGTCATTGGTTGTAGGAGCACGCAGAGCTCCTGGCAGAAAGACGTGCAGGGACCAAACTTTGTTGTCATCAGTGCGTCTAATTTATGTGTGTACATTGAGGCACATGCCAGTGGGGGGGCAGTGCCAATGATGGCTTGAGACATTTGGACAGATGATGGTGGTGGAGTATGTTCATTGAGGAGGTGAACTAAATCTGGCAGATTTGGCTTTCAACGCCACAGAAAAGGAGAGGAGAGGGAGGTTTGAGAACTCAAGCTGAGGTCATGGCAAGACAAGCCGTTTAACTTTACGATGGGCGCCAAGTGGAAGTGTAGTGATGTGTGCAGTTGAGGCATCCTAGGTCCTAACAGACTGATAGACTTGAACCTTGTTCCTACATAACCCGATCAATTCAATCATGTACTTGCCTTCTATCTTCATGTTTTCAACAAGTTGAACAATGGGTTTTTTATGTTGTCAAAGAGATCATCGATCGTTCTCCTAGTTTTCAGAAAGCAACATCAATCTTGGTCTTCAAGCTATGTTTTAGGGAGGGAGGGAGGTTGGGAAGAAGTACAAATATAAGTTTCATAAAGCACCTTTCAGCTTCAAATCAGAAGCTCCAAGTTCCATTCTTGTGCCTCACTTCTAGATAATTGTAGTTGATAGTGGGAGATTACTCTATAAGGACCAATCAGCCAGAATGTCAGATGCCACTGTACAGACTATAGGCAGATTCTAACTTCTCAAGTCTATGTAGCAATGAGTAGGCGCATGCTGGACATATTTCAACTTGAAATTTAACAAGCAAGTCCTTCGATAGAAAATGTTCCAAATAAATGAGGACCAACCTTTTGCAGCAGCAGGGTCATACTTTAGAGGTCCAGAGGTTAGTAGCAGTGTACTTAACCTGATGAGCTGGCCAGCTAGGCCAGAACAGCAGGCTGTCCCCACCACAATGATAGTGGAAATATACATCCTGCTTTGGCATGTATCGTGACGATATGAACACCAACCTTCTTTTATTTTACTGTTTCCAGCTCCTTAATCGTTATTTGTCTCAAAATCTTGGAAGTGATCTCCTCAACTTTTGTCTTTTTGTTTTCACTTTGTCTATGAATTTAAAATATATCTTCGAGAGTTTGATTGCTCAACATTTTAATGCATAGGTGAAGCAAATGGTAGTGGCCACACTTGCTGAATCCGGTATGAATATTTCAGATGATGTCATAGAAGCTATCATTGATAAGGTACTTTCTACTTCATGCTGATTCAGTTCACATCAGGATTCAGATCATTAATATGTGTTCTCTGTTTTATGAAGTGCTCCATAAATGTACAACAACATTATTTGGAGTTGAAAATTTAAGCATATTAGAGTATCACAGTTGCAATTCTCTCACCATATGTTTTTTTTTTTTTTTTATGTTTTAGACCTTCGAGGAAGCTGATACTAAACATGATGGAAAGATAGATAAGGAAGAGTGGCGAACCCTTGTTGTGCAACATCCTTCCCTTTTGAAGAATATGACTCTTCAATATCTCAAGTGAGTTATTTGTTATGCCCGTGCATATGAGAATCACTTGATTGGTTATGGATGGTAGAAATCTTTCCATTAGTATTTTCTGTCTTTTGTTATATTTTAAATAACTAGTTATTTTGATGGGACAATGCTAAAGATTGAAAAATCATAAATGGCTCCAGAAATGTGGATTATGACGTATTATAGCCTAAATCTACCATTGGTCCCACTGTAATTTTTCTAGCATGATGGCATCTCTCCCACTTCACTTTCTTCCTCTTTTGGTTTCACCTTTCCATCATGAAATAGTTTCTAAAATTCAAGCTCTTAATGCTAACATCCATCCAATTCTTCTTGGACAGAGATATCACCACGACGTTCCCAAGTTTTGTTTTTAATTCACAAGTTGATGATAACTAAATTTCAAGCCAGCCAACATGGAGTTGATAGTCTTCTGGAAGAGCTTTTTTTATTTTACTTCCAATGTCAATGTGGCTATCTTTGCACAGGTTCATAGTCAAAGGGATGTGGATCATTTAGTGATGTTCTCAATGAAAAGAAGTTTGTCTCCCTTTTCAAATATAACTTTTTGGCTTGAATAAATGGGTTTCAGTCATTTGTCTTTCATATGTATGATTGTATTTGATTCACAAGAAATAAAGGGAAAGGAATCGGCAGGCTTTTTATCATATATTGGTAGATAAATGTGAAAAGAGAAATCCTTCCATCTGGTCCGGCTATATTACCCCCACATTACAGCCCGCCAGTTATTTTTCACCACATAAGCTTTCAACCACACTAATTATAACCCAAAAATACATGGAACCCATCCCTCTCATTCCTCAATTCATTTCTCCCCTTCTCCTGCATGTGCGAAGTTCATTTCTTTCTTTCTTCTCGATCTCTTGATTTTATTACATACTAGAGGTGAATTTTCTATCTCTGTTAAATTAGAGAAATTCGAATCCCATGATTTTTTTTGTGCCTCCAAACAGCTTCAACAATATGAGAGCTTAGCATACAGACATGTCCAAATAAAAATTCCAACTTCCCCGCCAAAAGAAGAGAGGGTGGAAAAAAAAAAACCAAGACCAAAACCACTATCCTTATATCACTCACCTTAAATAAAGCAAAAACAAATAATTTTTACTATTTGGTTTGTTTAATTGGGAATCTGGCTGGTGATTCATTGTTCGGCCCAAAACTGTAATTTATCTTGACAAATCCACCAAAAAAAGAGGAGATGAAGCATCTTTTTCTACGTCTTGTTCGGGTTAAAGGCAGAAAGAAGATGCTAGAGGAGACAAAGTTGTTCGGCATTTTCTTCTTCGGCAATTCCGTGCGAAGGCTGTGAGAGGGAAGAAATTACAAAGAGAGGTGGATGTGGCCTAGGTGATTAAATGGTGTTGGCATCAATTTCATTCTCTTCAGATTTTTGAAACTCGAACGCAGTCTCAAATTTCCTTCCCTTCAAAGAGTTTTATTGTTGTATCACACGTTATTGTTTATATTGATCATTGGTGGAATTTCTTATGTGTCGTTGTATCATTGGTAGACTGTAAATATTGCTATTCTAGCCCATCCGTATAAAAGCATTTCACGTGTAGAAAACATTAGTGGAATTGAAGAAGTTAATTAGCCCCTCTCTCTCTCTCTACCGATGTGAACTGATAGCATTGTTGCATTGGTTGATCCATTGCTTAAATTGCCTCAACCATAAGTGGAACCTCCCATTTTATTTTATTTCTGATGAGTAAACGATATCATTAATAGAATAGGCAAAGTTTAAGTATACAAGATGGTATATAAAAGATAGGATCTATCTAGATCATAGGTGGTAGGTAAGATACAAAAAAATCATGAAAGTGAAGACTATTGAAATCTACAACCATGACCCATAATAATAAACTATGAAAAAGGAAAGATCGAAATTGTGTCAGTGTCTGCTTCTTATCTTCAAATGTCCGATCATTGCGCTTTTACCAAATGCTCCACATAATACAAATAGGAATCATCTTCCACATTGATTTGATAGGCAGTGCACCTTCAAGAGGTATTCAGCTAGCCAATAACTCAACCATTATGACAAACATGACCCAATTTAAGTCTACTTAGCTAAAAATTTCCATTAATAGGTATTTAGCTGTCTCACAGTGTAGCAAGAGTGATCCAAAAACTCTAGATTTCTTGCCTATACAACACCAATCTATGATAATAATTCAACGTTTCATCAAATTATCGGTAGTTAGAATCTTATATAGAATAGCTGTCCAAGTGAAAAAGAGTACTTTGGGAGAGCCTCATTTCTCCAAATTTTCCTCTAAGGAAAGTGAGTACTCGATAAAAACGTAAAAGATTTATAGAAGGATCGAACAAAAAAAAACACCCTTATCCGTAGGAGTCCACCAAAACTTATCGGCTTGCAATCCATTTGGCTTCACGGAATAGACGAGCCTAAAAAAACCTTAAAACTGTCAACTTCTCAATCTTGAGTCGCTTTACGAAATATGACATTCTATTGAATTTTGTTGGCCGATCGAGTCATGAGGTACCACAGAAGCTTCTTGACCACATGCCAATTAGAATACATATGGAAGTGAGTCCTTTGGAGCTTCCTCCCTAATGTCCCTCCAAAATGTTATCATTGTATCCTCCCCCACCACAAGTTTGGTGTGGCGAGTGAAAACCCCCACCTTTGTCTAATGTGTTTTTATATCCTCACTCCATATGCCCCGTTACCTCTTTAGTACATCATCCCCCCGACCTCCATGTTTGCCATCTACCACCAATTTTTATAAAGCGTCCAGCTTCTTACTATACCTCCATAAATATTTTCCAAGTAGGGCCTGGTTGAAGAGTCTTATATTTTTTATACCCAAACCACCGGATGACAATGGCTTGTATATCTTATCCCACCTGATTAAATGAAACTTGAATTCCTCCCCATCCTACTCCATAAGAAATCAAAATAGAGCTTTTCAATCATATTCGCCACAAAGGTTGGAATGGAAAATGGAGACAGAAAACAAGTTGGTAAGTTGGAAAGAGTGCTCTTGATTAAAGTCACCTGACCTCCTTTCGATAAATACAATCTCTTCCATCATGCTAGTCTTCGTTCTATCTTCTCAATCACTATATCCCAAATTGATAAAGCCCGTGAAGATGTCCCCAAAGGTAGTCCCAAATATTTGATAGGAAGAGAAGCAATCTTACACCCAAGAGTGGTTGTCAAATGCAAAGGACTGTTGACATTCCCAACTGGCACTATCTTGGATTTATCAAAATTGACTCTCAAACCTGAAGTTATCTCGAAACACAATAAGAGAGCCTTTAGCACCCTAAGTTGGTTTTGATCTACCTCATAAAAAACTAAAATGTCATCTGCAATCAATCAATGAGAGAGAGAAATAGAGCCCTTATTAGGGTTGTTGACCAAAAATTTCGTCATAAGAAAATTTCGGACCACAACTAAGAGCATCCTACTAAGAGTCTCCATAATAACAACAAAGAAGAGTAGAGATAGAGAATCTCTTTGTCTCAAACCACGAGAACTACTGAAAAAACCAACTGAGTTTCCATTAATCAAATTTGAGAATTTTGCTATTGAGATGTACTGTCTATTCCACCTGCATCATTTCACCCCAAAGCCACATCTCTCTAACAAATAGATAAGAAAGTCTCGGTTTACATTGATATATGTTTTTTTCCATATATAGCTTGCAAATGATTCTTACAACCCCTAATTTTAATCTACTATCCAAACATTCATCGGCTATAAGGACAGAATCCAAGGTTTGACGACTCTTTACAAAGACATTTTGCAACTTTGTGATGATTATTTAAGGCCTTCCCAAGTTGATTTGCAAGCACCTTGAAAATAATTTTGTACACCCCATTTATAAGGTTAATGGGTCTAAAATATTGCACATCGGATGCACCATTCTTCTTTGATATCAAAGCAATGAAAGTAACGTTAAAACTTTTCTTGAACTTTCCTACTAAGAACAGGTCTTGAAACACCTTCATTATATTCTCTTTCACTATCTCCTAACAAGTTTGGAAGAAGCCCATTGAGAAACCATCTAGACCTGCTGCTTTATTATTCAGCATTCTTCTTACAACGTTATATTCCTCTACCTCCTCAAAAGGTCTCTCCAATTAAAACACGGTCTATGGTTCAATAGAGTCAAAGACAATAATTAGATTTTGGCTTCCACCCTTCTCGTTCAATAAACAACTATTTATAACAGTCCACCACATGGTCCCTTATCACAATTGCCTCCGTACAATCTATACCATTATTCTTTAGCATCTCAATGATATTATATCTCCTATGAGAGTTGGCCACACTGTGAAAGAATTTGTATATCAGTCTCCTTTTTTTAGCCATAAAGTTCTTGGCTTCAGAAGCCAAGAAATCTCTTCTAATAAAAGAACCCTTTCCAGTTCTGAACTTAACTCTGTCTTTTATGCACTTTCTTTTGGGAAAAAGGCTCTAGCTTCAAGTATCCTCTCAAAACCTTGGATTTCCTCCACGGTAACCTTTTCTGGCACATGTTTGGATAATATATTTTCCAATCCAACCAGATTAGGGATCTATTCAACCTATACCACATTTGATTATTGTACCAAGTAAAAGAGCCCCATATAAGGGGAAGATCCATTAAATGCAAGTCAAATATGCATGTTGAAAAATTAGTCATAGCTGGGCACAACCGATTGTCTCCAGATCTTTCATTAGGGAATTTTATTACATTAAAATCTCCGCCTATACATCAAAGGAGGTACCACCAACTATGCAATGCAGCAAGTTCTTCCCATAATAAGCTTCTATTACTATTAACATTCGGTCCATGGATACCTGCAGAAGTCCAAACAAAATTATCTTCCACATTTTTAAAAGAGTCGACCACTGTATAGTCCCTAACAAATTCCTCCACCTTTTCTACCATCCTTTTATCTAGGGGTGAGCATCGACTTAGTCGGAGTCGGAAATGTGGTCCTCTGACTCCAACTCCGACAAAGTCGAAGTCGAAATCTGACCTCTGACTTCTATATACTCCAACCCGACTCCGACTTAGTCGAAGCGAAGTCGAAGTTGGGCAGATGAAGTTCTTTCAAATTCATTAATGGCAAATGACTTTTCTAAGCATGAATTTCAAAGTACAAATGTCTTTAAATTAACTACACATAAGCAGCCAAGCACCTTGATCATATTTAAATTAGATTAATTCACAAAAATGCAAGCACATGAACCTCTATAAAATCTATATGCCCAATTTATATCCATTCAGATTTCAAATAAAATTTCATTGATTTTTGAGGGGTCTGGGTTGCGAATGTTGTGAAGGGATGCGACTTACCAGTTACCACAGAGAAAGAAAGAGAGAGAGGCTGTCGTGAAGGGATGCGACTCAGGCGAGGGGAGGAGAGGCTGCCGACTGTGTCACATCGCTTCGAGGGGAGGTGGCAAGAAGGGACGCCTCTGCTAGGGTTTTCTTTCAAGGGGAAGGGGAGGCAGAGGAATGTGACTTTTGAAGGGGGTCATAAGGGTTTCACTTTAGGCATTTTCACTCTGGCCCCTTATGTGCAACAAAGACGGCGTCGCTGAAAAGGGGAGGACTCGGTCGAGGGGCAGCTAAGGTTAGTGTGTGTGAGAGAGAGAGGGAGAGAGAGAGATTCTAATTCTGAAGATTGAAATGATCGAGGGGGAGTTTTGGGCATTTTTACCCTTGTGTGGAACCCAAACAGCATCGTTTCCTTAGAAATGACACCGTTCAACTTTAATATCGGCCTTCGTTCTTCAAACGTAGGCAATGGGCATTGTCCTTTTTAAGGAAACGACGTCGTTCAGGGGCGTTTATTAGTTTATATGTATATATATATATATATAATAGTTATATATTTATAGTTATGGTATAATATATTACCTTATTTAAATTTTATTAGTTCTTTAATATTTATATGAAAATATATAAAAATTAAAAAATACATATGAAAAGTTTAAATTGTAAATATAATTAGTGTTATTTTTAAACTTGTGCTATAGTATTCATTAATGAAAATTATAAATTATTAAATTATACTTATACTATATTAGTATTACATTAGTAACTACCAACTTATAATACATTAATATTTATATAATTAGTTTATGATATTAGTAGATGTCTATTATATTATACATTAATTTATGATACATTGGCTTATGATACAATGTAGGGTCTGTGCCTATTACAAGACTACAAGTTAATTATATTAGCTTATGATACAATGATATATATATAGTATATTAACTCATACTATAATTTTATTTAATTATCAATCCTTAAACTCCAAACTCTAAACTCTAAACTCCAAACCCTAAATCATAAACCTCAAATCCTAAATACATATGGTATATTAATTTATATTATTATTTCATTTAATTATCAATTTATGATTATAATAGTCTATGACTATATGTATGGTCTATGTAGTATGTGTTAGTCTTTAACTCTATGTATTTTAGTATATGTCTATATACTATATGTATTTAGTATATGTAGAGTTATATGCTATATGTATTTAGAATATGTAGGGTTGTAATAATTTTTATATATTAGTATTACAAATTATTGCATTTGTAGCTTTTAAAATATTAGTGTTTATATATAATAGTATTATAAGCCACTAAGAGTCTAAGACTAATAATTATATATGTCTATTATGTTATTATGAATAAATTAATTGGGAATAATAATTAGGTCATATTATTATTTAATTTAATAATCTATCTATAACAGTAATATTATTAAGGTAAAAGAAAGTAATGGTTATATAAAATAAGACATGAAAATACATATTTTTTTACATCTATATGCAAAATGTCAGAGTCGGAGTTGGATATATAGTCAGAGTCGGAGTCGGAATCAAAATCGGAGTCAGAATCGGGTTACAAGTTGAAGTTGGTATGTCGAAGTCGGATCAAGTCGAAGTCGGAGTCGGAGTCGGCAGAACTCCATTGCCGACTCTGACTTAACTCAGAGTTTTTTCTTTGACTCCGACTTTGACTTGTTGGAGTCGGGGTCGGATTGTCGGATTTTTGCTCAACCATACTTTTATCCCACATCACAAAAATTCCTCCCAAAGCTCCGTTCGAAGTCATATACACCCAGTCTACATAAGGGCAACCCTACATGCTTCGCACTATATTCCGAAAGATCACATTCAATTTTGTTTCTTGCATGCATACTATAATCGCCCTCCATCTCCGAAGCAAGTATTTTATTTGAAGACGCATATTATCCTCATTCAACCTATGAAAATTCCACGACATGATCTTTAGTTTCATAAAGGAACTAAAATTCTCTTCCCTTTGATCTATTTTGACTAGAGCTGTCTTCATTCAATGACCATTTTAATTTATTTAGCTCTCACTATTTCTTGGACTCTGTTTTCATAAAGTAAAAGTGGCCCACCTCAATAGTAGTGAGAAGAGCCATAAATTGTTCCTCATACCCCCACACACTCCATTCCCACAACATGTTGAATATCTTTTACCTTACGGAGCACCCAGTCAGACATATTAAATTCATAAGATAATTCGTAGTTTAAAGGAAATGGCTCACTATTACCAGAAGCCCACTGTGAATTTGAGATTGTCCCCTTTTTCTTCCTCCAAATAGGTTTGTACCTTCCCATGCAACCACAATTCCTGCAATAAATTCCACCTCATTGGTAGAAAGTGGTGTTAGTGATTTAGGAACCCACTCCACATCGTTGTCAATGGATTGATTAAACACCTAAGGAAATCCCAAGTTGTTACTCTGGCTCAAGACATCTCTACCTTCCAACAACGCATCAAGATCATCCACAAGAGGAGGAGATGCCTCAATCTAAGTAGGGGAAGGTTCCAGATGGACTGTCGACACAATCTGGCCACAGAGAAGGTCGGTCGACATTTTTTGGGCACTAAGAAAGTCGGACGGTAACATCGGCTTCGAGATCTCCCCTTCTTCCTCGACTTGAATTGTCATCGGCGGTGTTTCCCCATTCTTTTAACATTATATAATCTTTCTGGCTTGTCATCTCATCCTTACTTTTAGTTGAGTGGTACTTTGTTTTTCATTTTTTTTAAGTAGCCAATGTTGGATTTAAGTTCTTTGGTAACCGGGTTTGATTAGTAGCAACAATTAAAACCCCATAGGTTTAGATCAAGTGGTAAATGCCTTGATCTTGAAACTATATTTTCTTTAGGTCTAAAGTTCAAATCTTTTTATATGCATATAACTTCTAAGAGTCATTTGAATGGAGATCTTCTCCTTGAATTATTCGAGGTGTACTTCAGAGAAACTTCTAGTCAAGGGCTCATGCATTCTTAAATTTAGTTGAGATTTTATTTTTAAACATGCCAAGTATTAATAAAAATAAATAACAACAATCAACTGAAAAGGTTAATTTTTTATGTATGATTGTTATTATTATTTTCAGGTGTTAGCAATGATAATTAAAACTCAAGACTAGACCACTTATTGCAAAACCCATGGGTCTTAGAAACCTAGAGCAACATAGGTCACCGCTCGTAGGCTTAGGCGATGTGGGTTATGCAAGGTTTTGTGTTGGTCACCCAAGCAAAGCGTAGTTCTTAATAGGGATGTTATCCACACCTCCCAGGTAAGCAACCCCCGCATGAAAGAGTTGGTCCCCAAGACCTTGCCCTACCCCTTTTGGGCAAGGGCCTTAGTCCAAATACTGAGGGACAAATTAGCTCTTAAGACTATCCACCCACTGCGAGGTCAACAGAGAGAGAGATAATTGAGGCTAAGGCATAACAATAAAAGACTTTAAAATAATGATAAAATAGGTGAATAAAGTTTATTGCAGTCCACTTTTAGTGGACTGCAATACAATTTGCTATTAAACACAACGTTTCATTTAAATTAAATGAAACATGGCATTTCATTTAGTGAATTGCTATAAACTAGTGGAAACCGACTGCAATAAACTAACGGAAACCAAATGAGGGACAAAGGAAGATCGGAAGAATGTAGCACCATCCCCTTCGCCCCCTTTGCCCAGCGCCCTTTCTTAATTAGATTCAGGTTTACAATCAGAGTAAGAGGAAAAAAATTAGAAAATTTCATTGAGAGATGGTATGCAGACAGATGCGGACAGAGAACTGTTCCCTTTTAAAATAAGCTTATTAATTTGATCAACATATTAAAATCAATTTAGTTGCTGACTGCTAGATGTAATGGGCTAAATTGTCTTGGTGAAGGTATAAGTTGGACGAGGAGAACATGTTGAAGATTTTGAAGGTTGGATGAGCAGTCTTTGGGAATCCAATACTAAGGCCAGCGCTAAGAACAGAGGCAAGGAAGCTCATCGGTGATACAGGTTTATCAAACCATTTGCGGAAGCATATGGCTGGAAAGGTAGCGCTAGGTGGGACTGAACGTAGGGCCTCCTAGCAATTTGAGAAATCATGTTTCTTGTTGAAGAGGATAAAGGTTTTTCAATTTGAGAAATCATATTTCTTGTTCAATTTGAAAATTTGTATTTTTTGTTGAAGAGGACGGTGGATAATCTAATAATTTTTCCAATAAAATGAAGGATTATATAGTAATTTTGTATCTTGGACTTTAATACAGTCCATTTTAGTAGATTGTATATAGCAGTACTCAAGATAAATTGAGATAAAATAAAGAGAGATAGAAGGGAGAATTAATAACAACCATTGAACCAATACATTTTCATTTTGTTAATTTTCTTCAAAATCACATCGTTTTATTAGAACAAAGTTACTTTTTAATATATATATTAGGCCAACAGGCTTGGCCGCTTGGGCTCGTAACTTGTCCCTAGGCACATAAATGTGTGCAGACATTCGCCTGCTTAGGCAAGAGTTAATAAAAATATGTAAATAAAAATATGACACGTGATAGTACTTTTATTATATCATAAAGGGTCGTGCTATCCCCATTGAGAGTGTTACGGTGTGGTATAGCTCGACAAACTCTCGTGATAAGGCTATTAGGTGTTTTCCTTTTAAATTTTTTTCATATATTTTGTATAGCTTGGCCTGCTTGAATTCAGAAATGAGATGAGATAAGTTATAAATAGTAATAAAATAAGTGGTTGAGATAAATTGAAATTTAAAATGAGTAGTTGAAATGAATTGAAAGTACGAAATGAGATGAGATGAGTTGGACCCACTTTGTAAAACAAACAGGGCCTAAAAGGACTTCATAACATCTTTAAAAAATACTTCTTTTAAAGAGTGGTGAGACTCAACTCTTTGGTAGCTATATCGTTTTAAATGTCATGTTAATTAAAATTTGTGCTTACATAAATAATTTTAATTAGATAATATATAAAGATAAGAAGAGAGAAGTATCCATATTTTGAATTACTTAATAATTTTTTAAAAACCTTAAACTCTCAATTCTAGCGTATAAATAAAAAGAATACTGTCATGAGTGTTATGGGTGTGGATGTTCCCAATCATTTTCAAAATAAAAAATAAAAGACAATATTATTATGTCATTTATTGGATGTGACCACTAATATAATTTGTTTTTTAAAAATATTTTTAAACATATTTTAAACTTAAAAAGATAGAGACAAATTCACTATTGATAAATTTTTTAAACATTTAACAATAAAATATGCTAGACAACAAACCTAGGGACAAATTAGTATTTTTTCAAAACTGAAAAACATACATGTAGGGGGCCAAACCGGGTTATGAACTGCAACCTGCGTTTTATTTTTAACCACTTGGCGATCACTCCCTCCTACCTAGGCTAAACTCCTCTCGCAGGGAGCTTTGCTTGTTGTTTCCCTTCGTGGTATGCTCTTCTTCTTCTTCTTCTTCTTTTTATTTTTTATTTTAAGTTATTGATTTTGATTTTCCATACTTCATTAGGGCACGTTTGCTTTTGTGAGAGCATTAGTGCCCATAAAGGAAAAAAACTGTAATTTTCTTTCGAGAAAAAGGCTTTGTTTGGTATGTTATAGGCGTTTACATTGTTTGTTATGATTTTTTCTTGTTGCAGAAATAGAACGTGGTAATGGAGAAAGGAGGGAAAGGGTTTTCTCTACCCACCAAGACAGCACGAAAATCTTCTCTCCAATCCACCACCGGAAAACAAGGTCTTTGATTTTTTTTTTCTTGAAAATTAAATCTTCCTTGGTCACTGAATGTATAGTTTCTATGAATATTTTAATTCAAATGTCAGCACTTTTTATTTATTTATTTTATGTATTTATCCCTGAAAATGCCCATTAAGTAAAGGGATTGGATGGACAAGGTAGTTGTGCATTCTATATAACCAAGTAATGGTCTGAGTAGAAGATCGATAATCCTTGCTTTTCTTGGGTATTGAGTTTGCATCCGTTAGTGCGGAGATACGTGCAAAGTGTATGAAGGGAATTCCATGTTGTTTCGACGCTTTTCGTGTTTTAAGACACCTGCATTCTATGTGAATTATTTTTTGTAGCATCTTTGAAAGGGAAGGATGATAGCTCAGCAAAGTCAAAGAGGGCAATGAAAGTTCAGTTTGATTTTGAAGGTTAACGCTTCCTTCTTTTCCTTTTCTATTTTTTATACTTATATAATAATATGCCAGTAATGAATATGCTTTATCTTGCACATTTTTGTAAAGGATAATTAATCATACCCGCTAATTTTTTTATTATAGGTTTACTCGGTGGGAAGTTTCAAACTCCACCACCCAAAGGTGTAATTTTCTTGAGCATCTTTTATGGCTGATGCTGTTATGTTGATAACATTTCTGTGCACAATCTTTGATTGATCGCTTCAATGTTGATTTCCGTTGTATGCACCTTTTGTTTAAAGGAGATTCAAGCAAATGGGGAAAAGGAGACAAGACTGCTAAAGGTGGGAAGGGTTCAGTTTCTAAACCACCGCCACCACTGGAGCTCAAAATTGAGCAAGGTGGGTAGCTGGAACTATGCTTTTGGTTTATTGTGATCATTTGCTAATTACTTATCATTTTCTTGAGATGTGGAAAGCTTGGCCTCTTTATGTATTTCAATGTCTCACCTGTTAATGTTGCATATTTTATAGTCGTATACGCATGCTGTCTTGGGTCTGGAGAAAGTTATTTCTAGACCTATCTCTTAAGCTGGGATGTAGTAAATTTTTGGTGACACATGCAGAACTCCCAGAAAATGTCAAATGCATGATGGACTGTGAGGCTGCAGATATTTTACAAGGAATCCAAGATCAGATGACCATATTATCCAAAGATCCAGAATTTAAACTGCCCCCGTGAGGAACAGCTTTAAAGCTTTTGTTATCAAATAGAATTTCGGTACGTATTGTAAGTGTTATAATTGGCTGTCTGTTGCCAGATCATTTGACAGGGGGCTGCTGTATGCCAAACGAGTTGACCATTATACAAATCCCCAGTCTGTTAGACAAGTTCTTCAGTATCCTTGAACTGTTTTTCCATTTTTTTTTTCCTCAATGTTTCAGTTTACTCAATTTTGAGATTTGGCTTTGTATGTGTTTGCCACATTTCTATATGACCCATCACTGTTCTTTATGCATCCATCTGCTGTTGGATTCTTAACTGGAATAAGGACTCTCAAGAATTATGGTGTCTCTGATGGCGAGGTCTCAATCTCAACATGAGTAACTTCAGTCTTAAAAAAACCCTGCAGCACTCTTACTGTCCTTTTGTTTTTTTGTTGCAGATGTGCGTCATTGCCAATGTTTGTCCAGAGCTTGTAGATGAAGTTTTTGCTCTGGTCCCATCCTTGAAGGTATAATGTCTGGTTTTGTAATGTTTTGGACAACAATACATTTGATTGTTTATCATGCCGGTGTTTTCATTGGTTTGGTTTGATAAATAAGTAGAAAATAGACAAAAGAGTGCTGACTATATTAGTAACTGCAGAGGTAGAAAACTGTTGAGACAATAATGTATGATAAAAAGTAGAAATAAGAAAAATTTGTGCAGTGTATTAACGAGTAGACACAAATTGATATTTGTTATAACACCAATTACTCAAAGGTGTGTGTAGGACAAAATGTTAATATTTCCTTATTTTTAGGCTTGGCATTCATGTCATTTCCCTTAGAACAACAAATGAGCTTAATAATCGGTTGTTTCAAAAAAATATTTTTCAGTTCATATTTTTTTTGGGGGGGGGGGGGGGGTGGAGTCAATAATTTATTTTGATCAGCGGGACTAATCCTGTTAGTACACAGGCTCTCGGCAAGGAGTTTTTAGCCAGTGCAAATTGGGTAATTCAAAAGGAAAATCACCCAAGCCGATGACCTCAAGAGATTGTTCACACCCAAGGAACCTTAGATCTAGGGAGAGAATACCCCCAACCCTAAGGCCTTTACCACTTAAGCCAACCTTTAGGGGTTTAAATAGGTCAATAATGAAAGAAATAATATTTGTTACTATATTTAACAGTCCAGGAGACTCAACTCTGTAAGCCCCACTGTCTCTGATATGGTTCTGTGGTTATGTTCACCTGTGTTGTTGTAATTTTAAAGCTAGCATTTGAGGTGATAATTCAATGTTATTATTTCTTGCTTTATTCATGCCTAAAATTTTCCTGCAGAATAAGAGAAACAAGCTCAGCGAACCCCTCAAGAATGTACTAGGTGAGCTAGCTAAGCTTAAGAAGTCAACTAGCTTAGAAAGTCAAATGAAAAGTGCTGAAGGTGGCAACCCTGGTAAGATTTTAATTTTGCTACTTAAATGTGATAGCCTTATTTAGCTGTCATTCACTACAGGGGCACATAATGATTTTGGTGCAGGTAATGTCGGAGGCCTGTGAGTAGTGGATTGATAGCTTTTTGCAGCCCTTATAAGAAGACATCAGAATTGGCTCCAATCCTTTGTGTAACATGTTCTTGTCCTTGACTCCTTGGTAAATGTACAAACGTTTCTTTTTTATTTTTTAATTTTCAATCAGGGATGCAATGAGAGTGGAAACTTCGATTATGCAATTACTAGACTTTCATTGATCAACTTAATCGGGTGATGAGCTGTTGCAACCCTCCCCCACTCCAAACCCAGGAAGAAAAAAAAATGAAAATTTTTGAAGGCTTTCTGTCAGAACGTGGTAGGTGTTTGTTATGTGTTTTCTGATCATAATACGAGCAGCTATGGTGGCAAATCAAACTTGCTAGCTGAACTCAGGAGGTGAAAGGTTGTAGCCATCTTGGACAGTAATCAGACGTGCATGGCAATGGCAAGTGAGCCCCCCAGGAAGTGCAGCACTGTGCTGCTTCCAGCCTGAATTTGCTGTGCCGGAAGAGTAACAGCGCGGTTTAGGTGTCGGTTCCATTCCAGATTAAATTCCAGCTATTTCGGCCTGTTCCGATCCATTCTGGCCAGATTCCAATATTGCAGCCATAATGTGCATTTCGGTCCAAAATCTACATAAATGATAATTCTCTTCCAGTTCGACTTCTCCCCTTCATTGCGAGAATCATGTTACTAGACCAAATGCTCTCTTTTTTGTTGTTTTTATGAACACATTACAAATCCCCCAGAAATCTCAGCACAGATTATTAATTTCGGCAGAAATCTCAGCAAAGATAGGTCTCTTCATTCTCATTTTTTCTGTTGATCTCCCTTGTTCCCAATGATCTTCAGTGACTCCCAAACTCTGTATTTTCTCAACTCTATTCTTAATTATCGGCATTAAAGCGTACTATGGAAAAACAGAGTTTGTTTCTTTGTTTGTGTTTAAACAACATTTGGCTTTTTTGATGCTCCAATTGGAGATATATATATATATATATATATATATATATAGCTATTCTGCATTTCATCCTTTTGTTTGCAAGCAAGTCCCCACCACCTCTCGGCTCTGCTGTGGTTCCCCCCTCCCCGCAACCGTTGTCGGTATTTAATTTGTGAGAAATGAGAGGAAAATTTTTGGAATTTTGGAATGCGAGCCGGAGGTTTCACTTTTGTGTCTCGCTCCCACTTTGTTTTTTCCTTCTTTTTTTTTTAAACTCAATGATTAAGAAAATATTGTTTAATAGTATTACGAATTTTTTTGATTATTTAAAAATATTAAAGATTATTTAAAAAATGATTGTAAAAAATAAATAAGAAAACAAAAGGAACCAATTAACACTAACGGGGCATTTGAAGGGGCAGACTAACGGGTCTCCTAACAATACCCATATCTTAAAGCTACTGGAAACTCAAGCCCATAGCCAATGTGAACTGTTACGGATTTCTGGTTAGGAGAGGAAAGAATAAGGAAATTAATTTGCTTATCGGATCACAATTGGTATTATCAAAAATTTTAAGCTGGTAATGATTAATCAGAGACCAAAGTGACACGCCATATGGTGTTCCTCTAATATTTTTCTTGGCTTTCTTATAATGATTCAATGCCTTTTAAGTATTATATATATAATATATAATACTTTAGTTACAAAAATATTATGTAAAAATAAATTTATAGATTGATGTGACACGATATAGTATGTCGGATTAAAAGACACTTTTGTTATAAATTAGATTTAACAGATTTTATAAAGTCATATATATATATAATTATTATTCCAAAATGGTATATCAAAATGTTTTGGTTTTAAAATGTTTTGTTCGGTAATTCAATCTAAACGGAATTCAAAACCAATTTTTGCAACTGTATGGCAATGCTTTCAGAGTCACGAATCACGATGCTTTTAATAGCTGTTTAAACGGTTAATGGATTTGGAAAAATAGGCATCATGTTTCCTGTAACAAAGTGGAGCATATGCCAATCATACTTTTATAAGTCCAAGTAGCCTCTCACATGGTTCTGTAACAAATTGATATATTTTTGAGACTCGCAGCCTTAGAAATATTGACAACAGTTGATTAAAACAGTTTAACATTAGAAGATGATATGTCTGATTTGTTTTTACAATTATTCTCATCTCATCTAATTATTATAATTTTTTTTTTAAATTTCTATGCAAAATAAAATTAAAAAATAATTCATCTTTTTCAAAATCAATTTAACACATTGCACTACTATATGGAAAAACAGAGTTTAGATGAGAAAGATGTAGAAAGTTTGGCCTACAAAGTCAAGTTTGGCATATATCTTTGAAGTAAAAAGAATGCATCAGGCTTGAATATGGAGTGTAAATAATTAACACATAAAATGTTTACTCTGTTTCTTACATGATAGAAGGACTCAATCACATACCCCTAATAATTTTAATTTTCTAAATAACTATCGTATTCTATCTCCTATGTATATCACTTGTAATTTCAATAGAGGAACCGTGAAAACCTCACCCAAAAAGCCCTCTTTTTTTTTTTTTTTTTTTAAATTTTTTTCACATTACAAAGAACCAAAACTCCCACATGATCAAAACCCAAGGAATGCTCCACCAACAAACTGGTTGAAAACTTGATGAACTAACTTCAGTGAGGCCAACAAGAAACCTGCATTCGCCGATAGAAGGATCGAGGAAAGTGACCATGCCTAGCCCATCAAAATCACAGCTCCGTGATTTTTGCCCTTGCAGCTGATAGTAACTGTTGAATGCATATGAGATATTTCCCTTCGCTCCAATGCCATTACATGATCCACCATAGTTAAGTGTGGTGCAATCTGCAACACTACAGGCAAGTTTCATGTGGTTTGTCACCTCAGACAAATCTGTAGATGGGTTTGCCACACACCATCTAGATGGGAGATATTCAACATTTTTTGCACTATTTAATCTTCTGTTGCCCAAACCAAGGTTTAGTGAATATTTGGCTTGGCCATCAAAGGAAAAAATACCCCAATGCCTCTCAAAGGTTCCTGGAAGTGTGCTCTTTGCCCCTTCATCAAATAGACTGAAAAGGTATATATCCATGGGCGGGATGCCCGGCCTCAATGGGGTCCCTTTGTTACTCAGAACATGATTTATGAGCCCTTGATTGAAAGCTCTTGCAGCAGTCAGATTCGCACCAATGGCCCCATCTGTTGGCCAACCTACCTCCCCAATAACTATGGGCATCTGACCATATCCAAGTTTGCTCAATGCTGCAACTAAAGTGTCAAGATTTCCATCAAATGCATTGGAGTAAACATTGGACCCATCTGTAACAGCATGAGTAGTTCCGTCAAAGAATGCGTAGTCTTGTGGAAAATCCGAGTTCCCATAGAGGCTTAGAAATGGATAGATATTGACTACAAATGGAAAACCATTCGAGTTCAGGAACGACACAAGTTGAGTCATGATTTGGGTTAGTGCAGGTCGGAATGCCCCTTGAGAAGGAAGAGCGGACTCATAAGCATCGGCATTGCAAGGTACCACTAACTTCACATAACCTGCAAAATTTACTTTGGCCAAGGACTGTTGTACGTTGAGCAGTGCAGGCATGACATAAGGCTCGTATTGACCTGAGTAACTAGAAAGGAAGGGCTCATTTCCTACTGCAACGTACCTGTCATGAAAAGTTAAGAGCTGAATAGCTGGTTGGAAATTTGGAACTCCTGATGCATATAAAAATTACCTTTCTCAAGGATGCAATAGTAATTTCTACACTAAATAAATAATGTTACAAACACATCTAAACTCCAAAATGCTGAAAAAGGAGAATTATTTGAGATTTTAAGTTGTCTGACGGGAAAATATCTGGTGTCCACACCCTTTCATAAGAGGGCCAATGCTCTGACCTATCAGGTATCTGGCAGAAGATGTTCTACTATTAATCAGGAAATTATGGAGTACCTTTTGGTATTTTGCTTATGAGCTTTGCTACTCATCATCCCCGCACAATATACACCACTTTTTTAATTTTTTTAAAATATTTTTTAAATTTATTCTTCTTAGACTAATTCAATTCTTCTACTTATTATACATAGTAAAAGAATATATATATGTGTGTGTGTGTGTGTGTGTGTGTGATGTTTGGTGTGTGGGATGCTAAATATAACTTTTCATTGCACATATCGCTAGCCTCTGAGTTTTGTTTATGTCACTGGCCTCTGAGGATTTTCACATCTAGAATAACTTAAATGCCTACCTTGTAAAAGTGGAGACTATTGCAAATATTGTAACTCAATCCCACAAGGTGAAGGTTAATTAAGAAAGTTACTGAACTTTGGAGCATTTGTAGAACAAGCTCAGCCTCAAAGAACCAACCAAAATCTATGGAACTATCAGAAGTTCAAGCCCGGAAAGGTAACCTAAAATGACACTATTTAACTGGAGATAGTACATCAATCAGACTAACCCACGAACCAAACCTCTCAAATCTTTTGCACCTACTCTGATAATTCGATAATGAACAATAAAAAAATAAAAAATAGCTACTGTACTTAATGTCAATTGGAAACAAAAACCTGACCCCCCAATCCTCATTTTGTTTTACGTTTGGGTACTATTTCCATTTAATAAGTAATCCTCGATTAAGCGCTGCTCATATGCCAGACTACACAGATCTACTAATCACTGGCCAGGATATATCAACAGCACCATCAGTAACAAATGATCATAGCATACTTGATAATGAAGACTGAAAATACAGCTAAGTTATGTACTGGATAGGAAAAGGGCTAATATTTTGATCCTTCAATTTCTGGTAACCAAAATAACGAAGTGAACAAGATTCAAAAGTTGGCAAGTTTCTTCTCATTAACTTTCCTACCTTTCTCCTAACCAACCAAACATGACCCAAAGACACACTGCCCCAGAAAGAGAAAAACAAGAGAAACAAGAAATTTTGCAAGAAGGAAGCATACGAAGAGATGTTACCTAATATCAACACCACCTTTAACCATATATTTGGACACATTCTGTCGAACCCACAAATCAGATGCAACAGTGGATGCGCTCAAGGAAGCCAGCATCTCATTGGGTATTCCAACCATGACCTGAATCCCACTCCCCATGAGAGCCTCCAGAACACCTGGGTCTGCCTCAAACAGCTTCACTTTTGTTACCCTGTTCATTTTCAGGAGATCCACTACTGTAGAAGGCTTCAACTTGTGGAATGAGATGGTCCCCCAGTTCACTCCAACAGCTGATTCGGCCTTAAGATATGAGCCGACAAGAAGTATCACAGAAATGAGAGAAGCGGCTGTGAATCTAAGTCTGAACTCTATCATCTTTGTCTATCTGAAGATGGAGATTTTGTGGGGGTTCCAAAATCATTCACATTCATTCATCCATCAAGGTTTTTGTGAAGTTGTATGCCTTCGATAGTGTTTATTTCGTTTGGCCCAAACAGATAGATACGGTAAAAATAAGATCTTTTTGTATGTTAAGGGGGTGAAAGAGAGGGAATGGGCAGCAATGCTATAAAGAACGGTGTAAGCGATCTGACATGAAACCACTTCCGAAGAGTAAAGTTGAAGGAATTCCTAAAGATCATTATTTCTAATTGACACGTTCATTCATGAAGAGACAGTATCCAAAATACCCTCCACTGACAATCTAGCCAGATGAATCAACCACTGCCTTTCTGCCCATTTGAGATTTTTTCTAATTGATTGATCGAACTGAATAATTTTGTTACATATAATAATTCTGTGTACTTTCTTAATATAATTGGTTAAAATAATTATTTTATATTAAAAAATAATGCAACTAATTACACTAATAAAGTGTATAAAAAAATACGGTATGCATATAGAATTTTTGAAAATTAAATATGATAAGAAATAACTATTTCTGGATGGTTTGGCAAGTCCCTTTTTGTTCTTTAATGCAAAACGCAAAACCATAGTTATTGAAAGAGGAATGGGCATATGATGTGACATACCAACCTTAGCCAGAAAGTAGTACTGATAAGGCTGGAAGGAAATTTCCAACCAGAAATATCATTCCCATGATAGTGTAATTTACTAATTACCGACACTCCGGGGTGTTCTACGGGTTAATTATCTAAAACAGTCTCATGATAAGGTTTGAGATTCGTCTCTGTCGTGTTTTGTGAGAATAATCTCTGAAATGAGATGAGATCATTTCAGGCGGTGACCGACTTTGTGATTAAAAGAAACTGCATCAAGCAACTACATAAAAGAAATAAGCAATTAGACTAAAAAAGAGAAAAAGTTGTGATTAATTTGTGAAAAATGATAAATAAATTGTGAAAATATAACAATTTTGAGTTGAAAAAAGTAATCATACAGTTGGTGGCATATTGAAAAGTAAAAAGTTGAAACTGATTAAATATATTTAAAATGTGTAGTGACAAAGTGTTGTAATTCATTTATTATTTTATAAACTATAGATTATAATGTAATTTTCTTTTTCTTTTCTTTTCTTTTCTTTAAGTATTTTTTAACATATTTAATCATTAGAAAAAATTAAAAAATTTATGCAATTTCACTAATATTCAATTTCTTAATCATTAAATAAAAATAAAAAATAAAGAGATTTAAGAGATTAGTAAATGAATAGCAAGTGATAATAACTAATAAATTGTAAGCCTATCATTATCATCTTCCAATACATATAGTATTAAGAATGTCTAATACATTAAAGTGATTTTAAAAATTACGTAATAAAATTATTAGTTTACTATTAAAGTATTCAATTATTCGTATTCTTTGATATAATATTAAATATGACTAAATAATCAAAATGAAATTAGATAAGAAAGTGTCGTAATCAAATTGGAGTTGTTTACTCTTTATATATATTTGACTTAATAATTTTTTTGTGAACTTAATACATTATTATATTTAATATTATTCTTTCATCACCTTGTTATTCATAAAGTAACAAAATATATTATTTATACAAAATATCAAAATAATACATATAACAAATATATTATATAAAATAAATAGAAATATCTATTACTGTATTGTGATGAGCTTAAAACGAGTTGAGATTATACAATTTTATCTTGTTTAATATTTGAACAAATATGAGAGGTTGCGAATAACTCATTTATCAAATGAATGACATCAGAACTAAGTTTATACAAGTCAAATTCAAACTATTCATGAGTAGTTATATTTGTTTACAATCCTATACATCACATTAACGAGGTAATAAGATCTCGTTTAGATTCAAAAGTGAGTTGAGTTTATCACAACTCATTTCTATTTCATCATTACATTTTTATAATTTTTTATACAAAACACAAATTTCTATATACATTTTTCAAATCTCAATATATATTTTTTAAATTTCAATACACATTTTTTAAATTTCAATACACATTTTTTCAAATTCTAAAATAATAATAATATTAAAAAATAAATTAAACTTATTTCAACTTGTCATTTCTGAATCTAAACGAGACTTAAGCCTAACGGTTGGTGCTCGATCGCCAAGAAAATAATTGAAAAAAAAAAATTGTGATGGTAGAATTGTGCCACGTAGATATATAAGTATAGCACGTGTGCGATTGCCTAACTAGTTTGTATCTAAACTAAAAGTAATGTTACACGGCTGTAGAATGTAAGAATGTTATGTAATCACTTTAAAAAATAGTGGATTCTATTATTAAAAGAATTAATTTTATTTTATGTAGATTTTATATTTATTTATTTTTTTAAAATAGCTGCACAGCATTTACATACTTACGACAACAAATATTATTTTTCCTAAATTAAATATGAAAAAAAGTCTAAAGATTTTTATTTTTTTTAAAAAATCTAATTAAAAGTTTTATTTTTTCACATCCAATCTATTGCATTATGCTAAAAAACAACTGACTTTTTTTTTTTTTTTAATTATAATAAATCTCACTTTAAATGATATGTTACCACGCCGATTTATGCATAACAAAATTTTAAAAATATCTATAAAAATAATTTTCTTCAATATATTTAAAACTCAAAACTATACAATATTTAACACAACTTCTCAATCTTTTTGATAAGCTAAAATTTGAATTTTAAAATTATCATTAGAAGAAAAATGGTTGTTTATGACTAATTATTTGCATAAAAAATGACTATTTGTTATAAAAATAGATCTATTTTAGCTAAAAATAATTATTTTGTTGAAAATAATTTATCACAAATAAGTAGTTTCTTGTAATGAAGAGAGAAAGAATTTAATGCTATATGATTTAATCTTTAAATATAAATTATAAAATTTATGACCATTTGATATAATTTTAAATTATAATGACTTTAAATATGAATTACAAAATTTATGATCATCTTATATAAAAAGATGATTATATATGTTAGAGATCATGTTTTGTTAAAAAAATATCAATAATCAGATACTTATCTTATGATAACCATTTTAGAACTGAAGTTCCATAACCTCATCCATCTTTTAAAAAAAACAAAAACAAAAACAAAATGGGTGAGAATAAAAATTCTACTTATTATCTCCTACTTCACCAACACAGGAATTGCTGCATAACATGTTAAACATATATATATATATATATATAGATATTGATGTTTAAAGATATATTTTAAAATAAATGAATATAATAATAAATTATGTGTAGTACGAAAATGATAAGTAACATTTCATAAATATTATAATTCCATATTGCAAAACAAAAAATTCCAGAAAGCTCATCCGTTATAAAGCATGAAATGCACAACCTCACCTCGGTATGTTGAAATTAAGTTGAAATTCATTTCTAAAAATAACCATTTTCAAGTAATCAATCTTTTTACGCAATTGACATCTAAAATGGGCATATACCATATTCATGTGGCCGGCAAATTGGCTTTGTCTTTATACTTTCTATCTTTTTTTTCTTTTCTCTTCCCGTTTTCTTGGATGCTTCGTTTTTGTTCTTCCGAGTCCCCTTATCCTTGGCATAAAGTAATGAGGCTAAAATTGATAGTCCTTTGCTACGTGTCAATTTTATATTGGGATTTCGAATTGTTTTAGTATTATTAAAAGTATCACAAGTGTTTGTTCGGTTGGGGAAAATAATACCAATTTGTTACCAAATATAATTAGGAGTCTGTTTAATTGTTTAGGAATCTTACGAAGCTGATTCAGTTTTAATATTAAGGACCTGTAGCCATTGATTCGGGAATGGAAAAGAGATCCTTGTCGTTAATTAGCCATTGATTGTTAACCTGTGGAGGTCCAATTTCACTGAAAATAAATAATAATGCTACTATATCCCAAATTTATGTAATTTACGGGGTTAATATACCATATCCATGATGCACCAAGCCCAGCCCACGAAAAAGCCCATCACAGAAGCAAGAGGGAAAAAGGAGGAGGGGATAAGACAACATAGCTTGAATACACAAAGGAGGAGGTGACACATAAAACTGTCATTCCTCGTCACTTCCAATAAATTCAATAAAAGAGGAACATGATTCAATGAGATAAAAAGGAATCATCTCCTATCCAGTAAGAAAGTAATTCTACACAAATTTTCACTCTTTATATATTATTATTTATTAATTTTTTTAATTTTTTAATTTTTTAATATTTTTATTTTGAATTTTTTTTCTTTTTAAACTTATTTAATTTTTTTTGTTCTTTATTTATATATCAAATATTTAATAAAAAATAAAATAAAATATAATATATAAAAATTATGTAAATAATAAGAAATTGTATAAATTTTGTTGTTATCTTCTCTACGTTAAAGATCTCTATTATACACATAGAGATGAGAGACATGTGACCCTAAAACTCTTATCATAGTAAATTTACCTTCCAAACTACTCATAAACGTAGGTTCTGTGTCGAATTATATAAACTCATGTGTCTCCTCCATTGCCGTGGATTATGTACATGTATAGTACAGACTACCAACCGCTACTATGAGTTTCAGATCGCTTCTTCAAGGCCCAAATCACTTCCGTGACTCGGGGATGAGTCTTTCTTCTATTACGGATTGTCGGGCAACTTTTGTCCTTAACACTCACTTTGTCTACTTGATCTTGCACCACAATGTAGCCTTATTAAAAATATTAATAAAAATTGAACACTAACATAAAAAGGGTAGAAGGAATTTAGGGTTTTAGTTTTCCTCTTTTTTTGTTTTAAGGTTTCATTTTATTTTGAGTATATATTTTTATAAATTTTTAATAAGCCACATGGCATTTGACATTGTGGCATCACATTATAGTATCACATCAAAAGACAAAGTGAATAGTATAAATTAGAGAGCATAATAGCATTGCTAAGACAGAAATCACTTGGATTATTCAAATTTTTATCATGCTCTTAGCACTTGGCATTAGATAGACACCACATCACAAGTTTGAATTATTGACAGAACATTTTATTTAAAGATGATTAAATACTAATATATAGATAAATAGAATTATTAAAAATTAAAAGGAGTATCACTTTTTGAGGGGATGTTCCCATCTCCACATCAGGATTGGGCCTGGGTGAGAGATTGAAGCCCATATTGACTTGAATTGCTCTCCTTCTTGGATTCAAGAATCATCAATAGAACTCAACCCACAAGTTGTACTAGTGAAAGGGGATACTCTTACGCGAGAAACAAGTCGAGGGGATAGACGGGACACACCTATCCTAACACCCTAACGTGACGCCTAGCATTTAAAACTCTCTGCCGACAAATGAATGAAGAACACAAACAACACTCCATTCCCTAAAGATGGGGATGGGAAGTGACCGCATAGGTCGCCTGCCCTTGAGACACCACCCAAGGAGCTATGCCGCTCTAATAATGTCAATTCATAAGTTACGTCACATTAAAGGTCGTGGCATGCAACTATAGACGTGGCGTAGACCCTTAACATAGGTCCGATATGTTCCCCTAATATCTCGCATATAAGCCAAATTTCAAGTATGAATAAGATTTGTGAACACTTTATTTTTACAAGAGCTTTCTAAAGAAGAAGATTGACTTTGGCATCAAAGATTCCACAGACTACCACTAAGCCCACCATTTACTTTATATTGTAAGTAGAAGGATCCAGCCCAAATTGTTAGAACTTGGAGTACAAAACCAAAATTCTATGACACAAGATCCTGACGCACAATTAACCCAGGTGTAAGAAACTTGTCATCAACAAATTTTATTAAGATCACGTTTAGATAGTGAGATGAGATAGTTTTAAGTGAAAGTTAAAAGTTGAATGAAAAATTATTTTTAATATTATTATTATTTTGAAATTTGAAAAATGGGTATTTTATGTAAAAATTTAAAAAAATTATAATAATAAGAGATAAATGTTAGGAGAATTCATCAAGATCTTGAAGATGCCAAGTTGGCAAGTTCCACGTTAATGATCATTTTTCAATAAAAAAAAAAATTGGGGATTATAGTTTGTTACCAAGTCTTCCTCAAAGTTGTTCGTGGTTTGAAAAGTTGAGCTTTGTTAGATTTGTAAATGAAGATTCCCATCTGGCAATCAGCATCTATCAAATCAGCAAATCAAGCATTAATATAGTTGTTTATCTTTATGCCTAGGTTGTGACATGTACATACATCAAGATTATAAAATATTGTTTTTTTTTTGAAGTATGATTATAAAATATTTTTAAAATGAGCAATGCTGGGCTGCCCTCAGCATTTTTCTTTTAAAATTATCATATATTTAAGAAAAATATTATTCTCAATTCCTCATACAACGATGATAATTGGTGATTCTTCCATCAAAGATGACTAATATATTGAAGTTGTTGTCCTTATATTTTTAAATATTATGATCTTTCTCATCATTTTATGATATTGATTTTATTCATTTGGTTAACAAGACACGTTCAATTAATTTTTATTTAAATTTCGTTTCTGACTCTGAAATTACCAATTGTTTCAAAACCTTAAAATAACTGAAGAAATTAGATTAATCTTTTATATTTATCTTAACACCGAGTCATCTTAGTCCATTCACACATTCTCGTCACATTGATTTCTGCATTTACGCGTCATTTTGCATAAAAGACTTGGGTAGCTTCCAAGTATCCAAAGAAATGAAATAGAGTTTTGATATACATAAGTAGTGGGTAATACACCACTTATAGTGAGACTTATTATAATTTTAAAAAATAAATAATTATTAATTATTTTTTAATTAATGTAAAAGATTTATATGAAATATCAGATATATAAAAAAAAAATCAAAAAACAGAATTTGACTGAATGAGAAAAAAAAAATATGACTTTCATTGTACATATAGAGATGAGAGACATGTAAAACTATAAAATACTCTCATTATAATAGAATTGTCCTCCAAATAGCTTATAGACGTAAATCTTATGTCGAATTACGTAATCTCATGAATCTTATTTTTTATTTACATATTCTATTTTTTCTTACCATTGGTTACTGTGGATGTATGTGCGAATATCGTACCAACTCCCAAACTGCTATTATGGGCTTGAGACTCTTCCTTGAGGCCCAAATCACATTTATGACTCAGGGATAATAAGCCTTTCTTCTTTTTCAAATTGTCCGGCAATTTTCGTCCTTAACACTTACTTTGCCTATTTGATGTAGCACCACAATAAAGTGTCAAGTGGCTTATTAAAAACATTAAATAATAAATAAAAACACAAAAATAAAAATTAAAAAAAAAAGTAGAAGAAATTTAGGGTTTTTGTTTTTCACTTTTTGTGCTATTGGATTCCATTTTGTTTTGAATATATATTTTTAAAATTTTGTTACACTTGGCACTACATTGTGGCATCACATTAAAAAAAACAGAAGTGAATAGTATAAATTAAGAATCATAATAGCATTACTAAGACAGAAATTACTTGAATACTTGCTTCATTCAAATTTCAATCATGCTCTTAGCACTTTGCATTAGGTTGACACCACATCATGAGTTCGAATTATTGGCAAAACATATCATTCAAAGAATATTAAATACTAATATATAGATAAATATAATTATTAAAAAATAAAATGAGTACCATTTTTGGAAGAAATATTCTCATCCCCACATGTATTGGGCTAGGTGAGAGACTAAAGTCCATCTCAACCCGAATTGCTCCCTTCTTATGAGTCCAAGAATCACCAATAGAACCAGCCCACAAGCCGAACTAGGAAAGGAAATACTCTTGCTCGGAAAATAAGTTAGAGGGACAAACAGGATACGCCTACCCTCATACTCTAATGTGACACCTAACATTTAAAGATCTATGTCAGCAAATGAACGAAGAATATAAACAACCCTCTATTTCTAGACGATGGGGGCAGAAAGTGACCGTATCGGTCACCTCCCATTGAGACGCCATCCAAAAAGCCACGTCACACTAATTACGCCAGCTCAAAATTTAAGCCACATTAAAGATTGTGGCCTGGCAACTATAGGCGTGATGCAGACCCTTAACACAGTATACAAGATATTTCTCCAATACCTTATATAAAACCAAATTTCATATATGAATAAGTTTATGAACACTTTGTTTTTACAAGAATTCTCTAATAAAAAAGACTAACTTTAGCCTCAGGAGTTCCCCAAACCACCACCACTCTTTTATCTATGTATTGTAGATAGCAGAATCCTAATCCAAGTTGTTAGAACTTAGCTCAGATATACGAAACACATCATCAACAAATTTCATTAAGCATAGGGAGAATTCATCAAAATCTTGAAGATGCCAAGTTAGAAGTTCCACATTAATTATCATTTTTTAAAGCAAAATTTGGGGAACATGGTTTGTTACCCAATCTTCCACGAAGGTTGTTCGTGGTTTTGTAGGTTTGAAAAATAAAGATCCCAACTTTAAGAGTTAGCATCTATCAAATCCACAAATCAAGCATTAATTTAGTTGTTTATCTTTATGCCTAGGTTGTGACAGTTACATAAATCAAAATTATCGAAATACTGTTAGGATTAATAATATTTAAGGAAAAAATTATTCTCAACTCCTCATACGACGATGATATTCGGCGATTCCTCCATCAAAGATGACTAAAATATTCAAGTTGATGTCCTAATATTTTTCATCATTGCGAATCTTTCTCATCATTTTATGATCTTGATTTTATTCATTGGTTAACGAGCTACGTTCAGTTCTTTTTTTTTTATATTTTGTTTTTTATTGTAAAATTATCGGTTGTTTTAAAATTTTAAATTGATAAAAAAAAAATTTTAACTTTTATATTTATCTTAACACCGGATCACTATGGGAGGACTATGGCTCCGTTTGTATTCATTTGAGCTCAATTCATTTCAATTTATTTTTATTTTATTATTGTATTTTTATAATTTTTTATATAAAATATAAATTCCTATACACCTTTTCTAATTTCTAATACATCTTTTTTAATTTTTAATACATTTTTTTTAAATTCTAAAATAATAATAATATTAAAAAATAAACTAAACTCATTTCAACTTATTTCATCTCTGAATCTAAACGAGACCTAATGTAAAATTGAGAGGCTGCCGAAAAGTTTAAAAAAATTTTAATTTAGTATATAAACGTATATATTTGTTTTATTATTTATATATATAATAATTAACATTATCCTTCCAATTTGTCAAAAAGCAAGTTCCCTCCAATTATTCAAGTCTTTAAAACTTTTGAGATGTACGAATAGATGGTAATAAATAAATTTTATTTAATAAAAGATTATCATCTATCTTAATTTTTTAAAAAAATATTAGATTGATATTTCATTTTTTTTATTTTTTTAATGGTCTCTATTAAAAGTAGAGAAATCTTAAAAAAATATTTTGTAAAATAATTTATAAATATGTATTTTTTTTATATAACTTTTTTACATATAATTATTATTTCTTATATAATTATATACAAAAAATAAATATTATTTATATTCATATTTACACTTTATCAATCACTTTTTAAGTACTAAATCCTAATTTTGTCACTGCGGGTCGCCTTAGTCTATTCACAAAGATGGTGGTCGCCTCCAAGTATTAAGATTTATCACAATTTTAAAACACTAATTATTTTTTAGTTAGCGTGAAAGATTTTCTATCTGAACGATTTATCAAATGTATAAAAAATTACACGTAAAATAGATTTTCTCAACGACTAAACGACAATTGTTATTTTGGGAATCAGTTCCCATATCTTAATAGCCGGAACTAATTGCTTTATACGATGCATAGAATGTCGGTCAAACGAATCTAACCATATAATTTTTTTAATATTTTTTTAAATAATTGAACTCTTTATTCTATTCGATTTTCAAAGGAAAAATCTTCAAACCAGTCTTATCAAATTTCCTACGTATAGTAGACGTACCACTTGCCACTTAGAAATAACATTGCAGAAACATGTTTCGCGTTTACACAGGAACATTACACAAACAGACACCAATTCCGGAGCTCGATACCCAGATTTACTTTCTCTCTCCCTCGCAAAGAAGGCTTCGAGACACTCGTATAAAATGAGTGGTTTAATTCACAAATAAGATGAGATAAATTATAAATAATAATAAAATAAGTAATTGAAATGAATTGAAATTTAAAATGAATGGTTGAAATGAATTAAAAGTACAAAATAAAATAAGATGAATTAAACCCACTTTCCAAAATAAATTGGACATAAAACTTCAAGTTTCAAGCCACCCTTCTTACTAGAAAAAGAGACACATCTTTTTAGTTCTGCAGTGTAGAAAACATTGAGGAATTGCAGTAGGAGAGAACTATTATTTATCCCACCTAATATTCTTAACATTACTCCCATTGATCTAAAGGTAAACTGATCATAAGACGCAAAGCATATATTTGTTTTTAGTGGTGTGAAGCACCAGAGTTTTTTACAACTTGAAAATTAAACTAGAAAAGAAGTGCGGGAAGAATAAAAAAATTAAAATCTCCCAAAAAATAGAGAGTTGAAAGTTGATTCCCTCATGTTAGCGTTGGATTTCGCGGCTGGCCTACTCAACGATATCCAAACAAATAGGACTTGCACAGAGATGGAGAGAGATGCGGTGGTTGGCATGAGGTCACTCCGATGTCAAAATCAGATAGGTAAGAGGTAAGAATGCTTAATTGAATGGGAATTAAGATATTGAGGACTTAACATGTGTAACGTGGGGTCTCTTACTATTTATAGGTGCGGATCCATACCGAGTGTGTTCCTGAGAGACAAGGTCGTTATCCTATCTGTCCTTTAAGTCATCATTCTCTTTGCCGTGTTTGGATGGGCCCTCTTGCCACAGTCTGAGTTGATGGCGAGTTGTACCCTCTAAACTGTGTCAGTCTCATCTAGACGTATGACTGAGCACCTAACGCACATTTAATGTGGTGAAGGGCTTGCCTGCAATGCATTTAATGCGGAGGGGCGCCGCGACATGCTTCTACCATGCTTGCATTTAATACGGCATGACCTTGGTAGGCATTCACATTTAATATGGTGAGGGATGTGCCTATCGCTTTTTGACTTGGCTCTCCCTATTGTATGACTTGTTCCACGAGCACCATTCTGTCCCAGGCGTTACGTAGACTCTAAGGCTGGGCCTTGACTACCAGAAAGTCGATCATTTCCATTACCATCCTGGGGGCCGTTCCAGCCAACACTAGTAAGGTGATCAGTCCCATTAGTTGGATCATGTCACCAATGAAACCCTTGAGGGGAGTCGGAGCCTGTCACAATCTGTCATACCCGATACCCATTTTGGTGAAAGCTTCCCAGTATGGGATTTCTGATGAGCTGTTGTTGTTAATCAAGATCCTTCTGGTGGTGAAGTTTGCAACCTGTAGGGTCACCACCAAGGCATCGTCGTGAGAGTGGAGGATTCCGTCCTCATCCTTTTCGTCGAAGGTGATTGGGGGACTCTTAGGGGCCTAAAGAGCCCTAAAACTGATGCTCTACAGGGTGAACACATCGTCGTAGCGTGCTTCCCAAGCGTATGCATTTTGTGATGATGAGGTTGTCTCGCCCCTTACGAACACCCCCCCCCCCCCGGGCGATCGTCCATATCTTGCCCAGAGGTTCTCTTTCCCTGGGCAGACTTTTACTCTTCGAACGTCTCGGTTGGTACCCTCGCAGGCGGCTTAAGCTCTGTCAGGCCGCAGAATGCCTTCTCTCTCGTCGAGCATTTTGCTACTCTTCCTCCCTTTTTCTTTTAAATCGTAGTAGTTCTAGATGCTCTGTCGATCGGTCTGATGGTACTTGCAATACATCCTTCCGGGTGCCTGTCGGGTTTGTTCTCAACTCGGCCCTGGTTCTTGATTGCCAAACTGATGTGGAGGCGCAGTTGGGGTCATGGGTTGTAGCAGCCTTGCCTTCCCCTAGCGTTAGGACCCCCTTTCTTCTTATTATTCCGGTTGGGGCCTACCCTCTTATTCGCAACCCTTTGGTCTGCCCCCTCCATTTCATCCTAGTGGGGCGCAGTCAGAGTTTCAAAGGTCTTCTCGGCGTTAATGTACCCGTCAGCCTAGTTCATGAACTTTGCTAAGGTACTCGGAGTGTTTCTAGCGATCTCAGCCATGAATGGGCTCCTGAACCATATGCCGCCCAAGAGAGCTAACGATGAGTAAGTAGGCGTCTGAACGCTTTTTCTTATGACTCATCAGACACTGGGTCAAGAAGAGGTGGGCTAACCCGTCGAAACTGTTGATTTTGCTTGAGGGAATAGTCCCAAACCACCCCTGGATTGCCCTTTTCATGGTGAGTGGGAACGCCTGCACGCTACTTCCCTTAGGAAGTCATGCAGGCTCATGTGCGTCCTGAACGCCTCCAAGTGCTCAAACGAGTCTTTAGTTCTGTCATAGAGTCTCATTTGCGATACCTTGAATTTGTGTGAGAGAGGAACGACCATGATGTTAGCGCTGAATGGCATGCCTGAGTTGTTGCGTAGCTAACCGGTTATGAATGGGGCCTCAATGACTTTGGCCATCTCTACATATTTGTAATCGAGCTCCCTTAGCTTGTGATGCAGCTTGTGTCGATCTTCTTCGGCCCAATCAAGCTCCTCTTTGCATCAGGAGCTTGCATGCTCATTGGCGATTGGCTCGCGATGAGAGGTATGTTCCTCGTTGCTCTTTTATAACATTTCATTCTCTTCGGTCAACTACTTAATAGTCTCTTCCATTACTGTGAGTCTTACTTCCATAGCGTTCTCCTGGAGTTCTTCTCTGCATGTTGTTTGGGATCACATCTTGGCTGGCATGCGAAGCAAACATTATGCTATCCCACAGATGGCACCACTATTAGTGTTGTATTCCGCTACCTGGGCTACTTGACGATATCCAAACAAGCTGGTTCTGCACAAAGATAGGAGAGAAAGGCGGTGGTTGGCTTGAGGCCACTCCAATGCCAAAGTCCAATAGGTAAGGGGTAAGAATGCTTAATCGAATGGGAGCTGAGAGATTGAGAACTTAACTTATGTACCGTGGGGTCTCTTGCTATTTATAGGCGCAAGTTTGTACTAGATGCATTCCCGAGGGACAAGGTCGATGTCCCATCCGTTCTTTAAGTCATCATTTCCTTTGCCGTATTTAGGCGGACCTTCCTACCACAGTCTGAGTTCATGGCAAGTCATACCCTTAAACTATGTCAATTTCTGCTTTATCCAAACGCATGATTGAGCTCCTCACTCGCATTTAATGCGGTGAGGGGCTCGCCTGTAGTGTATTTGATGTGGAGGGGTGCGACACGCTTCTGCCATGACCATGTTTTAAGAATGTGCTTGTTGCTTTCTAACTTGGTTCTCTCTACCTTACGACTCATTTCGTGAGCGTCATTCTATCTCGTGTGTCCCTAGGGTTGCCCCTTCCCAAATCTCGGGCTGCTCAATAAGGCGTTAGGCTCACTTTGAGGCTGGCTTACTTTGGTTCTACCCGAGGCCTGATTTATCCCAAATGGGCCTTCCCTCACACTTCAAGAAGAAAGCGAAAATAAAATCAACTAATTATGCAAAGTTAAGCAAGCAAACAGAATTTCCAAGAGGGGTTTTCAAGAAGAATAGATCTGGGAATATATATAACTCGATAAAGAAATCAATGTTAAATGATATTTACCAAGATATCAAATTTCCTAAACTATCAGAGGGAAATGTGGCAGTCGTGGATTGGGAAGGGTGGGGGGGTCGCGATGGAGAGGAGGTCGACGAAATCACAATATGGAGGGGAGGTCGAGGTCGAGGGTGGGGAGGGAGTTGAGGTCGAGTATGCAGGTGAGGGGAGGGTGATGATGCTGTGTGTGCAATGTAGAGAACTTCCTTGTGAATGGTTGATGTGTCTCAACCTAATTAGTGTCTATTTTTCTTAAAACAACAGATAGGACTGGCCAAAAAAGGGACTATTTTCAGAATGATCAACTTAAAGCATGTATCTAGGCAACTTATTAAACCCTACCTAGTTTCCTTTCCCTTCATTAACTTTTTCAATTTTTTTGTGTTTGTTTTTTCTCCACAGTGTCAAAATAAGCCTATCCACTAATTTTCAACATCCCTCAGCCAACATGCACCACATATTCTGCATCTCTAGTCGCATATCGTTGTGTTCGCAGAAGGTTTCCGCCCATCTACTTGGCAGTTCATCGCCCATGTGGCTCTTGCCATGCGTAACATCCACGCGTCACCACGTTCTAGAGTTACTTTTGACGACACACATGGCCTCCCTAACATCAGAGGCTTCGGATCCTCGAGATCTGATCCTCCTTTCCTTTTCTATGGTAGCGCCTGACTTATATGCACCACCACAGTTGGTATTGGCCTTTTTCCCAATAATTTGACTATGTTTCAAGCTGCTATCCTATGTTCCTACTTTCCAAATGAGCGTGGAAGTTCCTTATAGACAGTCTAGATTAATACAGTGCAACACACACTCTTTCGTTGTGGCTTCTAGTTGTAACCTTATAGTCTGTTCAATAAATTATCTTAAAACTGTCTCTATGCAGTCTTCGCTTTTGAGAATGGATGGGAGCCAACCTTTTGGCTCCCGTTACCCATTTTATTTATTTATTTTTGTCTTATATTGTATTATGTGTTGAATTTTGAGAAAAATGTGGGAAACTCACACCCTACTAAAATTTATGTTCTATAATTTGTTAGTTTATCTAATAAAATGTTAAACTTACCTAATATAAATAAATAAAGCATATATTCAGCATATATGCTCACTTTTATTAGTAAATTATTAAAAATTATATCGCATCAACCCAATTATTATTCAAATATGATATATGTAATTTCAAACCGCGTTCATAATATTCTTTTGAAAATTCAATAATATATAAAAGATCATTTAAAACTTTATTAGGTTTTTATATTGAAAAAATTATTTAAATGATTATTTTCTTTTTAACGTTCCTTGTATTTTACTGTAATATGCCATTCGCCTGATTTATTAGTCAGTGCCAGCTCAATATATATATATATATATATATAAAGGCTTGAGATGTAATTTAAGTTAGTTTTTCATAATTATATAATATAAAAATATATAAATTATTATAAAAAAATAAAATGAGATTTTATTTAAATCTTTAAATAAATTGTTTTTGAATTTATATTTAATACAACAATGTATATGCAGCTTTAATGTAAATTTTGACTCAATTTACCATGATCTTAAAAAAGTTATTTAAAAATAGAAATAATTCATTATATTAAATATTAAATTTATTATTATGAGGTCTTGCACATATTGAAAATACAAAAATATTTAAATTTTGTTTAATAAGATGATTTTTTATTTGTTTAATTTTTTTAAAAGAAAAACACTGATTATTTTTAATTTTGAGGGTCTTGCATAGAATGGGCTATAAGCAATGACCTAAATGACCTTACTATTGAACCAACTTTTATGAGCAAAAGTTTAATAAATCTAAGAGATGGGATGTATTTAAGAAAGAGAAATGTATTCTCAAATTGATGTATTTACCCAACTAGTAAAATGCTTATACGGTATATTTGACTTAAAATATAGATTTTAAAATTTGAGTCTTACCTATTAAACATTTAAGTGATGTGGACTGTGCCGTATAATAATTTTATTTTAGACAGCAAATACATAGTGTAAAAGAAGAAAAATACGACTACATAGTACAAACCTGAAAATTTAAACACAAGAATGACTATAACATCTATAGCCACTCAAATCGTCTCTTTTGTTTCGTCTAAAAAAATCTTAAAGTCCACTTAACAAATAGCACTATAGGAGGGTGGGAGCTTCGACCCCCCCACTCTCCCCCTTCCTCCCCACACTCCTCCCCTCCACCCTCTCCCTCCTCATCTCTTCCCCGTTCTCTCTTCTTTTTCTGTTTTTTCTTTCTTTTTTTTGTTTGCAACGGTCATTGAAAAAGCAAATTCTTCCAAGGTTGAAAATGCAGATGTATATCTGTGTACAGATATGATTAATTTTTTCCATATTTTTTTTTTGTTCTATTGTTTGTTTTAATATAATAAAAACAAAACAACGCACTTTATCTCTAGACCTTTGGTTAGTAGAGTGTATCTCCTAACCTGTCTTAGAACGGGTGTGAGATTGATTGTTTAGAGACCTCTTTTATGGAGAAGATAATATTTTGGAGCTCTGATTCTAAGGTTGATGATGACATCTGTATTTTCGTAATCAATGCTTGGCTATTGAAAAAGTACTATTTTGTTTTTGTCCTGCTAGTTGTAGTTGAGAGAGTTAATTTTATCTCATTCTCCCTTGCATGTCTAATTTGCTTCTTCACTCTCTCTTTTTTTTTCCTGTTTTGTGTTACCTTTTTCATTTCTCTTGTACACTTGTTTTTTCTTATCCCGGCCTCTTTATTTGTTCTCTACTACTTCTTGCTGATGATGGTCCTTTGGACTGGCCTGGGATGCCATATACGCCAGAGAATTTCACCCCTAACATTCATGACTTGATATGAACTGACAAAATCCGTTAACACGATTTTTATCTTCAGTCACCCTCAATCATAACTCTAAAATTTATAACCATTTGTAAGCCTCATGACGCAGCAAGAGCCTCAATATATTCCGGTTCATAAGATCCATCCTCTTTTCTACATGTAGTCATAATTAGATTAATTTGAAATATAAATTTTAAAATTTGAATCTTACTAATCAAATCTTATCCTTTAAATGAGTTGAATTGTGTGCACTTTACATAGGGACTTGAGAATTGAAAAACTCAATCTAAGAAATTAAAGTTACATAAGCAATGTATGTAGAATTTGATTTGATCATTCATGACCTAAGAGCACATTAATCCTAAGTGAGCAATATCACGACAAGGATAAAAAGAAAAAAAATAATGTAAATTTGAGATAAATAGAAAATAGACACATATATAGAATATATATTGATTATATTGTTTATTTATGTCCTTGTAAACATTTCCATCGGACAGCATTGCTCGTGTGTTTCATATATTATCCTTCTACCAGACGTTAAGTTCAATTCATGTTCGGAAAACAAACTCAAGATAAGCTCCCATGCATAAAGAGCCAGGAATTGATGCTTTTCACGACATGTCTGCTTGGTTCAATGTCTGGTTACTCACAAAATCTGGTTGGTTGGTGACAGATCTAACCCATGCCCATTTGTGATCCTTTATGTTCACTTCATTCTTCGCCTGTGCCACCTCCTCCAGCGGAATATACGCATAGTTTCCATTAACAGGACCAGAAACAAATCCAGTGTACCCTGCCATAACTCCATGAATGGCCGAGTGAGCTAAAAGCGTGCAGTACAGATTATCCGTTGCATTTGCCGGAACAGCACGAATCATGTACGTTGGATCTATGTATTTCACTGTAAAAAGCTCATCTGGGTGCTCTCTTTCCCACCATTTCTTCAGCTCCGACTTCAACCAGCCGCCGACGTCTGAAAGTACTGGGTTGCCGGATTCATCCTTCTCCGGCGTCTGTGCATCTTTTCTTGGAATCAGATCCTGTCCTGCTCCCTCGGCAACTACTAATACTGCATGCCCATTTTCCTTCACTCGCTGTTCAAGAAATTCGAACAGCCCTCCTTTTCCTTCCAAATAGAAATCGATTTCGGGAATCAAACAGCAGTCGACTTTGCGGCTGCTCAATGTTGCGTGAAGTGCAATGTGGCCTGTGCTCCGACCCATTAGCTTCACGAGGCCGATTCCGTTGACGGCACTCTCGGCCTCAACATGAGCTGCACTGATTGCTTCCTGTGCCCTTTCTACTGCTGTCTGGAACCCGAATGATCTGTCGATGACGCCGACGTCATTGTCGACGGTTTTTGGGATTCCGGTGATTGAAATATTCAGTTTCCGTCGATGGATTTCGTCGAATATCTTCACAGCTCCACGCATTGTGCCATCCCCGCCTATGATGTACACCTGTTTACTTGGAAAATAATGTGCAAATGGAGCAATATATATATATATATATATATATATATCTAAAAATACTATAAATTCTCGGCATTTGATAAGCGCCGGCAACGGTAAAAATAAATAGCACTGATGCAACCAAATGTTGGAAATGGATAGTTTCTATTTATACGTCCAAATATTGTCGGGACCTTTCTTAAAATTATATATATATATATATATATATATATATATATATATATATTGTCGGACTTGAAAATCTCATTTTCGACATTTTTATAAAAATTAAAAACATTTATCTAAACCACGTCAAAAATTTTAAATTAATGGCATTTATCAAAACACCAGTTTATCAGAGTAAGAGCTTGAGGGAATTTGGTGGTGGAAGAAAAACCATATACATTATTCCGAATTAGGATTGAAGGGGAAAGACAAACCTGGTTAAAGCCACGATTCTGTATACCGTCCACGATCTTCTGGAGATCAAAACCTCCCCTAGAAGTTTCAAGCGTAGTGCCGCCATTTTTGTGCCAGTTGTGGACCAGCTTGGGATTCAGCTCCACCGGCTCCGACGAGTAGAACCCTCTGTAGCCTGCCTTCACTCCGAATATCTGTCTTACGCCGTAGAGGTCCCAGAGGCCGACAACGAGTTCCCTGATGACGGTGTTCAGACCCGGGCAGAGTCCACCGCAGGTGACGATGGCAACCCGGGTCCTTGAAGGTTGGTCCAGGAAGACCCGGTTGCGCGGACCGGCTGACGGTACGCGGCGGAATGGGAAGTGGAAGAGAGGTCGTGGACGACATGTTTGAGGACTACATCGGAGTCGGTGATGTAGAATCCGTCGGAGGGGCGGTAGAATGGATTGTGCTCTAAAGGGTTGGTGCGGGTTTGGAGGTCATGAAGGTAGTCGGTAAGGTGTGGGAGTTTCACGGCGGCGAATGATAAGGTGGCGGTACTGTTAGAGTTGTGATTCGGTGAGGACGGGATCGGTGCGGTGCTGAGGTTGTTTGCTTCTGTGTATGAAACGGCCATTGTTGTTTCTTCTTCTTCTTCTTCTTCTTCTTCTCCGTAGTTAGGGAGACGGAGGAGATACCACTTGTAGAGTTTGCGTGCTTAATACGAGCTTGACAATTGACATTGGCTTCCTTTAGATACGTGGCCGCCATGCTTCGTGGACACGCTGTGCTCCTGTGAGGACCTCGTAGAAGGGCGGCACGTATCAATATAATTCATAATTTAAATTATTTATTATTTATTTATTTTTCATATAATCAATATAAGTTTTTCAAAGAAAAGAAATTTTTAAAATTTTAAAATAAAAATAATATTAACAAATTATATTCAAATAAAATTTTAACTTTACAAAATGTTTAATTCAACATACATTTTTTCTTATGTTTTAAAATTCTATAAAATATTTCAACTCAAATTATTTTAATATTTTTTATAAATTATTATATTATTATTTATAAAATTTTCATCTCATTTTATTTCATTTCTCTTTTATTCTTTCAATGCAACCAAACAGGGCAAATTACTCTTCTATTTTTTCAAGGAAATACTGAAATGTTTTTCATTTATAAAAATTTAGCAATACATGTTGGAAATGATTCCAAATGGATACATTTCTCAACTAACTCTAAGGTTTTCTGGGTTAGACAATGAGCTGCAAAGTTTGCTATTCTAGACACTTGAACCATGGACCAACCATGCACATGATCTAGGAACTTCCTAATGTCTCGTATACTAAGGCCCGTTGATTTCTAGGAGTCCTCTTCATGGTTGACGGACTTTACTATCAGTTGTGAGTGTCCTTCCAATATTAAATTGGTGTTTAAACCAGTCTTTAAGCAAAAGGTGAGAGCTCTTAGCGCTGCTATAGCTTCTCGCAACAGCGGGTCTATAAATAGGGGTTTTGTGTCTTGCATGGTGGCCAGAACTCTTCCTTGAATGTCTCATACAATCACCCCGATCCTGAGTCTACAGTTGGTTTTATCAATGACGGCGTCCCAATCAACTTTATAGTGGTTTAGGGGTGGACGACACCATCGGGTGGCTACCGTGAGATGTGGTGTTTTTGGTCTGAGTCATTGCTTACCAGCTAGGAAAACTTCGAGATCTGCCATGCTATTTCAAACTTGGATTGTCAATTGCTGAGGGGGGCATAAGGCAGATTCGAATACCATCTTATTCCTTCTCTGCCATAGGAATTCCATGGTATTTGCTGCTTCAACAATGGTGGCCTCTGAGTTGGAGGAAAATATGAGTTCTAGAATCTCTATGAACTGGCCTTCAGTCCTGGTAGTCTTCTGAAGTTTCCTAGAGCAATTACACCAAACATCTTATGCTGCTCTACATGACCACAATGCATGAGTTACTGTTTTAGGGGATGTAAGACATATTGGACATTCAGTGGTATTGATGACTCTTGACCAGGTTCATCTTGGTGGGGAGTATATGTCTCATTGCTTTCCAGAGAAATGTGCAGATGGGTTACTTTTTTTCGTAGGGTTTGCTGAGGTGGTTGTTCAAAAGATTGTCTAGTCTTGCTTGCTGTCAATGATCCTTGGAAATGGTATGCTGATTTTATCGAGAACTTCTCGTCTTTTGTGCATCGCCAAGCTAACTGGTCCGGGCTGCCACAGGGATTGAGAGGTATTTTTTGAATGACCTTTACCTCTTCAGTACAGAAAATTTTAGAGAGGAGCTCGTGGTTCCATTGCCTACTTGTTTGATTAATTAGATCCGACACAAGGGCTTCAAGATGCATGGTTGAAAGAGGGGTTTGGATCCTGAAAGATGACAATGTGGGCACCCATTTATCATGTCATATTTAAACTGATTCACTGTTATCTATTTTCCAAATTAGCCCTTCACACAATAAGGGTTTGGCTGCCATCAAACTTTGCCACACATAGGAGTCCCCTTTCCAGAGTTTGACCTTTAAAATGAACCATTAAAATACTTGGTGTGGAGCACTTGGAAGGCTAGTGAGGAAGGATTTTGTAGTAACCTCCATCCTTGTTTTGTCAAGAGTGCGAGATTAAAATCTTCAAAGTCTCGAAAGTCGAGTTCTCCAAATTGTTTTGCTACCGCTAGTCCTTTCTAACTTATCCAATAAAGCTTAGATTTATTCTCTTTTTGATCCCACCAAAAAACTTGCATTATTTGGTTGAGCTTGCCAAGTATGTTCTTGGGTATCTTAAAAATCCTCATGCTGTATGTGGGGATTGCTTCGATCACTGATTTGAGGAGGATCTCTTTGTCGGCTTGTGAGAGAAAATTGGTTTCTTGGTTGCCCATTTGTGCTTTGATTCTCTCAAGGATTGGATTGAAGGCTCTTGATCTATGCTTGCCAACAAATGGGGGAAGACCGAGATACCTTTCAAAAGGGCCTCTTGCGTGGATGCCTACTCTATTTAGGATGGATTGTTGTATCTCAAGCTTGGTGTTGCTGCTGAACATGATTGAAGTTTTTTCCAGGTTGAGTCTTTGTCCCGATATGGCCTCATAGGCATTGATGATGCTATATAACCTGTTCCATTCTACGAGATTTGCATCATAGAAAATAAGACTATCGTCAACGAAAAACAATTGATTCACAATGATAGACACTTGGGCTACTGGGATACCCGATATTATACCTTTCTTTTTAGCTTTGATTAAAGCTTGGCTAAGCAATTCAGAGCATAAAATGAAAAGGTATGTAGATAAGAGGTCTCCCTGCCTAATGCATCGTGATGGTTGAAAATAAGTTTGCAGCACTCCATTAATCATAATAGAGTAGGAGACTGTACCAATACACTATAGGATGAGGTGTATGAGGCACTATTGAACCCCATTTTTGTCATTGTCGTTTGTAGAAATGCCTATCCCACACGATCATAAGCCTTACTTATATTGAGTTTTAATGCCATGAAATGTTCTTTATGTCTTCTTTGCTTGTTTTGCATGGAATGGAGCAGCTCATATGACACTAAGATATTGTCTGAAATTAATCTTCCTGGCACGAAAGCGTTTTAAGTGGGGTATATGAGCTAATGGAGGATTACTTTAAGTTTATTTGCTATAACTTTTGTAATTATTTTGTAGAAAACTTTGCATAAGCTAATAGGCCTAAAGTCTGAAACCAATTGAGGGGAGTTTTTCCTTAGAATAAGTGTGATAAAAGTCTGGTTAATGGTGCTGAAGCCCTTCCCTATGTGTAGAAATTCTAGGACCACTTCAATTACACTATCCCCCAATTGGCTAGTGATTTTGGTAGAACAAGGCTAGTTGTTCGTTTGGGCCTGGCGAATCGAGAGAATTCATATATGAGATGACAGCTTCTACTTGCTCTCAACAATAGGGCTTTATGATCTGTTGATTCATATCTTAGTGACAATGCGTGTAATATCTTCCAAGTAATCATTCAGACCCTATTGAAGAGGTGAATAAATTGAAATAGAATTCCTTAAATACCATCCCAATCTCCTATTGGCTTTACACTTCAATGCCTATCTTGTTACAGACCTTTTTAATGGTGTTTTTTTGTTTTCCCTGTGTAGAACACTAATGGAAGTATGGAGTATTTTTGTCCCTCTCTCATAACCAACATTGTTTTTCTCTTTGCTTCCAAATTACTTCTTCCGCTTCAAGGAGAGAGTCTAGCTCCTTCTGCAAGCAATTAATCTAGGCATTTAGGTGTCCTGAGTTTGAGTCTTATAAGGTCTTCAGGGTCTCTCTCTTTTGCTTGACAAGTCAGTTTTTCTTGCATCTCTCGACTGAGTACCACTCTCGCAACTGAAATCTGCTTCTTTCGATTCCTCTTCTAGTTATGTCAACCTTTGAGCCATGTTTCTAGGAACTATTACATGCCCTTTTGATAATGTTAATACATTGTGCTTGTTTGGACCAGGCGGCTTCAACTCTAAAAATCTTCTTGTCTGGGAAGGATCCTAGGTCAAATTCTCTATTGTGGATAAAGAGAAGGAAGTGGTATGAGTACTGGATAGGTAAGACTTCAACTGGGTTTATGGGGAGAAAGTTGTGCCACTCATAATTAGTAAGGGCCCTGTCGAGCCTATCGAGTCTTTCTTTTATGAAGTCCATTCATTCCCTTTTATTGCACCATGTGTATTTGGATCTAACCAAGGTCCCCCCAAATCACAATCCATAAAGGCATTCTTAAAGTCCTCCATTTGTTTGTATGGTCGTTGGGTCATGCCTGTTTTTTCTCCTTGAAATATGATTTCGTTAAAATCCCTCAAGCATAACTATGGTGTCCTTGCTTTGGGTTTCAAAAGTCTGATTAGACCCCAACTTTTTCTTCTGTTTGCTGCCACTGGCTGGCCATAAAAGTCAGATATAATTGCATGTTTTCCAAGGCTACTAGGGAGGAGTTTTAGTGAAATATGGCTTAGAGATCATGAGTCCAGTTCTGCTAAGAGTTCTTTTTTCCACATTGCACCTAAACCACCACTTGTTCCGACACAGTCAATAATAAAACTAATATCAAATCCCAACTTGTTATGTAGGTATTCCATCTTACTTCTTTTGCATTTTGTTTCGATAAGAAATAAGAGATTTAGGAATTTTGCTCGCACTAGCAAGTGGAGCTCCCGAACTATCGAGGGGTTCTCTAACCCTCAACAGTTCCAGCATAGGATTTTCATGGTGTTTGGCATACGCAGAGGCTGTTCAGCAGCCCTGCCAATATCACATGCTTGGTCCTTTTGTTCCCTTTAAAAGACTTGCTTTCAGAGCTTAAATTGTGTTTTTGGGACCTTTTTTTGGATCCTATTTTGGAGGGGGGAGTCAACAATGCTTTTGAGAGATTTGCCATTCTGCCTCTCGCCTTACATTTTCAAGTGGAAATTGGGTAGTTTCTATGTGATCTCCCAGCGTTTTGGGGGGTGGAGAGAGGGGGGTTAACCTGTTGACATATCACAAACTGGGGCATGTCGAGGTCTGTTGGGGCTAACACTGTTGTATTGGCCAGATTTGACTTAGCTAAGCAGTTTGTGTCTCCTCCCTGTTTTGCTGTCACTATGATAACGTCTTCCTTGGGGGCTATATGTTCCTTGTTTGAAGTAAAAGGTGTCTGCAGCTTTACTGTGGTGCATCCTATCCCTAGTGGATCCTAGGATGTTTGGGGTTGACCTCGAGTCTTGTGAATCCTATGGGTTCTCACTTTTTTCACCCTTTCCAAATGATGTTTCGCTTGAGTTGCTTTGCTGGAATCTATAGGGCTCGCCTTCGTTTTCCTGACTATTTGAGTTTCCACATGCAGTTTTCGATTTTGGGGGAGGTCCTGCTCTAAGCCAGGTCCCATACTAGAGCTACTTTACCTCGTTGGTTTTTCCATCTAAGCTAAAGTTTGGGCAACGACTTTGTGAGTGGAGGATTGCTTCGCAATGGAAGTAGAAGTTTGGCAGTTGTTCATATTTGAAAGAGATCCATTTGCATGACCTTGCCAAATTCAGGACTTTACCTCTCGAGAACGGCTTAGAGATGTCAATGCTTATTTTAACGCGTAGGAAGTCTCCCCATGCTCTGCCATTTGCATCGACGTCTACTAGTAGGACTTGCTCGATTGGTTCCCCTAGCCTGGTTCCTATTCTTTGTTCAAACCCGCAAACGGGATGCCATGAAATTGGATCTAGAATGGTTCTTGGGAGAAGATTAAATCCCTTAGTGCCACATTTCAATCACATTCCTTTAGGCACACTAGGTGCTTGTCGAAAGAACAAGGTCGTCCTAAAGGACCCTGTTTTTCTTGCTCAGACTTTGAAACTATACGAAAAATTTGTTTCTCCCTATATCTTTGATTGTTACTCTGTTAGTGAGCTTCTAGGCCATCGTCTTGGTGGATTTGAAGGCTCCCCTATTGATGTCTTTGTTACCTACCACCAGCGTTATTAGGCTTAGCTTGCTGGCTTCACTGGATAAAAGATTCTCCTATTTCGAGATAGGTATTTCTTCAAGTTTTAATTCTGTAAGCTTTAGTCCCTTGCATAGATTTGCTAGGTCTTCCTCCATATGCACGTTCCTTGTGAGAGAGGGGTGTTGTGTCTCGTCTAAAATGTTTTCCAAACTAACTCTATGTCTCAGAGGGAAACTAGAGAGGAAACTTTACCAAGGTAGAGATAAAGCTCCTAGTGAGAGGAAAGCCAGTCCTTTCACCCCCATAATGTGTTGTATTAATCCCTTTTAAAGGAGGATGATAGGAGGCAAATTCATTTATAAAATATTAAATACTTTCAATCCGATATTTTTAGTTCAAATCCTAATTAAAGTATAGTCTTTATTTCATCATAAAAAAAAAGATGGTCTTTTAAAGTGAATCTAATTAAAAAGAATATTCTTTATATATTTATTTGTCGTAGGCTTACTTTTTTTTTCAAATGAGTAACAGGACTTATATTGAAATGTAATCACATAAAGTCTACAAGGTTTATAACTTATTTCATGCTATCAAATCGATTACTTATTTCATGCTATTAAATCGATTGCTTTTTTTCAAATGGTCTAGAAATTGGTGATGATTTGAGGGATTTCTACCACTCCCCAACATACTAGACTAATAAATCCAAAACCAAAAGCTAACTCATCTCTCAGATTGCAAAGGTAGTCTTTAAAATACTTCCCAACCCAATGCACACAGGCTTTTGTGGGAAAATCGCAGGGAGCATCTCATTGGCCGCTGAGAGGGGGAGAGATATAGGGATTTGGGGAAAATGTTTTTTTTTTTTTTTTGCGCTACGGAAGCGCTGCAAATAAACTTAAAAATCGTCGCAAAAACAAAAACGCCAGCTTCTGCCCCGGTTAACTGTCAACCAAACACAAAATGTCAAAACACGATATTATTTCCGTCGTTTTTAATTACGACAGAATAAAAATGCCTCTATAGATGTCTTTTCTTGTAGTGGTCGTTCAATTGATTTTTTTTATGTATATAATAATAGAAATGATGAAATCGTGGATTAATCTAAAAATAATGCTAGGGTGCACATCAAATGTGCATTTAAAATATATGTGCACATTAGTATAAATGATTTTTTTTTTCCTTTAAACAATTTTTAAACATTCTTAACTATTAAAAAAATTGAAAAAAATATAAATCAACTAATAATAATTTCCTTAACCGATAAAAAGAGTAAAAAAAATAATAAACAATACATGAATGAGCTCATTTGACGAACATATTATTTGAGAATCATACTGTAAGAGAATTTTCCCTCTAATGGGCCAAAGAGAGGAGGCCCAATTTGGGATAGGAATGTGCCAAGACTAGAAGCTCAAACTAGTGCGGGCTAACCCTTGATGACACTACAGAGGATACCACTCGGCACAATTCATACTTGATTGGGAGATAACACAATGGATGAAACATGCCATCTTGAACCATCCTTCGAATGACGTTAGGCGCTCGAGTGCCCATCCAATCTGGAAGACAGGAATAATGAGAGTTATTAATCCATTAGCATGAAGATATCAACGGACAAACAAAAAGACTAGCGAGAACACGTAGATTACAAGAAAACTACGCCACATTAATAGGAAAGGCAAAGAAACCACACCGCATTAATTATGACGTCATAACTTGGACTCCACACCACATTAAAAAAGCTCTGATAAAGGGACAATGCAAAGGGTATAATTTTATTTGTAGGTATAAGATTATAATTGTACATTTATCTTTCTTAATGGATCATAGCAGATTAAGCAATCGAGTATTAAGACGTCAACTTATTTTGACCTGAATCTGTTAAAACTAAACTCAAATTTGTTATTATCATCATATCGCATGTTCATACTTGATTAATGGGTCATGTCACATATTATCACTTTTACTTAGCAGTCATGAGCCTACATGACCACACAATTAATAAGTAAAAAATAAAAACTAAAAAAAGTGTGTGATCATGTAAGCGGTTTAGTAGAAGTTTTCTTAAAAGAATTAATTCGTGCATATATTTAAAATAATGTAAAAAAAATTTAAATCCATGTAAAAAAATTATTTTTTGCGGACTCCAATTTTATTAAAATGGAATAAGCGAGAATTACTCTTAATTCAAATTATATCGCGGCTAATTCCAATGAATTATGTGACGTTTTGCATTCATATGCCATTGAATTAATTCGTTGTTATCTTATAATACTAAAGTAAACCTATCTAATTAAAGCAATTAGTATTCCTTCGATATCTTTGCATTAATGTAACATTAATTCAGAGTACTTCTACGTTAGGTTGACTTTTTGAAAGAGCAGGACTCTTCTCTCACGCCCTCCTGACGTTGTTCAATTATAATCGAACTAGGTTTCTAGAAATCCATCAGGAACAGAGTTTCTTCCTGATTCAAGAATTTTCTGCATGTGAACTAGGTTTCGACCCTTCTGCATATAAATATTCCTGCTATGTGATCATATTCCTGCTCTGTAATTGCTAGCTAACTGGGCAAAGCTAAATGGCGTTTTCAAAGCTTTTAGTTTTCTTCCTCACGTTCGTCCTTTTTTCTGCGTTCCAAGAATCCGCTTTTGCAACCAAACAAGTAATTAAGCAAAGAAAATAGCACTATTTTCTTTCTGCACTTTGAAGTTTTCTTTTTTGTTTTTTCTGCATGGTCGTAAATAAAAGTTACGTGTTTTCTTCTTGTTTTGTTGTGATGTATGTAGTCGTATATAGTGTACCTCGGATCCCATGCACACGCTCCAGGCGTTTCTGAAGCTGAACTAGATCGGGTGACTGATTCTCATATTGAATTCCTCGGATCGTTCTTGGGAAGGTATGCAATTAATTACATGGTATCTTGATCTACAACCGATTTTTGATAAATAATATTTGTAATTGTGAACTGAGTAAGTCTCATATATATAACACTTTGAAAAAACATAAGTAAAATACGAGACTTACATAAGAAAAAAAAAAATTAACAGTGAATAATTTTACTCTTGTTTAAAGTGATTACTTCTGTGCTTACACACTTTACGAGTATATGTAACATGTATATGTAACATTAATCTTAAAATTTTTTTTATTTTCATATATATCTTAAATATATCAAAGCTGGTTTTGATTCATCACTTCCATGCAGTCATGAGAAGGCGAAGGATGCAATTTTCTACTCTTACAGAAGGCATATCAACGGTTTTGCTGCTAACCTCGCAGAGGAAGAGGCAGCTGAAATCAAGAGTATATATATATAAGATATATCACAGAACATATCATATTGTTCTCCTCAGTTTCTAATTTTGTTTAAGAAAATATATATGTCATGTTAATAATCATGTAAATTATTAATTGCAGAGCACCCAAAAGTCGTGTCGATTTTCTTAAACCAAGGAAGAAAATTACACACAACTCATTCATGGGAATTCATGTCGATGGATCAAGGGGGTGTGCTTCACTCAAGTTCCTTGTGGGCAAAGGCCAGATTTGGTGAAGACATAATCATTGGAAATCTTGACACTGGTAATTAATGAATTCTTTCTATATCATGAAGTTTAGACTACGTTTGGAAATGAAATATTTTAAGTATTTTTAGAATATTTTACAAATTTTTATTATTTTATTATTATTTTTCACCTACTTTTTACTATTATTCATTACATTTTTTTTACTATTTAATTTTTTTATCCTACTTTTTAATACTATTATTCACAATACTTCTAAACACCTAAACTTAATATTAGTCAAGTGTTGATTTACTTCTTCTTTGAGTCAAATGTTTCATATAGGACGACATTTCTTTGAATTTATGACACTAATTAATCAAGTAGTTGTTATATTATATGTATTCTAGGTGTTTGGCCTACGTTACAGAGCTTCAGCGACGAAGGTTATGGACCCATCCCATCAAAGTGGAAAGGAGATTGTAGAAATAGTCATGGAGTCCACTGCAATAGGTCTCATATATGCTCTGATCTTTACAGTGAAATCGATCCATGTTTTTTACCATATTTTCACTTTCAAGACAGCATTCGCTAAGATGATCTATACATTCAAATTATGCACTCTATGAAGCAATATATTGTGCATGAAAAATATTTTAATTATAAATAAATTCTATAAAAATAATTTCATAAATTAATATGAATATATATATTTTATGAGATTCATGTAAAGTTATTTTTATTAGAAAATAAATCTACAGATCATATTAACTATATTAATTTGTAAAATTATTTTATGTAATTTTTTTTTATAACTATAGCAAAATATTCCTCATTACGAATTAATTATAATTTCTCTTTCTTATTGGGTGATTCATTAAATGCGCGCGCGCAGGAAGCTAATTGGGGCGCAATACTACATCAAAGGTTTTGTCGCCAATAACGGGGCAGTCAACTCTAGTTTCGAAACTGTAGTTGATGTTGAAGGCCATGGTTCTCACACGCTATCAACAGCAGGAGGGAACTTCGTGCCTGGTGCAAGCATCTTCGGTGTGGGCAATGGAACTGCCAAAGGTGGTTCCCCTCGAGCCCGAGTGGCTGCCTACAAGGTCTGCTGGCCAGGAGACGTAAACGGTGGATGCTTTGATGCTGATATTATGGCAGCCTTCGATAGGGCCATTCATGATGGGGTTGACGTCCTTTCTTTGTCTCTCGGTGGCCCTCCTTCTTCTTACTTCCAAGATGGCATTTCAATCGGCGCTTTCCATGCTGTGAAGAAAGGTATTCTCGTAGTTTGCTCGGCTGGAAATAGTGGCCCATCTCCTGGAACTGTCTCAAATGTTGCACCTTGGTTGATAACTGTTGGAGCTAGCACCTTGGATCGAGAGTTCCAAGCTTTTGTTGAACTCCAAAATGGGCTCCGACTCAAGGTCAATCGATATCGTTAACTTAAGTATTTTATTCATTATTATGCCATATTTCCGCACTTTATGACTACTTTATACTTTATGACTGCAAATATTATTTAGCTTTAGTTAGTCTTTTATTAATTTTGTTTACTGCTTTCTATACTCCTTCAATATAGGGTAAAAGCTTGTCTAGACCTTTGCCAGAAGATCGATTCTACCCACTTATAGCCGGTGAACAGGCTAGGGCTGAAAATAAATCTGCTTTAGATGCGTAAGAACAAATCGTTTCCCATCTCATAATATTCTCTTTTGAATTATGTTAAAAGCCTTAATTAACTCATGAAGCTTGTGTTTGATAAACTAACTGATGATTATTGTCAGTGTAATTTGTTTGAGTGTTGTTTGTTTGTGCTGTGCAAGCAGTATGCTGTGCTTGGATGGAGTACTGGATCCTAAAAAGGTAAAGGGTAAGATTTTGGTTTGTCTGAGGGGGAAAAATGCAAGAGTTGATAAGGGACAACAAGCAGCTCTGGCTGGTGCAGCTGGGATGATTCTTTGCAATGCTAAGGCCGATGGTAATGAAATCATTGCGGATCCTCACGTGCTACCGGCATCACATATTAACTATAAAGATGGTCATGCTGTCTTTGCCTACATCGCTTCTGCTAAGTATATCTCTCCCTAAACAGCTTTTTTTACATGTATTTTTAGAGTAGGGAAATGTTACGTAATTACTTTATTAAAAAAAAATGAGATCTATTATTAAAAAAGTATTATTATTATTATTATTATTATTATGAGTTCCGTATTGACTCATTTATCATTTCTCTAAATTTTATAATTTTATGAATCAACAGTGACCCAGTGGGATATATAACGGCCCCAATAGCAGCAATTAAGATAAAGCCTGCACCATTCATGGCAGCATTCTCGTCTAAAGGGCCTAATACTATTACACCAGAGATTCTCAAGGTTTGTGGCAATGAATTTAACATTTAAGCTGGCATTTTCATATATATAAGTTACTGATTGTCATGGCTGAATATTTTTCCTTCGACACCAAGCAACGCCCAATTAGCTAGGCCTTGACCACCTCATTTACATGACTATGATCAGATTATTACAGCCTGTTCTTCCACTGTTATGTATTTCTATTTCCAACTAATTTCTGATCTAAATGTTCAGCCTGATGTCACTGCTCCTGGGGTGGATATCATAGCTGGCTTCACCCAAGCAACAAGCCCGACAGAGCAACCTTTTGATCATCGTAGAGTTCCTTTCAACATTATGTCTGGCACATCCATGTCTTGCCCCCATGTTTGTGGAGTTGTTGGTCTTCTTAAGACTCTCCATCCTGCCTGGAGCCCAGCTGCAATAAGATCTGCGATCATGACAACCGGTAAGGACCTCGATCGATCAATCATGACGACGTACCATGGCCTCGCACTATAAAAAATCTGGTTATTTGGGACCGAATATACCTGTTAAAATGATTAATTTTTGTTAAAATAAGTCTATTTTCATCGCAAATAGTTATTATCATGGTTTCCATCGATCACTCTTTTCTTGTTCCTGGGTTTTGCTTGGATAGCTTGTTTAACCAATTTTGCAACCATTTTTTTCTTGCAGCAAGAACAAGGGATAACACTGTGAAGCCAATGCTGAATGCAAGCTATGTGAAGGCAACCCCATTCGAGCACGGCGCCGGCCACATTCGACCGAACCGAGCCATGGATCCCGGCTTGGTCTATGACTTATCCAACGACGATTATTTGAACTTCCTCTGCAGTCTCGGCTACAACCAGACCACTGTCGAACTATTTTCCGATGTTCCTTATAAATGTCCCAAGTCAGCCAGCCTACTGGATTTCAACTATCCCTCCATAGCTGTCCCAAAGCTATCTGGAAAGGTGACTGTGACTCGAAAACTGAAGAATGTTGGCTCCCCAGGCATTTATAAAGCTCGTGTCCTAAACCCAGTTGGAGTTTCAGTCCATGTGAACCCCCACATATTGAAGTTTGAGTATGTTGGAGAGGAGAAGATGTTTACGTTGACCATGGAAGTCGAGGAACCTGGTCTTGCGCATCGAGACTATGTTTTTGGACAGCTAATTTGGTCGGATGGCAGGCACTACGTGAGGAGTCCAATAGTAGTTTCTACTGCTAAGAAGATGAGTTAGAAAGTAGGCTGGATGGAGAGGATTAGTCTAATTTTTACTAGTTAGAATTAGCAGTCAAATATTATTGACTAATTACATTCTCTTGCCGTAATCTTTTATTTTTATTTTTCAATATTTTGGCCATGGATTTTGTCCAGAACATGAATATATAGTACTAGAGTTAGAGAAGGCCAGTTTGTTTAGGGTTTTATATTTTGATCAGATCAAATACTACAATCACGAAGAGTCTTATAACTCACAGACACTGATATATGGGAGATTTATTTTATAACAATAGAAGTCGTTATATAACCCAAGGTAATGTCAGTTTGTGATTAAAGAATTTCTCTTTAAAATTTTGTGATCATATGTTAGAATCCAATTTCAATTTGTTAAGTTCTATTTTTTTAAAAATAATAATAATCTGCACAACTATTAGGTTTATATATATTAATTGTTGTTTTCCTTTTTTTTTTAATCATTTTCTTTATTATTTTTAGAAGATTAATATATTGCTCAAACAACACTCACATCCTTCTCTCATATATATATATATATATATATATATATATATATATGTGTAAAAAAATCTAGGCAACAGTCCGACTATCTTAGTAGACTCTCATATAAACAATAATTTTACTGTTTATATAAATAGTACAATTATTATTTTTGTGAGAGAATTGCGATAGCCGGGCTGCTACCCAGCAGCCCTATATATATATATATATATATAATATGGAACTCTTATCACTCTTGAATCATCTTTTATTTCTTTTAGAAAAAATCTACAGATTGATTTACAATGCTATCTCAACAATAATATAGTAGAATGAAAGTAAGATGAGCCCAGGTACATATAGACTGTAGATCAACTTCCCTTTCTAAAATTATTTGGTGTTTAGGATCGATCGATGGTGTATGATACTAGTCAATGACAAAGTGGACACATCGTGTTGCAATTAATTTCATCGAATATTTTTATTTGAAATTTCTATGCCGTTTGATAACGATTACATCAACTAATTACTTTTTTATTTTTATCTCAGCCCATCAACTAATTATTTGATATTAAGGAGCTAATCTTAAGAGTTTTTTGAAAATACATATGGCTATATATATACTATTTATAATTATATTCCATTCCACTCAAAGTAATTTGCCATACTCACAAATTTTTAAGTCTTAAGTCAAATGAGACCAACTACATGAATAACATCATCATACTCTCATTCTATTATTAATTTATTAGGATGTGTCATGATGCTATTAAACTATTTATGTAATCATTAATCTTTTAATTATATCATGATTAGATAATAAGCTTTAGGTTACGTTCGGTTGCTAGACTCTTCTTAATTTAGTCTACTTTAAACTCTTTCAACCATTTAAGACAACAATTAAAATCGGTCAAAAAAATAAAAAACGGATGAATTCGGTTCCGATAGAAAACTGTTCATGACAGGACAGTACACTAAATATTATTTATTTTTTTGGTTTCGGTTAAATGTCTTTTCTCGTTTATGCAGATTTTTTATTCTCTTTTCTGGTTTTAATGCATTTAATGCTTTTTTTTTTCTTTTTTTGCTGACGCATGTATAAGAGAATTTCGAGTCAGGAATCCTATAAATTTCACATCTTATAAATATATCTAAATAATTTATTTAATCATTTAAATATATTTTAAATTTATCTAAATAAATTTTATAAAATTCATTTAATTATCTTAATTTATTACTATTCATACAAAACTTAAATCAGCTCAATTTAATTATTTCGATATTTAAATACAATCTTAGAAGCTAATGCGAGAAAAATATAAAGTATAAAATAGATTAACTACAATCTGAGTAAGAATCTGAAAGGGTTTTAAAAGTTTTAATGCAAGAACTCTATATATTAATAGTTTGAAATTACCTAATAATTACTCAAAAATACCGACATAGCTACATATGTAAGTTATAAAATGGTTTGTTCCCATCATCTCTCAATTAATATAGGAATGTCTTATTGGCCCATATTAATTCATATAAAAAAGTAACGTTAAAAATTAGCAAAGCCATTGATTAATGTAGGAGCCGCTTCCATGGACGCTAGTAATTCCCTAGCTTTGCTTAGAGTATTTGTATTGAACTCATCATTAAATTAATCATCAAATACAAATTTGATGATTTTATTTAAAATTAGCCCACATTAAATTCATCAAAAACAGCCACCAACTTAAAGTTTGAGCTACAGAATTTAAGCATCATCTTTCATATTTGAAGAATTATTATTCATTCATTAAAATATTTTTTTATTATTTTTTAATATGTTTGTTAGATAAAATATTATAGATGTATTTGTTAATTTAATAAATTGTGTATTATATTATTATTTTGATAAATTTAATAATAAATCTAATGTAGAGTTATAAATATGAAAATATTGCATTTTCATCAAAATTATACTTTCCATCAAATTTTAAAAAAAAAAAATTGATGTAGCTAATGCTCTTAATTTCAAGCTTGTAGTCATCAAGTATGCATGTTGCCTACACAAATTTTAAAGAAATATCTTAATATCTTCTTTTTATAAGATTATGTTTGGATATTGAGAGTGTTTGAGAATATTTATGAATATTAATAAAAAGTATATAAAAATTAATAATAAAATAGTGAATAAAAAAAAGTAATAAATAATAATAAAAATATATTAAAAAATAATAATAAAATAATAAATAATAATAGATAGTATTTGAAAATATTTAAAAATACTTTCTAAACCTGCCCTAAAAGCATGAAACCAAAAAGTAATAGTCACATGTTGGTCTGTCCTGTTAGCCTTTTTTGTTCTGTTCAATTTGTCCTTCATCTCTTCTTACGATTTTATTCCAATTTTTACATTATTTTATTTAAAAAAATTATAAATACAGTCGTAGAATTACAAGCCAATCGTTTTAAAAAAAATTAACTTTTTTTTAAAAATAACTACATATTATTTATATCTCCATGACTGTATGTAACATTACTATTTTATTTATTGATTAGCTTTTTAGTCATTAGACGTCTATTTCTTCCACTTTTATCTCTGACTTTTTAACCAAGTTCATCTCCTCTGTCCTCTCTCATACAAACAAACGGTTCATGCCGAGTAGCAATTATCGTACAAGAAAATACATAGCAAACCAACAAAAGGAAAATTAATACAAAAATAGAACAAAAACATTTACAAATCTGCATAAGAAAAATTAGAGATGAAAAGACACGTAAAAAAAATTTACTCCAACAAGTAAAATCGAAATACTCACTCAACTTACATAAATAAGAAGGAAAATATTGCTCCATATGGCTCCTCGTTCAATTCTAAGAAATAAAATCTCATATGTGTGAGAGTTCACAAAAATCATACAAGAAAATATATATCGAATGAACAAAAAGAAAAAATTAATACAGAAACAGAAATAACAAAAAAAAAAAACTTAGAACTGCAAAAAAATATTTTCAAATATGCAAATTAAGAAGCCTATTTTTTTTTTTTTTTGTCCAAGCAGTAAAATTAAAACAGTACTCACTCAACGTATACAAATAAGAGGGAAAAAAACCTTCCAGATATGAGATATAAACTTTCGGTTCTAGAGAGAAGAAGTTCGAATCTGTAAATTCGAAAAACACAAATATCCAACCAAAAAAACTGATAGCAGAAAAAAATAATACATATATAAAACAAAATAAGAGGAAAAAAATTCCAATTTGAGAAATAAAGTCTTTAGATATGTATGAGTTCACAAAAGAAAATGCTAAGAAATAAATAAACGGCCACAAGAAGAAATAAAACAAATGAAAAAGAAGAAGTCATTTTACATCTAACGAAAGAAAGAGAAAATTTTCTCTACAGATCTAAATGATAGAACTTCAAATTCATAAGGTTTCAAAAAGGAAAATTTGTAAAAAGTCGATAAATAAAAATAAATGGAGAATGGTAATTTTAAATTTTTTTTTTTTGGTTAAGAGAAGTAATGAAGGTCGAGAATAAGAGAAAGGAGGAGACAAAAAGTCAGAAATTGAAATAATATCTGGTTCACTAGTATACCAGCTCTCTCGTATGTATTCATATATAGATGAGTACAAAGCAGTTCCAGATCAGTATGGATAACTACAAGTGTTTAAAATTTAAAATTCAAAATTAAGTGACTATTACAGACTTCAAATAACCAACAGAAAAATAAACTAAGTAACCGTATCAGTATATTCAGATTGACATATATTTTCATCTTAATAAGTTGCTGATTTCTTGGAATTTATAACTCTAACACAAAATATATGGACGAAAAAGTGAAAAAAAGAAGAAACAAAGTTAAGAATATTGATATTTGATTAGTCAAAATTTCTTTTTCAAAAAGTATAAGTTTACACATATATTAAGAAAATTTTGTCATATTTGATTAAAAATAAAAAGAAGAAAGTGGGAGAATGGAATAAAAGTATTTTTTTATTTTCAAAAATAATAGTAACCCTTCAAAAATGAGAAGTTTTAAAAAATTATTATTTATTTTTGAAAACAAAAAATATTTTTATTTCTTTTTCTAACTTTTTTCTCTTTTTTTTTAATCAAATATGATAAATTTTTTTTGATATATGTATAAATACTAATATTCTAAAAAAAAATAGAGAGAAAAATAAAAAGAGAAAGGTATGGAAGAAAGTTAATAATAGGGGTCGCTTTGAGGTGGTTTTATAGGACAATGGAAAAAAACTTGGGTATTGTTTTATTAAAACGACAAAGTATGAATTTGGTGTTACAAAATGGGCTGGGCTTGATATGTCACATTGTTATGTGTTTGTGGACCTATCTATTAGTCCATTGTTTAATTTTCTTCACTTTTTTTTTTTTGGATTTAATTTTCTTCACTTAATACATGAAGTGCACATGAAATTGCATTACAAATTTTAAAAAATTACTTCTTGCAAAAAATTACTTTAATTTATACTCTAACATTTATTTCAAACTTAATAATAATGTTTAAAAAGTTTTACAATTGCTAATGTCCCATGGTTTGTTTATACTTTTTTTTTTGTTATTATTACTATAAAAGAATTTAAGAACAAATGAAAGATTTATTATTACTTCAGAAAATTAATAAATTTAAAATTATAATTAAAAATAAATATGTTCCCACTTGCCAAATGTTTTATGGAAAAACAACCTATAGTTGAATTAACTTATGAAAAAAACTTTTTGAGAAAAATATTTCAACTAAAGTTAGATCAATTGAAATGATTTTTTATATTTTTAACCTCACTTTTTATGAAGTTGCAATGTTTAGTTAATAATTTATTATGTGTCTTATTTTATTTTTGTTTGAATTTTTTTCTGATTTTTTCATTTTGCATTTACAATTTTTTTTTTCTATTTTCACAATTGGGCACACACGCTATCCCTTACTAGTAAATTAAACACATGTAAAAGTTTCAAGTTTATATTGGACAGTAGTATGGAATTTTTGTAATTTATTTAGTTAAGCCAAGAATATAAAAGATCAGAATTATCTCTCTTTCACTTGAAAATATTAGTATCCATTTTAAATGGAATGAAGGGGATCCTATAAATACATAAAAATTGCTAGACACAAATATAAAATGATTTCACAAATTGACGTGATTGGTAATACTGTATCATATCAGCTAATTTTATTTTTTTACCATTTTGTCTAATTTCATTTTCTCTTGCCCCAAATCCCCCTCCTCCCTCCCTCCTTCCTTCCCAAACTCGAGCCACCTAAACTCAAGCCCACACCAGCTTCACCTTTAGTTCTCGTGTCAACTCTACCACTAGGGATCTCTACCTCAACAAGCCCACACCTGAGCAAAATCTTGGGGCTCCATCCTAATGCGGTGAGCATCAATCAAAGCCATCAACTTCCTCAAAGGTACGTCGGGTTTGGATGCGTCCCAAACATGCTCGCACTCAGACCCTACCACCCATTTAATTCATTGGCTTCGCCAACTCCTTGATGCTTACCTCATTCACACTTCCCACATTTATTTGTCCCAATCTACTATATCTCTCCACCAAGAACATTATCGTGTTCACCAAAATGTCAATATGTAGAAACTCTCTTAGGGGAGTTTATCTTCCCCACACCACCATCTCCTTTGCTTTCTTCACCTTTACCTCATGAAACTTTCGTCTCAATGTCGACAAGAGGTGCAAACTCACAAGATGGAAATTGTTATTCGAGCCATACAAGTTTGTGGGTATCACCGAAATCGAATCCCAACCATATTGAATTTGGTAGGCCTAGTACATGTTGATTCCCACAATTTTGATGACAATATGCACTATAAAAAAAATAAGTCATTTGATCAATTAATTGCAACTAACAAGATTATTTGTGTACTGTTTTCATCACAAATAATTTTGTTGATTGCAATTAATTCATCGTAAATATCCTTATATCTTGTAGTGATGCTATTCCTTGGCAAGCTTCAAAGGGCTAGTGAGCAACGTGTCCTTAGAGATCGATTGGAGTGTGAACATGGGGTAGATGTAAGTGGAGTCAAGGCATATAAAATCTTGGACAGCATGGCAGGAGGAGGAGTTGATGATGTTAGTCTGGATTTGGAGGTTGATGGCAATGGAGTCGGCCATATTGGCATGGATGCTGTCGATAGTGGCTATTGCCAAGGATGTCAAATTGGGGCTTCTTGACTACGAAAAAGGATTCTACGTCATTTTCGAGGTTGAAGTTGGTGCGGAGTAGAAGTTGGTGAAAGGGAAAACAGAATTAAGTTTTTCTCCATATGGAGCATGCAGACAATGGTGGAGCTGACGAGGCCTTGGGGGCCTAGCACGCAGATTTTCACCATCTTGTCAGCGAGGAAGGAACACAAGGAGATCTTTCTTGTTAAAAGAATGAAAGGGAAAATAGGATTAGGTTTTTGGGTATATAGGGATAAGGGAAGATTTGTATAGTGACTTAGTGAGTTAAATGAAATGGGTTGAATTGAATAAAATATTTCTTAAAATTATTATTAATATTTTGAAATTTAAAAAAATTAAATTATTTATTATATTTTATATAAAAATTTCAAAAATTTATGGTGATTATATACATTTTCTGTTCAAACCGAGCCAACTGAAGTCATAAATCTAAAAAATGAATGGAACTGAAATTCGGGCGGTTGGGTTTTGGAATGCAAGGAAAATCAGCCCATAAAATGCCAAAAAATATATATATATAAAAAAAAAATACGGTAACTTGTGAGACTTTTTTATTGGCCGTTTTGGATTCAGAGATAAGATGAGAAGAGTTATAAATAATAATAAAATGAGTGGTTGAGATAAATTGAAATTTAAAATGAGTGGTTGAGATGAGTTAAAAGTACGAAATGAATTGTAAATAATAAAACACAGTTTGTAAAACAAATCGGATCTATATCTCTAACAACCATGTGTTTAGAAACAAATAAAGTAATTACATCAAAAGTTATATATATATATATATATATATATATATATATATATATATATATGCAATTAGGCTGTTTCCCCGTGCAGCTGTAAAGCCCTCATGAAGCTGGAACTTTGCCGTCCGAGGCATGTTCTATCTATTAACACTGTTTCAGCTTTTCAAATTGGGATTAAAATCTTGATTTCTTTTCAAATTTTGATTTGACCCCTTGTTAAAAGTTAATATGCACTAATGCAAGGAAGAATCCAGATGGATATCAATTTTTCTTTTTCGAATATCTAAGACCATACTCATTCATTATTTTTTGAATTAAAGTCTATTCATTAAAAAAAGACATTAATTCAACGATAAAAATAAAGTTTGAATGATCAATTATTATATATTTGCAACTTAAATCAACACATTTAAGTGGTTTCACAATTAAAAATAAATAAAAAGAAGAGTAGTACTATACCCATTTACAACTTTATTTACAATTTTATGAACAAAAAATCTTATCAGTTTTATTTTGAATTTAAATTCTGAATTTTAAATTTGATATTTTTAATATATCAATAGTTAATATATAGATAAATGAACTTTTTTTTCTTTTTTATAAGTTTTTCATATGTATAATTAGCATTTTTCTAAAAGGAAATTGATATTAACAACATTTATAATGATTGTGTACTTAATTTGGTGTAATATGATTGATTGGTTTGATAATACAAAATCAATTTATCTCATTTTATTTTATATGTAATTATTATGATTTTTTTAAAATTTTCTTAAAAATATAATAAATAACTCAAATTTTTCAAAAATAAAACTAAAAATCATATTAAAAATTTTATTGTAATAAATCTTATTTAATTTTTAATAAAACATCACATCTTATCTCAACTGAATTGAGTAACCGTTCTTTATTCATTGGGCAATGATATAATATATGTTTTTAGCTACTATAATCTTTTACAAAAATGACAATTTATATATGATTTGTTTACTTTTTTGAATATGTGACAATTTAAATATTATTTTTATATATTTTTTAATTTAAATTTTTTTAATTTTTAATTTTTTTCTTATTATATTTTTATTTTTTAAGATATTTTTTTAATATTTTAATTTATGTGACATTATCACATCATTAATTTTGCAAAAGATGCGCGGCCGACTACATAACATTTGTAGTATGTTTTTAATTAGAAATGTTATTTTATGTTGAAAGGTGGAGGTAAGAAATTTAGGGTTTGTTTTTTTTTAACTTATCTAATTTAATCTCAAATTTATTATTATGTTTTTTAAAATTTTATATAAAATAAAATAAATAATTTATTTTTTTCAAATTCTAACATAATTTTTTAAAATTTTAAAATAAAATTAATATTAAAAATATATATTATAATAAATTTTTAAAAAAAAAATTATCTCATTAAAAATATAAAGAAACTTAATTATTCATTATAATCCATCTTATCCTCTAATTAGTAATTTAGCTTTATAAGACAGAGTGGAGCGATTTGACAATGGACTCGGCTAAACTCAGTAAAGACGCGTTTGCCTCGCTGGAAACTCTTCCTTTCCTTTCTTTCCTTCCTTCCTTCCTTCCTTCCTTCTCTCGGTTTCTCTCCCTCTGCTTCTATCTACTTTTTAGGCTGCTTTCTGTTGGAACCTGAGCAGATATATCGGAATCCAAATTCCCTAAACCGAAAACCGTTTCGGGGATTCTCTCCGAAGGGACTTTGAAGATTGGAGTGATCTCTGTGTGTAGCTCGCCCGAGTGACGACGGAATCGAAATGTCATACGCTTACCTCTTCAAGTACATCATAATCGGTGATACCGGTATTTTTTTTTTCTTTATCATTCTATCTCGAAATTCGATTTAGATCTTATGAATCGAATAGATGTATTCTTTCATTCAAAATGGATCAAATTCCGTGTACTGTACTCAATTTGGATCTGGTTGTGATTTCTCTTTTGATTCGAGTTTGTTTGCTGTGCAGGAGTTGGAAAATCATGTCTTCTGCTACAGTTCACGGACAAGCGGTTCCAGCCTGTGCATGATCTAACCATTGGTGTGGAGTTTGGGGCCAGGATGATTACCATTGACAATAAACCCATTAAGCTTCAAATCTGGGACACGGTTTGTACTTCTTCTCTCTTTTCATCCCCGCTTTGCAATATCACCGACTTACATTCTATAGATAGTCGCTGTAGATTTTAAATTGCTCACATTTTTTTGAAAAGATAACGCCTAGTTTGGGCTTTTAGGCAAACTTCTAGATAAAATAACTAGTTAAATGGCATCCGGGTCCATTATCCAAACTTGGTTTTTGAGTATTATAGTGAAATTGGTTGCTTCTTTCTTAAACATGTATAAAAGTTTTATTTATGGATTTTTTTTTCGTGCTGTATTGCTTCAATTTCTATAAATTTGTTGAGGTGTTCTGTTTTGCACCTTATGTTATTGAAGTTTTAAATGCTAAACTTTTCTTGGAAATATTTCAGGCTGGTCAAGAATCCTTCAGATCTATTACGAGGTCCTATTATAGAGGAGCTGCTGGTGCATTGCTTGTATATGATATTACCAGGTATTGCTTCCATTTCAATTTGAGCTTTCATTCGAATTATAGTTTTATACAAAAAAGTTAACTTTTCAACGTGCTATAAAGTGAGCTTTTCCCTCGTTGCTGAGGGAATTAAAAATATGTTGTTGTAAAACTCTAGCATCAGACGCAACATTTAACTGGATGGTGATTTTATGATAATTCACTATTTTCAAGCATATAAGTCATCTCATCAGAATATTTGCTTTGCCCTTAAAATCTCCGTACAAATTGTTGTTTTACAAATTAACATCGGTATTGGCAAAGAAAGTAGGATGATAATTCCATAATATAAAGGGGCAAGGCTCTATAGGTTCTTGCCTGGTTTAACAAAGTTTCCTTGAGCAGATTTTTGTGTCTGACTAAGGTATATATAGAAGTGTAGATAAAGAGCTTTGGTTTTGAGTATTATGTTTGGTCATTTGTGCTTTGTAGTTGAGATAAGGTATTGGGATGATGGTTTTGATTGTTTACTCAGGAGGGAGACTTTTAACCACTTGGCTAGCTGGCTGGAAGATGCAAGGCAACATGCAAATGCAAACATGACTATAATGCTTATTGGTAATAAGAGTGATTTGGCTCACAGAAGGGCTGTAAGCACAGAGGAAGGGGAGCAGTTTGCAAAGGAGCATGGGTTGATTTTCATGGAGGCCTCTGCTAAAACTGCTCAGAACGTTGAGGAGGTGAGAGAACATATTGATCTTATATGTTTGAGAATGTACTTGTGACAAAAAGTTGAATGACATACAATAACTGAGGGTGGGTTTTTAATCTTAGTTTTTTTCTAGTAAATGGATCTGATATGTTTGAGAATGTACTTGTGACAAAAAAGTTTAACGATATAAAATAATTGAGGTTTGGTTTGTTATCGGAGTTTTTTTTTTTTTAGTAGTAAATGGATTTTTGCAGGCATTTATAAAAACAGCTGCTACCATTTACAAGAAGATTCAGGATGGAGTTTTTGATGTATCAAATGAGGTTAGGCTCTCCTTCACAACCCTCCCCCTTTTTTCCTCCTTTCCTTTAGTGATTGCCTGCTACTCCATTTTGCATCCTAATGTCAGAGAGATGGTATTTGTGAGTAACATTTTGCTTATTGGAATGGAAGTAAGTTTATGCTTCCAATAAATGAGAAAAATCCTTGGCAATGAGACATACATGAAAACAGGCTGGTGATATTTGTAAGATGGTGTGCTAATCTACTAATCTGGTGTTATTTGCAGTCTTATGGAATAAAGGTTGGATACGGTGGAATCCCAGGACCATCAGGAGGCAGAGATGGCTCTTCTTCTCAAGGCGGAGGCTGTTGTGGTTAAAGGAGTTTGAGATCTCATTTACTAAACCGAAAGCAATATATCTATTTTATTTGTGCTTTCTTGTTCTCCCGTTTTTACTTTTCTTATGGGTCTGAATGTTAGACCACCACCCCCTTTTCCGCTTGTTTTATGTCCAAAATACGAGATATATGTATAATGATTCATCCTGATGTCTTTTCTATTCGAATGTAAATTTAACGGTTGTTTCATTCATTAGTAGGTGTGTTGAAAATTAAGAAATTGTGAAAATGGAAGGAATATACTTTCTTCTTTTATGATGAGCTACATATATAGCATTGATGTTGGGTGCTTTTTACCCTTTTACACATCATGGGTTCTATCAAAAGCCATCTGGGTTGTGGGCCTGTGGCTAACCTGCATTATTCATCTGTTCTGCGTAGTAGGTCCATCATCATACGATCAATTACGCCTAGCCGGGTAATTCTATATATGATCTGAAAGACAGTAACATATATAAAAATGAGTGTTGCATGTAATGTTGAACAAAAAAAAAACTGCAGGGAGAAAATTAAGGAAATCCCACCCAAAGCCTTTCATTCTATCAAACTCACAGTCTTCCTCACAGACCCCTTCAACTTCACTCAATCTCAGTACCATGATCTCCAGCCACCTTATAAACCCCATTCGCTTGCATCCATCAAGACCGACTCACCTACCTCATTCCCATTCTAAATTCAACCCACAAAAGAAATCTCCATTCTAAACTCAGTTGTGTAAAAGAAATCATGGATACAATGTAAAAGCCATCAAATACCCAATAATGGCAAGGGAACTCAAATTACATTACCAACTCGTAGACCCAAAACCTGATTCAGCAACGGGGTTCATCGAGATATTATTAATCCAATACTCTTTTTAAACCCAGTCTTTTTCCCTTGCATAAATCCAATAGATACTCACTCAGTTAAAAAAAACAAACAAACTTCATATGAAGAAACAAAAACCAGAGCATAATGAACTAAATCGACGGGTGTACGACGCTTAGAGTAGCTTGAAAGAGTGAGAGAGAGAGATGAGTATGGAACCTAGAGTGGCCTAAAAATGGTATCTTGGTGAGAATGTGCAATGAGAGGCTACTCAAAGTCGATTTCCGTTTTCTTTAGACGTGAGGTTGAAGATGAACGTGTGCAATTTCAGAGGTTTGGGTTTCTTCAGATGCGGATGGAATCACTGTAAGAGTTTTTTTAAATTTTGTATCCTACGCACCCATCTTATTAATTTGAAATAGTTCAAAATTTTATCGGTTAACATTTGAGTTATGAAGGGATAATAATTATTCCTAAAAAATAAAAATAAAATTCTATATCTTTAATTATAGTCAGACAAAAATTCTTAGATTTCTTGATGGTTGAAAGTTTATAAATAATACTGAGAGGTTCAAGAGTTCTCACTAATAATATTAGAGTGCCATCGAGAGACACTTATAAGGCAAAGTTGTTAGAACAATCATTCTCTCATAGTTAGATCAATTATTCATCAATCAAATAGAAAAATGTACGTTTCTCATATTATTGTTCTATTCTTGTAAATCATAAAAAATCCAAGATCAAATTATTAATGTCATGTTAAAATATTTAATATGTAGTATCAGAGTTTTAAGTTAAAGATTTTTTTATGATCTCAATAAAATATACAATAAATATCTACATATATTTTCGTGTATTGTGATTTTATTGCGAAAGATTAAAAGATTATATATATTTATATTGTTTAACGATATAAGAAAGAAGTTTTGGATGGTAAATTTCCTTTACATCATTTATGTGAAAGAGCCACCTAATAATATACGCATATGTATTTTGGTGGTTTTATTTCTACTTTTGCCGTAAAAGGTTTGTGCCTTGGTTTACTTGTCTATTGCTTTTTCACTCACTGTATGGAGAAAGAAAGTTGAGGTATGGTTGTAGAGAGGACCATATGGGTCACCGCTTCATGTTTGTGCACCGAGAAAGTGTTGGACGGCAGCTAAACATGCAGCAGTGTAAAGATTGGCTCTAAGGGGCGGAAGTAACGGGCTGAAAAGTGCACGATAGGCGTCGCCCCTGTTTGTTTATGAGGTCTTTTCCTCGCCGGCGTCGAGTAGCAGCCGCGACAGCTCAAAGTCTAGAGCAAAGATGTCTGACGGCTGTTAGAGGATGAAGAAAATGAAATTAGGGTTTTGTTTAAGCTATGAGCCAGGTATTGGGCCAGCCCAATTAAAATGAATTGAGCCTAATAAAGGACCAATTGGGCCGTGGCCCAATCCCAATAAAAAGAACAAAAAAAAGGTGTAAGGACTTCTGGGCTGGGCTTCATGGCCCAGCCCGATGGTTACAAGGAAAGAGAGGAGCCGAGCTTGCACAGTAAGGCCTAACCCAGGTCAACCCAAAATGATTGACTATTTATAATCCGGGTCCTAACCCGGTTTCCTGACCCAACCCGATTCCAATCTAGCCCGAATTAAATGATATTATTTTATTATTTTATTTCAAAAAAAGAGTATATTTTGTTAGAATAACATTCTCTCATATGCATAATTTAATATTATATGCATGCATTTAAATTATATACATGTCATTATTGTTATGTTCATGTATATATGAAATGTTTATTTAATTTATATACATGTTATTAACTTATTATTGTGATTTTCTTGTAAAATCAATTTTGGTTTAAACATGATTTTTTTTTTATAAATTTTGCTGTGAGAGTATGGATGTGTACAAACTAAGGCGGTTCTGTTTAGGAGATTAGCAATTCTAAGTGTGTCCATTATGACCCTCCAATTTTTTTTTAGAATCTTGAAATTTTGTTTAGGAAAGAATAATCTTTCTTGGAAACTTAAAAAGAATAATCTTTCCTCGAAACTTATTTAGTAAATATTATTCATATCTGTAGTAAAATTCATCAAACTTTATATTTCAGGCATATTATTGTTATCTATATTTGTATGCATATTATTATTGTGAACTGTCTATTTTGGCTCTTATTGTCATGTCATGTATATCTAATATGGGGTAAATGATTTATATCAAAATCAAGAAAAGATTGGTTGTCCAAAGATACAATATTTATTTAATTTTGCTCACAAATTATTAAACTCATAGTAAAGTAGATATGATAGAGGGAACACCTGGTGTGTCAAAATTTACTCTTAAAGGAGAGTTTAATGACACTATTAGTTTATACATAAAAAATAAGGTTGGAGGGAATACTTTGTATATCAGAGTTTACTCCCAAAAGAGAATTATAATGATACAGCTAGTTCATCTACAGAATTTAATATTGGAGGGAACACTTTGTGTGTCAAAATCTACTCCCAAAGGAGGATTTTGATGACACTACTAGTTCATCCATAATTGTTTAAATTCTGATTATTGTTTATAAGTGTCTAACTCAAAGCATATTGTTATGAAATTTTCTTGTAGTAAGCATACCCACATCACTACGCTCACAGACTTCATCTGTTCCTGTTTTGAATGGCTTAATTTTTTCTAAATGGGTTGAGAAAGTTAGGTTTACTTTAGGAATCCTTGATTTGGACACATCCCTTTTGAGTCCAAAACCATCACCCATCACTGAAATTGGTACTAAAGATCAGAAAGAATCCTTTAAACAATGGGAGAGATCAAATAGGCTGAGTTTAATATTTATAGAAATGACCATAGCTGAAAATATAAAAAATTTACTTCCTATTACTGAGGAAGCCCAAAATTTTTTGAAAAATGCTGAGGAGATGTTTAAATCCCCTGATAAATCCTTAGCAGGAACATTCATGACTAGACTCGCCACTATGAAATATGATGGTGTTAAAAGAATGCAATAGCATATCCTTGAAATGACCAATATTGCTGCCAGATTGCAAACCTTAGTAATGAAAGTCGATGAGTCTTTCGTTGTTCAGTTTATTCTAAACTCATTATTACCTCAATATGGTTCATTCCAGAAGCATTACAATGCTATAAAAGATAAATGGAATGTGAATGAGTTGACAAATATGGTAGTTTAGGAGGAAGCAAGACTGAAACAATAAGGACATCACTCTGTCAATTTCGTGAATAAAGAAGCTGGAAAGAAAAAATACTATTACGAAAAAAAGAAGCGAACTGGATCACTGAAAGGAAATCAACCTATGAAAGCTAATCAGGTTCAGAACAACATTAGCAAATGCTACTTTTACAGGGAACATGGACACATGATATGAGATCCCATATTTACGTGTATTTTTACACGTTATTTTATTCTCGATATTAATTATTTTAATTTGTTTTAATAATATTATTAGTCGTATTCTATTTATTTAAGATATTTATTTGAGCCATTAATTAGTTAATATTGAGTTACGTTGCTTTTCTTATTTATTTTAATGTGAGTTAATTATTTTAATGATTGAGAATTTAATTCCTTTATTTTATTATGTGAGTTTATTTGATCTACTTTCATTATATTAATTATTGTTTTATATTTAATATTGCGTTTGGGTCTAATTTATTTCTATTGGTGGGTTTTAAATCTCTTATTTTATTGATATTAAAATTATAGTATTTAAATTGAAAAAGCGGTAGCTAATTACCTTACACACCTATAGAAGGGGTGAATAGGTGTTTAACAGAAATGATAGCAGTTTAAAAAATTAATCAACAAACACAAGCAATCAAAGGAGAAATCAATACACAGATTTTGGTTACGAAGTGGAAACTCATTTGAAGAACCTCTTCAAAATCTAAAACCACTCCGGGTGTAAGACACCACCTCTAATCCACTATAGAAATTTTAGTTTGTTACAACTAATTTAGAAACACTTACAAACCAACAAGAGCATCTAAACTTATCTTGCAACACCACGAGTGACCCACTCGATCTCTACACGCATGTAGTGCCGGAACTCCGACCTTTCTATAGCTTCTCACACGAACACCTTGATTTCTTCATCCAAGCACCTTGAAGAACTCTTCCAGCTTGATGAATACGTCCACTCCAATGGATTTACTAAAATTATGAATGTGTGTTGTGGGGGAGAAATATAATCCAAGAGAATGCTCTTTGAAACAATGGAGATGTTTCTCTCAAGGGATGAAATGGGGCTCCTTGGCTTTTTCTCTCTATTTTCTCCACACTCCAGCAGAAGACTTAAGGATGTATTTATAAGTCCTCTGCTTAAACGGCGCTCAAACCCTAGAGAAATTCGTTTAAGATGAATTTCACTCGAGCGGGATATCGAGCGAGTGTCGAGCGAAGTCTCTGCCTGGACTTCGCTCGAGCGCCATGTCGAGCGAGTGTTGAGCGAAGTCTCTGCCTGGACTTCGCTCGAGCGCCATGTCGAGCGAGTGTTGAGCGAAGTCTCTGCCTGGACTTCGCTCGAGCGCCATGTCGAGCGAGTGTCGAGCGAGATCACTGTGTTCTGTTTTTCTCGAGCCATCTTGATCATCTTCATGTTTACTCTGTCCATCATTAGTTACAACTCAATTATATTAGGTTTTTCACTAGACAATTGCCAACTACTAAATTTTACATCAACAATCTCCCCCTTTGGCATTTATGTGACAAAACCTCTAACCTATACATTGGACTTAATCCTATCACACACAAACAACAGGACTTTCACATGTAGCTTTAGTCTTGGCAAGTGAAGTATCTGCACACTTAACAAACATGTAAACGTACCAAAAGAAAACACTTGCAAGGAATTTAACAAATGAACTCAAACATAAAAAAATATTGCCACAAAAAATTTAACACTAAACCTTCAATAGCAATTAGTTCAACACAGAATACATCAAGAGTTTAATTACATAGCAAAACTAAAAACAACAAACTACTAGGTACTCCCCCTACAATGTAGCTTAGCTCCCCCTAAATCTAGCTACTCCCACTAAGATCACTCCCCCTTTTTGTCACAAATGGTAAGGGGTCTCAATCTTCATCAGTTTCTTCCTCCTCAGCAAGAAGATGTTGGACTTGATTGCCAAGCTCAATCACCTGAGTGTCAAGTGTGTCAAACCGAGCATTGATATGAGTATCCAATTGAGTAACCCGAGTCTCAAGGCTGTTAAGTCGGTTATCAATGCGGGTATCCATGCTGGTCACGGACTGCTGAATGTTAATCAGAAAATCCAATAGGGTCTGCCGGGTTGGTTCTGTAGCTGGTGGCATCAGACCCGAGCTGGAAGGACCCGAGCTGGACTCAGGAGCGTGAGGAATAGGTCCGCTCTGGGTTGAATGTGCAGGAGCGGGTTCAACATTAGGAAGATGCGCCTGACTTAGTTGCATGGTCTTCCGTCCAATTGGTGTCTTAAGATTCACTCTAAGTTCCTGGGGAGTGATGGACACAGATTGAGCCAAGGCTATCCTCGTAATGAGACAAGCAAGAGGAAGACCAGTTCGAAAATTTGACGACATATGGGCCTCTATCATGACCCGACAGAGAAGACTGCCAAAATCAATAGTGACATCAGTGAGCAAGGCATGAAGTAGAAGGGCACGATCCGGACCAATGTCACTATAATGTCCAGTAGGATAGATGTTTGTCAAAACAATCTGACTCACAATTTGGTATGCATGGGGAAACGACTTGGTCGCTAGAGGAGGAATCCCAGTCCAAGTTATAGGAGACCTGGTGAGAAAACGACCCAAATCAGGTCTGCTAGGGGCTGGGGTACGGAGATAGGGGTAGACTGGATTATTTACTCGTGGTACCCCTAGTAAATTTGCCACAAGATCGGGAGTCACCCGGAAAGTGATATTCCGGATATCCACTTGAAAAGATCCCTCTGAGATGTCATGTATGTTTGAGTAAAACTCCCTAACCAACTCCACCGAGGGAGCGGGATGACCAGTGGTTAAAGCGAGCCACTGGCGCGACTCAAAGATCTGAGGGACGATGGGATAGGTATCCCGAAACTCACCGAGAAGAACTTCACGTTCCACAAGAAGGGAGCGATGAGAAAAATTCTGTGTGTAGAGTTCCTCGGCTTGGGGACTGTGGAAGTAAGTCCGAGAGGCGGATGTGGCAGTGCGAGGACGAACATTCCGTGATGCCATGGCAGCTGTAGACGGACCAAGCACAGACAGTGAGGCATATATGACATGATAAAATGCCTAAAATGCCTAAAATGCTTAAAATGCCTAACATGCCTAAAATGACTAAAATGTAACCCAACAATGTTCTCAACAGGGTGTGTAGACTATGAATGAGACCTACATTTTGTCTAAAAGATCAATGCACCAAAAGAGAGACAAAATGAAAGACAAATTTTCATTGAAGTATTTCATCGAACAAGTAGTGTGCATGCTGTGCAAACATGGGTTTAACGCCCAATCAATGATCCCATCCCTCCCTAGATACAACAGCACTCTCATAGGATCATCCATACCCAGAATGACCCACCAGATTTCTTAAATACAAGAGAATCCGAAACTATCACAACCCAACATTTTTCTTATGGATGGAATGAGATATGGAAATGAATGGAAGAAGAATTGGAGAGAAGAGGGCTTACCGTGAATGGGATGCTTCTTCTTGCTTAAAATGAAGAGAGTATGGCGTGGATTGGGTGTTTGGGAGGAGGGAAATGCGAGAGAAATGATTAGAAAACAAATTCTGTCATTTTGGCTTGTCGCGTGATGCAGAGCACGATATAGGGGTTTTTCGCTCGAGCGAAATTTTATGGTCGAGCGAGACATCGAGCGAGATTCCATTTTTGCCCAGTTTCAGAGTAATACTCACAGTAGTGATTTTAAACTTCAGTGGGGACAATTTAAAACCATTCATAGCATAGCAAATGTAAAATAATATCATATTCTAAATACCACGCAAGTATAAATATTGTATGTCACAATTAATATGAATATGCGTGTTTAGGCAGTGACCTTACTCAATCAAGAAATTCTAACCGAGAGGTGTGAGTGGGGTTTGGCTAAACAAGAAACCATAGGTACTTGAGAGACCCTTCAAAGTGCAGAAAGTCAAACCCAATGCTGCTAGGACCTAATTTCTTGTGTCTAATAGAACCAGATTCAGGATTTGTATTTTGCCCCCCCCCCCTTTTTTTTTTTAAATTAATACAACGATAGAGCCTCTTCATTTTCTTTCCTTTCCAGAAACAAAAGTTCTTACACAGATCATCTAGTCCGAGGTCAATTCTGAACACTCGTAGGGCTCCCTTACACTTTTGATTGCCTCCCCAAAGTCTCACATAAGGTCAAATGTCAAGAGATCAAGCTAGGCGTGCAGTGTGTGTGGCAAAACGCATATTAAGAGTGACACACATCTTACACCTTTGCAGCATAAGTCTATGATACAATTTTCACAAGACACATGCTCGTAAGGAAAGACAAGTGAGTCAGAGGAAAGACAAAGAAGGAAATAAAACAAGAAAAGTAACAGAGCAAAAGAAAAAAAATATGCATGCAGTGTGTATGAAATGCATGTTACATCTCTTGTGTTAAGGCACAAATACCAATCGCCTTTCTAAGACACTCAAACCGAAGACCATCTAATGGTTTCGTAAAAAGATCCGCTAATTGATGTTCGGTGGGAATGTACTCAAGAGTAATTGCGTGTGTTTCTACAAGTTCCCGAATGAGATGATGCCTAATGTCAATATGCTTGGTCCTAGAGTGTTGGACAGGATTTTTAGAGATGTTGATGGCACTAGTATTATCACAGTAGATGCTCATCACACCTTGAGTAATGCCATAATCACGAATCATTTGTTTCATCCATAGCAATTGAGTACAACAACTCCTAGCAGCAATGTATTCAGCTTCAGCTGTAGACAAGGAAATGGAGTTTTGTTTCTTACTCATCCAAGCAACAAGATTTGTTCCCATATAAAAACATCCACTTGAAGTGCTTTTTCTATCATCGGCATTTCCAACCCAATCAGCATCAGAGTAGCCTGCAAGCTCAGAGTTAGACTCTTTGGAGTACCAAATTCCATAATTCACTGTAGCATTCACATAGCGAAGTATACGTTTGACAGCCACAAGATGAGATTCTTTGCGGTTTGCTTGGAATCTAGCACAAACGCCAACACTGAAAGCAATGTCAGGTCTACTAGCAGTGAGATACAGTAGACTCCCAATCATGCTTCTGTACAGAGATTGCTCAACCCCCTTTCCTGACACATCAGCACTGAGTTTTACACTTGTGCTCATAGGAGTTCTAGCATGGCTACTCCCATCTAGTCCAAATTTTTTCAGCAAGTCCTTTGCATATTTTGACTGTGATATGAACAGCCCTTCATCTAGCTGTTTTACTTGGAGTCCCAAGAAAAAAGTTAGCTCACCCACCATACTCATCTCAAATTCATTCTTCATTTCTTCTGCAAACTCGAGAGCTAGGTCATCAATAGATGATCCAAACACAATATCATCCACATAAATTTGAGCTACAGTTATTTCCTCACCCACTTTCTGGATGAAAAGTGTCCTATCAACACTTCCTCGTAGAAACTTGTGCTTCAAAAGATATGAAGTTAGCCTCTCATACCAGGCTCTGGGAGCTTGTTTCAACCCATACAGGGCTTTCTTCAACCTGTAGACATGATTAGGATATTTTGGATCCTCGAAACGTTTTGGTTGCTCGACATACACTTCTTCTTGAAGTATTCCATTTAGGAAGGCACTCTTTACATCCATTTGATAGAGTTTGAAACACATATGGCAAGCAATACTCAATAGTATTCGGATTGACTCAAGCCTTGCCACCGATGCAAATGTCTCATCAAAGTCTATTCATTCCATTTGGGCATAACCTTGTGCCACCAATCTTGCCTTATTCCGTACAATCATTCCATTTTCATCAGATTTGTTCTTGAAGATCCATTTTGTACCTACAACATTGTGCATTTCAGGTCTTGGGACCAGGTACCACACATCATTTCTCACAAATTGATTAATTTCTTCATGCATGGCATTTGTCCAATTCTCATCCTTTAAGGCTTCTTCCACCCTTTTTGGTTCAATCTGAGAGATGTAACATGAGTGAGCTAGTTGACTTATCACTTTCTTCCTCAATCTCATCCCTTCATTTACATTCTCAATTATGTTATCATGAGGATGGTTTAGCTTCACTCTCGAAGATGGCTCCTTGTGAGTATGAACTTTTTCAGTTGATGAGGTCTCTTGATCTTCATTAAGTTCACTAGAGTTCTCTTCAGTTCCACTTGGTGTATCAATTAGATTTTGATTCAACTCCTCTTTAGGAGTATCATCTATAACCACATTAATGGATTCCATGACAGTTTGGGTGCGTAGATTGTAACATCTGTAAGCACGACTGTTTCTGGAATAACCAAGGAATATTCCCTCATCACTCTTTGGGTCAAACTTACCCAGATTTTCCCTATCTCTCAAAATGTAACACTTACTCCCGAACACCCTGAAGTATTTCACATTTGGTTTCTTTCCATTCCACAGCTCATATGGTGTCTGAGAAGTGTTGGGTCGAGGGTAGACTCTATTCACAATGTGACATGCTGTGTTCACAGCTTCACCCCAAAAATGAGCAGAAACATTTTTGGTATGCATCATAACTCGAGCCATTTCTTGGATAACTCGATTTTTTCTTTCAACAACTCCATTTTGCTGTGGGGTAATGGGAGCAGAGAATTCTTGACGAATGCCTTCTTCATCACAAAATTTCTCTAAACTTGAGTTATCAAATTCTCGTCCATGATCGCTCCTGATTCTGACAATAGGGTTCCCTTGTTCATTTTGAAACTTCTTACATAAGTTCCTTATCACATTTGAAGCCTCACCCTTTTCCCTAAAAAATTCTACCCAAGAGTATCTGGTGAAATCATCTACCATCACCAGTATGTATTTCTTTCCCCCCAGACTTTCAGTCCTAGAGGGTCCCATAAGATCAGTGTGTAACAACTCTAAGGGTCTTTTGGTCAGGATATCTGTTGTGTTCTTGTGGGCTGCTCGAACTTGTTTTCCCACTTGACATGATCTACACACAGATGTCTCCACTTTCCCAAGTTCGGGTAGTCCAATCACCATTTCTTTCTTAGCAATCTTTGACAGATTTTTGTGATTCACATGCCCAAGTCTTTGATGCCAGAGAGTAGTGGCCTCACTTTTAGTACTATTGCAGCTGTACTGTGAAGTGGGAGCGATACCATAGCAATTGTCAGAGGTCCTGGTTCCTTGCATCAAACATTGTCCATTGTTATCAGAAACAACGCACATATCTTTTGAGAACCGAACTTCGGCACCATTATCACACATTTGGCTTATGCTAAGAAGATTTGCTTTTAATCCATCAACATATAGAACTTCTCTCAATGCCGGTAGTCCAGTAATGTTAATTTCACCTTTCCCAATTATGTTTGCTTTTCCACCATCTCCAAATGTCACTGTCCCACATTTGTACTCTTCAATTGTCTTAAAAAGAGTTTTATCACCGGACATGTGTCGAGAACACCCACTATCAAGATACCACAGTGAATTGTTCTGGGTCTTCAAGGCAATGTGAGTAATGTGACATGTGTCTCTTTCCTCTTTCTTGACCCACACTCTTTTGATTTTTGGAGAGTTGACTTGCACAGCCTTCTGGGTACTTGTCAGGTTGTCTATCTTAGCATTTAGACGAGCATTTTGTCTAGTGAGAACCATGACTTGATCTCACAGATTTATGTGATCTCCTTTTGGTTGTCTCATTTTATTTCTCACAGAGAGCTTCTTGAGCTCATAGCAGTTAGGCCGGATGTGACCATACTTGCCACAATTATGACAAATGCGGTATTCTTTGTGAGTTTGTTGTTTCCTGAAGGGCAAGTCATCCTTAGGAGCTTTTTTGGTGAGTCTTTTAAATTTCAAGCAATTTGTTTTCACATGACCCAACTTCCCACAGTGATGACACACGGGTCTTGTGTTGTGAGCTATTTGTTTCTCTTGAGATGAAACAAACTTTTGTGCATGTATGACTTTCTTTCCCTTTGCTAGTGAGTGATTTTTCACCATGCTGTTTTGAGGAGTTTTCGAGCTCGTACCCACTTCAAACTTTCCTCCAACATATCTTATTCCACTCTTGTCTCCTGAGGGCTTTCCAAGAGTTAGAATTTTGTCCAGATTTTGTTTTCCAGTGGAAAAGGCTTGTAATCTTCCCTTTAGCTGGGTTAATTCATTTTCCTTAGTTTCCATAGCATCTTCCAAAGCCTCACTTTTCTTTCGCAATTGGTCAGTCAAGATATAAGCTTCATTTAGTTTGCCTTGGAGCTCATCATTTTCTTGTTTGCACTGATTTATCTTTTCAGTCTGTACTTTGTTGACTTTTCTCAATTTCACGCACTCCTTGTAAAGTTTTTCATAGATTTCTTACAATTGATCTTCACACTCGGACTCATCTTCCGGTATGTTACAATCATCAGAAGCTTGTTCACTGCACTGATCTATGTCTCCAACGGAAGATGTAAAAGCCATGTAGTTGAGATTCCTTTTGGGAGTGGAGTTGCCAGATGAGTCACTCGATTCAGACTCACTTTCACTTAGAGAGGCAATCTTTGCCTTTTCTTTGCTCTTCTTATAATTTGCACACTCCAAGTGAATGTGACCAAATCCATGACATTCATGACACTGTACTTGTGTCTTGTCCTTGTTAGGCCTAATGTAATTGTTGGAAGCTCTTTCTTTATTCTCTGAGCTTGACCCCTCAATATATCTCCCAAACTTCTTTTTCTCTGGTTTTTGGCTCCTGTGCCTTTTTGCTACAAACATTTTTCTGAACTTCTTAGCATAAAATGCTATTTCTCTGTCACTCATTGCTAATTCATCGAATGACTCATCTGAGTCCTCTTGAATTGTATTAAGAGCAATGGACTTGCTCTTCCTATCCAATGGCAGAGTATGTTCATAAGTTTGCAAGGAACCCACCAGCTCTTCTATTTTCATGACATCCAAGTCTTTACTTTCCTCAATTGCAGTAACCTTGGGACGAAATCTCTCAGGAAGAGATCTGAGAACTTTTCGTACAACTCTATTTTCTGGGATTTTGTCTCCCAAGTTGAACCGAGAGTTTACAATGTCATTCAATCTTGCATAAAAAACATCAAAAGTTTCATCCTCCTTCATTCTAATTTCCTCAAAGCTGGTGGTAAGCATTTGGAGTTTAGAATTTTTTACAGCCCTAGTTCCTTCGTGAGTGATATCAAGAATGTCCCATGCCTCTTTGCTTGTATTACACATGGAGATTCGTTTGAACTCCTCCTGGGACACGGCCATAAAAATTGCATTTAGGCCTTTACTATTCCAGTTAATTTAACTCAACTCATCCTTTGAGTAGTTGTCCACATCTGTGGGAACTTCTACTCCATCAACAATGGTGACGGTCTCTTTCCATCCTCTTATCAAGGACACCCACACACGTTCATCTATAGACTTAAGAAACGCTCTCATTCGAACTTTCCAATAAGCATAGTTGCTACCATCAAAATATGGTGGTGATGAGAGGGATTGAGATCTATCCATTTTGACCACCAAAGCAGGATCACACTCAGGAAGTTAATCCTAACGAAGTGTACCCGCTCTGATACCAATTGGAAAAGCGGTAGCTAATTACCTTACACACCTATAGGGGGTGAATAGGTGTTTAACAGAAATGATAGCAGTTTAAAAAATTAATCAACAAACACAAGCAATCAAAGGAGAAATCAACACACAGATTTTGATTACGAAGTGGAAACTCATTTGAAGAACCTTTTCAAAATCTAAAACCATTTCGGGTGTAAGACATCACCTCTAATCCACTATAGAAATTTTAGTTTATTACAACTAATTTAGAAACACTTACAAACCAACAAGAGCATCTAAACTTATCTTGCAACACCACGAGTGACCCACTCGATCTCTACACGCATGTAGTGCCGGAACTCCGACCTTTCTATAGCTTCTCACACGAACACCTTGATTTCTTCATCCAAGCATCTTGAAGAACTCTTCCAGCTTGATGAACACGTCCACTCCAATGGATTCACTAAAATTATGAATGTGTGTTGTGGGGGAGAAATATAATCCAAGAGAATGCTCTTTGAAACAATGGAGATATTTCTCTCAAGGGATGAAATGGGGCTCCTTGGCTTTTTCTCTCTATTTTCTCCACACTCCAGCAGAAGACTTAAGGATGTATTTATAAGTCCTCTGCTTAAACGGCGCTCAAACCCTAGAGAAATTCGTTTAAGATGAATTTCGCTCGAGCGGGATATCGAGCGAGTGTCGAGCGAAGTATCTGCCTGGACTTCGCTCGAGCGCCATGTCGAGCGAGTGTTGAGCGAAATTTCTGCCTGGACTTCGCTCGAGCGCCATGTCGAGCGAGTGTTGAGCGAAGTCTCTGCCTGGACTTCGCTCGAGCGCCATGTCGAGCGAGTGTCGAGCGAGATCACTGTGTTCTGTTTTTCTCGAGCCATCTTGATCATCTTCATGTTTACTCTGTCCATCATTAGTTACAACTCAATTATATTAGGTTTTTCACTAGACAATTGCCAACTACTAAATTTTACATTAACAGTGAGTTTTTATTTAATTTATTGTGCTTTTTCTAGTAGTCTTCTTTTTCTTTTTCTTTTCTTTTCTTTTCTTTTTCTTCTTTCTTTTTCTTTTTCTTCTTCTCTTCCTCTGCTTCCTAGACCCGTGGCCCGCGTACCCCTCGACCTCTCCCTCTCGCCGTTCCTTTTCTCATCAGCCCCAGGGCCGCCGCCGGCCACCCATCGGGGACACCGCCCACACCGCCAGTCTCCCCACACGCTGGCAAGTTCAACGGTACCGGTGGTGTCACCTCTGGCCACCCCACCGCCCCTACACAGCTCCCTACCCGAAATGTCCATTTTTGCTTCCCTTGCATTTTACGGCCACCGCCGGCCACCCCTTGGCCTCCGACCACCACCACTAGACTTCCTACCCTCCGACGAGCATAACCCACCGCCCAAAGTCACCCATTGCTGCTGGTTACCCCCTCCACCTAAAATGAGTCTTAAACGGGTTGAGCAACCCAGTGCCGCCGTCCGGCCGCCGTGCATCTCACCTCCACCACCAAACCACTCCCCTTACTTAACCAGTCAACCCCCTAGCTCAGTTTCTCCAACCGTTGCCACCTTCTCGGTACAACCCCAAACTCGAAAATGGGTTTTCACCCCTTTTGACCTCGATCCGCCACCTTCCGGTGGTTGTGCCGCCATACCACCACCTCCACGAGATTCCCCACCCTTCAATGAGTCTCTCCCTAAATTTTGGTGTCAAACCGAGTATTTTAGCCTAACGTACATGTGACCGCTACAAACGTTGCAGATTTGTATTGTTCAAGGATTTACGTTTTTACCGCTGTAAATACTTTCCAAACGAGTTTTAAGATTTAAATATATTTTTGACATCAATAGTTATGGTATTTGATTATTGTTGTTATGTGTTGGTTGATGTTGGTATTTGTTGGTTGATTGGATTAATTAAATGTTGGATAATTGCTGCATGGTTTTCTGCATCGTGTATTTACGCGCATGTTCATGAAAATATTTGGAAAATAGATTTTTGCATAATATTGGATATTCATGTGTTGAGAATGAAAACTGGGATTTAAATTGAGTTTAATGGATTTTAATGATTTTGGGCTGAGTCATAACGAGGATGGCGATACGTAATGCCCGTTGTGATCAGCGTGTGTGTGTGTAGATGACATAATGGAGACGGTGATACGTAACACCCATTATGGTCATTGGGTGTGCATTTTATATTGGGGACGGCGATACATAACGCCCGATATGAAATGAGTGTGTGTAGATCTTAATGGGGACGGCGATACGTAACGCCCATTATGATTTCGGGTGTGTGTGTGAATCATATTGGGGACGGCGATACGTAACGCCCAGTATGATTGGTTTTGAGGATTTTTTTTTATGGAAAGTGATAGATGGTTTTATTGGGATTTATTGTGGATTAAATTGAAATTTTGAAGAGTGTGATTATTTCATTGACTTTGAGGAAAATTATTTTAAACCTCATGCATATGGTAATTGTTCATGCTTGTTGTTGTGGCATTAATGTATTTCTGTCTTTTGGTTTGGTTGGTTTGTACTTACCTGCGATGCCATATTGGCGTCGTAGTTTTTTGGATGCAGACTTTGGAGAGGCTGAGCCTGAGGAGATAGCTCCGCTATAGAGGTGTTATTATTATTAATTGATCTCTCGAAAAATTTATTTTCTCATTTTTATAAATATGTATTTGTTTAATTTATATTTTGGATGATTGTATTAAATCTCCTGTTGGAGAGTTTATATTAAATTGATTTGTAAAATATTTCTAAAAAGTCTGGTACTTAGATAATAATTTATTATCCGCTGCGACCTATATTTTATGTATGTTACGTGTGTACACACGTTTGGCACTTGTCGTTGGGATGTGTGACCCATTTTGTCATCATCCTGACGCCCCGATTCCCGTATTATTTTAAGAGAAATTTGGGGGCGTCACACATGAAAGTTGAGTATCCGAAACGTAAGACTTAGTTCGAAAAGAAGGGTAAACTACTTACTCTTATATGTCTTGAATCAAATTTTGTAAATGTTCCTACTAATTCTTGGTGGCTAGATTCAGGTGATAATGTTCATGTTTTCATAACCATGAAGGATACTTTACAAGCTGAACACTAAACTCCATTGAGCATTTATCTTTATAGAAAATAAAAATAAGGTTGAAGTTTTAGCTATTGGAGATTTTCATTTAATTTTGAGTATCGGTCAATCTTAGACCTTCATAAATGTGCTTTCAATGAGACATGGTTTGATTTCTCTATTCGAGCTAAAACTGATAGTTATTCGTTTTCGTTCCATTATAGTAATCTAAGTTTGTTTAAAACATTTTTTTTTCTATTGGCTCTGGGTTTTCTCTGATGGTTTTTTTATCGATTGTGTCTCAATAGTATGTTTATTAAAATTCTTACAACCAGCACCATGAAACATTTTCTCTGATGACTTGTGACATAAAAGATTGGGATACATCTCCAAAGAAATGTTACATACATTAGTAAAATAATATACTCTTTCGCATCTTTATTTTACTAATTTTGAAATGTGTATGGATTGTATAAAAGGAAGACAAACCAAACATACTAAAAAAAGTGCCACAAGAAGTAAAGAACATCTTGAAATAATTCACATAGATATATGTGGACTATTCTCCATAGAATATTTTGGTGAAGAAAAGTATTTCATCACCTTATAGATGATTTTTCACGTTTTGCATATATCTATCTGTTACATGGGAAATTTCAAGTTGTATCGGTATTTGAGGTATTTCTTATAGAGGTGGAAAAACGATCAGATAGAAATATGGAAATCATTAGGTCAGATAGAGGTGTAGAATATTATGAAAAGTATGATGAATTAGGTCGTAATCTGGGCCCATTCGCCAAACTTCTTGAACAACGTGATGCTGTTGCACAGTACACGATGCCCGGAACGCCACAACAGAATGAAGTTGCTGAAAGGTATAATCAGACCTTATTGGATATGGTTAGAAGTATGATAAATAATTCTACCTTACCCAAATCATTGTGGGGTGAAACTATTAAGACGACTATGTATATCTTAAACCGAGTTCCTAGTAAGGTAGTTAAAGAAAAAACTCATTTCGAGCTATAAACTGGTAGGAAATTAAGTTTGAGATATATGCATATTTAGGGTTGCTTAGCCGAAGTGAGACTTTACAAACATAAAAAGAAATTGGATCCTAGAATAATAAACGGGTATTTTATTGGTTACCCAGAGAGAATCAAAAGGGTACAAGTTTTACTGTCCTAATCACAGTCTAAGAATTGTGGAAACAGGGAATGCCAAATTCATTGAACTTGACGAGATCAATGGAAGAATTGAATTTAGAGATGTGATCATTGAGGAAATACGAGTAAATGTCCCTATATCCACTTCCTCATAAAAGATAATAGTTCTTCTAATTGATCATCACAATGGTATCTTGGAACAAATAAATAATCACCTATCTAAGAATGTTAATACCATTGATAAACCAAGTTCGGAGTCACTAAAACAGATTGTCTTGCGCAGATCTTAAAGAGTTCGGAGACCTGCCATTCTGACAAATTATATGGTATATCTCCAGAAATTTGAATTTGACATTGAGACAAATAAAGATTCACTAATATTTTCACAAATCATAGAGGGAAATGATTCTAGTAAATGGATTGATGCCATGAAAGAAAAGTTGAAATCCATGGATCAAAATCAAGTATGGGATCTCGTTGAGTTGCCTCAAGGAAATAAAAGAGTCGGATGTAAATGGGTCTTAAGACCAAACATGACTCAAAAAGGTAATATCGAACGACATAAGGTCAAACTTGTTGTTAAGGGTTTTACTCAGAAAAAAGACATTAATTATAAAGAGACATTTTCTCTAGTATCTAAAAAGGATTTCTTTAGAATCATTATGATACTGGTGGCTCATTATAATTTAGAATTACATCAGATAGATGTGAAAATATTTTTTTTTTAAATGAAAATTTAGATGAAGTGGTCTACATGGAGTAGTCAAAGGGCTTATTACAAAGGGGCAAAGATCACCTAGTATGTAAGTTTAAGAAATCGATATCTAGGTTTAAGCAAACTTCCCGACAATGGTACTTAAAGTTCAATGATACCATTACTGCCTTTGGTTTTAAAGAAAACATCATAGATCGATGTATATACCTAAATGTCAATGGGAGTAGTTTATAATTTTGATCATGTATGTTGATGATATCTTATTAGCTAGTAGTGATCTGGCTTACTTTATGAAAGTAAGGATTTTCTCTCTAAGAACTTTGAAATGAAAGATATAAGTGAGGCATCCTTTGTTATTGAAATCGAAATTTTTTGAGATCGAAATTTTTTGAGATCGAAAACAAGATCTGTTGGGATTGTCTCAGAAAAGTTACATAGAAAAATTCTTGAGAAATTTGACACAAAAAGTTGTTCATTGCTGGAAAGCAGTAAGAAAGTATTACAATACCTGCAAAGAACTAAAGATTACTAACTTACTTTCAGAAAAACTGATAGTTTGGAGGTAACTGGATACTCCTCTGATTTTACCAGTTGCTTTGTATTTGTGGCGTGCTTTGATGTCACAATATATGATTTATGACTGAAGAAATTTATCTTAGGATTTGGAATTGTTGACTTATAGCCAAGTCGCTAAGAACGTATGTCCTCAGAATATTTTTTCTCCGAATGATAAGTATTTAATGAAATTTTAAATACTTGCATGTTAAAGAGAAAGTACAACAACAAATATATCCGTAGCAATTGTATGTTAATGAATACACTTTAAAAGGACATGTTGAAAAGATGGGTTATATGTTTATACCCATAATGTGAACATGATGAAGTGATAATTGATATACAGAGTTGTTATTGGACATTAAAATATATCTATTATAGTTGTTTCTGTTTTCTTATCTTTCTACTTTATATGTACATTAAATGGTGTGGATGAACAATGACAAAATAATGTCTATAATAGACATGAATCAGAATCGAAAGACATTACTATATTAGCATTAATTATCCAAATTAAATATTCGTATTAAATTAAGTTACTAGTGTTGTGGTATATGGAAGGAAATTTGTTGATTATATAACAAAAGATCATCATGACTCGCACTAGTAGCTGGTTTGACATCGATATTACAAAACTCATAAAATGTGTTTTGAGTTATGAAAAATTCAGGAAATAAATTTGCGCAGTATGGTTAATTTCCTGTGATAAACCTATAAACGAAAAATATTATTTTATGGGTATATGGGCCAAGTGGGATAATGTAAAAGTTTTATTTAAACTTTTTGTTCCACACACCCATCTTATTAATTTGAAATAGTTTAAAACTTTATCGGTTAACATTTGAGTTATAAAGGGATAAAAATTACTCCTAAGAGATAATATTAAAACTCTATATCTCTAATTATAGTCAAATACAAACTCTTAGATTTTTTAATGGTCGGAAGTCTATAAATAGTACTGGGAGGTTCAAGGATTCTCACCTACAACATTAGAGTACCTTTAGCCATCGAGAGACACTTATAAGGCAAAGTTATTAAGGCGATCATTCTCTCGTAGTCATATTAATTCTTCATCAATTAGATAGAGAATGTACGTTTTTCATATTATTATTTTATTATTGCAGATCATAGAAAATCCAAGATCCAATTATTAATGTCCTATTAAATAATGTTAAAACATTTAACTACCACACCAATCGAAGAACACTGAAGTCTGAGTTGAAGAATACCAGAGTTTAGGATGACGAGGCTGGAATTGAAATCGCAGAACTTCACTCACATCAACACATGGGTTTGATACGAAAATGGACACTCTCTCTCCAAGCTCCCGCCTTCAACAAGAAGTAGCTGACTTTGTTTCATTTTTTTTTTTAAATTTATTGTCTAACAGGGCATGATCCACATTAGCCAACTATGAGTCGACTACACTTAGCTGACTTCACGTAGAATTATCCTTAATAGCAGCCCATGCATCTTGCTTTTTCCTTCTAAGCATAAAAAAGCAATTTATTTTTTTGCCCATGCATTGCTTTTTCATTCATTGCTTTTTCTTTGCCCATGCGTCTTGCTTTTTTCTTCCAATTAGAAAAAAATCAAATTTTTTTCTTTTATAAATTTTTTGGAGAAGCAGAAGAAATAATTAGAACAATAAAAAAGTAAGAGATAATGGCTTCGTTTGAAAAGAGACAGGATGAGATAGTTTTTTTTTACGAAAATTAAAAATTTAAATTTAAATAAATCTTATTAAATTATTATTTATTAATAATTATTATTTTAACTTAAAAAAACAAATTATTTATTATATTTTATATAAAAATTTAAAAAATTATAATAATAAGATAAGACTAGATAAATGGTTTCTATATTTAAAAAAGACCTAATGATATCAATTAAGAGTAATAATACACTTATTATTAGTTTACCACTTGTTTACTGTCTTTAACGTATTTATTTATTTTTATTATTTTCTTTTAAATATTTTTTTAACATTATTAATCATTAAGAAAAAATTAAAAAAATTATAATTTTACTAATAGTTATTTTTTTAACTATTAAATAAAAAGAAAATTCAAAAAACTAAAAAATTAAAAAAGTGATAAAAAGTGGTAATGGATAGAAAATATATCATTATTCATCAATTAATAGGTGGTAAATTGAGTCATAAGATAAAATGATTGGGAAGTATTAGAACACTCTTAATGGAGTAAACTATTTTTTGTTCTTAAATTGTACTTTTTATATAACTTCTCAAAAAATTATGTCATATTTGATCAAAAGTTATTATGTGAAGAAAAATTTAATTTAATTATTTACTTTTAAAAATAAAGTATATTTTTTGAATTTTTAAATAATTTTTAATTAAATATAACATAATTTTTTTAAAAATTATATAAAAAAATTAAATTTTAAAGAAAAGATTTAACTCCTCTGTTGAGAATGCGATTATTAGAAATTGATAAAGATCATATCTCGTTTTGAACACAATCCAAAATGAAGGATCGGTGCCTTAGCCGGCGAGTTAGGTCGGCCGGAGGTGCGCGTCCGTCGCCGGGAGTTGTGAGAGGAATAAAAGATGGATAAAGAAAATGGGAAGTGATAGATGGGATGGTGGTGGTACTGATGATACTAGCGACTTTGCATTCACTCTCTTTCTTTCTTAACGCCATTATTGTTTTAAGTAAATAAACAAACAAAACAATCAATCAAAAACCTCGTAAAATCTATTTTAAAAAATAATCAAAAACCTCGTAAATAATTATATAAACTTGTTAACGAAGTTTATGTCTGTTCTTCACATTTCCATTGCCAAGCACCAACTCTCTCTCTCTCTGTGAGAGTGACTGTTTATTGCAAAAGAAATTAATTTATTTTAAAGTTAGAAGTATCTTATAGATTCATCAGAGTAAAAGCAAAAGAAGAAAATCGGAAGAAGAGGAAGAATCATTCCCATCATCCACATTTTCCTTTTGAGATTTTAATCGGGGGGATCATGATTCATGGCTTCCTCTTCCGAAAACCCAAATCTTGCTCAGAATCAAAATCAACAGATTGATGTGCAGAAGCTCTTCAACCCCTCACCCAATCCTCCTTGTCCTACATTTCCTACTTCTCCATTTTCTTCTCTTTCTGGAAATTTGATTTCTTCCCCATCATTTCCTACTCCTGCTCCCACTTCATCTATTCCTTATCTCATGCCTTCATCTTCATATCCTCCACCAACTGGCCCTTCTTACCCTTTCCACCCCAACTTCCTCCATTACCCACCTTCCCCACTTGACCATTTCCAGCAGCAGCATCAGAACCAGCTTCTTCCCAATAGTGCCCATTTGATGGCTCTCTTGACAACCCAAAATCCTCCTTCATCCCCCTCCAACTCCAATAATAATAATAATAATAATAATAATAATCTTGATTTCCCTCAGCCTTCTATGGCCTTCCCTTCGCCGTCTTCGTCTTCACCTTCGCCTCTGAACAGTATCCCTTCCTTACCACCTCCGGCCACCAGGTTACTCAGCACCAAACTCCCCAAGGGACGACATTTGATCGGTGACCGTGTTGTTTACGACATCGATGCCCGCCTACAAGGCGAAGTGCAGCCCCAGCTTGAAGTCACTCCGATCACCAAGTACGGCTCCGATCCCGGCCTAGTTCTTGGTCGTCAGATTGCTGTTAATAGATCTTACATATGTTATGGTCTCAAGCTGGGTAATATACGCGTCCTTAACATAAATACTGCGTTAAGATCTTTGCTTCGTGGCCACACGGAGGTTTGTTTTTCTTCCACTGCCCACTTCTATACTCGTGTCATTTCATCTTTTATATAGCTGATGAGTGATGAGATCTCTTCTCCTTGTGTTTCTTCTAAATCAGAGGATAGTAGAGTTTTGTCAGTTGGGATCATGGCTGCTATTTCACTTTTAGTTATTTTCTTCAGCTAATGCAAGTTGGAATTTTTTAATTCATGAGAGAACTTTTGGGCATTGGCTGGAGAAACTTCTCAGTCGCACAATTTTGAAGGAACGTTAGACTTAAAAAAAAAAAAACATTTCTTTTTAAATCACAAGTGAAAGGATTAACTGGCATTTCCTAGGAGCTGCTTTAATCACTCTCTTCGCACTTAACCTTATATTAGGTGCTCATTTCAGTGACCAAATGCAGAATATGGGCGGCACTTTGGTTTGCAATTTCAAATCTTTACTTGTGTTTTTTTGGTTTTGCGAATTTCAAATTTTTTTTTCTTGCAGTTGTTTACACCATTCTCATACCAGTGGCAGCTTTGGATGGGTTATATATGTTGAGGACCACCCATGTGTTGATATTTTCCAACTCATCTTAAGGTCCACCCATGTGGTGATATTCCACATTGTGATGAGAACCACCATGTGTATTGGAATGATTGAGCATTTCCAGCTCATATTACATGGAGGGAGAAGTCCAACCTCTCCTATAAATAGGAGAGGAATGTTGAAGCTAAAATCATCCCAACAAGAAGAAGTGTTTGAGTGTGTGAGAGTGTAAGTGCCATTTGAGAGATAGAGAAGCATTGAGAGTGTTTGTAATCTTGTACAAACATTTTGAATAGTAAGTTTTTGTTCCAGTGGACGTAGGCAAATTGCCGAACCACTTCAATATTGTCTCTATCTATTTTATGTTTATTTTCGGGGCAGCATTAGGCACAACAATTGGTATCAGAGTTTCGGTTCGTGCTATCCAGAAAATTTCAGTTGCTCGAAATCAACTTTTGATCACACCAAAACGTTTCTCTCGTCAAGACGGATCCATTGCCGCGAACGGCATCGAAAACGAACATCGGAGGAGCCCGTACGCGCCATTTGAAGGTCGGAGCGCGTATCACAAGCGCCTAACAGATCTAGATCGTCCGATTTTCAGATCTGATTTTGAGCTTGATCTTAGCCATTTGGAATCCGATTTCGACGATCAAATAGTGCTTTCCAACTATTTGGATTATTCCGGACTCATCCGTACGGTTAGAATTTCGAAATTTATCTTCTAAAATTTCTTAATTAATATGGAAGGTGTTGGGGAAGTTAAGAACTCTGGAAATGCCAGTAGTTCAGGGCGTAGGTCCACAGTTTCAAATGCCAAGTTTGAAGTTGAGAAGTTTGATGGAACTTCTAACTTTGGTATGTGGCAATGTGAAGTGATGGACGTTTTGATCCAACAAGAGTTGGATATGGCGTTGGAAGCGAAACCCAACGATATGTCAGAAAAGGATTGGAGGAAGCTTAACACCCAAGCTTGTAGTACAATCCGTTTGTGCCTTACTAAAGATCAGAAGTATTTTGTCATGAGAGAGACAAATGCAAATGAACTTTGGCAGAAATTGGAGGATAAGTTCATGAAGAAAAGCATTGAGAGCCGTTTGCATTTGAAGAAAAAACTCTTCAGATTCCAATTTCGTGAAGGTATTAGTATGTCTGAACATTTGAATAGTTACAATCAAATTCTTGCTGATCTACTAAACTTGGATGTTGAAATCCAAGATGAAGATAAGGCTTTACTTTTGTTAAATTCCTTACCCGATACATATGATCATTTAGTTACAACATTATTGTATGGGAAGGAGAAAATTAGTTTTAACGATGTATCTAGTTCTTTGATTAGCAATGAGTACCGAAAAAAGGATAAGCAGGTACAGCTAGATACATCAAGTGAAGCACTGATAGCAAGAGGGAGATCGCGGTCAAGGTATCCCGGAAAGAAGAAAGATTTTCAATCGAAAACTCGGGCCACATCACGTGGTTCATCAGTCGGCAGAAAACTCGCCAAAGATGAGTGTTCCTATTGTCACAACAAAGGACACTGGAAAAAGGATTGTCCCAAATTGAAGGGACAACAGAAGAATCAACCAATCATAGCAAATGTCGCGGACAGAGATGAAGATCTAGACATTGCCTTGACAGGTTCATCATTGATTTGTCATCCTGATGAATGGATTATGGATTCCGGATGCACCTATCATATGTGTCCCAATCGGGACTGGTTTAATGACTTCACAGAGATTGAAGGTGGAGCAGTACTTATGGGCAACGACAGTGCCTGTAAGACTCGAGGGATAGGGAGCATTCGGTTGAAGCTGCACGATGGAACTGTCAAGACTCTGACCGAAGTTCGATTCGTCCCGGACTTGCGGAAAAATCTTATCTCATTAGGATCTCTGGATTCAAAGGGATTCAGAATCACTATTGAAGACGGAACTCTCAAAGTGGTAAAGGGAGTTCAGGTGGCTATGAAAGGCTTGAGGCGAGGAAACCTGTATTTCTTGCAGGGAAGTACTGTTGTTGGAAGACCTTCTACAAGTTGTGAGAAGCTAGATGAGACTGATGCTGACACTACCAGACTTTGGCATATGCGTATGGGACATGCTGGAGAAAAAGTTTTGCAAACACTTGTAAAGCAAAACTTACTCAAAGGTGCCAAGACTGATAAATTGTCTTTTTGTGAGCACTGTGTATTAGGCAAGCAGACGCGGATCAAATTTGGAACCGCTGTTCACAATACACAGGGGATACTTGACTATGTACACTCCGATGTTTGGGGACCTACCAAAATTGCATCTTTGGGAGGTAAGCATTGGTTTATAACTTTTGTAGATGATTATTCTCGCCGTGTGTGGGTGTATACGATGAAGAATAAAGATGAAGTGTTGAACATCTTTCTTGTTTGGAAGAAGATGATTGAGACTCAGACCGGCAGAAAAATTAAGCGGCTCAGATCAGATAATGGAGGGGAGTATACTCTAGACCCTTTCATGAAAGTATGCCGGAGAGAGGGAATAGTCAGACACTTCACGGTACGAGGAACACCGCAGCAAAACGGTGTGGTAGAACGGATGAATCGTACTTTGCTAGAGAAAGTACGATGTATGTTACTGAATGCTGGATTCAGTAAACAATTTTGGGCTGAAGCTGTGACATATGCATGCCACCTCGTCAACAGACTACCCGCAGTTGCCAATGGCGGGAAGACACCCATTGAAATGTGGAAAGGTACACATGCTACTGATTATGACTCTTTACATGTTTTTGGATGTCCAGCTTACTATCATGCTAAAGAAAGTAAGCTTGACCCTAGAGCCAAGAAAGCAAAATTCTTAGGCTTTAACTCTGGTGTAAAAGGGTATAGACTCTGGTGCATAGAGTCTAAGAAGGTAATTATCAGTAGAGATGTTACTTTCAACGAATCTGAGATGCTTAAGTCACATAAGCATAAAGATTCCAGTGAAGGCAGCTATGATGGCGAAACACCTGGTGATTCGCAGAAGGTGGAGTTTATCACTCCAAATGATTCAAGAGAAGACAGACAAGAGGAGGTTGATAGTCCAGTCACAGCACCTCCAAGTCAAATTGAATCAATAGCAACCAACAGACCGAGACGAGAGAAACGTGTACCGACACGTTATGCAGACTACGTGACATATGCACTACCAGTTGAAGGGGGTGAGATCCCCACCACTTACAGAGAAGCCATACAATCCAGTGAAAATGATGAATGGATAAAGGCGATGACTGAGGAGATGCAGTCTCTTCATAAGAACCAGATTTGGGAACTTGTGCCACTACCACAAGAAAAGAAGTCAATTGGCTGTAAGTGGATCTTTAATCAGAAAGATGATCAAGTTGCTAAAAATAGAATTCGATACAAAACTAGATTGGTAGCCAAGGGCTACGCTCAGACAGAAGGAATTGACTACAGTGAAGTATTCTCTCCTGTTGTGAAGCATTCATCCATTCGGATATTGCTAGCTTTGGTTGCACAATATGATCTTGAGTTAGCACAACTTGATGTGAAGACAGCTTTCTTGCATGGTGATCTGGAAGAGGAGATTTCTCTGTCTCAACCAGAAGGGTTTAAAGAAACTGGTAAAGAAAAACTGGTTTGCAGACTGAAGAAATCTCTCTATGGACTGAAGCAGTCACCTCGGCAATGGTACAAGCGGTTTGACCGTTTTATGATGGATCTGAAATATACTCGTTGCCAATACGATCATTGTGTGTATTTCAGAAAACTTGTAGATGGATTTTTCATTTATTTGCTTTTATATGTAGATGATATGTTGATTGCATGTAAAAGCAAGGTGGAGATAAATCGTTTGAAAACTCAGTTGAGTCATGAGTTTGAAATGAAAGATTTAGGAGAAGCACGAAGAATATTGGGGATGGAGATCAGCAGAGATAGGGTGAAATGTACAGTTCACCTTACTCAGAAGCAATATCTGACGAAAGTATTGCAACGCTTCAATATGGACTCAAAGTTGAAGCCTGTGAGTACTTCAATGGCCCCATATTTTAAGCTCAGTGCATTGCAGTCTCCTAAAGATGATGAAGAGCGGAACTACATGAAAAATGTCCTATATGCAAGTGTTGTTGGTAGCCTAATGTATGCTATGGTGTGTACACGACCTGATATCTCCCAGGCCGTCAGTTTGGTCAGTCGTTATATGCATAATCCCGGAAAGAAGCACTGGCATGCGGCTAAATGGATTCTACGGTATATTCTAGGAACCGTAGATCTTGTTTTGAAGTTCGAGAAGAGTGAAGATAATCTAGTAACTGGATACGTTGACTCAGACTATGCAGGTGATCTTGACAAACGGCGGTCGACAACTGGATACGTGTTCACTATGTCTGGAGCACCAGTTAGTTGGCGATCAACTTTGCAGTCTACGATTGCACTGTCATCCACAGAGGCTGAGTATATAGCTGTAACAGAAGCCGTAAAAGAAGCCATTTGGTTACAGGGACTGGTAACAGATTTGGGAATTGAGCAGCAAAAAGTTGCCGTTTACTGTGACAGTCAGAGTGCAATTCATATGGCCAAGAATCAAGTTTATCACTCTCGAACAAAACATATAGATGTCCGTTTCCACTTCGTACGTGAGATATTGGAAGAAGGAGACATTCTACTTCAGAAGATTGACACTGAAAATAATCCAGCAGATATGTTGACAAAAGTTGTCACTGGAATCAAGTTCCAACACTGCTTGGACTTGATTAATATCTCACACTGCTGAGCACCTAAGGGTGCATTGGCGCCTTAGGGCGCATTTGATAGTGAAAATCTTTCATGGCAAACGAACATTTCAATAAGGAGGTGAAATCATTGCAAGGATGCAACATGTAGTATCCTAGTATGGCACACTTGGGTGGAGGGAGTGATTGTTGAGGACCACCCATGTGTTGATATTCTCCAACTCATCTTGAGGTCCACCCATGTGGTGATATTCCACATTGTGATGAGAACCACCATGTGTATTGGAATGATTGAGCATCTCCAGCTCATGTTACATGGAGGGAGAAGTCCAACCTCTCCTATAAATAGGAGATAAATGTTGAAACTAAAATCATCCCAACAAGAAGAAGTGTTTGAGTGTGTGAGAGTGTAAGTGCCATTTGAGAGATAGAGAAGCATTGAGAGTGTTTGTAATCTTGTACAAACATTTTGAATAGTAAGTTTTCGCTCCAGTGGACGTAGGCAAATTGTCGAACCACTTCAATATTGTCTTTATCTATTTTATGTTTATTTTCTGGGCAGCATTAGGCACAACAATATATGAATTCTCTCTCTCTGAAATATGAGCGAGACTTTATCACCTTTTTATCCTCTTGCTTTTGTTCAATTCGGTTTGGATGGGGGATCATATATATGTGCATTACCCTCTAAACATATTCAAGTTTACTATGTTTTTTGTGCTATGAATATTTGTGTATGTCATGCAGAGAGTAACTGATATGGCTTTCTTCACTGAGGATGTTCACCTTTTGGCCAGGTAGACCTTTATCTCAAACTTGTATTTATCCTTTTCATTAGTCTTTTTACCAGAAATTTATGGTTTTCATTTTCTTCAGTGCTGGTGTAGATGGACGAGTTTTCGTATGGAAGATCGACGAGGGCCCAGATGAGGAAGACAACCCTCAAATTACAGGCAAAATTGTTATTGCTATCCAAATAGAAGTAGGAGGGGAATCATTCCATCCACGAGTGTGTTGGCATCCTCACAACCAAGTACTAATCAGTTTGTAATTTGTGTTATCAATTAAGTTATCCTCTGATGTGCTTTTTATTTTTGTACATTGTGTATCTTTGGCTTATTTTCCTTGGTTGTTAGTTGTGTGTCTTTATAGTTGACCACTGATAATTGCTTCACAGGAAATTTTGATGGTTGCTATTGGATGTTATATCCTTAAAATTGACAGCGCAAAAGTTGGAAAGGGGGAAGTATTTTCGGCAGAGGAACCTCTTAAATGTTCCATTGAAGAACTAATTGATGGGATCCAATTGGTTGGTAAACATGATCAAGAAGTTACAGAGTTGTCAATGTGCCAATGGATGACCAGCCGCTTAGCTTCAGCATCGATTGATGGCTTGGTCTGTATTCTTGTTTTACCTCTCTTCTAATGCCAGTGCCTTCCATAAAGAAATATAAACCACTATGCTTTGTTCATTATTGTTTCTCTGTTGCTTACTTGTCAGCCACTGATCTTCTGCCACAGGTGAAGATTTGGGCAGACCGCAAGACACTACCACTTGCAGTAATCAAGCCCCATGGTAGCAATCCTGTGCATTCTGTGACATTCTTGACTGCCCCTCACCGTCCTGATCACATTGTTCTTATTACAGCGGTATATGCTCTTAGTCTATCCCTTTATGCCAAACATGGTAACTTTCATGTTATGACTTAGGGTGCTTTTCGAATAAATTGTTTAATCTGGTAAAGATCAACATGGTAGTACACATTATGATCAGTGCACCTGTTATTTTCTTCCTTTTCTTTGTTTCTTTTCAGGGGCCACTGAATCAGGAAGTGAAAATATGGACCTCTGCGGGTGAGGAGGGCTGGTTGTTGCCCAGTGATACTGAATCATGGAAGTGTACTCAAACTTTGGATATAAAGAGTTCTTCTGAACCCAAGATTGAGGATGCATTCTTTAATCAAGTCATATCATTGCCCCATGCAAGCCTTTTATTACTTGCAAATGCCAAGAAGAATGCTATATATGCTGTCCACATAGAATATGGACCTAATCCAGCCACAACACGCATGGATTATATTTCCGAGTATACGGTCAAGATGCCTATCTTGAGTCTTACTGGAACTAGCGACAGTTTACCAGATGGAGAACATATTGTCCAGGTCTACTGCGTCCAAACACAAGCCATTCAGCAATATGCACTTCACCTATCTCAGTGCCTGCCACCACCCGTAGACAAAATGGAGTTGGAGAAATCTGACTCCACTGTTTCTCGTGGATTTGATGCTTCTGATGGTTCTGCTTCTTTCGAACCACCTCACGGATGTAAACCGACTGAGATATCTGTTGTTAATGCAACTCCTATGCCACCTATGCTTTCGAATAGCACTGAAATTAGCCCAGTAGTGAGCCTTCCTGCAAACTTGGCTTCTTCTGAGGTAACTAGCTTGCTGGGAGTTGCTTTTTCTGGTGTGAAAACAATGTCAAGTGATTTTCCTTCTCATGTTACAGCAGAAAATATCCACACTATATCACCTCCCCTTCCTTTGAGTCCAAGATTAAGTCACAAATTATCTGGTTTTAGAAGCCCATTAAATGGTAATGAGACTAATCCGACTCTCACTGATCATGGTGATGACCAGTCAGCTCCTGAATATTCATCTGATCGGAGAATGGACTTTGTCAAAGATAGCATGGCTGATGTGCCTAGCTCAGATGAAAATTTGAAGAAGGGTGATAAAAGTACTGCACCAAGTGATATTTCTATGGTTCCCAATCCTCCTATAGTCTTTAAACAGCCAACACATCTGGTAACTCCATCAGAGCTATTATCCACAATTTCTTCATCGTCTGAGAATACCCAAATTAGTCAAGTTGTGAATGTGGTAGAGGCAAAGGTTCAAGATGTGGCAGTACACAATGATGCAGAAAGTTCTGAAGTAGAGGTTAAAGTCATTGGTGAGACAGGAACTAGTCAAAGTAATGAGTTTGACTGTCAGAGAGATTCGCACATTATGATTGCAGAGAAAAAGGAGAAATGCTTTTATTCCCAGGCCTCAGATCTTGGCATTCAGATGGCTAGAGATTGTTTTGTGGGAACTTACAATGTGGAGAGATCATGGCAAGCTAATGATGTCAGTAATACTAAGGCACCAAACAAACCTCCTAAAACTTCTGTGGAAGAAGTTCAAGACACAATAAAAGATGTACGCCCAAAGGTTGGCGAATCAGAAACTCCCATTGCAGTTTTGCCATCTCATGCACCATCTCCGAAAGGAAAGCGACAAAGGGGTAAAAATGCTCAAGTGTCTGGTTCATCTTCCCCTTCTCCAAGTCCTCTTAACTCCACAGATTCATCAAACGAACCGAGTGGCAGTTCAGGTGCCCCATCTATAGAAGCTGCTTTACCTCAGTTATTGGCTATGCAGGCAGTGCTTGATCAGGTGATTGTTTTTTTAGGTCCAACATTAGAAAGATTTGAGACTTTTTGGGCATCTCACAAGCAATGTCTGCACTGCTAGCTGCCGTGATGAATATTGCAGTACTAGCGGATACATTTTCATGAACTTAATGCAATACTGAGTGATATCAGTTCACCAATATGATATTTTTGGGCTTGACCTTTTTTGGCTGTTGTTGAGGAGCTTTGCTAAATACAGTATATAGGTCGTTTAATCTCATGCTACTTAAATTTAAGATAAAAAAAGTATTTAATCTCATGCTTTAGGTAGCAATTCCTTGCCATGTTTGTATTAGAAATATGGTGGTTTAATCTGGGATAATATCAGTTTGAGTGGATTTTGGCATTTAACCTATTAACTACAATGACCACTTAATTTTCCTTTTGGCAGAATGTTCATTTACATGGTAATATTATTGCCTTTTGGAAGTTGTTCTGGTTCATTGAGAGCAAATAACAGATTGGCTATTATGTTTTTGATATTATAGCCTGAAAATAAATTGCCTTTCATGCAAATTGCAGACAGATCCTTTACATACACTACTTGATACATATGACATCTGTGTTTTTCTTCTAATTTGATGCCATAGCTTATATGGTATTGCATATGAATGCTTCAGTGCACCAAATATTAGTGGTTAACAGTGTCATTTTATGGTCCAATGAACTGGATACTTCTACAATTAATGATTTTACCATATACATAATGATTACATCATAATTAATGTCTAAATTCAGCTGTCCTTTCGGTATATTTTTCTGCTTTCTAAGTATTCATATCTCATTTGTTTTCAACAGATGATAATCCTAATGTGGTACTTTTGGATTAATGGTTTTTTCATATTTTTCAGTTAATGAGCACACAAAAGGAAATGCAGAAGCAGATGAATGTGATTGTTTCTGGCTCATATTCGAAAGAAGTTAAAAGACTAGAGGGATCCTTGGGCCGGAGCATGGAGAAAGTTATCAGGGCTAACACCGATGTTTTGTGTGCTCGTTTCCAAGAGGAAAACACAAAGCAGGAGAAGTTAGAACATGACCGTATGCAGCAGATCACAAACCTGATCACAAATCATATGAACAAGGACTTGCCAGCTGTGCTTGAGAAAACTTTAAAGAAGGAAATAGCTTTAATTGGACCAGCTGTAGCACGTGCAATTACTCCAATTGTTGAGAAAACCGTGTCATCATCTATTATGGACTCATTTCAGGTTCTAATGTTAAAGCTTGTCCAAGTATGAGCGTGTTTGGGTGTCTTATTGATATTTCAATGTTTCGTTCTCACTTGTTTTCATTTTTCCTTCTCTGGAGAAATCCACCCGATTTGATGGAACAGAACAGTTGTAGACATTATGTGCACCCTTGGGATTAATTGGGACATTGTTCCTGGACACCTGGTGCCAAAAAAAAAAAAGGAACTGTTTCAGACAAGGCCATAATCGTTTCAAAAATAGGAAAGTTGGAAGGATTTTTGGACATGACAGCCTTTTATCCTATTTATTCTTCTGTGTCAAAATACTACAAAAGTTTCTGACACAGCATATTTAATATATTTCTGTGATGGCACTTACTAAATAGGTTCATTCTTTAAGATGGATTTGCTCCTTCAAATGTGTATACAACAGCAAACATAGGCTGTCAGTCATTATAGGCTGCTGTAACAGCTTAATTTTTCTGCATCATAGATGTGTCGGAATAAGCTTTATTTTGTGTGAAATGCAGAAAGGAGTAGGAGATAAGGCGGTGAACCAATTAGAGAAGTCAGTTAGTTCAAAACTCGAAGGTTCGGTGACTAGGCAAATTCAAGCACAGTTTCAAGTTTCAGGGAAGCAAATTCTTCAGGTAATTGCAAGCTAAACAAAGATCAGTAGTATTCGTAACAAATATCGTGTGAAACCTTTCTTCTTTGCCTGAACCTTCTTATATACCTAACTCTTAGATGTTGAGAATATTTCAAATATGCTTTGGATGTATTTCCTACATGAGCTAGATGTTGTAATAATTTAAGTTTGAATTAGTTCACCTAGTTTTATTATTCTGAAATAATGTAAAATTTTATATGCAAGATAATAATTCAGATTACTATTGAAGTTTAATGAAAAAAGAAAAATGACAGAAATCAATTCAGAATTAATTATAATAATTGACTTCTGAAAAAGAAAAAAAATCTTTACCATTTTTTAATCATGTACGAGACTTGCAATTATATCTAAAAAAAATTCCTTGCAAGAAATGTAAGGATCTAGCTCATACATTATTTGAGGATGCATATATTGACTGATTGTCTCAAAAGTCAGGATTCATTCACGTGGCATTCTTCCTCCCTTGGCATCTTCTCTACTCCTGACACATTAGACGTGCCATTCCATTTTAGACTTGTACTCCTTATGCCCTAGTTCTGATGTTTCATTCCCTGTGGTTTTGAATCAATAGATAGATTGCTTGGCTTCCAAAACTGTTCAGATGGAGGAGCCTTCAAGTATTAGATCTTATATTACCTTGACTTTGGTTTCCTAGTCACCTCAGTCTCCTTTGAATCACACCTCCAAATTTAAACTTTATTAGCTCCCTCATAAGCCTAGATGAGTTACCAGGAACTCTGTATACATAAAAAATTCATGTGCCTCAAGTAATATAAAATGCATATAGGAGGATGTATAAAATTCTTGCTTTTACTTATTGATAGTGTATCTTGGGCAGATTGAAATAATCTGTCCCCCCCCTCCCCAAGCGGGGTGGGGGGGATTTCATTTTGGTTGTTTCTTGACTTGGTGATATGATTTGTCATATAATAAATGCTGCTTATAACCCTCTTTATCATCCCGTTACGCAATATCAAATGATTGCAAGATAAGTAGAGGATGAATAGTTTTTCAATCAGTTGATGTCATATTAGAGGATGATGTGAGGGTGCTGGTTAAAAGGATGATGAATAGCACTTCTCTTGTCATAAGCCCTTCTTTTGAGAGAAAGTGGTGGATCGGGCAGTATCTTTGGTTCTGATGATAAATATTGGTATGTTTACTGCAGGATGCATTAAGGTCTAGCTTGGAAGCTGCAGTCATTCCTGCATTTGAGAATTCATCCAAAGCTATGTTTGAGCAAGTTGATATCACATTCCAGAAGGGGCTTAGCAAACAGACAACTGCTGCTCAGCAGCAGTTTGAGGCTGCACATTCTCCACTTGCCATTGCTCTAAGGGTATGTGTAGCTTAACATGATATTTAGGAGGATTTTTTTTTTCCTGCAAGTTATGTTGCACTAATTGGATATACTTCTCACTGCATGATGTATTCATTGGACGTTAAACAACCATTTTGCATCTTTATGAATGACTTAATGGCACCTACTCTTTCATATTTCATGTGCATCATATGGGTGAAGAAAACAAGCATTGAATGGCAATGTAGATGATGTATTTAGAAACAAAAAGGGTATAATTCGTATCATAGTGATATGCATTATGAAGATGATTGTGCGAAAAACCTCTTAGGTTTGATAGGTCTCTTTCCAGATTGGGAGTGGAGTTGTCATTGTAATTTGTGTGAAGGAACAAAAACCCAGGTGATTCATTTAATAGGTTGTCTTGGAATTTTGTGAAGGTCTCTTATCCATCTTATTTCCTCCACTACTGAACTTTTCCATCTTATTTCCAGATGATTCTAACATATTAAGTTTTTGTGGTGCAATATGAGTGAGCATTGTAAAAGACAATGTGACGGATGTCTCTTCAATAAACTTCATTTATACCCAAAATTCTATTGCAATCGCAAACTCCTGATCTAGTTCATTTACATCTTAAGTATCGGCTTTTTGACTTGCATGTTTTGGTCATTTGACCAGGCGCTATTAATCTTATAAAAAAAAACTAGGCGCTATTAATCTCCAAACTATTTTTAATGGGTATGTCGAAGGGATATTGGCAATAGTTTTACCTTTCTACTATGTAGATTGCACCTGGTAACAGGACTAGAACCACGACATTTTGTATTGTACTTTTTTGGACGTTTGGTGTATGATTCAAATGTCACATCTTACTTGTAAACTTGTGTACTGATCTTCTAATGCTATTCATGGATTCAAAGGATGCAATTAATTCGGCATCAGCAATCACTCAAACGTTGAGTGGAGAATTGGCTGAGGGCCAACGTCAGCTATTAGCCATTGCAGCGGCAGGTGCCAACTCAAAAGCACTAAATCCCTTGGTAACACAATTGAGCAATGGGCCATTGGCTGGTCTTCACGAGATGGTACATGCATATAAGCTTCTTTCTAAGTCTGCAATTGTATCCTTCTTCTGTTTTGGTCTTACTGACATGTAGACGGTCATGTCTGTGTAGGGTGAGGCACCTTTGGATCCAACTAAAGAACTGTCTAGATTGATAGCTGAGTGTAAATATGAAGAAGCATTCACCGGAGCCCTTTACAGAAGGGATGTCTCAATAGTTTCGTGGTTATGTTCTCAGGTATTCTCTGCTCTGAACACACCCCAACAACATATTAACAATTTCATTGCCAAGCCATGTATGGCCAGTGAGAATTGGAGGTGCTGCATATAGAGTATAACCAATCTGCCATATGAGAGAAGCTCTTGTCAAGTCGGCTCCATTAAGATAGTGAAAGTGTTTTATCGTATCTCATCTCATAATTATAACTTTCTTATTTTTCCATATAAAATATAATAAGTAATTCAACTTTTTCAAATTAAAAAAAAAAAAATTTTAATAATATATTATTTAACTTTAATATTTGCTCTCAACTCATCTCAACTTACTATCCAAACGGCACTTAAGGTCTAGTTTGTTTTTTGAGTTTATCTCAATTCAATTCAACTCATCTCATCTCATCTAATCATTACAGCTTCTCTAAATTTTCACACAAAATAATAAATAATTCAACTTTTTTAAATCTTAAAATAAAAATAATATTAAAAAAATATATTTTAATAATACTTTATTCAACTTTCAACTCAATTCAATTCAAAAAACAAGCCAAGCCTAAATCTTTTAGCTGACACTTGTTGATATTTGCAGAATGGGACATTATTCTTCCTCCTAGATCAACGCACATGAAAAATGTGTTATAGCGAGGAATTGATATCAATGAGCACTGTACAGGCCTCTTTTAATCTAGGGTTGCTAAACTGCAGATGTCTTTCATGTTTTCTTTTCTTGCATTACTTGTTTTCACCGCCCCTTTAATAGGGTGGTGCAGCTTTCAAGATTTTCTAGTAAATTTAGTGCTTAAAAAGACACCAAAAAATTTAAGTACAGATAAATATCGGGGAATTTATTAAATTTCTAGGATTGAGTACACTTCATCACTGGCTTTGATACCGAGTTCTCTTAATATTTGTACCTCTTTCACCAGGTTGATTTACAAAGAATTTTGTCAACGGTGCCACTCCCTTTGAGTCAAGGAGTTCTGCTAGCTCTTCTCCAACTACTGGCTTATGGTATTGGTAACGAAACACCCAGAAAGCTGACATGGATGACCAATATAGCCATTGCCGTAAACCCAGCAGATCCAGCGATTACAGTGTATGTGCATCCTATTTTTGAGCAGCTATACCAGATATTGGGTCATCATCGGAACCTACCAACCACCTCTGCTTCAGAAGTAAGCAGCATCCGCCTTCTCATGCATGTCATCAATTCTGTGTTAATGAGTTGTAAATGATTCTCCCTACCTTGTCTCTAGAAGTATTGCAAAGGTGTAAGTGGAAACATTGGGTTGTACAGAAATCTTGATTACCTATGTGAAATATAGCTTTCTTTTGCTCTTTTGAACAGAAACTGCACATTCTTTGTGTTCTCTTCTTGGTTGTGTTTTTTTTTTTTTCCCTTTTGTTCTAACCTTGAAACATTCGGTGAAAGCCTGTTTTCAAATTGCTGACAAATTATGCTTTGGATGAGTGGATGTGGGGCACAGATGTTATTAGCTTTCAGAAGTGGGTGTGAAGGTTATCTATTTAGTAATGCCACAACAATGTAATAAACAGCCATCCTGAAGACGTACGCAGCAATGTGGAATGAGTTTGAACTCGGGCTGTAAAAATTACTCAAAAAACCCGAAAATGGGTCTCGATCGGTCCGGACTCCAGTCCATGACCAGTTTCGAATGCGGTCTAGTATTGATTTTACGTTTTCTTGGATCGGAATGGACCGGTTCGTATATTTATATATTTTTAATTAATTTAAAATATTATATATAATAAAAAGCATGTTTTTATAATTTTATTTATAATATATGTTAATATAAATTATTATTGATTATAAAATATTATTATAGTATAATTTATAATATAAAACTAATCTTAAACATACAAATTTATTTGATCATGTGTTTTAAATATAAAATATATAGTATATTAATTATATTGTTTGGCCTAGTAATTTTCAACATATTCTTTTGATAAATATATTAGTAATACTTATAGACATTAGTATATTAATTACATTTTATAGCCAAATACTTATACTATTAATAATGTACTTTTAAGTATACATAAATTACTATATAAATTATTATAGTATTACTTATCTTTATATATATAAAGTGGCTATCTAATAGAAAAATTTTGTTTTAATAAAAAAATTTACTTTTCTATTAAAGTTAATACTTTTCATCTATTTTTGTTAAAATAAATACTGCATTTAATGAAAAATATTATTTTAAATATAATATATTAATTTCATTAATCACTGAAATAATGTTCTTGACATTAAATTTAATTACACCACTTCAATTTTCTATAACGATAAATTTTTCATTTAAAACTTTTTTTTATGTAAAATAAATATAGAATAATAATAATAGTATAGAATAACATAATAATAGTATAGAATATATAACAATATATATAAATAAACCATTCATAATAATATAACAATGCAATCCTCACTTAGAGATGTTAATTTATACATTAGAGAGTCTAATTTTATTCATGAAAATTTATTCCTATTATATGATTAATAATTTCGTTCTTTAAAAATTATTTATAATTTTAAAATGAATGTATTATTTATTTATTTTTTGAGATGATAAATATACGATATATACAATTAACTATAATTATATTAAATTGGTAATAATAGATAATAAATATAATTAATATATTATATATGTTTGATATTTAATTGAAATATATATGATCTAATAAATTTACATATTTAAGATTAAAATTTCATGGTATAAATTAAAATATAACATTATTTTATATAAATTATAAACTAAATTTATTTATTTTTAAAAAAATTATATTAAAAAATAATCACATAACTAAAAAAACTGTGGATGATTTAAGTTTATGTAGATCTAGAAAAACTTAAAGACTAAAAACATAAGTATTTTAATGTCCTCTCTTTTGAGGCAGTATAAAATGACGCAAATATTAGATCATCATCTTAGAATTATAAAAATATAATATTTTGAACGAATTTTTTATTAAAGTTTCAATTAAAATTATCTCAAACAAATTTGAGAAAACTATAAGTTATGTTTATTTATGAGACTATCTTATTGTTTTTATTAATACTTTTTTTTATAATATATAAAATCGTGTAATTATTTATCATCTATTTAATTATGAATAATTTTCTAATTTTTGTTAGAAATTAAACTAGATAAACATGTTTTGCACGTTACTTTTATCTAATATTAATACTACATCACTATATGATATTATTAACTATAGTGGTATAGTAATATTAAAACTATTACTATTAGTATACTAATAATATCAGTAATATAGTTATACTAATATTATTATATAGTTATACTAAATTTAATTATTTTAATAAATATTAATATATAGTTAGGCTAATCACTATAATCGAAAAATCAAACGAGATCGAACTGGAATCGGTAAAACCTAATCTTTTTTTACCCCTCGACTTGATCGGGATCATGATCCTTATTTTGTCACGTTAAATAATGAAAATTAAGGGCATTGGGTTGATGATTCCATATAAAGATGTGATGCAAAATGAATTCTTTTTCTTTCATTCAAGATATATTAATGGGATGGTGAATCCATAGGCTGCCCTTGGACGAGGTGGAGAAAGGAGAAACTGAGGTAATAGAAAGGGTAGTTGGTGGACGTATGTCAGTGCAGGGAGAGCATTTCCTCTAGTTTATTTTCGCAAATGAGTCTGACATAAAATGAGAAAGAATTTAAATAAAAAATAAAAAATAAATAAAATATTATTAAATATATATTTTTAATATTAATTTTTTTTAAATGATAAAAAAATTGAATTGTTTATTTTATTTTGTATAAAAATTTGAAAAAATTATAATAATTAAATAAGATAAAATAAAATAAGATGAAAATGATGAAAATGATTGTGAAAACAAACGAAGCGGGAGAGGCGAGGCAAAGTCAAGAGGAGGTGAGATGATCAGTTAAAAACGAAAAAGATGGAATTGCCAATGCCTTTGTTTGTGGTCTTCGGAAGCCTATTAATAGAGAGAAGAGAAAACGAAAGCAAAGCAAGGAACCAACACAGTCCACCGATCCATCTGTTTCATCGAATATGATCTAGTCATGCTTGCTGTAGGGATGAGTTAAAAGCGTGAAAATATGTAATATGTACATATATATATATATATACATATATATTATGTTGTTGGAGACGGCTTTTTTGGCTAAAAACTGCTTAGCGTATGAACAAAGCTTTGGCAAAGCTAATCATATTCCTTCAGCATACACCAACAACAGTGATCCAAATATGCATTAAGTTTTCCAGCCTGATCCATCTCCCTCATCACTCAAATCGGCAACAGGTTAACTAACCAATCTCTGCATTATACTCAAAAGACCTCCTCCCTCCTCTGGATTGTTACATATTCTTTCGGTTTTTAAGGTGATTTTGGAAGATTGCATATGTCAAAGGACCTATTTCTTACTGTTTCTAATGTTCTTTTGCATTTCCATGGTCGTAGATGCATACATTCTTGTCATTACAAACTTTGATGTTTCTGGGTTGAGAGTCTAGTAATTGGGTTCTTTGAGGCCCAACTTTCCTTAGATTTCAAAGCAATGATATTTGCAATTGTGAATTGTGTGAGTGAAGTGTAATCGTTTTGAAAAAAGTGAGAAAAATATGAGATTCTCAGGAAAAAAAAATTAATTTTTTGATAGTAGACTTCATTTTTTTTAAAGTAATTATATAATGTTTACGTACTTCAAGATTGCATGTAACATTACGAATAATTTACATACTATTGTATATAAATATAAGTTGCAGATTCCTACCCACATTGACATTTTCTTCCTCAGCTCTCAAATGTTGTCTGTTTATGTGGCTCTGACAGGAAAAGGCTTTGCACAAACGGAGATGGAGAAGATTTATAATAAGAGAGAAAGGGAGGATGGTGATCATTATGAGGACCATCAAGATTGTTCATTTAATAATTCAGCAAAGAAGCAAGATCTCAAGGGTATAGACTTCAAAGAGAACAGCGATGACAGCAGTAATGTGGAGATCTTAGATTCTTCCTTGGCATTAGAGGTAGGGGTATTTGATTTCCCTTGGCTGAAAGATGGTGTTATCTTCAAATCAGAAGACTGTAGATTCGAGGATGCCTTCTTTTCATCATTGATCTATGATATGAACTCCACCAACAGCACTAATATGGAATTTTCTGGGAAATTTATGGGTCAAACTTCAGAAGAAATCTTATACCTTCCTGAAAATAAGTCCGACGAAAATTTATTCCGGCCAGTACCCAAAGGTGATTGGTCAGAAATGGAGGGTGTGGATTGCATTTGGAGCTCCCTTCTCGGTCAGCCACTTCAACAGGGTGGTGTTATCTGATATTATGCATTCAAATGTATTAGATGCCTAGAGCCAGCCCTTCTTGTTTTAGTCAGATGGAGCTCACCATATGAGGGATTGTATGCTGGCATGGCACATTTTTTATGCGGTTCACGCTGATGTAGTTTATCTTTTAAACTTTGGCTTTGGTCTACAAAAAAAACTTCTAAACTGAAACTTACAAATTGACATTGTTTGGTATGTTTTGTCAAGTTGTAAAGGTTTTTTTTTTAATGCAAAATAAATCTAATATATTAAATCAAACCAAGTCAGTTTGTAAGTTTATTTTTGAAAAATTTCTTTGTAGATGTAAAACTTATCTATATTTCCTAATTGCTTGCAGTTGGGATGACTACCTTCACCATTTTGTAACAATGTTATTGTTAGGTAGTTGGTACATTGACATTATATTGCACTGAGTCATGGAGTGCATTCTGACATTTAATGTCATTTGGAAAAACCAGAACCATTTCTGTGCTTCTTTTTGTTACATTGGCTGCATAATTTTAGATGCTTTTTGTTGATTTGTAAATGGTAGTATTTTATAAGTCACATTAAGATGTGTTTGAATATATCAAATAAGTTGAGATATGTTATAACAATTTTATGAGAAGTTAAAAAAATAATAGACCTCATCGATAAGTTGAAATGAAGTTTGACACTCAAAATACCCTTAATTTGCTCTTTGGAATTTGGCTTGGAGGTTCCAAATCAAGGGTGGGACATTGTTTGGAACGTGGGCCCTCAGCATCTAGAGCGGTGAGAAATAGAAATGATTTTTGTAATTATTGTGCAATTACCGTACAATCCATGGCTAGTAGGTTCAACTTGGCAAGTGATAAGTCTAAATACCTCTACTTTTCATGCTCAAATTTATAGACTTACACGGATCATATCACTGAATGGAATGCAACAAATTGGTAAAGCTCTAGGGAACCTACTAAAAATGAAAGTTGATCCACACTTTGGTATAGCTAGCAAAAAATTTATCCATATAAAAGTGAAAATAGATATAAACCCACTCAAGCAAGGATTTGATTTTGGCTGCCTAGAGATTGTAACATTGATACTTGGGTTTCTTCAAGTATGAACATCTTTCAGAAGAGGATCTGATCAGTCCACTCAATCTCACTGGAAAAGGCCCAAACAATCTTAAATCAGCCCATCAATTGGATAAGGCAGCTCTAAACTTCATAAGTCAAACTCTGGAGCCCATAAGGCCCTGGCCTACCATCCCATATGTTTCCAAGATCGGCAACCCAGTGTCCATTACTCAAGAATGGGCTTTTCAACCTTTGCTAGTTCCAGTGCAAGGATACCCATTGAAGAGGACAGTGCTGTCAACTCATGAAGAAAACCAACGATTGAAGATCAAAGTTTCAAAATTAGCTACGGTGCACACAGGAAGCCCCTTTGAGATGGTGAAAAAAAACCAACAAACAAGATAATAAATGGCCTTTAACTCACAATAGTTTCAATAAAACTAATATTTAATCAAATAATAATTAATGAGCATAAATGTGGAATTGCAATAACCTCAACAAATAAATAGTTAAAATAACTTTTAATTATTTAGCTCAACAAATAATTTTTTGAGATTAAAATATTCGCTCCTTCCATTAATTTACCTCCCGTGCATAAAAAAAAGAATCTTTTCAGTTTTTATTTTTGTAAAACTCTCGAATTATCTCTTCGTAAATATTTAGTGTGAAAATTAATAATTTTACTTTATTTTTTTCAAAAAAATAATTTAATGTCTTCATTTTTTTACAACCATCAACCATTAATAATAATATAAATGTTAGGAAATTAATGTCTTCATTTAATAAAATAACTATGAATTTGTTGAGTCTATTATTTAATATAGTAAAAAGTAACTAATTAAAATTTGTAAAAGTAAAATTTTTAGTCAAAATCTAACTAAATAATAGCTAGTATATTATAAATACTCTTATGCTACTCTCGACACAATCAAAGTGAAAGACAACAGAAAAAGTAAAAAAAGCAAAAAGAATATGCCAAAACAAAATCATACACTAGGGCAAGTACAAAAGCAACAACAATAGGGAAAACTAAAAAGGCTGACAAGGCAGGCTGTATATTTCTAATTGGCTAGCGTAATAGCTCCAAATTTCGAAACAAATGATTATCCTAGACCTAATAATAAAGAAGGAAAATGAGTGGGAGTAGCCAACATCCATTGCATCCATCTCACATGAATAGTGTTGTGTACTGTTCACGACACTGTTCATATGAGATAGATGCAGTGAATGTTGGCTACTCCCTTACATCACTCAATAAAGAAAAATGATAGAGTTACTTTTCATTTACCACCCTTCTATCACTTTTTTTAATTTTTAATTTTTTCTTAATCATTAAGGGTGTTAAAAACACATATAAAAGAAAATACAAAAAAAAATACATTGTGAATGGTAAATAGGTGATAAAGTGATGATAACCCTATTACTACTCAATAATAAATCACAGCTAACACTAATATTATAATTAGGATTATGCTACTCCCACATAGAGAAGCCAGAGATGGTAGCAACATATTCTCTTTTTTTTTTTTTCTTTTATTTAGTGATTAAGGAATTATTTTAAAATAATGTTGTGTAGTTTTTTCAAAAAATATTTAAAGATATGAAAAATGTAAAAAAAGAAAAAGAATAAGGAAAAAAAGAAGAGAAATGCCTATTCGGTGGCCACCATCTATCACTTTTCTAACTGTAATAAGATTCTTATTGAGAGAAAATCTTGGGAGCATTCATTATTTAGGAGTATTTATTACACTTATGATGTGATTTAAACAAATTGACCATTTTATTCTTGAACAAATGGTCATGAGTGCAATAGATACTCTTAAATAGTGGATGCTCTTTATCATTATTTTTTTTTAAAATAGATGAAATGAGATGCGATAAGGTAAATTGAGTTAAAAAATTGAAAATTAAATAAAATATTGCTAAAATATATATTTTTAATATTATTTTTATTTTACAATTTGAAAAGGTTAATTTTTATTTTATTTTGTATTTAACTATAGAAAAATAGAAATAATTAAATGAGATGAGAGTTTGTAAAAGTGATCAAGGCCGACTACATTTGGCAAGCGAAGTATTCTAAAGTATTCTCAAAATACTTTATTATTATTCATTATTTTATTATTATTATTTATTACTTTTCACTACTATTCAATATTTTATTATTATTTTTCATTACTTTTTTACTGTTATTCACAATTTTTTAATAGTACTTCTCACTAGCCAAAATACCCTGATGTGTGTTTATTTTTAGAGAAAATATTTATACAACTATAAATTGGGTAATCGCTATGTAACTATTTTAAAAAAAGTGAATAAAATATGAAATCTACATTAAAAAAATTAATTTTTATTAATAAATTTTACTCTTTTTTTTAAATATATAGTATTTATACCCTTAATAAATTTTACAGACTTGCCTTTTTAAACCAATAATAGGCAAGCATTGCTAGGAAGTATCCACACTCATCACACTCATGTTACTATTTAGATGAGGGTGAATGTGATAAGTGTGGATACTCCCAATCATTTTGATAACAGACCTAGACGTCTTGAGTCTTGACGCTCCTTGGAAGGTGTGCGATAAGTCGAGCACACTCTTGCTATATTAGAAAGAATAAATCTAAAGCGCATTCATTGTAGGAAGTATTCATTGTAGCCATTACGTGTAGACTGGATTCACTAAATCACTAAACCGGTCTACATGTCTCTCTTCTCTCAGCCCTCACTCACCGAAGAGTCCTTCTATTGAGCATCCATTGTAGCAAGTGCACGTTGTGTACTCACTACGTGGTTGCTTCTGGTTTTTAACCTTTTTTTTTTTGTTTAATCAAAACATTCAATTTGAAAGTTGCTTTTAGATTTTCCATCCCCATTTGAATTCAACCCGTGAAAAACCATCCTCCCTCAATAGCAAACCATGCAGCTTCCTCTCCCCAGCCGGCAACGTCTCTCTTGTCAGGGCCACCGAGAGACTCTCCTCTGTCTTCCCAACGTCGCCACTCCCCGCGAGCTTTTTTAACGGAGCAAACCCTATTTTCATCCCGCAAAACCCACCCTCCTTCCTTGCCACTAACCCACACTAGCTTCCTCTTCCCAATGCCACCTCTCGACGATTTCTCTATGTTCACAGCCACCTCGAGACGCTCCTACGTTTGTCCAATGCCGCCACTCCTACTCCAACATTTTGATGGCTTTAATAAGGCATAATTTATTGATCAATGTCTACGTTTTTAGAATTATGTTTTTTTTTAGTATGTGTACTCACTACTTTAGTAATTTTCCATTTACAACTGTTCTTATTTATTTTATTAATCTATTTTTTTCCTTCACTTTTCTTAGTTTCTCCAAGTCTCTGCCGTCATTATCTTTATATCCTTTTTCTTCTACTCTTTCATTTACTTTTTCGCGTTATGTTTTAACTTCTCTCTCTTCCTTCCCTATCGTGCATGTACTTCAACTTGGACTCTGACTTTGACTCCTACTCCAACTCCGACTCTTATGCATACTCCAACTCCCTTCTTCCTCTTATGCGACTTCTCTGCATTTTCTTCTCATCCTTCCTCTACTCCTTGTCCTTTGACTCCTCCTCCTTCTCCAACTTCCTACTTTCATTTAATCATTTTCTACTACTCTTACTCCTATTCACTCCTACTTCTACTCCAAATCCAACTCCAACTCCCTATGTACATTTGTTTGCCTTCTCCGCTCATTTGCTTTGGTTTTGGCTGTGTGTGCATGTGCGTGTGCATGTGCGTGCATGTGTAGGGATGTATGTCCTGTGTTGGTATATGGGTGTGGTATTCAATTGAAACTATATGTAGGAGGAACTCAGCTTGCACAGTTGCAAGTTCTGCAATCCTGCAAAGGTATTGTGTCTTATTTTTTCCTAGTACTTTCTCTTTCTTCTCTACTTATCTTTATGTGCATTACTTATTTTGTTTGAACTGTATCTTGGTGGAATTTTAATTAGTGGTCACAGGGCTCTATAGGTGCTTTTTTAATACGTTTACACTATTTTGAAAGGAAATTGTTTTTTCATTTGTTTTTGCATTACAGACAATATCTATGATAAATATATATATATATATATTATTTTTTTACTTTGTTCCATCATATAAGAAGGTGAATAATATTTTTACTATAGCAGTCGTATTTAGAGCTGTAAAAAGACTGAACCAGACCGGCTGGACCGAATAGAATTTGGTCCGGTTCGGTCCAATTTATATATAGACCGAATAATTCGGATCCGATCCCGATCCAGGGGATTTCTCCCCCTGGACCGGACTGAACCTCCGCTATATATATATATATATATATATATATAAATAATAGTATATAAATTATAATATTAATATTAATATAGATTAATATAATAACATATTAATATATAATATATATTAACATATTAATATATAATATGTATTATCATAGATTAATATATTAACATATTAATAAGAGTATATAATATATACTCTTATATTATTAACATATTATAATTTATAATAGTTGACTAGTTATAATATAAAAATATAAATTATAGTATATCTATATAAAATATTAGTAATAACTTATAAATAATAAGTGTATTATTATTATTTAATATATTATTACTAATTTATCACTATTTACTAACATATAAATATATATACTAATGTAATATTGTTATTAGTAATATATTTTTCCTATTTTTTTATTTAGATCATTTTTCTTTTGCCCTTTTTTTAAGAGTAAGTTTTTTTAATATTTTTTGACTTAAATCTATGATAAATATGTAAATTGGGCTAAAAATAATTAAATTTGGGAAAAAAAAAATTAATCATTGTAGAATTTTAGATTAAATTTAGCCTATTAAATCATATGGGGTACTTTTGGACCAGACCGGACCGCCCCTGAACCGAATTTGACCAGACCGGTATTGACCGAATAAGAGTTCGGTCCGGTTCAGAGTGAGATAATTCTTGGACCGAATGGAACCGGTTCACAAATTTCTCAGACCGGACCAGACCATTTACACCCCTAGTCGCATCCAATATTCATATAGCTTCAATAAGGTAAAATTTCTTTCTTAATGTTTACTATGGAAATCTTGTTTTTTTAGTATAATGTGCTCCCATTCTCCATTGACATCGTTATCTTCATGTTTTTCTTCATCTTCATCTAGTCATTTCTTTACTTCTTCTCCTTCCGCTTCTGCTCTTCACCTCTTCCTCCTTCCTTATGGTGCTCCTACTTCGACTCTTGCTCTAATTCCAACTCCGACTCCTATGCCTACGAACTCCATTCTTCCGCTTCTATGCCTTTCCTTCATATTAATCTCATCCTTCCTCTACTTCTCCTCGTCTGATTCCTCCTTTGACTCTGATTCCTACACTATCCCTAGTCTCATTTTTTTGCTTTCTACTATTCTTCTTCTATTCGTACTCAGACTTCCTACGTACATTTCTTCACTTTTTTTGCCTCTTCCACCTCATGTTGCTTTGATTTTGGCTGTGTAGATGTCAGTGTGGTTGTTTGTGCATGTGGAGGGGTTTGTGTGCATGTGCATGTGCATGTGGGTGGGTGAGTGAATGCGCGTGCTTGTTTCCATGTCCACGTGGTTGTGTATGTGTTTGTGGTATTTGATTGAAACTATATGTAGGAGGAACTCACATTAGACAACTGCAAGTCTTATAAGCATGCAAACATATTGTATCTTACTTTTTATCAGTACTTTCTTATTTTCTCTCTTTATTTATCTTTATGCATATTAGCTAGTCAGCTTAAACTTTGTCTTGGAGGAACTCCAATTGCTGGTCACTAGACTCTATTAGTGCATATTTTTTTGTTTGTTATTTTGCATTACAGACAATATCTATAGTAATAAACATATGATTTGAGATTTATTCCATCAAATAAGAATTTACATAATATTTTTACTGCATCAATCATGTCCAACATTCTGATGGCTTCAATAATGTGTATTTTATTTATTGACTATGTTTTTGGAATTATGTTTTTTTTTAAGTATAGCGTACTCAATGTTTCGGTAATTTCCATTCACGACTATTTATATTTATTTTATTAATGTAAAAATTATAATTTGTTTCCTTCATTTCTCTTCTCCCATTCTTCGACGCTATCGTTTTTGTCTTCATTTTTATCTCCTTCTTCTTCTACTCCTTCCTTTTACCGCCTTCCACTTTTGCTCCTCATCCTCCTCCTATTCCTTCCCCATGGTGCGTAGTTCAACTCTGACTCCTATGCATAGTCCAACTCCCTTCTTCCTCTTCTACTACTTCCCTTCATTGTCTTCTCATCCTTCCTCTACTCCTATTCCTAACACTCATTTAATCATTTTCTACAACTACTGCTCCTATTCCTAATTCTACTTCTATTCTAAATCTCACTTCAACTCCTTATGCACATTTATTCACCTTCTCCGTCTCCTCCTCATTTTACTCTAGTTTTACTTACATGTGGGTGTGAGTTTGGGTGTGGTCAACTATGCATGTGTAGGGTATGTTTTTGTGTGCTTGTTGGTAAGTGAAAGAGTACGCGCTTGGTTCTGTCTCTATGTGGTTGTATATGTTTGTGGTATTTAATTGAAATTGTATGTAGTAGGAACTCAGCATGGAAAGCTACAAGTTCTACAATATTGCAAAGGTATTGTGTCTTATTTTTTGCTAGTGCTTTCTCTTTTCTCTCTATTGGTTGATGTTGTATTTTGCGGCCTGAATGACTCGGTAATGGCCCAAATAATCCAAATCTGCAAAATGGAGGAAGAGGGGGGAGTTCGGGGTCCGAGACCACTCCAATAGTAAAGTCAGTTGGGGTTAAGCGTAGTATTCCTAAAAGGGGTAGCAATATTTATAGGATTCCTGAATCCCGCTTGCTGGGGAGGAATGATAAACGTGTCTTGTCTACTGCTCGATCATCATTCGCCTAGCTTGCCTTAAGCAAAGTTACCAAGACAGGTCAGGTGGCAGACGTCTTGTCCAAGCTGCACTGGACCCTTACTTTCTATGCATTGGACCCTTACTTTCTACGACTGTGTGATTGGAATTTCTGGTTTACATTAAATGTGGCACGATTCTGACCTGCTTACATTTAATTCAGTGTGAGATTTTCTTGAAATCTCATTTAATGCGATGCTAGGCGCTGTTTGTTTCCCCTCACTCTTGTGGGGTTTCCTGCTTATGGGACCCATCATTTCCGAGGTCAGGCGCTTATGATCCGGTCGACCTAGTTTACAAGATTAAAGTCTAGGTGAATTTCCACCACGCCGAGAGCTCATCCCAAGATCACTTCTTCTCTGTACACGACTTAGGTTCCTTCCTATCTTGGGTGCGAGCCTTTCTCATTTAGATGGGCCTTCCTTCACATTACCCAACTTCATAACAAATAAATTTCAATGGGAATTTCTTATATTGCACCTTTTTTATTTATTTTACACTGCAAATTCTTACCAAAGGGACGGTAGTGGGAATTTCTTGACTGTTGGTTCACCTCCAAGCCCCGGTTCCATAGATTTGTATGGTCATCTTCCGAGCCCCTATTGTAGGCACCAACTGTCTACGTTCCTGTTTGGTCAAAACCTATTCGTTCTTCTTCTGAGACCCTCTGTCAAGCGCCAGTTGTCTAGTATTCCTAGTTGGTCCAAACTTGTCCATCCATCTTCCAAGCCCTTATGTCAAGCGCCAGCTGTTAGGCGCAGCGGTTAATGCCATGCCGCCACCACGCTTGTCCATTTTCTTGGTCCCGTAATGGGCAACTGATTGGGCTGTAGTTGTCACTTGGCTCTCTGGCCTTGGGCTCTGATTGGTCTGTGTTTTTGACGCCTTTACCATGATTACCACATCTGGAATAGCCGTCCACACCTCTTGGTGCCCATGGGGTCGTGCTACCTACATGCCTGACGTGCCGATTTTCATTTGTACTAGTCGAATCATCGAATTGTCACATCACTTCGTTTCTCGCACACATTCATTCTCCCGTTGACTATAAGAGTCCCATCATTTCCTTCCTTCTTCTTTCTTCACTTTATTGCTTGTTCACAGAGCTCTCATTTCCTTATTCTTCCTTGCACACTCCAAACCTTTTTTTTCTACATCAATGGCTGCTGAAAGCTCCAATGTTTTTGCCTAGGTTCCGACTAACGTGCCATTCGCCTTCGCGGAGAACTGCTTGGTGTCTGACCTTTCACCTTTCAAACTCCAGACATTGCAAAACCTTTACAAGATCTCTCATTGGGGCATTACCTTGGAGTTGGCTTGAGGGATTGAGCACGCCTGCGACCATTACAAGAAGTCGCAGAAGGTGGTGTTTAAACTGGCGATGTTTGCCTGCGATCTATGGCAGTGCTTTATAATACCGGTTTGCGAGGTTCTTCATTACTGAAGGTTGGCTCCCACGTAACTTCTTCTGAATGGCTGACGCTTACTGATGGCCAATTATGCGATCTTCCAAAAAGTTCTTTTTACTGATGAACGATGTCTATCCCAACCTAACCGTTCAGGAATTCTTGTTAATTTATCGTTTGAATTGGCAAGGGGGGAACATAACTAGCTTCCAAAGTAGCAAGTCAAAAGCTCACAAGGATTGAGGAAAGGTACTCCAGTATGAAGGACTATTATCGAAAGTTCTTCTTTGTCTTGAGGACCGATTGGGAATTCACCGAGAGTGAAATGAGGAGGGAGTTTACAATTCAGATAGACTGAGGTTATCTTCCGACTCTGGAGAGCCTCAGTTTCGTACTGAGTACCAAGGTGACGAATCTGGTCAAGGTTGTCCTGGTTTGGGCTGACGCTAGCATTGACTTGTTGTGAACAGACATCATCCTTTCCAACCACAACATTCTAAAGTATCTGATCTAACCAGATCAGTCATATGGTGAGGGCCATAATATCCTACAAGTTCTTTAAAAATCCGCCAGTCGAGTCCTATAAGTAGGCTTCCCGTCCAAGAGAGGACGACAACAATGTGCCATGATCCCCTCCAAGGGTCTCGGCATGATCGGAGATGCCGAAGGGCTTCCTCCCCAATGGTATCGGACGAGCATTGAGTTTGGAAGGAAGCTTGTGCTGAGGCCCTATGGGAGGCCGCTCGCATTGAGTTTCTTGCTAGCAGGCGGCCAAGGCCTCGAAGGCTATGTCGACCTTCGACCCCTCTATGGCTGGGACTTCAACTTCAAGTGCTATCTTGATCTTTGTTCTAGGCAGTGAGGAGGAAGACGACTTCGACGCTACTTTCATGGAGTCGGTCATACACCCTGCCTCCCGAGCGTCCAATGTCTCTAGTCATTTCATATCCTTCAAGGAAACAGTGAGGGAGATGGAAGAGCTTGAGGCTCAGGTCAGCTTGTTGCACGACCCATCACATTATTCTTTTTCCAGTTCCAATTCCTAAGAAGGGTTGGAGATGGAGGATGTGGCCGCAAGGGACGTGTGGACTGAAGGTGTAGAAGAAAGGGCTCTCTCCACAGAGAGGAAGAGGCTGGGAGCCAAACTGAGTGAGGTTAAAGCCAATGGATAGAGAGGTTAGGGAACCCGAGGGCCATACCAAGGAAGTTGTTATCCTTAGCGATGGGGATTCTCTAATTTTCGAGGTGGGTTCGAGCTCCAGAGCCCATGCTGAGTCACCCCTTCAGGACCCATCACCCTTCCAACATCAGAGCGTGATAGCAGCAGTAGGTTAACCTTTTGAGGCTGTTGCTCAGATGACTAACACAAAAGGAGGGTGAATTGGGTTATATTAAAAAATTAACAATTATAAATCAAATACACAATATAAAGTATCAACAAAATATGAGGTAGCAGGAAATATAAGAGTAATGGCAAGAAGAAGCAAGCTTAGTATTTTAACGAGATTCAGCCTCACTGCCTACAATTTAGCCTCAAGATACCCCTTGAGGAACCCAAATTTATTATTCAATCTCGTTCAGGTGGAGATAAAAATCTATTACATGTTTGAGCAACGCCGCTACAAAGAATCCGTATAGAACACTCTCTATACTTGCAATCACCTCACACTTGGTGATTCAACTATTTCTTGTGTAGAACATTTTCTACACACACAAGAGTTATACGCACCCTCTTACAAATACAAAAACTGATAATGGATAGGTTATCAGAATACACTCCTCAATGAGTGAGATGAAAACAATACAGTACAACTTATATATCTCTCAAAATGAATAAGAATTAAAGTACAAAATTTAGAGAAGAGAGAATTAAGGTTTTGAAAGAATGATGCAAAATTTAGCAATTGATGTGTAAGCTCTTGTTGTAATTTTTACAAAATACAAGTGAACTATTTATAGGCAAATGAGTCTTTATATTCAAATTTGAAAAAGTTTACATGTCAAATAAGAGCACTATTCACTTTTCAAAAAAATTCAAATAAAAACACCTCCTTTTTATATTTGTCAAAGACAACTCCATTCATTTTTCAAAGAAATCAAATCAAATATTTTACTTTTCATACATGACAAAATGAGCATGATTTATTTTTCAAACTAAATCATCTTCTTTTTGCATATGTTAAAAAAACACACAACCACATTTCAAGATTTTTAAACAATACATGCACATGTTAGAGATGACAATTAATCATTTTACAAATTCAAATTTTTATGCATATGTGGAAAAAAAAATTTCAAAATTAAATATTTTAATAAAATTATGCAAATGTAAAAAATGTAATTTGATACTTTACGAGAAAATATTAATTTTGAACCTTAATCTAATTTCAAATTTTAAAAGATGTACAAAATTACTCTATGAGTTTCATTTGTAGACTTGTTCTTCTTCTTGCTTATGCTTAATTTTTTGATGTGCTTAGCTCTCTACATACGTAGATAACTTGAGCTTGAGTCTTGAATTTATTTATTATCATCAAAATCTATACTTAGATACAAGAGTTGAAATCTTGGGTTCTACAATCTCCCCCTTTTTGATGATGACAAATACTTAGTAGAAATCTGCGACCTACAGTAATACTTAAACTCCCCCTGAAAATATGCGTTAGATTTTTAAATAAAATTTAAACATGATTCTAGTATATATAATAGGGTAGTGTAATACAAGTATAAGACTTCTCCCCCTTTTGACATCATTAAAAAGGTTCCGCGATTGGTTTCAGTAAGATTTCTTCCTGCAATAATCAATAACCAAATAAAATGGTGTGTTAGTAGAAATTATAGAGAATTGAATAATTGGAACCACCTGTGTTTGACAAAACCTGCAAAGGCTGGAATTCTAACTCTGGCAATTTAGTGTGGAAGGAGATTTTGTAGAGAGTTGAATAATTGGAGTCACTCGTGGCCGACAAAACCTGCAAAAGTTGGAGGCTTAGCTATAGCAATTCGGTGCGGAAGGGGATTGAAATCCGCTTGACGTTATTGACAAATGAGATATTGCAGATATTTGAATTTTGATAGTTTGTCTTGTTCTTATTCCCATCTCTATAAGAGCAATTCTTAATTTTATCTATTTCACATCAAATATTCTTCTCATTTTTGTAATTTGTCTGCATTTTTATTCTACAATTTTGTAATGGCTCATCAATTTTCCTTCACTACTTCTCGAGATCAATCTATTTCTGCATTTGTCGTAGGTATCATGAAGCAGCAAGAGACTGATTTGGCTAATAAATCAGATCATGACGCCATTTATGAACTTGTGAGTTTCGGGACTTGATACTTATATTCCATTGTTACTATTTTCGCTCAGTTGCAATCCAAAACTCGCAAAATTGAGAAATTTAGTGAAACGGTCTCTGTATTTCTACGACTTGTTTATGAGTCAAATAAAAAAAATAGTAGAGTTAAAACAAAAGAATAAAGATTTAAAATCTTTACTTGCCTATTCATTTTGATTGTCTAATCCTTTAGACAATGATGACATGATGATCTATGAGGAGAAAATGCATTTGAATGATGAGACTAAACGTCTCAAGTTTCTGTAAATGATTTGAGATAATGGAATAAAAATATTTAACAGATATTCATGGTATGCATTATTCATATTTCTTTTCTAATCATGCATAATCTATCTTTTGGTAGGGATTTTGTGAAAATATCTGTCAATTGATCGTGTGTGCTTGTGAATTCTAATACAATATCGTCCTTTTGCACATGATTTCTAAGAAAATGATATCTAATTTTAATATGCTTAGTTCTAGAATGTTATATAGGGTTCTTTGAAAGATTTATAGCACTAGTTTTATCACATTTGATTGGAATGTGATTGTACATAAGTTTAAAATCCTCAAGCTGTTGTTTCATATAAAGAACTTGAGTACGACAACTACCTGCAGTAACATACTCTGTCTTAGTAGTAGATAATGCAACAAAATTTATTTTTTACTAAACCATGAAACGAGTACATGACCTAAAAAAATGACATATTCCACTAGTACTTTTTTGATCAACTTTGCAACCAGCATAATTTATATTTGAATAACTGATAAGATCGAAAGAAGTGTGCTTAGAATACCATAACCCTAGGTCAATGATACCGACAATATATCTAAAAATACGTTTAATAGCAATCGAATGAGATTGTTTTGGAGATGCTTAAAAGTGTGCATATAAACATACACTGAATATAATATCTGGTCTACTGGCTGTCAAATATAATAAACTACCAATCATATCTCGATATATCTTTGAGTTAACTGGCTTACCCTTTTTATCTTTATCAAGTTTGGTGGTTGGACTTATTGGTGTCCCAATTTCTTTCACACCTTCCATCTCAAACTTTTTGAGTAATTTTTTGATATATTTTGACTGATTAATGAATATTCTACTTTTTGTTTACTTGATTTGCAATCCAAAAAAGAAGTTAAAGTTCTCCTATCATGCTCATTTCAAATTCTTCCTGCATACTCTTAACAAAATCTTGACACATTTTCATTAGTAGCACCAAATTTATATCATCCACATAAATTTGAACTAGAAGAATATCATCATGTTCATATTTGATGAAAATCGTTGTATCAATTTTTCCTTTTGAAAAAATCTTCAATAAAAAACTATTAAACCTCTCACACCAATCTCTAGGAGTTTGTTTGAATCCATATAATACTTTTGTGAGCTTAAAAACATAATTAGGAGAAATATGATTTTCGAGTTTAGGAATAAGTGTCCAAACATCATTTCTTTCAAACTGATTTAGCTTTTCTTGCATAGCTAAAATCCATGATTCATCAAGCAGTATTTCATCAATATTTTTTAGTTCAATTTGAGATAGAAAAGCAGTGTGATTGCAAATATTTCTAAGAGATGGTCGAATACTTACACCTCGTGAAGGTTCTCTTAGAATTTGTTCCACTAGATGATCTTTTACATGTTTTCACTATTTGGTTGCATATTGTATTAAGTTTTGATGATCTTTCCTGATGTCTCCATGTTGAATTTCTTCAATTGTATTCTTTTTGTTGAAATTGAGACTATTTATATTATTTGTACCTTCTATTCCCATAATCTTCCCTTTTGAATTGTCTCTAAATATCACGCATCCTTCTTTAGAAGCGAGTCAATGAATTTAGTTTTATTTCCTGTCATGTATCTTGAACATCCGTTATCTAAAAACCATTTACTTTTACTTGTAGAAGACTTCATGCATACTTACAAAAATAATTAAAAAAATTCTTGGTACCCAAGTTATTTGGGTCCTTTATTTATTAGCATTAGAAAAAATAAGATTCTTTCGTACCCATATGACTCTAATAGTCATTGTATATTTTCTTCTAATAGGATAAGAATGATAATTATGATAATTTCTATTACAAAAATTATAAATAACATATGACATATTTGAAAATCTTAAGTGATTGCAATAATATTTTTCTTTGAAAAATCTATTTTTATGAAAAAAATTTTGAAAATCTGATTTTGATTTAATTAGTTTATCAAAAAAATTTTATAAGGTTTGAGTTTTTCTTCTGGCATGTATCCCAAGTCTACTTTATCAAAAACACATATTTGACTTCCAAGAAATTTTTCAATTTTTTTTTTCTATTTGTAAAGTTTTCAACAATCTTTTCTAAATCAGCCATTTTTTTTTCAGCTCATCATTTTCATCTTTTGAAACTATTTTATCTTTTCTTAAAACATCAATTTCATTTGTTAAAGAAAAATTTTTCTTTTTCAAAATGGTGTACTTGATACCCAATTTTTTAAGTTCCTCATATACTTCTTCTAAAACATTTTGTAATTTTTCATAAAAAAGATTTTCAATATTTTCAAAATTTGTTACCTCAAGATCATTTTTAGCCATAAGACAAAAATTTACAGATTTTCATTGCTTGCGTCGCTGTTTGAGCTACTTGAATTATCATTCCATGTAACTTTATTTGTTTTATTGCCCTTGTATCGATCTTTCTTTAGTAGGGGACAATCTACCTTGATATGTCCTGACTTTTTACATTTATAACAAGTTAAGGAGTCGTTTTTACCTGTATTTTTGTTAGAAAACTTTTTAAAAGATTTCATTGGATGAGTTTTATTTTTCATTAAGAATCTCTGAAATCTTCTTGTGATCATTGCAATTTCTTCATCTTTGTCATCGCTTTCCTCATCTTCATCGCTTTCACTTTCATGGGGAACAGTTTTAAGTGCCAAGCTCTTCTTTTGCTTTCCTTCTTCTTCTCCTCTTTTCAATGTGTATTCATGAGTAATAAGTGACTTAATGAGTTCATTTATTTCGAGTTTATTAAGATCCCTAATTTCAAGAATCACCATCACTTTTGATTCCCAACGTTTTGGCAGAGAGTTGAGAATTTTCCTTACTATCTCCAAGCTGTAATAAACTTTTTCCAAGAGTTGTCAAGTTATTTATAATGTTAGTAAAATGAGTATACATAGAAGAAATAGATTCATCATCATTCATTTTAAACATTTCATATTCATGCGTAAGAATATAAATTTTTGATTTTATGACTTGCGAAGTTCCTTTATAAATTACTTCCAAGTTGTCCCAAATTTTTTTTGTCGTCCTGCAAGTCATTATTTTGTTAAATTCATTACTATTGAGAATAATATACAGAAAATTCATAGTCATTACATTCACTATATAACGTCTATAATCTTCACGATTAAACTCTTCTTATTCCTTGTTGACCTTTACTCCATCAATAATTTTTGTTGGAATATAAGGCTCATTTACAATACATTTCCAGATTTCACAACCTTGAGACTGAATGAATATTCTCATTTTAGCTTTCCAAAAAGTATAATTGTCTTCACAAAATAACGGAAGTTGATTACTAGATTGACTTTCAGCGAATGTAGCTACAATGTTAGTCATATGATCTTAACTCAACAGATAATTAATCTTATAACAAAGACTTTGCTCTGATACCCATTGTTGCCCAGATGACAAATACAAGAGGGGAGTGAATTGAGTTATATTAAAAAATTAACAATTATAAATCAAATACATAATATAAAGAATAACCAAAATATGAAGCAGCAAGAAATATAAAGAGTAAGGACAAGAAGAAGCAAACTCAGTGTTTTAACGAGGTTCAGTCTCACTACCTACGTCCTTGCCTCAAGCTATCCCTTGAGGATTCCAAATTTACTATTCAATCTCCTTTAGGTGGAGATAAAAACTGATTACTCCTTTGAGCAACATCGTTACAAATAATCCGTGTAGAACACCCTCTACACTTGCAATCATTTTAATTAAATATTTTACAAATTCAAATTTTTATGCATATGTGGAAAAAAAAATTTCAAAATTAAATATTTTAATAAAATTATGCAAATGTAAAAAATGCAATTTGATACTTTATGAGAAAATATTAATTTTGAGTTTTAATCTAATTTCAAATTTTAAAAGATATAAAAAATTACTCTATGAGTTTCATTTGTAGACTTGTTCTTCTTCTTACTCATGTTTGATTTCTTGATGTGCTTAACTCTCTTCATGTGTAAACAACTTGAGTTTGAGTTTTGAATTTCTTTGTTATCTTCAAAATTCATACATAGATACGAGATTTGAAATCTTGGGTTCTACAGAGGCTAACCCTGGGGTCGGGAATAGTCAGGGTCTGGTGCTGAATCCACCACCAGGTCCATCTTTGAGGTCTGAGCAGGCTTGGGCCACTGCTACCGAGCGTACAGTGTGGAAGCTGCAACTTTTTGTTGCTTAATTATTTCCTTCCCGAGCATCCTTCATTTATTACAGTAGCCATAATTCTAATTGCTATTTACTTTCTGTTTCAGGTGCAAAAACAGCTAGTAGAGTTAGTTGGCCCTGAGTTCGCAGAGCTTGAGTTGTAACCAGGAACTTGGCTTGGCATGTCGTTACGGCTCCTTCAAGCTGAGGCAGTTGGAAAAGGTAGGTTAGGATTGCTATAGAAGAGCGTAAAGGGTTTATCCAAATTGTGGAGGAGTTAAGGAAAAAGAATGAATTTCTGCAAGAGTAGCTCGATGAGACCCGTTAGACTTTTAAGGCCATGACAAAGGAGTGCGAGCACTTATGGCAGGTCCATGCCAAAAGTCCAGCAGAAATTGGCAGTATCAGAAATGGAATTGGCTACCAGTGAAGGGGGAATTAGAGCCACTCAGGAACCTACCTGATTGGATCGGTGCTTCGGGCTCGTCTAGTGCAATAAGGTCTTAAAGAAAAGGGTCCAAGGATGCAAGAAAGCAATATTGAGTTGGATTGGGACTTGACTCAACCGACCCTCAATCTGTCAGCTCGAGAGTTGGAATTATCTTGAACCTATTTGAAGGAGTTCAAACCCCGAGTGAGGCATGCTCAGGCAATTCACAACTCAGCCTGGAACTATAGTTATCAAGAGGGTCTGAAAAGGTTAAAGTAGCACATCTTGGCCAATTCTGAACTGGATCTATAGGCATTTGATCCAAGCTCTCTCCCTCTATATCTGATGGTGAAGGAATTTGCAAAAAAATTTGGGAAGCCTAGGTATCCCCTTTTCCGAGGCCTTCGTCCGCCTCCTCAATGATGAAACCTTTGCTTCCCTCCTTTCGTAACTCTCATTGTTTTTCTTTTACCATATAAATAGACGTTATTATAATGAAAGCCTATTTTTCTCCTTCTCTTATTGCTCATTGTCTTTTTTTTCTTGTGTTGTTTTTCCTTACTCTTTGGAATGTTTGGGTTGCGATGGCTTACCGATTGTTTGGACTAAGGTTCGGTCCAGACCCTGCTAGACTTGGCATTGTGAGGGAGTTGTCATCGCCAAGATTTATCGAGGGTTCGAGGCTGATCCAACCTCGACCACCCTAGAATTGTCATTGCTAGGGTTCATTAAGGGCTCGGGGCTAATATCCAGCCTCGACCCAACGAGAGTTATTATCGTTAGGATTTATGGAGGTCTCGGGGCTGATCCCAGTCTCAACCTTGTGGAAGTTGTCATTGCCAGAGTTAATCAAGGACTCGGGCTGATACCCGACCTTGACCCCACAAGAGTTGTAATTTCCATTGTTGATCAAGGGCTCAAGGGTGATATCTGGACTCAACCCCATGGGAGTTGTCATTACTAGGGTTTTATTAAGGGCTAGGGGTTGATGCCCAACTTCAACCTCGCGGGAGTTTGGCTTTGTTGATCTTTGACTAACGAGTGGGTGCTTCAAGTGCTTGGTATTCCAAGGGTTGATGAGTTCGACCCCTCGGATGTCGTTGAGGCAGCATGAGCCGAATTGGTTGTTTGCAGTTACTATATATGGGCCTTCCCATAGCTTTCTGAAGCTTTGGGGTGCTGACTTCCGTTTGCCTTAATACTAGATCGCCTATCTTGAAGCCGCATGGTTTGACTCTTTTGTTGAAGTATTATTCCGCTTTTCATTTTTTGTTTTCCACTCATACTACCGCTTCCTCTTTCATTTCCTCTAATAGGTCCAATTGTTCAGCGATCTTCCCATCGTTAGTATCTGGGTCAAAGTGTTGGTTACACAGGGTGGGCATCCCCAATTCCACGAGGATTACTGCTTCACTCCCATAAGTAAAAGCAAATACCATTTCTCCGATGGGAGTTTGGACAGTTGTTCGGTAAGCTCACAGTACACTAAGAAGTTCATCAATCCATGCCTCTTTATGGGTTTCAAGCCCTTTCTTAAATACTGTAAGAGGGTCTTGTTGGTCACTTTAGCTTGGCCAGTGGCTTACGGGTACCTAAGGGACAAATACTTAATTTTGATTTTCAGCTTAGCACACCATTCTCGATAATGGGCACAGTCAAACTGCTTCCCATTGTCTGATACAAAATTTTGGGTATTCCGAATTGGTAGACAACAGACTTCCACAAGGACTTGATGATGGCCCAAGAGGTGATACTGGCGAGCACCTCTGCTTTGACTCACTTCGTGAAGTAATCAACTGCTACCATAACAAACTTGGCTCCTCCCCTGGTTGCTGGGAATAGGCCAATTAGGTTTAGACCCCACTGTGCAAAGGGCCAAAGGGCCATGATCGATGTTAACTCCTCGAGAGGACTATGGGCCGTGTTCTTGGCATTTTGGACACTTCTTCATAAAGTCTTCCACATCTTTACGGGAGCACAGCCAATATTACTTGGCTTAGGTTACCCTTGTAGCTAACACTCCTCCCTCTACATGACTTTTGCATATGCCTTCGTAGAATTCTGCCAACACATATTGGGCTTCATCCAAGGATAGGCATCTGAGTAAGGACTCAGAGAAACCTCTTGTGTACAACACTCCTTCCAACCGGGTGAACTAAGTTGTCCTTTTCTTGACGTTGTGTGCTTCTTTCAAGTCGATTGGTAGCTTGCCTTCTTGTAGGTACTACCCACTCGGGGAGAGGTCGCCATCACGATGGATACCTCAATCCTAATAGATGGGGCATCAACCATCCTAACCTAGTTATGTTCTAGGAGTGGGTACTCGTCCTATTTGGACGTTGCCTTTGCCAGTAGCTCAACCTTCTTATTTTCTCCCCTTGAGATTTGTTGGATGTAGAAGTAGTGGAAGTGATCTTGCTCGTTGCACATGAGCTGAAGATACTTATTCAGTTTTTTTCCACTAGTGATGAACTGCCCTAATATTCGGCTGATAATTACTTGTGAATTGGCCTTGACTTCTATCTCTTTCGCCCCAGCAACTGGGTTACAGTTATTCCAATCATGAGTACTTCATACTCAGCTTCGTTGTTAGTGACCTTAAAGGTGAACTTCACCGTATAGTTATACTTGATTCCTTGGTCGACTATGATGTACACCCCTACACCCCCGCTAACCCGGTAAGACGAGCTATCAACGTAGATCTGCTAGTGTTGTCCTTGAGATGGACAATGAACTTCCTCAGAAAAGTCAGTAAACTCATCTATAAAATCTGCCAGTGCTTGCCCTTTGATTGATGTTCGAGGTAAGTAGGCCAAGTCAGATTTGCTCAGTTCAATGGCCCACTTAGCATGTCAGCCAGAGGTATCAAGTTTCTTGAGGAATCTCTTGAGTGGATGGCTCATAAGGACTTGGATGGAGTGAGCCTGGAAATAGGGACACCGTCGTTGGGTGGCCACAACTAGGGTGAAGACTAGCATCTCGATTTGCGAGTATTTGGCCTCAGCACCACGAAATATTTGACTGATGTAGTAAATGGGTTGTTGTCCCTATTTGATACGCGGACCAGAATAGCGAAAATGGCATGTGGGAACATTGCTAGGTTGATGGTTAGTGTCTTGCTCAGGATAGTCTAGCCAAGATAACACAAATACCACATCTCCAAAATCTAAAGCTTGATCTTCACGGTTCCAACAAAGAGATATGTTGACCTCTACCATATTTGGATAAAAGAAAACAAGACCTCAGTGAATCCATCAACATAAGTCGCCAAGCATTGTTTGATTACCAACATTAAAAGAAGCATAATGGATTAAATTAGTCCATATATCTATTTCACCGGAAGATCATAAACAGGACTATTTCACCCTTTCAACAAAGAAATGAGAAGTAAAAAAGTGGAGAGGAAGAAGAAAAAGAAGAGCAAGAGAAAGAAGAAGAAAAAGAAGAGCAAGAGAGAGGAGAAGAAAAATCTCATACCTTGATATAGTTTATATGACAAAGGTACATATAAATATAGAATAGTAAAATCTATCAAAAGAATATTATTAAAACATATAGTAACAAAGAATCTCATACCTTGATTGGACCAAAATATAATCAACGAAAATGTTCTAAACTCTTGAAAATCTCCATACTAAGTACTCATTTTTTACGGTGAAGACCCATAAAACAATTAATATGGTCTATATGACATCAATATAAGAAGAGTAATGCTACCTATAAACAATATTGCACACCCATACACATACTTGTGCATTTGGATTAGTTGCTTTCATATTTTTCGTTTTAAATTTAAATATTTTTATTAAGTCCATCTTCTCACCTCAATATTGGTGCACATATAGGTGCCCAATGTTGCTTGTACTTAGAGTTTTTCATATAAGAATATTATTAAATATAACGTAATAAAAGCATAACATACTTTGATTGTGAAATCTTCAACAAGAGAGTTTCATACTTTATGCAATCTCCACTCTTTTTTTTTTCTTTTTTTGGACAAGAACCCATTAAATTCACAACCCTCACCATAAGGATTAAAAAATTAACTCTAGTAAGACCATATTAATCCTCAATTGTATCATCCAAGAGGAGTAACCACAATGTAAATTCAATATTTGGGGCTAGAGGTGTTGGATTCGTCATACTTCAATACTCAAGTTTTAAGTAGATTTATAACTTTAAATATTGTTTGGTGTTGGCGTTGATTTTGAGCAATGAATATTTATTGTTGTGGGAATGATGAGTCCACAGTAGTATATTTCGATATTGAGAATTGTTTATGGTGATGATGCCATAGACACAAGGTGGTAGACTTTGTTGTGGCAATGGTTTTGTATGTCTATTTAAAATATATACCATGTTTGTATAAAAGTTTATAAAATAACTTACCTTAATCATAGTATTATATTATGTATTGATGTCATGTTCTGCAGGCTTGCACAACTCCACGTCATAAGGGCTCCATCTTCAACCTACGTACACTAAGAGTGAGAGGGAAGCTTGGGGGAGTCGTGGATCCTCTGATGCTTAATTCAATATGAGTGAAATGAGAAGTTGACTAATGAGAATGCAAGTGAGTAAAATTGAAGGGAGCACATGCTAGGGTGTGTGGGATATTTATATATCTGTGAAGAGATCTTCTTACAAATAGAGCTCAGGGATGATGTATGTACCCGAGGTTGCACCCTTTGTCAGTCAGTTGTCTGATGGCAATCCCCCTTGTCCTACCGTGATGTGTTCTCATGGTTGTGCATTAAATACAGAGTGGTATCCATTTAATGTAGTGTGATCCCCATTTAATGCAACATGATTTTTCCTGACATAGTCGTACTGCTTGAGACTACCTATCTTGGTACTCGAGTGCTTGGATAGCTTTGTGTAGCTCGACACTGTGCGGCCATTGATTTCCCACACATTGTGTGCGTTTGAAGGTCCCGATGGGCCCTTTACATAGGCTTCAACAAGTGGTCTGGACTTTAGCCCTCGAGATAGCTCGACTTGGGGGCAAACCAGGTAATTGTCTTGTGTCGAATTGGCCTGGCCCAAAGGGTTTGGGATTTCCCCCACACAATACCCTGTGAATTCCTAGCATATGGATATGGTGAGAATTCGACTTTCGAGCTTGTGTACCTAGTCGAGCCCAAAGGGCGTGAAATTTCCAGCAACATAGTACCCTACAAATTTCTAGAATATGGGAGTGGTAGAAATTCAAACTATGGGCCCACAAACTAGTCTGGTGTTCCTCTCTAAGCTGGTGGGCCAAGTGTCCTAATCAGACTTGACCAATGTTGTGTATCCAAATCTAAACTCTGAAACCATTTCCTCTCCATTTAATGTCCCATCACGTGTTGGAGGGCCTAGAGAGAAGCATAGGGTCCATGTGCACGCTGTCTAGCACTTCGCGCTCGCACTAGTTGAAGTCCTTAAGAGATAAGGAGCTGTTAGCCAGACATGCCCATGAGATTCTAACAGTTCACATGCCTCCTACCCATGTATAGAGAATCTCATCGGGGCTATCCTATTCCCCATGTTGTCATCGTTGCAGGCGGTATGCCATCTCTTTAGTCCCTACCATGTCACTTCGTGTCCCCTTGGTTGCCACAAATATTATCACTACTTTGTCTATACAAGCTTAGCTCTTTGGCACTATCCTTGTTTGCTCTCCTCAAACTTGTACCTTTCTTCTTCCCGAACTCAGACTTTGCTCTGCCTTGTTTCTTTTTTCTCTCCCTAGCCATGTTGAAGTCAATGAAGGATATTTATGCCAGCAGATTCTGGATCTGGAGGCGGCCGAGGAAGAGCTTCACATTATCCAACAGTCCTTCAACAGCCCACTAGAAATTGGTTTGGAGTCCCTTGGGAGAAAGACTATGATGGATGCCGGTGGCCTGGCGCCACTAGTCTGCCTTGACCCGGTTATGTTCAGCCATGCCTACGATTACCATTCTAATGTTCGGTGAGGCAAATCTTGGACCATCTGGGTTTGGCCCCAAGACAAATTCATCCTAACGGCTAGAATTTGATGATTTCCAGATGTATAACCTTCTTGATGGTGTTGGAAGATTCAGAAGAGTTTCTTGATCTGACGGCCTGGGAGTTCCTGTCTGCCTATTGTATCAATGGCCTAAACGGATGTCTGTATAGCTGCCAAAGTCTTCGGCCTAAGAGGCAATTCACTCGCCTAGAGTTGTGTCAATCTTTCACAAGAATTGGTAGAGATGTTTCTTCTTCGTCACTGAGCTAGGCTAGGAGTTTCCTGCATGGGAAAAGGGGCTCAAGGAGTTTCCCATCTATGCTTGCTAGCAGAACATGCCGAACTCCAAGACTCTAAATTTGTTTGATAGAGAGATAGAGAATTCAAGTTACATTTGTTATCTCCTAGGTTTAAGCCCACCAAAAAAACTCTAAGACTGACATGCTGCTTATGGACCACAACATTCAGTGTTACCTCACCCTTTTAGACAAGTCACACATGATCGATTGCTTTCACTTGGAGGCCTTTCTCCGTTTTCACTTGGAGGCTTTTCCTCCCTTGCCTACAAGAAAGTGGTGGGCTACCTCTTCATCGAAGGGGGATCACGATAAGCATCACTGTGGTGACAGCAGTTCACACCCCTCGAGCAAAGGGGATTTGTCCCATTCAGAGTCGATTGCGAAGCATACATATGAGGTGCCAAGGTCTTTCCAAAATTGTTGAAGACTTCTCTCGAGGCTGCATGGCCTCATTCCTACCCCTTCTTCCAACTGCCTATAGGGTCACTTTTAGTGCCTATGTCCATCCATCGCCTTCACCAAAGTTTCAGTAGAGTACTTTTGACTCAGATTCTGCCCTGAAAGCTTCTCAGGGCTCCATTGTCTCTTCTGGTCAAGCAACCACAAGGGGTGTTGAAGAGGAAGAAGAAGAAGACGACATGTCTCCAACTTGATTTTTCTTAAGGCTTACACGAACCTTGCACTTGTGATCCTCTTTCCATGTTCGCAAATACGTTAGCACACTTGGAAGCTGCTCAGACCTAGGGAAGTTTGAGGAGACGTTAGAGGGGGCAGAATAGATTCATTCTGTGTCCACAATGAGGAAATTGATTCCTCCCCTGCCTACGCCAACATCAACGTCGCTCGTCACCCTAAGTCCTCCCTAGGTTTTCGATCAAATAAATGAGCGGGTGAGCATTCCCTCTACATCGCTAAGTGCCTCCTCTGAGCATGATGTTGACTCATACTTGGTTTCAGATAATCTACTTCCGCCCCTCTCTTCCTAGGGGCAAGTGAATCCTCAGGCATTGAGGGTTTACCAGTTTGAATGGAGGCAGTCACTATGGAGGACGCCTCTTCCTCAACATCTTCTACACACGAGGAAGAAACAATTTCGAAGTTAGGTGATGTCCTAGTCAGCCTCAGGGGCACCCAAGTGGAGGCAGCTGCACAAAGGGGGATTGAGGTGGGGGATGCCGAAAAGGCTGTTTCCCCTTGTGGGGCTTGGCTGCAAAAGGGTAGCGCTTCTGGCAGTAATGGCTGGCGGGAGCGAGGCTAACCATCATTACTGTCAATTCCTCGCATCCTGTGTTGCCTTTAGTCTAGTGGCAACAATGCCTTCTGGTTTTGGGAGGCAAGGTGAGTCAACAATGGGACCCGTATTTGTTAAATTTCAATCTAAGGTTGTGGAGAAAGAGGCCTAGAAGCTAAGGCCCCTGTTCATCTAGGTATATGTATTCCACTCACACTCTTGTGCCTTCAAGTCTTTTCATTAAGTGTTTATGCTTCTAACTTATTTGAGGGTCCAGACGGCGAATCAACTTGTTGAGTCCATAGTGAAGGACCAAGCAAATTTGGAAGAGGAAATCCGAGTCCAAAAGGCCTTGAATACTCTTATGCATTTCAAGCATAGGCAAGTCTGCCAAGATCTCGCAGAGGCATTCTGGGAGCGTGTCTTCATCGCTGAAATGGGGTAGACCAATCAGAATCTTCATCAGGAGAAAAACAACATCCACTGACAATTGGGCACAAGAGATGAGCAACTAGAGCTCAAGAATAAAGAGTTATCATTTTCCAAAAGGGAGCTTGTTGAGATCTATGCACAGGCATGATTCTTCTTGAAGAGAAGACGCGAGCCCTTGACAAGGTCACAAATCTGGAGGACGTGTTATAGGAGTCTAGTAGAAGGCTATGGAGGGTAGTGAGGAGACTGAAAGGGGGAAAATGATGGACAAGTTGCTACTGAGGCATAGCAGTGAGGCACTCCCAACTGCTCCACCAATTCATCGAGCTCACCCTTGTAGATTGGAGATTGAAGGTCGCCCTCCTCAATCTTGGGAACAAGTACAATCCCTAGAGGCCAATGTTGAGACGCTCAAGTCCCAACTTTACTTGCCTCCAGTGTCCGGGACGATGCCTAGGGGTATGGCTACAAGAAAATGAATTGAGCGCATGAGTGATCACATGGTGGCTAACTTGGCAGTGGACCTGAGAAGGGTTAACCTCCTCTCCTTGGAGCTCAACCGCTTAACTTTTAGATCTATGAGGACCCTGGGAGAGGACGACATGCCCTTAGCCTTTGCCGAAGCCCCCCACCGCCATGACATTCCTTTCCTAGCATCCTGTTCTTGTATCTTTGTTTTGTTGTCATGTTTTTTTTTGGCATTTTGTTTGGTCGTGGGCCTTCTTGTATTCTCGACATATTTAATGAAAATGAATCATTTGTCTCTTCTGCATTACATTGCACCTGCCTACTTCCCTAGTCATTGTATTTTTTCTGGCACACTAGTTGTTACAACGTATGGTCCTTCCCTCCCTAGGCCTAGCTTCCCTTCGTCTTGGGTGGTGACACTAGTATATCTCAAGACTAAGTCGCCCATTTGAAGCTTCAAGATCGACCCCGTATGTTGAAGTACTGCTCAACCTTGCGCTTATTGCTTGTCTTTCTGCTTATTGCTTCTTCCCATTTGCACGCAGGAGGTCCAGACTAAATTTTAGTTGTTCCTCATTGCAAGTCGGCTCAAAATATTGGGTCCTTAAGGTGGGTATACCTACTTCCATAGGGATCATCACCATGGGTCTGCAAACAAGTTCAAAAGGGGTCTCCCCGGTGGGGGCGTCTTGATAGTGGTTTAGTAAGCCCACATCATGCAAGGGAGCTCCTCAACCCGTTTCGCTTTTGGTCCCCTAACTTCTTTTTTAGGATATTCTTAATAGCTTTCTTGGTTGCCTCCGCTTGTCCCTGGCCTGGGGGTGTCCCAGTAATTAGCACTTGGCCTTTATTCCGAGTTTGGAGCACCAGTTTTGGTAATATGTGTAATCAAAACCATTATCGAATATGTGGTTTTGGGGTATGATGGATGCTAGGGCTTCTGCCTCCATCAACTTAGTGAAGTAATCAATTGCCACCATTACAAACTTGACTCCTCCTTTACTGGCAGGGAATAAGCCGATCAGGTTTAATCCCCATTGGGGAAAAGGCCAGAAAGACAAGATGGACATCAGTTCTTTTGGTGAGCAATGAGAAATATGCGCATGTTCTTGGCATTTGGAGCATTTCTTTATGTAGTCTTCCACAAGGGCTAGTAATACCCAACTTGTGCAACCTTGGTTGCCAGAGATTACTTCCTGAATGGTTTCTGCAAATCTCTCCATGCACCTTTGACAAGACGTATTGGGTCTCCTCCGCTGAAAGACATCTGAAGAGGGACTCAATGAAACCTCATTTGTACATAACCCTTTCTACCAAGGTGAACTTGGTTGCTCGGTTCCTAGTCTTCCGGCTTCTTCTGGGTTGTCCAGGAGTTGGCCTTCTCAAAGGTTTTCACAATGTCAGCTGCTCATTTGGGTGTGCTGAAGCGGTCGATACCCTGGTACTAATTGCTTCAGCTTACACTATTCGGACCATGGTGTCTTTGATGAGAGGGGTCTCTTCCTGTCCCAAGGCCAACTTTGCCAATGATCAACCTTACCCTTTTTAGCTTGGGGAATCGACTGGATGCCAAAATAGTCAAAAGGTCTTGAGTCTCCTCAACTTGTTGGAGTACTTCTTCAATCTTTCTCTCTTGATGGCAAATTTTTCAACCACTTGTTTGACTACCACTTACAAGTCAACTTGGATATCTATCTTGGTGGCTCCCAAGGATTTGGCCATGGGCACCTGACCAGAAGTACTTTATATTCGACTTCATTGTTAGTTACCTTAAAATCAATCTTAATAGTGTAGTCGTGTTCTTCTCCAAACCCTGTAACACTATGCACCCCCACGTCCCCAACCCGTTAGGATGAGTCGTCGACGTAGACCTACCAGGATTTGTCTTGGGGTGCACTAGGTATCTCATTTGGAAAATTGGTGAACTCGTTGACAAAATCGACTAGGACTTGCCCCTTGACCGCCAAGCGTGGTAGGAACTCAATATCTGTGAGACCCAGGTTTTGTGTATTTTACATATTATTTTATTATTATTTATTAATTTATTTAATTGTTATTACTGATTCTTTCATTGGATTGTTGTTATTATTATTTTTGGCTTAGTGGTTGTATTTTTACTATTGTTTAATTTGTTGGGTTTTCTTTTATTTTAGTGAGTATTTTACTTTTTGATCATTTCGGTTTGGTTTCTTTATTTTAGTTTATTAAATTATTGGATCTAAGTTATTTTACTCTATTTCATATTGCAGTATTTTAATTTAAGTTATTGGATCTTTTCCTTTACTCTATTTTTGGGTTTAGGCTTTTGTGTAATTTATTTTAACGTGCCTTTGATTATTCTAGTCTTTTTGTTTTAGTTGGGTCTTTTTCTAATTTGGCAGTTTATTTTATGCTATTCATTTTATTGATTCTTTTATTTTAAATAATTGTATCGTTGTGTCTTTTAATTTAAGTTCATTATTACATGTTGATTGGATCATTTCATTTTATGATGTTGTAATTTATTTTAATGTGCTGGTTTTTGTTTTACTTTATTTTATTTGCTATCATTATTATCTGGCTTTAGTTATTATTTTTATTATTGTTTAACCTCTTGTGTTTTCCTTATTCCAATGAGCTTTTTACGTTCTTGGGTTTCATCTTAGTTTATCCTTGTTCCTTTTATTTTTAAATTATTAATATTTTGGTTGCCTATTTACCTTTTTTTTTTTTATTTGGTGCTCTCGTTTTTCTTTTATCTTCTATTTCAGTTTGGGCTTTTGTGGAGTTTGAGTTGTTTATTTATATTGGGTCGCGTGTGTTGTTAGCCAGCCCATGTACTTTCGGCCTTGAAGTTAAATGAAACCTAGCCCATTTCAATTAAGTTATGCGTTTAGACTAATTGGATCCCTAGCCTCATTACTTCTTCTTCTTCTCTTCTTCTTTTCCCTCCCCTGCTCCAACGCATACCCCCCCCCTCTTCTCCTTTTCCTCTTCTTATTCTTTTCTTCTTTTGGTTCTCTCCCTAGTTGTAGAAATCATGAGCCTCTTTTTGAGTTGCCGTCGCCGCTTCATCTTTGGACCTTGCCCTTATGGACCCTTTTCTTTCTTAGTCCGGTTGATTCCTTAACTCTTTCTCTCTCTCGGCAATTTTTTCCCTCTCAAAAATCTCTGTGTGCGTGTGTACATGTTGCTTTTAGTGTTGCCTTGTGCCATCGCAACCCTCTCTTGCCGTTATGGACCATTTTCTTTCTTAGTCCGGTTGATTCCTTAGCTCTTTCTCTCTCTCGGCAATTTTTTTCCCTCTCGAAAATCTCTGCGTGCATGTGTACATGTTGCTTTTAGTGTTGCCTTGTGCCGTCGCAACCCTCTCTTTGCCTTCCCTCAGCGCCATGCATCTCTTTGAGTTGCCCTTGGCCACGTCGAAACCCCCGTCCCTATTTTTACCCCTTCTCCCACGAGCCACCCTTGGCATTTCCCCCTTGTTTTCGTCTGCAAAGTTGAGTTTTTTGGAAATGTCAGCACGTGGATGGTTTAGTTCAACTGTTGGGAGCCACGCAGTGACCCTTCATGCTCTTCGCATCGCCGCCTTGCGAAACCTCTTGGTGAGCCGCTCAGCCTATGTCTTCGTTTATTTAAATGATATTCTTATTTTATTATATTTTTGTTTAATTGTTTGAACTATTTTGTTAATAATATTTATGACTTATTATAAATGTTTTTGTATTTTACGTTGGTGCGATGAGTGCGTTTTAGCGGCGTGCTCGCTAGTTGTTGCGCAGATGGCATTTCGACTTTTATTTAATCTTTAAGAATATTTTACTGAACGTGTTGTAAGTAGTAGTCAGTTTTGATTTGTGTTTCTTTCGATTTATTATTTATTTATGTATGTGCTAACTTTCTTTGGCAGCTTGGAGTGTTAAATTAATCAATTACTATTAATAATAAAATTTGAGAGTAGGTTGGTTGGGCTGGAGGTTATTAAATGGAGGATGTGATCACCCCGTAGTTAGTTTAGCTGTATTTGGATTTTTGGAAATTATTTGTTGGATGTATAATGTTTGGTTGGATGATTTTTACTCGTATGAAATATTGTCATGCCATCTGTTGAATCCAATGTTTCAAGTCTCGTATCTACATATAGATTTTGATGATAACAAATAAATTCAAGACTCAAGTTAAAGTTGTCTACGATTGAAGGGAGCTAAACATATTAAGAAAATAAGAATGAGTAAGACGAATAACAAGTTTATAAATGAAGCTTATAAAGTAATTTTGTACATCTCTTGATAAAATTTGAAATTGGATTAAGGTTCAAAATTAATCTTCTTTTGCAAAACATCAAATTTCATTTTTTTCACATATGTATGCCATCATTAAAAGTCTTAATTTTGAAAATTATGATTTTCACATGTACATGACATCATTAAAAACTTTAATTTCGAATTTGGAAAATGATTGAGTGTCATCTTTTTACATGTGCATGTGTTGTTTGAATATTTTGAAATATGAATGATGTTGTCTTGAAAAGATATGTTTTTATTTGAATATTTTGAAATATAAATGATGTTGTCTTGAAAAGATATGTTTTTATTTAAATATTTTGAAATATGAATGATATCTTCAAATTTACTAAATTTTGAAAATGAAGACTCATTTGCCTATAAATAACTCACTTGAGATCTTTAAAAAAATAACAAGAGCTTACACATCAATTGTTAAGTTTTACATCATTCATTCAAAACCTCCATTCTCTCTTATCTAAGTTTTGAACGTTAATCCTTATTCATTTTAAAAGAGATATAGGTTGCACTGTATTGTTCTTATTTCACTCATTGAGGAGTGTACTCTAATAATCTACCTACTATCAGCTCTTGTATCGGTAAGAAGATGCATATAACCCTTGTGTGTGTACAAGATATTTTACACATAAAATAGTTAAATTACCAAGTGTGAGGTGATTGCAAGTATAGAAAGTGTTCTATACAAGATTTTTTGTAGCGATATTGCTCAAAGGTATAATAGGTTCTATCTCTACCTGAAGGAGATTGAATAATAAATTGGAAATCTTCAAGGGGTAACTTGAAGCTTTTGACATGGACAGTGGGGTTGAATCTCGTTAAAATACTGAATTTGTTTTTTCTTGCCATTACTTTTTATATTTCATGTTACTTCGTATTTTGTTTATATTTTATATTGTATATTTGGTTTATAAGTATTAATTTTTAATATAACTCAATTCACCCTCTCTTGTGTTAGTCATCTAGGTAACACCATCCAATAATTGTTTGTCATGCATAACTTATTGCATGACCTCAAAGCCAAGATAACGTATTATCTCGATAGAGCTCATCTGGTCACTTGGGAGTGAAATATATTGACATGACATCCCCTAAATTATCGTTGGACGACAATGGGATCAAACGAGATGGTAAAGCTCTTATGCCGACTCCGTAGCTCATCTGCTGATGAAGGGTAGAGGATGCTTAGTCATGGTACATGCTGGGCGCGGTTAGCTAGGCGCACTCATTCCAAAGTCACATGCATGGTCGTTACCTGTGGTGTGACAAAAAAAGTCAGGACATATGGATAATTCTTAGGGGAGATCATGGTATATGGTTAATAATAAATTAAAATTGTGTTATAAGTTAGAAACTTTTTCGACTTTGTTGATGCGTCCTTTTCCAGAAAGGACGATAGTTGATGTCTTCCTTTCCGAAAAATGATGGTCTATTAATGAATTCCTTTATGAAAAAAGATGGTTTGTTAATGAGGTCATTTTTGGAAAATAAGGGTTAGAGTGTCGCGTTCCTTTCTAGGAAAAGATATGGTATGTTGCGTTGCAATCCTTTTAGGGAAATAGTGGTTTGGTGCTCATGTGGACTTCCTTTCCCAGAAAGGAAGTTGGTGTGTGGATTTAATTGCTTGACTGAAAATATTTATGCATATTGTTGAATGCAGTTATTTGTTTGTATGACTGACTGTTGCTTACCGAGATTCATATCTCATGTGGTGTATTTGGTCCATCTACAGTTCCGTTTTATGGAATCCTAGGTTTTGATGCAGAGGATGAAAATGAGGTTGAGGGGCAGGCTCCACTGGAGGAGTAGTCCTATGTGATGACAAAGAGAGATTTTAATTCCGGATATTATTGATGTTTTATTTCTTTCTGTTAGATGATTGTATAATCTCCACTTGGAGAAGTATATTTCAAAATGGTTTATAAGTTATTAAATTTTTTAGTAGTAGAATGAATGCCTTTTATTTTCTACTACGATTAATTTTAATTGTATACTTATGCATGTTGCACACACACTCTTGGAACACTAAGCGATGTGATGATTTACCCGTGTAATGATCATTCTGATGTCGTGAGTCCCTCTAAATCCTAAGAGGGAGTCATGAGCACCACAATATCAAACTCGCTAAATTTGATGGCCCATCTTGTCATTCACCTTGATACTTCTGGTTTTTGTAACACTTGCCAAAGGGAAAAGTTGATGAGGACCTTCATGTGATGAGCCTAGAAGCAAGGCCGAAGTTGCTGAGCAACCATGACCAAGGTGAATGCTAGGATTTCTTTCAACTCCCCGAAGGGCTCTCCCTTTCTCATCTCGGATGATAACTGCAAAGATCGCATTCGGTGTCATTGCAAGGTAGACCGTCAAACTTTCTCGGGCTTGGTGTGGCTAAGTGCGCCAAGTATTATTTGAGTTCCATGAATGCTTCATCGCACTTGACTTCCCATTCCTTTGCTTTCCTAAGGATAAGGACTTTGAAGAAGGGAAGGCAGTGGTCGGTGGATCGTACAATGAACTAGTTCAAGGTCACTATCCTTCCGGTTGATCTCTAGATTTCATGGTGCGTTTAAGGCAAGGGCATGTCGATGATCACTCGTATCTTCTTTGGGTTAGCCTCGATTCTCCATTCAAAGACCAAGAAGCATAAGAACTTTTCCAACTCGACATTGAAGGTGCACTTCAACCGATTTAGCTTCATCTGGTACGTTCACAGCACCCAGGTTTCCCTCAAGTCCTCAACATGCTGCTTAAGCCTTTTTCATTTGACTAATAGGTCATCTACGTAGACCTCCATCATTTGGTCGGCCTGCTCCTTAAAAATCCAGTTAACCAGGCATTGGTAAGTGACCCCTACATTCTTCAACCAGAAGGCATGGCCATGTATTAGTATAGGCCCTGATCGGTGATGAAGGCCATCTTCTCCTTATCATTTGGGCTCATTCAGATCTGATTATACTTGAAGTAGGCATCCATGAAGTTGAGGAAGGGGTATCCTGTCATCGAGTCCACGATGAGGTGGATCCACGACAGTGGGAAGTTGTCCTTGGGGCAGGATTTGTTCAGGTCAGTGAAGTCCATCCATATCCATCATTTTCCACTTGTCTTATTTACCCAAGATGATGTTGGAAAGCCACTCAAGGTAGTGAGCCTCCTAGATGAATCCCGTAGCAAGAAGTCGATCCATCTCTTCGGCAATAGCGACATTTTTTTTTAGCTAAAGGACTGTAATTTTTTCCTAACTTTTCTTGCCTTGGGATTGATGCACAGGCAATGCTCCATGATGGAGTTGTCGATCCTAACATTTCGTCATAGGTCCATACTGTGTTCTACCATCAACCGTGTCATGGCCTCTTTAAGATCTAGGGCCATACGAGACTCGATTTGGATGGTTTACTCAGGGTTCGCCTCGTTCATGCTCACCAGTTCGAGGGGCTTGTTGGGCTTTGCCTAACAAAGAGTTTCCTCATCTCTGAACTCCCATCAAACTTAGTTAGAGCCGAAGGTTCTGGTGGGTTAGACGCTTTTTGTTCCTCTTCTTGGACGCAAACTTCCCTGGCTTCCGGTTTTAGTATTTGCACATAGCACTCCCATGTCACCTGTTGCTCCCAACGAGGGTTGGAAACTTCATCTTCAGGTAGTGATTACCTAGAGATGGTTTAGAGTTAGCAGACCTAGTATGGCATTATATTAGGATGAGGCCTTGACCACAAAAAAGTCTACCATTGTGGACGCCACCCTCGAGGTCGTCCCCACAAGGTCTGACAAGGCGATGACCCCCATTGGTTGGAGCATTTCTCCCGTGAAGCCTTTGAGTGGTGTCAGGGCTAGACATTACCGATCCAGGGTGATCCCCTATTTGGATGAAGGTCTCCTAGTACAAGATGTCAACGAAGTTGCCATTGTCTATCAAGACCCACTAAGTGACGTCAAAGGAGCACATAACACATTCTTTGTCTTTTTCAATGAAGGTGGGGTTGGGCCTTGGGTCGGCCCTTTGGAGAGGGCTCTATGGGGGTTGTCAGTTGCCCCTGCTCCTACTCCTCCTTCTCCAATCACTACCACTGGGTCCCCATGGTTATCTCTCATCTTCCTACCGGTGCACTTGGGCCTCCAACTCTTGGAGCTCTCTCTTCCTTGAAAATTAGTCTTTGGTCCGGTGGCTATGGGTGCAGTGATATGTGTAGTATTTGGGGGAGCGTTGCTACTCCCGCTATGGACTCAGGCTCCGCTCCTTTCCATTGCCATGCTAGAGTATGGGTGCACTTTGAATCGACACCAAGGTGTCTAACCCACGTCGCGTCTTGTCCTAGTCATCTGATATCATGCGCTCCTTGTTGAAGCGTCCCAAGTATGGCTTCAAGCTTTCCTTGGATCGTTGCTTGATTGTTAGGAGGGCTACAACAAGGCAAATTCTCTTTCAGTTTGCCATGAACTGGATCAAGAAAAGATGTGTTAACTCATCAAAGCTATCTATAGTGCCCAATGGAAGGGAGCCGAACCACGTCCTTGCAGCCACCCTCAGGGTGAGTGGGAATGCCCTTCATGCCACATGCTCTGAAAACCCATGCAAGGTCATGCGACACTTGAACATGTCCAAGTGCTCGACCAGATATGTGGTTTTGTCATAGGCCTCGATCTGTAGAACTTTGAATCTTAGGGGGAGTGGGGCCACCATGACCTCCACACTGTATGGTAAGTTAGTGTTGCTAAGCAGTTGGTCCACAAAGAATTGAGGCGTTCGTGCACTTATCAATCTCCGCATATTTGTCTTTGAGTTTGCGGAGTTCGAGGTGCATATGGCACATCTCGTCCTCAACCATGTCAGCCTTTGAGTCGCGTCTAGAATCCAAACAGTAGCTGTGTTTGATAGTCTTGAGGCCGTCACTGCCACCTCACAAGGCAGCATTTTCCAGATGAAGTGCTTTGACTTCTTCCATCAATTTCTTTATCATTTCTATCATTTCGTTGGTCTAGCTTCCTACGTCAAAGGCTTATGGATGTTCTTCTTCCAAACGTGAGGGTTGGGATAGTGTCGTTGTCGGCCCACAAAGTACACGCTACTATAGAAAAAAAAAGTCCTACAGACGGTACCAACTACTGATGTCATGTTTCACAAGCCTAGGTAAATCCATGTCACAAGGGCTCCATCTTCAACATGTGTACACTGAGAGTGAGAGGGAGGCTCGGGGGAGCTATGGATCCTCTGATACTTAAGTCAATATGGGTGAAATGAGAGTTTGAGTAATGAGAATGCAAGTGAGTAAAAAGATCAGAGTGAGCAAACATGTAGAGTGTGTGGGTTATTTACGTATCTATGAGGAGATCTTTTGATAGAGGGGGCTCAGTGATGTCGTCTGTACCCCAGGCCATACCCTTTGTCAGCCTGCTGTTTGATGGTAGTCCCCTTCATCGTGTCATGTCATGCTCCCATGGTTATGTATTAAATGCAGCATGGTATCCATTTAATGCGGCATGATTTTTCTTGACATGGACATCCTACTCGGAATTGCTTGTCCATTGGTACTCGAGTGCCTGGACAATTTATGTATAGCTCAGCTCTTCACGGCCATAGATTTGCATGCATTGGTGCATCTAACAGCCCTTCTGGGCCCTCTAATTAGGCTTCGGCTAGTGGTCTAGATTTCAAGCCTCAAGATAGCTCAGCCTAGGGAGAGACTTGGCCAAATTTGTGGGCCAACTTGGCCGACCTAGAGGGCTTCAGATTTCCCCCCACATATTATGCACAACCATAATGTCAATTGCTTACTCCAAAATAAATACCTAAGCATTAGTGAGTGCCATCATAAGTGTTAAGTGGAAAAGCAAATGAAAACTAGTATAGTCTATATGGCACTAATATAAGAACATTGAAAAAAAAAATTTTAAAATAATATTAAAGCATAGCATAATGAAGAATCTCATACCTTGATTGCTAATATTAAAACATAGCATAATGAAGAATCTCATACCTTGATTGCATGGATAGATCTTCAATGAAAAAGTTTTAGAGACTTTTGGCAATCTCCACTCTAAGTACTATTTTCTGATGGTGAAGAACTCATTAAAACAACTAGCATAGTTTATATTATTGAGTTGATGTAAAATTTGGTAGTTGGCAATTTTCTAGTAAAAAAACTATATTATTGAGTTGTAACTAATGGTGGACAGAGTAAACATGAAGATGATCAAAATGGCTCGAGAAAGACCTCACACAGTGATCTCGCTCGTCAGTCGCTCAAGCGAAGTTTAGGCAGAGATTTCGCTCGACCATCGCTCAACACAGCGCTCGAGCGAAGTTCAGACAGAGATTTCGCTCGACTCTCGCTCGACATGGCACTCGAGCGAGATTGACCTAGAACGGTCGCTCGACCATCGCTCGAAATCCTGCTTGAGCGAAAATCTTGTTAAACGAATTTCTCTAGGGTTTGAGCACCGTTTCAGAATGAGGCTTATAAAAGCATCATTAAGCCTTCTGCTGCATTGTGGAGAAAATCAGAGAAAAAACTAGAGAGCTCCTTCAAGAACCCTTGAGAGAAATTCCTCCCTATATTCAAAGATACATCTTTCTTGGATTACAAATCTCCATCACAACATATTCAAGATAAAACGTTTGTTGAGTCCATTGGAGTGGACTTGTTCATCAAGCTTGAAGAGTTCTTCAAAGTGCTTTGGATGAAAAAATCAAGATGTTCTTGTGAGAAGTTATAGAAAGGTCGGAGTTCCGGCACTACATGCGTGTAAAGATCGAGTAGGTCACTCGTGGTGTTACAAGCCAAGTTTAGCTGTTATAATGGGTTTGTACTCTTATAAATTGGTTGTAACAAAATAAAATTTCTATAGTGAATTTGAGGTGGTGTCTTACACCCGAAGTGATTTTAGATTTTGAAGAGGTTCTTCAAATGAGTTTCCACTTCGTGACCAAAATCTGTGTGTTGATTTCTCCATTGATTTCTTGTTTATTGTTGATTAAATTTTTAAACTGCCATCATTTCTGTTAAACACCTATTCACCCCCCTCTAGGTGTGTAAGGTAATTAATTAGTTACTGCTTTTTCAATTGGTATCAGAGAAGGTACACTCCGCTAGGATTAATTTCTTGAGTGTGATTATGCTTTGGTGGTCAAAATGGATAGGTCTCAATCCCTCTCATTACCAACATATTTTGATGGTAGCAACTATACTTATTGGAAAGTTCAAATGCGAGCTTTTTTTAAGTCTATAGATGAACATGTGTGGGTGTCCTTGATAAGATGATGGAAAGAGCCCGTCACTGTTATTGATGGAGTAGAACTTCCCACAGACGTGGACAACTACTCAAAGGATGAGTTGAGTGAAATTAACTGGAATAGTAGAGGCCTAAATGCAATTTTCATGGCCGTGTCCTAGGAGGAGTTCAAACAAATCTCCATGTGTAATACAAGCAAAGAGGCTTGGGACATTCTTGAGGTCACTCACGAGGGAACTAGGGCTGTAAAGAATTCTAAACTCCAAATGCTTACCACCACCTTTGAGGAAATTAGAATGAAGGAGGACGAAACATTTGATATCTTTTATGCAAGATTGAATGATATTGTAAACTCTCGGTTCAACTTGGGAGACAAAATCCCAGAAAATAGAATTGTGAGAAAAGTTCTCAGATCTCTTCTTGAGAGATTTCGTCCCAAGGTCACTACAATTGAGGAAAGTAAAGACTTAGACGTCATGAGAATAAAAGAGTTGGTAGATTCCTTGCAAACTTATGAACATACTCTTCCGTTGGATAAGAAGAGCAAGTCCATTACTCTTAATACAATTCAAGAGGATTCAGATGAGTCATTCGATGAATTAGCGATGAATGACAGAGAAATAGCATTTTATGCTAAGAGGTTCAGAAAAATGTTTGTAGCTAGAAAGCACAAGAGCCAAAGAACAGAAAAGAAGAAGTTTGGGAGATATAATGAGGGGTCAAGCTCAGAGAACAAGGAAAGAGTCTCCAACAATTATAATTGGGCTAACAAGGACTCATCTGACAAGTATAAGAGGAGCAAAGAAAAGGCAAAGATTGCTTCTCTAAGTAAAAGTGAGTTTGAATCAAGTGACTCATCTGACAACTCCACTCCCAAAAAGAATCTCAACTACATGGCTTTAACATCTTCTGTTGGAGACATAGATCGGTGCAGTGAACAACCTTCTGATGATTGTAACATACTTAAAGATGAGATGAGTCCGAGTGTGAAGATCAGCTACAAGAAATCTATGAGAAACTTTATAAGGAGTGCGTAAAATTGAGAAAATTCAACAAAACACAGATTGAAAAGATAAGTCTATGCAAACAAGAAAATGAAAAGCTTCAAGGCAAACTGAATGAAGCCTATATTTCGACTGATCAATTACGATAGAAAAATGAGTCTTTGGAAGATGCTGTGAAAACTAAAGTTGAACGGAAGATTGTGAGTCTTTTCCACTGGGAAATAGAATCTGGAAAAAATCCTAACTCTTGGGAAGCCCTCAGGAGACAAGAGTGGAATAGGATATGTTGGAGGAAAGTTTGAAATGGGTACAAGCTCGAAAATTCCTCAAAACAGCATGGTGAAAACAACATTTATTCGCGAGTCATCTCACAATAAGAATCACTCACTAGCAAAGGGAAAGAAAGCCATACATCCCCAACATTTATTCGTGAGTCCTCTCAAGAGAAACAAAAAGCTCACAACACGAGACCCGTATGTCATCACTGTGGGAAGATGAGTCATGTGAAAACAGATTGTTTGAAATTTAAAAGACTCACCAGAAAAGCTCCTAAGTATGACTTGCCTTTCAAGAAACAACAAATTCACAAAGAATACCGTATTTGTCACAATTGTGGCAAGTATGGTCACACCCGGCCAAATTGTTATGAGCTCAAGAAGCTCTCTGTGAGAAATAAAAGGAGACAACCAAGAAGAGGTCATATAAATCTGTGAGATCAAGTCATGGTTCTCACTAGACAAAATGATCGTCTAAATGCTAAGATAGACAACCTAACAAGTACTCAGAAGACTGTGCAAGTCAACTCTCCAAAAATCAAAAGAATGTGGATCAAGAAGGAGGTATCTTGATAGTGGGTGTTCTCGACATATGTTCGGTGATAGAATTCTTTTTAAGACAGTTGAAGAGTACAAATGTGGGATAATGACATTTGGAGATGGTGGAAAAGTGAACATAATTGGAAAAGGTGAAATTAATATTACTGGACTACCAGCATTGAGAGAAGTGCTATATGTTGACGGATTAAAAGCAATCTTCTTAGCATAAGCTAAATGTGTGATAATGGTGCTGAAGTTCGATTCTCAAAAGATATGTGCATTGTTTCTGATAACAATGGACAATGCTTGATGCAAGGAATCAGGACCTCTGATAATTGCTATGGTGTCGCTCTCACTTCACAGTACAGCTGCAATAGTACTAAAAGTGAGGCCACTACTTTCTGGCATCAAAGACTTGGGCATGTGAATTACAGAAATTTGTCTAAAATTGCTAAGAAAGAAATAGTGATAGGATTGCCCGAACTTGATAAAGTGGAGACATCTATTTGTGGATCATGTCAAGTGAGAAAACAAGTTCGAGCAGCCCACAAGAACACAACAAATATCTTGACCAAACGACCCTTAGTTGTTACACATTGATCTTATGGGACCCTCTAGGATGAAAAGTCTGAGGGGAAAGAAATACATACTGGTGGTGGTAGATGATTTCACCAGATACTCTTGGGTAGAGTTTTTGAGGGAAAAAGGTGAGGTTCCAAATGTGATAAGAAATTTGTGTAAGAAACTTCAAAATGAACAAGGGAACCCTGTTGTCAGAATCAGGAGCGACCATGAACGAGAATTTGACAACTCAAATCTAGAGAGATTATGTGATGAAGAAGGCATTCGTCAAGAATTCTCTACTCCTATTACTCCACAGCAAAATGGAGTTGTTGAAAGGAAAAATCGAGTTATCCAGGAAATAGCTCGGGTTATGATGCAAAAAATGTTTCTGCTCATTTTTGGGGTGAAGCTGTGAACACAGCATATTACATTGTGAATAGAGTTTACCCTCGACCTAACACTTCTCAAACACCATATGAGCTGTGGAAAGGAAAGAAACCAAATGTGAAGTACTTCAGGGTGTTCAGGAGCAAGTGTTACATTTTGAGAGATAGGGAAAATCTGGATAAGTGTGACCCAAAGAATGATGAGAGAATATTCCTTGGTTATTCCAGAAACAGTCGTGCTTACAGATTTTACAATCTACGCACTCAAACTGTCATGAAATCCATCAATGTGGTTATAGATGATACTCCTAAAGAGGAGTTGAATCAAGATCTAATTGACATACCGAGTGAAACTGAAGAGAACTCTAGTGAACTTAATGAAGATTAAGAGACCTCATCAACTGAAAAAGTTCATATTCACAAGGAGCCCTCTTCGAAAGTGAAGCTAAATCATCCTCAGGATAACATAATCAGGAATGTAAATGAGGGGTGATAAGTCATGCATGTTACATCTCTCATATCCAACCAAAAAGGGTGGAAGAAGTCTTAAATGATGAGAATTGGACAAATGTCATGCATGAAGAAATTAATCAATTTGTGAGAAATGATGTGTAGTACTTGGTCCCAAGGCCTGAAAAGCATAATGTTGTAGGTACCAAATGGATTTTCAAGAACAAATCTGATGAAAATGAGATGATATTGTATGGAATAAGGCAAGATTGGTGGCACATGATTATGTCCAAATGGAAAGAATAGACTTTGATGAGACATTTGCACTAGTGGCAAGACTTAAGTCAATCCGAATACTATTGAGTGTTGCTTGCCATATGTGTTTCAAACTCTATCAAATGGATGTATAGAGTGCCTTCCTTCCTAAATAGAATCCTTCAAGAAGAAGTGTATGTCGAGCAACCAAAAGGTTTCGAGAATCCAAAATATCCTAATCATGTCTACAGGTTGAAGAAAGCCCTGTATGATTTGAAACAATCTCCCAGAGCCTGGTATGAGAGACTAATTTTGTATCTTTTAGAGCACAAGTTTCTACGAGGAAGTGTTGATAGGACACTTTTTATCTGGAAAGTGGGTGAAGAGGTAACTGTAACTCAAATCTATGTGGATGATATTGTGTTTGGATCATCCATTGATGACCTAGCTCTCAAGTTTGTAGAAGAAATGAAGAATGAATTTGAGATGAGTATGGTGGGTGAGCTAACTTTTTTCTTGGGACTTCAAGTAAAACAGCTAGATGAAGGGTTGTTCATATCCCAGTCTAAATATGCAAAGGACCTGCTAAAAAAATTTGGATTAGATGGGAGTAGCCATGTTAGAACTCTCATGAGCACAAGTGTAAAACTTAGTGCTGATGTGTCAGGAAAGGGGGTTGAGCAATCTCTGTATAGAAGCATGATTGGAAGTCTACTATATCTTACTGCTAGTAGACCTGACATTGCTTTCAGTATTGGCATTTGTGCTAGATTCCAAGCAAACCCCAAAGAATCTCATCTTGTGACATTGCTTTCAGGCTACTCTGATGCTGATTGGGCTGGAAATGCCGATGATAGAAACAGGTGGATGTTTTTATATGGGAACAAATCTTGTTGCTTTGATGAGTAAGAAACAAAACTCCATTTCCTTGTCTACAGCTGAGGCTGAATACATTGCTGCTGGGAGTTGTTGTACTCAATTACTGTGGATGAAACAAATGATTTGTGACTATGACATTACTCAAGGTGTGATGAACATCTATCGTGATAATACTAGTGCCATCAACATCTCTAAAAATCCTGTCCAACACTCTAGGACCAAGCATATTGACATTAGGCATCATCTCATTCGGGAACTTGTGGAAACACACGTAGTTACTCTTGAGTACATTCCCACCAAACATCAATTAGCCGATCTTTTTACCAAACCATTAGATGGTCTTCATTTTGAGTGTCTTAGAAAGGCTATTGGTATTTATGCCTTAACACAAGAGGTATAACATGCATTTCATACATTGCATGCATTTCATTTTTTTTTTCTCTTATCTTATGCCTTGTTATTTTACTTGTCATTATTCTCTTCTATATTTTTCCTCTCACTCACTTGCTATTCCTTAGATGTGATACCTGGCCTTACTACTAGATAGTGCACTTTCAAGCATGTGTCTTGTGAAAATTGTATCATAGGCTTATGTTGCAAAGGTGTAAGATGTGTGTCACTTGTAATATGCGTTTTGCCGCACACACGTACGCCTAGCTCAATCTCTTGATATTTGACCATATGTGAGACTTTGGGGAGGCAATCAAAAGTATAAGGGAGCTTTACTAGTGTTCAGAATTGATCTCAAGCTAGATGACCTGTGTAAGAACTTTTGTATCTCAAAAGAAAGAAAATGAAGAGGTTCTATCCTGAATCTGGTTCTATTAGACACAAGAAATTAGGTCCTCGCAGCATTGGGTTTGACTTTCTGCACTTTGAAGGGTCTCCCAAGCACCCATGATTTCTTCTTCAGCCCAACCCCACTCACGCCTCTTGGTTAGAATTTCTTGATTGAGTAAGGGCACTGTCTAAACACGCATATTCATATTCATTGTGACACTCAATCTTTAATATATGCGTGATATTAGCAAATATGATGCTAATTTTCATTTGATATACTGTTGGGAGTCTTTCATTGTCTTCACTTGTGTTTGGAGTGAAATCTTGGGGTTGTTAATGTTTTACTTGGGCTAAAATGGGAATCTGATGCTTCTCGCTCAATATCTCGCTCGACACTTAAAACTCGCTCGAGATAGAATCTCGTTCGATGTCTCGCTCGACACTTAAAACTCACTCGAGCGAGAAACGCTTTTAAATAGCCTTGGGTCGCGCGATCAGAGTTTATCACTCGACTCAAAGTATTTCTCCCTCGTCTCTCTCATTTTTCTCTCCACCCTCCACCTTTCTCTCTCACTTTTCTCGTCTCTCTCACTTCTCTCTCCACCCAAGGTAACCATCTTTTTCTTAATCTTCTTTCTATTTATTTCATTTTATTTCATTCATCTCTTAGGGCATTGGGTTGTTGGTAGATCGTTAGTTAGGTGTTAAACCCATGGTTGCACAGCATGCACACCACATGTTCGATGGAATGCCTCAATGGAAATTTATCTTCCATTTTGACTCCCCTTTGGTGCATTGATCATTTAGACATAATTTAGGTTTCATTCATAATCTGCACACCTTATTTAGAACATTGTTGGATCACATTTTAGGCATCAGTCTCTTCCTACTCATCCAGCTGTTGTTGAATTTTTTGAACTTGAATGCCGAGCTCAATCACTTAAGAGTCAAGTGTATCAAATCTAGTGTTCAAATGCGCGTCAAGGCTGGTAACATGAGTCTCAAGACTGCCAAGGCGAGTGTCTATGTTGGCCATAGACTTCTGAATGCTAATAAGAAACTCGATGACGGTCAGCATAGTCGGCTCTATGTTGGACGGAGCTAAGCTGGAAGGACCAGTCTGGGCAGTAGGAGGTGGATCAACACCAAGAAGATGTGCCTAACTCAACTGCATAGTCCGACACCCAATAGGTGACTTAAGGCTGACTCTAAGCTCCTGGGGAGGAATGAGGACAGACTGAGACAGAGCAATCCTTGTAATAAGGCATGCTAGAGGGAGGCCAATCTGATAGTTGGACGACCTCTAGGTCTCAATCATGACCCGACACAGTAAACTGCCCAAATTAATAGAGACATCAGTGAGCAGGACATGTAAGAGAAGAGCCCGATCAGGACCAATGTCACTATTATGACCAGTGGGGTATATGTTAGTCAGAACAATCCGACTCACAATAAGATAAGCATGGGGGAACGACTTGATCACTAAAGAGGGGAACACCACTCCAAGTTCTAGGAGATTGGGTGAAAAAAGGGGCCAAATCAGGCCTTCTAGGGGTAGGCGTGTGAAGATATGGATAAATGGGATTAGCCACACGAGGGGCCCCTAGCAAATCCGCTACAATGTCTGGAGTTACCTAGAAAATGATATTTCGGAGACTGACTTGGAATGATCCATCAGGGGAAATATCATGCATGTTTGAGTATAACTCCCTAACTAACTCCACCGACGGAGTGGGATGACCAGAAGTTAAGGCAAGCCATTGGTGCAACTCGAATATCTGAGGGATGATTGGATAAGTTTCCTGGAACTCATCGAGGAGGATCTCACGCTCCACAAGGAGAGAGCGGCGAGAAAAGTTCTGAATATACAGTTCCTTAGCTTGAGGACTGTGGAAATAGGCCAGAGGAGCTGGTGGAGGGACGGTGCGAGGTCGGACATGTCGAGACGCCATGATGCCTAAAATGCCTAAAATGTGACCCAACAATGTTCTAAACAAGGTGTGCAGACTATGAATGAGACCTAAATTATGTCTAAATGATCAATGCACCAAAGGGGAGTCAAAATGGAAGATAAATTTTCATTGAGGCATTTCATCGAACATGTGGTGTGCATGCTGTGAAACCATGGGTTTAACACCCAACTAATGATCCCATCCCTCTCTAAATACAACAACAATCTACCAACAACCCAACATCTTAAGAGAAAGCAATTAGGATTCCCAAAACCTTAGGGAAATTGAATCTAACTTAATCCAAAACCAACTCAACAAATGCCCTATGAGATGAATGAAATAAAATGAAATAAATTGAAAGAGGATTAAGAAAAAGATGGTTACCTTGGGTGGAGAGAAGTGAGAGAGACGAGAAAAGTGAGAGAGAAAAGTGGAGTGGTGTTTGGGTGGAGAGAAAAATGAGAGAGACGAGGGAGAAATACTTTAGGTCGAGCGCGATAAACTCTGATTGCGAGACCCAGGGCTATTTAAAAGCATTTCTCGCTCGAACGAGTTTTAAGTGTCGAGCGAGACATCGAGCGAGATTCTAGCTCGAGCGAGTTTTAAGTGTCGAGCGAGATATTGAGCGAGAAGCATCAGATTCCCATTTTAGCCCAAGAAAAAAGTTAGCTCACCCACCATACTCATCTCAAATTCATTCTTCATTTCTTCTGCAAACTCGAGAGCTAGGTCATCAATGGATCATCCAAACACTTCCTCGCAAAAACTTGTACTCTAAAAGATACGAAATTAGCCTCTTATACCAGGCTCTGGGAGCTTGTTTCAAACCATACAAGACTTTCTTCAACCTGTAGATATGATTAGGATATTTTGGATCCTCGAAACCTTTTGGTTGCTCGACATACACTTCTTCTTGAAGGATTCCACTCAATAGTATTCGGATTGACTCAAGCCTTGCCACTGGTGCAAATGTCTCATCAAAATCTATTCCTTCCATTTGGGCATAACCTTGTGCCACCAATCTTACCTTATTCCATACAATCATTCCATTTTCATCAGATTTGTTCTTGAAAATCCATTTAGTATGCTTTTAAGGCCTTGGGACCAAATACCACACATCATTCCTCACAAATTGATTAATTTCTTCATGCATGACATTTGTCCAAATCTCATCATTTAAGGCTTCTTCCACCCTTTTTGGTTCGATCTGAGAGATGTAACATGCATGACTTATCGCATGACTTATCACCCCTCATTTACATTCCTGATTATGTTATCCTGAGGATGATTTAGCTTCACTTTCGAAGAGGGCTCCTTGTGAATATGAACTTTTTCAATTGATGAGGTCTCTTGATCTTCATTAAGTTCACTAGAATTCTCTTCAGTTTCACTAGAGTTCTCTTCAGTTTCACTAGAGTTCTCTTCAGTTTCACTCGGTGTGTCAATTAGATCTTGATTCAACTCCTCTAGAGAGTATCATCTATAACCACATTGATGGATTTCATGACAGTTTAAGAGCGTAGATTGTAACATCTGTAAGCACGACTGTTTCTGGAATAACTAAGGAATATTCCTTCATCACTCTTTGGGTCAAATTTATCCAAATTTTCCCTATCTCTCAAAATGTAACACTTGCTCCCGAACACGCTCAATGGTAAACTCTATTCACAATGTGACATGCTGTGTTCATAGCTTCACCCCAAAAATGAGTAGAAACATTTTTTGTATGCATCATAACCCGAGCCATTTCTTGGATAACTCAATTTTTCCTTTCAACAACTTCATTTTGTTGTGGAGTAATAGGAGCAGAGAATTCTTGACGAATGCCTTCTTCATCACATAATCTCTCTAGACTTGATTGTCAAATTCTCGTTCATGGTCGCTCCTGATTCTGACAACAGGATTCCCTTGTTCATTTTGAAGCTTCTTACACAAATTCCTTATCACATTTGGAGTCTCACCTTTTTCCCTCAAAAACTCTACCCAAGAGTATCTGGTGAAATCATCCACCACCACCAGTATGTATTTCTTTCCCCTCAGACTTTTTGTCCTAGAGGGTCCCATATTTCTGTTGTGTTCTTGTGGGCTGCTCAAACTTGTTTTCTCACTTGACATGATCCACAAACAGATGTCTCCACTTTACCAAGTTCGGGCAATTCTATCACCATTTCTTTCTTAGCAATCTTAGACAAATTTTTGTGATTCATATGCCCAAGTCTTTGATGCCAGAGAGAATGGCCTCACTTTTAGTACTATTGCAGCTGTACTGTGAAGTGGGAGCGACACCATAGCAATTATCAGAGGTCCTGATTCCTTGCATCAAGCATTGTCCATTGTTATCAGAAACAATGCACATATCTTTTGGAACTTCAGCATCATTATCACACATTTGACATTTGGCTTATGCTAAGAAGATTTGCTTTTAATCCGTCAACATATAGAACTTCTCTCAATGCTGGTAGTCCAGTAATATTAATTTCACATTTCCCAATTATGTTCACTCTTCCACTATCTCTAAATGTCACTGTCCTACATTTGTACTCTTCAACTGTCTTAAAAAGAGTTCTATCACCGGACATATGTCGAGAATACCCACTATCAAGATATACCTCCTTCTTGATCCACACTATTTTATTTGGAGAGTTGACTTGCACAGTCTTCTAGGTACTTGTCAGGTTGTTTATCTTAACATTTAGACGATCATTTTGTCTAGTGAGAACCATGACTTGATCTCACAAATTTATATGACCTCTTCTTGGTTGTCTCCTTTTCTTTCTCACAGAGAGCTTCTTGAGCTCATAACAATTTGGCCGGGTGTGACCATACTTGCCACAATTATGACAAATGCGGTATTCTTTGTGAATTTTTTGTTCCTAAAAGGCAGGTCATACTTAGAAGCTTTTCTGGGTAAGTCTTTTAAATTTCAAACAATTTGTTTTCACAAGACCCATCTTCTCACAGTGATGACACACGGGTCTCGTGTTGTGAGCTTTTTATTTCTCTTGAGATGAAACAAACTTAACTTTTGGGCATGTATGGCTTTGTTTCCCTTTGAGTGATTTTTATTGTGAGAGGACTCACGAACAAATGCTGTTTTGAGGAGTTTTCGAGCTCGTACCCACTTCAAACTTTCCTCCAACATATCCTATTTCATTCTTATCTCCTGAGGGCTTCCCAAGAGTTAGGATTTTGTCCAGATTCTGTTTCCCAGTGGAAAAGGCTCGCAATCTTCCGTTCAGATGGGTTAACTCATTTTTCTTAGTTTTCACAACATCTTCCAGACTCATTTTTCTTTTGTAATTGATCAGTCAAAATATAGGCTTCATTCAGTTTGCCTTAAAAGCTCTTCATTTTCTTGTTTGCACAGACTTATCTTTTCAATTTGTACTTTGTTGACTTTACAATCATCAGAACTACACTGATCTATGTCTCCAACAGAAGATGTAAAAGCCATGTAGTTGAGGGAATCTTTTGGGAGTGGAGTTTTCAGATGAGTCATGGCTATTTCTATATCACTCATGGCTAATTCATCGAATGACTCATCTGAGTCCTCTTGAATTGTATTAAGAGCAATGGACTTGCTCTTCTTATCTAACGGCAGAGTATGTTCATAAGTTTGCAGGGAACCCACCAGTTCTTCTATTCTCATGACGTCTAAGTCTTTGCTTTCCTTAATTGCAGTGACCTTGGGACGAAATCTCAGGAAGAGATCTGAGAACTTTTCTCACAACTCTATTTTTTGGGATTCTGTCTCCCAAGTTGAACCGAGAGTTACAATGCCATTCAATCTTGCATAAAAGATATCAAATGTTTCATCCTCCTTCATTCTAATTTCCTCAAAGCTGGTGGTAAGCATTTTGAGTTTAGAATTATTTACAACTCATGAGTGACCTCAAGAATGTCCCAAGCCTCTTTGCTTGTATTACACATGGAGATTCGTTTGAACTCCTACTGGGACACGACCATGAAAATTTCAGTTATCGTCCTTTGAGTAGTTGTCCACGTCTCTGGGAACTTCTACTCCATCAATAACAGTGACGGGCGTGCTATTTCCATCCTCTTATCAAGGACACCCACACACATTCATCTATAGACTTAAGAAAAGCTTGCATTCGAACTTTCCAATAAGCATAGTTGCTACCATAAAAAATATGGTGGTGATGAGAGGGATTGAAACCTATCCATTTTGACCACGAAAGTAGGATAACACTCAGGAAATTAATTGAAAAAGCAGTAACTAAATTACCTTACACACCTAGAGGGGGGTGAATACGTGTTTAACAGAAACGATGACAGTTTAAAATTTTAATCAACAATAAACAAGCAATCACAAGAAGTGGAAACTCGTTTAAAGAACCTCTTCAAAATCTAAAACCACTCTGGGTGTAAGACATCACCTCAAATTCACTATAGAAATTTTAGTTTATTACAACCAATTTAGAAACACTCACAAACCCATTGTAGCAGCTAAATTTGGCTTGCAACACCATGAGTGACCCACTCGATCTCTACACGCATATAGTGCCGGAACTCCGACCTTTCTATAGCTTCTCACAAGAACATCTTGATTTCTTCATCCAAAGCACTTTGAAGAACTCTTCCAGTTTAATGAACAAGTCCACTCCAATGGACTCAACAAACGTTTTATCTTGAATGTGTTGTGATGGAGATTTGTAATGCAAGAGAGATGTATCTTTGAATATAGGGTTTAGGGTTTAGGGAGGAATTTTTCTCAAGGGTCTCTAGCTTTTTCTCTGATTTTCTCCATAATGCAGCAGAAGGCTTAATGATGCTTTTATAGGCTTCCTTCTGAAACGGCGCTCAAACCTTAGAGAAATTTGTTTAACACGATTTTCGCTCGAACGGAATGAGGAGGAAAAGACTGATGATGATTGAGACCCTTTACCATTTGTGACAAAAAGGGGGAGTGATTTTAGGGGAAGCTAAGCTACTGTGTAGGGGAAGTAGCTAGAATTTAGGGGGAGCTAATCTACTTTGTAGGGGAGTACCTAGTAGCATGATGTTTTTAGTTTTGCTGTGTGATTAACCTTTTGATACATGTATTCTTTGTTGGACTCATTGCTATTGAAAGTTTATTGTTAAATTTTTGTAGCAAAATTGTTTTTACTTTTGAGTTCATCTGTTAAATTCCTTGCAAGTGTTTTTCTTGTGGTATGTTTACATATTTGTTAAGTGTGCAAATACTTCACTTGCCAAGACTAAACCTACATGTGGAAGTCCTGTTGTTTATGTGTGATAGGATTAGGTCCAATGTATAATAGGTTAGAGGTTTTGTCACAGAAAAATGCCAAAGGGGGAGATTATTGATGTAAAATTTGGTAGTTGGCGATTTTCTAGTGAAAAACCTAATATAATTGAGTTCTAATTAATGGTGGACAGAGTAAACATGAAGATGATTAAAATGGCTCGAGAAAGACCTCACACAGTGATCTCGCTCGACAGTCGCTCGAGCGAAGTTCTGGCAGAAACTCCGCTCGACACCGCGCTCGAGCGAAGTTCAAACAAAGACTTCGCTTGACTCTCGCTCGACATGGCGCTCGAGCAAGATTGACCTAGAATGGTCGCTCGACCATCGCTTGATATCCCGCTCGAGCGAAAATCGTGTTAAACAAATTTCTCTAGAGTTTGAGCGCCGTTTCAGAAGGAGGCCTATAAAAGCATCATTAAGCCTTCTGCTGCATTGTGGAGAAAATCAGAAAAAAAGCTAGAGAGCCCCTTCAAGAACCATTGAGAGAAATTCCTCCCTATATTCAAAGATACATCTCTCTTGGATTACAAATCTCCATCACAACACATTCAAGATAAAACAATTGTTGAGTCTATTGGAGTGGACTTGTTCATCAAGCTGGAAGAGTTCTTCAAAGTGCTTTGGATGAAGAAATCAATATGTTCTTGTGAGAAGCTATAGAAAAGTCGGAGTTCCAGCACTACATGCGTGTAGAGATCGAGTGGGTCACTCGTGGTGTTGCAAGCCAAGTTTAACTGCTACAATGAGTTTATGAGTGTTTCTAAATTGGTTGTAACAAACTAAAATTTCTATAGTGAATTTGAGGTAGTGTCTTACACCCGGAATGATTTTAGATTTTGAAGAGGTTTTTCAAATGAGTTTCCACTTCGTGACCAAAATCTGTGTGTTGATTTCTACATTGATTGCTTGTTTATTGTTGATTAAATTTTTAAACTGCCATCGTTTCTGTTAAACACCTATTCACCCCCCTCTAGGGGTGTAAGGTAATCAGTTACTGCTTTTCATAGTGAAATAAAGAATCTCATACACTGATTGCATAGAAGGATCTTCAACGAGAGACTTTCACACTTTTGACTATCTCCACCAAGTATTCTTTTCTGATGATGGTAAACTCACTGAATCTATAGGTCATTCCATAAGTATTACACTCCAACCTCTAATTTATTGTACACTCATATTGTACAAGAATTAAAAAACTAACACTACTAGACCATGATAATCCTCAATTATATCATTCAAGTGGAGCCAACATTACATGAATATGATTATTAGGCAAGTGATGTTAAATAAATATTGAGAGAAGAAAGCTTTAGTAGAATTGTACCTTTATGCTAGACACATGATGTTAGAATCGTTGTATTTCGATAGTGGAGTTTTAAATAGATTTGTAGCTTTAGATATTATTTGTGATACTATTTTTGTTTTAAAGCTATGAATATTATTTGTTGTGGTGGTGGTGTGGTCATAGTTGTGTACTTCGACTTTGAATATTGTTTGTGGTGGTGGTGATTCCATGAGTTTCATGTAGTGGAGTTTGTTGTTTGAACATTGTTCATGGTTGTGAATTTATGTGTTTGTTTTGTTTACATTTTTTTCCTATTTTATGTATCTTATTTTGATTTGTGTACATTGCCAATTTCTGTTATCATAAGATTTGACAAAAAAAAAAATAAAAAAAAGCGTTATGTGATGGCAAAAGGAATAAATACATACATACATATCTCCATTGCACCAACAGAAGATCTTCGATGGAGACAACATTTCAGAAAAGAAAGTCACTTAACAGCTATTGTAAACACAAATAAGGGGAGACATTCTGTTTTTCAAATAACTAGAAACGTATATAGTACTTACTCAAAGCACCTAGTAAATTATACTAAATGGAGTTCTCTCCTAAATAAAGCTTTCGTAGACAAACTCCTAGACAATTTTTTTCTTTTTTTGGTTAAATAGTCATATATAATATTTATTATGCAGTAGAGGGTCTCTAGCATAATTTCAAATTAGAGTGAACTTCAACAAGTTTGTAAGATTTTAGCTCGCCCCTCTCAGCTACTCCTAATATGAACATCAGCCTCGTTAATGTTCTGTTGACTACTTGAAAATTATCTTTGCGTTCACAAGCAGTTTGAGTTTAATTTACACCAAATAAAGAGAATGAATAATATCGAAAATCATTAAGCAGAAAGGTTACTATAAAACAAAATCAAAGGCACAGTTACCCTCCTCTTCGTCAGATTTAATCACCCTACCTCCTTGAGTCTCCTTCGGTACACTCTTCTTTGGAGGTACCACCAATACCATTGAAACACAACTTTTTTTTTTCCTGCTCAGGCCAATAACACCTACGGTGTCTATGTTTTTTCTTTTATATAGGTTTTCTGCAAGTTAATAATATAAATATATACATAAATTACAAATATACAAAACCCGCAAAACTACAACTCAAGAATTAAGCAAAACCAAAATCGTTCAAAGGAGATTAGTTTTAAGATAATAATGCTTCCATCCATTAGGAACAGCATCATTTCATACATTTGACTTCTAGACCACTGCAATCATGCGTAAGGGGAGTGGTCACAAAGAGGCGTTATGGTAGGCATTTAGTTGGTAAGCAGATAAGTAAATAGGGGAATTTGCACCCACAAACTAAAGCTAAGTAACAGGACATGATGGGTAAGATGCAGTATAGATAATCAAATGACCAAGTTAAAGATAATGATAGTATGTTTGTAGATGAAGGCAGCTTTAGATTAGGCCCTTTGGGTCTAAAATGCCGTCTTATATGTTCTTTTTCTGTACTCTGATTTTGGTGAACTGCAAGGGTGCCTGGCAAGTTTAATACCAAATAGTGGTAAAACATGCCTGGGTTTTGCTTGCTGGTTACGGAATGTGGCAAAATTTACAAAAAAGCCTATAAAAAAAAAAATACATACTGCTAAGCAATAATCTCAGTTCAGAATACAGCTTTTATATGCTCTCTTTTAATAGCACCTTTGGTCCAAGAAAATCAAAGTGCAGATGCTACAAATGGATTGGGCAGTGGCATATTAATAGGAGAACTCCTGTTATGGTTGCCGCGTTACTTGCTCTAAAAATAAAGGGCTGAAATTAAAAATCCATAGGTTGCTCTCAAATTTAAACACAAAGCAAGTCAGTTCTGTTGAGTATGGCTTTGGAATACAAGCCCAGCCCTGTCTCGCTCGACCCTCGCTCGAGCGAGACTGTGACGCTTCCAAAATTGCTCCAACCCGAGACTTCGCTCGACCCTCGCTCGACCTCCCGCTCGAGCGAGGTTCAGGCAGTGACTTCGCTCAACACTCGCTCGACCTCCCGCTCGAGCGAGATTCCACGTGGCGCCAGGTGTCCGATTTCTAGTCGAGCGAATCTGACCTAGAAGTCCTCGCTCGAGCGAGTTTAAATCTCGCTCGAGCGAGATTGCAGGATATTAATATCGCGAAGGCATTTTCGCGAATAAGAAAGACGAAGAAGCAGCAGACGACGAGAGCCCCTGTTTTCGGCGCCAGTGAACAGTAACGGCTTCTAGATCATTTTCTTCTCCATTTCTCCACTATTCTGAGTGAAACTTGTGAGGATTGAGTGTATACACGTGAGGTGAGTGTTCTCTGTTGTAAGAATCTACTGATTCTCTCTCTGTAACCTCCATTTGATCTAGTGAAGCTTTGAAACCAACCCCACAGTGGACGTAAGCTCATTTTGAGCTGAACCACTTAAATCTGTGTGTTCTTTCTGTCTTTACTGTTTTATTTCTCACTGTTGCATCCGCTGCGGTTTATTTCATATCTTTGTTGTTTGTTCTATTGCCTCGTTCCAAACAAACTGGTATCAGAGCGTTTTCAGGCTCTGTGAATATTTGAAGGGATGGCTACAGCAAGATTTGAAGTTGAGAAATTCGACGGTCAGAACAGTTTCAGCTTGTGGCGCCTGAAGATGAGGGCTTTGTTGCGCCAGCAGGGGTTATTCAGAGTTCTAGAGGAACGGACGGCAGATTCTCCTGTACCGTCTAAGGACGATGAAGAAAAGGTACATAGTACAATTCTGTTATCATTGTCTGATGGAGTGTTGAGAGAGGTGGCGGAGGAGGAGACCGCTGAGGGTCTCTGGAACAAGCTTGAGAGCTTGTACATTAAGAAGTCTCTCACAAACCGGTTGTATTTAAAACAACGGTTGTATACACTCAAAATGACTGAGGGTTCGTCAGTCACTGAACACCTAGATGAGTTCAATAAGATTGTAATGGATCTTAGAAATGTTGACATTAAGCTTGATGATGAAGATCAAGCTCTTATTGTGCTGTGTTCATTACCTGCCTCGTTTGAGAATTTTGTTAATTCTATGCTGTATGGTAGAGATACTATCTCCTTAGCAGATGTGAAGTCAGCTTTGAACTCGAAGGAGTTGAGGAGTAAGTATGATAAGGGTGGTGAAGCACAGGCCAGTGGTTTGTTTGTCAAAGATACCTCCGACAGAGGAAGATCCAGTCAGAAGGGTTCAGAGAAGGGCAGAGGCAAGTCCCGGGGGAAATCAAAGTCCAAGTCCAACAAGAAGAATGTAAAATGTTATTACTGTCAGAAGTTTGGACACTACAAGAGTGAGTGTACGAAGCTGAAGAAGAAGGAGGAATCTACGAGTTCCTCTAACGCCGTCAGTGCTGCTGATGAATCTGACGGCTCTGATGTAGTTCTTGCAATCAGTGACTCAAACAGTCGGTTCAGTGATAAGTGGGTGATGGACTCAGCTTGCACGTTCCACATGTGTCCCAGAAGGGACTGGTTCATATCTTATGAATCAGTCAACAGTGGTTCTGTTTTGTTGGGGAACGACACTGCTTGTAAGGTTGCGGGAATGGGTTCTGTGAAGATCAAGATGTTTGATGGGATGGTTAGGACATTGACCAACGTCCGACACATTCCAGACTTGAAAAAGAATCTTATCTCCATGGGGGCCCTTGATTCTTTGGGCTTAAAGTACACAGGACAAGGTGGAGCTTTGAAAGTCAGCAAAGGCTCCATGATCATCATGAAGGGAGACCTGAAAGACGGTCTCTATTTCCTCCAGGGCAGTACTGTCAGCGGTGAAGCTGCAGTTTCAGTATCTGATCAATCTGAGTCAGATGTTACTCGTCTATGGCACATGAGATTGGGCCATATGAGTGAGAAAGGGATGTCTATCCTCAGTAAGCAAGGGTTGCTTGGGAATCAGAATTTGGGCAAGCTAGACCTGTGCGAGCACTGTGTATTCGGGAAGCAGAGCAGGGTTCAGTTTGCAACTGGGGTCCACAGAACAAAAGGTACAGTGGACTACATTCATTCCGACCTTTGGGGTCCGTCTACAGTTCCATCAAAAGGTGGAGCTAATTACTTGCTTACATTCATTGATGATTACTCACGGAAAGTGTGGGTTTATTTTTTGAAACAGAAAAGTGAAGTCTTCAAGAACTTCAAGCAGTGGAAAGTTCTGATTGAGAACCAGACCGGCAAGAAGGTGAAACGGCTTCGGACTGACAACGGGATGGAGTTTTGTGGCAATGACTTCGATGAGTTCTGTAAGAACGAAGGAATTGCCAGACACCGTACAGTCAGGCACACTCCACAGCAAAATGGAGTGGCTGAACGGATGAACCGGACCCTCCTAGAACGAGCACGCAGTATGCTCTCCAATGCCGGCCTATCTAAGGACTTTTGGGCGGAAGCAGTCAATACAGCCTGCTTTCTGGTGAACCGCTCTCCAGCCACAGCTATTGAGTTGAAGACTCCTAATCAGGTATGGTCTGATGAACCTACTGATTATTTGAACCTGAAGATTTTTGGTTGCCCTGCTTATTTTCATGTAAATGATGGTAAGCTAGAACCTAGGGCAAAGAAGTGTATTTTTATGGGATATGCTTCTGGGGTGAAGGGATATAGGTTGTGGTGTACTGATCCCAAGTCACCCAAGTTTGTGATAAGCAGGGATGTTGTGTTTGATGAGAAATCCATGCTTAGTCCGACAAAACAAATTCCCGTGTCTACAGGGAAGAAGGTGGAGCTGCAGGCTTCACTTGAGACACCACCAGCAACTCAGGATCATGCTATGACTGATGAGCATGATTCTGAGTCAGAGACTGAGACACCAGCTGAGGAGCAATACAGTATAGCTGCAGGTAGACAGAGGAGGCAGATCAGACCACCTCAGAGATATGCTCATGCAGATATGATCAGTTATGCACTCGCTACAGCGGAAGAAATTGTGGGGCAGGAGCCTTCCAGTTACTCAGAGGCTGTGAAGAGTACTGAGTCTGCACAGTGGTGTACAGCGATGACTGAAGAGATTGAGTCTCTTCACAAGAACCAAACCTGGGATTTGGTTAAGTTACCAGCGAAGACCAGAGTGGTGGGCTGCAAATGGGTTTTCAAGAGAAAAGAGGGAATCCAGTCTGATGCAAGATACAAAGCTCGCCTAGTTGCAAAAGGCTACAGTCAGAGAGAGGGGATAGACTTCACTGAAGTGTTCTCTCCAGTAGTAAAGCACAGTTCAATCCGAGTTTTACTAGCCATCACGGCTTTGTATGATCTGGAGCTTCAGCAGCTAGATGTGAAGACAGCGTTCTTACACGGTGAGCTTGAAGAAACTATCTATATGCATCAGCCAGAGGGGTTCACAGTTGAAGGTAAAGAAGACCGTGTATGCAGACTGAAGAGGTCTTTGTATGGGTTGAAGCAGTCACCTAGGCAATGGTATAAACGTTTTGATTTGTTTATGAGTGATCATGATTATTTGAGAAGTAATTATGACTGTTGTGTATATCATAAACAATTGCCTGATAAGTCTTTCATTCACTTATTGCTTTATGTTGATGACATGCTTATAACTGCTAAAAGCATGGTTGATGTTGATTTGTTGAAAACTCAACTTAAGGATGAGTTTGAGATGAAAGATTTAGGTGATGCTAAGAAAATACTGGGGATGGATATTTACAGGGATAGAAAAGCTGGGAAGTTATACTTGTCCCAGAGAAAGTATATAGAGAAGGTTCTAGACAGGTTTGGAATGTCTGACTCCAAGCCTGTCAGCACGCCGTTGGCGTCGCATTTTAGACTTTCAGCTTCCCTATCCCCCCAGACAGATGAGGAGGAACAGTCCATGGCAAATGTTCCTTACTCTAATGCTGTAGGTAGCATTATGTATGCTATGGTGTGTACCCGTCCAGACATTTCACAGGCAGTGAGTGTGGTTAGCAGATATATGGCTAAACCTGGTAGAACTCACTGGCAGGCCGTGAAATGGATTTTGAGGTACTTGAAGGGAACCTCACATGTGGGCTTGATATTTGATAGAGATGTAGATCTCAGTTCTGTTGTGATTGGTTTTGTTGATTCTGACTATGCTGGGGATTTAGATAAGAGAAGATCATTGACAGGCTACATTTTCACTTTGTGTGGTTCTGCTATTAGTTGGAAAGCAACACTCCAATCAACTGTTGCTTTATCAACTACAGAGGCAGAATACATGGCAGCAGCTGAGGCTGTTAAGGAGGCCATTTGGGTGAAGGGGCTTATCAGTGACCTGGGTCTTCAGCAGACAGAGATGACAGTGTTTTGTGACAGCCAGAGTGCTATACATTTGACCAAAAATCAAATGTATCATGAGAGGACAAAGCACATTGACGTCAGGTATCACTTTATTAGAGGAGTAGTGTCAGATGGTACAGTCAGTATTCAGAAGATTGCTACTTCAGAGAATCCAGCAGATGTTATGACCAAGCCAGTTGCAGTATTCAAGTTCAAACTTTGTTTGGACTTGATAGGGGTTCGAGGTTTCCAGGTTCCTTAGGGAACTCAGATGGGGTTGGTTTTCTCAGTTACTGTATTTTACATTCTTGGGTTGATCTGGATATTATAGGGCTGTTTGGTATTCAAGCCAAGGTGGAGATTTGTTGAGTATGGCTTTGGAATACAAGCCCAGCCCTGTCTCGCTCGACCCTCGCTCGAGCGAGACTGTGACGCTTCCAAAATTGCTCCAACCCGAGACTTCGCTCGACCCTCGCTCGACCTCCCGCTCGAGCGAGGTTCAGGCAGTGACTTCGCTCAACACTCGCTCGACCTCCCGCTCGAGCGAGATTCCACGTGGCGCCAGGTGTCCGATTTCTAGTCGAGCGAATCTGACCTAGAAGTCCTCGCTCGAGCGAGTTTAAATCTCGCTCGAGCGAGATTGCAGGATATTAATATCGCGAAGGCATTTTCGCGAATAAGAAAGACGAAGAAGCAGCAGACGACGAGAGCCCCTGTTTTCGGCGCCAGTGAACAGTAACGGCTTCTAGATCATTTTCTTCTCCATTTCTCCACTATTCTGAGTGAAACTTGTGAGGATTGAGTGTATACACGTGAGGTGAGTGTTCTCTGTTGTAAGAATCTACTGATTCTCTCTCTGTAACCTCCATTTGATCTAGTGAAGCTTTGAAACCAACCCCACAGTGGACGTAAGCTCATTTTGAGCTGAACCACTTAAATCTGTGTGTTCTTTCTGTCTTTACTGTTTTATTTCTCACTGTTGCATCCGCTGCGGTTTATTTCATATCTTTATTGTTTGTTCTATTGCCTCGTTCCCAACAAGTTCTTTCACGGATAGCAACGAAGGAATGGAAAGAAAAACTGCAGAACTAATCTGCAAGTCTGCTTTGGTCTCACAGAACATTTTACAAATACCTGTCTTTCTCACTACTAGAAGCACAATTATAATGGAAGTTTTTTAAAATCATACTGTTAGATTACAAGCAACACAGTCCTAATTACACATAAATTCGAGTACATCACAAAGTGCAAGAGCAAAATTAATCAAAATTAATCTTAAAAGCAAGTAACAAGAAAGACCAAAACAGAAACATCAAGAAGAAAAATAGAAAGAAAGCCCAACCTGTGAATAAGGGAAGAGAAGAACAGGGGAGTGAGTATTTTGGTCATGGAGCAGGTTCCTCTGGGTTCTTGAAGGCCCCTCAGATTGTGCATTCGTCGCAGATGAAGATAGACGTCGCCGTCAGCGATTCTAGCCGTTATTCCCATGCATTGTCATCTCGATTCTTCCCCTCTCTCTCTCTCTCTCTCTCTCTCTCTCTCTCTCTCTACACAGACGGTGTTTTCAAATTTGGAGGAGTGTATTTATATTAAGTCAGCTCTTTGTAGTTAAGTTTAAATTTTGTAGCCGTTAGCATTTAGCAACATTAGTAAAATAGGAAGAGAAATGCGAACGCACGTATTCGTTTAATTTTATGATTTTCTTGGCGTTAATATAATTTGCACTGTGGCCTTTTGATGCTCAAATCAGAACTATTTGACATGATAGATCACCTCTTGACCATATTACTGATATCTTGTTAATTAGGGTGTGTTCATGATATTGTTCTTTACGATCCTTCTTAAATATAACGGTAGGGTGTGATGTCGAATGTCATAAAAAAACTCGGAACATGTTTTCGTTAACGCCAATCAACGGTTCAGAAAGATTAGCCATACTAAACATCAACTCAGGTTTAGAAATAAATAAATAAATAAATAAATCCTTTGCAAAATGCCACATATCACATTAAACTATGTCACTTTATAGATAATTTACTTTTATGAGATCATCGCACTTGACACTAATATTACAATTAGGATAATGCTACTCCCACAGAAAAAAGCAACAAATGATGGCAACAAATTCAATTTTATTTTATTTTTTTATTTAGTAATTAAGGAAGTTTTTTTAAATAATATTGCAAATTTAAAATATATATATTTAAATAAATAAATAAAAATCTATAGAAAAGGAAAAAAAAGAAAAGAAAAGAAAAATAGCCTATTCGGTGGCTACCATATGTGACTTTTCTGACTGTAGTAGGATCCTTACATTTATTAACTCCTTGTGACTGAATAGTAGTAAAGTTTCTAATAGGAAAAAAACTTATTTTTGTCTCCTTTGTTATTTGTTTTTATAAATAAAATGAGATAAATTGAGATAAAATTTAATATATAATTAAATAAAATATTGTTAAAATATATTTTTTAATATGATTTTTGTTCTGAGATAAAAAAAAAAATTCTATGAAAATATAAAAATTTAAAATAATTAAATGAGATGAGATGAGATGAGATGAGACTATTTATAAAAATGAACAAAGCCAAAATATTTTTATTTTTATAGACCTTACTCAAGCTGTCTTTTTTAACCAATTACAACTTTCTCAATTTCTTACTTACAATTTTCAGTTGTTCTTGCCTCGTGAATTTAACCATTTGCATTAATCATTTTAGAAAAACATTTATTATTAATAAAATATTTCTATGACATAGTTTAATTTTAAAGATAAATTTTAGATTTTACAAATTAAATCCTACTATTTAATTGATATGAAATGTGGATTACATACTCTACATACCAACTTGTAAATAAAATAACTCTTACTTTTAATAAAGTAATTAAAAATTATGAATTCACATGTATCTATAATTTTTTAGGAGTAGAAATTATTTAGGTTAACAAATTGTACAAAATCTAGATTTAATAAAGGATTAGCAAAATCATAGTTAATGAGGTTACTATTAGAGAATATCATGCAGTCCTCTGTTTTAAATAAAGAGAAGGCGCCTACTAATGCTACAATTTAGTTTTGTTATAAAACTAAAAAGAAAACTACTACTATTGCAAAAGAGAAATAAGAAATTCTCTCTGAAACTCTTAAGAACTGAAACTTTCTTTCTCTCTCTATATTTTTTTTATGAATTTCATTACAACTGAAACCCATATTTATAGGCGTTGAAATTACTATGCAAGTTTTTAAAATAATAGTGGTGGGGTCATTCACATAATTTTTAGGGGCGGCTGCCGACTTTTAATTCATAACACTCCCCCTTGAATGACCACCCATAAAGAATCTGTCTCGTTAAAACCTTACCAAGGAAAAACCCAGTGGGAAGAAAAACCAATGGCGAAAGAAAAAGAGTACAGTCTTCTTATGTATCCATAAGTGCTTTAAGATTGCCTCATTAAAACCTTGCAAAGGAAAACCCAATGGGATAAAACCTTAGCGAAGGAAAAAGAGTACAATCAACACAAGTCTTCAGGACTTTTACTCCCCCTGGAAAGTGCATGACGATAGATTTTTGAATTTTCACATTTTAATATTCTGCACAATTTTCTTGAATGTCGCAGTTGGTGATGCCTTCGTGAATAAATCTGTCAGATTATCACTTGATCGTATCTTTGATATATCCTCCTTTGATTTGAATGATACAAGTAGCATTATCTTCGTATAAAATTGTTGAGCTATGATTGATTATGACATACCACACTTTTCTTGGATACGTTGAGTCATTGATCTCAGCCAAATATACTCTCGACTTGTTTCATGAATTGCATAATCTCTGAGTGATTTGAAGATGAAAAATATTATCTGGTTGACAAACTTAATAGAAATCTGATACATGCAGTAATACTTAAACTCCCCCTGATAATATGCGTTAGTGTTTCAAGTAATAAGCAAATACGATTTCAGTATATATAACAAGTTAAGAATTTAAACACGATCTCCAACTAAATAATGCATTAGAGAGAGTATGATAATATTTTCATCTAAAATTTTCTCCCCCTCATTCGGCGTTATTAGGAAGAATTTGTTTATATACGGCGGAAATAACATTGGAAACCATCTATGAATGATAAAAGCTGTAAAAGCTTTGAGGTTTAATATTATCGGTTCGGCGGAAAATCAAATCCGCTTGACATTGTGGACAAACGAGATCTTGAAGAGATTTGAAGGTTTCGGGTTGTTGTTTAAATATAACCAATTTTACCATTGGTTTATTCTAGCAAAAAGATCACGCATTCCTCATAGATTCAGTTGTTGTTCATGCAGAACGATATTATGTCTGATAGAAATTCTAATGTCCCAGATTTAAACCATGAACCTTTTATACCTCAACCACTTATATTTTCTCCTGAGGCTGTAAATACCATGATAGGAGTAGAGATATATCTTTCTAGTAAATCTGATTCTAAAATTGTTGCAGCATCAAGAACTCTCAGTGCTCAATATGCTGCGTCTCTTACAACCATGTCTCAGAGGCTACTGGCGAGAACGAGTGAGGTTGATCATCTTAAAAATCAACTATCTGAGTTGCATCAAACGCTTGCAACTAAAGATAGAAAAAATAAAAATTTAAGACAAGAAAACAAGGAGCTGAAGAAACTTGTAGACTGGTATTCTCGTGACCTGAAAACACGAGTAGAAGAGCTGGAACGAGAAAGAGCACAGATACAAAGTCAACAACAGCAGCTATCGGCAGAGGTTCAGCGTTTACAAGAAAATAGGGATAGCTGTAATTAATCTCGCTGGCTTTTGGAATTATGTATCCAGCATATCTTGTAAAGTGAGATTTGAAGAAATGATGGTTTGTCTTGTTCTTATTTCCATTTCTATAAGAACCGTCTTTAGTTTCATTTAGTACGCATCAAATCTTCTTCCCATATCTATAATTCATCTGTATTTGTATTCTTATTCTACAAATTTTCAATGGCTCATCAATTTCCTTTTACTATTTCTCATGATCAACATATGAGATATCCTTCACCTCAATTACAAGTTGTTCCTGCATCTTCCGCAGGTGCCATGTTGCAGCAAGCAAATGATCTGGCTAATAAGTCAGATCGTGAAGCCGTTTATGAGCTGGTGACTCTAGGCACCCGATACTCCTCCTCTATTGTTGGATTTTCCAACCGATTACAATCCAAAAATCGTGAGATTGAGGAGTTTAACGAAAAAATTTCTGTACTTCAACGACTCGTTCAAGAGTCTGACAGAAAAATTGCAAACTTAAAGTAAGAGAATAAGGATTTAAAATCCTTACTTGCCTCTTCATTTCGACTGCCTAATCCTTTAGATAAGGATGGTATGTTGCTTTATGAAGAGCAAATGCATTTGAGAAATGAGGCTAGAAGTCTCAAATTCTTATAACTCATCTATGAATTGAATAATAAGATCTTTCCTTTTCAAATGCATTCTTTGAATTTATAGCAATCCTTGTGATCTTTTCAAGAGTTCTAACAAGGTAAATCATCAACGTAAATTGCAATAATGACAAATCCGGATTCTGATAAAACACATGGGCATATAAGATTATTCTTAAATCTTTCTTTCAATAGATACTTGTTAATTCAATTATACCACATGCGTCCGGATTGCTTTAACCCATATAAAGATCTTTGAAACTTTATAAAGTACATACTCTTAAATGTATTTGGATTAGATGCTTCAAGTATCGTAAATCTTTATATATGTAATGATCTAATGATCCTTATAAATATGCAGTAATTACATTCATTAACTGCATATCTAATCCTTTTGTAATAACCAAATCAATTAAAAATATGAATGTGATTGCATTCATACCAAGGAAATATGTTTCCTCATAATTACTCTCGGATTTCTACAGGAAACCTTATGCGACAAATTATACCGCACAATTTCATTTCGCATTACGCTTTCGTATAAATACTCACTTATATTTGACAGATATTACACCCTTTGGTGTTTGGACAATAGGTCCAAATGCATCTCGCTTCACTAGCGAGTTTAATTCAGTTTTAATAACTGCTTTCCATTTTTGGCCAATCATTTCTACGTCGACATTTTTCGACGATTTTTGGCTCACTTTTTTCATTACTTCTGGTAATATCAAGTGTTATCATATATGTTGTCGACAACAGTTTTATTTCTATCCATAAATTTTCCAGTACTCATGAAATGTATTGAGATCTCATTGTTCCTCTCCAGGGGAAAATATTTCATGAAACACCTCTATAGGAGGTTCATCTTCAGGAGGTTTATACTCTTCAGGAGTTTTCTCTTCAGGAGTTATACTCTTCAGGAGTTACACTCTTTAGAAGTTACATTTTCAGGAAATTTCCTCTTCAGGAGGATTATATTTTATACAGAAAATACGGTCTCTTCATGAGCACCGATTTTTATTTTTCTTGTGCACCAATAGGTCTTCAACGCTTCAGGTGTATCTTAGACTCATTTATTGCTATTTTAACAACTCGTCCTTCAGGGACTTCAATTTTTGCTTAAGCATTAACAGCAGTAATATATGATTTTACAACACATTTAGTGACAGCAAATATATCATGTAATTGATTTGCAACACTTTGCAGATAGATAATCCTCTGAACTTCTGGTTCACATTTATTGTAAGATGATCAAATTTAAACAGGGCTTTATTATCTCAAGTAATTTCTTGTCGTACTTCAGGCACCGATATTTCATTATTTCAAAACATGATGAAATATTAATAAGCTTATATATAAAAACTTAGTATAAGTAAATCAAGTGCTTGGCCGTACAACAGGTATGTGATTACTGTTTAGTCATATTACATCTATGACAAACATCTTCATCTTTTTATGAAGAATTATTCTGAGGGCCTTTACCCTTCTCTGAGTTTGATCACTTCTGGTGATACGATATATTTTTATCATCTTTAGTGTTGTCGCTTTTGGGACCAACACTTCTATAGTTTTTCTACCACGTCTACGCCCTTAATTCCTTTGAAATGATGCTCTGTTCACTTCTGGGAATTGTGCAAATTCGATATCATTAATAGGACGTAACTGGTGTAACTTTCGATATCACTGGAAGATAAAACAAAAGTTCAGAATATTTGTTGAACTTTCACTCTCGATATTGCTACTGCAGGAGCACATTCGAGGTATGAAAAATAATGTCTTCTTTTATATATCATCATCAGTGACATTTTTACTGCATAATTTTAATATTGAGCTAATTTTAAAGAGTGTAGAATATTCAATACTACTCTTAAAATCTTGCAACTTCAGGTGCAATAAATCATAATGATCTTTTGAGAGGATTACATCTTCTGGTACTTATATCACTTTCTTAATTTATTTAACACAGTAAGATGATTTTTCATCATGAGATACACAGCACGGTCCTTCAGGGACACATGGTTTTCTTCTATGATTGTATCTTTCAAGTTCATCATCATATCCAAATAGATCTCATCAAGGATCTGGATAAATAACATTTTTCAGAAATGTCAATAGTAATAAATCTCAATATTTGACATTATATTACAAAAATAAATCTGTGAATTTAAGAAATATATTCACATTATCATGAGAATAAAAATAAAATTTTATCAAGTAATATTCAGCAATATTATCTTTAATATTTATCTCAAGGACTGCAAATAATATATTGAAAAACTTACTTGAAGTAGAAGACCACTAGCTTCAGTATCGGTAGAACCTCGTGCTGATAACGTGTTATAAAACTAAAAAGAAAACTACTACTATTGCAAAAGAGAAATAAGAAATTCTCTCTGAAACTCTTAAGAACTGAAACTTTCTTTCTCTCTCTATATTTTCTTATGAATTTCATTACAACTGAAGCCCATATTTATAGGCGTTGAAATTACTATGCAAGTTACTATGCAAGTTTTTAAAATAATAGTTTAGGAGTCATTTACATAATTTTTAGGGGTGGCTGCCGACTCTTAATTCATAACAAGTTTGTTATAGTTAGTTATTTGTTGAGTTGTTCATAAGAGCATATTTGTATTTTTTCTTCTATAGGTTGTTAGAATATTCTTTCTCTGTAATTGTGTGTATATATATATATATATATGATACTGTACAGATGAACATATATAACAAAAAGGGCAAATTGCCATTTCACTCGTTCTCCGATTTCTTTGCTTCTTTCCTTTTCTCTACTGCTTCCATTTCATTCTATTACATGGTACCAGACATTCCTTCGATCCCAAATCCACACCATGTCTAGCTCCTCTGATACCGAAGATTCCACCACCATTACCAAACCCTCGTTTGAAAGATATCTCAATTTTTCAGACCCTTTCAATCCCTTTCGCATCGACACTAGTGATAATCCAGCCGCTGCTTTGGTCTCGGATATTTTGACCGCCAACAACTACGTTAGCTGGTCTCACGCAGTCAACCGTGCTCTTCGTGCCAAGAACAAGCTTGGCTTTATCAATGGCACTATCTCGTCGTCTCTTGGCTTCAAAATTCGGTGAGTGCTCTGATTGATGATTCTCGCATTCTTTGGCTTGAACTTCAAGACCGTTTTACTCAACAAAACGGTCCCCGAATTTTTCAATTGAAACGTGACCTTGCTAGCCTCTCTCAAGGTCTGGATTCTATTAGCCTTTATTTTGGTCGTCTGAAAGCTTTTTGGGATGAATTGGTTGTTTATGACCCTTTACCTGATTGTGATTGTGGCAAGCTGAAAATCCTTCATGCCCGCTACGATAGAGACTGTGTTATACAATTTCCCATGGGCCTCAATGATACTTATTCATCTTCCCGAGATCAGATTATGCTTATTGAGCCTTTGCCTCCCCTTAACCGTGTTTTCTCCATGATTCAACAACAAAAACATCAACACATCATGCTCAATCCCTCTCCCACTCCTGACCTAATGGCTCTGCTGGCTAAAAATAATTCACCATACTCCAAATCCCACCAAAAACCTTCCCCATCTACCACCCAGAAATCCACTCAACCCTACTGTTCTTATTGCAATCTATAGTCTCCCGATCCTCAACCGAAGCCTAATACCAATCAATGGTAGTAACATGCTCGGAACTCACCTGGCTGCGTTACATCCTCTCTGCTCTTCATGTTCCTCATCCTCAAGCCGCTTTCTTGTATTGTGACAACAAAGCTACCATCCACATTGCTGCCAACCCTGTGTTTCATGAGAGGATGAAGCATATAGAGCTCGATTGCCACTTGATATGGGACAAAATCCAAGAAGGCAGCATCCAAACTTGTCATGTCTCAAGTGCTCATCAATTGGCCGATATCTTCACTAGGCCCTATCCTCCCTTGTTCTTCTTCATTACCTATCCAAGATGGGAGTCATTAATTTGCACTCTCCATCTTGCGGGGGATATTGGAGAATATCATACAGTCCTCTGTTTTAAATAAAGAGAAGGTGCCTACTAATGCTACAATTTAGTTTGTTATAATTTGTTATTTGCTGAGTTGTACATAAGGGCATATTTGTATTTTTTCTTCTATAGGTTGTTAGAATATTCTCTCAGTAATTATATATATATGTGATACTGTACAGATGAACATTCATAACAAAAAGGGAAAATTGCCATTTCACTTATTCTCCGATTTCTCTGCTTCTTTCCTTTTCTCTACTGCTTCCATTTCATTCTGTTACAGTTACCTTTAAATAAATAGAAAATGGCAACCGTTTGAATGCATCTACGTTGGACTGGCTGTCCTATTTTCAGCGATTATATTATGTTTACAACGGTTCAAAATTTTCAAAACATGGTGAGGAATTCTTCTACAAATCTTTTCAGAGGACCATTTGAGGACTCTGCATGTCCTCTAGCCCCTCTCACCTGTGTTTCATCTTCTTCACCCGAGCATAAACCCAGAGTTCCATTTGACTTTTGAGTACTCTCTTTTCTCTCAAATTGAGGTTTGTACACTTGGGTCCGTTCTATCAATTTTTCTGCAAAGTGCATATGGATTGGCTCGTGTATGAAGCTTTTCTTTGTAAGACTCGGAGACCAAAGATTTTTCCACGATTTATTTTCTTCTTGGCAATCGATTCTGGTAATCTGCTCTCTGTCTGTTTTCTTCTGATTCTACTCCCGGCTTATAATCTTGCTTCATTTGTAATACGTATCTGTTAATTTCTTGCTTTCTATGATTGTGGAGGAAAATAGAGGAATGGTTTTTTGGCACATCAATGCATTGCAGTACATTTCTAATTCTCCTTTTATGTCTCTCTCTCTCTCTCTCTCTCTCTCTCTCTCTCTCTCTCTCTCTCTCTCTCTCTCTCTCTCTCTCTCTGTGCATGCGTAGAGACTTAGAGTATTTGCTTCTCTGTCATTGGCTTTCACAAAAGTCATTTAGTGTAACAAATATTTTCCCATATCATCTCCAAAAAGATCAAATTCTATATATCTATTTATGTTTTATTCTCGTTGGCATGATCAGAGTCAAAATCTGTAAAATTCTATCTTTAGTTCTGTACACGCGGGGTTTCTCTCTTAATAATTAATGTTCAAAGGACTTACAGAAGGAAAAAAAAAATTGAGTAAAAAAATTTGATGACTTTCTGGGACTCACACAAAGTTGTTCGCCATTAAGGGTCTTTTGCATTTTCATGGAAGAACACGTTATATGAACAGTCGATTGTGGCATCTACTGTTGAGAAATTCCATGTTTCTAGGTGCATCCCTTGGATGAATGGCAGATTTAGAAACCTTGAGCCAAGCAATATTGGTATTGGTATAGGAATCTTATTTTATTGTTACAATGTTTGGATTTTTGAATTCACCTGCCGATAAGGTTTCTAAGCAGAAAATGGTGGATTCCCTCGGTTTCCATCTTCATCTAGTTATAACAAACCCCTTTTATTCAAATAATTCTAATATGCCAACCCTTTTGACGAGGTGGACGATGATGACGGAAGAAGAGGGCCTTGATCAACTGATATAGAGATTTAGAGAAGAGTTATTCATTCGATAAAAGTAGGACTCGCACTCACCTTGGTTTCATTGTTCTACTATTATCAACCGCTTTATGACAATTTTGGTCTCTCTGCAATGTGGGTTGTAATGACTGTGGTTGTCGTCTTTGAGTTCTCTGTAGGTAAGTTCGTTAAAACATGTTGAAATTTTTCTGTTGGGAAAACTTCAGAAAAAAGCGAATAAGAATTCTTGAGTGTATCTTAAATGACTAAAGATCATGCTTTAACATCCCTTTCAGGAGCCACGCTTAAAAAGTGTTTGAACAGGGAATTGGCAACATTAGTAGCTAGCCTATCCTGGGCACAAGGGTGAGCCCATTTGGCTTGGGTTCTTTGTCTTTGTGTAAGGTGAGCATGTTTATCTCTTCTTCAAAGTTGATTACATAAAAGAAAACTTATAAATTGAAGTAGTTTAATGTGATATATTATATTATATAATTACTTTTATTATAAAGTAAATCAAAGGAACGAATTTTTAAAATCACGCCAGCTTATGAGTTTTATCTGTAATGCCTCGGTCTCGTAAGGGTTTGAGAGTTACTTCCTTTCACAGAACCCATATTTCAACAAAATAATTTAAGACTCAAAATTTTCTAATATTATAAAAACTTGGTTCCAAAATCATTTTCCTTAATACCATTAATTCTAAATATGTTACGTCACAAGAATGCAATAATATTTGCTTACTAAATCTTGTCAATATTCATATAAATTCTCTATGTTTAATCTATTGTTCTTAAGTCTTCTCACGTAATGCTTCATAATTTGATCATCTACTGAAATATTTAAATTCATCTGAAAAATACTCAGAAATAAGGAGTGAGTTTAATCACAACTCAGTAAGCGGGGAACATATACCAGAGTGCAAACATGAGCATTTTTCAAGATACAGTATGCAGAGCAAAAATATTCTTCAGTTTTAATATGCAGAATAAACACATTTTCATATGTAACAGAGCGATGATTTTTAAATCATAAGAAATACATAATACTTTGGCATAATAAAACTGAGCATCATCATCATATCAAAACTGAGCATCTTACAGAGCAGAGACCATGTTTAACCCCCGTGGTAGGGTTGTACTAATCTCAGTGGCCAAACCAGGCAGAGATAGAAGTGAAACTTTCCCTTAACCATTCTCGGAGTTCCGAGTGTGCACACAGGAAAGTCCACAATAAATCACTTTATTTCCAAAATGGATGCACTCAGAGACAGAAAAGTTGGTACCAACCCAAATAGAGCAGAGCAGAGATAGAGTCAAATACAAACCAGTATATCATGCCAAAGGTTTTCAGAGTCATCAAAATAACACATAATTTCAAAATATTTTTAGAATCATCCTTACATAAATAAAACAAAGTCAGAGCATCCTTATAAACTCAATGCACAAATTTTCAGATTTTCAATATTACTCCTTTTCACATTTCCAAAAACAGCATGATACAAATTAAGCTCATATCTACACAATGCATGACAGAAATATTTTTTTTTATTTCATATAAACTTCATGAGTAATGCAAATAACTGACTGGGCTTGATTTTTTTCAAGTTCTTATTTCATAACAAAACATGCATAGTTTTCCAGAAAGTCAACATCAGTCTACATTTGATATAAAACCAAACAAATGAACCCCGCTTACCTGAACTTCTTAGCTTTTCAGAATTTCTCCAAACTACGCTGAACAAATAATGATCGACACCTATTAAAATAATCAAGTAATTTCGTAAATTTTCAAATGATCGCAAACCTCAAAATTAGAAATTAAGACATAAAATCCAATAATTCTCTTAACATCTAAAAAATCCTCAAAACCCTGAGTATCCACTCTCTCCAAAAAAATACTTTGAATTTACTAAATTCTTCTAAAATCTTAAGATGTTATAAATTTTCTAAAACCTCGATCTTCACTTAATAGGCTTAAAGTGTTTAAGAAAAAAAAAAGTTAATCACTCACAAATTACTATCAAATTTCAATTATAATATCAATATTGAGTAACAAATCTAAAGCTTTGAATACTTTCTGTGACATCAAGTAAAGTTATGCTTAATATAAAGATACTGACATCGGTTCAATTCAAACTAATACACTAGTTTCTTAATACAATAAAATAAAGAACAGTTAAAAAGGTTCTAACAGTTGCTAAATTATAAAAGCCAATCTGCACTTACAAATTACACTAAAATAAATATGTATATCAAATATAAATAATGTAAGCAGTGAAAACTTATTTGGTAAAAGAAGTACTAAATCGATTTTAAAGCATTAAGAATGAAATACAGTCCTATTGATTACCAATAAAAAGAGTCATAGAATACATAGTAATTTACTTTAAAGCCAAGTATTAAATCCCAAACACAAACCCAAATAACGTCTACGTAAAAGAATTTAACCTAAACATTAGCCCAAAAGGTAACCATTTAGAAGGTAGGGGCCTTTAGTAAATAAAAACATGGAAATGCATGCTCTTGGGTACGACCGAAAGACAAGAAGATTTGTGGGATCAGGTAAAAGCAATCTTTGAACCAAAACTAAGCATACTCACCAAGAGAGACTGAGAAACACAATGGAAAAACGAGGAGGGCGGTGGTTAAGGGTGGTCAGCGTGTCGGCAAAGCACCGTGAGAGAACTTTACGGTTTCAGTCGCTTGGAGCACAAGGCTGAACTCCGATCCTTGCAAGCTTTCTTTGGGGTGATTCTGAAGTGGATCAAAGGTGGTTTGTCATTAAGGGACGCGGCTTGAGTGGATAAACAGACTCGGTGCTGCTTTGTTTTGGAGTGCATGAAACAAGGGCTTCCATTTGTTGGCTTATGGAGGTGCTAGCGGAGGAGGGTTGTTCATGCACGCTGTGAATGTGCATGGGGCTAGTGTTTCATGCATAGAGGCTGAGGGAAAATAGGTTGAGGATGGTGACTGTGGCTGAACACGGCTGGGCTTCATGTTGGGTCGGTGCGGAGGTAGTCGACAGCGATGGATTCCGAGGCTCACGCAAATCGCAACAACGACATTGGAGAAGAAAAATTCCATAGAAGTGTGGTGGGTTGTTCTGTTGAGAGAGAGTTTTATTTTTTTTTTAAAAACTGAAAAGAAGATAGAAACGACTCAACGACAAAAGCGTGGGAAACAGGAGTATAGGGGTGGAGGAAAATACGGAATGTCGGAACTGAAAGAAACCGCTGGGAAGGATTTGTGGAATACCAAACGATGCCGTTGCTCGAAAAAGAGAGTCTTTACGTACAAGATCAGAGTACATATATAGATATCGATAACTAAAAACCTGGGGAGAAGAAGGAGAGAGGGAAACATCTACTTTCACAAGGTTCTTCTCCCAAATCAAGCCCATTTGACTTGGGTTCTTTGTCTTTTTACAAGGGGAGCATGTCTATCCACCATTATCATTGGAGGACTTGCCTGTGCGATCATGACCATTTTTGTTTGCCCAGTACGGACTGGAGAAGATTTTCACAATTTGATTGCTGTCAACGTGGAGAGGCTTGCTAACTCCTTAGAAGGTACATGATCTATGGAAAATGTAGGAAAAAACTGTAATGCCCATAAAGAAAAGAAAGAAAATGAAGGAAACTACAGACACACAAAAGAAAATGGGAAAAGTGGCACAACGAAGTGTCAAGGATTGTAGAAACCGTCTATGTGTTGCATCATCGGGGTGAGCGAATCATTAGGACCCAATGATGAATGTTGATACCAAATAACATTTCCATCAGATAAGCTTATTAATGCTCTTGCTCATGAGAACTCCATTCTTAAGTGTGAAACCTAGAATGGGTTGTGATTTAGTGGTTAATGTAATCGACTCAACCTTTTGATATCCTACCCATCTATGATTTCGCATATCTATGGTTGTTTCTGCATTCTTGAAGATGGTAGAAATTTACTATGACGGTCACATCCAATAAGAGTAGTAATAGGGTTACTATCACTTTACTACCTATTTATAATGTTTTTATTTTTTTGTATTTTATTTTATATATTTTTTTAACATCCTTAATGATTAAGAAAAAATTTTTAAAATATATAATTTTATTAATAATTCATTCCTTAATCATTAAGTTTTTTTTTTAAAAATTAAAAATTAAAAAAAGTGATAAAAGAGTGGGAAATGAAAGGTAACCCTATCATTATTCGTCCAATAATCAGATGGCTTCAAAAAAGTAAATTTTTTTTTATCAATGTTTAGTTTTGAAATCATGTTCTTTTTATTAGGTATTCACTACTTCACTAGTAACCTATTTTTTTTTTCCTTTATTCCATCACATATAAGAAGGTGGATGATATTTTTATTGTAGCAGTCGCATCCAATATTCATAAGGTTTAAATAAGGTAAAATTTATTTCTCAATCTTTACTTTGGAAATCATGTTTCTTTTAATATAACGTGCTCTCTGCTTCAATAGTTTTTTCATTTACTAAGGACTATTTATATATATTTTATTAACCTAAAAATTATAATTTTTTCCTTCAATTTTTTTTTATCTTCTCCCAATCTCCACCAACGTCTTCGTCTTCAACTTCATCTTCAACTTCATCTTGATCTAGTCCCTCCTTTACTTCTCTTCTTCTGCTTCTGCTTTTCTCCTCCTCCTTCATTATTGTACTCTAACTTCGACTCCAACTTCAATTCCAACTCCGACTCCTATACCTACTCGAACTCCCTTCTTCCATTTCTACGCATTCTCATCCTTCCTCTATTTCTCCTTCTCCACTTCCTCCTCTTACTCCTATTCTAACTTCTACTCTAACATCCTAATCTCATTTCTTCACTTTCTACTACTCTACTTCTACTCCAACTCCAACTACCTATGCACATTTCTTGGCCTTCTCCGTCTCCTTATCCTCATTTTGTTCTGATTTTGGCATGTGCATGTCGATGTGATTGACTGTGCATATGCAGGGGTTTGTGTACGTGTGCGTGGGTGGGGGGGTTTGTGTGCTTGTTTGCGTGTCTGCGTAGTTGTGTATGGGTTTGTGGTATTCGATTCAAATTATATGTAGGAGGAATCAGCTTGGACATCTACAAGTTCTACAAACATGCAAAGGTATTGTGTCTTTGAACAAATTCTTTCTAATTATTTCTCTCTATTTTTCTTTCTACGTGTTATTTACTCAGTTTAAACTGTGTCTTGGAGAACTCCAATTATTGGTCACCCGACACTACAGCATATTATCTTTTGTCTATGATAAGGAATATATGTTTTGACATTTATTCCATTGTATAAGAATTTGCATAATATTTTTACTGCCGCAATCGCGTCCAACATTCTGGCTTCAATAAGGTATAATTTATTCATCAATGTTTACGTTTTTGAAATTATGTTCTTTTTTAGTATAGCGTACTCTCACTACTTCAATAATTTTCCATTTATGTCTACTTATATATATATATATATATATATGTATTTTATTAATCTAAAAATTATAACTTTTTTTCCTTTATTTTTCTTAGTTTCCCCAATTCTCTGCCGCCAATGTCATCTTCGTCTACGTTTACGTCTACGTCTACGTCTTCATCTTTATCTCATTCTTCTTCTACTCCTTCCTTTGCTTCTTCGCCTTCTTTTTGCTTCTCATTTTGCTCCTCGTCCTTCCCTATCATGCATGCACTCCGACTCTTACTCCAACTCCCTTCTTCCTCTTCTATGACATATCTTCTTCATCTTCTTCTCATCCTTCCTCTACTTTAACTCCTATTCCTACTCCTACTCCAACTTTCTACTCTTATTTATTTATTTGCTACTACTCCTACTCTTATTTACACTTTTACTTCTACTCCAAATCCAAGTCCAACTCCCTATGTTCATTTGTTTATTTTCTCTACCTCTCCTTGATCATTTTGCTTTGGTTTTGCGCTACATGTGGGTGTGGGTGTGGTTGTCGTTGTTGTTATGCGTGCATGTGTAGGGTTTATATGCGTAGGGGTGTGTGTCCGTGTGCATGTTGTTCGATTGAAATTATATATAGGAGGAACTTAGCTTGAAATTTTATTTTTTACTAGTGCTTTCTCTTTCTTCTCTATTTATCTTTATGTGCATTACTTATCTTGTTTAAACTATATCTTGGTGAAACTTCAATTAGTGGTTATAGGGTTCTATGGGTGCTTTTTTAATATGCGTACACTATTTTGCAAATCAATTGCTTTTATCGTTTATTTTTTGCATTACAAAGAATGTTTATGACAAGTAACATTTTTTTTTGCCTTTGTTGCATCACATAAGAAGGTCAATGATATTTTTACTGTAGCAATCGCGTTCAATATTTAGATAGCTTCAATAAAATAAAATTTATTTCTCAATGTTCACTTTGGAAATCATGTTTTTTTAGTATAAAGTACTCACTACTTCAATAATTTTCTGTTTACTAACACTGTTTATATTTCTTTTATTAACCAAAAAATTGTCATTTTTCCTTCATTTTTCTCATCTTCTTCCATTTTCTGCGACGACATCGTCTTCCTCTTCCTCTTCATCTTCATCTAATCCTTTCTTTACTTCTTCTCCTTTTGCTCTAGCTCTTCTCCTCCACCTCCTTCCTTCCTATACTTCTCCTTGTCCGATTCCTCCTCCAACTCTTACTCCTACACTAGCTCCCTAATCTCATTTATTCACTTTCTACTACTTTACTTCTACTCTTGCTCAGACTCCCTATGTACATTTCTTCGCCTTTTCTACCTCATGTTGCTTTGGTTTTGGCTATGTGTGGCTGTCCATGCATATGGAAGGGCTTGTGTTGGTGTGCACGTGGGTGGGTCGGTGAGTGTGTGTGCTTGATCCTATGTCTATGTGGTTGTGTATGTGTTTGTGGTATTCAATTGAAACTATATGTAGGAAGAACTCACCTTGGACATCTGCAAGTTCTATAAGCATGCAAAGATATTGTGTCTTATTTTTTACCAATGCTTTCTTATTTTCTCTCTCTATTTATATTTATGCATATTATTTACTCAGTTTAAACTGTCTTGGAAGAACTCTAATTATTGGTCACCAAGCTCTATAGGTGTGTATTATTTTTTGTTTGTTTTTTGCATTATACACCATATCTCTAATAAAGAACATAAGTTTTCACATTAATTCCATCATATAAGAATTTACCTGATATTGTTTTTGCAGCAATCACATCCAACATTTTGATGGCTTCTATAAGGTATAATTATTTATCAATGTTTAATGTTTACGTTTTTAGAATTATGTTGATTTCTTTAGTATAGCGTACACATTGTTTCCATAATTTTCCATTTAAGACTATTTATATTTATTTTATCAATATGAAAATTCTAATTGTTTCCATCATTTTTCTTATCTTCTCCTATTCTCCATCGTCGTTGACATTGTCTTCTTCATCTTCATCTTTATTTCCTTCTTCTTCTACTCCTTTTACTTCTTTGCCATTCAATTTTGCTTCTCATCCTTCTCATCTTCTGTTCTTATCGTGCATGTATTTCCACTTTGACTCCAACTCCATCTCTTATGTGTACTCCAACTCCCTTCTTTCTCTTCTACGACTTCGCTTCATTTTCTTCTCATCCTTCCTCTACTTTTTGTCCTTTGACTCGTACTCCTTATCCAACTTCCTACTCTCATTTAAGCACTTGGTACTACTCCTAGTCTTAGGCAGGTTTGGAAAGCAAGAAACTCTCAAATATTCTCAAAATACTTCACTACTATTCATTACTTTATTATTACTTTTTACTTATTTTTATTACTTGTTTACTACTATTAAATATTTTATTATTACTTTTCACCTACTTTTTACTACTATTCACAAACACTCTCAACACTTCTCAACATCCAAACACAACCTTAATCACACTCCCACTTCAACTCCAAATTTAACTCCAACTCCAACTCCAACTTTCTACATACATTTGTTCACCTTCTCTACCTCCCCCCTCATTTTGCTTTGGTTTTGGCTACATGTGGGTGTGGGTATTGTTGTGCGTGCTTGTGTTAGGGTGTGTAGACTATGTGCGTGTTGGAAGGTGAGAGAGTGCTTGCTTGTTTGCATCTTCATGTGGTTGTGAATGCGTGTGGAATTCTATTGAGACTATATATAGGAGGAACTTAGCCTACAAAGCTACAAGTTCTACAATCCTGCAAAGGTATTGTGTCTTATTGTTTTACTAGTGCTTTCCATTTTCTCTCTATTTGTCTTTATTTCTATTTTCTTTTGCATTATAGACTATCTATAAAAAGTGCCATATTTTTTTGTCTTTATTCCATCACATAAGAAGGTGGATGATATTTTCCTCTTCTACTCTTCTCCTCATCCTCCTCCCTCCTTATCGTACTCCTACTTCAACTCCTACTTCAATTCCAAATCTGACTCATATGTCTACTCGAACTCCCTATTGCTTCTACACCTTCTCCTCGTATTCTCATCCTTCCTTTACTTATCCTTCGCCGCTTCCTTCTCCTCGTCCTACTCCGACTCCTACTCTAGTTCCCTAATCTCATTTCTTCACTTTCTATTACTCTTCTTCTACTCCTACTCCAATTCTCTATGCACATTTCTTCATCTTCTCCACCTCCCCTATTTTTGCTTTGATTTTGGATGCATGTGGGTGTCAGTATGGTTGTCAATGCATGTGTGTGAAGTTTGTGTTCTTGTGCGTGCATGTGGGTGGGTGGGTGGGAGTGTTCGGGTGGTTGCGTATGTGTCCATGGTATTCAATTGAAAATGTATGTAGGAGGGACTTAGCTTGGACAACTACAAGTTATACAATCCTACAAAGGTATTATTATGTATTATTTTTAACTAGTGCTTTCTCTTCTTTCTCTCTATTTATCTTGGTTCCTTATTTCGTTTGTTTTTTGCATTACAGACAATATCTATGGTAAGTAACATATGTTTTTGCCTTTATTTCATCGCATAAGGAGGTGGATGATATTTTTACTATAATAGTCACGTCCAATATTCAAATGGCTTTAATAAGGTAAAACTTATTCCTCAATATCTACTTTAGAAATCACATTTTTTTTTAAGTATAAAGTACTCATTGCTTCAATAGTTTTCCATTTACTAAGGACTGTTTATATTTTATTTTATTAGCCTAGAAATTATAATTTTTCCTTCATTTTTTTCATCTTCTCCCATTCTACGCCGACGTCGTCATCTTCATCTTCATCTAGTTCTTTATTTACTCTCTCTTCCCTTCTTATGCTTCTATGCTTTCTCTTCATATTCTTCTCATCATTTCACTATTTATTCTCCTCCAATTCCTTCTACTCCTACTCCTACTCCTACTCTAACTCTCTAATCTCATTTATTCACTTTCTATAACTTTTCTTATACTCTTACTCCAACTCCCTATGCATATTTCTTCACCTTCTCGCCTCCTCCTTTTTTTTTCTTTGATTTTGGCTGCTTGTGGGTATTGGTGTGGTTGTCTGTGCATGTGCAAGGGTTTGTGTTCATGTGCATGTGGGTGGGTGGGTGGGAAAGTTTGTGTTTATGTTATTCGATTGAAACTCTATGTAGGAGGAATTCAATTGGACATCTGCAAGTTCTACAAGCATGTAAAGGCATTGTGTACGACTTTTTGCCAATGCTTTCTAATTTTCTCTCTCTATTTATCTTTATGCATATTATTTACTCGTTTTAAACTGTTTTGGAAGAACTCCAATTATTGGTCACGGCTCTAAAGGTGCGTATTAGTTTTTGCATTACAGACAATATCTTTAATAAGGAACATCTGTTTTGACATTTATTACATCATATAAGAATTTGCATGATATTTTTACTGCCACATCCGCATCCAACATTCTGATGGCTTTAATAAGGTATAATTTATTTATTAATGTTTACATTTTTAGAATTATGTTCTTTTTTTAATAAAGCATACTCATTGCTTCAGTAATTTTCTATTTATGACTATTGATATTTATTTTAATAATCTAAAAATTGTAATTTTTTCCTTCATTTCTCTAAGTTTCTCCCATTCTCTATTGTTGTCATTATCTTCGTCTTCATCTTTATCTCCTTCTTCTTCTACTCCTTCCTTTACTTCTTCGCCTTCTGCATTTTCTTCTCATCCTCCTTTTCTTTCTTCCTTATCATGCATGTACTCCAATTCCAACTCCGATTTCTACTCCAACTCTGACTCTTCCACATACCCCAACTCCCTTCTTCCACTTCTACGACCTCCCTCAATTTTCTTCTCATCCTTCTTCTTCTCCTCATCCTCCGACTCCTACTCCAACTTTCTAGTCTCATTTAATCACTTTCTACTACTGGTACTCCTATTCCTAATCCTACTTCTACGCCAATTCTAACTTGAACACCCTATGCATATTTGTTCGCCTTCTTCGCCTCGCCTCCCCCACCCCCCCCCCCAAAATTTTGATTTGGTTTTGGATATGGTGGGTGTGGTTATGCGTGCATGTGTAGAGGTGTGTGCTTGTCTCCATGATGGTAGGCGAGAGAGTGCATGCTTGCATGCGTCTTCATGTGGTTCAACAACTACAAGTTCTACAATCCTGTAGAGGTATTATTGTGTCTTATTTTTATTAGTGCTTTCTCTTCTCTCTATTTATCTTTATTTCATTTTTTTTTTTTGCATTACAGACAATATCTACGACAAGTAACATATCTTTTTTGTCTTCGTTCCATCACATAAGAAGGTAAATAATATTTTTACTACAGTAGTCACATCCAATATTCAAATGGCCTCAATAAGGTAAAATTTATTTCAATGTCTACTTTGGAAATCACATTTTGTTTAGTATAACGTACTCACAGCTTCAGTAGTTTTTTATTTACTAAGAGCTATTTATAGTTATTTATTAACCTAAAAATCACAAATTTTTCTTTCATTTTTCCATTTTCTCCCATTCTACGCCGACTTCATCATTTTCATCTTCATCTAGTCGTTGTTTTACTTTTTCTCCTTCTACTTCTACTCTTCGCCTCCTCCTTTCGTATCGTACTCCTACTTCGAATTCTACTCTAGTTCCAACTCCAACTCCTATGCCTACTTGAACTCCCTTCTTCTGCTTCTACTCCTCTTCATATTCTTCTCATCCGTCCTATACATATCTTTCTTAGATTAATGATTCCTCCTCTGACTCTTACTCCAACTCCAACTCCTACTCCTACACCAACTTGCTACACACATTTTTCCCCTTCTCCGCCTCTTCCATCTATTTTGCTTTGATTTTGGCTGCTTGTCGATGTCGGTTTGGTTTTTTGTGCATGTCTAGTTGGGTGTGTGTGTGTGTGTGTTCGTGTACGTGGTGGTAGGTGAGAGAGTGCATCCTTGGTTGCTTCTTTGTGTGGTTGTGTATGTGTGTGGTATTTAATTGAAACTGTATGTAGGAGAAACTCAATTTGGACAACTACAAGTTCTACAATCCACATACGCATTTTTTAATTATATTATAGAGGGATTGAAACCTCTATATGCCTAAATCTTTTGATCACGTTATATCAACAGAATTACCTGATAAAAATATGAATTTGCACTTAAATAATGCTATTGATAGGCATATAATGCATGAATCGTGTGAAGTGTTGAATCTAATAAATATATGCATGAAAAAAATGGTTGCTACAAAAATCTTTATCCAAAGAATTTTGCATCACATACAACTATTGACAATGATTGCTTTCCATTATATAAGCATTTTGACAATGGAATTGCTGTCAAAGTGAGAGGCTATAATTTGGATAACCGTTGGATCATTCCATATAATCCATATTTGGTTACAATATTTTACTGCCACATTAATGTCGAGACTTATTCTACAATAAAAGCAGTCAAATATCTTTATAAGTACAAATACAAATGGCATGATCATGTTGTTTTCAATTTGATTTTTGAACAAAGCAATCAACAAATTGATGATGATGGATTGCTCTGCCTAAAACTATGTGGAGAATATATGACTTCGTTGTTAATGAAATATACCTAGTAGTGTATAGCTTACATTTGCATCTTGAGGATCAACACCAAGTAACTTTTCGAGCGCATAGAAATTTAATCAATGTTCTCAACTCTGATTTGTCTACAAAATCAATGTTAACAGAGTTTTTTGTGTTTAACCGAGTGGATGAGAATGCCAAAACATTGTTGTACCAAAAATTCCTAAAATTCTATGTTTGGAGCCCAACGATGAGAATGCCAAGACATTGTTGTACCAAAAATTCCTAAAATTCTATGTTTGGAGCCCAACAATACAAAATGTGGACTCCTTGAAAAAGAAAACTATTATAGATCGAATTGCTACGGTAAATCCATTTGAAGGTGAGTGATATTATTTGTGGATGTTGCTAAATCATATAAGATGACTTTTGTCGTTTGAAAATCTTAAGATAGTTGATGGTGTTGTGGCTCCAACATTCCATGAAACAGCAAGTATGTATGGTTTGTTACAAAAGATAGTAGTTTAGAAGTTTGTTTATATGAAACATCACTATATCAAATGTTGTCCTGTTTGAGATGGCTATTTGCAACTATATTGGTTTATTGTAATCCAATAAACTCGAGAGAGCTTTAGGAACATTTTGAGTAAGATATAGTTGACTTTGGGTTAACTGAAAATTCTTTGTTGAATGTAAAAATGCAAATTTTGCACTCAATCTCTTCTACACTTGAATAAATGGGAAAACACATTAATTCATTCCATCTTCTTGATAATGATATTTAGTTTGATAAAGACCAATTTGAATCCAGGGAAATCGATGATGAATTGACTATTGAAATTCTAGAAAAAAAATATTGCTACATCAGAAATCTCTAATAGTGAACAACAAAATATCTATAATTTAGTATTGGAAAAAGGTTTTTTCAAAAAAACTACTACATTCTTTGTAGATGGCCTTGGTGGGACAAAGAGGACATTCATGTACAAGGCACTTCTCACTGCAATAATATCAAAAACTTAGTAGCACTTGCAACTATTTCATCTGGTGTTGTTGAATTCTTCCTAGAGGTCAAACTACACACTTGTGCTTTAAGATTCCATTGGATACTGATGAAAATAGCACATGTTTTGTCAATAAAGAAAGTGCCTGCAAAGCTATTTTGTCTAGCAAGGTTAATTATATGGAATGAATCCCTTATTTTAAGAAAACAATGCATCGAAGTATTAGATAAAATGCTCTGAGACATAAATGATTAAGAGTTAACATTCGATCGAAAAGTTGTTGTTTTCAGTGGAGATTTTTGTCAGGTTTTACCAATGATTCGTAAAGGAATAAGATGAGAACAAGTTGATGCCAGTTTGGTTTATTCCTATTTGTGGCCTACATTGATCAAAGTTAGTTTAATTGATGAAAATATGTGAGCAAAATTGGATCTAAGTGTTTCAGAGTATGTGTTAGAATTAGACAACGGAATGCCACAAATCACAGTTGATGAAACAAAAAAATTATTGATGGTATGCTTATTTCCTATAAAGATGACTGTACTCCTTTGAATCATTTAATAGGTGTTGTTTTTTATGATATTTATGATTATTCAATAAATATTTTGGCTATTATAATTCGGGTCATATTAACACCAAAGAATAGTTATGTTGATGAAATAAATGTATTACTAATTCATAAGTTTCCTAATTAGCTTGGACGATATTATAAGTTTGATGAAGTAATAGATGCGTCTAAATAATCAGTTATTGTAACAGCCCGCTAGAAATTCAAAGGTGAAATTTCTATAGATTTTATAAATCGGCTAATCACATATGTTTTAGTTTGTCAGTATAGTCAGTGTTACCACTCACTATAGTGTTAGAAGTGAAATTTTATTCATTTGAGATAGTTAGAAATGTTGGAGTGCGTTATGGTCTACGCCATTAGACTCAGTTGATTATTTAGGATTTTATGGCATAATAATCCTATTTTCAATTTTCGATTGATACACTTGTTAGAATTCTCACTTTGGTTTTTTCGAGACATTGGGGTTGAATTTCATTAGACAAATTGTACTTTTAACTTAGTGTTATTGTTTAGAATTTTTTAATACAAAGTTAAGTTTTCACTTTCTCGGAGTAATAGTAACCTCTTTAATAGTACCTAGTGCAGTGTTTTCAGAATCACAGTGTGGGACGTCCAAATTAGGTTAGAGAGGTTTTATTTGAACACTTGGCAAGATTTTAGTCATACTTGGTGAGTAGTATTGGACATTTAGCACTAAGAGGAACCACGAGATGTTTTGAAAAGGAATCCAGGTATGAGACTGTGCCACTTAAGCAAAACCTATCTTTCATATGACCGTCCACATTATGTCAAATTAAAGAGGGTTCCAACCCTAGTAAAATTCTAAATGGTTGGAATCCGATTGAAATCCAAAAAGTTTGGATGAAATCAAAATCTTAAATAATTTCTCCAATTCCTAAAGTTGGTCTCCAAATCAATTTTTATCCAATATCTAGCATTTTCTTTAATCACTTGATTAAATTATTTCCATATGCTATTAGTTTTTCAAATTCATGTTATTACATTATTATTCAACCTTTTAAACCTTGAAAATTTGATTGAGCCAAAAAAAATTAAATTTGAACTTAATAGCATCCCAAACACTAACTAAATCCCCTTTAAACCCCAAATTAAAGAAACCTACTTGATAGAGGCTCACTAAGGTTCAAGAAATTGGCCACCTTGGCAAAGATTCTTGAGGGAGCTTCCTTCCCCCACATGGCAGTCCATCCCCAGCTCTTGATTGCACTCAATAGTGCCGTGATGTAAAATACAAATTCATCTTACCTCCCTTCATACTTTACAGTTGCAACAGCCAGCTATACGCCTTACCATTCCTTACTTTATGTGACCTAATTAACTTCAATCAAAATTCATTTAAAACCATACCTTCCCCCTCTTAAAGAGAAATCTGAAATAGCTCTCTCGGGCAGATTTCTGTCTATTTTTACATGGTGACTTTGGACCCTTTGTAGGTATTTTCTTGCTATATCTCCTTTACAAAAGTTGTTCTTCTTTTAGTCTAGTTTTCGTGGATATATTGTTAGTTTTATTTCATGGTCATTTGATTAGTCAAAAATAGTTTTAACTATGAATAGGTCATTCTGAGCGTTAAACTGAAAAGTGAGTTATATTTTGAAGTTTTGACCAAGCTAATAAACATATTTTGGTCCAAAACTTTTATGGAGTATTTTTAACATGTATTGATGAATGCTCATTGTGATTTTGTGGCATGACTAAAGCTTTTGATAATAGTTTTCCTTACATTTAGAAATTTGAAAACTGAAAGTGAAAAAATAGTTTCTATTTTGAGTACGTTTGAATATTTTGTGGTCTAATCATATTCCAATGGCTTTGATAATTTTATTAAAGGTTCCTAAACCTCCTATATACATGTTAGAATGTTATTTTGAAAAATATTTAATGTTAGTTTCAAAGATATGGAATTTTATGTAAAGAGATATTCAGATAGGTTAAAGTGTTGAGGTTCTTGATTAAATTTATGTTTTGGTTGATTTTTAACCATGTGAGCTTAAGTTTGAAGCTTGGATATGTTTTAGAACATCTTTTTAAACTATGTGATGTTTGAGTTTGAATATCACTTCGTTACAAGTCATGGATAAGAGGTTGCTCAAAACAAGTTAAAATGAAAATATGTTTTTGGACTCAGAGGAAAGCCAAGAACTTCAAGTGTTGTTTTGGTGATTTTGATGACTGTTGTTTGATGATTTAAAACATTATTTTTATTAAAAATATGTTATGAATATGTTAGAGGTAAGATTTAGATTTTTGTAGTTTTTGGAGATGTTTTAAAATAAATTAAATCATTTAATTCAAGAGTTATTCTTTTTAGTTAAAAAGGTTGGATCTTTTTCTAAAAAGTTTGGAATTGATAACTAGTATATTTATAGTAAATATCTTAAGTATGTTTTTAATTATAGGATGTAAAGATCTTTGTTGCAAAAATTTGGTTTAATCATGAGTTTTAAAATTGGAATAATGGCAACAAAAATCAAGGATATGCTATCGTGTGTTATTTCTTGTCAAGTATGTCATATTAAATTCACATTCATGTACGTCCTCGTGCAATTAAGTTATTGTTCAGTTTATGATTATTATGTTATCGTGATAACCCTACGAGATAAGTATATGCTATCGTGGTAACATTATAAAATAAGGACATGCTATCATGATAATCCCATGAAATAAAAATACGTTATTGTGATAACCCTATGATATAAAAATATACTATTGTGGTAACCCCATGAGATAAGAACGTATTATCATGGTAATCCCATGAGATAAGAATACATTATCATGGAAACCCCACGAGAAAAAGACACGCTATCGTGGTAACTTCACGAGATAAGGACATGCTATCATGGTAACCCCATAAGATAGGGACATGCTATTATGGTAACCCCATGAGATAAAAATACATTATCGTGGTAATCCCACGAGATCAGGATGTGCTATTGTGGTAATCCCACGAGATAAGAATATGCTATCAAGATAACTCCATGAGATAAAACTATACTATCGTGGTAAATCCATGAGACAAGAATATCGTGGTAACTCTATGAGATAAGAATATGTTTCAAATTCACGTTCAAGTTATGTTCAAGTCTATGTATGTTTAGATTCATGTTCATGCTATATTTAAGTTCACACTCATGTTAGGTTCGAATTCATATTCATGTTATGTTCAAATTCACGTTCATGTTGTGTTTCAAGTTCACGTTCATGTTATGTTTTAAGAGCATATTATGTTCAAGTTACGTTAATGCTATATTTTAAGTTAATGTTTATGTTATGTTTCAAGTTCACATTTGTGTTATGTTCAAGTTTAAATTCACGTTATGTTTAGGTTTTCGTTGTTTCAAGTTCATGTCAAGTCAAGTTTAGTTCACATTTTAGTTTAAGTCATGCCAATTATGCCATGCTATATGTAAAGTAATTCACGCAAGGTACTTCTAGCGTAATCATTCTAATTGTTAAAGTGTCTCTTATAAAATACTCATGGCTTAATCATTCTGATTGTCTGGGTATCTCTAACAGGATAAGTTGGACGAAATCATTCTGATTATTCACTATTCTTGGGAAAACAACCGGAAAAATCATTTTGATTGTTAGTATTCATGTTCACGTTCATGTTTAATCAAATTTAAGTTCACATTCATGCTATGTTTCAAGTTCATATATGTGCTATGTTCAAGTTCATGTTCAATCATGTTCAAGTTCACGATCAATCATGCTTCAAGTCCATGTTCATATTATTCAAGACCAAGTTTATGTTATGTCAAGTTTCAAGTTTCAAGCTCATGTTCACGTCTTAAGTTCATGTCATGCCAATTTATGCCATATTATATGTTAAGTTATTTTATACTTGCTTATAACTTTGATTATGCATCCATATTTTTACTGTCATGCATGCATCATTAACCCACGTAGAGCTTAATAGTTAACTTAAATGTAATTTGTAATCAAATTTCACTGTGGTAATATCACTACCATTCCTCCCGAATGGTAGATCATCCTGTAGAATCCGAAAAAGAACTGAAATTCGACCAGATAGACACGGTCGACTGAGCGACGGTGCAGCATCAATGTTAATATAGTAATTAGTTTAAGTTACTAATTATACTATAGAGTTGCATCTCTAATACTCTTTGATCATAGCTATTTTGGACTAAAATTATAACTCAGTTGTTTATTATATCCTTCTGTATAAAAGATGTTTTAAATATTTGGGATATTTTTAGTTTGGTGCATAGTATTGCTAAAGAAAAAAAATTATCCGCTGCGATTATTACATATTGTTAGATGTATGCTAAGTACATTGCATCTTTATTTATCATGAGTAAGGGCAGGTAACCCTGTGTTGCATGTTTCGATGCTTCAGATGTCTGTCCAATCCCAAGCGAAATCTAAAAGCGTCACAATAATAGAAAATTTTTTAAATACTCTAACCCCAAATGGACTTCTTCCTCATGAACTGTTACTCAAGAAAAATTGTCTCATCATGCTGCTTAGAAACATTAATCATTCAAAAAAGCTATGCAACGAATACGTCTAATTTATCGAGTTTTTTATCAAAATGTTATTGATGCAGAAATTGCAATTGGGCACCATAGTGGAAAAAAAGTCTTTATTACAAGAATCTCATTCTTACCAAACATTGTTAAAAATAGTGGTTTATCATTCAAATGAACTCAGTTCCCTATCAGATTAAGCTTTGTAATGACTATAAATAAGTCACAAGGGACAACATTGAATTTTGCTAGGATATATATTCCTTAACCTATTTTTTCACATGATCAATTATATGTGACTTTATCAAAAACTAAGACTTCATCTACGATAAGGATTTTAATACAGCTAATGTCAACTAAACGATCTAAAAAGAACTACATAAAAAAAAATTGTGTATATAGAACTATTAACATTAACATGTTCAAATTAATGTTATACGGATAACTAGATTCAATTGTATAAATTTAATTAGTGTATAATATAATATTCTTTTTTGTGTGTTTTAATATTTTGTTATTTAATTTATTGTGTTCTTTAATTATTTTTGCACTTCTTTAATTTAATCTTAGATTTGTTATATTTATGCATTTAATATGTTTGTATCTGAATAGGTTTAAAAATGTAGACAGCTTATACATGTATAAAAGATATCACTCTATGTACAAAGAAGTAGAAAATCAAAATGATTGTTGCAGACAAGTCACCCAAACAAATGAGCCAAAGCTCACTAGTGAAGTACCAAAATTTAACATTAATTGACCAAGAGGTATAGTATATGTTTGCATATATTTTCTTTTCATTTTTTACTAGTCTTGAAACTGAGAAGGAATTCTTCTTCTTTTTTTGGCATCCTGTCCATGTAATTGTTTTTTAATAATGATTTGTTCTATCTTTTGCGGTTGTACTTTTTTTATTCATATGATACAAATGTTAATGATGCTACATTTATTTAGTTATCCTTTTAGAACACATTTTGAAAAAAGTATAATTTCTTCTAAAATTCAAAACTAATTTAAAATCAAACAAAACTATTATAGTAAATTATTCATTAAATTTTTTATAGTAAATTATTTAATATAATTTTTTATATTATGCAAGAAAATAAACTGCAAGCTACGATGTTTGATAATACTATTGACTCCCGGGATGATACTTTGCACATTTTTTGATCATATTACATTAGTAATGCATTTGTGAAACCGTTAGATCCAAAATATGGAATTGAAATACATTAGTATGGTGGATTTTAATTTCTAGACGTTAATTGAGGAAATTTCAGACATTGAAGAACAATTGGAGCCACCAAAATACAAATTCATTTCGTCTTGTGAATTAGAGGCTTATAAAGGCTTAATTGCATAAATAGGTAATTTATTCTTTATTTTGGAGTATTTAATTATCAATATATTAACAATATAAATGTTATTTATCAGATATTTTAGGTGTTGCAATTCATATTAAACCATCTAGAGAAATAACATCAGCACATGGATCAATAATTATTTAAGAAATATATGTTATTAATCAAAGGTAAAAAGTACTTTTTGGCTTCTCAACTATTTTATAATTACATTTCAGTGTTAATTTTTTGCCTCTTCTGTTAATTTTTTTTTTCAATTTTGTAGCTTAAACCCCATATGTTTAGCTATATGGGGTTAATATGTGCAAGATGAATGCCAGAAAATCTCATAAATAATTGCAGCTAAGCCAATTATGCATGGAACAAGGATAACAATTGCTTCTTATAACGATATTTTTAAATAATTAACAATTTTATATCTTTTTTGTATCGTATATACTTGTATTATTAATGATTTCTATTTCCAATAAAAAATTATCTCTTTCATCACTTTTGTTAAGTACATTTACAATCAATCATCTTTTTCCTGAGATAATTTCATTTTAATAGTAGTAATTCTCGCAAATTAACCATTATTTATCAACGTATTTATGTTATATATTTAAAATATAAGTTTTCTGTCACTTACATGCAACAATCTTTATATTTTTATTTCTTATATTATTATTTTTTAATGAATTTTAAGGGTGGTGATTAATAATTTGTTATTTGAAATGCTTGAAATACTCATCTATATCTCTGTCTTTTGTTGGTAATTGAAAAATGGTCAAGAATTGCAATATTGCTAAGTTGATGAAAATTTTGCAACCCATGGCGGTAAAATCCTATTCTTAGTAATAAATTCAAATATTTACAAATCATTTCATCTAAAAATTATTTATGATATAATGTAGAAAGAAAAATTTTGAATATAGGCGAAGATAATTATAGTTAACTTGCACAAGCTATTTTTTTACATGTCATATATTGGTTGTAACAAAGGAATTAAGTATGAATATAACGGAACCTTTGTTTGTTACTATTGCAAATACCAAGGTATTTTCCAATCCCGGCGTGTATCTTTAAAATTTATTTTGTAATTTATGACATATATAATGTATAATTTTAATCAATTCTAATTTAAAATGATATTTTCATCGAATTTATAGTACTCGAGTATATGTTGAACTTGACTATAATACTAGAAAACTAGTTGTTGTTATGTTTGGTAAAATTACAGAAGAAACATTCGATTGTTTAGCAATTAAGCTTATGAATCATATTGGCGAGGTATATTTTCTATTTTTTGTTAATAAATTTAGTTTGGAATAGAAAGATCTATTTTTAGTATATAAGTTGTTTAGGTTTTATAAATCATGCAAAGCTATTCCAAATTTATTTTGTAGGAACAGTTGCCATATATAAAAAATGTTCTAGAAAAAGCTTCATAGAAAGTGTGAATGATTCAACTTTTTGCAAATCTTGACCAATTCAAGCATCAAAAACATAAGAATTTCATTATCATCTCGATGGATGTCATGCAAGATTACACAAATGAAGGATCATAGTAGACTTATCAAAGAAATCACATTTTGAACTAATGTTTTTCTTAAACTTGTATTAATTTTATCACGAATGACTTTACTAAAATATGGATATCATAACTATATATGAGACTATCTTATTATTTTAACTAATGCTTTTATTTTATAATCTATACAAGCATGTAATTATTATCTTCTACTTAACTATCATTATCTAAAAATATTTATTAGAACTTACATTTTTTCCTATTTATTAAATTATTGATTGAAATCTATTTTTTTAATATTATTTCTTAAAAATAATTACTTCACTGACTTAGGTAAATGTAGATTCATATTACTCCTCCACTAGTATCTGTAATATAATATATATATATATATATATATACGATATTGGAATACCCACCATTTTAATCTTCTCATCAAAAGTTAAATAATTATGAGTAGCTTTCTACATCACGATAAAGATCTTTTTGGAAAGTTTATTAAACCAAATCCAATTGGCCCAAGGAAGAGGAGACACCTTAACCGAATACAATCTCAGGCACTAGCAGTAGAAAAATTATCATTGGTTTCCTTTAACCAAACTAACATATCTTGACATAGTTCAGAAAATCGTACCGTACTAGCTAGTATGTCGAAAATGTGTCGTACCGGCTGCCCGGCCAGTACAAGAAATCCTCCGTTTCGTTTCGCCCAATTTTTCGGCCTGTTGTCCAAATAACTAATACAAGATGGGGAGTGAATTGGGTTATATTAAAAAATTAATACTTATAAACTAAATATACAATATAAAATATAACCAGAATATAAAACAGCAGGAAATATAAAAAGTAAAGGTAAGAAGAAGCAAACTCAGTATTTTAACGAGATTCAGCCCTACTGCCTACGTCCTCGCCTCAAACTACCCCTTGAAAATCCCAAATTCACTATTCAATCTCGTTCAGGTAGAGATAGAAACATATTATACCTTTGAGCAACACCGCTATAAAGAATTCGTGTAGAACACACTCTTCACTTGCAATCACCTCATACTTTGTGATTCAACTATTCCCTGTGTAGAACACCTTCTACACATACACAATAGTTATACGCACCCTTTTACAAATATAAAAACTGATAGTGGGTAGATTATCAAAATACACTCCTCAATGAGTGAGATAAAAACAATACAGTACAACCTATATCTCTCTCACAATGAATAAGGATTAAGGCACAAAATTTAAAGAAGAAAGAATGAGAGTTTTGAAAGAATGATACAAAACTTAGTAATTGAAGTGTAAACTCTTGTTATTATTTTTTCAAAACTCAAGTGATCTATTTATAGGCAAATGGGTTTTCATATTCAAATTTGAAAAGGTTCACATGTCAAATAAGATCACTATTCACTTTTCAAAAGATTCAAATAAAAATATCTCCTTTTTATAATTGTCAAAAACAATTTCATTCATTTTTCAAAGAAATCAAACATAATCTTTTACTTTCCATACATGACAAAATGAACATGATTTATTTTTTAAAAAAAATCTTTTTTTTTTTTGCATATGTCAAAAAAACACACAACCACCTTTCAAAATTTTCAAACAAATCATCCATCTTTTGCATTTGTCAAAAAAACACAACCACCTTTTAAGATTTTTTTCAAACAACACATGCACATGTTAAAGATGACAATCAATTATCTTATAAATTCAAATCTTTATGCATATGTAAAAAGATAATAATAATTTTTGAAATTAAATATTTTAATAAAGTTATGAAAATATAAAAAATGCAATTTGATATTTTATGAGAAAATATTAATTTTGAGCCTTAATCCAATTTCAAATTTTAAGAAATGTACAAAATTATTCTATGAGCTTCATTTGTAGATTTGTTCTTCTTTTTACTCATACTTGATTTCTTGATGTGCTTAACTCTCTTCATAAGTAGACAACTTGAGCTTGAGTTTTGAATTTATTTGTTATCATCAAAATACATACGTAGATACGAGACTTAAAATTTTGGGTTCTACAATCTCCCCATTTTTTATGATGACAAATATTTAGTAGAAATCTGCGACCTATAGTTAATACTTAAGCTCCCCCTGAAAATATGCGTTAGTTTTTTAAATAAAATAGAAACATGATTCTAGCATATATAACATGGTAATATAATACTAGTATAAGACTTCTCCCCTTTCTAGCATCATTAAAAAGGAATCGTAATTGGTTTCAGTAAAATTTCTTCTTCCGTTCGTGTTCGACAAAAGCTGTAAAGGCTGAGGCCTAACTTTATCGTCTCGGTGCAGAGATCCGTTTGATGTTGTTAACAAATAAAATATTATCGAAATTTGATACGGAAGGAGATTTCTTCCCGCGTCCATGTTCGACAAAACCTACAAAGTCCGGAGGCCTAGCTCTTGCAATTTGGTGAAGAAGGAAATTTTGTAGAGAGTTGAAAACTTAAAGTCACCCGTGTCCGACAAAACCTACAAAGGCTAGAGGTCTAGATCTAGCAATTCGGTGCGGAAGGAGATTCAAATCCGCTTAACGTTATTGACAAGCAAGATATTGCAGAGATTTGAAGTTGTGATAGTTTGTCTTGTTCTTATTCCCGTCTCTATAAGAGCAATCCTTAACTTTATCTATTTCACATCAAATCTTCTTCTCATCTTTGCAATTCATCTTCATTTTCATTTTACAATTTTGTAATGGCTCGTCAATTTCCCTTCAGTACTTCTCGCAATCAATCTATTTCTACTTCTATCGTAGGTGCCATGAAGCAACAAGAGACTGATTTAGCTAATAAATCAAATCATGATGCCATTTATGAGCTTGTGAGTCTTGGGACTCGATACTCATCATCCATTGTTACTTTTTTCGCTTGATTGCAGTCCGAAACTCGCAAAATTGAGAAGTTTAGCGAGACTATCTATATACTTCAACGACTTGTTTATGAGTCAAACAAAAAAATAGTAGAGTTAAAACAACAGAATAAGAGTTTAAAATCCTTACTTGCCTCTTCATTTCGACTGCCTATTCTTTTAGCCGAGAATAACATGTCGATCTATGAAAAGCAAATGCAGTTGAAAGATGAGGCTAGAAGTCTCAAGTTCTTGTAAGTCATTTGAAATAATGGAATAAAAATGTTTAATAGATATTCATGGCATGCATCATTTATTTCTCTTCTAATAATGCATAATCTATCTTTTGGTAGAAGTTTTGTGAAAATGTCCGCCAATTGATCATATGTGCTTGTGAATCCTAGTACAATATCACATTTCTGTACATAATCTCTAAGAAAATGATATCTAATTTCAATATGCTTAATCATAGAATGTCGTATTGGGTTCTTTGAAAGATTTATAACACTTGTATTATCACATTTAATTAGAATGTGATTGTACATAAGTTTAAAATCCTCAAGCTGTTGTTCCATATAAAGAACTTGAGCACAACAATTACCTGCAGCAACATACTCTGCCTCAGCAGTAAATAATGCAATAGAATTTTACTTTTTACTAAACTATGAAACGACTGCATGACCTAAAAAATGATATGTTCTACTAGTACTTTTTTGATCAATTTTAAAACTAGCATAATCTGCATCTAAATAACTGATAAGATCGAAAGAAGTGTGCTTAGGATACCATAACCCTAGGTCAATGGTACTAGCAAAATATCTAAAAATACGCTTAACAACAATCAAATGAGATTGTTTTAGAGATGATTAAAAATGTGCACATAAACATACACTGAACATAACATCAGGTCTACTAGCTGTCAAATATAATAAACTACCAATCATATCTCGATATACTTTTGAGTCAAATGGCTTACCACTTTTATTTTTATCAAGTTTAGTGGTTGGACTCATTAGTGTTCCAATTACCTTCACACATTCCATCTTAAACTTTTTAAGTAACTCTTTGATATATTTTGACTGATTAATAAATGTTCCACTTTTTGCTTACTTGATTTACAATTCGAGGAAGAAATTAAATTCTCCCATCATTCTCATTTCAAATTCTTCCTGCATACTCTTAGTAAAATCTTGGCACATATTTTCATTAGTAGCACCAAATATTATATCATCCACATAAATTTGAATTAGAAAAATATCATCATGTTCATATTTGATGAAAAGAATTGTATCGATCTTTCCTCTTGAAAAACTTTTTTCAATCAAAAAACCACTAAACCTCTCATACCAAGTTCTAGGAGCTTGTTTGAGTCCATATAATACTTTTGTGAGCTTAAAAACATGATTAAAAGAAATATGATTTTCAAAACCTGGAGGTTGCTCAACATATACCTCTTCGTTTATTAAACCATTTAAGAAAACACTTTTAACATCCATTTAAAAAAGTTTGAAATTTTTATAATATGCATATGCAAGTAACATTCGAATAACTTCTAATCTTGCGACAAGTGCATACGTTTTATCATAATCAATTTCTTCTTCTTGATTGAAACTTGGGCTACGATGATTCTAGACTCATCTTTTTTATTTCTAAAAGACCCATTTTGCTCCAACAACAACATAATTTTTAGGTCTAGAAACAAGTGTCCGTACATTATTTCTTTCAAATTGATTTAACTCTTCTTGCATAACTAGAATCAATTATGCATCAATAAGTGCTCATTAATATTTTTGGGTTCAATTTGAGATAGAAAAACAGTGTAATTACAAATATTTTTAAGAGATGATCGAGTACTTATACCTCGTGAAGGTTCTCCTAAAATTTGTTCCACTGGATGATCTTTCACATGTTTCCACTGTTTGGTTGCATCTTGTACTAAACCTTAATGATCTTTCCTGATGTCTCCATGTTGGACTTCTTCCATTTTATTCTCTTTGTTGAGATTGAGACTATTTGTATTATTTGTACCTTCTGATTCTTCATCAATAGATTTCTTGGAGAATAAAAGGTTAGATTTATCAAATACTACATGCATAGATTCTTGTATAGTCAAAATCTTTTTATTGAATACTCTATAAACTTTACTATTTGTTAAATACCTAAGAAAGATGCCTTCATCAGATTTTGCATCAAACTTTTTTAAATTATTTCTGTCATTGAATATAAAACATTTACATCCAAATACATGAAAGTAACCAATGTTGAGCTTTTTCTTATTCCAAACCTTATAAAAGGTTTTATCTAATTTAAACATTAACATAACTCTATTTATAATATAACATGCAGTACTTACCCCTTTAACCCAAAAATAACTATGTAAAATATTTTCATTAAGCATTGTTCTTACCATTTCTTGAAAAAATCTATTCTTCCTCTCTACTACCCAATTTTGTTGAGAAGCTCGAGGAGCAGAGAAATTATGCAGAAAATCATTTTCATCACAAAAAGATTAAATATCTTTATTGACAAACTCTTTCCCCCTGTCACTTCGGATTTTGAAATAGTATAACCATTTTCATTTTGAATTCTCTTGCATAACTTAGTAAAAATATTATGTACTTCATCTTTATGAGCGAGAAAGATAACCCAAGTATATCTAAATAAATCATCAACAATAATAAATGCATAATATTTTCCTCCCAAACTCGTAACTTTGTTTGATCCAAAAAGGTCCATGTGTATTAGTTGCAAAAGTCTAATAGTAGAAATATGTTTCTTGATTTTGAAAGAAATTTTTGTTTGTTTACCAAACTGGAATGCATCACAGATTTTGTCTTTAAAAAAGTTTGCTTTTGGCAAACCTCTCATAAGATCGTTTTTTGAAAATTTGGAAATAAGTTCCATGTTTGCATGACCTAACCTTCTATGCCATAACTAACTATTTTCATGTTGAGTTGATAAACAAATAGTATCTAGTGAAGCAATTTCTTCAAATTCGATTGTATATACATTATTGTTTCTAAGAGTAATAAAACAAACATTGCAATCATGATTATTCAAAATAATGCACTTATCCTTTTTGAAAGTAACTGTAAATTTTTCATCACATAATTGACTTATACTCAAAAGATTATACTTTAGACCATCAACAAGTAAAACATCTTCAATTATGAGAGAAAATTTCTTACTAACCTTACATATTCCCATGATATTTCCTTTTGAATTATCTCCAAATGTCACGTGTCCTTCTTCTTTAGAAGTGAGGTCAAAGAATTTAGTTGTCTCCTGTTATGTATCTTGAGCATCCGCTGTCTAAAAACCATTTACTTTTACCTATGAAGGATTTCATGCATACCTGTAAAAGCAATTAAAATAATTTTTCTTGATACCTAAGTTCTTTGGATCTTTTATTTATTAGTATTAAAAGAAACAAGATTCTTTGGTATCCATATGGCCCTAATAGTCATTGTATGTCTTCTTCTAATAAGACAAGGATAATAATTATGACCATTTCTATTGCAAAAATTACAAATAACATGTGTCATATTTAAAAATTTTGATTAATAATATTTTTCTTTAAAAACATTATTCTTATGAAAAGAATTTTGAAAATCTGATTTTGATTTAGTCGGTTTATCAAAGAAATTTTTATAGGATTTGAGTTTTTCTTTTTGCATGTATCCCAAACCTACCTTATCAAAAATACATCTTTGACTACCAAGAAATTTTTCAACATTTCTTTTTCCATTTGTAAAGTTTTCAATAATATTTTCTAAATCAGTCACTTTCTTTTTCAACTCATCATTTTCATCTTTTGAAATTATATTTTCTTTTCTTAAAACATCAATTTCATTTGTCAAAGAAGAATTTTTCTTTTTCAAAGCGATATACTTGATATCCAATTTTTCAAATTCCTCATATATCTCTTCCAAAATATTTTGCAACTCTTCATAAGAAGGATGTTTAATATTTTCAGAATTTGTTACCTTAAGATCGTTTTTAGCCATGAGACAAAAATTTACAGATTTTTAATTGCTTGCGTCGCTGTCTGAGCTACTTGAATCATCATCCCATGTAGCTTTCATTACTTTCTTGCCTTTGTATCGATTTTTCTTTAGCAGGGGACAATCTGCTTTGATATGTCCAAACTTTTTACATTTATAACAAATTAATGAATCATTTTTACCTGTATCTTTGTTGGAAAACTTTTTGAAAGATTTCCTTGGAGAAACTTTATTTTTCTTTAAGAATCTCTGAAATCTTCTTGTGATCATTGCAATTTCTTCATCTTTGTTATCGTTTTCCTTGTCTTCATCGCTTTCAGTTTCATGGGGAATAGCTTTGAGTGCCAAACTCTTCTTTTGCTTTCTTTTTTCTTATTCTCCTCTTTTCAATGTGTACTCGTGGGTAATAAGTGACCCGATGAGTTCATTTACTTCGAATTTTTTGAGATCTTTAATTTCAAGAATTGCCGTCACTTTTGATTCTCAACGTTTTGGCAGAGAGTTGGGAATTTTTCTTATTATATCCAAGTTAGCAGAAACTTTTCCAAGAGCTGTCAAATTATTTATAATGTTAGTAAAACGAGTATACATAGAGGAGATAAATTTATCATCAATCATTTTAAATATTTTATATTCATACATAAGAATATAAATTTTTGATTCTTTAACTTGTGAAATTCTTTCATAAGTTACTTCCAAGTTATCCTAAATTTCATTTGCTATCCTGCAAATCATTATTCTATTAAATTTATTGCCATTGATAGCATTATACAGTAAATTCATAGCCATTACATTCACTGTATAAAATCTATCATCTTCACGATCAAACTCTTCTTATTTCTTGTTAACTTTTACTCCATCAACAATTTTTGTTGGAATATAAGATCCATTTACAATATATTTCCAGATTTCTCGACTTTGAGACTGAAAAAATATTCTCATTTTAGCTTTTCAGAAAGTATAATTGTCTCCACAAAATAGCGGTGGCCGACTACTGGATTGACCTTCAACGAATGTAGCTGCAATGTTAGCTATATAATCTTAACTCAATAGATAATTAATCTTATAATAGAGCTGTTGCTCTGATACTAATTGTTGTCCAGATGACTAATACAAGAGGAGGGGTGAATTGGGTTAGATTAAAAACTTAATACTTATAAACCAAATATACAATATAAAATATAACCAGAATATAAAGCAGTAGGAAATATAAAGAATAAGGGTAAGAAGAAGCAAACTCAATATTTTAACGAGAATCCCAAATTCACTATTCAATATCCTTTAGGTGGAGATAGAAATCTATTACACATTTGAGCAACAACTCTACAAAGAATTCGTGTAGAACACTCTCTACACTTGCAATCACTTCACACTTGGTGATTCAACTATTCCCTGTGTAGAATACCTTCTATACACACACAAGGGTTATACGGACCATCTTACAAATATAAAATTTGATAGTGAGTAGGATATCAGAATACACTCCTCAATGAGTGAGATAAAAATAATACAGTGCAACTTATATCTCTCTCACAATAAATAAGAATTAAGGTACAAAATTTAAAGAAAAGAGAATGAGAGTTTTAAAAAAATGATGAAAAATTTAGCAATTGATGTGTAAGCTCTTGTTATTATTTTTGTAAAACTCAAGTAAGCTATTTATAGACAAATGAGTCTTCATATTCAAATTTAAAAAGGTTCACATGTCAAATAAGATTACTATTCAATTTTCAAAATATTCAAATAAAAATATCTTCTTTTTATATTTGTCAAAGACAACTCTATTCATTTTTTAAAAAAATCAAACATAATCTTTTACTTTTCATACATGACAAAATGAGCATGATTTGTTTTTCAAAACAAATCATCTTCTATTTGTCTATGTCAAAAAAAACATACAACCACCTTTCAAGATTTTCAAACAACACATGCACATGTTAAAGATGACAATCAATTATCTTACAAATTCAAGTCTTTATGCATATGTAAAAAAAATCCGAAATTAAATATTTTAATAAAATTGTGTAAATGTAAAAAATGTAATTCGATACTTTATGAGAAAATATTAATTTTGACCCTTAATCAAATTTCAAATTTTAAGAGATGTATAAAATTACTTTATGAGCTTCATTTGTAGACTTGTTCTTTTTTTTCTCATACTTGATTTCTTGATGTGTTTAGCTCTTTTCATGCGTAGACAACTTAAGTTTAAGTTTTGAATTTATTTGTTATCATCAAAATCTATACGTAGATAGGAGACTTGAAATTTTGAGTTCTACACGGCCGTTTCGGCCGGTATCAACTGAAATACAGGATTTCGACTGGTACCAGATTTCGGATTTCTGCAGCCACCTCTTTTTTCATTTTTTTTAAATACTTTTTTTATATATATTTGTATTTTTTTTCCCTTTTTATATATATAAAATATATATTTTATTTTTATGAATCACAAAATAATTAGTAATTTTATCTTTTTATAGTTTATGTGTGTATATATATAATTTATTTTATATAGATTACCCCAAAACGGTACACAAAATGGTATCGGTATCGAAATATTTCGTTCCAGTACCTTGATCTGTATGCTCACCGATACGGTATTCAAAACATTGCATCTTGACCCTTTTTTCGTCTAGCCAAGTAATTATGCAATTCAAAAATTTTCTAATGGCCCACAAGACTATCTAAGAGAGGAACATCTCAACCATTATGAATACAACAGTCTTTAATCTTAAGTGACGGTTGCTCAATCACAAGGAATTGGGCACTTAGATGACCACCCTCAACCCAGTGCTCATACCGAAAGGAAATATTCACCTCTTTAACAATCCATTTGGAATAATTTAACACATATGGAATATTTTTGACAATAAATTGACAATAAATTTTAAAAAATGGGTACCTTTATTAGTATTAAAATGCTTATATCTATAAAATTGTAAAAATCTATATGTGAGCAAAAGTCTTGTAAATCAAGGGCGGCTGGTTGATGGACACATGCATTAAAATGCATCCCTATTAAGGCCTTGATGTATTAAAATACAAAGAGCTCTTTTCATCAGAAAACTTGATGTAATTGGTACCGAAGAAACCCCAAAATATGTGCTATCAATCTTTGCCAAACATATAATGTTTATATACTTCATAAGCTCGTCTCTTTGGACGAATGGTTCTGCTACATACTCCTCGCTTTGCAATTACTACAGGCAATTATAATTAATGTAAAATTATGTTGTAACCCACAAGATAGACTCGAGGAATCCAGTGAGGGATGCCTTTGATTCTTAAGTTGGCAAGGAGTTAAGCTCTTCCAATGACTATTGAATCTATGAATCAATAGTACATACCTAATATGTCAATTACAAGGGTTGGGTTAGTCTAATATGGTGAAACCTTTCCATAAGCACTATTCTCGCTGCCTAGTTTTGTATATTAGCTTTTGGACCCATCCGGTGTGGATATTTCGCTTGGACTTATCTTTATAGGTTTGTATCTCATCAGAATATGGCTAGCTAGCTAGTTATTGCATAGATTTTTCCGGTTTTCTATTACTTTGAAGGAGGTGAAGATACTCGAACATGAAAACACTCATAATCAGGGTTTCTTTAACTAGTTTTACCTGTAAATATTTTAGAGTTTGTAGCTCTAGTTCTCTTGCAATATTTCTTTTCAAACTAGTCTCTTTTATGAAGATTTTGGATTTTATGCTGGAAGCTTTGGTAGAATACAGTGCCTTTAGATTCCGATGTTTAACATTTCTCTTCTCTTTTCGACTTTCCTTCCCATCCAATTTTTAATTGGAATGCTAAACTTATTTCTTAGAGCAATCCCAATGATCACTATAAAATACCTTTTCGTTTACAATACAAGCTTCAAGGTGCAAAATTCATGCTCCAATGGAGCACGTATAACCCAAGCAAAATACATTTTGCTACAATGATCTCACTACATATAGTGGGATCTTATAGCTCAATATAAACTTATTTTATAATTTTTTTGTTCTCTCTCCAAACCTAGCTCTAGTTCATCTTTGAAACCTAACCCAGCTCTGGTTCGTCTTCAAAGGTTGAGAGAGCGAAGGTTTTCGAATCAAACAAAACCCAACCCAAAACCCTAGCTCTGGTTTGCCATTGTTGGTGAAGGTCTTCGAAAGCAGAAGGTCGAGAGTGAAAAAAGGAGAGGGAGAGAGAGAGAGAGAGAGAGAGAGAGAGAGAGACCGAGTTTGTCTAATATTAAATTAATAAAATAAGATTAAAATAAAAATAGTTAAATGATATAGAGAAAAAATATATTAGTTGATAAATAATATATTATAAAAGTGAGTAGGTAAAATAGAAAAAGAGTATTTTTGTAGTGTATTTTAAGGAAAAAAATAGACTAACCATTGGGAATTCTCTTAGTGTTCTTTTTTTAAAGTTTTGGATTAGCTTATCTCTTTCTTGGCCATAACTAGGTGTTTTTTTTAATCTTTTCATGGGAGTTTTGATTTCAAAAAACAGTTTAGACATTTCGTGTTTCTTTTAAAGCCTTCAAAGCCAATCAAAGTCTTGTCAAATTAGCCCTCGTTTGAATTCAAATTCATTTCATTTCATCTCATCTCAATCTCATCATTACAATTTTTCTAAATTTTCAAACAAAATATAATAAACAATACAACTATTTCAAGTTTCAAATAATAATAATATAAAAAATAATATTCTAACAATATTTTATTCAACTCTTCATCTAAACTCATCTATGAATTCAAACAAGGTCTAGTTTGTTTAGCAAAGGTGAAATGGAAATCATACTATGATCATAAACTTCAAAAGCTCAAAATCTTGAGTAATAGACTATTCATCCGAGTTGGATTTTTTTCAATCCGGTCTAGTATTCGGATTCCATTTACAAATTTCGGTCCGCATAAGCAAACCTAAGTATATCTATTATGATCTAACATCGATTAAGTATGAGATTGGTTAATGGTTTATAAGCCTCTAGGCACTCTCCTCTTGTAAGTCGGTTTCAAGGGTGAGTTCTACCTAGGGGTTGATAACAAATAGTACTAGAGTCGTCCCACATCTACGGCTATGTTGCGAAGGTTGCAATCGTATGGCACAGAAGGTAATGCCAGCATGGCAGTGTTAATTTGGAGTTAGGAAAGACCTAGCGCATAGCCAGCCTGTGTGAGTGCTAGGACCGCCGTAGATATCGGTTGCGGAGCGTAGTAGTTGTTATGATCTCACATCAACTAAATATAAGATTGGTTGATAGTTTATAAGCCCATAAGTACCCTCTCCTTGTAAGTTAGTTTTCAATGATGAGTTCTACCTAATGGGTTTATAACAATATTAGATTCAGATTCCGGGTATTTAAACTCAGGGTTTATCCCAAGGCACGCTCTCTCTCTCTCTCTCTCTCTCTCTCTCTCTCTCTCTCTCTCTCTCTCTCTCTCTCTCTCTCTCTCTCTCTTCTTTTATGCCAAAACCCTAGCCTCCTAGCCATTCTTCCTTTGACAATGAAGCTTTGTTGCCTCTATCCTCTATCTTCATCATTATGTCGCTTTGCCAATCGACAACCTCTTCATCATCAACATGATCAAGAATCCATGAGGAAGTAGAGCTTCTGTCTAATATATGACATGTAAAAGGCTAAAATTAATGAGACCTAGTTCCAGATTTTGAAATCTTCTGGTTTTGCGAATAATGAATCATGATTCGAGAAATGGTGGGTCTTACAAGGCTGGAAGTCTCCTTAATTCAATGAACTAGCTATGGGTCAGGCGAGAGGCTCTCCTATTATAAGAAATGATATTTGTAAAATGCGCAAATGTCACATAATTGTTTTGAAAAAAGTGAATAAATGCGAACCACACGAGAAAAAAACTAACTTTTTAATAGTAAATCCCACTCTTTTGCAAAGTATTTACACAATGTTTACATACTTTACAACTGTATGTAACATTATGAATAGAAGCATTGTTAAGGTTTATTTGTGAGTACGCGTTTGTATTTTTTTTTCAAATATATGAATTTACCTTTTGAGTTTGATTCTCAAGTCTTTTTATGCATTTTTTTGTTGGGCGTTAGATTTATGTTTTGAAATATGCTTACCATAAATTAATTGATACACTTTTCCAGAAATTGAGGTCTAATTTGGATTGAAAAATTATCTCATCTCATTATTATAATTTTCTTAGATTTTCATATAAAATACAATAAATAATTTAACTTTTTCAAATATCAATTTATTTTTTTAGATTTTAAAACTAAAATAATATTAAAAATAATATTTTATTTTTATCTAAAATCATTTAATCACATCTCAGTATTTAAACAAAGGATGTGAGTTGAGAAAGAAATACGAGAAAGGATGCTTAAATTTGACCTTTGGTTACTTTAGGTTGGTTTCTAATTCACACAGAAGTCATCCTTCTTCAAGGATGAATGTTGTTTGTTTGTTTGGTTTTTGGTTTTTTTTTTTTCAATAAACATCTTGTATTGGTTGTTCATGTGACATGTTACATGTAGATATTCTCAGATATATAGGATGGAGAGATTTATTGCCAAATGAATGAAATCCATTCAGCTCATTTTAAGTAACTGAAATATTTATGGTCCGATGCACTTGTCATATCTTCAATTATATGTTCTTGTTTGTTTTTACATCTCTTCTCACTCAATTTATCTCATCTCATCTAATTTAATTATTATTAAATTTTTTAATTTATATACAAAATAAAATAAATAATTCAATATCTTCAAATCTCAAAATACAAAATAATATTAAAAATCATATTCTAACTATATTTTAATTAATTTTTAACTTTAATTTCAAAATTAAATTCATCTTATCACATCTACAAAAATAAATAAGATATAAGTAGTCTAAAGAAAGAGCCAACTATGAGGAGTTATATATAAGTTTCATGTGCAAATTTGGAACATTTCAATAATGGTAGTTTACAATATTTTTAGGGGTATATGCTACATACCCCGATTTTTTTGTCTCGATTTTGTACCCCGACAAACGTGGATGTCCACGTTTCACTTAGTCAAAACACCATCCTCCCGCGTGCGTGTTTCAGCTCTAACACATTCCCTCTCCATTTTCTCATAAGACCCGATTGCCCCCATCACCCCATCTCCGGCAACTCGACCAAATACTGGATCTCAAGCTTCGGCGACAAAAATAACTCCGGCGACATACCCAATCTCAGGCCAGCACCCATTTCGCGAAATCACATTTCCCTGATCCTGATTTTGGCAAATCGCTAGGTTCCAGCCCCCAGGTTCCAGCACCGGCAACTCTCTCCTCCGATCTCCATCTCCGACCGTTGCAGATTTTCCCCCTGACCTCCATCTTCGACAGGCTGCACATATATATTCAGGTAAATGTTCTTTTTTTCCAATTTTCTCTTTGAAATGCTATTTTTGCTCCCTAATTTTTTTCGTGTCTTGAGTTTGCAATATTATTTCTTCTTCTTTCTTATTTTGTTGTTGGGTGTGTTGGTTTGTATTGTTCAAGCGGTTGAGTCTTATATGTAGAAATTGCAAAATTGCATTCCACTTTATCGAGCATCAAGTGCTCAACAGAATGCCCGAAAGAAATTGAGTGCATTTTATTGAGTGAATTTTATATCGAGCTGCCACATACTCGATTCTATTGAGTGAAAATTGAACAGGCATTTTATACGATTTTTTTTCTAAACTCTTGATAATCATGTCCCAAGATCAAATGATGGAGAACTGGGTATCGAGTTTTTTGGGTGAGGAAGCTCGGATTTCTGTTTAAGAAGCAAGGTAGCTTGCGCCTCCACTACATCAAGGTCAAGATCTTCATAAAATTGATCATCATAAAAATCATCCTTATTTTCATCTACATTAGTGTCACAATGTTGTAATGATTCCCTACCTGCAGCCTCTGATTGAAGCAAGAATTATGTGTCTCAGTTAATTGTAGGAGTTGATTCTGACTTACATAAACTTAAATTTCTGTGAAGCAATTTTGCTAGTCACTTAATTTTCTTTGATTTTGACCACTTATAATTCATTTATTTGACATTTACTTTGCTTGCAGACACAGATCGATTGGCTGTAAAGTAACTCATTACAAGGGCTTTTCACAGCCATTTTCTTGTTAAGAACAATGATAGATGGCAACTCAGTATAAACAAGTTCATTACATGAGAAAAAGAAGCTTCATCTGAAAGAGCGCATGGAAATGGGAAAACAACTAAGCGAGGCACAAAAAAGAAATGCAATTTTCACACAACAGAGAGAAAAATAAGAAGCGTTGTATTTAAAAATAATAGTCAATCTAAAAATCCTAGGATGTGGTGGTGATAATATTCTTCATAATACGTGAGAATAAGAGGCTAGATGTATTTTCTGGAATGTATATATTGGATCTCTGTAAAGATGACTGATATGAAGTGAGAAATTCTTCCAGAGGTTACAACCTTGAAATGCATACCTAATCTTATTAGTAACAATGCATACCTGATCTTATAGAGGCTACAACCTTGAAATACATTATTTATTTTACAAACGGAATTTATTAAATTAAGTTATGTTGGAGTACTTTTCATGACTGGTCGTTTATTTTACAAGCGGACTTGTCCTTTTTCATTTGACATAAATTCCTCCACAAAGCAATATTATTAGGTTGCAAGAAAGACAAGGAATTGCATGGGTTAATACAATTAGCTTTTGAAGCACTGTAAGTCAACCAAGATTACAATCCAAAACATAATTAATAATATAAACGTGTCATTATAACCAAAATTACAAAATTATCTCATGTCTATCAATCACAAAAGAAAGTGATCCCTCTTAGAACTAGCATGGTTTCTACCAAGTACTGAAGTCTTAATGAAGTTCTGAACTGACTCTAATATCAGTTTTGTCTTGATGAAGATCCGTAGTGTGTTCAATATCAGTTTTATCCTATAGAAGCATAAAAAATGTTAAAAGTGGCATCGAAATTCACTAAAAATAATTACCAAAACATTTTAATTTCATATTACCTATGACTGGTGATAAGCAGTCAAAGGAGTTGTTAAAAAATCTGGCGCATGTGTCTAAACTTGACTTTATTGATCTTAATGTTAAAAGTATTATTTATCAATGAATGAAATAACAAACAACAAAACATTCAAACCAAGTGATGTGCCAAAAAAATTACCAATGTTTGAGAAGTCATGTTGTGTGCTGCTCACAATGCATTCATGTGCAGTGTGATTACTCCGATGTGCATTAGAATAACTATTAGCGATTAAGCTATACACATCTATAATAAATGAATCATAAATTTAGTATACAATTCAAATAAAAACAAACATCGACTTCATTGTGCTATAATCGCCTTTTACTACGACATTTCTTAATACTCTTCTCAACGGGGTGCACTTTCCTCTTTAACAATGGTCTTCCCTTACTTCGAGCTACCAATGAACTATGAACTCTACCAACTGTGTCATCTATGGAAATATGGGTATTAACTGTGTTGCTAGTACCATGATCAACAATATTAGGTATTGTGTCTTCAACTGTTCTATTTGATTGATCAATTTAACACAATTGTTCTTTATCTTTGAAGCATTGGAACACAGTTCATAAAAGCAATTTTGGATCCTATCATACCTTCGTGCATCATTGATGGTACTAGTGTCATAACTACTTTTTATGAAGGTGTATTTTCACTTAAAATCTTTCCTCCACTGATCCAATATGTACTTTGACGGTATCGTATATTGACCCATATGAGTTAGGATACGAAGAGCGTGCCTACATAAAATACCCCTAAACTCAAATAACCTACAACCGCATTTCACATCAAGCAGATCTTGATCAACTTGAAGCTCATCAATAACAACGAATGTATATCTACCACTCTCACACCTCATCTCCTTAGCGGCTAAATATATAAATCCTCGCAATTCATTGTGTACTTTTTTGAATTTTGTAAAAGCATATGCACTTTGAAATTACTTCTCAAGAAGATAGCAAGTGATGCAAGGAATGTCCGTATGAAACGACTTGAAGTCTGAAATTGCTTCATTCTCAACCCTCCTCTTAAGGGCCAAATCATACTGGTCAACAAATTGCTTTAGAGTAGTTTTCGAGTGCACGTAGTCATCAAAAAATGCATCCATTCCTTCACTACGCTATGTATTTGACATTCCTGCCTAAAATATGCCTCTAACATAGGCCGGCACCCAAAAATGGCGATCACTATATAGTGATTCCTACCATGAATTATCATGCAAATCATATGTATTAAGCATACAACACCAATGTTCCTCAAATTCATGCTCACTAAAACAGTCATAAACATACCTATGTAAAGTACTCTTGATTTCCCCATATCGACAATGTGATCCAAATTTCTTAGGAAATTTTTTCATTATATGTCACAAGCAAAATCGATGTCTTTGAAGTTGAAAACACCATTGAATTGCAATTTTCATGGCCTTGTCTTGGTCTATGATGATTGCATTTAGTGGTTAATTATTCATACACTACAACCATGATTCAAATAACCACTCGAATGTATCTGCGTCTTCATTGGATATCAATCCGCACCCGAGTAAGATTGATTACCCATGGTGGTTCACACCCACAAACGGTGCAAAAAGCATTTTATACACATTAGTCATATATGTTGTATCAAACGTAATCACATCTCCGAATGATTCATACACAGCTCTGCTCTGGCCGTCTACCCAAAACACATTCTTAACTGCATATCTTTGTCAATGTCTATCTTATAATAGAATGCCGGATTTCTTTTTTGCATATCTTCAAAATAGTTACATAGAGCTACACCACCTCCAACCCCAAGGCAAAGTTGTCGTACTTTGTCGATGTAGTTTCGACACTCCTTCTTCCCGCATGTTACATTCTCATAAGCACTCGCCTCAACAACCACAGACTTGAAGTTTTTGGCTGTCTTTATTCCTGCATCGGCATTTATTTCAAGTATCTTAACAACACGAGGATCAACCTTCTTAAAACATCTGAAATGTCTTATCTTTCTCGGACTATAGGCGTGTGTGTGATCCAATATTACCTTAGATACAGTGTATCCATCTTTTTTATTAAATACCTCATTAAGCCTAGCCTTACTCCCCATCTTTACTGTTTGTCTTAGTTTCATAATATTGGTTGCTTGGTTTCTTGATGTGCCTCCTCATGCGAATGCCAAACAAAACCATTTTACAATCCTATCATCGTCCTGTTTAATATTCCTTTTGGATACAATAAATCCTTTCTTCTTACCATACTTCATATAGTAAGCATACACTTCTTCTGCAGATGAAAAGTTCATTCTAACTATAGGTTTTTCAATAGTTTCATCACATTCAATCTCCTTATCTATCTCTACCTCATCAAACTCATCAAACTCATCGTTTAAATATTCTATGTTGACATCCATTGCAACGTTTGAATTATCTACAAAAATATTCAAAATTCGTTTGAGAATAAGGGAGATGCATTGTATATAAAAGAACAAGCAAATAAAAGGAAAAAAATACCATAGACCAAGTATGAATTTAATTTATTAATATAATATAATGAATTAGTTTTGCCAACAAATTACACTGGTTGTTTTAGATTATATAATTACAAATAAAAAATAAATATTAATACCTAGATGATTGTGTTTAATATTAGTTTAATATTATGGACTGTCATGGTAGCCACTAGACACTTTATTGTGGGGTTTGGAACACATTTTGGACGTTTGTGTTCCCCACTTTCATATGCTCCTTTACATTTATAAATTTAAAAATGGAGTCAAATATCTTATCTAATATATCTCCCTTTTGATCAATTTCAATGTGAAAATATATACTAAACAGGTCAATTGCTTCATACATATACATGAAATTCAAAAATTTTATTGAGACATTTTGTCAAGTACTTCGTGCTCTAAAAATCAGCTTACATCAGGAGATAAACAACATACAGATAAAATCCAAATATTTACAATACTCATTCGCAAGCCAAAATACAATTATCACACAATATGCACTTAAAAAATCGCACAAATAATTATAGAACTATCGCACAAATAATGTCCAAAAATCCACCCATGGCGGGTACGATGGATATGGAGAGGAGGAGATCGGCGTCCTCACTAGAAAAGAGCATTGCAGCGGTCGGAGATGGAGATCGAATGGGAGAGTTGTTCGGTGCTGGAGCCTAGGTGTTGGAGCCTAGCGATTTGCCAAAATGGGGATCGGGGAAATGCGATTTCCCGAAATGAGTGCTGGCCTGAGATTGAGTATGTCGTTAGAGTTATTTCCATCGCCAGAGCTTGAGGTTGTTGCCGGTATTTGGTCGAGTTGTCGAAGATGGGATGCTGGGGGCAATCGAGTCTTATGAGAAAATGGAGAGGAAATATGTTGGAGCCGAAACATGCAAGCGGGAGTGGAGTGTTTTGACTAAGTGAAATGTGAATATTCACGTTTGTCGGGGTACAAAATCGAGACCAAAAAATCGGGATATGTAGCATTTTTCAATTTTAAAAGGTATACATAACAATTTTTTATAATTTTTAAAAAGAAAATATCATATACTATTTGATTAATCAACTCAAGTCTCGTTGCCATGATATAATATCTTATATCAACTTTTTGTTAAATCTATAATTTAAATAATTAATTGATCTCTTCAAATTAAATAAATTTTTATAATAGGCATTGATATAATTTAATACATAATCGTTTAAACTTTTAAAACGGTTAATGAGTTAACACAACCTCGTCCTCTTTTAAAAAATAAATATCGATTTAAAGATAAAAATATAGTTTATAACATTGCACAATAATGGTAAACATCGAGATCATTTTTATTTTTATTTTAAATGTTACAATTAGAGCTATACACTGACTCAACCTAATAAGACACATTTTCGACTTGACCTACTTTTGATGCATTTATGTTTACCCATTAATCGATAAGTCAATTAACCTTTTATTTTTTCAAACCCCAGGCAACATTTATGTTACTGCTGTTGTGCTCAATCTCAAATGTTTTGCCATAATTTCTTCAACTCAAAACAGCATAATTTTCTTCAACTCCAAATAAAAATTTGCCATAATTTTCTTCAACCTCAAACAGCTAAACAAAACTATTTTTCTTCAATCCCAAACAACATTTTGCCATAATAAACAATGTTTTGTCATAATTTTCTTCAACCACAAATAGCAAAATAGAAATAATATGCTCGTCTTATCAAAAAACAAATTGCATGAAAGATTGATCAAGAGATCTCTGACATATTCTTTCAAGGAGATAGAGACCCAAGTAGTTATGAATCTGAGATTGCCATGGTTGATTCCCTTGGATAAAGCAAGGCCGACTCAAAAGATCTGAGGCCTAAGGCTAAAAGTAAAAATAGGGCCTCTTACTTGTCTCAAACTAAATTAAGTTATATTCTTTTTGCTGTGTTTTTTTATTTATTTTGTTATCTTTTGGTTCTTTTTGGTGTATTTTTTGATCATCTATAAATGTTTCACCTAAATTTTTTGTTTTATTTATTTATTACTAGTAACAAATTTATTTAGATGTCATTTTTGCAATTCAATCAATTTTTCTATTCTTTTTTCTTTTTTTGAAGTTTTTCACATCCATATGCATATTTTCTAATCAGAAATATTTTAAAGTAAAAAAGAATAATATCCACTTTATAAATTTTCCTATGTTTATGAATATTTTAGAATAAAGTAAATATTAACATAAAATAATTGAACCTAATTTAGCAAATGAGCTTCACTTTAATATAATAAATGAGCTCTACTTTTATATAAAACTGTTAATTTGCATAATAAAATAAAATATATTAATATTAATAAGAAAAATAAAAAATAAATTAATATTAGAGAAGTTGAAAAAAAAACAGATTTTGAAAAAATATAATTAAGAAATATATTGTCAGGTCGCCCATGGCCCATGGCCATGTGATTTGTGATTCAAATTTGATTGTAATTTGTAATCCAACATTCATGTAAAGTACTCATGGATATTGTCACAAGAATATATATATGAAAGGGAGATGCTAGAGATCAATTAGACTATTTTAATTAGAAAAATAACCCTTCAATAAGATGATGACATGTAAGAAAAAATACAACATGAAAATAAAAATGAAGTCCATTTTCACGCCGAAAAAACTCATGGCTGAATTTTCTCCTTTAATCTTCACTGTTGGCCACCTGCACTGTCGCCGGTCCCCACCTCATGCTGGGAGCACCTCTCCTCGCCGGTGAACCAAACCCAATCGTCGATGAACCTCACGCAGCCCCTCTTGTGCGCGCGAAACCCATAAGCTCGAGATGGATTTTCCCATCTTCCAGTCGTCATAGCTCAGTCAAGAGCTATCCAACGGCATCATCGCCCCCTCACCGATACTCCCCTTACGTCAGTGAACAGACTTCGTTGTCGACAGCCCCCAAACGTGTGACCTACCCATTTTTTCAAAATGAGTATCGCATGTATCATTTCGGATTCAAGGCTACATGGAAAATGTGAGAGTTCACATAGGGTCATCGTCATAGAAGTAAGGTTGTCAAAGGAAGGTGGTTCTAGTGATAAGGACGGTGACATCATCGATGGTTAGGAGCGACTGGATCTGGACTGAAGTCAAACGGACAAAGAGTTTGAATTATGGTCTAGCTCAATACTTTTTCTCTATTTTTATTGACGTATCAAAATTTAATTGAAAGATTGTTTTTAAACATAAAACAATCCATCCGATCTCCAAGTTTTTTCCCGTTTGAAAAATTAAAAATCTATAATGCAGATGTACTATACTATACCACATGACTCAAGCTTCAAAACTTTAAACTCGTTTGATAAATAAAAAAATAAAAAATAAAACTTCACTCAGACGTGAGATCCCAGTACATATTGCATAGTAGCATAGTACATTTCTGATGTGGCTCTTTTATTACCACAAATACATGTAAAAGTGAAAGGTAAAATAATATAAAACATTAAAAGTTAAACAGCGAGACTTCAAATAAGTTCAAAACCTTACCTTCTTGCCTCTTGGCTTCTTGGATTCTTTGAAGACTGAAGGTCGACGTCGATGCAAGTCGCGAACATGTAGGATTACATATAATCGGAGATGCTAGTCCCAGTAAAGCCTCAAGCGATGCAGTGTTGGGAGAGGCCTCCAGTGCAAATACAAGCAAGATAGATCAAAATGTAAGAGAGATTAGATTTCAAAATTAGAGATTGGAGTCGAGAAAAATAAAATAAACTATATAAACATCAGGTATAAAAAGTGAGTTTTATGTTCTGATACTCTTTTTATGGATGAATTACAACATCTTTTTTATTTATCGTGACTTTTGATTTTATCGAGTGAAATTGTAATCTGTAAAATTTATTTAAAATCTATTGATTGTGGTTGTTGACGTTATTTTTTTACAGAATGGATAATTGATTTTTTTTTTCAATTTTCAAGATTAATTTGTTTAGTTTAAATATTTATTTTTAGATTTTTAAGTAATAACTTTTTTAATATATTCTGAGTTTTTTTTTTTTATTGTGGCCTTTAGGTAACCGCCTTACTTGTCTAAAAAGCCGACCCTGTGATAAAGTCGTGAATATGAGATTATGCAGAGATCTAATCCTTCTGTATCATCTTTTCTATCTGATCGATCATGCTTCAGAGCTTAGTTTCACAGTCCCCAATATCGAACCCTTCCAATAGCTCTGCGATTAAGTCGAAACGCGTGGGCCGCAAAAATAGCATTGGGGACGATGCGATGACGAAGCAGATGAATCTTTCCAACGAAGTGTTGGTCTTTGACGAGAAGATTGTGGATGAAAAGAGAGGAAGATGAGTCCACTAGCCCGAAACTATTGGGGCTTCTGCTCCAGTGCGCCAAGAGAGAAAAGGGGGATTATGTTTGTGAATTTGTAGGGGGTAAAGGTGAAAATGAAATAGGAAAAATAAGGTTATCGGGTAATGAGCATTACTTGTCTTCGATTTCAAATATAACCTATCAAAAAAACAAATTGATCAAGTGCTTATTTAAAGTTATGATGAGAAATATTATTTTTAGTTTAAGTTTTATAAGTTAAAATTTTATATAATAAGTTCTATTATTAAAATGTCATTTTTTATTTAAGATTTATATATTTAAAATATTTTTAAAATTAGTTATAATAGTTTTTAAAAAATATATAATTATTTATAAAAAAATTTTTGATAAGAATTCTAATTTTGTATTTATTTAAAAAGTTAAATTTTAAAATTTTCAATTAATTAAATTATTTTTAATAAAATTATTCAACATTTTTTTTTAAATATTTTTAACTGTTTAAAAATATTTTTAAAATTTTGAAATACAATTTTAAATATATTCTAAATAGGATTGGACATTTTGTACTGTCCTAATTACCATTATAAAAAAATTACAAGATAAACTTATAAACTATTGTATTTTAAATGATATAATAGATTTATTTTATAATTTGTAATTTAACATATTACATAAATTATTATTATGATTTTTTAATAATTAAAATATATTTTTTAAAAATAATAATGCTAAACAAAACACAATAAATTGAATTGAAATTCTAAAATTGTCGGAGGATCCAATGAACTTGTTACGAGAAAGTGTAACTTTATGGAAAGAAAGAAAGTGGCGATAAATTTTAGGGTAAAAAAGAAGCGAGGACTGAGGATAAGATGACGTGGAATACTGCTTTACAGCATCAATCACGGGTGTACTTTTATTTTTTGTTATTACCACGTGTCATCTACTAACCCGCACGCTTGCTTCACGCGGCCCTTTACTTTTGAGAATTGGGTGGTGCTAGCTGTTACGCTGTACGTCTAGCACAATTTATACTTTTATTTATTAGTATTATTTTTTAAATATTTTTAATAATCATTTATTTAATTAATAAATAAAATTAAAAATTAAAAATTAAAAATATTTAAGCAGTAATTTTGAACAATAACATTGAGAAAATTAAATAGTATTTTGTAACATTACGTTTGAAAATTCAGAATGTTTGAAAGTATTTATAAATAATAATTAATAAATAATAAATATTCGAAAATGTTTAGAAAATTTCTGTTTTTAAACCTCGCCTAAATTATAACGGGTGGTGCTGGTAGGTCGCCCAACACTTACTGTTGCGTGTACAGTTAACATAAATGTGTAGTTTATTTATTTTATCATTTTTTAAAATATTTTTTTAACATTTTCGATCATGGAAAAAAATTAAAAAATATATAATTTTATTAATGGTTACTTTCTTAATTACTAAATAAAATAAAAAGATGAAAGAATTCATTCAAGCAGTAGTTTTAAGCAGTAACTTTGAAGGGCTAACTAGCATTTTCTTTTGAGAATTATTTGGTCTAATAATCTTATATACATTTTTGGGATGTGTAAATCTTGCAAATTTTTAAAAATTAAAATGTTCATGTGCATTTTATATTTTTGTATTTAAAAAAAAGTACATTGAAACTATACATAAGGATGTCAAATTATGATGGTAGGTCGTGTTCGTATCGTATCAAAATATATATATTATGCTGTATACGTCAATTCTAATCTAATTTGTTAAACTTATTATATCAAGATTTCAAATTCTAAAACAACTCGTTAACATAATGGGTCGTGTCATGTCAATTTATTTTGACTCGTTAGTAAATATTACGAAATAAGTTAATACGAAACAATATGACTCGTTTTAATCTGTTTATATAAATTGATTGGATAAGTCCAAAATTAATTCATTTGATCAAATTAAATTCAACATAATTTTATATAAATGTTAAAATCAAAATATCTATAAAATTATAGAACTAACTACAAGTCTAAAATTATAATCCAAATAATAAAAATATCAAAATTAGAATACTAATAACTTTACTTTTAGGTATAAAGATATAATTGTAGTTTTAACTTTTTTAATGTGTCATAACATGTTATAACAGATCAAAACAAGTTGATCAATTATCAATCTATTAAGCGGGTCAACCCATTTTATTTTGACCCGAACTTATTAAAATTAAGAATAATTCTTTTTACAGTTCATATTTGGTGGACTACATTGTAGTCTATGTAGAAACACTTTCACTTTATGATTAAATAAAATAAATTTTTAGATTTCTAAAATTTTTTATTTGTAAATAAATATATTTTAATCAATTTTATTCTAAAATTAGAATTTTTCTATTTGTTTATTATTTGGATTATAAATAAGTCTAGTTTTTTAGACTGTATATAGTATTGTCCTAAAATTAAACTTTAACTCATAACTATCGTGTTGTGTTTGTATTAAATTTACGAGTAGTATAACATATTAACACTTCTACAGTCACAAGCTCTATGATTATGAATATCATTTTTTTTTGACAATCTATCTATTTGAATTCATTTCTTTTAATTCATTGACAAAAATAAAAAGTGCTCATTAAATATAGAATAAGTACATTTGTTTTTTCAAATTCAAGTTAAAAAAATTATAAAACCTTGATAAGAAAACAAGAAGAATATGGGGACTTGTTATCATCTCTTAGTGCAAACAAAAGATTCATCACAGGTCCATTAATTGCATAATGCTATATATATAAAAAAAAAAAGACTCATATTATAGATAATAATAATTCTGAGTCTACCGATGGATTTTATTGATGATTTATTTATTTGTACTTAATAATTAAAAGAAATACTTTTGAACGACATTGTAAATTTATTTAGAAAAATATTAAAGAATATAAAATAAATGTATATAAAAAAAACTATTTGGCATTGTCAGTAGCATCCATCGGTGGATTTCATATACGGATGTAGCATCACTATATAAATAAAATATTAAGGGAAAATGTTAGAAAATATTCATCACACAATACTCACATTTTATTTGAATAATAATATTTTATTATTTTATTATTCATGTAAGAGATAAGTATTGTGTATTGAATGCCATTAATCAAGCACACACGGCCAATTAGTATAATCCGTATGATATTTTCCTTATTAGTTATTACAAAATATCATGTGATTGAGTTGATATTTCGAATTTATGAAATATTATTTGAATCAAAATTTTTGTGAATTAAGAGAATATTTTGAGAGATGAGATAAGTTAAGATAAATTTAGTTTATTTTTTAATATTATTATTATTTTAAAATTAAAAAAATTTAAAATTTAAAATTAAAATTTAAAATTTAAAAATAAATATGAAAATTTAAAAAAATTATATTTTACATAAAAAATTTTAAAAATTATAATAATAAAATAGAGATAATCCAACTAAACGGGGCCTAGTCCAAAAATGATGTTTCGAGAAAATTAAGAAACAAGCTCAACTTTGAACTTTATTAAACAACAAAAGCGACAGGCACAATACAAGTGGGAGTACCATAATTAAGCTTCTCTCTCTCTCTCTCTCATACGAATAATTCTTCATCATCATCCTGCTGTGACTATCAAACCCCGACGCTCGCCTCAATGCATTGGCATCAGCCTGATCTGTGTTGATTTAACAACGGCACAAGTACCGGTTTGGTGGTTTAACAAACGGTTTTCCGAGCGCGAGACCTTCTCTGGTTGTATTTTGCGAATGCGCCGAGTCTTATAGACGAACACGCGTCCGCGTGGATTGCTTTGGAGAGAGAAACGTGCAATAGACATCTCATCTGGGCATCTCGGCCGAGTTGGGGAAGAAAATGAGGCTGAGGAACTTGGTGTTGCTGCTGCTGCTCTCCGTGACGGTAATTGCTCCGGTTCTGTTTTACACCGACCGCCTCGCTACTTTGAGGACATCTTCCTGTGAGTTCCTCTCCTCCGTCAACTCATTCTTAGAAAATAGAAATGGTTTGAAAATAGGAATGGCATTTCAACGAATATCTTCTGTTCCTTTTATTCCTTCAACAGAGAAGAAGAAGTGGGGGAAAGGGGGGGGGGGTTTGCTTCAGTTTCTCTCTCTCTCTCTCTCTCTCTCTCTCTCTCTCTCTCTTTTCCATTTGGATTTGCTTAAGATTAATACCGTTTTTGGTTTTTTCAATTTCTTCAGCTACAGATGAATTTGTTGAAGATGTTACGACCACTGTAAGTGGAAAAAGGAAAGAAATTCCTACTTTATGATCATTATTATTTTTTTCCTTTTCACTTTCGTTACTCAAATCTTAGTAACCCTAAATCAATCTCCGTGGTTTTGTCTTTGTTAGCAGGCTCTCAATGCCCATATCCAGCATCTAAATGTGCTACCCCAGGTATTATTTTATTTCTCGTGGGTACAAGAAAAATCTGTTCTTTTTTCGGAGTATGGAGAGGCATCCATAGGTATAATAAAGTTCAGATCTTCCGTGTTGAAAATTTGCCATTGTAGGAATTGGCTACAAACCTTAAAGCGCCGATTGGAATATTCTATTCAGAGAACCCAACCAAATCTCTTCCAAGTTATGGTTTTTCAGATCAACAACGCTCCAACAACATTGCACTTTCAACTCAAGGTATACATTTATCCGTCTTTTGTAATTATTTAAGCCAATTTGTACACTGGCATTATTTCACCATCTACGTCGTCCTTAGAAATATTCTGGGTTCCAATTTGTACTACTTAGATTTGCATCTGGAATCGGGTGACCATAAATCTACTAGAGTATTATCTGCTACATCCGTTGAGGAAAATCAACATCACGATCAATCTCAAAAGAACCCCATCAGGGAGGTCACTGATACAACCAATGAAGAAAAGGAAATTGGAGAAGATACAATCGATGCTGATGACATGGCTGACCAATTATCAGATAATGCTTCTCAAAACATGGTATTTGAAACGTATCCTTTTACGCCTAACTTCTGTGCTGTGGGTTGATTGTCAATGTTATAATCATTGCTGATTCGCATTTGTGGAAAAAGCCTTTGATAAGAGTTATATAGTGGGTTGTGTGTGCTGGGTTGCCTTCATGCTTCTGCTTGGGAATTAATTATATGTATGCTTTGCTGTTGCTTTTGATGTTTATTTCTTTGTTTAATGAACATAAGATGAATTTGCTTTAAAAAAATGGTACTATTATTTGGAGTTTGGCTATAGTTGCAATTTTAAGGGTCAGAATTTGGAAGTTCCATTTCACATGTATATCTCGTTGAAATAGAGGTTGCACTGTTTGACTTGATAATCATTTAGATCATTCTCATTGCTGTTCATCATGCATAAAAAATAATAATAATTTTCACTTGGGCTTAATTTTTTCCCCCTTTTATTCTCTTTTTTTTATTGGTGGTTGTGCCACCAGGAAACAAAGCGTGAGCAACAATCTACTGAAATCCCTAGCAAGATTGATAAGAAAGTACGAATAAAAATTGATGCTGGAAAACAAAAAGATCAAACAGCCATGTCGGATGCTCGGGTGCGGCAACTTAAAGATCAGCTCATTAGGGCCAAGGTTTATCTTTCCCTCCCAGCCACAAGAAATAATCCTCACTTTACAAGGGAGCTCAGAGGGCGGATAAAGGAAACTCAGCGAGCACTCGGGGATGCAAGCAAGGATTCAGAATTGGGGAGGAAGTAAGTTTTCCCTTTTAAATAATTAGTATTGCCAGTGTCCAAGTTTTCTCAACTTTTCCTTCAAATTTAGTTGAGCATGTGATTTGTGTTTATTTAGTGCTTATGAAAAGTTAAAGGCAATGGAGCAAACATTGGCAAAAGGAAAGCAAATTCATGATGATTGTGCTGCTATAGCAAAGAAGCTGAGGGCTATGCTCCACTCATCAGAGGAGCAGCTCCGGGTGCACAAAAAGCAGACCCTGTTCTTGACACAGTTAACAGCAAAAACGCTCCCTAAAGGTCTGCATTGCCTCCCATTGCGCCTTACAACTGAGTATTATACCTTGAGTTCTTCTCGACAGCACTTTCCAAATCAAGAGAAATTAGAAGACACCCACTTGTACCACTATGCGTTGTTCTCTGATAATGTATTGGCAGCAGCAGTTGTTGTAAACTCAACTGTTACTCATGCTAAGGTAACTGTGTTCACTGTTGATATGCTTAATACTTCCTCTGCTTGCCATGAAGAATATCAACAAAAATTTGTAGTGGCTATTCTACGACTCCTATTTCTGCATCCTTTGTCCTAGTCTTCTTGTCTCCCCCTCCCCAAAAAAAAAAAAAAAAAGAACAGGGAAAAAGAAGAATGAAATTTCTGCTATTGAATTCTCTATATCTTTTGTTGACATCTCAAATTTATTGCTTGAAATCTTGGCAGGACCCTTCAAAGCATGTTTTCCACGTTGTCACTGACAGGCTCAATTATGCAGCAATGAGGATGTGGTTCCTGGTTAATCCACCTGGCGAAGCCACTGTCCAGGTTCAGAACATTGAAGAATTTACATGGTTAAACTCAAGCTATAGTCCAGTTCTCAAGCAGCTGGGTTCTCCCTCCATGATAGATTATTACTTCAGAGCTCATCGGGCCAATTCAGACACGAATTTGAAGTACCGGAACCCAAAATACTTGTCTATTCTCAATCATCTACGGTTTTACCTTCCAGAGATCTTTCCTAAGCTCAACAAAGTACTATTCTTGGATGATGATATAGTTGTGCAGAAGGATCTCACTGCCCTCTGGTCCCTTGATTTGAAGGGTAATGTTAATGGTGCTGTAGAGACGTGTGGGGAGAGCTTCCATCGTTTTGATCGGTATCTAAACTTCTCAAATCCTCTTATCTCCAAGAATTTTGACCCGCATGCTTGCGGATGGGCATATGGAATGAATGTATTCGATTTGGAGGAATGGAAGAGGCAAAACATCACGGGGGTGTATCATTCTTGGCAGAATCTGGTAATTTAATCTTCTTTCCTGTCGACACTGCTCTTACATGGTTGACAACTGGATAAATGCATGTGAGATCTGAATATAAGACACCACCTTAAAAGCTTGAATATAAATCATTTCCATTGCTGTTAATGCATAAACAAGCGTTGGTAACATTTCCAACCTAACCCTACCATATGTGGATTGGCCATGTAGCTGCTTAATTTTGTGTCTCCAATACACTCTGTACTACCATTAAGAAATGCATATACACTTCCTAAATTCCATTGTCAGCAAACCATCTGACATATTTTCAAATCCATACATTGGAAATTATGGTATATGTGTGCATCTTTTGACTTGAATTATTTTATCGTTTTCTCCAATTATAAGGCATTACCTTTTTTTTCCTTCCCTCCCCCAGAATCACGACAGACATTTGTGGAAGTTGGGAACTCTGCCACCTGGTCTCATAACATTTTGGAAGCGCACATATCCGCTTAATCGCCGCTGGCATGTGCTTGGCCTAGGTTACAATCCTAGTGTCAGCCAGAAGGAAATTGAGAGGGCAGCTGTTATACACTATAATGGCAACATGAAACCATGGCTTGAGATAAGCATACCAAAGTATCGGAACTACTGGACAAGATATATTGATTATGACCAGATATATTTGCGGGAGTGCAACATTAATCCATAAAATGTGGCCCTCATGGTATGTTGAATCAATTTGACAATACAAGCATGATCAAGCAGCTCTCCTTAACAAGATCAATGTGGCCTTACAATTTTACAGGTCTGTGTTCCCACTCTGTAGGCTATTTTTTGCAATATTCTGAATTCAATTCTTTCTGTATGTTCTAATTTAATTTAATTTGTATTTGCATTTATTTTTAAATATTGAGCTAGAAAAGAGTGGGAACCCTGATAATGTTTTCAGTTTTGGTGTCTTGGGTTACTTGTCTGCAGACCTACAGGTGAATTTGTAAATGAGTTGAAGCAAGATCTTTGGTTGTCATTAGTGTATCATCTTCTTGTGGGCATGTATATGAGATTCTACTAGGTTTGCAGTTGAACAGGATGCAGCATCTTGTTTGCTCCCTCCCCTTTTACACAAGGAATGATTATTTATCCAATTTTTGGTCTTTTGACTTCTTTGACATTTGTATTCTAAAAACAAGTCATTCGAATGCGCCCGGGATGTGGATGGATGGCCTACATCACAACATTCATGGAAGGACAGTGCTATTCAACCTGCCTGAAGGATCCCGATTTCTTTTTTTTTTTTTTTTTATTTATAGTTTTTTATAATTTTTTACATGATTTTTTAAACATCTTAAAACATTTTTTAAAAGAGCAAAAAATCACAACATTATTTTAAAAACTTAAAAATCATGTAAAAAAAAAAAAGAGAAAAAGGAAATCGGGATCCCCAGTGAGATGAATAGCATTGGCCATCATGGAATGTTTGGGATCAATCCTCCACACGGCACTTGCACGGTCCTTTGACTTAACAACGAATACTCGAGTTAAAAAAACTCAATGGTGCTTGTGAGAGACAGAGACGGCGACGTTGACGGAAAGACCGGCTCATACACGCGATGGGTAGAATTGAATCAAGAAAAGAGGGAGAGAAACAGAATGATGGAAGAAGTGAGGAGAAAAAGAATCAAGAAAACGTGAAAGGTTTCTGGAGATATACAATCCTAATTGAAGAACATCATTTCGGTCTAAACATAGAAACGATGTCATTTTGATTATATTGAAACATTTGTTAAACTTTTTCTTATATATAATATGATTAATGCTAGATAGTGTAAATTCTCTTTTTAAAACAAGAAGTAAATTTTATTATTCAAAATTGAACGACTCAAATTTTGAATTACAATATTTAAGCATCATCCTATATATTTGAAGATTTATTATTCATTCATTAAATTTTTTTATTATTATTTTTCAGTATATTTATTAGATGAATAAATTATAGATGTATTTTACAATTTTATAAATTGTATATTATATTATTATTTTGATATTGACTTTTAACGAGTTCAATGTAAAATTGTAGAGGTGTTAGTTTTTTTAATCAAACTTGAATATTTTATCCAAAAAAAAAAAAAGTTATGTAGTCAACATTAGTACTCTAAGACGAGAAAGTCGCTTCAAGAAGCGAAGTTAGTGATTGTTATCCAGGACTCGTGGAGAATCGCCCTCAAAAGACCCAAAGTCGCCTTAACATCTGAGGTTTAAAATGACTAACGATTGCGTTGCAAATTATTATTATTATTTTCATGCATCGAGTTTATCGCCTCAACAAAGACCCACCGCCGCGACAACTTTGTTGATGCCATGACATATTAACATCTTTATGTATTTTATCCAAAAAAAAAAAAAAAAAACATCTTTATGTATTTATTAGCCACGAGATATTTCGTTGAGTTGGGGCTACCCTTATGTCCTAGTTTCTGCTGTCAATGCTCGTGTGCTGCAACCGAAGCTGCCTCATCAAGCTGGGTTTGGGAACTCGGAAATTAAGGGACTGCTGCTAAGTGTGTGTACTGTCTATTACCATTGCCTGCTCCTCACTCGCTTTAGGGAACCTACATCTGAATCCCGTTTTCGTTGGAGAGAAGGAAACGAAGGCCAGAGAAATTGAGATTTCCTGAGTTGTGGGCAGCTCGTATGCTCTCCCTCTCTCCCTCTCTCTCTCTCTCTCTCTCTCTCTCTCTCTCTCCATTATCAGAAAAAAGGGTTTATGTTTGTTCTTAATCGTAATGTTGTACACTGCGTGTTTGATGAAAAGCCTCATAGACTTAGGACCCAATTGATAGCTAACCTAGTAAAAAGAAAAAAAAAAAAAAGAGAGAGTTTATTGATGTATAGAGACTTTGATGTCCTTAACAGGTAGACAACAAACTCCGGTAGCAAACAAATGCTGTCCAAGCCGCTAGCTCTATCTTCGGCATTATGGGATCCGTCTCAGAAGGGTGAACATACTAATACTCTTCTTTCTTCGTTGTATCTCATATGTTTGTGTCTTTCCTGTTACACTGTTGCTGACATGGGTGATGCTTGGAAACAAGTGCCCCGGTTATATCATATGTCCTCACAAATGCACATTGGTATGGCTACCACTTTGCAGGTATTTTCCCGAGCATAATGGTATTTAAGAGGCCTCAAGTCTCAGCTTTGAGGTCATATGCTAGAGGGTTTAAGGTTTATATTCTCTCTTTTATGCCACTTTTCTTTGTTAAATTTTAGTATGTAAATTATTCTAGAATTGACTCCAATAATATGCATAGACGTCTCGTGCATTTTTGGTTGCCTGCTTTCATGGTCTCAATGGTTTAATGAAAATGATCTAGTTTACAATTTGTTAGCTTCTTTGTTACATTGAGGTGATATGCACATGTCAATGCTTGAGGTTTCTAGATGGAAGATGGTTAACGGTGATTGATGTATATCCTTCATCACTCTGGTGTTTATTTATAACAGCAGAAATAGCTCAGCGTGCTTTAAATTGTCCTCCCACTCTGTTAAAGCATTCACATATTTGTGAGTTTTAGTTCTCAAATAGTTGTACTGAATGCTCTTACTTCGTTTCCATTCCAATTGCAGTCTGGGCATGAGTGCCTTCATAAAGGCCAGCCCATAATGTTGGAAACCCTCTGTGCCAATCAGGGACCCAAAAAAGATGTAACTATCAGGAAACAAGAAGCATATCCGCAAAATGTGGATCTTCCACCAATACTACCTAAGAAAAAGAAGAAACCCTATTCCATTCCCATCAAGAAGCTCAAGCAAGCTGCAAGAGAAGACAAAAAACGTGCTGAAATGAATATAGAGAAACCCCTCGATCCTCCAAAAAATGGTATACTTGTTCGCGACCTGATCCCTACTGCTTGTGAAGTATTAGATGCCTGGAAAGTTTTGATTAAAGGTGTTGCACAGCTCTTGCACGTTATTCCTGTCTGTGCTTGCAGGTAACATAGAAAAAAAATTCTTTCTGTATATTTCGTACTTTTTAGTATTTGCAATACAATTGCACCAATTAAAAAACAATTGCAATTGTATTTTTCAGTACTTTTGTAATGCAGCTTCTTAGGTATGTTTGAGATTTTGAGGCCATTACTTTCCACATCTGTCACATTCCCCATCGTATCCCTCACATCCTAATTATGTATATTAGCAAAGTTTATAGCAAGGTAGTGTATGTTGGGATTAAATTTGTTTTAGCTCTTCTGCAGCGAGTGTTCTGAAGTTTATGTGGCCCAGACTGGTCACCAAATTCAAAACTGCCTCGGTCGCACCAGCTCATCTCGTCGAAGCTTCCACTCGTGGGTCAAAGGTTCCATTAATGATGTGATTGTCCCCATCGAGTCATATCATCTCTATGACCCTTTTGGTCGGCGCATTAAGCATGATAATCGATTTGAATATGACAGGATTCCAGCTGTTGTAGAGCTATGCATCCAAGCAGGGGTGGAAATACCAGAGTACCCTTCACGCCGAAGAATCAGACCCGTTCGAATGATTGGGAAGAAAGTGATTGACCGAGGTGGGTTTGTCCAGGAGCCTAAGCCATGGCGTTCTACAAATTCATCTTCTCTTGTTGATCTCGATACATATGAGGCATATGGACGGTTTCCACCTCCACCATCATCAGATGTAGCAAGGATTGCCCAAGAGACAATGGATGCATATGAAATTGTCAGATTGGGTGTGGAGAAGTTGATGAGGAAATACACCGTGAAGGCATGTGGGTATTGTTCAGAGGTTCATGTGGGTCCTTGGGGTCACAATGTTAAGCTGTGCGGGGAGTTCAAGCACCAATGGAGAGATGGAAAGCATGGTTGGCAGGATGCAACAGTAGATGAAATTTTCCCTGCAAATTATGTGTGGCATGTTCATGACCCAAAGGGGCTTCCTTTGAGGGGTGCACTCAAGAGGTTTTATGGCAAGGCTCCTGCTGTGGTCGAGGTTTGCATGCAGGCAGGTGCACAAATCCCTGTAAAATACAAGCCCATGATGAGGCTTGACATTGTAGTCCCTGAGAGTGAGGAGGCACGCTTAGTTGCCTAATGCAGTCTGTTAATGGTGGTAATTTGGGATGATGAGTGTAATCAGTCCATGAAAATGATACCATCTTTCACATTCAATTGACTAACAATTATGTTTGAATATTTAAAAAGAAAATATACAGATTAATGAAATTAATGAGTGGAGGGGGAGATTATAGATTCGATCTCCTGGTTATTGTTTTTTTTTTCCCTTTTTTAAAAAAGAAAGAAAATCACTTGTCCTTGCCTTTTTATTTGATGAGTAACAAACATAAGATTGGTTGGGATTGTCCTTGCCTTTTGCATAGGTGTTCCACGCCAACCCTGCACTCATAGTTGAGGCCTTTAATGATATGCCCCCACAGAATGCGTATTTAGGCTTGCTTTCAAGGCATTTCTGTGATGGAATGCTTAATAGAGATCTTATCAATGATTACAGCTAAAAATTGATGAAGGCCACATGTCTGTCTGAAGGTTTTCGTGGGTTGCATGAATATGATGACAATTTTCTTGAAAGAGGTTCATTTTTTTAAGGCATTTAAGTTTAAACACAAAAAAAAAAAAAGAAGAACTAGGTCATAGGAGTTTGGATGGAGATGGACGGGTCAGTTTGGGTACTAGAGTATTATGAGAATATTTTACTACTACTACTACTATTATTATTATTATTATTATTATTTTATTATTTCATTATTTTTTATTACTATTTACAAAATATATCATCTCACTATCCCAACATAATTTACAACAACTATCAATTCGAAAGATGGTAATGGTAAGCGAAGATACGGGGATGCTCCCTAAAAGGACAATTTACAAGATTATATGCTGTATAAAGTTTGTGTGGACCAGGATGATTGCGTGCTCGGGTTGTCGTCTTTTGAAGTTTTAATTTATAGTTAGAGGAATAGATAGATAAAATGGATCTCACATTATTTGGTCATATCATATAATCATATCATATAATTATTACAGTTTCTTCAAAATTTTAAATAAAATATAATAAATTATTCAATTATTTTTATTATCATCTATTTCACTTAATTCCATTCACTATCCAAACCTCCCATAATTCTAAAAAGAATTCACGAAGACAACAATAAATTGTTTGTGGTCTATTTTATACCTTTATCTTTTTCAAGCTATAAACCTTGGAGTTTGGATAAGAATTTTAAAAAATCTTGATCATACATAGTCTTTGAAAATGGGTTAGATGGTCCGTTTATTGAGTAGTTGCCAAGGAATTTGGATCACTTTGTTGTGCTTTGTTTTTTGTTTTTCAATCAAGTCAAATATGAAAGTGCAAAATAACAGATGTATACCACCTCCAAAGGGTTTCCATTCCATACCCTTTGGTGTAGCAGCAGACAAAATGAGAGCACAATCTCTTATTTATGACATGCATTTCATGCTCAGTAGTCTAAAAGAATGAAAAGCAAAAAAATATCCATTGGTCACAAAACCGATATGTGCATCCATTACGCAATGGGCATGTTGTGATCGTGTGATAATTAAGATGAATATATGAAAAAATTGAAAAGGAAACAAGAAAAAAATAATACAATAGTTTGGCGATATGTTTACATCCACGAGAGCAAGCGATAAAATTTTCATTAACATTCAAAGTAGGGTTATATCATATATATTTATACTAATCCTAATTGTATGGATATACCGTCTCTCGTCTGCTAGCTCCTTCATTTGTCACTTTGCCGCTATGCACACAACAAATATGAGTCACATATTCCAACAAGACAATTACAAACCTCAATTTTGGAAGTTTCTCTTGAGCTAAATTCCTATTTCTGTTTTAGATTTTCGGAAAGACCCTTCCTTAATTTTCATTGCAATGAACCTTTCCTTTTAATGATGTTTGCTTGCCTACAAAGAAAATAAAGAAGTCAAATATGAAGGTATTTACGGATTCATCAACTAGTCATGAGAGTAAGAGAGAACATTTTATGGTTTGTAGGGAGAGTACAAAAATTTCCCTCAAAACTAACATGCAATTCAAACTTTCGGTTTTATTTTTGGCCAAATTAATAGAAAATTGCAATATTTCCCTTTTCTTCCTTTTCAAAGATAAATTTACCCTATAAATTCTCAAAGCATACAAATTAAATACGGCTTTAGTCTTTTTAAAAAGTGAAATAAAAAAAAAAGACAAGAAAAATAGGATTAAAACGCATAAAAGTTAGGAAAAAACTAATAAACTAATTAAAAAAAATGAGAAAACAAGTATGTAAAGCTGAAAAATAAATTCTTAAAATTAAAAAGATAAAAAGAAAATAAATGAGCAGGGCACAAGATTTTTTACAAGATTGATATAAATAAGATGATTTTTTTAACTGGACATGCATTGTTCATATTTTTTTTTTAAAATGCTCTAGGAGGTTATGTTAGCATAATAGAATGAAACAAAATGCTTGGGGGTTCAAAAAATAAAAGGAAAAAAAGAAAGAAAGAAAATGTTTGGAGGATTGATAAATTGTTGAGAAATAAATCTCATATTATTGTGAATAAGATTTGGGACATGCTTATATGCAATGTACAATCCTTTCTTGTTGAACCGATTTTATAAGATGAGTTGGACTTATGAATTTTGCTAAAACAGAGAAGAAAGACAAAATTTGGGCTTGAATTTTCATATATTGCTATGTGTAATTTTACAAAATATACAGACTTCACAATGGACAAGTATGAAAACAAATAAGTGGTAATTGATCTAATTGAGCTAAATTGTTGATTTTGTGGGAAATAAATATCTACAAGATTTACATAGCTGTTAATACTCTTCCTCAAGTTGTTGCATGTAGATTCATAATGCCCAACTTGTATGAAAAATGGTGGAAAATATCATGGTTGAGAGCTTTGATGAAGATATCAGTCACTTGGTCATACGAGGAGGTATGAATGGCTTAGAAAAGACCAGAGCGAATCTTATCACGGATAATGTGACAATCACTCTCAATGTGTTTTGTACGTTCATGAAACACAAGGTTGTGTGCAATGTGAAGAGCCGACTGATTATCACAATGCATGGTGAAAGGTTCGGAATGAGGAATTCCAAATCAGCGAGAAGTTGCTTGAGCCAGGTGAGCTCACAGGTAGTGGTGATCATAGCCCGATATTCAACTTCAACAAATGAGAGTGCCACAATAGTTTGTTTCTTGGTGCGCCATGAGACGGGACTGATGCTTATCTAAATGAAGTATTCAGTGGTAGAACGGCGAGTGGTTGGGTAGCTGGCCCAATCAAAATCAATGTAGGCGGTGACGTAGAGATTGTTGGAAGTAGGAAAGAAGATGCCTTGGCCAGGGCTGCCTTTGATATAGTGAAGAACCCTAGTAGCGGCAGTCATGTGAGGAACTCGAGGAGTATGCATGAATTGACTAAAAATATCGATTGCATAAACAATATCTGATCTGGTGATAGTCAGATAGATGAGAAGTCCAACAAGACGACAATAAATGCTAGGATTAGAAAGTAGTTCGCCGTCTTCAGTGCCGAGCTTTTAGTGTTGTTCCATGGAAAAAGAAGTAGTTCGAGCACCAAGTTATCCACAATCAGAAAGAATGTCTAGAACATATTCGTGCTGATTGAGGAAGATGAATATAAGGGAGCGTGCAACTTTAAGTCCAAGAAAGTACTTCAAAGGGACAAGGTCTTTTGTCTTAAAGTGAGTCGAGAGAACTCTTTTGAAAAACTCGATTTGAGAAATGTCATTACCAGCGACTAAAATGTCGTCAACATAAACAAAAATAAGAGTAATGTTGGTGCTAGTAACAAGGGTAAACAGAGAGTGATTGGCCTGAGATTGGTGGAAACATGCATTACGAAGCATAGTAGTTAGTTTAAAAAACCAGTTCCGAGATGCTTCTTTGAGGCCATAGAGAAATTTTCTGAGGCGGCAAACTTGAGTCTCCCCCTTGGGACAATATCTTGGTGGTGGGGTCATATAAATTATAAACTTTTTCATCAAGATCATTGTGCAAAAATGTATTGTTAAGGTCGAGTTGATGAATAATCCAATGTTTGGTGGCGACAATTGCTAATAGACATCATACAGTGGTCATTTTAGCCACTGGAGCGAAAGTCTCATGATAATCAAGACCTTCAACTTGAGTGTAACCCTTGACATCTAGACAAGTTTTATACCTCTCAATGGAATCATCAACCTTGAGCTTACTTTTGAAGACCCATTTGCAACCAATGAGTTTCTTACTCGGGGGAAGGAACTCAATGGTTCAAGTAGGATTGTCTTCAAAGGCACAAATTTCAGAAGACATGACTTCACACTAATGAGAGTGGCGAGTAGCCTCAGAATAACAAGAATGAACAATACAAGTAGTGAGAGCATTAAATAAGAAATATGTATGGGTGAGAAATGAGAATATGATATGAAAGCAGTTAAAGGATGATCAGTACCTAAGATTGGTGGAGCAAGAGAGGATGTCGTGGGCTTCGTATGTAAAGTAGGACAAATATAATCTAAAGGTAAGAAAGTCGAGTAATGGTGCGACAAGGGCGAGTGAGAGGTAGGGATGGGGAGTGCGGTGGGGATGGAGGTGAGGAAGGTGAGGTGGGGGGTGCAGAAGATAAGTTGGGAGAGACTATAGGTTCAAGAACAAGAAGAGGAATGATGGAAGTGGCGGAAGGAGAAGGGTCAGAAATATGTTGGAAAGGAAATTGTTACTCTGAAAAGTGACATCACGAGAAAAGAAAATGAACTAAGTATCAAGATTGTAGAGCTTGTATGCTTTATGAGTAATGGAGTAGCTAAGAAATACACATTTGGTGGCACGAGGAGAAAATTTTTCACATTGAGCACGGAGGGTTTGGGTGTAGTAAAGGCACCCAAACACGCGCAGGTGATCATAATTGAGTGCTTTATCAAAAAGTGTTTCGAAGGGAGAATTCTTGTAGAGAGTGCCACTAGGTGTATGGTTAATGAGATATGCAACAGTGAGAATACAATCTCCCAAAAATTTTAAAGGTAAGTGGGTTTGAAAATGAAGGCTTCGAACAACATTTAGAAGGTGCCGGTGTTTACGCTCTACAACACCATTTCGTTGGGGAGTTTCAACATAGGTACATTCATGAATTATGTCGTGATCCTTGAGGTATGTTTGAAATTGATGAGAGAGAAATTATTGTCCATTATCAATTCTAATAATTTTGACAGTGGTATTAAATTGATTTTGGACAAAAGTGAAAAAATGCGTTAAATGAGTGTAAGCTTCTTATTTGAAACACATGAGATATAGCCAAGGAGTACAGAAAAAGTCATCAACTATTGTGAGAAAATAATGAGCCCTGCACAGAGAAGAAGTGTAGTACCCACCCCAAATATCACAAAATATGCGATTAAAAGGAGAAACACTTTTATTAGTAGAGTTTGGAAGAGACAATCTTGTATACTTAGAACAAGCACAAATGTCACATTCAGAAATAAGACAAGGAGAATTAAAGAGACTGGGAATTATAAAATTTGAAGGATGATCTAGACGTTGATGCTAGAAAAATTTATTAACGGTGGCTTGAGCAATTAAAGCAAGAGAAGAGTCTAGACAATACATATAGAATTCATTGCAAAGTTCACCCGTTCTAATCAACCTCACCAATTGTGAGTCCTGGAAAATGCAAGAATTAAAGAAGAAAAGAATAATGCAAGAGTAAGTTGGGAAATTGATAAGAGATTAAATGAGAAGCTAGGGATATAATAGACATTGGAGATAATGAGAGAAGGGGAGAGGTGGCATGTGTCGATGCCTTCAATTGCGATTTCTTCCCCATTTAGAAGTCGCACAAAATGAGGAGAGATTAGGGTTTGGAGATCGGCAAATGATGACCTTTTGTGAGAGATATGGTGGCTCGTGCCACTATCCACCACCCAATGGTGGTTTGGGTCGAAAGAAGAAGTAGAGGAAGGGATGAGAAAATATTATCGATGAAATTGGTGGTGGAGGTAAAAAAGGATGAGCTTGCTGGTGCTAGGAGAGTGAGAAGCTTCTTGTAGAGGTCCGGTGAAAGGCCAGGAATGGGACTCGAGTCCGATGAGAGCTGGTTCACTCCACGGCTTGGATCTGGGCTTGCAACCTGGTGGATAGTCCATGACGGTCCAACATCTGTCATGGGTATACCCTTCCTTCCAGTAAGTGCTGCATTTGTAGGTGGATTTGAGGCGGCCAAAGGTGTGGACAGCCATGGCGAGGCTATAAGAGGGAGTGGTGTGAAGGTGGAGCAACCATTGTTGCTCCTCTTGGAAGAGGATGGAGAACACCTTGCTGATAGGAGGAAGGGAATCCATTGCTAGAATATGAGTTCTGATAGGTGCAAATGAATCATTAAGACCAAAGTAAAATTGGAAGACTATTTCGTCTTTAGCTTATTGTTGGAGAGCTTTGAGGTCTGTGCTGCTTTGAAGATGACCAAGTTCATCCCAAAGTTTCTTGATTTATTGTAATACTCATAGACAAAGTTGGTTGTTTGTTGCAGGGAAGAGAGAGCTCGTTTAAGATGGTAGATTCTGGCGTTATTGCCATAACAAAAACGAGAGGACAAATCAACCTAGACAACATGAGGGTTTGTATGATACTTAAGAGGATTTGGTATGGATGGATTAACGGAGTTGAGGAGCCAGGTAAGAACCATGTCTTTGGTTTGATTCCATTGAGGGTAATTGGGCGAGGTGGGTTCAAGAGGGGTTAGGGTCTATCAACGAAACTAACTAAGTTTATTTTTCGCATTCAAGGCACGTGTCATGGCTTTCTGCCATTTTGGAAAGTTATTACCAGTAAGTAGCCAATTGACAAGAATTAGACTAGGAGAATCTGAGGGATGGAGAAGAGAGGGTGAGGCTGTAGGTGGGTTGGAGTTTTCTACCATGGGGTTAGGGTATATGGATCAATTAGGCTTGATACCATGTTAAGACAGAGAAGGAAGACGAAGTTTAGGCTTGAATTTTCATATATTGCTTGTGTAAATTTACAAAATATATAAGCTTTACAATGGACAAGTATGAAAACAAATAAATGGTGATTAATCTAATTCCTAGAATAACAGTAATTGATCTAATTGAGCTAAATTGCTGATTTTGTGAAAAATAAATATCTACAAGATTTATATAGCTTTCAATAAATTTCTACATGGTATCAAAGTCTATCATAGGACGAATGAGGGCCCACACTACTTATCTCGTAATAAGGACCATAAAAATTATTGGCTTGCACGTGAAAAAAGGTGTTGAAGAATAAATCTCACATTTCCAGTGGATAAGATCTTGGATATGTTTATAAGTAATGTGCAAATTTCTCGAATTTTATGAGATGAGTTAAGCTCATGAATTTGTACATGGTATTAAAATCTACCACTGAATAAATGGGGGCACACACTGCTTATCCTGTGACAATGATTAGAAAAAATACTGGTCTGCATGTGAGGGAGGGTGTTGAGAAATAAATCTCATATTGTCTGTGGATAAAAAATCTCACATTATCTCTAGATAAGATCTGGGATATGTTTATAAGTAATGTGCAATCATCTTTTATTAAATCGGTTTTATGAGATGAAATAGAGTCATAAATTTTTATACAAATTATTAGTCTCCAAATCCACTTATACATATTGTTTTTAGTTAAGGAAGTGATTATTAATAAATTTAAGTATTTTTTTCAAATATTTAAAAAATATGAAAAAAAAAATTAAATTGCAATCATCGATTACATTTTATCACTACCAATAGCAGCATCCTAAAATGAAAGAACCAAAGTAAAACACTGACGGCCAGTCAAAATGCTATATCCCAAGGAAATTAAACATCTAAATTATGCTATACCGACTACCGAGGGCTGCACCCGTGAACTCTTTTCAAATATTTTGGTTAATTTTTTCTGGCCGTAAGGTGTTCCAGTCCAATCATCAAATCTGGCCATGAGAACTCTTTATTTATTTATTTTTGTGATTGAGGTTGCATTAAAATTAAGGGAGCAAGGTGCACCTAAACCTTTTTTTAATTTAATTTAATCTGATTGCCCAATAAACATGGTCAGATTATCATAAAGATCCCAAAGCATGAGTCCTTGACCAATCCATGAATAAAGATTCATTGATCAGATAAATTCAAATGAAGATATAGGTTTGGAACAAAAAGATATAACATAGGGTGGTGAGCACTACCCTTTTTGCACCGTTAGTGCATTTTTCTTTTCTTATTTTTTTTTTACTTATTTTTTCTATCATTTTTTAAAAACATTCTTAAATATTTTTAAAAAAATAAAAAATAAAAAATAATATTTTCTTAATCATTATGTTAAAAAAAAAAGAGAGAAACGGTGCACATCAACGATGCAAATAGCATTATCATATAATATATAACACGTTAGTTGCCTTTTTAGAGAGAGTCTCTCTAAATTTTATCAGTCCGTTCACTATCATCGTCGAAGAGGAGGGTGGAGTTGCGGCTCTCACCCTCCTCTCATCTCCCTTGTTGTGTATCTGCTTCTTTTAAAGTGTTCTTTCCTCCTTTCTTCATCGCCGATTTGGGTTTGGGTAGATCAATTTCTTTTCGACCGTCTTTCATTAACATGTACCCCACGACTACTCCCTACAACTGCCGATCTACTGGGATGAAGTAGAGTCTCACCCAAAAACTTAGCACGTGGCTTCACGCACCGCTACACACAGATGTCTCCGACAACTATACGCACTATATTAGTGGCTTCCTCTCGTCAAAATCTTCTAGGTCTGGCCTCCCCATCTCCACCCCACCAGCGTGTGCCTTCCACGCACTCCACACACCATCTCAGAAGCGCATGTTTCTAGATAAACGGCAACAGACTTGTTTTCCTGATGTTGTGCTCTCTTCTATGTTATCATTTTTTTCGAACTGGTAATTTTGAAGAAGGAATTGCAGATATTTCTAAAAATTACCTTAATACAACAAACAACAGTACACCCGCCAACCGCTTCGCTTCTAGCGACAGTTCCACTGCCTCTAGCAGTGGTACCTTTGTTCATAATTTATTACGAATATCTTATTTTCGTCTTTTAAGACTGCGTCTTCTTCGTAAGATAATGGATGAGGATCAAGAAATTAGTCCCAAAAATTCCTTTTTTTTTTCCACCAATTCATATTGTTTTTTTATTATTTTGGAGTATATGTTGGGAGAACTCCACCCCATCTTCATGTATCATCTTTTTAGTTTAATGAAATAAATTTGCTTAAAAAAGTATATATAACAACAGTAACCAGGAATAAAAGAAAGAGGTATGATAATCTTCATCTTAAATTAGTAACCAACAATATAAAAAAAGAAAAAAAAAAAAAGAGAGTATGATACCCTTCATCTTAAATTCTGTCATCCTCAATTACTTAAAGTGATGTGGCAGATTTAAAGTGGATACTTGAAATACGATACATTGCCATACGTGAATGGATATGACGGTTTAACATGAAGTACTACATATATTTGCACTTTTACTTATAATTTTATTAATAATATTTATTTTATTAAACTTTTTTTTTTATAATTTTAAATTTTATAATTTTCAGCATATAAATAACTGATATATACAAAAATAAATTTTTTTATAGATTTTTCTTATATATATTTAGCAATTTCCATAAAATTATTACTTTAAATGAAAATTAGACATATAATAAATAAATAATCTCAACATTATGGATTTGACTGGGTCAAAAATAGGCTATAAATATAGAATTTATATGCATTGAGCAGTCAAACATACATTTGATTTAGCAACGAAAAGAAAAAGGGCAGGGCAGAAGAAAATAACACTCAAACATATGTCGCCTTTGTAGCAGAGCAATAAGCTTTATACTTTTCATTCTTTTGATGTGAAGAAGAGGATCGTTGAAAGCTTTCCCATATGTCACTCTCAAAAGGAGAGATTCTCCCAAGGCTTCAATACTGTCAATAGTATCCTTTAATGCCTTGTGCATTTTCTAGTTTCTAGGACTTTTTAGTTTGAATGCTGTTTGAGCTTTCTTAGTCGATTGGGCAGAAGAGGGGACCAGAAACAAATATAATTTCTCCATAAGGCATGATAATTAGTCATTTACAGATTGTATTGACCACATAGTGATTTAAAACGAGCAATGTTTTTTTTTTCTTTTTTTTTTTCTTAAATTTTAATGCAGACGATTCTGTTTGATCGGTGAGATGAAATGAAATAAGATAATTTTTAATGAAAGTTTAATAAAATATTATTTTTTAACATTATTGTTTTAAGATTTAAAAAGATTCAATTATTTATTTTATTTTATATAGAAATTTAAAAAAATCGTAATACTTAAATGAGATTGGTGATTTTTATATCCAAACGAGTCGTAAAATATATCATATATTAGTATATATGACTAGAAAGTAGAAACTCTTAAAACCAGAGATATTTTAGTAGATATCATTCAAATAATTGTGATCATGATTCATACTTTCTGCAGAAAATGAGAGTTGGGTAGGAGTTGATAGAGAGTAGATACGGGAAAAGGGAGATGGATTTGTGGGATGTGTCTTGAAGAAAAGACATCTTGTATGCTGAGAGTACTCAGTGCATGTTTAATATCTTAAACATAGTTCCAATTCATTTAATCAAGGTTCAATAATTTCAGGAGTTGTCCCATTTGCTAGTCTTGTATATCAAAATCTGATCTCTTCTAATCAAGTGGTTAGAAGGATGCTTATATTGTCACCTTCAAAATTGCTTTAACTATCGTAGTCAGGTAAGGTAGTTATCACTTATCACACACACAGAGAGAGAGAGAGAGAGAGAGAGAGAGAGAGAGAGAGAGAGAGAGAGAGAGCAATGTTTTGTGGCCAGAAAGTATCAATACAGCAGCTACTAATATCAGTTGACAACCTCATAACCCCACTGATCTTGTTTGGATAATCTCTGTCAACTCAATTGGATAAGCCTCACAACTGTATAAGATTTTAGGTTTTGCATCTTAAACTATCAAAACTGACATATTGTACAGTCTTCAAACTGCAAAAAAAAATTAATACTTTGTGCTTTATTAAAAAAATAGAGTAGTACTTCCATTTTTATTTATAAGACTCATTTTTTTATAGGCTTGTTAGTTTATTGCTACTTGTATAGATTTTGAAAATTATAGTTTTTTCATCTGGGTTTTGGTTTTTAATGCATATGTGTAACCCTCAAATGGATGGTTGTTATTATAATATTATTCTCCATGAGAGCTTATCAATAAAATTGGAGTATCGTACTCTTCGTTTAAAAAAAAAATAAGAAAAACACTTATTTTATTAGTTTTTTTTTTAATTTGAATTTTAAATTTTAGAATTTTTAACATATCAATAACTAATAACTGATATGTGGAGAAGTAATTTTTTTGTAAATACATTTAACAATTTCCATTGAAATAAAGAGTAATACTAGTACAAATTCTACCTAAACAAATCTCATAAAAGTCCTTTGTGAAATAGTAGATTCCGCTAATGAAGAATATATATATTTTTAATATTTTTGTAAGGTGGAGTTGACTGTTTTACGAAGATTTGTACAGAACTTGTCTTTTTGAAATTGTACAAATCATTTTCTAAAATAAATTATGTGGTATAATCTTGCCTACGAGACCTGAATAGAGGATGCAAAGTGTTAGTTTTTAAGTAGCTTTAGGTATCTCTAATGGTGTAAACCAAGAATAACCATCTTAAGCTTGTTTCAAAGTTCGATTGGAAACAAAATAATAAATAAATAAATAAAGAAGAAGAATGCAATGGGTGGAAAGAGAAGTAGTTTTGGCGCCAAGCAACAGCCAGCCACTTTGCTTACATATGCATTGAATAATATTCCCTAAGCTTGAAAAAGGCCAAAGAGCACATGCCATTATGAATGAGTGATTTTTGTTGAAAACTTTGAAATTTAAATCTAACGGTCTCTTTCCCCCACCGCTTTACCCGGTAGTTTGTACTACCTTTTTTCTGTATGCCCAACCGCGTTTTTTGAACTCTAACGCGGACCACCGATAACATAGGTTTATTCCAATCAAATATTAAAAAATATATATAAGAATAAAAATGCTATAATTATAAAAAAAATTAATAAAATTAAACTCACAAATTGATATATTATATTATAATAAAAATAATTTTATAATCTAACATATTATATTAAATCACATAAATTCATAAGTTAATTTTTATAAAATTCCTTTACTAGAATGAATAAGAAAGATGTGCTCAATGGTTACTTACGATATTTTTAAATCGATATATTTGATCAACAATAAGGAGTCATTTATCTGTTACTTGATGGGAGATAAGTATAACGAAGAGGAAAAAACGTTCATTTTTACTCTCAAGTTTAAGTTTTCACATTTGATTATTTTTTGAATCTTAGATTTTGTTATGATTAATCATACTTACTACTAATATGTCCAATTTAAATAACGATTCATTAAAGTGATAGATATATAAAATGTTAATATAATTAAAAAATATTGATCTGATGAAACATTCTTGCTATAAATAATTTATGCCATATAAAATGCATGGTTGATAGATGAACCAGGTGGAAGGTGAATTGTTGGTTTGGTGGTCCCCAAGAAAACAAAAAATAGTGTATTGAGAGAGAACCATCTTTTCTTACCTTGCTCTCTTCCCTAGAGTTCCATCAATTCAAAATTCCCATTTTTAAAAACTACATCTAAATGTTTAGCCGGCATTGTATTCTTCCATGCAATCTCACTTTTTGACCCTACTTTGATTTACTACTATTTAACAAAAATAAAAAAGAAAGGGTCGATATGATCTGGGTTAAAGGTGTAGGTAATAACTAGGTACGGCAACCCAAGAAGCAAAGAGCTGAAAGTTGCAGAGAGATTTCATAAATAAATGTAAGATTAGTTCCAAAATGAGACTGTCCATAACCAATCTTTTAGATGGAGAGAGATAGAGAGATTTAAAGAAAAAGAGCAAAGAGAGAATATTAATGGTAGAAACAAAGCAGAGGGAGTAAGAAAGTATAGAAAAAGGTTATCCCAAGTTTGTTAAGAATTTTATTTTTCTTAAGAAGTTTAATTCAATTAAATTTGGGTGTTAATAGTTTTTATTTTCTAATGAACAATTAGCAGTTTTGTTGTATTTTGTTGTTGTTTTATTGTTGTTGTATTGTATTTTTTCGTCTGTATCGAAAAAATATAAAAAGTGAGAAATAATCTCTTGGACAAATGTCCGTTTAGAATTTAATATTTTCCTTATAGAGAAACTTGGTGGCTGCCTTTATTGGAAGCATTATTTGATTCTCTCAACATTTTTTTGAGAGATATAGAAACTGTTCATCAATATATAATTAGTTGATCGATAGATCACAATACAGACTTCTTGTATCATGAGTTTTTATGAATGAAACTATTTAAAAAAAAAAAATTCTACGTTTTCTATGAGAAGAATAAATCAAGTCTAATTCTGTTAGAGAGTTCCTAGCTTAGCCTATAAATAAAGGGCCTGTATATATTATCAATACGGTAATTAAAAAAGACAGGCCAAGAGATTCTCTTCCTATTCAGGTCAAAAAACCTTTTTTAAGTGGGTTCTTTAGGCTCTTATTATTTTTGAATCACCATGATCAAAAGTATGTTATTTTATTTCCGCTACTTGCTATGCTATATTCAGTATTTTAATCTTACAATTTATTGATGGGGAAGTATAGATTCATGGGGAGTGACAGTGTACAGTGTGAAGGGAAAAATAAACAAAGTAAAATGTGGTGAAGGACTTTGACACGAGCTGTGCGAGTGCATGTATACTGGTGGAGGAGCATTTGCTATAAGAGGAATAATAGACACAAAAGAAACGGCAAAGACAGCAGCGAGAACTGGGAGCCTCGGACAAAGTTGCAGACTTTGCAGAGAGCTTTGTCTGCTCCCGCCCGCCCCGGCTCTTGGAAATCCTCGAGGCCATAGCGACTGTTAAGCTGCTGAAGAAGAAGAAGAAGAAGAAGATATAATGGGAAGAGGAGAAGAAGGAGGTGGAGGAGAAGGGGCAACAGCAAAACTGAGAAAAGCAGCCCGGAAAGTGGTGGCAGCAGCGGCATATGCATGTAGCTCCTTCTCCAGGAATAAAGCTCTTGGAGATCTCCATACCACTCGCACTGCTCAAAATGTTAGCAAATGCTCCACATTTCCCCAATTTTTTTCATTTTCTAATTAAAGATGGAGCTCCAAATGTAGTTATTTTTCTGGTTTGTTTTACTTCGATTATCTCAAGAGAAGAAATATATGATTTATGACAACTGCGCTCTGTTCTATTTGTTCATTTTTTTATTTTTTTTTGGGACAGATCTCGGATTCTTTATCTGTGTCTAGCACAAGGGCAAAGAACAGTCTAGGAGAAGATGTTGCAGAAGAATCAGAATTGTCCAACAACAATGTCCCAACTTCTAAGGTACCCATTTCCCCATCTCAAAATCCCATTTTGTTCTTAGCCCATTTTTCATCTCAAAATCCCATTTTCCTGAAGGAATCCAATGCCTCTGAAAGTTGGACCATTTCTAAGAAGCTTAACCACTTCAATTTTACAGTGTTTGTTTGTGGTCTGAGAGAAACATTTTTTTTTCACTTTTCCCTTTTCTCTATCCGCACAACACGTCAATTTATGTAAAATTACTTGCCTAACTCAAGCTTTTACAATGAAAAAGCACCACACATCAACCCATCTTAATTACCAGTTAAGTATATGAAGTTGGGTGATGTATTTAATGAGTGAAGTATAATTATTGCCTGTGCATGCCCCAGACATAGAGGTTGGCGCACTAGTGAAGTAAAGAGTCCCACCATCATGCAGACGGCAGACCCTACTTTGGAAGTCCCACCCTGCCTTGCCCAAAACACTTGCTCACTATTACATTTTCCTCAACCACCACACCATTATGTGTGAAATTCCTACCCCATCCAGTACCAATTATTTTTTTCCCCTTTCATTATTACGATGATCTTGAGTTTTGAATGCCAAAATCTAAAATTTCTCTCAGCCAAAAAGTTTTACTGTTTTTCTTCCTCATATCTAGTACTTTTAGAAGAAAAAATTGTACTGATATCAGTGGCTTGTTTTTACTGAAATTTAATTACCTTGTCAACCTTTCCTCATTGTTTCTTTTTTTTTTTGTTCATTTATAATAGAATAATGTTATTATGTCGTCTTATTTTGTCCTATTTTGTCTCCTCATTTTGATCGCTTATGTATTTAGTTCTTTTAATTTTTTTTTCTTGCTTAATGGTTAAAGAAATGATTATTAGTGTATTGATTTTTTTTTTAATTTTTAAAAATATTTAAATATGTATAAAAAAATTTGAAATAAAAAAAGTCTAATTTGCATTATAAACACACCAAAGTGAACAAATTGAAGAGACATTGTAACACTAATGAGGGCCGGGGCTGAAGGGGATTGTTAAGGAACCATTATTGTTTTGCCAATTATTGATGAGACTGAGAGACATGATGAGTACTAGCTCACTCCCCTAGAACATCCTAGAAACTTGTTCTATAGCTTAATTCAGTGAAATCATTATTTACCTCAGAGTTTCAGACCATTAGTTTCAGAACATGATTATCTTCCTTCTTTTTTTTTTTTAAGTTTCAGCAACACATTAAAAGTTGATAGAGATTTTAGTCTTAGAAGATTGTCAGGAAAATATGGAATTTGTTATAATCACATAAATAGAATAGAATCGTGGGTTTATATAAGATAACCACTGTTATTTCATATAGGATTCTGCATTAAATGCTGAAGTGCTAGTCTTTTTCATTGTTGGTCTTTGAAATCTATATTCATGTGCATCTTACCTCAAAATCTGTCTCCCCTCCCTTACTTTAATTAGTACCTTCATAATTTTTTTTATTTATGTGGCAGAATATGTGTGCAATATGCCTGGATCCTTTGAGTTACAGCAACAGGGGAAGCAGCCCAGGCCAGGCAATCTTTACAGCACAATGCTCTCATGCTTTCCACTTCACTTGCATCTCCTCCAACGTACGCCATGGTAGTGTTACCTGCCCCATTTGCCGTGCCCATTGGACCCAACTACCCCGTAGTCTGATCCCTTCTTGTGCTTCACTCTCTTCTTGCAACCAAAATGATCCCATTCTTCAACTCCTTGATGACTCCATTGCTACTTTCCGTGTCCACAGGCGGTCCTTTCTGCGCTCTGCCCGCTATGATGACGATGATCCAATTGAGCCTGATCACTTGCCTACTCGTCCCCGTCTTTGTCTCTCATTAGTGCCCCTACCACCCAGTGCACCATTTCATTCACCCATACAAATGACCAGCCGCACCCCATACTCTTACCATCCATCCCTACATCAATTGTCATGCAGTTCCTCATCATTACTACAATCACCAACTAGGCAAACACCTTGTATCAGGTGCACCTCCTCAAATAAAGCTTTTCTTTCAGTAAAATTGGCACATCAACAAGCAACTGACTTGGTCTTGGTTGCAAGCCCAAATGGACCACACCTAAGGCTTCTCAAGCAATCCTTGGCAATGGTCGTTTTCTCCCTTCGACCCATTGATCGTCTAGCCATTGTTACTCACTCATCAGCTGCGGCGCGAGTCTTCCCCCTCAGACGCATGACATCCTATGGGAAGCGAGCTGCCTTACAAGTCATTGATCGCCTTTTCTACACGGGGCAAGCAGATCCTTTTGAAGGCCTAAAAAAGGGGATTAAGGTACTTGAAGATCGGGTCCACAAAAATCCAGAGTCCTATATCCTTCATCTATCTGATAGTCCAACACAAGCTTACCATGCTGTCGATATGGAAATGCCTGTTCCAATCCATAGTTTCCATGTCGGGTTCGGGTTTGGCACTTCAAATGGATTTGTCATGCATGAATTTGAACAGTTCTTATCAAGAATGCTAGGAGGCGTCATTAGAGATGTCCAGCTGAGGATTGGAGAGGATGTTGGAAGCTGCAGAATTGTAAGGATTGGAGAGCTAAAAGGCGGCGATGAAAAGAGGATCTCATTAGACTTGGGAGAGTATGGGCATATTCGTGTTGGATATAGCTATGTTGAAGGTGAGGTTGATGAATGCATTAGAACAGGGGAAACTATAGTGAGTATAGGGGATAAAAGCACTCCTACAAGAATTGCAGGGATGGATGTAATCAGTGGTGGGAGGAGTAGTAGTGTTGAAAGTTGGGATTACCATGATCCTTACATGGCTAGAAGATGGGCAAAGCATTTACACGGCTACAGACTTTGAATCAATCCAAATTACCCAACAAAGACTTCATGTTTATATCCATTTCAAATCAACCACCATTTAGAAAGATGATTTCAACCATCCAGGACAAAAAAAAAAAATGTCGAGTCTGGTTAGTTGAATGGGGCTTCTAAGCTCAAAGAAAATATGTGAAAATACTTTTACTCACCCTTGTAATTACAATGATGGATTTAAATTTATTCAAACATATACTTCGTGCTATCCTACACTTTTACCATCTGTAAGCTCTTTGTTTCAGTCGCTTAAAGATCAACTCTGACACTTGGGTAGAAGCAACAAGAGTGAGGGGCCCCTATTGCACTATATGTAGGTGTAAGAAAATATGCTATAACTATGCTTTTGGAACCACTGAGGGTTTAATAAGGTTCCTTTGGATTCACAACTTATTTCTATTTTATAATTATATTTTTATAATTTTTTATACAAAACACCAATTCTTATATATTTTTTTCAAATTTCAATACATATTTTTTAAATTTCAATATATTTTTTTAAAATTTTAATATACATTTTTTAAATTCTAAACTAATAATAATATTAAAAAATAAATTAAATCTATCTCATCTTATTTCTAAATCCAAACGAGCCTAAGAGAGAATAAACTCTCATTCGATTCTGGCATGTCATTCCTTTGTGATATCACATCTCCTTGATCCAGTCCTTAGACTGGACCTCCCCTCTTCATAGTAAGTGTTCTAATGGATATAAAGCGAACTATTATTATCTTGCTAGATACAGGGTATGAGGTCTTGCCTCCCCTTAATTTTCTAAAAGTTAGGAAACAAATGACTCATTAACAGGGGTCGGTTTCCTATTTGTTGCCTTTGATTAGATGGTAAGGAAATTAGCATCATGCGAATGCTTGCTTTGATTTAATTTATCACGAGGAGCGCTTAGATCCTTTGATTCTTTGTAAAAGCAGCATTATTTTTAAAAAATATTTTAAGACGTTAAAAAAGTTATATAAAAAATTATATTTTTATATTTTTATAAATTTGTTTTAAATATATAAAAAAATTATAATATTATTTAAAAATACTTACATAATTATAAAATAAAAAAAAAAAAAGATAAAAAATTACCATCCACTGGAGGAAAAAAACACGCAAAAAACGGGGAATAGGAGAAAAATACAGTGACCCTATTGTTCCCACGGGCCACAACATGACAAACCTGAGCTAGCAGAGGAAGATCGCGTAAAGAGACGAAATCCAGGAAAGCGTGTCAGTAATACTGGTACGACGTTCTTCTTTTTCGACCTCGGCTCTCGGCGCTTTCTCCTGTTTCCATTTTCCCCTTTCTCAGTCAAAAAGGTTTCGGTCCCCCTAATCTTTCTAAATTATTTTTACTCTCACCCCCAGCTGTTTATGTACTGTGTTGTGTTGTCCTGTGCTCTTCTTCTTGCTCTTCGTCTTTTCATCTCCGTGTGAATTTGGGTTCTTTCAATATAAGAGAAAGGATAAGAAAATGTACCCACGAATGATTCAGACCCACCTCGAAGGTGGTTTAGTTGCTCAGGAAGACATCCCAATTCAGGGTGGCGGTGGACGGGGAGACCCATGTCTTGTCTTGACTTCCGATCCCAAACCTCGTCTCCGTTGGACTGCTGACCTTCACGACCGTTTTGTTGACGCTGTCACTCAGCTTGGTGGTGCCTCTAGTCAGTATTTACTAACTTTTCCTCTTTTACTTCGCTTAATTCTACTCTGATCAATTGTATTTCTTGTATTTTGAATCTCAAATTAATCATCTTTACTATTGCGGTAATCTCCCCAAAACGCAGTGTGTTCTTTTTTCAAAGTAAGGACTGGGATTTTGGGTTCTGGCTCAATGCACCAATTATTGCCTTAGTCATTCTGCTGTTTCTAGGGTATGGGTTACCTGCGTGGTGAACACAACATGTTCTTTCTGAGAATAGGATTCAAGTAGCTCCATTTATAGGCTTAGATAGTCTTTTATTGGTTGCTAAGTATCTATGTAATTATTCATTTGGGGTTGTTTATTCTACCAAGCTCAAGTAAAGTGGCATAACACCTTGAATTGCACAACAACTCTCAGTCCCGATCCGTGTGGGACGCACGGACTGCACGTTTAAGGGATTAGTCGAATACATCTATTGCACAGCATGTTGTTGAAAGAAATGAATGACATTTACCTGTCAAAAGAAATGAATGGTATTTGGCATGGGCAATATAGTATAAGTATCGTGCACGCCATACCCTATAATTTCGAGTTGTCTTCCAACATCCCAAACCATATAGTGAGATAACTGTTCTCTTATGCTTGAGAGATGCGCCTTTGACCTCTTTCTTAAGTTTTAGGAAATTTAGAACATTGGTTATTTCTTGTTTTGTGGTGGAGTTATGCAGTTTCATCATTTGGTGAAGTAGCAAATTCAATGGACCTAGTGATATGCTCATTTCATAAATAAGATAATTGACTTTGCTGCTGCTACTCAAGGGTCTGATAACTTAGCAGATCTTAGCCAATAGAGGTGCATATGATGTATGTTTCTTTTTACATATTTTTTTAATTCCCAGTTGTTGGGCTTCTTCTTTCTTCAGAGTGGGAGAACTTGTTGGGCACTCACCTTGTCCTTTACAGGAATTAATTCGCTTATTTTTCCTTATTTGCTTTTGGTAAGAAGATTGGGAGTATAGAATGAAAACATTTTATATTTTATAGGATTCCAGTATTATATGAGGGAGTTCTTACTGTTTCTCACGTTTGATTTAGAAAATAAATATGTTAAGGTATTTAGAACTCCAATTTTATATGGCATGGTCCTTTTGGTTTCCCTGGTTTGATTTAAGTACATATTACCCACCAACTTGTTAGCTAAGTTTACAACCTAAAAAGTTAACTCAACAGAAAATAATTGGTTCTGGAGGTGATTATAATCAGTCTTCTTTATTTGCTTTATATAGCTAAGTAATGTGCCAAATGTAGGTTTTCAACATTGCTTGATTGGTTACACCTATTAAGAACCACTAAGTCTCGACTGACATGGGAATCTTGCATGCCTGGATTATCATCTATTAGTTCCTAAGAGCTTATTTAAATAATATCTGCAGAAGCTACTCCAAAGGCCATCATGCGGACAATGAATGTGAAGGGATTGACTCTGTTCCATTTAAAGAGTCATCTCCAGGTTTCTTTAAATGTTTAACTATTTTTGTGACTTGTGATATTGCAAAACTCAGCAGTATGAGCTTGTGGTGAAAGTGGAAATTTAGTGGACTTGGTATTGATGTTTGCTGTTTTTTGCTGCATTGCAGAAATATAGGCTGGGTAAACAATCGGCGAAGGATATGGGCGAGGCATCCATAGATGGTAGGTTTAGCTATAACTCTCTCTTTCTTCCCTCTCAAGTAGGGTGTCGTAGACCCCAGGCGGTGCCAGCTCAAAAAGAGAAAAGAAAGAAAAAGGGGGGCCCGGGGGGGGGGGGGGGGGGGGGGGGTAAGCAACCAAGGCCCCCTCCAATAAAGAATATTCTGAGTCTCAAAATAGAAATTTTGGATAAAAAGAAGAAGATAGGTTAGCTTAAAACGATTGAAAAAAAAATATTTACTAAAATAAATGGTAGAACTCGGTAAAAAAGAAGAAGCAGTAATTGTAGAAGTTTTACTCAAAAAATCTTACCCAAAATGTGAAAAATTTTCAAATGGGGAAAATGAATAGAAGTGGCAAATTGATGATGAATTACTCGAGCATTTTCTAAAATATGATGTATATTTTTTGATATTGATGACCTTGATTTGTTTTCAAAATTAAGCATTGAAAGAAATTTTATGAATGGGAGATAATGCTCCAAATCTCCAATTAAGCACACCAACGAGACTTGTTTTGCATCTAAGAAATTAAGACCCATTTTTCAATAAACTTTTCATTATTATATAGTTAAATATTATCATTTTCAAATAAATGCCTCATGTTAATGGTTTGCCTTAGGCCAAGCCACCCTGACCCAAAGTTTTGTATGATGATTAATTTTTTCTGTATTCCACTTTTGGTTTAGAGTTTCTTTCCGAGAATGTGTTCTGCTGTGTGTGCAGAAATAGTTAAATCTGGCAACTTTCCCTACTAGTACGGCAGCAATATTTGAGAGAGAGAGACTAACTTTGAGTACATAACTGTTACATCACGTGGTTAAATATGAATGATTAAAGTGACTTCTTTTGCCATTATTGAAGGGATGTCAGCTTCATGCCTTTTAGAAAGCCCTAGTACTGGTAAATCGTCTCCGAACTTGCCAACTTCTGATCATGAGTAAGATAAAATTTCCATTCTTTCTGTGATCATCTTATGATGCTGAATAATTACCAAATAATTAAATGGAAGAAATGCCATTTTCAGTGGTTATGAAGTCAACGAGGTCGAGGCATTGAGAGCACACATGGAAGTGCAAAGTAAATTACATCTCCAGGTCGAGGTATATTTCCTTCTCATTAATTATGGTGTTTTTTTATTGTAGTAGACCTCAGTTGTGGGTGTTTGGCAGTTGATTTGGTAAGGCAACCTAAGAATTCTTTTTTAATATGGAAGGTGTAATTGATAACACTGATCCGTATGGTCTGTTGAAAAACAATTACTCTGAATTTTGTGTATTTTATTGGCCTGGCTTGGGGAGCATTTCCTTGGACAAAGCTTAAAGAACTGGGAGTTGCAAATGTTTGACCCCGTTCTTGTACATTTTTTGGAGTAGAGGTCTTGGTCCATATTCCATCTAGCTGATCTTTTTACCATATTGTTGTGTAGGCCGAGAAGCACTTGCAGATCAGACAGGATGCAGAACGTAGATATATGGCCATGCTTGAAACAGCTTGTAAAATGCTTGCCGATCAATTTATTGGTGGTGCAGTTATCAACACAGAAGGCCAGAAATGTCAGGGATTTGTGAATAAGACACCAAGAACTCCTTCTATCGACCATCTTGGCTTCTACTCATTACAGTCCCCACGCATTGCCGGAGTGCATGGCTCAGAAGAAGAAGTTCCGCCTAGCCTGCATCCCCAAAGGGCCGACTGTTCCACCGAAAGCTGCCTAACGTCACATGAGAGTCCTGGTGGATTGACTCTGGAAGGATCTCCCGGTGGAGGGCAGAAAAGGATGCTAGGCTTGGATTCAACTACTGCATCTTTGATTTGGGGTGAAGGCAAGATGAAATCCCAAGACATCAACGTGACACAAGTTAACCCTCGTTCGATCACCGGATATGGGATTTAGTGCAGAAGATTATGCTCAATTGTTCATCTTATTATGGAATGATTATCTTCTTCTCCTCACTCCTGGCCCTACAATAATCATTAGTGGAATCAGTTGTAAAGTTCCATCTGTTCTTGTTCATAACGTTGGCAGCAACACTGGTAAAAACAGCCAGCCTAAACTGTAAATTCAGAACACCGGGGCCTTTGAGATTTGGAGACTATTAGTATTTACATCTGATTATGTGTAACTTCTGAATTATAATATGCAGACAAATGGTTATGGTGCTCCTAATCTCAAATATTGCATCCTAGAGATCTTCGATTGCTTCTTGAGGCATTGGGAGTTTTTCCCCAATGAAACTAGTAACAATTTAAAATATTGGACAATGCAAGGCTTGTGGCTCTGCCAGTGTATTTGAACGACAATTTCCAAGTGAAGAGATTTCTTTTGCCTGTGTTTTGGCAAAAGGATGAATCAAAAAAGACAAGGGTTAAAATTATCTCATCCTATTTCACTATCTAAACTATATTTTCATGTAACAATGATGAGATGAGATGAGATTATATTTTAAAAATTAAATAAAATATTATAATTATTTTAAAAATTAAAAAAAATTGAATTATTTATTATTTTTATATTAGAGTTTCATAAGATTATAATGATTATATAAAATGAAATGAAGTAGTTTAATTTTATGTAACCAAACCAATCTTAAAGAAAGTCCAACTAAAAACTCAGGCTATCACTCTTGAGTACATATCAAAATTACATACAGCAGTGGGAAAGTGGATGAAAGTGACATGTCTGGCCGGGATTGGGGGAATATCGGCTTCCAAATATCAATGAGCACTTGTTTTTTTTTTCTCTCTCTTCTAAACAGACATGTAAACTGCTATTATGGGTAAAATGAAGGCAAATGCAACACTTTCTTACAGTTTTGTGCGGTTAATTTTGCGTAATCTATTATTATAATTGGTTATATTATTTTTTATAATAAAATAATTATTCTGATCAATTTTATTAATAAAGTGAATAAAAAATATGAAAATAACTGTATGTAATCTAACTCTTTCTTACAATCCCGAGAAAGGTGGTAAATGACAGTCAGTTGGCATGCTGTATTGGTTGAGTAAATTCAATACACAGACAAAAGAAAGGGTCGAGGGTGAAGAAATCCATGAAGATAACTGTGCTTTTAGATATCTCATGAAGATAACTGTGCTTTTGTTTTGGTCCTTTGGATAAACAAAAGGAATATTACTCTTTTAGATTCCCTCGAAGCCTGTCACCATGTAATATACATCCTAGTCCTTTGTATCATTCACCCCAATTTTCACTCATCTTTTTATGTTTAAATAATACTATATATAATCAAAGAGTTATAAATAACGTACATTTACTTTAAAAAAATAAAATTTATTATTAAAAAAATTAATTTTTAATAATAAATCTTCTTTTTTTTTTTTCAAAATAATTTATACTGTTTATAAATTTACGACTGTATCTATTATTTTTCTTTATATATATATTGTTTTTATAAAATTCTAATAATTTCACTCCTCATTTAAAATATACTTAAAAAAAATTAAACTATTCTATGCTTTAGCCTTGATTCCATGTACGGAAATTTATATGGAGATAATATTTTATATATGGCTAAAATTAATGTAATTAAAATTTTAAATTATTCTTTTATATATTTTAAAGATATGTAAAATGAGTATACTTATTCCACAAGTTCAAGAAATTTTTTGAGAAACCCATCTTTATGAACCTAATGATTTATGTAATATCGTCGTATGATGAATTTAACCGTGTCTCTAATCTCTTTCCTAAATTCATTTTTCTCTTTCAAAGAAGAAAATTTCCAAGAACTTAAAATATTGCTGATTTTAAATTTAAACTTGGTAATTTGAATTAATTAGATCCATCATTATTCATTTATCAAATTAATTTATTTTTATTATCATATATTATTTTTATTCATTTAATAATAATATAATTAGAAGATGATATAATTTTATCTTATTTTTCATCTGTCAAATTTTAATTAGTGCGATGGTAATATGGTGTATACAATTTTTTATTGGTAATGTGACTTCATGAAAGGAAGTGTTTTGCTTTCAATATTATAGTGCTAGTTATAAAAATAATTGAACTATTAATTTTCTTTATAACTTTCTAAATGTAGCGTTATTTGATAATTAATGATAAAAATTAAGCGCAATGCTATACGGCCTGCTGCATCGAATCACTAGTTATAAAAAAATTATTTATTTATTTATTTTTTCATATTTTTATAATATTTTTAAAAAATAAAAAATTACATCAATATACTTAAAATTACTTTCTTAATTATTAAATAAAAATAAAAAATAAATTAATTTGAAGAACGGTCATTTGGAGTGGGTAGAGCGGGCATAATAAACTACTAAACTTTTTCAGAAATTAAATATAGAAGTGTTATGAATTGTAAAATTACGACATATATTTAATATTTATTTATATGATATTTAGAATTCTTTCAAATTTAAATGAACTAATTATAGGATTATGCTATATAAATAAATAGGATAATTTGATAATAATTAAGTTAGTTTACAACTTTATATGTATAATATTTATTATAATAAAAAATATATATATATATATATATGAAAAAAAGAAAGATTTTGAATTAAGTAATGCTATATATAATCGTAAAATATGTAAATACTACTTAATCATTTTGAAAATTCATAAAATTTATTATTAAAAATTATTATTTTTTTAATATAAACCTCATATATATATTTTTTACTTTTTTTTTAAAATAATTATGCGATCATTATCCAATTTATAATTACATAAATCTTTTAATCACTTGGAAATAAGGGTTTCCCAGCAGGAAGAGAAGAAATAAATGAGGAAGGAGCGAAGACTCGGACTTTGAGTGGGTCAATACTCGTTGTTTCTCCGTTTTCAGCTCCCTTTGATCCTCCTTAGAGAGAGAATCATTTTGCTCCCAATTTTTCAATTTTATGTTCCAATTTGGAAAATGGAGGGAGGGATGGGGGGACGGAGCTGGAATTAAACGGAGGAGCTTTGATTCTCATGGCGACTGTAGATCTGGGTATGTCTCTTCTTCTCATAGTGGTGTCTTGCTCTGAATATATTTGCGTATGCATATATGCCCAACATTCATATATATTTGTTTCTGCTAAATTTTGGTTGTTTCTTTTACTTTTGGCATGTTTAGTTCTTATTCTCCCGTTGTTCGTCATTGTAATTCCCTGAGAATATCTTTGCACGACTTTCATTGAATATAATCTGTCATTCATGGCAACTTTTGTGGCAAACCCTAATTATTTATGTATGTCAAATGTGTGGACGCTCGTATGTTGTTGTTGTTGTATTTTTAATTTTTTTTTAAGTATAATGGACTTTCTCTACGCTTTCTCTGTTTTCCTTTATTCCATGCCAAATTCTTCTAGCTTTCTTCGTTTTCCTCTTCTTCACAGGTACGTGGCCGGAGCCTATTGTTTCTTTATATTTTCCTGTGTAAGGAGCCACGCCAAACTAGTTCTATAGCATATCCCTTGACATAGATATAGAATATTCATGCCTTCTTAAATTAATCAAAAGAAGGTGAATGTTACTGTAAATTGGCTTAGAGAAAAAAGAAATGAAAAGAACGAAACAAAAGGGGAAAAAGAAGAAGGAATGGTGATTTTTTTGTTTTTTAATATATGTAGTCTCAGATAGTTTCTGGCAATTACTTAAATACAGATGTTTGTCATTTAACTGTAGAAGAAGTTTCCCGTATGTCTTGGGCATTATTACTTACTCTATGTTGGACAAGAATAACACATTAAGTCATAATGCGAGGAAATTACATAGATTACTTTGGACTATGATATCTCTTTGCTCGTGTGTCTCATTCTGGAGCAAATATAGACGCTTTTCCATTTTTTGTTCAGTGCTTTCAAAAAAAAAATATTCCCAATATCATTACTGTTGTTTCATGACATGTTTAGATTTGTGTTTAAGAAAACTTCCTCCTCTTCAAGCATTCTTATTTTTCCAGTTTCATGGTGTAATATAATACTTGAAACTTTCTTATTGTTCATGCTGTTGACAGCTTCACTTTTGGTTAGATGAATGACAGATGTATCAGCCAAAGAGTGTTAGTAATTTGAGCTTAGTCCAAAAAAACTCGTTAGTTCACGGTCAGCATTTAGATTGTGTTACCAGCACAATGGACCCAATCAATGGAGCGAACAATCTTAACAAGCAGAGTCTTGCCTCGAAGCAACGCTTGCGTTGGACACATGATCTTCATGAACGTTTTGTTGATGCTGTGGCACAACTTGGTGGGCCAGACCGTGAGTAACCTCAACCTTTATATTACTCATTGGGGTTTATGATATGACATTGTTGTTATGTTTCTCTTAACTCGGAGACTTTATTGCACTTATAAAAAAAAAAAAACACTCGGAGACTATTTGGTAAGATGAAGGATTCATATTTCAAATTAGCCTAGTTATTCATTAGGATTCATAGGATCTACTACTGCTCATGTTGAGCTTTTATAACTATTCTATTTTTGTACAGTTCTGTTTCAATCTGTAATGCAAGATGCTATAACCTAATAGAAAAAATATGGGCTGCTGCCCAGCACCCTCAACCTAATAAAGTGGGAATCTTAAGCTGTTTTAAAGTTTGAAGTGATAAAACCAGGAGAAACAAAGGGAAGTAACAGTTTATGCTGTTCTGGTAATTAATTTTCTGGCTTCTTTCTTGCATATTCTTTGCTTTCACTTCTCCCTCTTCAGAAATCTTCTCAATTTTGTGTTGTCACTTCAAGCCTCTGTTTCCAAGTGGGCATACAGACCCAGAAGGATTTCTTACGTATTTTATCCCGTATGTACTAGTTAATTATGTGGGAAACGGTACTCTTAACTCATTTTTGGAACATTGTCCAAGGTTGTTGATATAGAAGTTGTGTAAGTTCATAAAAATCTACATCAAATGCTCCTGAATTTCTGTTGGAGGAGTACCAGAATTTCAATAGAGAAGCTCAACAATTTGTATGCACATCATTATTGGTTTGCTGGAAGTTTTGTAAAGGTTATTTTTCTTTCCTTTTTCTGGGTTCCTTTTCCAGGAGCTACTCCCAAAGGTGTCCTCAGAGTAATGGGCATTCAAGGTTTGACAATATACCATGTCAAAAGCCACTTACAGGTATATAAAAGTTGATTGTTTGCTATAAAAAAAACAAAAACCAACCAAATGTGGGATGGATTTGAGGAATTCCAATGTTAAAAATTAATGTTCCCATCTATTATTTCTGTTGACTCTGCTTTTGCAATGCATCCAGAAATACCGGCTTGCAAAATACCTGCCTGATTCATCTGATGGTAGGTTAACTGACTTCTGTTTTTCAATGTTCATATGTTGCACAAAACATTATAAATATGTTCTGATTTAACAGTGCATTGGATAGGTTTTCTATGATGATAAACATAAAGATTTATGATTATTGCTGCCTCACAGTATTTTGTTTACTTATTCTTTGTTAAATTATGATGCAAGGGAAAAAAGCTGATAAGAAAGACAGTGGGGATATGCTTTCAAATTTGGATAGTTCATCGTAAGTACAGCTGCCAATCTTATCCTGTTTCACTTCAGTTAGGAGTAAATGAGTTAGTCATGCCATGATATATAAGCACACAAAGGCGATTAATCAGTGACAGCTCCTACATTCTGGGTACAAAACTAGTCAAATATGTTTAAAGATCTGAGTTAAGAACCTAAAATTGTGAAACTGCGGTTATATGAAAAAAAAAAAAAAACATCTAAATTGGTCCAAATGGCTTGTTTTTTGGCTGCTTGGCATGAGAAAGAATGGGTTCTTCCTTTTTGCAGTGGGATGCAAATAACTGAAGCACTCAAGCTGCAGATGGAAGTGCAGAAGCGACTGCATGAACAATTAGAGGCATGTTATTTCCTTGCTATTAATATTAACTAAGTAGTGCATAATTATTTGGCTTTTCTTTCATCATTATCTTCCTTATCATCCTGTTATCTGGTTGTTTAAGGGAAAGAGAGAGCCATTGACCATGCTAAATATAAATTTGAGTAGGAGACTTAGGAGTTGTTTGAATTAAAAGTTACTCTCAACTCATCCATCTAATCGTTATAACTTTTCCAAACTTTCAAACAAAGTATAATAAATAATCTAACTTTTTCAAATTTCAAAACAAAAATAATATAAAAAAATTATTTGCTAGGGGGTAAAAGCCTTGGGCGGTGCTTCCCCCAGGTCTGAGTTGCAATTCCCCTTGAATGCAAACAATTTCTAGGGGTCACCGAACTGGGGATTAGTCGAGGTGCACTTGTAGTGAATTACCCAAGGTGCACTTGTAGTAAACTCTTTATCGAGGGGCTGTGCACTCCCGGGATTAGTCGAGATGCTGTTCTTGGACACCCGATGCCAAGAAAAAAAAAAATATAATATAACAATATTCTATTCAACTTTTAACTTTTATCTCATCTCATCTCATCTCAACTCAACTCAACTCATTATCAAAATCTCTCCTTAAGCTCCGTTTGGATTTAGGTTAGATTTGGATGTTGTAAAGTATTGAAAAGAGTTGTGAATAATAGTAAAAAATAGGTGAAAAGTAATAATAAAATATTAAATAATAGTAAAAAAGTAATGAATAGTAATAAAAGTCCTTGAAAAATAATAATAAAGTAATAAATAGTAGTAAAGTATTTTGAGAATATTTGACATACTCTTGCCTGCCAAACGTAGCCTTAGAGTTTATCTTAATTCATCTCATCCCATTTAATTATTACAACTTTTTCTAATTCTCATACAAAATATAATAAACCATGTGACTTTTTCAAATATCAAAACAATAATTTTTTTTGATAGGTAACCAAAAGTTTACATATCAACCCAGCCAAATATCAAACAATAATAATAATAATAAATAATATTTTATTTAACTAAAAAAAAATTAAACTCATATCATCTCAACTGACTATCCAAACAGCACCTTAGAACAGGCTGCATTTAGTGCCCTAGTGCCATGGGGCATCATGGGGTCTAAATTTGCAGAACTCCCCCCCGCCAAGAGTGTGACTTCTGTACATTTGAACTACAACAGGTTCAGAGACAGCTGCAACTACGAATAGAAGCCCAGGGAAAATACTTGAAGAAGATAATCGAGGAGCAACAACGGCTTAGTGGAGTTCTTTCTGAAACATCTGATTCTGGTGTCCCAGGTCCAGTATCGGGTGACAGTTGCCCAGATTCCAAAAACAAGACTGACCCAGCAACCCCTGCCCCAACTTCCGAGACCCCCTTACAAGACAAGGCTGCCAATGAACTTGCCCCAGCCAGCCTTTCCATCGATGAATCATTCTCTTCTCGTCATGAACCATCGACTCCAGATTCTGGTTGTCATATCAGTTCTCCGTCCGAGAGTTCCAAATATGAAAGATTGATTAAGAAGCAAAGAGTCCTTACGGGTGGATCATATGCTAAATCAGAAATGTTGCTTCCACATCAGATACTTGAGTCAAGCCTGAGCTCCTCATACCCCCCGCCACCCTCCATTTTTCTGTCTAGAGAGCAGTTTGAACCTTCATCTGGTATATCAATCAGGAATGATGGTCACATGGAAAAGCTCGCAGGCAGTGAGCTGTAGTTCTGCGCGATTGCATTTTCCTTTGTCTCTGTAGTTTTTTCAGAGATATATCTCTAATTAGGTCAAATAACTCTTCACAAATGTTCTGGGTTGATTAGATTTCAGCATCAAGACTCTACAATGAGAGACGATGTTGGTTAAATTTAGATAATTGTTGTAAACAGGTGTTGGGATTCGGTTCAATTATCAGGTGCTATTTGTAACATCGACGCCCAAAGTTTCTGAATGATAATTTATGTTTCCTTGCAATTCAAAGAAACTACTACATCATAGAATTGCAGGGACGGTCAAAACATTGTATGTTTCCTTTTACATATATATTGACTTAATTAAAACCCCAGTTGCCAAAACTTCCAGATTTCTCAATTTGTTAGAACTTGTAATTAATACAAAATAATGAGAAAGGCCTTAAGTTTATGGCCATACACTTCCACAAACAGTTGGTTTAAGCATCTTAGCAACGTAGCTTGGTCTGTAACGTATCAGTTTTGTGTAAAAGGGCTTAGAACAGTTCGATCAACATGAAAGTTAAAGTTCTGTGGACGACTCGAAGGGCATTCCCCCGTTCGCCCCCCCCCCCCCCCCCCCCCCCCAAAAAAAAAAAAGCTACTTGCATTCCTACATGACACTTTCTGCATATTCACAACCTACATGCCTAAAGACACTAAACTAGTGGAGAAAGTGTTGAGATATAAATAATTAAATCTACTTCTGACCAAATTAAGCTTTCTTATCAAATTAAGTTTTTGAGACAAGTATGATTTCACACAAATGGCACGAACAAAACCAAAATCGATCCTTGTGATGGTCTTTACCAGAAATCAGACCATCGAAGATGCTAAAATAATCAGTTGCACCGTGGACCAACCGAAATGATGTTCGTCTACTGTCCAGTTTTTTGACCCTTGAAACTCCTAATGCAAAGAAATCCTGTCCTGCCTATGTAAAACATATCCATGGTGCGAGGATTTCTACCCTACATCTATAACATTTCCACATGACAAACGAAACAAACTGTGCATGAGAGAGAGAGAGAGAGAGATGGAAGAAGAAGAAGAAGAAGAAATTTTATAAAAAATATATATATACATCTCGATAAAAAGAAAACAGGGAAATGGCATTAAGAAATCATACAACACTTGTGCCGCCTTAAGGCCAGTTAATGAGAAGAGAAGAAGAAGAAGAAGAAATCCTTTCCTGCCTATGTAAAACATATCCATGGTGAGAGGATTTCTACCCCACATCTATAACATTTCCACATGACAAACGATGAAACAAACTGTGCATGAGAGAGAGAGAGAGAGACCTGCCTATGTAAAACATATCCATGGTGCGAGGATTTCTACCCCACATCTATAACATTTCCACATGACAAACGATGAAACAAACTGCATGAGAGAGAGAGACAGACGAAAGAAGAATAAATCCTTTCCTGCCTATGTAAAACATATCCATGGTGCGAGTATTTCTACCCCACATCTATAACATTTCCACATGACAAACGATGAACCAAACTGTGCATGAGAGAGAGAGAGAGAGACCTGCCTATGTAAAACATATCCATGGTGCGAGGATTTCTACCCCACATCTATAACATTTCCACATGACAAACGATGAAACAAACTGCATGAGAGAGAGAGACAGACGAAAGAAGAATAAATCCTTTCCTGCCTATGTAAAACATATCCATGGTGCGAGTATTTCTACCCCACATCTATAACATTTCCACATGACAAACGATGAAACAAACTGTGCATGAGAGAGAGAGAGAGAGAGACAAAAGAAGAAGAGATTTTATAAAAATATATATATATCTCGATAAAAAGAAAACAGGGAAATGGCATTAAGAAATCATACAACACTTGTGCCGCCTCAAGGCCAGTTAATGAGAAATGAAAAGGATACTGCTTACATTAGTTACAAACACCATTTATAGTACAGCAGTCATGAAGAACAATGTCTTCGACAGTTTACTTGCTTCAGAAAGCAAAGACGTAGTCTTTTGCTTAGGGCCCCTAACTTCCCAAATTTCTTGCTTATAGCCTTCTTCGGAACAATTATAGTTTTCTTCTTTTCCTTCTTTGTCAAGTCTGATGAATTTTGTTCCACACTCCGAAGAGCTTGTGCTAACACTTCAAGAGTTCTCTAAAATAAGAACAAAAAGGACAATTTGTTTATCACCCAGATGACGAATATCAAAGTTTGAGCACATCAGGCATAAAGATGAGTGAAGAGTACAGTTGGTGCCTCTGAGATCATCATTCCTAACACTTTCTATTGTTTGAATTTTATCCCACATGGCCATCCGATGCAGACCAAAATTAGGGATGAAGCAGAGTAGCTGAAACCATTCCTGGCCCAGACCTTAATGAGATCCAGATGCAAGCACATACTGCAAGTGTTCACCTATCTGATACAAGTTATTACCCATTCCAGGATCAACTGGTCCACACGGGCAAAATGTGTTTACTTTGCCAAAAACCCAAGATTTTACAACAAACAATTGTTCTGAATATACCTTAAGATGACGAAACTTGAAGCGGTATATGTTCAGGAAAAACAGAAGTTCGTCTGGAAATGTATGCCAACACATGCAAGAGAGAGAGAGAGAGAGAGAGAGAGAGACCTGATGGCCATTATCAGTAGCTGTGCAGGCTGCAGAGGATTCTTCATCAGGGCCTCCTAAAGATGAGCATCTTCCCCAACTTTCTCTATTTGAGCTTGTATATGAGCAACATTCTTCATTCTGGCCATTAGTCTTATCCTGCAAAATCATAACTACAAAGTTCCAGTGAAACTATAAGGAAACGATAAAACCCAAAATCAACAGTCAGACTCCTTTTCTGCTTCATGTCATGTTTAATGGTCTTGGCCTTGCTAGGACAACAGAAAAGGACATACTGGAGCATGACGAGCATCCAAGAGAAAGCTCAACTTTAACTTCAGGTGAAGTATTATCATCATTAAGCATGACTCACTCAAAACCAGCAACAAGCCAAACCATGTTTGTTTCTCGTGAAAATAAATCGAACAATTTCCGGGTTTTCGTGTACCTAAACAAAAATCACCTGTAAATGTGACCTCTCAAGACTGCAAAGGGAATTATTTTCGTTGACCATGGAATCCTGCATTATGATAGCACATAAATAGTTAACAAAACATTCTAACACAAAAAAGAGGCGTAAGAAGTCACAAAACCAATAAAAGAAGATGCATACAACTGTAGTCACCGGTGCAAATTCAGAAAGTTCACCCACAAACTTTGAGGCTGAAATGGTATGAGGAGCAGAAGATGAACCCCCAGCATTATTTCCCACAGAATGAAGTCCAGTGATGATCTCACATAATAGGCTCTGAAAAGAAAAATGGGTACAATTAATTGGCACAGTAGATATATCACAATGCAGGAAAAAAAACATTACAAGGCAAGTAGCCAATGCATCAGGATGACATAGAGTAGAAAAGTAATGGAGAACCCAAACAGTAGCTCTATTTTCTTTTACTTGATTCCCAAATAGTTCTCCAAGGAAAGATTGATAGTAAAGTCATACTTACACAAGGTGTAATGTGAATCAATTAGGACAGGAGAAGGTACAGAAGACAATCCAAACAGAGTGTAATATAATATATAAATGAGAAGCCAGATTAAAAATTGCATATAAATATAATAATTTCTATTGCTCTCATACTCCACAATATGTGATTAAAGCTCTGAGCACTGCCCGAGAATGTGGCTTCCTCTTCTTGTACAAGATAAAAAGAAAAAACTCCATTCAGTTTACTAGGGAGCATATGGTTACAAATTTAAGCTACAATTCAATGATTCCATGGCCAGCAGCAGAGAGGTGACCTAGAAAAAACTTGCATGTACAATAAAACTAACAATCAATTTACCAGGATAGTATAATAAAATTTCTTAAGGCTGAGGAAATCACCTCATTTAAACTAGCACCAACCTTCAAATTTCCCAAATCATAATATTTCTCTAGCTTACTCGAACAAGCAGTAGAAATTTGAGGAGGGTGCAGGACATTGCAGAAGAAAATGGAAACAGAATCATAATAGAACTGTGCTCGTGAGGAATTGTGATCGCCCTCAAATTTTATAATATTTTTATCCCCCTGCACAGAATCAATACAACATCAAATGTTTCTCAAATATGAGAATAGAAGAAAGAAATTTGTTATCAGCAAAAGAAAACTATCTTTGTAAGACGATACCAAATAGGACTTAAAGACGAGGTCAGAATGATGGGGTTGAATGAATTTGTCATCATTAGCATGACCGAATAAAGCAGGAATATATGTTTTGGGTGCAACCTGCCAGAGTTGCAGAACATCAAAATAATAAATGACTGAATAAAAAAAAAATTATATTAAATATTATGCTGGGAAAGAACACAAACCATAATTCAGTGTTCTGAGTTAACAATGAAAGTTGGTATATTGACAAATCTAGCAATAGGCCAAACCGTATATTTGATGAGCCAATCTTACAATTTCAACTCAGAGAAATTCAAAAACATAGAAGCACCTGTAAGCAATTAAGATCCATAATATCAAACTTTGCCTTCCTTTTGATTACCCGCCGCATATACTGCACCGCTATCTTAACCTGGTTGGAGAGGGAAAAAATTCCTGTGAATAAACAAGATATAGAAGCATATCAAATCAACTTCTAAACCCAGAAACCAAAAATCAAGTCTAATGACATTACACATGCTCACTAGGAATAAGGCTAATAGACATCCAGAGAAAACTATGCTCACTCTGAATATTAGGTCAATGTGCGTACCCAAACCCTCACTAGGTACATGTACTATTCTGTGGGTGAAAGACAAAGATGATAACAAACTATGATCTTTGTCAAATGTCTATGTGCATGCATGCACGGTGCACAAACCCCCTTGGGGAGAGATAGTGAGAGACAGACAGACAGACCAAGAGACAGAGACAGAGACAGAGAAGAGAGAGAGAGAGAGAGAGAGAGAGAGAGAGAGAGAGAGAGAGAGAGAGAGAGAGATTACAGTGAATTTAGGAAGCCGTATTTTGTACACATCCACAAGTTCAATCATTAGATCATATAAGTTTGAAAAGACACTATCCAACACCATTCCAGCTATAGAGGGGTCTTCTGCTCCATAAAAAAGGCTGCATTACGTCACAGGAGAGCTGATAGTTAGATGTGGCAGGAGCTTATAAAAAAAATTAAACACAAGTCTAATATTTAGTATCTCATAAATCTTCCAAAGAGAAAATCCAAAGCTGACTCGGAATTCCTACATGATGCCAGCCTCAGAACACTAAGGGACATTAAAGGCTCAAACACTTGAAGAAGAAGAAGAAAAATCACCTATAGACCCACACAAACCTAATTCATTAGATGCCGGGAAAGACAAGTACCTAGTGACTGCACCCATAGATCGTCCCCAAAGACCGATCCGTGATATTTGTTTGTTGCTTCTTAAATATGAGACCACAACCTTCAGGTCATCTCTCTGACACAAGGAACAAAATTATAAGCTGTATAAGCAGGAATTCAAGTAGACCATAGATAATGATAACGAGACAACATACCTCATGCCAACCAAGGCTGACATAGTCTCCATCAGACAACCCTGAACCAGAAAAATCAAGGGTAAAAACAGTTATATGGGACGGAAGAAGAATTGCCGCAGCCTCGTTTGCATCTGCCCTACATCCACTGCATCATAGCCCACATCAGCAAAATCAGTAACTCTTGACCTCTTAGTTTGTGAAGCACGGGTCAATGATAAAAAAATTCTTCCAGATATGAATTGGACAGCACCAATGAGAATTTTCCATTAATATCTTCCACAAAAGTAGAAAAGCTAATCATTTTAATATTCGACAATCCATACTTATGATATAACATAAAGAACAATTACATGCCTGTTTCCATGGGAGTAGATAACACATGGAAGAGGAGTATCTTCAGGGAATGGTGAAGGTAGATAATGACTACACAGCAATGTATGGCCCCTTGCATTCCTAAGCTGCAAATATTGCGAATTCATAATCTAGCAGGGAAAAAATTCACCATGAAAAGGACATTTCCGCAATTTAGTGAAGGAAACTATAGACTGCAACTTTTGGTGATTATGTCTATACTTACCTTCAAGTCTTCTCGTTTGTATGTTCTTCCCGCAAGAGTGAAGTTCCTTTCCCAAAGATACTGATCTGGGTTGTATTCTGCCCTGTATATCCAGCATTTCAGATACAGAGAGAATTGATATCTAGAGTACGGCCAAACTTTTGAGCAGGAGTTGCAATATACACAAATGGGTTTGCTTATAGAAACAATTTTTTTTTTCACTTAAGAATTTAAGAAACTGATTTGACTATATAATTGCTTTGGGCTTCCCTAAATAAGAGAACCATGCACCCCCTCCCTTCCCTAGCGCACGGCAGAAGAAGAGAAAGACGAGCTTGTTATCTCTTGGATAGAATCTAAAACATACAGAATCATATGCAGATATGCTAATCTCAGCAAAGCCAAAGAAATGCTACAAAGCTGCATCCTAAAGTAATTCAGAAATTTTCAGAGGCACATAGTTTCCTTTTCTTTGTCCATGGGAAAATTTTCGGGGAATAAGAACTCTAAGAACCAATGCATAACATGTTATACATGCAAACGCAGAAACTTTCTCAAATAGTTCCAAATACACAGTTATGATCTTGGAGTCTGTTGTGATGAGGGAAAGGATATATAGTTTGGAAACAATTAGGTTTTGAAAGTGCAACTTCTGGTAGCTGAAAGAGACAATTCCAAGTCTTAGAAATTCTGAGCAGCACAATTTTAAGGCTTTCATAGGTAATGAAAGGGGTTTGAAAAGAAGTAGATCTATTCTATATCCGATAAGTACCAATACGCAACGGTAGGAGGAGGGATCCCACGTTCATTTTCTATGAGTGAAAGCAAACATATTTGTTCATATCATTAAAAGACAGAATCCTTTGACTTGGGGTAGAAAAAATGAAGAAAAGAGAGAGAACTTGTTGATGTTCAAGGAGGACTCTTGATGGCGGTATTTTATGAACTCATACAATCTTATGGCAGCATTTTGTGAAGCCCCAATGACTAAACCAAAACAAAAATGCAAAGCTCCAATCTTCTATTGTGGCCATTGAACATGATTTATTTTAAGAAAATTGTCCAAACCTTTTGTATAAAATAAATAAATAAATCTCCTGATATAACACTTGCATTTGATTTTCCAAAATCTTTTTTTTTTTTAATCACTGAATGAATTTGTAAAAAGCCTACCAACTAATTGTTGGTGTGACTCCATGAGGTTGATGATAAAAACGGTTTATAAAACTTTGACTCTCAAGGCACTGATGACACCAATCAACGAGATACTCATTCAACCCTTGAAAAAGAAAGTGGTTGTTTACCTTATTAACTTTTTATTTATTATTATTGATGAAGTGAATGCTTAGACAATGAACCACACATAATAATTTCAAGTACAACGTCTTTTTCAAGAAAAATAATAATGCAAGATAAACGGAATGATAATTGAACAATTATTAGAACTGTAATTTGATCAAAACACAAGGATAATAGAAAGTGAATTTGACATTCTAAGTGGGTTATGAAATTACCAATTATCTTAAAAGTTTACTAATAGGAAGAAATAAATTTTATTATTTATTCATATCTTAACAATCTCCTTCATGTGTAGACCAGACTCTCCTTTAATGAGTAACCAACATATAGAATATTTAATTACATAAGATAGAATATAAAATCAGGATTCGAACTCAATATCTTTATGTGATACTATATGAAATTACCACTTATCTAAAAAACTTAAGTTAATTGGAAGATGATAGTTTTTATTATTTATTCAGTAGGAAAGGAGAGAAGTAATATACCTGGGAGGGCGAATGACAAAATTGATGAACTGATCAATCATCTTGCTTCCGAAAGTTCCCTAGTGGAATACAACTGCAACGGTCAGCGCAGATTGCCACGACAAAGAGCAGAATTAAGCTCAAGTATCCCAGCCGTGTAACAAGCGTGCCAGCCCCCAGCCCGGAGCGATAGAGATTGCAATCACCCACAAAAGAAAATAGGAATATATAAGAGGAAGATCATTCAATGCATTTTCCAAGATCCAATGCTGGAAGCGCAGCTGGAAATTAAAGATATTTCAGAACTTGTTAGAGAAAATGACAGACAAGAAAACCCAAAACAAGAAGGCCAAAAAAAGAAAAAAACTCGGAAAGCAAACTTCATGGGGTCCCTTTCTTCCGCATTTTCAGATCTCAAACCCAAAAACTTACATGAAAAATGTAACTTTAAAGTTAGAAGTCCCTGCATTGCCTCTTTATTCGTTCGTTCCTGTACCCCAGACAAGAACGCTGTGAAAAAAACAACAAACGCACAAGAGACGAGGAAAATTATCGGTAACAAATGCGAAGAACAAATAAATAAATTGAAAGTTGAAACTGCTTATTTCACCCGCCCGAGGCCGTAAACTAACTAAAAAAACTTTTGGTTTCCGAAGAGCCAAAAGCTACTAAATTAATTAAATTATAGTTCTAAAAAAAGTCTTTTCCTTTACTTTTGCTTACTGGGTTGGAGTTCGTGAGCCACAAATTAAAGAAGACGCATAGACCCCAGACAGACAGTGTGAGCACAGGCAAACTAGTGACAGAAGGTCCTTCCCTTCATTCTCTGTCCCTTTTTTTTCTGTTTTTTTTTTGCCCTTTCTCGGATCTTTTCCTTTCCTCCCTTTTTAAACCTCAGGTCGGCTTCAGACCGTTGCTCTACAGTCTTACTTCACCCACACCAGAGGCCAAGAACTTTCAAAATCCCAAGGACAAAAAAAAAAAGAAACATTTAAAAGACTAATGATTAATCAAACATAAAGAAATCTAAAACAGAAAGGGTCGGGCGAAATTGACTTGAGCCATCTAAGACAAACTCCAGCAGACGACATTTGGGTGGCAGGCGGCAGGCGGCAGGCGGCAGGCAAGGTACTGTCGTAGTTGGTTCTGTGGCCGTGCCTATATTGCAAACCAAGGCACACTACATTGAGTGGAAAATTTAGGCACAACTTTTTTTTTTTAAGAAGATTTTGCCTTTTTAAGTGTTTTAGCCTTGTAGGTTTTTTAAAATTTAAGAAAATTGACCACGTAAAATGATTTGTGGCAAGCTTTGTTTAATTCTTAGAATTTTTTTTAATAGTTATAGGATTTTTTCATTATTTTTAACTTTTGACGGGGATTTCGATTTCCTATTTAAGATTCATTAAGATCAAAGTATGTATCTTATATGTCTTATGCATGAACTCGGGTTGTAAAAGAATCGAGTTATTCAATATAAATTGAAACTCAAATGGGATAGATTTTTTTTTTTATTTTAAAGATAACGGTATCCTAAATTTATTGAAATTCTTATTTATGATGGAGGAAAACTGTATTAACAAACCGGATACCTGAAGGTTACTTATAGACAAAAAATCCAATCCAGGTATCAAAATAAATCCAAACCGTATTTTGTACATCCCAACCAAACCAGAAACTATTATCGTTTCCGAACATAGGCAATTCTCATTTATCTGTACGAACCAGACCACGAAAACGTCCCTGTCCAAAGCTATCTCCAAGAAAATCCAAAGAAAACTCCTTGGCTCCTTCCTTTAGCCAGAAAATCAGCAACCATATTCACTTCTCTAAATAAGTCTCACCCGAACATTATGAGCTTGCAAAAGCCCTTGAGCTTCCTCCCAAAAATCCCATAAACTCAAATGGGATAGATATAACATGAAATGCTTGAATTTTTGTAAACATGTTTTATTCCCTTCCTGACAGGCCGAGTATGTATTTACAACTAAATTGTTTATTAATATTGCTTTGCTGTATGTCCTAGTGGGAGGATTGTGAACTACATGCTCTTGATTTTCACTGCAGGATAGACTTTGGCATGCTCATCTTCAGTACATTCTTCTTCAGAACCCTCCACAATTTGCTGGATAACATTTTCTTCTTCTGCTTCAAGTTGGTGCATACATTGCTCATAGGCAGCCACCAATTCTGGATTGAAGATGAAGTCTTCACTGAATTCACTTACATTACCACGAATTGGTAAAGAATAACTACCAAACTTTGGAGTGGCATAAGATCCAGGAGAATGGATTTGACCCCCAACATGAAGCCATTCCCTAAGACTTAAAACTGTTGGGAGTTCGAAGTTTGGTGGGATTCTCAGTGATTCGAGCTCCTTGGAAATTTCCTTTTTTTTAAATCCCTTCCCGAACATGTTTCCTTCTTGACCAGCACCCTCGAATAAATGTGATTCCTTGGTTGAGCTGGAGCTACAAGGAGATGGGATCACTTCTCGGTTTTCTTCACCCAAACTTGAGTTGTTGATGTTAGGACTTGGCATTGCCACCTTGGTTTCTGCTTCTGATCTCATCAAGTCTTCAGTAGTGTACTCATGTACCAAAGCTTCACCCTTTGAGCACAATTGTTTCATTTCCTGCAAATTAGACTCTTCTTTATCCTCAGCATGGTTTGATTTCTTTGATGAGGTTTCGGAACCAAGAGGCTTCATTTTGGTATACTCCTGCTGCATGTTGGAACCGTAATCCTTGCCATCGAGCCATCTTTGCTGCACACTGGATCGTATATTTTTTAAGATTGCATCATATTCTTCAACTGTGTGTATGCTCCTGCTTCGTGCCATACCCGTATAATGCCTATTAGATTTCTCTTCCTCAGTAACCTCCACAGTAAAGGAAGACACTCGATGCTCGGGAGACCTACAACTTCTTGACCGCCTTCTGAAAGCAGTATCAATGGATCCCATTAGTTTTGGAGATGGCTGGGCATGCTCTACTACTCCTTGATCTAAACTTGCTATCAACTCCCATTTGTTATCAGTCTCAGTTTTAGCAGGTTCAATTTCTGGTTTGGAATATGTGTTTGAACTGGAGTCCCAAGATTGGAGTTTTTTGGCTACCATGTTAGCAGTTTGGACAAGAGCAAGATAGTGGTCGTTGCCACTAGAGGACGTGTTTGGTTCCTCCACCACAGGAATGTCATTGGCTCTCTGCAAACTCTGATGATACCCTTCATGAAAACTGGCTGATCTGGTCAAGAATTTTGAAGAAATGCATCCCATTTTGAAAGGCAGAGCCCTGAATATGACCCAGAAACCGGATCGTGAGAAACGAGTAGATACAAAATAGAAGGATTCCGCGATGATGCATGCACAAAAATATGGAGAACAGGAAACCTAAACCATAGCTTTGAAAGATAAACAAGTATTAAGATCTTACCAATTGATTCTGCTCTGCAGATTTTGATAACAGAAACCCAAAAAAAAAAAAATCTCAAACCAACCTGCAAATGAAAAGGGAACTAAGGAATGCTGTCAAGGTGTACACTAAAATGCCTCAAAGACGAATACAAATGAGGAAATGGCTTGTTCTTGTCTGTTTAGGGAAAAAAAAAAACAAACGACTGATAGCAGCATCTTTGAATAAAAGGGAGGTGCCATCCAGCTATGAATAGTCTCTTCCCGTTACTAAATGCTCAATTCTCTAAACAGCTGTAAACAATCAAACAACCTTCGCCTACAGCCCATATTTTTTCCAGAACCTCTAGGAGAGACAAGGACGCAGCAAAGTGGCCCAAGAAGAGAGAGTGGGGGGGGGGGGGGGGGGGGGGGGGGGGGAAATAACAAAGCGAGTGAAAATAGCATATTCCAAAGATAAGCCTCATACCTGTTCGAAAATATGATGGAAACCTCTGTTTGTTCAATCGATTAAGAAGTCCTGCTTTTTGAAGGTCAAAATTCACTTGCTCGCCTCCAACCTCCTCACCATCTTAACTTTTGCAAAGCTTGGTCAGCTCTGTTTTGACTGTTAGACATATGTAGATTGTAGGGTACTGAATCCTTCATGTCAGCTGACTTTCGAAGAAAACTATTGGAAGTCTCGTATCGAACGTAGTTTCTCCGTTCCGAGGCTGGCTGGCTGGCTGGCTGGCTGGTGAGAGAATTTTCAGAGTTTGAAGTTGTATCCTGGAATATACTCGAATCTGTAATATTCAAGTATTAAGTCTGGGCATCTGGGTCCCATGCCTTTAATATAAGAATAAATTATTCTTAAAAAGAAGATTTATTTCTTCATGTTCACATGTTAAACATGGTTTTTCTTTTTTTCTTTTTTTTGTTACCCTTTTCATGACTAATTTATGAAAAACTTAAAAACTTGCTGCCATTTTTATAATCAAGGTCTTTCAGCAACGTTAATCACTTTGTCCAATTATGTAGTAGATGAAATTAAAGAAAAGAACAAATGTCATGAACCAAACGAGATATGTTTTTTATAAGAGAATTATTACAGTCACAAAAAGATTATACAAATATAAATGTGTAAATTGATTAATATATTAAATTAATATGCTTTTATATGATACACATAATCAAAAAAATAAATAAATAAAAAATTATGTCTATTTTTGTAAAATTTATTTATGACAAAAATATTTCTGTTTTTACAAATGTCTCGCGTTATAACAAGGAGTACTTGTTATAACCCTTGTTATAAAAAGAAGATGATTAAAAAAGACTTTAAAATATAATTTTTCTAATAAAATAGTTCCATCCAATTGACTTGAATAATCATATCACATCCTCAATACTAATAAAATAGGATGAATTAAAATGACATTCCATTAATATGTGATTATCTTCCAATATGTTACTAGTGCAATGGGGTTTCAGCCAAAAAAATATAGAATCCAATGAAAGCGGGTGAGATTGGTCAGCGATTACCAGGCATCTAATTAATCATTTGACTTTTGCTCTTTCTTTTAAAGTTCGTTGCTGCATGTCTTATAAGTCAAAACGTGTCCCTGCAGAAAAATGGCAGTAGAAAATTGAACTGCAAAATTTCATTTGTGGTAAGAAATTGCAGCAGAGTTACTCCTCATTTTCTTATAACAGCAATTTCCCTGGGGGGAGAGAGAGAGAGAGAGAGAGATTCCTGGAAATTCTCAGTAAATGGCACCTCAGAAGTGGTCTAATACTGAAGTTATTCTCCTATTGATTCATCAAATCAAACCCCTAGCAACAATATTAATAATTCTCATGACACAAAAGCCCAGACTCCTCTGCACGGTTATTTGAGCACATTTGCTCGGTCATTCAAGGCTAATCATCAGGGTTAGGTAGATCTGGAAAGGCATTCTATATCAACATAATTCAGCTTCGCATCGAATAGCTTTTCGATACAACATGGTTTAAACTTGGTACAGAAGAGATAACCCATAGGCAAAAGCAGAGAAGCACACTTGAATTTATCACTTACCAGCTAAAATTATCAGGATAGGAAGCAATCAACTGGCCGACTGCCTCACCGCCGGAAAGCATTTCTTTCATGTGCCTCAGACCTACCCTGTGAGTAATGTGTTCGGCGACGGACACTCTCTTCAATAGTTGAGCTTCCCCCTTTCTCAGCACCATAGATACTTTTATGAGCAGCATCCAAGAAATTTCTGCCACCAGATATGCCAGCCCGGGTAGCTTCTCGTGCATCATCTTCCTCAGCCTTCCTCAATCGTTTCCATCTTTGCTCCTCATGCAACTCAGCATCCACTTGCATCTCCCGCAGCCTAGCAGCCCGCTCTTCTTCTGAAAGCTTGGGAACAACATTGCGGCGCTTGTGGTGTGACTCAGTCCCATCATGACGGCTTGCTTCATGATACCTTCTGCTTTCCCTTCCCCTTTCTGCAACATCAAGATTTCTCTGACCTTCGGAAGAAAATTTTTCTTGCTCTGACTTGTCACGATTTCTCTTGTTAGTATCTCGACCATTATTGTTTGCAGTATTTGTGCCTGACAAGCCACTGGATGATAACTCTTTGTATCTTGAGCCCATGTAGCGATCCTTCTTACTTTGGCTCTCTCTTTTACTAGATTCATCTTCAAAATCTGAATACAAATCAGAGTTTGAGTTCTTGTGTCTGCTAGTCTTCGCTTTCCCCCTTTCAGCAGCATCACTTTCTGAATCCGATCGTTGTCTAGAGGATGAATGCTTTTTATTCTTTGAACTGCTATGATGATGCTTCTTCCGGGGTTCCTTTTCACTATGTGCCTTCTTCTTGTGTTTTTGTTCTTCAACCTAATTAGTGGGAAAAAAAATGAGCACAGAAGCACGATCAGTAACAGCTTCAAATGAAATGCGTCAAGAATAAAGTCTCTCTAATTTTACTTGCAGTATTTTCTCAATGAAATTTAAACTATCGCAGCTCATACATTTTCCAAAGGAAATCCTCCTCCATGACATCAGTTAATTTTCTTTTTTCCCTTTGGACAAAATAATTTATACCAATATGCGGCACAACCTTCTTAAAGCGGTAGTTTAAATTATTGCAGCTCATACATTTTCCAAAGGACAGTTCGCCATATCTGTCATGAGCATGTTATAAATAGAACTTCACCTGAAATCTTTAAAAGCTAACATAATGTCAACCAATGACCCCTCCAAGAACCACTTATAATAGATCCATCAAGAATCCTAAAAAGACCAATCACGAAACCCACCTCCCATGTGGATATGTACATTAATTTTGGGGCAACAAGGCATGACCCATCATAACACCCTATATGAGGCTACTGAAACATCATTATCATCTAGTGTACTTAATAATTTGGGAAGTGAATTATAGAGGAGTCTATCAGCACCAAATCCGCACCTTTCTACCACCCCAAAATGTGGGGAACATAGGGCAGAATACCTACTTAATCCTTTCAAATTATCTTCCACAAACCAACCCCATGGCTACTAACTTGCATTGGGTCAAAACCACCTAATCCCATCCGATATTATCTCTCCAGCACCAGCCGCCTATTTCTTTTAATTGCAAACCATTATTGTACTTTCCAACAATCTACTTAAAATTCAATAAATTATTATCTTCCTTATTGGCACTAGGTGTCTACGAAGAGAGTCCCGACTAATCGTGAGGGTGCACAAGTCCTTAACAAGGAGTTTTCTGCAAGTGCACATTAGGTAACTCTAAGGGAAAAATCCCCCAGTTTGATGGCCCTTAGAGATCGTTTGCACCCAAGAGGATTTAAACCTTAAACCTGAGGGTAGGGCTGCAAACGATCCGATCAAAGACGAGTTCGAGTCGAGTCGAGTCGAGCTGGACTAAAATAAGTCGAGTTCGAGTTCGAGTCGAGCTGAGAGTTTGCCGAGTCGAGTCGAATTCGAGCCGATCAAAGACGAGCTCGAGTCGAATCGAGTTATTTATCGATCTTTGTTTTTACTCTCTAACGAACGAGCCGAACTTAGTTGAGTAATTACTCGAGTTTCTTACTCTTAAGAACTAAAGTAATAAAATATATTACTTATACAAAATATCAAAAATAATATATATAACACAGAAAATATATATAATAAAAGAATATATGTAAGAATATATGCAATATTATATATATGTATATAGAAATATTACGAGTATTGTTACGAGCTCAAAACGAGTAGAATCGAGTTTATAAGAATCTTGTTCACGAACACAAACCGAGTTTATACGAGTCGAGTCGAGATTATACGAGTTTAGCTCGTTTAATATTCGAACCAATATTAGTGCTCACGAACAACTCATTTATTAAACGAATCGAGTTCGAATCGAGTTTATACGAGTCGAGCTCAAATTGTTCACGAGTAGCTCTGTTCGTTTGCAGCCCTACCTGAGGGGACCATACTCTCAAGCCCAAAGCCTTTGCCACTTGAGCCAACCCCTAGTGGTTCAATATATTATTATATAACTACTTGCCTAGGAGAAAAAAACATTTGAATCAACACCATGCAGTTCTTGAGTCATACCAGACTGGACAAATTTAATCAATGTTCAACATGTAATCTTCCATGCATAGAAGCAAAAACAGTGGGAAGACATGGAAAGCTGGAGAAACTGTAAAGCTAACGTGTTGGTGTGGATAAATGTTAAGGAAGGAATATCCGCCGCTATAACTGATAATTCTCACAAGGAAATACTAGAAGATTGAGGGATATTTTAGAAGGTTTACACATCATCACCCAAGGGAATAATTTGTAACAGAATAGATGAGCTGTGATGTACATTTTACAAATGAACTCTGCCTATAAATATCGTATACTGTACTAAGGAAATCAATGAGAAACCATGAGCACCATATTTCAGAATTCATTTTCCTTTGTGCATTTTATCAAACACTTGGTATTCTAATACCTTTATCATGGTATCCAGAGCCTAACTGGACTCACGTCCTCTTTCCTTTTTTCTACAGTCAGTTTCTTAATGCCATTTCCATGGCATCTAAAGAAGCTACTCTTCATTTGAACACTATTATTGTTTCGACTGCCCCACATTTTGTTATAGTCAAACTTAACATTGACAATTACCTGCTTTGGAAGGCACAAATAGTGTCATTCCTACGGGGACATCATCTTCTTGAGTATGTCGATGGCTCAACTTCTCCCCCACCCAAAACGCTAAATAATAGTCCCAATCCCAAATATACTCACTGGATGCAGCAAGACAGTCTAATCCTCTCCGCACTGTATTCATCTTTGTCGGAAAGTGTTTTAGCTCAAGTGCTTGACTGTGTCTCCTCTGCCCAACTTTGGTCTACCCTTCAAAATTAATTTTTGGCCAAATCCACCGCCCATATTGTTCATACTCAGTTTCAGTTAGCCACACTCAAAAAGGGCTCTGAAACTGTTACCGAATATTTCAACAAGTTCAAAACCCTTGCATCTACTCTTGGGGCTGCTGGGCATCCTTTCTCGGATTCTGAGTTTTTGGTCTATCTTTTAGCAGGGCTTGGTACTGAGTATGAGTCTCTGATTACATCACTTACCACACGGCCTGACCCGATTTCTCCCCACCAGCTTTATAGTTTTCTTCTGAATGATGAATCTAGACTCGATCACCAAAATCCGTCTCTCCTCTCCACGACTACATTTGCTGCAAATACCACTACTGCACCTCGCCCCTCTTCTAATTTCTCTTCTCCTCGTGGACGTGGGAACTTTAGAGGAGGGCGTGGACAAGGTCGTAATGGCTCGCGTGGAGCTTCCTCTGGTTCCCAAGGTCAAGCCCCTCGCTCTGTTTGTCAAATTTGCCGTAAACCTAGGCATTATGCTACCACTTGTTATTATCGGCTTGACCAATCCTATCAAGCACCTTCCCCTCCATTTTTTTCAGCTAATCATACCTCTGTTCCACGATCGTCTTTGTCCAACAACAACATGTGATTCCCCGATACAGCAGCTACCCATCACTCTATCTCAGATCCAAATAATTTAACCATGGATTCTATGTCATATCAGGGACCGGATCAAGTCAGCATCGGTGACGGCTCGACTTTGCCTATCCACAACATTGGCTCCGGCCAACTCAGTACCTCTATTGGCAAATTTTCTCTTAACTCTATTCTTCATGTTCCATCTATTTCTTGTAATCTGTTGTCTGTCCGTCAATTTTGTCATGACAATGAAGTGTTTTTTATATTTCATTCCACTTTTTTTCTTGTGAAGGATGCATGTTCCCGGGCAACTCTTCTTCAGGGTAGCATTGAAGATGCATTGTAAGCTTTGCCGATTGCAGCTCAGTCAGCTTCCTCCACCTCCTTCACCGTTCCTCAAGCCTTCATTGGCACCCATACAACACCTCAACTCTAGCACTCACGCTTGGGACATCCGTCCTTTCGCACCACCAGCTTGATTCTCCATCGATTTCATTTACCAGTAGCTTCTCCCTCTGCGCTTCAGCAATGTCCGGCCTATCTTCAATCTAAAGCCCATGTATTGCCTCACCTGGTCTCCCCTTCTCGCTCTCCTGGCCCATTTCACCTTTTATATTTGGATGTTTGGGGCCCAGTGCCTTTATTGTCTTCCAATAGTTCTAGGTTTTATTTTTCTATTTTAGATGACTATTCCAAGTACCTCTGGTTGTTTCCCATACAGTCTAAATCTAATGTTACGTCTCTTATGGTTGCTTTTATGCGTTTTGTTCATAACACTTTTTCTCAAAAAATCATTGCTGTGCAATCAGATTGGGGAGGAGAATTTCATCCTCTCCGTCATATTTTTCAACAACAAGGCATAACTCATCGCATAATTTGTCCCTATTCTAATTCTCAAAATGGGAGTATTGAGCGTCGTCATCAACATATTGTAGAAACTGGTCTTTCTCTTTTATCTCACGCTTCAGTCCCTCATAAACTTTGGGCTGAAGCTTTTCAAGTGGCCGTATATTTAATAAATAGAATGCCTACCCCTGTTTTGCAAGATAAATCACCATTTGAAGTGTTAATGGGCCAAATTTCAGATTACACCTTTTTAAAAGTTTTTGGGTCTGCCTGCTGGCCCAATTTTCGTCCCCATAATAAACACAAATTAGACTATCAATCTAAACAATGTGTTTTTATGGGTTATAGCCCAAACCACAAGGGCTATTTGTGTCTTCATATTGAGTCGGGCCGCACTTATATTTCTAGAGATATAATATTTGATGAGACTCTTTTTCCCTTTCAGACCCAATCCACTCAACATCTTTCTAGCCCAAATCACATTTCTTCACCTAGTCTACTTATCGTTTCCCAATCCTTCAATTCGAGCCCAGCCTATATGCCTCTCTCTCGGCCTAGTTCTCCTTCGTCTACTCCATCTCCAAATAATGCTCCCGGTCCATCTTCTCCTCACAACTCTCCTACTCCCGATAAGCAACCTTCCTCTAGGGTTTCTGCGTCTCTTTTACCTTCTCAATCTGATTCTTCTTCTACCTCTTCTTTTGTGTCTAGTTTGTTAGATACTAGGGTTTCTCAGCCTTCCCACCAAACGTCTCATCCAATGATTACTCGATCAAAAGATCACACTCGGTGTCCCAAGATCCGTCGAGATGGTACTATTTTGTGGCCGCCGCTCAAACCCTCTACCTCCCTCACTACAAAATCCTCTCTCTCTATCATTCCTGAGGAACCCACCTCACTGAGTGGAGAGCGGCAATGCACTTTGAGATCATCGCTCTTCTCAATAATCAAACCTGGGAGTTAGTTCTGCCATCTCCTTCCTATAATCTGTTGGGTTCTAAATAGGTTCTTAAGTCTAAACAACGAGCCGATGGATCCCTTGAGCGCCGGAAAACCCGTCTGGTTGCTCAGGGTTTTCATCAACAACCGGGACTTGACTACAAAGAGACTTTTAGTCCTATTGTCAAGCCAGTAACCATCAGACTTCTTCTTTCTCTTGCTGTTTCTCATAATTAGCCGCTGCATCAGCTTGATATACAAAACGCTTTTTTGCCTTGAAGAAGATGTATATATGAAGCAGCCCCCCCCCCCCCCCCCCGAGTTCGTGCATCCCAACTTCCCTACACATGTCTATAAGTTAAAAAAATCTATTTATGGCTTAAAGCAGGCTCCTCGAGCCTAGTTTGCAAAGCTTAGTGATAGATTAATTTCTTTAGGTTTTTGTTGTTCTACCTCTGATCCTTCACTTTTTATTCTTCGCACTGCCTCTGTTTCTTTTAGTCTATGTTGATGATATAATTGTCATGGGCTCTAATTCTGAATCAATCTATGAATTTATTGCTTGTCTTGGTACTTATTTTCCAGTCAAAGATTTAGGACCACTTCATTTTTTTCTGGGAATAAAAGTCACCCGTAATCAGAATGGTCTATTTCTTTCTCAAGGCAAATATGTTACGGATCTTCTTACTAGCACTAACATGCATAATTGTAAATCTGTTTCGACTCCAATGTCTATTTTTGAAAAGATTTCTGCATTTGATGGTACTAGTTTTGACGATCCACAGTGGTATCGTAGTGTCATTGGTAGTCTACAGTACTTAGCTTTTACTAGACCAGATATCTCGTTTGCTGTCAATCGTGTCTGTCAGTTTATGCAGAATCCTCGTCTTCCTCGCTGGAAGGCAGTTAAGAGAATTTTGAGGTATCTTAATCACACCCGTCATTTTGTTTTACACTTTAAGTGTTCTCTGTCAGCCTTCTCTGATGCAGACTGGGTTGGGTGTCCTAATGATCGTAGATCCACTAGTGGTTACTGTATCTATTTTGGAAAACACTTGATTTCATGGGCTCTAAGAAGCAACCTACAGTTGCTAGATCTTCTACCAAAGCAGAATATAAATCGGTAGCCAACACTACTTGTGAGCTTCTTTGGTTGCAGTCCCTCTTGAGTGAGATTGGTGTGTTTCTTTCATCTCCTCCCACATTATGGTGTGATAACGTTAGTGCTACCTACTTGTCACTTAATCCGGTCTTGCATTCTCGCACAAAACATGTGGAGCTTGACTACTATTTTGTTAGAGAATGTGTTGCTGCTAAGACTCTGAAAGTGTCTTTTATTTCCAGCAAAGAGAAAATTGCAGATATTTTTACCGAACCGTTTTCAGCCTCTTGGTTTGCACAACTTCGATCAAGCCTCACTGTGTGTCCAGCGCCGCTTGGATCGAGGGGGGATGTTAAGGAAGGAATATCAGCCGCTGTAACTGATAATTCTCACAAGAAAATACTAGAAGATTGAGGGATATTCTAGAAGGTTTACATGTCATCACCCAAGGGAATATTTTGTAACATAATAGATGAGCTGTGATGTATATTTTACAAATGAACTCTGCCTATAAATATCGTATACTGTACTAAGGAAATCAATGAGAAACCGTGAGCACCATATTTCAGAATTCATTTTCCTTTGTGCATTTTATCAAACACTTGGTATTCTAATACCTTTATCAATAAACTGCGGGAAGCAAGCAATGAAGAGAATTATAGACATAAGAAGGTACATATCTAAGGGAAATTGTTATAAAATTAAAAAGTTGGGAGGCTAGAAACTTAAACAAGAAAGGCAATCAGGCAAAGATTTTAAGCTATGTCTTCGACAGTTATCTAGTGTCACCGAGACCAATTGATGTTCAATTTAAGATGCGCGTGATAGCAGAAACCATCGGACAAGATAAGAAAAGTATTCAATATGGCTCAGGAGAAGATTAATGTTCAATAAAAAGTGAGAGCGTGTAACTTGCTTGTTGAAGGGTCTTTCTACAATCTAGAACGACAAAACGGCAACCCTCACTAGGGTTTCAACAGATTCCAAAACTTGCTTTTACCAGAACTCTCCCGTCACTACCAACAACTTATCCTAGATCCAGCGAAAGGAATCTATCTACCTTGTTTATAAACCCAATACGGTTCGTAAGAATAGAATCGCATAAGATTTCCGCTTTCTAAGCGGAAATTTCCCTATCATATATTTGCCATTCTGGGTGGCCTCCGATTGACAGCCTATTACATCCCCCAATTTTGAAATTCGAATTGAGTCAAAGGACATACCGATTTGCGAATGTTGGCCATCTGGACGGGGTTGTTCTTGATGCGGGAAAGGGCTTCTTGCTCACGCTGTCGAATCATGAGCAAAGGGTCGGAATGGAGTTTCCTCCAGGCATCGTTAGCAGAATGAGGCTTCTCTTCGAACAAAGCACCCGGCGCGGCTGAACCCGGCGCGGCTGAAGAAGAAGACGATGCCTTCGCAGTGTCGGAGGCTTCCGCGGTGGTGCCAGCCTTGGGGAATGCTTCGAGGGCCTTGAATCCTTCGGAATTACTACTCTTACCCACAGCTAATCCCGAATCGTACAGAAAGTCCAATCTCTCCTGCTTACTGCAAAATTACCCAAAATTGTAAAAGAATATATTAAAAAAGTCAGATTTAATCGATAAAAATAGTAGAGAATGGATTATAATCAGAAGAAAAAGGTTGGGATATTAAAAAAACTTACGGAACGAGGCCGGCCTGCTCCTGAAGGAGACGAAACTCGGAGCGCTCCCTCTCCTCCTGGATCTGCTTGCGGAGCTCGTCCAATTTCTTCTGCTCGGCGTCATGCTTTTGCTCGGCCTTCCACACGTTCTCAATGTTCCTGAGGCTGCCCGTGTGCCATCCCTTCTTGTTCAAAAATTTCAACGCCATGCTCCCTCCCCTCTTTCTTGCTTGCTTTCTTTCTTCTCAATATTTTCCCTCAATCCAAATTCCCTTTTTCTCTCGCTGTGTATCAACGTACAGAGGAAAAGATGCGTATCAAATAGTATAGCCGAAGCAAATCTCGCTCACTCCTCGATCAGCAGCCGCCAGCCCAGTAAAATATGGGCCGAGTCTACGACTTTTACGTAAAAGATGGCCGAACTGTAGTTTGGCCCATTAGTTAAACAATGAAGACCAATCTTGGCCCCTTTTGGTATGGAAAATGCAGGGATGAATCCGTACGTGGGCCCCCCACCCTTGGAGGCGGTGCCCCACTCCACCCCACCCAACCTAATGACCTATTAGGTCTAAAATTTATGAAAAATATAGGAGCAAGACACAATTCTCACCTTTTACATGAGTAAATGCTCTCATGTAAATAGTAATTACTGTGTCCTAACATTTTTCAAAATTTATATCTAAATTATAATATAATAAAAATTATAAAATGACTTTTATACATTAAAAAGGAATCTACATTTATTAGAGATGAATTTTGGATTGTCTTCACCTTCTAGGCGAATCTTTATACAAGAAGTCAAGATAATACAATAACCATATTTTAGCAATGTGAGACTTAATAATACTTCAATAACATGAAACTTATTATTAAATCTCACGTTGCTGAAGTAAGACTATTATATTATTTTGACTTCTTATATAAGATACTAAGAGATTAAGACAATCCAAAATTCAATTCTAATGGATTGCATTGAGTCTCCTAAACCAACTTTTATATAGTTACACTTGGAGGACCAATATAAGGCAATATAATAATCATATTTTAGTACTGTGGGACTTAAATAGGCTTAAATATGGTTGTAATCCATTAATTTGAATTCAACTTCAAGTTTTTAATAAAATGTATATATATATAATATAAATATATTTATATAGATATTTGAAGTATAATTTTTTATATTAAAAATAATATAATAAAAAAATTTATATAAAAAAAATTATATTAAAAATAACATAAATCTTTTAAAACATGGTTGTATAAAGGGCGGAAAAAAGAATTAGGCATTGTTTGAGTGCAAATTCTAGTTTTTTGTCTTAGTATTACAAGTCTCAAATAGATAAATCTTTTACAATTCTTTTTTTTTTTTGTAAAAAAATGAGTTCCACTAGTAAAGAATTTTTTTTAACACTTTTTAAGTGGGGTTGTTTTTTAACACTTTTTTTAACACTTTGTAGTATACAGTAACTATTTGAGATTTGTACAATTTTTTTTTTTTTATCCAAAACAGATAGACCGTAATTTATTAATAAATTCTCACTTATGTTAAAAGAATATCGTCATTACATTCTACCCTTGAGCCTTCTATAGTTCTCGTATTGACTTGATTAAGAATGCTACTTAAAAGAGAAGGAAAAGGAGATCATGGGAGTGAGAACTACCCAGTTGATGACCTAGCAAACTTAATCCATTCTTTTGTATTACCAAACGGCCTAGGAAACCCCAATTTAAAAACAACAAAGAAAAAAGAAAAAGAAAATATGGCTAATACATCTTGGCTACATTGATGTTAATGGTCTATGGCTCATTTGGGTTGCATCTTCTTTATATTCAGTCTCAAAGACCTTGATCGATGCTTGCTTAGTCTAGTTGATTTGGATGTAATCTAGACTCTCCGGTTCAGTTGCCATGTGTTCTGCTTCCTTTTTTTTCTACCTTCCAAACAAATCTAATAGGAGAGAGAGAGAGAGAGAGAGAGAGAGAGAGAGAGAGAGCGAGCTTAAAATCACTCTGCTCATCATATTATGAAATAAAACAATAGAGCTCATGTTAAAAGTTACACAAGAACAAAAGAATTGCAGGGTGTGATGAACTCTCTCCCCTGCCACCCGGCCTTAGTGTATAGAATACCTACCCCCCACCCCTCCAAAATGAAATGAAACCCCAAAAAAGAAGAAAAAAGTAAGAAAGTGATAGATTTCTTTCTTACGACAGCTTATTTTGTTGATCCAACAGATGAAGGATGGGGGTGGATGATCTAGAGCATAAAAAAATGCAGTGATGATGAAGCCATTACTCATTTTTTACTTGGTCATCTTTATGGCAGCAACGATGTAATTGAATTATCTGTCCCCTTAAACTGAACTCTTCCACCTGAAACCATACCAATCTTCACAACGTTAAGACCTCTTTTGGTTTTTTTTTTTTTTTTTCCTGTGGTATTCATTTTTTGTCATCACTTCAGCCAGTGACTTCAGGTTAAAGATAGGAACCAAGAGTGTAAAATTTGAGACAACTAGTTATTTACAAAGGCTGAGAGAGTTGGACAAACCTGTGATGTACATGTCTTGGACAACAGACTTCCACATTCTTCAATAAGAGCTCTTTCTCCCCCGATTATTCTGGCCAGTTCTGAAATCAAGCATTCTATGTCTTCTGCCTGAAAATGAATTATACATGCTTTTTTTAAATACTGGAAAGCCAAAAATAAGTAGAGGTACAGAAAATAAACATGTCAGATCTTATCTACTCTCAGCAAACATTCCTTTTCCCCAAAGGATATTAGAGTGTTTTAGGTCTGCCTAGGCTTATCACTTGTATTAGATGGTAAACTTTTTTTTTTCTTTTTTTTCTGTGTCATGCACACACACATGCACATGCAGTGGCAAAGCTAGGGATTTGCTTTAAAGAAGCCAAGCAAAGCTAAAACAAAATACATAAAATATTTTTTGTTACATTTCTATACAATTTTTTATGTGGTATAAAACAATGTGATGGTGTGATAGTAAGATTTATAATAAAAATCATATACATTTAATAAAACTTATGTATTAAAAAAGTATATGATATGTCAAAATCATGTCATCATAATAAAAATATATTAAAAATACGTTAGAAATCATCCATTTTTTTATCTATAATAAAAACATGTCATTATGTTATTATATCATTTTATTTAAATTAAATTTTGTGGATAGAGGATCCAAGATAATTTTTAAAGAGAGGTCAATGCAAAATAAAATTAATATTATCCTACTAAATCATAAAAACATTTGCGTGCACTCAAAGTTGCATGTTGAACTTTGATACACAAGTGACTAATTCTAGACCAGCTCTTTGCTAACCTAATCTTATATTAATCTAATTTGTCCTTTATATCTAATTCATTGAAATATTAATCTTACATACCGTGTCAATCCATGTTATGAACTGTCCTTTGACATAGCTTTTCTCAACAACTAAATATAAATGTAAACCATTCCCAATCAATTGGATTTGGATGAAATTAAGTCTAGTGAAAATAGTAGTGCTGGATAGGTTCAAGAAAAATGGTATCTGTTGAGAATATTTCATAGGTATGAGCAAAACAAAAGACCCACTTGTTGATAGTAAGAGGAAAAATGTCTTTCACTTATTGTACCTTTGGCAGGAGGCTCTGAAGATTATAAAGGATCATTTCCATCGCTTTTACTGCTGAGTTCAGTGCCTTCCCCACTTCGCTTGTATCAGCCTGCAACATGTGAACATGGTCAATGTATCATTGGTGCCAAAACACAAAGGAAGAGAATCAAGCTGCAAGCATTGGTACGATGTTCGAAGCATAAATGGACAAAAGAATAGAAAAAATTTACCGTAACATTCCCAATGGGTAGTTGAATTGAGGCATTCAACAAAGCTTGAATTGCTTCTTGTAAAGAAATTGAATAATCCTCTTCTAAAGCAGACCACTCCTCCAGATATGGAATCTAAATAAGGCGGCAACCAAAAAAAAAGTTATGAACACGAATTTCACAAAGCATTTTGATATTTTCTCAAAGCCTGAAACATGAAACTGCCTAGTTTTCTATCCTTCTAACAAAAAACAATGGTGGAAAGAGGGAAAAAGGTGAAATACATTCATGATCAGTATTGAAACAAATAATTTCTAATGTTTGTAGTGCACTGCATAATTTCTAATGAAAACACCACCGGCTACCTTGGAATAATATATAGAGAAAAATGAAAACACCACTGCTTCACAACTTGTTCTGTTTCGGTTGTCAACAAAAGAGATAAGGGGAAAAAACTAGCAGGTAGGAACTGCATATGTGGAATCAATCATGTAGAAAGATTGAAAGGAACAAAAACCTTGATGGTTAAAGAAAAACTCTATTCTCCATACTAAAAAAAACTCTCTTCTCCTAACCCTTTTCCCCTCTATCCATTTTTGCTTCCTATAGATATTTTTCACCCCATTTAAATCAACCTTCAAGCACTGATTTCATAATTTGTTCAATGGTGAACAAAAAAATAATCTCAACGAATAACTGAATGAATAAGATGAAAAGGACTAACACAGAAAGTTGGCTAATACTTATAAGCAATGAAACTTTTAAAGGGAAGTCATAGTTTATGTAAATGGAAACCTGAGCACAAGGAAACATACTAATTTGTTAAATTATATTCTCAGAGGAATCCAAAAGGTAAGCATGAAGAGCCAGTAATACTTTTGGGATTCAATGAGCATGAAATCTTTTCTTTGAGCCGTACTTTTAGGCGTCATGGAAGGTCATTACTCCTCCAGTTCAAACAGGATAGTTTGTTAAACACATTTATCTTGATAGCAGGTTATGAAAAGGATTTTGTTGAGATATACGTTGGGTGAGAGATGTTTTATATGCTAGAAATGAGTTCTATGCATAAACATGGAAAAATAAACTCAAGTAATGCCATTAGGTTTAAGATGTAAAATAACTCTTTTCCATCAGTGAATCTGTTATTTAAGCACAGAAAAGATAACATACTGCAGAGCTTCATTGCTAATAAAAAACAAGTGTCATCAGGCTGGCAGCCTTACTTGAGTTTCAAGAATTGTTGATAGAGTCTTCGTTCTTTGCAGAAGCCCAAGTTCGAAGCGTTTGCTCTTTACAGAAGCATATAACTCTGATATCTTTACCATAAGGGAATAAAGTGTTCTCTACAAGTATAGGAAAAAGTTTGTTTAATAATACTGGAAGAGAGAAGGGTGCATAAAGTATTCACAAATTCAAAGAAAGATAGCCTGTCATAGAGTGTTTTCTCTATGGGAAAGAATAAATTTGATTACATGTATTGAGAGAGAAGCAAAAGATAAATATAACACAATTAAGCACAAAAACATAGCTCATATAGAGAACAATAAGCTTTCCGAAAACTAGTCATGGATGAGCGTGGAAACAAGTATGAATGAGGTCAGATGTCAATTTTGAGATTTGTTTTCAAGTACACTACTAAGCTTTGTTGCATAACCGATATTTTTCTTTTTCTTATCAACCTTAATGCTCTTCCTATAATCATATTTCTTTTCTCACATAAAAAAAAAAAGAACCTACATTTTTTGGCTTCCTTGAGAGTACGTATACCTCCGTTGCTCTTTTCCAACCATCTCTGCTATATTTCTCTCATTTGCAATCGATGTTGCATTTCACTCATGGTCTTTGCTTATATTTCTAAGAGTGTCCATTGTTGTTTTACCACTAGTCAGTTTAGTATTCTGCCCACTAATTTCTAGATTTTCACAAGGCAAAGTAGAGGAAAATTATATGGGTTTTTTGCTGCTTTAGATGGTAAACTAAAACATGTAACAGAAACTAATGAATGAGTAGGAAATCTCATCAAATCTACCAAGCCTAACTAACTGGGACAATCTGAAAATGATCCAGTCTCCAGTGTATACATACGTATTTCATCGTGGCTGAGATACAATGAAAACTTTTAGGACCATTGGCATGTAACACCGGTGGGCGGTGAGTATGCAAAATTTGACAGGCCGTACATTAACAACTCACCCCGGTGATTAAAAGTCAATACCATCCCCTGCCACCATTACTTTAAATTGGTACTTGTAGTAATTACTTACTCGGGCCCAAAAAAATCAGAAGAATAATAATTTCAATATAAAATCTGGGTTCACCTACTGTCAAATCATTAGCATGAAGTAAAGTAAAATTATGTCAAATAAATTATGAAAGATGAATATATTAGGTACAAATGCAACGATGTCTAAAAGAAACCTCGCTTTCTCTTTGCCGAGCTTGGATGGAGGCCTCTGCTTTTGCATTGGCGTATCTCCACTGCAGATAGCGATTATGAAGCATTCTCAGTGTATGTACATCTTCCTGATGGGTGGAAGCTTTCCTTCCCTTCCTAGCATCTGTCCCCAATTTTGAACAAGGCGGGACTGGAGGCAGACAGAGGGCCCCCATCTTCGAAGAGTTTGTGTATGAATTAGAGAGAGCATACGCTTGTTTGTCGCTGCCTTTGGTGGGATAAAACAAGGATTGTTCGGAACCTGATAATGGCAAATTCATAGAACGGGAGCAAGGGGAAGCAGAGAATTTGAAAGAATCACCGCCGGCAGTCACATTACCCCTAGTGCAATTTTTCTCAGGCAGCAATCTGCTGGAAACCGTTGGCAACATGTCAGCCTCAGGCATGGAAGAGCGGAAATCGGGAAGAGACCGTGTTGAGCAGTTTACTAGTGCGTTGTGATTACTATCATCGGTAGTCGTCGAAGATTGATCTTGGGGAACGGAAGATTGAGCAGGTAATGACATGCCGCTTGACTGCAACAGCTTGGCCGCGGCTGTGACATTGTTGTTGGTTGACCGTCTGAATCTTGATGATGATGGCATCATCCTGTCCCTATCCACACTGCTTGTGACCATAGGTGTATCGGGCCTCGAGGGGGTGGGAAAAGCGTTGTTAACTATTTTCCCATAATAGGATTTTGAGGTTTGCTGCAGATGTTCGGCTCTGCCTCCCCCTCCGTTTTCTTTGAAAAGCTTCACAGCACGCTGTTTTCTGAGAGTGGTAGAGGGCAGAGCAGATGGTTTACATCGAGAATCCAAAGGGGGTGAGTTCTCCAGGCTCTGAATCTGAACGGACTCATCGGGCCTGTTCTGATCGGAACAAGACAACGGCTCCATGTCCAGGTGCCGCTGCCGCGGCCTATGAACGGAGGTCGAGCGATGCGGCTTCGAAAGGGGCGACGACGAGTTGGACGAAGCGGCGGAGGAGGAGGAGGAGGATGAAATGACAGGAGACATGAACCTAGAGCTCACCTCCCTTACCCTCGGCCGCCGTTGAGACGGTGGCGGAGGAGGAGGGGGAGGATATTGAGGAGAAACCGCTTCCTCCATCGCAGCGGTGGAGTCATCAGAAACTTTGGCTTGATGTTGCTGCTGCATCGATTCATTCATATTCACGATCATGGAGACAGATTGATCAATTTTAATCTCAAAATTTGCTGAATCCCACCAAATAGCACCCCTCTCGTTTCCTGAATTGCTGCTTATATGCAGCGATTCCTCTGTGGGTCTGTTCTCATGTTGACAGGCGACAATGATCGCTTCTATCAAATCTGTACTTGCTGTCTTCCGATCTAACAAAAGAAGAAGAAAGAGAAGAAGAAGATGGATCTAGATGGCAACTCCGTCACAACCTTGAATTGAGTCGGCATCTAATACGAGAGAGAGAAGAAGAAGAGGAAGAAATAAATCCAGCCTTAGGAAGTTGTTTGGAAAAATAACCAAAGAAAGAAAAACTAGCCGTTGGCTGTGAGGGTCAAGCTGTAACGGTTCTATTTTTCAAAAGGGCAGCAGTTTTTTTTTTTTTTTTGGTCCTAATATGGAGTTGTCTTTTACAATTTGGTAATGTAATTATGTATGTTCTTTCCTTCAAATTAAATGGCAAACATCCGAAATCATTGATTGGCCAAAATCATTACTTCTTAATCAATCTTTATTCAAAGCTCCCAATTGACATTTTTAATTGATCTCATTGTTTCCGACACAACCCTACTTAACAACCTTTTAAATGAAATTTTAAAATATTTATATTTTTAAAAAAAATTCTAAGAATTTTTCAAATCGTAACACATAACTGAATCCCACAATATTATAATTTCCTTAATTCTTGTATGACCCACTTTATTTTCTCTCACTTTATGTGAGTTAATCCTAGAGTTTAGACAAGAATAATATCTCGTTTATTTTTGCAATCACTCTTAGCTCATTTAATCATCACAATTTTCGCATATTATTATCAAGGATGTAAATGGTCCAATCCGATCTGAGAATTTGTAAACCAATTACATTCAGTTCAAGAATTTTCTCACCCTAAATCAAACCGAATTCCTATTCGATCTATATTGATCCAATCTAATTCGGTCCAGGAGTGGTCCGGTCTGGTTCAAGGGTACTCCATATGATTTAATAGACTAAATTTAATTTAAAATTCTACAATGGTCAAATATATATATATTTTTTACCCAAATTTAATTATTTTCAGTCTAATTTACATATTTATCACATATTTAAGCCAAAAAATATTAAAAAGACTTACTCTTAAAAAAATAGCAAAACATATTACTAATAACACTATTATATTAGTATATTATATATTTATATGTTAGTAAATAGTAATAAATTAATAATAATATATTAAATAATAATAATACACTTGTTACTTATAAATTATTACTAATACTCTATATACATATATTATAATTTATATTTTTATATTACAACTAGTCAATTACTATAAGTTATAATATGTTAATATTATAAGAGTATATATTATATATTAATATGTTAATATATATTATATATTAGTATGTTACTATATTAATCTATATTAATATTAATATTATAATTTATATACTATTATTTATATATACATATATATATAAATAGTGAGGGTTCGGTCCGATCCGATCTAGTCTTCTCCCCCTGGAGCGAGACCGAACTGGAATTATTTAATCCATATATAAATTGGACTGGACTAGACCGAATGTTCCGGTCCAGTCTGGTCTGGTTCGGTCTTTTTACAGCCCTGATTATTATATAAAATAAAATAACAATTTGACTTTTTTTATTCTCAAAACAAAAATAATATCAAAAAAATAAACAGTATTTTCTTTAACTTTTAACTTTAATTTCAATTCAACTCAACTCATATAACGAGACACTTAAAGATATCCAAATCCCATCTATCAAATTACCCAATCTCAATTTTTTCTTTTCCCAATTATATTTGAAATCCGTTTGGGCGGAAATGGAAAACATAAAAGAAAAGAAAGAAGGAAGGAATGGAAATTGTTTTTAAAGAAAATGAAAAGCGGGAAAGGAAAGAACCTCAAGTTTAACGCTTAAAAAAACACGATTAAAAAAGACCAATTGCGACGCCTAGACATGGGGACTTTAAGCTATCGACAGTAGTTGTTGTACAACACTGCCGAACGCCATGAAGTTGCTCGATTGTAATGCCTATGAGCTTGGAAACCCACGGGACATTCGAATGCTCTCGAATCTGCTCAAAAGCAAAGCTCTCGACATAATGTTCTTATAAGAGACCGAGCTTGGAAAAAAAAAAGGGACACGATTGTCAGATTATATATGTTTCATATGTGCATTTATTCTGTAACACCCCGCTCCTGAATATAGCATTTTGAAAATATTTTAGGGAGTTAGTGTGCTACTAAAACTTTTCTTTATAAAAACGCACCAGATACGAACGTTTTTAAATAAATGAAATAGTTTTTATAAAACTTAAAGAGAGTTAGCGGAAGCATTTACTTAAATAAAATGTTGAAATCTAATGTGTTTACAAAAAATAAAAAAATATTTTATTCACTAAAGACCATAAAATAAAATTAATACACTGTCTATGTCTCTACATCGCCTCTCTAAGTCAAATCCTGCCAACTGTGTATCCACATTGTCTGTGATGATTTTTAAAAGAAATTATAGAAATAAAAATAAAATGAGTCGAATACTCAATTAGTAATACATCATACGGTAAAAATAATACTCATCATTTCTCTCAAAACATGCATACTCATAGATACATACATAATAACGTGAACATGTATATTTCATAAATGCTGAACATGTACTTTTTATGAATATTGAAAACGTGAGTTTTTCATAAATCATGTGCTTTTCGTAAAACATAAACATGAACTTATATTATTTTATTATATCATATCGTTTCGTATCATAGGTCGTTACCCACTGTTGATCCCTGTGAGTTAGGGTTAGCAAATGTAAAAAGATTTTGATTCTGCTTGTGGCCGCGGGTTGTGGAATCCATACATAAGGAAGACATATTGGGTGCACTACCAGCATTATGACCTAGCAATGCAATATGCTCATACATAGGTACTGACTTCATATCATACATAGGCCACTTACATATCTTATCATACTTGCATACTTATCATAACATAGATTTTAAAAAAAATCACATACTTTTATAACAAGTCGTGATGCATGCTTCCTCACATGAATTCATGATCTTCATAAATAATTTTATGCACTCTCACATAAAATCATGATTTTTCATAAATAATGTTAATGCATAAAACCATGACATTTCATAAATATTTTTAGTACATAAATCTTCACATAAATCATGCATGGGTTTCAATAATTTTTCATAATTTTTATGACTTGGGTACATAAAATGGGTTTCCAAATGATGGCTATACATACATAATATTTTTATGAAACATATTTACCGTACATGCGTGAAAAGTATGATCATGCTACTTACATTTTAGCGTTGCGTCTTGGTTTCACGTCGTAGCTCGTAACCTATACGAGATATTAATTGTCACTAACTTTTTAGATAATCATGTCGTGGTTTTTTATAATATTTAAAATCACAAAATTGGAATAATACAAAAATCAATAAAATATACTTTAAAATTCTTTTCAAAGAATAGAGAGGTCTAAAACATTTTATTTAAAAAATCAACATATTTAAAATAAGAATACTATTTTTAAGCGAGTTTAAAGCTCGAGGACCCACTCAACGCTATAGTAATATAAAAAATCAAGTCTTTGAGAAAAAAAAAAACAAGGGCTTTTAACAGTATAACCTCACACGAAATGAAGCAATGAGAAGTAGGGGCTTTCAACGGAAACAGGGGAGGGGGTTTCGAGTGGTGCTACCAAAAGGAATTGAGGCACGACGGCTCTGGGTGGCTGAACGAGGCTCACGACGTTGTCAGATGTGGTGATCAACAGAATGAACTGAAGATTTGAAAGAATTTTCAATGAGTCTGGACAGAAACAAAATAGATAGAGGGAGTGGTGTTTTCGCCGAAAACTTACCAAAAAAGAGTGAGACTTCTCGGGGGTAGGTCAGCCGGCATTTTCTGTGGTGGCTAGGGCTATTCAATGGCCCAAAAGTGACCGGCGGTGGCTAAAGACTGGTGCTCCAGTTTGTCGAAAACGGGGTAATTTCTTTGATGTTTTGTTGTGTTTTACCTAGCAAATTCGTAGGCAATTTATAGATAAGGGATTATGTTATGTAAAGATGTTTGAATCTCAAAGTTTGAATTTTGATTAGATTTGTTTTGAGATTTTGAAATTTAAAGTTTGAAATTCTACTTGTATATTCAACTACTAGAATGAAATTGTGGAAGACTATTTTGAGTAAGAGAATAATTAGAATTTGAGAAAGGTTTTAATTTAATGGGGATATGAAAATGTTGGGGGATTGAATTTAAAGTTGGGTTTACAATATGATCTTCCAGTGGTTGAGTTGATAGGAAAAATATATATTTAAATCTAAACCTTATCATATAAACATATTTTAAAATAATAATAATAATAAATTTCAAATTTTGGGTCGGCATGGTACACATTCCTTTCTAAACCCCAACCAATCGGAAGGAGAAATCCAATTTCTATAATCCATTTCATTGCATCTAATAACTCATTTTTCCCCCTTTTCCATTTCAATGCTCAGATTATGGGAGCCAGCCAAACTGAATCAATTGTTCCTTCATTGAGAAGCAAATCCACTAAATGAAAGCAATTTACAAAGTTGTATTTAGTATGGAAAGCAACCAAAAGTAAGTGTATATATACCCCGGTTGAAATATGCAGAATTACTTGCTACAAGCTATCCTACAAGTATGAATTTGATTGTAGCATCTAACTCTTATCAGTTTTACCATCCACAATATTCATTAATGTCTTCCTTCGTATGCCCTGGGTGACGATGTTCCGTCCATAATCTGTCAGTTCAAACACTAGCTGCTTGCTATTTCCAGGTTGTAATTTTGTAAATTATCTACAACACACCTCCCTCTAACGCCGTATGCCCTTCTAAGAAATCTGTCAAGCTCACCGCATTTATTACCTATGGCCCCGGAAACCCGCTCTTCCAGAGCTAGACCTTGGCACATCTGTTCAGCAGCAAAAGAAAACATTCAAGTAATTCCATGCTGTGAAAAACTCAGAATTTAATTATAAAGGTAACTGAAAAAAAAATTACATCCAAATAAAAGTCCAACTTTCCATTGCAGAGACGAACTCTCTTAATTTAACCTTCTGATAGAATTCTTATTAGAAACAGGATGACAAAAACACTCGTATTTTGCACTGAATATTCGCATGTAAGTGTTTTGGTCATCATGTTTCTGATAAGGATTAGATAGAGAAATGAGATGACCAAATCACCCCAATTTGAACTAAATGGATTGTATCAATTTCAAGTGAAAAAAAAAAAAGGATCTTATTCCTACACCCACATGGACAATCAATGCAATACATTTTTGACAAAAAAGAGACCTCTTCTATCTTTTGCTGCAGTGTAGTCTGCAACTTTCTCTCTGATATATGAGAATGAAACAAGCAAATCTTCTAATATGCAATCAATTTCAGAATTGAAAGATGGTAAAGAAAATCAATTACCCACTAGGGGAGGTATACTGACACCGATCTGCCAAAGAAAACACAATTAACTGATATGTTTCTATCTTAACTCATCTACTGGGCAGGCACGCTTCACATACATCCTCACCTACCAGAAAATCATCTTTTTAAATCCCAAAATCAAGTCATCAACCACGAAAGAGTTTTTTAAGACTTTGGTTATTGGTGTAGGTCTGAACGACACAGACTACAGGAGTCAAACTGAGATTAAACTATTTGATACCCCAGCCTGTCTTAAAGTAGATACAATGACATGTATTTCAATCAAATGAATCGAATATACATTTTTTTCAAAATGTCCTTAGGTGGGCCAAGAAAGATGACGTCAGATGGGAAAGGTGGATTTATATTTAAGATTAACAGATGAAATTAAATACTTTAATAATGTCTCTTGTATATTCAGCAATTCAAGAAAGCTGATCTATTTTAGAAGAGAGGGAATACATTTTCCTATCACTGGTTTACATGAAAATACAAGATTATCGAGACATTCAAGATTAGCATGAAGCCCTTAAAAAAATTTCCCATGAGAGTCAAGATAGAAAAGCATTTTTGATTGGTGAGATTAGCAGTTCTTTTAATGATTGGCTTGGCGTTCATTTTAGATTATAACATTTAGAGGCCTTAATGGGTCATCATTCAGCAGTGATAATCGAATCTAAACGATTCATCATTGCCAACGAAGGTGGGCATTGTGGCATCACTGAGAAGAGATGGAAAGTGGAACGAAAGGCATCTTTTGGGACTGCTTCTGTACAATGGTTACTAAAGGTGTTTGAGGAATGCATCAAAGGGGGGAAGAACAAGGAAGTGTTCTCGGCCACCAGGGAGGGCTATAGCAGTATCATCGCCCAGAGATGCTCTAATAACAGAGGCTGGTACCTGGAGGTCAGTGATTATAACCAGGGGGGAAGAAAAAATGTGCTCTGTTTTCCGGAAGGGAATGGAGGGTGGGGATGGCACAAAATCAAAGAAGAACTTCTGTTTTGGCGCAACCATTAGGGCGATCCGCAAGGAATTTCAAAACCCAAATCTGGCGTTTGGGAAAAGGGAGAATCCTCACGTTCTTATAGAGATGCCCTGTTTTCAAGCATGCCGACACAGAAGCAAGCCATGGCAGCGGCTAATATGACCGTTAGCAACCCCAGACAGGATAGGAAGAAGACGACGCAGCTCAAGGACTCCTCTAGCCTTGCTGTTGTCAGGTCTGAAGCTTGGGACTTATGGATGATGCTGAGGGACGTGCAGGGTAAGTTACGGCAACTGCAGACGGACATGGCTTCTGTTCTCAGTTTTGTCGGTCTAATTATGGAAGGAGAAAGGGTGCTGGGTACAAAGGGTGTTAAGAGAACAGGCCTAGGGCAGATACATGGGTTTGGGCCGTCCAAAACAGGGACAAATTCTAAGAAATATAAACCCAAACATATCTGGCGGTAGACTAAGGGTGTGGGCTCCCGTAAGGGCCCAGATCCAATAAAGCGTCCTCAAGGGCTTTCTTTAAGCAAGACAGGGGCCGGGTTACACAAGGTCCATTTCAGTCCGTCTGATGGGGCTGGAACGGGCTTCTTGGCAGGCTGTTCCACTCAGCCTTTAGCACAAACTGGGCCACCTCTGCCTGAGGCCCAGCTCGTAACATCTCTGCCTGAGGCCCAGCGAATCGAGGCCAACAGCTTGCAATCTTCTGGGACTTATCAGACCCGTCCCATGGGCCTCGAGAGATCTCAGGGTCTCGGCTTCGTGCCAGAAACTTTGCCATCAAAGGTGTCACCGACGAGAGGTTTACAGACGGTGCCGGTAGGGACTTCCAATGATATCCCGGCGTCGGAGGGCGCTAAGAAGATGCTAGTTGAGTTCGGTATACCTCTACCGATACAGAAAGCGTCAAAAATCTTTGCTGATAAGTTAAGGGCTGAACAGATAATGCCGAGCAAGGAGTATGGGATGTCTAACTCGCCGGCAGATCACTCGGTACAACCAAAGGTTGGATTCGAACTGACAGAACACGATGACAATGACTCTGATGACTTTATGCAGTCTATGGGGGATGATCTGCTTCTCCCAGAGACACTTCAAGGCTTGGAGGACTTCTCAGTGATGAAGAGTTCCAAAATCCAAATCCACTTAATCATTTTTACCCAGATCAGTCGGATTGGGTGTTGCAAACGGCCAAAGAGATTCATCAAGTGTTGGGGATTAGACGTACAGGCTATGAAGAGCAATTTATGGCTTTGTTAACAGCCATTGAATCAGGATATAACCAAAATCGCAGAAGGACGTCCAAGCAAAACAAGGAATTAAATCGACTCACTTGGCCGTTGAATCCGGAGGATCCTCCCATAAAGGGTAGGGTAAAAGGAAAGGGGCCGGTTTTTCCTCAATGAAGTCAAAGATTATGGTATGGAACGTCCGTGGACTTAATGAAGTAAAGAAACGTCTTTGGATACGTAACTTGCTTCGTGCATGGAAAGCAGATATTGTATGTCTTCAAGAGACAAAACTGAAGGTCATTGATAGGAGAATGGTGCGCAGTTTGTGGAGCAGCTCTCATGTGGATTGGGTTTACATGGCGGCTATAGGGGCGTCGGGAGGAATCATTGTTTTATGGGATCGACGAGGGGTGGAAAAAGTGGAGTACCTCGGTAGGTACGCAATCGCTTGTATGTTTAGATGTGTCTGATAATTTTGTGTGGGCTTTTGCAGGTGTGTACGGGCCTAATCTCGACGCAGATCGACGACTTTTGTGAGATGAATTAGCAGGACTACACAGTTGGTGGGATGTTCCATGGTATTTTGGTGGTGATTTCAACGTGGTTCGTTTTGCCAGTGAAAGATCTGGGAATAGAAGAGTGAGACAAGCTAGCCTGAAGTTCTCAAAATGTATTTTCGATTTAAATCTAGTGGATCTACCGCTTGCTGGGGGTCTAGCTACATGGTCTAATAGTCAAACCTGGGCTCGTTAGGACCTTTTTCTTATTTCTCCGAAGCTGGAAAACCACTTTCCAGATATATGGCAAAAGCGATTGGATCGCCTTTCTTCGAATCACTGGCCTACTTTACTTGATTGCGGTGGTCTTCGGAATGGGAGACGCTGCTTCAAGTTCGAGAATATGTAGTTGAAGACAGAAAGTTTTAAGGATATGGTTAAACAGTAGTGGAGCTCTTATCAATTTGTTGGCTCCCCAAGCTTCATTTTTGCCAACAAACTGAAAGCTATAAAGAGAGACTTGAAGATTTGGAACACACAATCTTTCGGCAACCTCGAGGACAATAAGAACGCCTTAATAAGAGATATACAGGATTTCGAGAGGGTTCAACTGGAACGACCGCTCACTCAAGAAGAACAAGTGCAGCAGACTTTGTGAAAAACGGACATAGAGAAGTTGATTCTCTTGGAAGAAGTATATTGGCGTCAAAAATCAAGAGCCTTATGGCTTCGAGAAAGAGATCGCAATACGAAGTTCTTTCATAGGGTAGCCAACTCTCACCATAGAAACAACATTATTGGATCGGGATTAATTGTAAAGAAGAAGGGGTCATTCGCAATCACATTGTTGACTTCTATGAGACCCTCCTTTCGGAACAAGAGAGTTGGAGACCTAACCTGGATAGTTTAGCTTTTGATACGATTGACTCAGAGGAGGTAGACCGGCTTGGGCGGGTTTTTGAGGAAGATGAAGTTCTCAAGGTTATTCGAAATATGGCAAAAGATAAAACTCCAGGACCAGATGGTTTTTCTATGGGTTTTTTCCAAGATTGTTGGGAGGTGATTAAAGAAGATCTTATGAACATGTTTCAGGAGTTGTTTACAATTAGAAAATTTGATAAAAGTCTTAACGCCACCTTTCTGGCCCTAATACCCAAAAAGGTGGGGGCTATCGAGATCAAGGATTTCCGGCCTATTAGCCTAGTAAGTGGGGCGTATAAAATTATTGCAAAAGTACTTGCCAACCGATTGAGCGAGGTTATGGGAAAACTTATCTCCAAGCCACAGAATGCTTTCGTCAAAGGCAGGCAAATTCTTGATGCAGTTCTTATAGCTAATGAATGTATTGATAGCAAGATGAAAGCAGGCAAATCAGGAATCTTGTGTAAATTAGATATGGAAAAAGCTTATGATTACGTCAATTTGAATTTTCTTCTATATCTTCTTGACAGATGTGGTTTCGGGGAAAGATGGAGATCTTGGATCAAGTGGTGCATCTCCACTGCTAGATTCTCAGTCCTTATCAATAAAAGTCCTGAAGGTTTTTTTTCGAGCTCCCAAGGATTGAGATAGGGTGATCCGTTATCTCTTTTGTTGTTTTGTTTTTGTGATGGAAGCGCTTAGCAGAATGCTCTCAACATTGGTGGAAAATGGATTGGTAAGTGGATTCCCTATTGGTACACTTTCTCGGGATTTTTCTAATATATCTCATTTACTTTTTGCAGATGATACTCTTGTACTTTGTGAGGCTGAGTGAGACCAGGTTCGAGTTTTGAAGGCTCTTTTCCTCAGTTTTGAAGCTGTGTCGGGCTTGAAAGTGAATTATAATAAATCTGATATGGTGCCGATTGGAGACGTTCATAATTTGCGGGAGTTGGCGGGCACCTTAAAATGCAAGCCTTCTTCGCTCCCCACGACATACTTGGGACTCGCGTTGGGGTCAGCTTCAAGGGCAGCCCAGAATTGGGATACAGTAATCGAAAGAGTGGAGAGGAAACTAGCAGGATGGAAGATGATGTACCTATCCAAAGGGGGACGTGTCACCTTGATAAAGAGTACTCTTTCTAATCTACCAACTTATTTTTTATCACTTTTTCCTATTCCGGCTAATGTGACAGGTCGTCTTGAAAAGCTGCAAAGAGATTTCTTATGAGGTGGCTCGGGGAAGATTTTAAATTTCATCTGGTTAAGTGGGAGACAGTATGTCATCCCTTATCGAGCGGCAGTCTAGGAATCCAAAACCTGAGAACGTTCAACTGGGCTTTACTTGGAAAGTGGTTATGGAAGTATCATTTGGAACCAGAGGGCCTTTGGAGACTAGTAATCGAGCAGAATTATGGAGGCGCATGGGGTGGGTGGTGCACCAATGAAGTTAGGGGGGCAAGTAGTGTGGGTTTGTGGAAAAACATCAGCAGGGGATGGAGGGTTTTTTAGCAGCATACTAGGCTCCGTTTGGGCATCGGTTCAAGATTCAGATTCTGGAAGGATGTGTGGTGCGAAAACAGGTCTTTGGAAATGTTGTTCCCTATTTTGTATCAAATTGCCAGCGCCAAAGATATCATTGTGGCAGAGGTTATGGAGTCAATCGGGGGGAGATTGGTTTGGAACATTAGATTCAACTGGACGGCACAAGATTGGGAACAGGGGATTTTTATGGATTTTTACAGCCTCATTTACTCTCAACGACCAAACCTGCAGGATGAAGACAGCTTGATATGGACCCCGAGAGGAAGAGGAACCTTCATTATTCGTTCGTTTTACAAGATTCTTAATCAAGGACCTAAGATTCAGTTTCCGTGGCAATAGATATGGCGACATAAAGCACCTCCGAAAGCGACCTTCTTTGTGTGGACAGCATCTCTAGGAAAGATTCTCACAACAGATAATTTGAGGAAAAGAAGAGTTATTATAGCAGATTGGTGTTGCATGTGTCGTAAGAGGGGCGAGTCAGTTAACCACCTTCTGTTACACTGCGAGATTGCTCGAGCACTTTGGAATGAGATCTTTAACAGACTGAACATAATTTGGGTCATGCCTAAGTCGGTGGGGTCAGCTGTTGCAAGTTGGCCTCCCATGCGAGGCGAGATTAAAGTTGTGTGGAAGATGATTCCCATTTGCATTCTATGGTGCCTCTGGATGGAATGCAATGAACAGACGTTTGAAAACAAGGAAAGATCCCAAGAGGAACTGTTAATTTTCTTTTTTAGAACTCTGTGTACATGTACCATTGCCTTGGACTTTCATGGCATGGATCTGCATAATTTCCTTATATCTAATGCGCCGTCTTGAGGGCCTTTTTGTTGTTTTTTTTTTTTTTGTTTTTGTTTCCTTTGTAATTGGCTTTTGCCCTTTTTGATTAATAAATTTTTACTTATAAAAAAAAAACTAGAAATTTACCATTTTCTTTGGCAGAAGACTTGAAAACCATATACCTTAACTGAAAGAACCAAATCAAGTTTATCTTACCATGCTCATCTTCTTCATCTTCATTCTGACTTGTAAAGAATGGGGTGAGGTAGTTCCTATCTAATGCAGTGAATGATGTTGTGCTGCAAAAAGAAAGGGGGATGGGAGATCATTGCTTCCTTAGCACAAGAATAAGAAATTAAAAAAGAAAAGCTCAGTAATCACATATTGGAAGGATACCTTTTATGGAACTCTTTAAGTTTCATCTTGAACTTGTTGGCTGAGGATGGTTCCTCATCATATGAGGGAGCAATGTAGCCATTATTTGGAGCAATGAAGTCATTGTCCCCTTCCAAGCTCTAAGAGGGAGGCGGAAGAGGATACAAAGCCAAAACAAAAATCAATGATCTGAGAAGTTAATACAATTTTTTTATAATCGGACTAAAACGAGCAGCATTCTCAGAGCAGGAAAAATAAGAATATGCATGAACGAAGATAGAGGAAGCATGAGCAGGAGAATAACATAGTATTCCTAGGAGAATGATCTCATCGATAAAATCAATAGGGATTGTACTTGTAAAGTTAAGCTTGAGGATATTAGTACTCTTCCACCGGGCTAAAAGTACTTAGAACTAGTAACTAAGTTACGTTTATAGAACTTACTTCTCCTGAGGAGCCACGATCATGGCCGTCACCTACAACTTGCAAGGCTTCCAGCATGGTACCTGTTGAACCTCCAATCAACAACACCTGCAAAATCATTTAGAAGGCTACAGGTAAATTATACTAACACGACATCTTATACGAAAGTCACAGCATAATCATGATTTATACAAAACTCAGATTTTTGTTTTATCATGTGTCTTATGGTATTGGCAGTGGTGCTCTGGGTAGTCTAGGATTAAAACAGTTTCAAACTTGAGTCATCAATTTAGGAGTTTTTGAAGTTTTTATATGCATGAACTTCACAGAAATTCATGCTTTCTTAATTATCATGCAATTGCTATTTGGTTTGCTGTTCCAACCATCAGCACCGAATCATCTCATCAAACAGACCCTAGAAACTCTCAGTTGTTCTTCCAAAGCTCTTTTCTAAATCCTAAAAACCTTTGCAGCATTCAATTGCTAAGAAGCCACCGCCCCTTAGCTTGACAGCCATTAAACTCGAATTTAACAAGCTGTCATGCATGGCTCGTTACATATCTTGTTTACATTTCATCTTCGAACTCCGATTCAGAGAAAGTGTTTTGCTTTTTCAAGTCAAAGATCCCGATAAGAAGAGGCAATGGAAAAATAATAATGAAAATGGACCAGAATCACCGATTGCTGTTTAGAAAGTGTTAATTTAATATGCTGGTGATCCGAATGTTTTTTTTACCACCTTTGTGCCTAATGTGGTGCCTATGGTCAGAAAGAAACGACAAGTGCTTTAACAGCAAGGAGCGCATTTTGGGAAAAATCTGGAATATTTTTGTATTTTCTCTTTTACAATGGTTTTCAGCAATTGTATTGAAGGGTGGGAATGTTCATGAGTTTTTATCTGTATACTTCCTGTGTATTTGGGCATTGCCTAGTTTCATTCAATAAAGACAATTACTTATAAATAAAAAATAAAAAATAAAAAATAAATGAAATTTATTAAACTACATTTATTTTTATTTTTATTTTTATTTTTATTTTTATTTTTATTTTTATGATCCAAATGTATATGGGGTAGGGTGGGGGCTCAGCTAGGGCCCAGACACAAGGAAAGACAAAAGTGACACTGATTAAGTTATTGAGTAGAGGTCCCTACAGGATACAATCCAAACAGAAATCTGCATAAAAAAGGATTGTACAGCCAACCCCACGTAGTTGGGTTAATAACTATCAAGTTGAGCTGGGTTATGTCATGCTTCTAGAGATCATTGTCAACAGAAGACGATAAATGGAAGATGATGACTAAAACCAAAACACATGATTGAAGTTTGCTACCATCCACCAGAATAAATCCTTATAAAAAAAAAATCCACCAGAATAATTTTAGTAAAGAAAACTGAAAGTGTGAGTGGAGATGAAGAAAATTAGTAAATCCTATGAAAGGTAAGACCCATCTGGGGAAAAAATTCTGCTAAACTGGCTTTGTGACTGGTTCATATTAGCTCTTCAACAAGTCTAGGGTGATGGAACAAGATAGAATGTAATTTATGTCAGATTTAGATAATGAAGACCAGAAGGTAAACAGGAATTCTGCATAGCAACTGGAGTAAGGTCCCAAGCAAAAAAGGCAATGATTTCAAGAAAACGGTCGGCTTGCCTACCGTCAAAACAACAATTGCAGTGGTTGCGGTGAATATTGTCTGGCCATGTCCTTCTGGAAGATCATGAACTGATTGCAGAGCAAGGGCAAAAGCCATTGCCCCTCGAAGTCCTACTCACACCCATAAATCATGAGTACTTGACCATATCACAGAATAAATAAATAAAGTAATTAGCCACTTCTAAAGTTCTTACCACTATACCAAAGTGCTTTCTGATGATTTACAGGTATCTTTCGATGTGCAGGTCGTACCAAATTGACCAAATATGCACAACAAAAAACATTTGTAGCCCTAGATGAAAAATAGTAAATACATGTTAGTATAAAAATACTTCGATTTTAAAAGGAAAAAAAAAATTGATATAACTATAAAAATTTCTTTATAAGAGAATCCCCATATTAACAAATAACAATTACAGCATGCTTACCTTGCTACTACAATAAATAACTGAGGTCATCATCGAGCAGGTTCAGGAACAACAGCGAGTTTCACTTAATGAACATATTAGTAAACTACTTCTGACAAATAATGCAAGGATACAATTGAGAAAAAGATGAATCCAACATGTGACCAGCTATGTTGTTCCATGGCAATATCAAAGCCCATATATATAAATCTGCAAATTGAAAAACAACTCATCATAGGCACATAGACATAAAAGTTCAATCACTCAATATGAGAGAAAGATAATGAAAATCAACCCACATGAATGTCTCTGCTAATGATGATATCAAATCAAAAAATGAAGACACGAAATGTTGCGACTTCTCTGACAAATTTGAGTACGTGTAATGCTTCATGACCTAAAACAGAAAATCAATGTTCCAATAATAAAATTTTTGGAAGTAGTGGGTGGTATACAGCAAAGAAATATATAATTCACTTACAATTCCAGTGAACAATATCGATACAATACCAGACAGGCCAAGACCTTCAGAAAGCATGTACCTACAAATAATGAAGTTGTGAATAAAATCACATCATAAGTCCAAAATAGAATGAGAAGATCAAAATAGAAAAAGAAAAAAGTTCTCTTACGAGAAATATGGAAATAGGACAAAGAGACAGCATTCCAAGTTTTGTAGACTGAAATGAGGGCAAGATAAATAAACTTGTATCAGAGATTTTCTTATGAGTTATGGGTATCAAAATCAAAGAAATATTTACATGCGGAACTCACTTGTCGATATCTAACCCGGCATACTTGAATAGGTTTGGACAATTAAGGTCTCACAATCAATTGTAAGTTCCAAAAGTATTAAAAGTAACTTATTAGACAGAATATGATAATTTTATCAGGAAGGATATCAAAGCAGAAGTAAATCCAACACCAACACCTGCAGAGGCATACGAAATGTAATGTTAGTAATCTTAAAAATACAATACATGCAAACATAGATAACAAAAACAAAGTGATCAAAGATCAAGGAATGTAATCATTCAAGAAGTCTTAAGTTGTTCTTTAGACTTCTTAACTATGCCTATTACTATGAATAAAACTTCTTCACTATCTATAAAAAAAGGTTTATTAGGCTTTTGGCTACCAGGATGTTTTAGTCTTTGGAGTAGGTAAGAGTGATGTATACCATCCTATCCCTATTGGTTAAGGGGTCTTCAACAAAATCAAAAGGCTCCCCCATATTCGCTTGATTTATAAAGTTTTTATAACCAGATATTATTTCTGGGTGAAACCTGATGCAAACTCTATTTGGGGCAATGCTCAAGGAGCTCATATATTTACCTAAGAAATCTAGGTATAAAGTCCTGGCCATCCTTTTTCAGATCTATTAAACTATTCATCTTCTTCAAATTTTTCTTTCTAATTCTTTGACCAGCAATAGTTATCTTTCAATCTAAATTTAATCACAGCAGTAGCCTGCTTCAGTTTTTGTACAAACTGCCTGAGAGTTAACTGGCCAAGCCAAGACAAACGTTAAAACATGAAGCACCATAATCACTAAGTCCTTTTAGAAAAATTCAATGCATGAACTCAACAAGCATGTTCAAACAAATGCCACAAATAGAAAAAAAAATCTTTGAAATCAATAATAATGTAAGGCAGACTGCAAATGTTTACCTGAAGACAGCGAGCCAACAAAAGTCTCAAGAAACCTAACTAACAGAACAAATAGGTTTTGTCCGGATGAGTCACGACTATTTACCAATGACATTGTCCTGCATGGCAAAACATTGATTCTCTTAGGACTGAACTCCAAAACACTCTTAATTGCTGGAGACACATGAAATTCATTTTATGTACCTGTACAAGGAAATTGCCATCTACCAATAGTCCAACATGCCCAAAAAAAAAACTCATTGAGTAACATGGCTTGCCTATAAATAGAATATGTGCTCAAGAATATTGCATATCATGAAATAATTGTAAAAACTTACTGCATCATTCAAAACAGATTCTCCAAATACCAAAGCATACAAGTTCATGTCTGTGCCTAGTTCCTGTACAAGGCCATTACAAATATATATTACCAAAAAAACTTGAGCAGAATAATTTTCATAGAACAAATGGATCAATATATTTAGATGCATATGCAATAAGTAAAGCAAGAGGCCAATTTAACACAAATGACTATTAAGTAAGAGTTACATGTTACATTCAAAGAGTACTAGAAGTAATTCCAAAAATAGTTGACACAAGGATTAAGCTCAAAACTTTGAATATATTTTGTCCAACGAAAGACCTTAGAAATAAACGAATAATAATTAGATTGAAGTGCTAAAAAACAGATGAATATAGTTATAAATAATAAGGATAATGAACACTTCAGTATAGTAGCAAAAGGTATATGCAAGACTTGAAAAATCGGAATCAGGTACGGACCAATTCAACAAGTCAGATGATTCAACAAATTGAATCGGGTGATTCGTGAAAATTTTGAATCAATTATTTCAATCTTGATAAAAAGCATTAAAAATCACATATAATGCAATCTTTTTTTATATAAATAAAAATTTATTCATACCAATAGATGTAGCCAAGTATTCAGATTTATACAAGAGAAAACACTTAGTTGGGAAAAAATCATATAGAATGCAACTTACGCATTTAATATCATGTATAAAAGAGTATAAAAGATACCGACTAGTTTCAATAAAAATATTATATGAATGTAAATAGATTCAATAAACATGTCATTTATGTATTTCACCTCAATTGTCAACACTTTTTGCCTCATACATGAAGAAGATAAAGACCATTAAGTTATAAGCACATGGAAAATGCAGTATTTTATGCACAATCACAAATTAATACAAAACGTTCATTCATCTCCTAATCTTTTTGTTCAACTAAAGAAAATAAAGAACTACATGGTTTATCTTTCAAATTTTTATGTAATTCTTATTGAATACAATGATGATAAAGTTAACATATGTTTAGTTCTATCATATTTAGTACAAGAAATCAAAATAAAAACCCAGTTGTTAGACAACTCAAAAATAACAGTTTTGAATCAGTTCAAATCGATCTAAAATTGGCTAGAATCTGTCTGAATCAACCTAATTGATCAATTGAAGCGGCTCAATGAACGATTCAAAAGTTCACTGAAATTGCTCCGGTTTCTAACCGAGTCAATTTGAATAAGCTAAATAGGCCTGACTGAACCAGATTTTCGAGCCTAGGTTATAAGGTATAGGGACGTATATCTATTTAATATTATTAAGTAGAAACCTCAATATATCTATAGGAACATCCACCCTATACAGTTTCACCAAAACTGTATAACACGTCTTAAAATAGATAGTCGCTGACAGATTATTACATTAGAAACAGAAGTAGCACAAAATCACCTGAAAGATGGACAAAACTGTAACGGGATCTGTTGCTGATATAAGAGCACCAAACATCAGACACTCAACAAAAGGAAGTCTGTACATGAGGTACATCAGACCACCAAGGTAACTGCAAGAAAAATATGCGTATTAAAAAGGTGAGGAAGATGGAAACTCAGTATGCTTAGAGTGAATAAGAAAAACTTACACTAGAATTCCAGTAACAAAAGAAGCTATAAATGTCCCAAGGATAGAAAATGTAACAATGGCTCCAAAGTTTGAAAAGAAAGGTTTCTGCAAAGGCCAAAACCACGGAGTAAATCATACTATAAGTACAATGGTTGCACTGCATGGAAATTGAAAGCAGGCATGCTGGCGAGCACGCACACACCCACACGCACATATACAGAGATAAAGGCATTGAGTGCTTACAGGTGAGAGACTGAACCCTGACTGAGTAAGCACAAAAATGTCAAGAAAAACTACAAGTAGAAACCAGTTAACAAGCATTGATAAATCAACAAAAATATTAAAGGAAAATGCATCAACGACAGGTAAGGATATAATATGATGGGAGGTAGCAAGAACAAGAAGAAAAATTCCTCATGAAAATTGAACCAAGCCCTGCAGAAATAAACGCAAATATTATTGACGCTATATAATCAAGTAAAAGGAGCTTAATCTTCGCCTTCCTTTTTTTCATTTCTGGGTATAGCAAGGGTTATATGACCACAAAACAACTATGTTTAATCATTTTTTTTTTATATAAATAAACAATTTTATTGATCAAGGAATGGCAAGGCCAATACAAAATCCTTATGCCCTAACAAAGTAGGCGCATTGGCAAGAAATTTTTTTTTATCAGTTACGACCACATAACAAAATAAGCGTACGGAAGGACAATTCTGAGCAGAGGAGAAAACGAGCAAAGTAAACAACGGAAGAACCTGATGCTACTTTCTGTATTCGAGATGTTAGCAAGGCCACCAACAATTAGACCTGACATAAAGAACAAGGAATAAATATAAATTATCGGTTAAAACATCTTCCTTTAATTATTTTTTTTAATAATATTCATATTTTTATTCACAATTGGAACTGGAACGGAGTCAGTACACATCGCTCCCAAAAAAGAAACCCTAATAAGTAAGAACGGAAGAATAAAAACAAGCAAAAAAAGCCCTAAATATGCGGCTATTAATACCGATGAGAAGAGAGGCGCTGGCTTCAGGAAGATAATAAAATCTGTGACGGCGGAGGACATGGCCGAGAACGAAAGAGAGCACGAGCATCATGATCTGGAGAAGGATGCCAACTCCGGCCGCTTGCTGATCCTTTCCGGGACTACTGCCCCGCGCGTCCGCCGGCGATATCAGTTCCTCCATGCCCATTGCCCGATTACTTCCAAGTTTCAGCAGCGACCTCCTAAGTTCGAAGAATCAAACGATCGATTGGGAAGCCACTTCCTCCCTCGTGTATACGGGGTCTATGGAATGTGCGACGATGACGCAGAGGCCACTGTGAAGACCCAGAGAAATCCCAGAATTCTCCTGGTCCCCACCACAACGATGGTGATTGGATGTTGCTCTAGTGTCTACTTTTGCTCTCCCCGATTGTCAACTGCCACACTATTCCGTCGCCTCTATCACAGTTCAAGATTCGTATGCAAAATACCTTCGGATATTAACCATGTCTTCGATTTTAGAGTGGATGCTTAAAATTTAATGAACAATCCCTTTATAATGAATAAGTTGTTATAAAATTTTTAAAAAAAATTATTATTGTAAAAAAATTTATAAAAAAAAATATTTAAAACTCTAAAAAATTAAAATTTTCTTCATTTTATATAAAACTTCTTATAAATTACAAATCAATCAAAATTCATATATACAAGCATTGAGAACTGTGCAAATTACTATGTAACTTATTGTACAAAATTTTAAAAATCGTAATAAGGGTCATTCACCAAATAAAATAATTGAGAGAGAGAGGGAGGGGCGAACGCCTCTTTTATTGAATTATAACATTCTTATTTGAATGACCCATAAAAAAGTTGCATCGTTAAAACATTGTCAGGGAAAAATTTAGTAGGAAGAAAAATCAATGGCAAAATAAAAAGAGTACAATATTTTTATGTACTGCCAAGTGCTTTTAGGATTGCCTTATTAAAACCTTGCAGAGAAAAATTCAATGGAACAAAACTTTAACAAAGAAAAAAATAGTACAATTAACACAAGTTTTCAAGACATTTACTCTTCCTGAAAAGTGCATGACGATAGATTTTTAAATTTTCGCATTCAATATTCTTCACAATTTTCTTGAATGTCGCAATTGGTAATGCCTTAATAAATAAATCTGTTAAATTATCACTTGATCATATATTTGATATATCCTCATCTAATTTAAATGATACAAACAACATTATCTTTATATAAAATTGTTGGATTATCATTGATCATGGAAAGATCGCACTTTTCTTAAATATGTAGAATTACTGATCTCAGTCAAATACATTCTAAACTTGTTTCATGAATTGCAATTATCTCTGAGTAATTTGAAAATGTGACAGATAGTGTTTGCTTGATAGATTTAGTAGAAATTTGGGACCTGCAGTAATATTTAAACTCCCCCTAAGAAAATGCGTTAGTCTCTAAGTAATAATCAATAACATATTAGAGGGAATATGTTAATATTTTCATCTAAAATATCTCTCTATCTTGGCATTATTATGGAGAACATGCATAGCAAAAATGATCATTGAGAACCACCAATATTCGACAAAAATTACAAAAGTTTGAGGTCTAGTTCTATCGATTCGGGCGGAAAGAAATTCAGATCTACTTGATATTGTTGACAAATGAAATTTTTGCGGAGATGAAAGCTCTAGGTTACTGTTTAAATATGATCATTTTCATCCATCAGACACTCACGCAAGATCTCATATTTCTCATCGATCCAATTGTTGTTCATCCAAAATAATACTATGGTTGAAAGAAATTCTTTTATTAATATTCCAGATTTGAACCAAAAATCATTTACACATCAACCACTCATCTTTTCTTTTGAGACTATCAACACCATAATAGGAGCATAGATATATCTTTTTAATAAAACTGATCCTAAAATTGTTGCAGCTTCAAGATTCATCAGTGCTCAATATGCTGCATCTATTACAACCATGTTTCGGAGGCTACTGGTGAGTGCGAGTGAGATTGATCATCTTAATAATCAGATATCTGAATTGCATTAAAAGTTTGCAACTAAAGATGAAAATAATAAAAAGTTAAGATAAGAAAACAATGAGCTAAAAACATTTACAGACTGGTATTCTCGTGACCTCAAATACAGAGTCAACAACAGCAGCTAACAGCAGAGGTTCAGCGTTTATAAAAAAAATAGCAATAGTTATAATTAATCTCGCTGGCTTTTGAAAATATGCATCAAGCATATATTATAATTTTGACTAAGTGAGATTTGAAGAGATGATAGATTGTCTTATTCTTATTTTCATCTCTATAAGAGTAGTTTTCAGTTTTATCTAATTCGCATAAAATCTTATTGTCATCTCTGCAATTCATCTGCATTCTCATTTTACAAATTTTCAATGGTTTATCAATTTTCTTTTAATATTTCTTGTTATCATTATATGAGGTATTTTTCACCTCAGTCCCAAACTATTTCTATATCTATCGTAAGTGTTATGATGCAGTACGAAAATAATTTGGCTAATAAATCAAATCATGATGCTATATATGAACTTGTGAGTCTCGAATTTCGATAACCATCATCTATTGTCTCATTTTTCACTTGGTTGCAGTCCAAAACTCGCGACATTAAAAAGTTAATGAGAAAATCAATATACTTTAACGACTTGTTCATGAGTCTAATAGAAAAATAGTAGACATAAAGTAAGAGAATAATGATTTAAAATTCTTAATTACTTCTTCATTTCGACTATCTAATCATTTAAATAAAGATAACATGTTGATTTTTGAAAAGCAAATATAATTGAGAAATGAGGCTAAAAGTCTCAAATTTTTGTAAATTATCTAGTAATTGAATAACAAGATCTTTTATTTTCGAATTCATTCTTTAAATATATAGCAGTTCTTGCGATATCTTCAAGAATTCTAATAAGATAAATCATCAATATAAATTGTAATAATGACAAATTCGAATTCTGATAAAAACATATGAGCATATATGATTATTCTCAAATCCTGCTTTTAATAAATACTCGATATGTCAATTATAATATATACGTCTAAATTACTTTAACCCATATAAAGATATTTAAAACTTGATAAAGTATATATTCCTAGATGTACTTGGATTAGATGTTTCAAGTATTATATATCCTTAAAAAAATTTCATATATATGTCGTGATCTAATAATCCATATGCAGTGACTACATTCATTAACCGTATATATAATCTTTTTGTAATAATCAAGTTGATTAAAAGTTTGAATGTAATTGCATTCATAATGAGGGAGTATATTTTCTCATAATTAATCACAAGTGTATGCAGGAAATATTATGCGATAAGTTGTGTTTTGTACCGCACAATTTCATTTTTCTTATTACGTTTTCGTACAAATACTCACTTATATCCAACAGGCATTACACCCTTTGGTGTTTGGATAAGAGGTCTAAATACTTCTCACTTTGCTAACGAATTTAATTCAGCAAATACATCTCTTTTTGCTAGCGAATTTAATTCAATTTCAATAACTACTTTCTATTTTGGTCAATTATTATTTCATCAACATTTTTTGACGGTTTTTTACTCACTTTTTTCATTACTTTTTGTAATGTTAAGAGTCATTTTATATGAAAATATATTGTCGACAACAGTTATGTTTCTATTCAAAATTACTCTAGTATTTATGAAATGTATCGAAATCTCATTATTTCGAGTACCTGTTCCTTTTTAGGAGAAAATATTTTATGAAAAGTCTATTCAGAAAGTACTCTTTAAAATTTTCATATTCAGAAGGATTATATTCTTCGGGAGTTTTTATTTTGTACAAAAAATTTATATAAATCTTATTATTTGTTTTGTGGATATGATCTCTTCAAAAACACCGATTTCTTTTCTTTTTATTTTTCTCTTTTACACTAATAGATCTTTAATACTTCAGGCATATCTTATATTCATTTATTCTTATTTTGACAACTTGTCTTTCAAGGACTTCTATTCTTGCTTAAGCATTAACATCAGTAATATATGATTTTACAACACTTTTAGTGTCAGTAAATACTTCAGGCACCGATATTTCATTATTTCAAAATATGATAAAAATCAAAAAAAATTTTACTATAATATATATAAAAGCTTAGTATAAGTTAATTAAGTATTTGGTCGTATAACAAATACGTGACTAATATTCAGTCATACCATATCTATGACAAACATCTTCATCTTTTTATAAAAAATTATTCTGAGGGTATTTACCATTCTCTTAGTTAGATCACTTTTAGTGATACGGTATAATTATATTATTATCTTCTTTAGTGTTATCACTTATGGAATCAACACTTCCATAGTTTTTTCTACCACGTCCATGTCACCAGTTTTTTTGAAAAAATACATTGTTCACTTCTAAAAATGATGTCAAGGAATGATGTGAAAGTAGTAGAATGTGACTGATGATTTATTAATAAAAATTCATTATTTAGCTCAACCACTAGAAGATAAGATAAAAATTCAGAATATTTGTTAAACTTTCACTCTTGATATTGCTGTTGCAGAAGCATATCTGAGATATGAAAAATAATATATGTCTTCTCTAACATGTTATTATTAACGACATCCTCGTTACATAATTTTAGTATTGAGCTAATTTTAAAAAGTGCAAAGTTATAGTCATTACCATTTTTTAATCTTGCAATTTCAGGTGTAATAAGTCATAATGAAATTTTGAGAGGATTACATATTTTAATGTTTATATCTCTCCCTTAAATCATTTCACAAAATAAGAGAATTTTTCACCGTGAGATATACAGTACAGTCCTGCAAGGACACTGATTTTCTTTTTTGATTATATTTCCCAAATTCATCATATTCAAATAGATTTTCATCAAAGATTTAGGATAAATCACTTTTTATAAAATTATCAATAGTAAAAAATTTCAAATTTATAAGATTTGATATTTTCTACATATATAAATCATGAAAATAAATATGTGGATCTAAGAAATATATTCATATAATCATGAAAATAAAAGTAGAGTTTTATCAAATAATATTTAGTATTTATAACTTTTTCAATATCGAATGATGTATTCATATAATTATTAGTTTGCAAGTGATTAATTGATCCCGTACTTATCATTAAAATTGACGTGTGATACTTCACTAGGTACCCATTGAAATTGGATGTATTCATGTAATTATTAGATTAGGGTGGATGCTATATTTATATTCTAAGATTCATTCATCAAGATGAACCTTATTATCAATAATTCATAACAAGTATATAAAAAAAGAACTTGTATGTAAACTATGTGAATAAAAATTAACCACAGATATAACTGAAATGTAAATTATGAAAATTTTAATTCACCATAGATAATATTTCCCACAGATATACGAAAAATAAATTATGGAAATATTAATTCCCACAGATAAAATTAAAAGGTTTATGAGAATAAACGTAGAATTTATCAAGTAATAATCAGCAATATAATGTTTTATATTTATTTTAAAAATTGTAAATAATATATTGAAAAACTTACTTGAAGTAGAAGACCACTAATTTCAAAATTGGTAAAACTTCGTGCTGATAACGTGTTATAAAACTAAAAGGAAACTACTATTGCAAAAAAATTTATAAAAGAAAATATTTAGAACTCTTAAAAACTGAAATTTTCTTGGTTTTATATAAATTTTCTTATAAATTACAGACCGATCGAAACTCATATAATTGAGAGAGAGAGAGAGAGAGTGAGGGGCAATCGTCCCTTTTATTGAATTATAACATAAATAGGTTTTTTCTTAATATATATATATATATATATATATTATTGTTAAAAATCGTCATTTATCTGTTAAAACAAACCTTCCTTTTTAAGAAGGAATTGCCACTATAATCGATCCTAGGCAGTCTTTGAACTCATTAAATTTTGAGTCCTAGCTCGTATCCAAATTCGAAAATTTTATTTAATTTTATTCCAGAATTTAAGCTAAATTCTTAAAAATTAGATAAATAAAAAATTTAATATTAAATTTGTGCAACTAATAAGAAATTTTTTTATTGATTTAGAAAATTTATAAATAATTAATATGTAATTGATTGACATAATATGATAATAAATATCTATTTCATATATAGTTCTCTAGTATATGAAATTATCAAATCTTAATGACTAATTATTATATAATTTATAAAATATAATTATGAAATATATTCAATATATTAACATAAGTAATTAAATTACATATTATATATTTGATTATAAAAATGTTATTTTATTTATTAATTAATATATATAGATACACACATATAAATATATTTATATATTTATCAATATATGAATAAGTTTTAAACAAGCCAACTTAAGTATAAATGATTGAATATTATTAAGTTTTAACTAAATCGAGTTAAGTTTAGTCGAATATATATAATTTATTAATTAAACAGATACTTATTTCACAAGTGAAGTTTTTTCATAAGCCGTGTTCAATTCAAATTAAATCATGCTTGGGTCCTTAGTAGAGTACTCGAATTTATACATGAGTGACAATTACCATTAATAATAATATTAGTTTATCATTCTTTGACACTTTTTATATAAAATTCATAGCTTGACCGGTTAAATTAAAAGATATTTAAAATATAACACATTGATTAGTATGAAATTCCGTGTTTGACAATTACTCAAGCATGACTCGGAACAAATTAATTTTTTAGCAAGTTTGAAATGGGACCATCCAAATTTTGAAAGACGGGCTTATTTGTTTTTATAAATAAATAAGATAAGAAAAATTGAGTTTAATTAAGTTGAGTTGAAATTAAAACTTAAGTTTTATTTGTTTTTTCAAATATTTTATTCTCATTTTATCTCATTTTATTTAATTTAATTATTATAATTTTTTAAATTTTTTACATAAAATAATATAAATAATTTAATTTTTTCAAATTTCAAAATAAAAATAATATTTAAAAATTTTATTTTAATTTTTAATTTTTATCTCAATTTATCATATTTCATATTTGAAAACAAAACAAATTAAATAAATTGTTATTAAAATATATTTTGTAATATTATTTTTATTTTGATATTTAAAAAATTTTAAATTATCTATTTTATTTTATATTAAAATTTAAAAAATTATAATAATTAAATAAAATAAATTAAAAGAAATTGTGAAAATAAAGCTACCTTAAGTCTAATAAAACAAAGTGAAAGTGACATGCCCAGATGAATGTGGAATAAAACCCGTCAAGGGTCGTTTTAAGATGTGACAAGGTATTTGGGTGTCCAGAATGCTCAATTTAGGAATATACTCCATATTATTATTTTTTTTTTAAAGAGGATAAACATACCTCACATATTTTATACAACATATATTGTATAAAGAAGGATATTTTTGTAAATTATGTTATAATATGATGTTATATTACATTATATATTGTGTAAAGTATTGTAAAATATGATGAATATTTATCATTTCTCTTCTTTAAAAAAAAAAAAAAATTCAACAGACTATTTATGTTATTTTATAATAGCTATTTTATTCTCATGTCAATATGTATAGCATATGATTCATATTATTTAAATGGTGAAATTTAATTTATAAAATTTATCTTTTAAAATTTATCTTTTAAATTAAATTATATTATATAAGTATTTTACTTAGCGTGTTATACATACCAACTTAAAAATAAAAATTTTCTATTTGTTAATGTTTTTATTTTAATATAATGCATAATCTCCCTTTCATATTTTTCCTTTCACTTTTACATCACTGTATGACTTTTGTTGAGCACAATAAGTTATGTTCTTAATTAAATTGATACTGATTTGATACGGTTAATACGGGTAGGTACAACCAATATTTGTTTGGTATTGACCAAAACAGTGCACAAAAGATCAACAGTAAAACTCTGAAGGTATAGTGTATACACTAAAAGTTTCATTGAAGGAATAAAGTATCACGTGATTACCACATACAGAGTTGCTGCCTTTCTTGTCGCCTGGTATTTTTTGTTGGATGGAGCGGTACGTGCTCCTCATGCACGGAGTCAATATTGGTTGAGAGTCCAAAGGCATTCGCTTCTGGTGATTCTTTCTCACTAGTGGTATTGTCGGTTGTTCTAGCCCTTCGCTAACCTGCGGTAGTTCACTATTAGTGTGGCGCGTGATATACACGTGCCACCACATATGGCCGCCTTTTGTTTTGTGTTTCCGTATAAATTATTTGGTTTGGTTATGTGAATATTGTTTATATAGAGAAAATCCTTTATTTTGATAAATAGTTTCTCGGGCTTTAGGCCTATGGAGTTGTAATTTTTTTCTCTTTAGGAGGAGAAATATTAGTAAATATCTCATTTGGAGACATTATTTGGTCTCTCAGTTTGGTCTGAAAAAATTAGGAGTTTTGGGCAATGTTTTTAATTTCGTACCGTACCGGCCGGTACGGCCGGTACATACCGTACCGGAGCAGTGGCCGGTACAGAAATGGGGTCTGTTTCGTACCGGCCCAGATTTCGGCCGTACCGGCCTGTGCCGGCCGTACCGGCCGGTATTTCGGCCGTACCGGCCATGTGTACCGGCCTGTACCGGCCGGTACCGGATTTGAGAATTTTTTTTTTTTTTTTTTCATTTCTTTCTATTTTTTTATCCTAATTTAGACTAGATTATTTACATATATATTAATATATATAATTAAGACTATTTTTTTGAAATATAATTTTTATATATTTTTATATATTTAATTTTTTTTTTATGTATAGACTATTCCGAAACGGTACACGAAACGGTACCGGTACCGAAATATTTCGTTCCAGTGCCTTGACCGGTACGCTCACCGGTACGGTATTCAAAACATTGGTTTTGGGCGTTTTCATCTGATTATAGTTGACTTGTAATGAGTCACATTGTAAACTCCATGTTTCTTTGGTTGAAATAAAAGTAGACATTTTCTCAAAAAATAAAAAAGACTGGTAAGAAAACTTGATTAAGAAAGTCCAACATAAAAATCATACATATTTCAATCATAGTTCTCAAGGAGTCAAGAGAGCTGCCTATAATCGAATCACGATTTTAAAAAAATTTAAATATTAAACTTTTTAATTTTATAGTTTTCAAATATTGTAAGATCAATGTAAATGATGTGTTTCATACCACTATAATTGATCGCATGGCTAATCTGCAAAGACTAAATAGGGATGGCATTGGGTGCCCATGGGATATTTTGATGCCTAAGTCAGTAACAAGTATGAGGTAAAGTGTATATTCAGAATGAGATGATCCATCCCTTATCTTGAGGGGATTACTTATAGAGGATGGTAAATTGGTGATAACCACTTTCGGTTACCCATTTTGAATTTGCATTGTTCCCAATCCCTAGACTTTAAGGGAAGATGAACCCTATCTCTTAGAAGATATTCAAATCGACAGTCTCAATCCATTTGTGGCTGTTTGAGTTTCGAATGGTGATTATATACGATTGTCGACACCTCTCTTCCCCTTTTAAGGGGCTGTCTTTACTCCTTTATGGCCCTGCACCTGTGGGCTCTTTGGAGGCCACAAATATCCATTCCAGTTATCCCGCTAATTTTATTTCTACTTGTCACAAGAGAAATTAAATTACGAAACCTTTCTGTCTCCCGCCTTTTCTACTTGCGCTTCAGTGTGTTCGCCATTACTTTGGATGCCCACTTTCCCTATCTGGTCCATGGGCCTAGGCTTGGCGAGGAGGGGCCAAAACCCCTAAGTTTGATGAGGGTCGTACTCTTACCCTGCTAGGCCTTTTCGTTATTTTTTCATGCTAAAAGGGTTACAAGCTTGTTACATGTGGTTGTCGCATACATGTGTAATTCCTTATTGCTAACGTAGTTCGCACCCATTTTCGCATTTTACCTCTGTATAGCTAGAAACGCAACCATCAATTCAGACATCCGTTCAGTTTTTCAAGGGCATTTATCAAGGTAATGATTAAGGCCTTTAATGATTTTGGTCATTCGAATGCCTTTAATCACTCTCTTCTATGTTTTCACTTTGGATTTTAGCTTCTCTTTCTTATTGCATTCTTGCTCTTCTTGGTTTCCTTTGTGTCCTTGTTGTTCTTGCTTTTTTCTAAAATTAATGGCAAGCTGTGGTCCTTCTCGTGGTTCTTAATCATCTCGTCGTTGCCCTACTCGACTCGTTAGCCAGCTTACGAGGACTATCTCTGAGGACAGAGTTGAGTCTTCATTGGTTCATGAACCCCCTACCCCCTACGTTTTCGAAGGTTACTCCTAGCGTTCCACCCTGATAGATTGAGATTTGGGTGCATAGACTAGGAAGGCTATGCAAGTGATGTGGACATTATTGTTTGCGCCTTAAAACATGGGCTACACCTTCCATTTATTCATCCTATTTAGGACATTCTTGATTTCTTGGTTTTAGCCCCTGCTCAACTGCATTCGTTCCTTTGGTGAACTTTGTTATGTGTTTGTGTGATTTTTTGTTAGGTCTTGGAGATAGTTTCAAGTACCCCAACTTGACTGTAAAAGAGTTTATGTTTTTATATGGTGTGAGTAAGACAGGAGACAACGTTTGTAGCTTCCGTCTCAAGACTAGGCAGTAGCGTTTGGTCGTCTTCGAGTTGTGCTTATCCAATGTTAAGCAGTGGTGGAATAAGTTTGTCCTTGTTTCTGGACAAGGATGAGAGTATCCAATGGATGAGCTAGTTATGAAGGATTATCCGATTCGTGCTAAATGGGACGTTGTTTCAAAGGATAGGAATCTAGACCTAGATTTGTCTACCAAAGAACATAATCAGGTGGATATTGTTTAGAGCTAGGCGAAGGAACACAACGTTTATGGTTTGTGGACAGAAGAGTTGCTTTCTCCAACTAGCATTAACCAGTTTTTAGTAGTGCCTCTGCAAGCCTATGAGCGGGGCCGTAAGTTGAGGGTTTGGGCTCACCACTAAAGAGACATGCCTCCTTTGACATAAGAAGAGCCCACTTTCAAACGCCTAATGTGACGACTTAGAATTTTTATTCTAATTTATTTATTTTAAGGGTAATGTTGGCATTTTAATTAATTGAGCACTTGAAGTTGGGTTTAGATTTGAGTTTTGAGAGCATGACTTATGTATTTGGCTCAAAATGGAGTGGCAAGGCCCATAAGCCCATAAGATGGATCCATAGTCAACCAAGCACATATACGGGACACATGTCACACCTAGAAGAGTTTTATTGATTCTTCAAAAATTGGTAGGTATGTAGGAGAAAAGACTAGTAGATGGAGAGTTGACTAGTTGCTTTCTTGAAATGAAGAGTGTTGGAACCAAGATGGATTTTCTCATCATTGGATGGTATGGTGGGCATAGGAGGCAAAGAAGAGTCTTCCAATTTAATTTTTCTAGGAGCATACCAAATCTAAATGATTGACACATGAGGGATTTGATGGGAATGAAAGTAGGGAACAAAGGGATTCGGTGGATGCCTTAGCCGAACCCCTCATAGTGTTTTCTCATGCAATTAGATCTAAATCTATATAAGTGTCAATTGAGAGATTTTGTAAGATGAAGTGACTTTGAGGTAATGAGTGTTTAGTCAAAAGAAATCCTCATTGGAGAGAAGAATTGGCTTGAGGAATAGAGAAAGGTTTCGGGTAGTGTTTGGCTTGGTGTAGCCGATTACCCTATTTTAGTCTACCTAGGTCTTTCCTAAATTTAGGTGATTTTGAGAAGTTGGATTGTGTAAGAGTGGTTGAGACTTGTGTGTGTAAGAGTGTGTGATTGAGTGCTGATTGATGGAACAAGTGAGAGAGAAGGAAACCCTTAGAAAGGGAGGTAGGATTCGATTAAGCAAGGAATGGCCTTGACTGAACTAGGTCTTATCCAATTTTTTCAAATTGAGCTACAAGATCTTGGTAGATGACTTGTGAAGTGATTGGTGAGTGTGTGAGGTGTGATGTGAAAGAAGAGAAAGGGTTTTCACCTATGTTAGGTGCTGGTCATAGAAGAAAGAGGGAAGGAATTTCCAAGTTAAGTACAACCTAGACTAGGCATCATTGTGCACTAGTGGTGGTGGTCAATCAGATGAGTCTTTCAACCCATCAAATGTCAATCATAAACTAGAGGAATTAGTGCCTAGAGCACTTAGGAGTCCTCATGGCCAAATGACCTTATGCCTTACTTTTCCATTGTTTTGCTTCACTTTCACTCACACCACACTGACGGCAACACTCTCCCTTTTCCATTCTCACTTTCCTTTGTATTCTATCATCACCCAAGCATAATAATATCCTAAGTATAGTGGGATTCAAAGTGTTCTTGAGTTGGAGCATATTTGAAGAGGTAAGCTAAATCCTAACCTATCTCATGTATAGAAACTTAGGTTAGATCATATACAGACACTAAGATTTATATTCATAAGATTTTCTCTTTAACTATATGATTATAGTTTATTTTAATGGATTATTTTATATATTTTTCAGATATATTCTATTCTATTTGAAATATTGTAAGTGCACATTTATCTTGACTTTAACATTTCTTATATATATTTGAATGAATATGGTTGTATTGATTGTTGGATGCTTGGTAATACTGGGCTAAGTTTTCTTAAAAGAAATGTTTTGTTTATTTAGTTATAAATCTATGCTTAGTCAATATGTTATTTTAGGCTTGAATTTATATTATGTTGATAGATTTAGCCAATTTGATGCAAAGGAAAATGAAGCATATTGATATGGTATATAGTATGCATGACTAAGATTAAACTTGTTAGAAGTTTGATGATACTAGGTTAGATTACTTGAAGAAATTCTTTACATATTTAGTTACAAAATCCATGCTTGGTTAATGTGTCATTTTAGGTTTAACATTTATATTATATTGGTGGATTTGGTTACTTTGTTGCAAAGGATGACTGAAGCATGATTGATATGATAATTGATGATAAAATGCATGCATGTTAAGATAAAGTTTGGAGTTGAAAATGATTGATTTGGTGCATATATGGGTTTCGGATTTGAAGGTTTTTAGGGTTGAATTTTTTAATGATTAACTATTCTTTCATGTGATGATTAAGTCTTGAATCTTTAGAAAGATTAAAAGCATGAAAACTAGGAGGATCTAATAGCATGATTCTTTTTTATTTTTCCTAGGAAGCATTTAGTATGCTATTTGGTTAGGGGAGAAGTGATTAAGATATTAATTCTAAGGACTATAGGGTTTGGCCAACCCTTCTTAGTGATGCTAAAATATTTAATTAATTTTATTAAGGCATATTGAAATATATGGAGGAAGATGGAAGAAGAAAATTCTAGGCTGGTATCATGGGGAGGTCTCGGCCCAACTTTAGTGTTGAAGACCGAGTACTCCTCTTGGTCTATTAAGCCCATTTGTGTATTTTTATGAAAATTATTAGTGAGATCTTCAATGGTTTGATTGTGAAGGATGCATAACAAATTGTGTGTATGAATTAGTCTTATGATTTGCATGATAAGTACTAAGAGTTGCATGTCACATGCATGAAAGATGAAAATAATGTTTTTGAGTCAAACATATTTTCAAAGAAAAAGAAAAGAATTAAGGTTTTTATAAAAACCCCAAAGACTAGGATGAGATAGTGCCTCAGTAAAAATCTCTGTTCACTTAGGAGTGTTTAAAGTTGAATGAAAGTCCCTCGGTCGACGAAGAACAGTCGACGGACTATGTATGACTCAAAAAGGTGTTTGGAACATGGTCACACCTAAAGTTAGTGGGTGTCCAAAGATGGTGTTGGCTTTTGTCTTACCGTTATAAGGACAAAGATATAATCACTCGGTTTGAATAGTCACCGAGTGATGAAAAGCGAATAACGTAGTGTCCCGACTTGAGTAGTTTACGGGTGTTGCGGTAATGCGTAACGTAATCACTTAAACTTGAGTAGTCGCCAGGTGATATGGTAACTAGTGGCGAACACACAGTGCGTATAGGAACCGTGAGATGTCCAATAAAAAGTCATGACAAGAATGACTTTCAAACATCTATAATGATATGAATATATAAATGGCTCCTAAGATAAGAAATGATGAATGAAACAAAAAGTTTTTACCAAAAAAGGGTTTCTAAAGCATGAGTCAAATGAATTACATTATATGATGAACATATCTTATGAAAAGCAAGTATATGTATTAAGATTGAAAGAAAGTTAAGTTTTTATGAATGTCTTCATGAGCATATGCACTTGCTAAGTCATTAGTCGCATATGCATAACATATGTTTTGTTTGTTATTCGCTTATATGTATGCTTGTAATGATATTGTTAAAATAGCTGTGTACTTACTAAAATTTCTCGAAATATCATCCCTTTATATTTTTAATATCGTTTTTTGTTGGGTCCTTAGTAGTGCTTGCAGGTGAGGATGATCTCGACAGTTTTGACATTAGGAGAGACTCCTCAGACCACTGAGGGTCTGGTGATCTCCCCGCCTTTTAATATGGTGACCCCCGTTTTGTACAGCCAATTTATATCGAACATGCGATGGAGGGTGCTCTATAAGACCGTTGGTCGCCAATGCATCAAGTGCTGCCTTACTCTAGGGACCGGCGAGTCTCTGTTTATGGACTGCGTCTACACCTCAGAGGTGCGGACGGGCCTCCTGCGTGACGGTCAGATAGGCCTGGGACAATTCATGTTTGGTACCAGGGTTAGGAGGTTAAGGATGAACTCTCGTTTTAATGGATGGTCATGGGGTCAATGCATGGATATTGTCGTTTGATATTATTTTAGCATATTGTGATGGTTCCCAATATTTTGGAAAAATATATATTTTGTGAAGATTGATACTTTTGGCGATATTTATTAGTATGAAATTATTTTGCGAGTTTAAAATTGTTATACCATATGATGTAAGACAGATTTTAAATACTTGCCTAATTTTAGATCGGTTTGAATTTTTCGCTACAAAAAATTTTTATTCACTGCTTTTATTTAAAATTTATGCTCAAATTTAAGTTATAAATGAAGATTTGAACTTCCCTGCATTATTTATCTATGACATTTCAGTTTACATTTGATCCCAAACATAAGCGATGGAAAAAATTGCAAAGGGTGATGAGTCCCGAGGAGGTGAAGCAGTTGGTGGAGGGCACGAGGGTGCGACTTTTGATGATGTGGGGGGGATTTCCCCCCCCCCCCCAGTCGGAGGAGGGCTTGGGGATCTCGTTGTTTTGATGAGCCAAGCTTTTGACGATGTGGGTACAACTTTCGATTTTGACTCAACTATAGGTGGCAGTGCATGTGGGAATTCTTTTGAGTTTTCAGTGCTTTCTCCTGACACAATGGTTGGAAGTGTTGATTGCCCCAAAGGTATTTATGATGGGTTTGGATAAGGAGTGTGCCTTTGTCTTGGAGGGTGGGGGCCTCCCCAAGGCGACCAGCAATATGGGAAGGGCACTCGTCCTAATTTGGGTGCGACGTCTAGTCCTAGGTGTAAAGGGTCTCCTTGCCTTATTGATGACTCTACACGAAGTTTTTTTTCATAATCCAAATATCTTGGAGGAGGAGGGAGAAGGCCCCCATTTTGAGTAGGACCATATTTACATCTCTTCCTTGCCTCTCTCCTCGTTGGGTGATGATGTGGCATTTACTTCCCCCTTTAATGGGGATAACTTTGAGGGCGCTAGGAGTCTTGACGATATCCCTAATGATGCGCCCCTTTTAGGGGGCATGAGCCCATTATTTCCCTCTGGGTGCTCTCGTAGTGAGATCCCCTCTTCCTCACAGGGAAGAGATGCCAAAGAGGAAGCCAATGAGGCAAGACCTCGGCTCTTTACTCCTTTATTCAATGAAAGGGCTCAAGGCCTTTAATGGAAAGCTTTGGATCATTTTATTTAATTGAAACTAATAAAAGCAAAGGACTGGATGGGACTACTGCTATGGATAGAACTTTTTAGGAACTCAGCTTTCCACGGGTGCGGCAGCTCCTTTCTCTAGTTGTCCTTGAGTTTGTACGACCCTAGGCGATTCCTAGTATTTACCACATACGGTCCTTCCCATCACATACCAAGTTTTCCCTCGTCCTATGTGGTGACGCCCATTTCCCTTAAAACCAGATCGTCGACTTTGAACGATTGAGGTTTTACCCATTTGCCATTTGTTAAAGTATTGTTCAGCTTTCCTTTGGTGGAGGGAATTATGGATGTCAGTTGCCTTCCTATTTTCCTCTATTAGGTCCAACTGCTCATAGAGGGTTTGATCGTTGTCAGCTGGTTGAAATGGCCGATTCTGTATGTGGGGTAAGCCAATTTCTACAGGGGCGACAATCTCATTTCCACAAGACAACTCAAACGGCATTGTCCCGATTGATGTTTTTACTGAAATCTTATAGGCCCAGAGTATTTCTGAGAGTTCCTCTACGCATTTGCCCTTCTAGCTCCTCAACTTTTTTTTCAAGATGTTAAGTAGGGACTTGTTTGTTGACTCTGCTAGCCCATTCACTTGAGAATGTCTTGGAGAAAAGTACTTGACTTTGATCTTGAGTTCCTGACACCACTCTCTGTAGTGCTCAGAGTTGAACTGTCAATCATTGTCAGATATTATGATGTTGGGGATGCCAAACATGCACACCACGTGCTTCTGTAAGAATATGGTGATGGCTTTGACGGTTATTGTAGTTAGGGCTTCTGCCTTTACCCATTTGATGAAGTAATCTACAGCCATAATCAAGTGTTTGAAGCTTCCTTTTTTGGGCGGAAACAATCCTATGAGCCCAACGCCCCATTGTGCAAAGGATCAAGCTAAGTGATGGAGACTAGCTCTTCTGGTGGGCAGTGTGGGATCGGTGCATAGATTTGGCATTGGGTGCATCTCTTTACAAACTGATTGGTGTCCTTAAGAGAATTTGGCCAGTAATAGCCTTTCCTTAGCGCCTTTCCTGCTAAAGTTCTGCCGTCTGAGTGATTGTCGCAAACAACCTCGCGTATTTCTGCGGTGACATATTGCGCCTCTTTTGGTGATATGCACATCAGCAGTGGGTTGGTAAACCTCCTTTACGCCCTCGATTTTTGTAAACGGCACAACCTTTCTCTTTACTTTTCTTGTTGCTTCCTTTTCTTCGAGCAATCTTCTTGTCTCTAAGTAGTTGGCTATCTCCTTAGCCCAACCTAGTACCCTAAGACTATGGTGTTTACTATGGCTCCAATGGCTGGTATCTCCACCATTTTTCTTTGTACCTACCACGACAACTCCACGTTGTCTCCTGTCGATGGCGCCTTCGCCAGGAGATCTGCTACTAGATTATCTGCTCGTGGTGTTTGCTGCATGGAGAAATAGGTGAACCAGTTGCGAAATGCCAAGACTTACTCTAGGTACTTTTTCAGCTTCTCGCCCTTAGTGGCGTAGGCTCCCTTGACCTGGTTGACTATTATCTGTGAATTAGCTTGCACTTATACTTGGTTGGCGCCCAAGGCTTTAGCAATAGATAGTCTTGTTATCAGGACCTTGTATCATGCCTTGTTGTTTGTAGTTTTGAAGGCGAGCGTTGCCATATAGTGATATTCATAGCTTGCCACCTTAATGATGTGGATCCTAATGCCACCTCTAGTTCAGCAAGCGGATCAATCCATGAAAATTGTCTATGGCTGGCTTTCTATTGGCATCGTTTTTTTCGAGAATCCAGTGAGTTCTATTAAGAAGTTTGCGATGGCTTGCCCTTTGATGGCGATCCAGGGTGCATAACTGATCGTGAACTCGTTGACCTCAATGGACCAACTACCAGCCGTCTGGAAGAGTCTGGCTTTAGCAAGATTTTTTCCAAGGGTGTTCCATTAGTATTTTGATCGTGTGGGCTTGGAAGTAGGGCCGCAGCCTTCTTGCAGCAACCACTAGCACGAATGCGAGCACCTCCATTTGCGGGTATCGAACTTTTGTGCCTCTTAAGGTGCGACTTGCTTCGTAGACGGGCACCTGACTTCCTCCCTCCTCTTTCACAAAAATCACTGAGACGACGTGCAGTAATACTTCCAAATACACATATAGGTCGTCCCCTAGTTCGGCTATGTTGCCCAGATGACTAACACAAGAGGGGGGGTGAATTGAGTTGTATTTAAAAAAAATAACAATTATAAATCAAATATAAAATATAAAATATAAATAAAATATGAAACAATTATAAATATAAAGAGTAAGGGTAAGAGAGAAGCAAACTCAGTATGTTAACGAGGTTCGGCCCCACTGCCTACGTCCTCGCCTCAAGCTACCTCTTGAGGATCCCCAAATCCACTATTCAATCTCCTTTAGGTGGAGATAGAAACCTATTACACCTTTGAGCAGCACCGCTCCAAAGAATCCGTGTAGAACACCCTCTACACTTCCAATCACCTCACACTTGGTGATTTAACTGTTCCACGTGTAGAACACCTTCTACACTTCCAATCACCTTACACTTGGTGATTTAACTATTCCCCGTGTAGAACACCTTCTACACACACAAGGGTTATACACACCCTTTTACTGATACAAGAATTGATAGTAGGTAGACTATCAAAGTACACTCCTCAATGAGTGAGATAGAAACAATACAGCGCAACCTATATCTCTCTCAACAAGAATAAGAATTAAGGCTCAAAACTTTAGAAAAGAGAGAATGAGAGCTTTGAAAAAATGATGCAAAACTTAGTAATAGATGTGTAAGCTCTTGTTGTGAATTTTGCAAAACTCAAGTGAGCTATTTATAGGCAAATGATTCTTCAATTTCAAATTTGAAAAGATTCCCATGTCAAATAAGAGCACTATTTACTTTTCAAATAAAAACATTTCCTTTTTGCATTTGTCAAAGACAACTCCATTCATTTTTCAAAGAAATCAAACCTAATCTTTTGCTTTTCCTACAAGACAAAATGAGCATGATTTATTTTTCAAACCAAATCATCTTCTTTTTGCATATGTCAAAAAAACACACAACTACCCTTTAAGATTTTCAAACAAATCATTTATCTTTTATATTTGTCAAAAAAACACACAACCACCCTTTAAGATTCTCAAACAAAATCATCTACCTTTTGCATTAGTCAAAAAAACACACCACCTCCCTTCAAGACTTTCAAACAAAATATGCACATGTCAAATATGATAATCAATCATCTTATAAAATCAAGTTTTTATAAAAAAAATATAATTTTCGAAATTATTTTGTTTGATGGTGTTATGCACATGTGAAAAACATAATTTTCAAAACTAAGACATTTAAAAATGTCTTGCATATGTGGGAAAAATAATTTGATGTTTTATGAGAAAAAAGAGTAATTTGGAGCCTTAATCCAATTTCTAATTTTATCAAGAGATGTACAAAAATAATCTATGAGCTTCATTTGTAGACTTGATATCTTTCTTGCTCATGCTTGATTTCTTGATGTGTTTAGCTCCCTTCATGCATAGACAACTTGAGCTTGAGTTTTCAATATTATTTGTTATCATCAAAATTTATACGTAAATACGAGACTTGAAACCTTGGGTTCAACAGGCTATTTTAGCAAGAGTGGGTTGGATAGGTACTTCTTCAATTCTTGGAAGGCTCTGTTGCATTCCTCATTCCAGTGGTGATTCTTCCTTAAGACTTGTAAAAACATGAGGCATTTGTCCGCTGGCTTTGCCATGAAGCAGTTTAAGGCGGCAATTTTTCCTGCTATTCTGTGGGTGTCGTTAATGGTCTTTTGTGGCGCCATGTTCAAGACTGCATCTATCTTCTCAGTACTGGCCTTAATGCCTTTGTCTAACCTTATGATCTTCAAGAATTTTCTCGAGTTGACTCCGAATGCACATTTTTGCCGGGTTGAGCTTGATTTTGTACTTGCACAAAACTACGAAGCACTCCGTGGGGTCTGTCAAACGCATGATGGCTTCCTTGCTTTTTACTAAGAGGTCGTTGATAAATACCACTATATTTCGTCTGATTTGTTCCTCGAACATTCTAGTGACTAGCCTTTGGTACGTTGCATCGGCTAGGGCTATTCAAAATTTTGAAAATTTCGATTTTATCTAACTTCCACTCTGATTTCAACTCCAATTGGAGTCGGAAGTTGGAGTTCAGAGTCGGAGTCAAAATAACTCTGACTCTAAAATTGAAGTTCGGAGTCAGAGACGGAGCTTACTAGAGCTCCGATTTTCGAATTCGAAGTTTTATTTATTTATTTTTGCTTAGTTTAAATGACGTTGTTCCAATTAAATAGGAACGAGTTGTTTAAATCTCCTCCAGGCTTCCAATCCTCATTTTTCCTTTCGCCTCAGTTGCTAGTGACAATCTTCGATCTCATTTCTTGAGTTCTCCTAGCTTCCATGGTTCCTTCATTTCTTCATTTCCAATTCGATCTAATTTCTTCTCCCAATCCCAGACTCCCAAGTCCCAATCGAGCTTCAAATCTTCAGTCTACAGCTCCGCGAGCTTCGAATCTTCAGTCTACATCCGCCATTGCCGAGAAGAATTCACAATTTTTAATTGGTAATTATCGAAATTTTAAGGTTTAAAATTAGGAATTTAAATTTAAATTTTATTTTTATTTTTTGTTATTGATTAGATTGTGTTGATTGGAAACGTCGTGTGTATTTTATATTGAGGAAATGGGTTCGGATGCAAAATTGGGTTGGATTTCATGTTTTATTTTAGTGTGTGCAAGGTGTTTATGAAAATATTTTACTGTAGTAGAATTGGAGATAAAGCTGAAATGAAATACTACTACTAATTTGTTCTTAATTAGAACCACTATATATATTATTGGGGGACGTGAGAGAGGACATATCCCAGTAAAAACCTGCATAAAAAATTGGGTGTGTAGTGTTTACTGTGTTACTCTATTATGAGTGTGGCCTTATAAGTCAAGCAAATTAGATCATAAACTGTTATGGTTACAGCCGGATTTAATATGGATCAAGTATGCATCATTGGGGATCGAATTTTATAAATATATAATGAAGAGAACAATCAACTTCTTATGATCAAGACTTGGAGTTTAATGATGGACAAAGGTTCTTAGGCACAATCCATGCAGCCCATAAATGAACCCATCAAAGCAAAATTAAATTAGCTTTTTTATAACAATATATACATATATATATTTATCATTTATAATAGTGCATGCAACACAAAGCTAGCTGGCCGTTCTTATAAATCTTTCTTCTTTTATTCTCTTTAAACTTATGAGTTGAACAGAACTTTGAAATTCGATTTTTTTTTTGTTAATTAACTCATAAACAATTCATTGTTAGATAATTGGATTTAGAAGCATCAAATCTTACATTTCTTTTCCATGCATGTTTGAAACTTTATTGGTTATTCTCTAAATATCTAGCTAATAAAGCCTTTCTCAAACTGAGAGAACATGTCTACTATATGTGAACAACTAGCTAAATGTACATTTATCTATATATAAAATATATACTTTTTTCACAGAAAATTATATTTTGTGATCAATTGTTTTTCTTGTATGCATGAAAAACAGGAAGGGATGAATTTAGTTAGGTCTTCGAGGGAAATTATATGTGTAAAAGTATTTGTGGTCCATAAGTGGGCTTTCTTCATAATAAAGTAGGTGCAGTCTCGTAAAAGGATTCAATAGGCTTCTTTTGGATGGGTACTTTTGGCTAATTTGAAAACTATGGAATTTACCTCAAAAAGTTGTTGCTAAATATCGACACAATGTGGTTTGGGCAATGAGGTGAGATTAAATGATTTTAAATTAAAAATAAAATAAAATAAAATATTTTAATATTATTATTGTGTATTTCTTTAGATACCCCATACGACATGATGTATGATTACCAAGTATTCAGTTAACTTTTATTTATTATGTTTTTTACCAAGTATTCAAATATTTTTATTAACATTTTTCTTTCTATCTTATTTGAATTTCAACACAGATGGATCTCTCACCTAGTAGGATTTCAACTCCACATAAGAATTTGAATGCCACAACTCTGTCTCAGCAGTAGCACCGAGTCGGAGTTTGAGTTGGCTACCCACTTTCAGAGCACAAACCTCGTGTGCAAACAGTTAATTTCCACTTCCAGTCAATATAGAATTGGAAGATCCTGATCAATTTAATGAGGAGGAAGAGATGGATATTGGGGACGATCTGGTTCAGGATTTGGATGTGCCACTACCACCTTCATCTGCGAGGTCACCATGTCCATGATCAAATAAAAATAGATCGTGGACATGGAAACATTTCAACAAGGTTAATGGTGGAGATCCCGAGCAACCGCGGGCTGAATGCCACCATTGTGAAACTAAAGTTGGGTGTCATTCAAAGAAATAAGACACCACTTGTTTACTAGCACATTGAACAATTGCTAGATATACAAAATAACGAAGAGGTTGGCAGTCAAAGGTCATAGTCAGACTAACCCCACTTTTGTTATAATATCACGTATGTATGCTACTTGATGTCTTCATTTAATCCCATTTAATTTGCACTCAAAACTAATGTTGATAATAAACTATTAAATGCAGGTTAGAGGTAGACTAATTTTAGTTATGAGACTTCTACGGCCATTGATAGTACACGAGTAAAGAACCTGGTCATCCCTCAATGCAGTGAGAAGATGTTAATGGATGCACTTGCAGAGACAATTAACAAAGAGGATATGCCTTTTACCACAGTTGACAAGAGAGGGTTCCAGAAGTTTCTGAAGTTGGTTAAGCCACGATTGCCACGACTTCCACTACCATCACAGTATACAGTGATGTGGGATTGAATGAAGAGACATTTAAAGGAAAAGACAAAGATGAAGAAGATGTTTGTCACTACTAGCCAGAGAATATCATTTACAACCGACTCATGGACGTCCTTATAAAATGTTTCATACATGTATAACACAGTACACTACATTGATAGTAAGTGAAATATAAAAAAATGGATTGTTGGGTTCAAATAAATAGTTTATTATAATGGTACATCGATTGGGGCAGCGATAGATAATTGTCTGATGGATTGAGGCATTCAAAGAATTTTATGCATTACAATTGATAATGCTGGTGCTAATGAGATCACAATTGAATGGTTTATCTGGAATATGAGAGTGAGAGAAGATGTGATCCACAACCATTAATATATCCATGTCCGTTGCACTGCTCACATAATCAACCTTATTGTTGATGAGCCTTTTGATTTAGATTTTAGATTTTAGATTTTAATATTTCTATGATTAAATAATTCAATACTTTTCTTTTTTTACATTTTTATGACAATTGGGTATCCATCAAACAGGTGAGGAGTTGAAAGATGTACACAATTCCATCATTGAAGTCTGCAAAATTTTGCGGTTTTTTAGGGCTTCCCCTCAAAGACTAAGAAAGTTCCAAGCAATAGCAGCACAACTTGGGGTTGAGTGTTCTTGGACACTGTGCTTTGATGTTCTGACTCAATGAAACTCTACATACCTGATGTTGGATGTGGTACAAAAGTACCAAAATGAGTTTGAGGATGGGGACCCTAGGTATGCCTTATTAGAGCCTGCAGGAAAGGGGCTCGGTCCGCTAAACAGTACGGATTGGCAACATGTGGAGGAGTTTGTCACATTTTTGTAGATCTTCTATGATATCACTATAGGGGTATCTGGATTCGCATACATGACTGCAAACACGTGGATCAGAGAGATCTTAATGCTACATCACGACTTGCAAGAAGGTTGTGATGACCTAAGCGGACTGTTATTTGGTATGGTTAAGATGATGTAGATGAAATATGATAAATATTGAGGGCAAGTGGAGAAGATAAATAGATTACTCTTCATAGAACCGATCCTTGACCCCTAGTTCAAGTTAGCAGTGATAAAATAGTAGGCAAATGAGGTTCTTGGAGCAGTAAATGTTGCAGTATTTATTATAGCGCTTAAGGTAGATATAGATGACTTACACACTCATTATAACACCATTGGCCAAACTTCATCCTCAGCAGGTACCTCACACTTGAGTTCCAGCTCCAAACCTCCTTCTAATGCCTATAGCCATCAGGCCTGTGCACTTAGTCAAGGTTTCAACGTTATGGTGTCGTATCATGAATGCTCGACGAGAAATGTTATGCAGTGTAAGGATGAGATTGAGCAGTATTTAATGGTAGAGGTTGAGGCACGTAGTGATGAATTTCATATATTGATTTGGTGGATGGCTAATTCCATCAAGTATTCAACCCTCTCCTGTATTGCCTATTATTAAAATTTATTTAATTATTTAATGGTTTTTTTTTTAATTTTTTTAATAATTTCATAATTTCATAAATTTATTTAACTTATATTGTCTATGATTTCATAGATATAATTATTAACTCCAGCATAGTTTTCAATAACTAATGTCTGATGCGGTAATTAGTATGGAAACCCCTGAGCCCTTTAATCTTTATTGGTAATAAATAGTAATTAAAAACTACATTTGGCATGTTTAATTTTCTAGATCAATTTTAATTTTTATTGATAATAATATTTTTTAATTTTATCGTAATTTCAGGTATGACCAACCAACGACAAGTCACTCTACTGTGGCTGATTTTTTATCCTAGTTAATGGTTTGATTAATACGTTCTAGCTTCCTTTTTATTCAATTTGGACTGTTTGAATTTGAAATGGATTATTTTTTATATTAGCAGTGTTTTGGAGTCAGGACCATTGTCTTATTTTTATTCTATATAAGACTGTATGGTATATATGTATGATTTTTCTAAAACTATATGTGAAAGTTGGTGGAAATGGACTGAAATGAGCCCATTTAGATTCAGAAGGGACCAATTGGGCTCATTTAGTTTGGAAATAGGCCTAATCGGGCCCATTTAATTTCGGAGCTCCGACTGGAATTCGGAACTCCGAACTCCAACTCCATTTCAGAGTCGAAAGTCAGAACTTCAAACTCCAACTCTGTTAGAGTCGGAGCACAACCCTAGCGCCAGCATTTTTAAGGCCGAATTGCATGACCTGGTAGCAATAGAGCCCCTGTTGATTATGAACGCCATTTCTTCCTCGTCCACCTTATTCATTTTTTTTTAATTATATCCTGAATAGGCATCGATGAAACTGAGTACCTTATGGCCTGCCGTGGCGTCTACAATTATGTCAATCGGAAGGAGTGAGAAACTATCCTTAGAGCAAGTTTTGTTGAGGTCGGTGAAGTCTACATACATTCTCTACTTCCTGATGGCTTTTTTTTTTTACAAAAACATGTTGGAAAGCCACTACCTGGTAGTGTGCTTCTCTAATGAAGCTCACCGCTAGGACTTTGTTGATTTCTTTGACTATAGTTGTGCATAGAGTTGTAAGCGAATCGAATCGAGTCAAATTCAAACAAGGGTACTTGAGTTCGATTAACATGTTTACTCACTCGAACTTAAATAAAAATCGAATATCCTTGCTCGAACGCAATTCGTTAACCATTAATGTTGTTCGAATACAACTCGAACTTGACTAAAAATAAACAAACAACTCAAACTTGAGCTACTCGAGCTTGAACTCGATTTTTTATTTTAGAATTTCCTAGTCGTATCTTTTGATTAATAAAAAAAATTAAATTAAGTTTTACAAAAAAAAAAAATCAAACCATTCAACTATTCAACCAAATAATTTTGATTCAAAGTTCTCATGGTATCACTTTTTTATATAAAAATAACTTATAGTTATAAATTAAAAGAATAATATACAAGATAAATGTATTAAACTAAACTATTTAATACATATAGATAATATAATAAATCAATAGTTGTAGTTGTATGATATATTACTATACAAATTATCCTATACATTTTTGGGAACATAACATATACATTAAATAAGGTTAACTATAAATAAATTAATAATACATAATTAAGTATATGAAATATAACTAACATGTAATATACGAGTTTTATTCACGAGTATAAACCGAGTCAGGGTGAGTTTATACAACTTTTTCTCGTTTAATATTCGAACATATATTAGTGTTTATAAACATCTCATTTATTAAATGAACCGAGTTTTCGAACTGAGTATATACAAGCCAAAGTCAATCTGTTTACAAGCTACTCTATTTATTTGCAACCCTAGTCGTTTATGCTTTTCTCCATGCTAATTGACCTCTGTTTTTGCCATACTTTCTTGGTCTATGGGTTGATGTAGAGGTTATGCTAGATGATTGCGTTGTCAATCCCTGGCATTTCATCATGACTCCGTGCAAACACATCTCTATGTTCTATCAACAAGTCTTTTACTACTTCACGATCTTTCGACGCTAGAGTTGCCCCAACTCTGGTGGTGGCATTTGGGCGATTTGGGTACTATGCTATGACCTTCAAGGGTTTATTTGCTTCATCTTGTAACAAGCTACCCTCATCTATGGCCTCTGCCTCTTATTCCTCTTCCATTGAAGGCGACAGGGGGTAAGGGAGGGGGGGTTGTTCTCGCTTGTCCACCAAGCAAACTGTCCTAAGTTCCTACACATAACACTCCCTTGCCAATGTTTATTCCTCTTTTACTTTGCCAATCCCACCTACTGTCTAGAACTTCATTTTAAGGTGATGGGTGGAGGTTATCATTTTCAAGTCATTGAGCATTGGTCTTCCTAATATGGTGTTATAAGATGATGGAGCTTTCACAACGAGGAAATCTATCATTGTGGTGGTTGTGCGATCGTTCTAGCCCACAGTGACTAGGAGTGTGATGGCGCACATGGGTTGGACTGCCTCTCCTGAGAATCCTTTCAACAGAGTTGGGGTTATTAACTAGAACTCTCCAAGTCGTGTAGTTAGCTACCAGTAGTATGATGACTACGACGTTGTCATGAGGATACATGACTCACCCATAGTCTTCATCCTCAAAAGAGATGTTTGGGGTTGTCTCGAGTTTTGCATACTTACTGAGCCTGTCTGTTATGTATACCTCATGGTATCGGGTCTTCCAGGTGTGGGCTCTTCACCCTAATGATGTCGCGCCTCCCCCTACAAAATCACTTGCTATTGTGCGATTTTTTCCAAGTAGCCAACATGGAGGGTATAAAATATTGAAGGATATTTCTTGGCGAGCGTGGGGGGGCAATTTCTCTACTCCCTTTCTTGCCTTTGATGCCTCGGGCTCCTGCTTCTGCTTTGTTCATGCATGCACTCCTCTTCCTTTTGTGACTTTATGCAATTAGCCAACATTTTTTCTAATTCGCAGCTTCTTGCCATTTCTTGTACTCGTTTCTTCAAGGTGTAAGAATCCTTTATCCTATGTGAGTAGATTTTATGGTATCTACAGTAGCATTTGTTTTTTTGGGAAAGAGTGTCCATCTTTCTTTACCTAGATTGCATCCTGGACGTTATGGCTGTCATGGACCAGGTAGCGATTTTGATCATGCCACCTACTAGATCATTCATGCCTTTCGTCTTGGCAGTGTTGTCCTCACCCCCACTTGTCCTTTTCCTTTGGGTCATCACCATTTTTGTCTTTGTTCTTTGTCTTTTATTTCCTTGGCTCCAATAGGGCCTGTAGGGTATCATCCGCATTGATGAAGTCGTCGACATGGTCCATAAATTCCCTCAGTATAAAAGGGGTGTTTCAGGCTATTTCCTGCATGAATGGGCCAAAGGGCCAAATTCTGCTTATCAAGGAAGCCAAGATAAGTTTTTTATCCTAATTGTCAGCCGTCAGCCTCTCATTGTTGAAGCGAACCAGGTAAGACTTTAGACTCTCTCCTTTTTGCTTCACGGTCAGTAAGAAAGTCACGGGCTTGCATCGCCTTCTATTTACCATGAATTATGTGAGAAATTGCTTGGCCAACTCCTCAAAGCTACCAATCGAGTCTGGGTGCAACGTTTCGAACCACTCTCTTACCACACCTTTCAGCGTGAGGGGGAAAGTTTGACAATCTACCTCTCCGAGAAACCCATGGAGGGTCATGTGTGCCTTGAAGTTCTTGAGGTGGTCAACTGAGTCCTTGGATCTGTCGTACAGGTTGATCAACGGGACATTGAATTTTGCTGAAAGTGGCACAGTCATGACTTCTCTACTATAAGGGAGGTTTAAGCGAGCAGCTAGTCTACAAAGGAAGCCGCCCATCTTCTTTGCCATCTATTCGTATTTGTCCACCAGGCTCCGTAGTTCATCTTGCATCTTTTTTATTCTCCAGATTGCCACTATTGACCCCTCTGGAATTATAAGCATCGCCCTCAGGATGCTCATGCTGGTGCAAAGTAGGGTTGCCTCTTTTTTGTTTCAATTCCTCATTTCCTTCTATAGTTGCTCCACGAACTGTTAGGCTTCGATGCTCGTCATACTTGACTCTGGGATGTCTTGGTTTGCATGCGATCAAGTAGTAGGTTTGAATTCCACAAACGGTGTCAATGTAAAGGACGTGTCTTACACCACTAGAGTTGATCACACGGTTAACCTACAAAGGCTAAACAAGAATGGCGTTGGGTGCCTAGGAGACACTCTGATGCCTAAGCCATTAACAAGTATGAGAGAAGTGTATATTCAGAATGACATGATACATCCCTTACCTCAAGAGAGTTACTTATAAAGGATAGTAAGTTGGTGATAACCATTTTCAGAATGACATGATATATCCCTTCCAATTCATTTTTTGTATCTATTTATCTCACCTAAAGCACGCAAACGATCAAATCACGAGTCTCGTTTATTTTATATATAAGATGAAATAAAGTTGAAAATTAAATAAAATATTATTAGAATAGTTTTTTTAATATTATTTATGTTTTAGAATTTGAAAATTTTTAATTATTTATTTTATTTTGTGTAGAAATTTAAAAAATTGTAATAATTAAATGGGATCAAATGAGATGAGAATGATTGTAAAAAGATATAACATGCATGTATGTCTTCATTTTGTAGCAATAAAAGCAGTGAGGTTTTGAGTTATAACCCTGACGGTAAATGTAATGTCCTTTTCTTTGTAGAATAGAAATTAAAAATTAGAAATTAGAAATTAGAAATTAGAAATTAGAAATTAGAAATTAGAAAAAGAGTTTGCGGATATAATTACTACAAGTGATGTGTACGTGCTATAGACAAATACAATATTTTTTTTTATTAGTAAAAGGTGTTCGAGAATAGTGCCTCGACTATTTCCGAATATAGAAAAAATTAATGTGCTGAAAGTGAAGAAGGGGGATGTATGAATTTCGATTGCATTCTCATTTTGATTTTAAAAATTTTTTTAATATGATTTTTAAGTAATTATTTTTAAATAATATTGTATTTTTTTATATTTTAAAATAATGTTTTAAGATATTAAAAAAATTATGTAAAAAAATATTTTTTTATTCAATTTTTTTACATCTTAAAATATTTTTTTAAAATACAAAAAATCACTAAATTATTTAAAATCACTTACTTAAAAATCATATAAAAAAATAAAATAAAATAAAAGCGAGATGCAATTGAGATCACAAGCATTTTCCAGCGAGAAATATGCACCTCAAGAAAAATTCTACTATATTATCTTCACATAACACACCACATATAATTTTTTATTTTTCATTTTTTATTTTTATTAAATATATAGTATATGAATGATAAGTAGAATAATTTAATTAAAAATAATAAAACAAAAAAATAATGAAAAAATAATTTTGATGTTTTGCATGTGTGCGTAGCAAAACTATGTACCTTAATAGCTGGTAAACATGGTTTCTCTAAGGTGTAACAAAACATCTCCACAATTTAACTTAGATACTGCATGTTTCATCTCATCTCATTATAATAATATTTTCAAATTCTTACCTAAAATATAATAAATAATTTAATTCTTTCAAATTCTAAAATGGTATTTATGGGCACCCTGATGCTTGAAAGAGGAAGGAAGCATGTGATTTGTTGTTCTTACTCAAGCTAACAATGCATTAGAAGTGGTGTGTTATTGGTGATTTTAATGAAATCCTCACATAGGATGAAAATTTTAGGGCTAGACAAAGATCTGATGGTTGCATGGAGGAATTTAGGATGGTTTTGAAAAATAATAATCTGTTTGATCTTGGTTGGAGTGGGGACATTTTCACTTGAAGTAATAAATTTAATGATACTATGTTGGACAAGGCAATGGCTTCCCCTTACTGGATAGAGACCTATAAAGATATTAGAGGATCTACACTGGTGGCTAGAAATTCAAACCATAAGCCTCTTTTGTTGTCTTATAATGGGTGGGAGATGAGACCATGACCCAAAGGGAAGATTTTTAGATATGACGTTGGTCTATTGATATAGAATGTTTAGAAATTGTGAAAACAATTTGGCATAAGGAGGGTGATCTTTTACAAAGTCCATGCAAAAGGATTTTCAAGAAAAACTAAAAGTCTTGTAGTGAGATCCTAACTAAGTGGTGTTCAATGAAGTTTAGCGAACATGAGAGGTAAATAGCTACAAGAACAGAAGAGCAAGTCAATATTGAAAAAAGGAAGAATAATTGGATCCACAATATTTCTGATGGACAAGGCCAGACTCTGAAAGAGCAAGTCAATATTGAAGGAGCTTTCTTGAAGCACTTTTTGATATTTTCAAATCTTCCAATCCATCAAAAGAGGAGAGTAAGGACAGTTTAAAACATGTGGAATAAAAAATAACTAATGCCGTGAACACTGACTTGTAGAAACATTTCACGAGTACAGAAATGAAGGAGACTCTTAAACAAATGGATCCACTAAAGTCCCCAGGACTTGATGGGTTTGAAGAATGTTTTTACAAAGCTCATTGGTTTGCCATAGGTAATGAGGTATGTGAAGTTGTTCTTAATTTTCTTAGAGGATGAGGTTTGGATTCTACTCTGAACTTTACCTATATATCTTTAATTCCAAAATAGGCAGCCAAAATTTGTAAATGAATCTCGACATATTAGCTTTTGTAATCTTCTATAAAAATTGATAAAAAAAGTCTTGGCTAATAGATTGAAAGAAGTATTCCCAGTCGTTATTTCTAGGTACCAAAGTGTTTTTATACCAGGAAAGCTCATATGGATAATATTGTGGTGGCATACGAGCTTCTCCATTTAATGAAGACAAAAGACAGAAAGTATGGCACTTAAGTTAGACATGTCAAAAGTATATGATCGAGTTGCATGGAGTTACTTTCAAGCTATTGTGTTGAAAATGGGCTTTGGGGAGAAGTGGATCGAGTTAATTATGACTTGTGTGAGATCAGTTTCATATTCAATTCTTATGAATGGAAAACTTAGTGAATCTTTTATTCCTTTTAAGGGACTTCGACAAAGAGATCCATTGTCCCAATATCTATTTATATTAAGTGCTGAGGGGCTTACTTCTCTATTAATAAGCTCTAATTCAAGTGGTAACATAAAAGTGGTGGTTGTAGCGGGAAGAGAAACAAGAATCAATCATCTTATATTTGCTAATAATTGTATATTTTTTTGTAGAGCAAATCTTTTGAATGGAACAAAATGCAGAAACTATTGGAATTTGGATATATATTTGGGTTGCCTCGGGTTTGTTTGAATAGACAGAAACAAGACTTCAATTTTTTTAAGCACTTCAATTTTTTCAGCTCTAACACAGGAGAGGACAAATTATCAGACTATTCAAGCGGTTGATGTCAGTGTGTCACCCTTAGTAGTAATTATGAAAGAAATTTGAGTTTGCCTACTATGGTTGGAAAATCATGAAAGTACAAGACTTCCATAACTATAAAGGATAAGGAGTGGTATGAGTTTAATGGTTCGAAAAACAATTTCTATCATAACCAGGAAAGGAAATACTCATTAAAGTTGTGATTTAAGTAATACCTACGTTTCATATGAGTGTTTTCAAATTGTTAGGAAAGCTTTGTAAGGAGATAAGTGCGATGATGATAAAAGTCTGTTGGGGCCATAAACTAAAATTAGAAGAAAATTCATTGAAGAAGTTGGAAAAAGATGGGAGAATTTTAAAAAAGGGGACGTTTGGGACTTAGGAATATTGAATGATTTAACACAGCACTACTTGCAAAACAGTGTTGGATGATGTTGACTGATTCCACCTCTATGTCTACTCAGATTATGAAGGAAAAATATTGTAAAAATAGACCACTCCTAGAAGCACTTCTTGGACAGAGGCCATTTTTTATATGGAGAAGCATGTGAGACTCTCTAGATTAATATGGAGGGTAGGTAATACTTAATAGTCAGAAAAACAGTATTGGGGGGATCTATGGATGCCAACAACTTCTACACACAAAGTGCAGTCACCTATTCAAGTGATAGAAAGCAATCCCAAGGTTGTGAAGCTTATCGAATCAGAAGTTGGATGTTGGAAGAAGGAACTGATAGATGAAATCTTTTGTCCTTAAGAGGCAGTGATTAAGTATTCCAATCAATAAACAATGTGTGGAAGATAAATTGATATGGGGCCATATAAAAGATGGAAAACTTTCAGTCAAAAATGCATACCATCTTGAAATAGCTAGGAAAAAAGCCATTGAAGGAGAGTCATCTAATCAAATTGATAGAGGTATTGGGTGGCAGCAGATACGGGGAATAATGTACCTGGGTATGCTAAGCATTTTATCTGGAAAGCTATTAATGAGAGATTTACCTACTAAATAAAGTTATATGATAGAAATTGTGGAATCACCAAATTGTCTCATTTGTCCTCATGAAGAGGAATCAATTAAGTTGTGTCACAAATCTATAAAAAAAAATTATATATCTTCAGACTTCGACTACTTCGGAACTGGACTACCAATATTAGACCAAACATCACTGGTAGCAGTACAACTTGATTATAAGAAGAATTTGGTCTAGAAGAAATGTTGTAATCTTTCAAATCAGTTGAACCCCCTGATAAGTTACAACAGCAGCAGTGGCTGAATTAGAGAAATTCAATCAAGTTCAAAATGTGTCAAAATGGACCACGAGAGGTATGGCAAGGTGGAAAAAATGAAGTGAATTGGAGGTTAAGGATAATTGGGATGCTGCAAATGATGGAAAAGGATAAAAACAAAAAAACAAAAAAAACAAAAAGGTGGGGATTGGAGTTATCCTTAAGAGACTCTGAAGGTTATATATTCCCATCTTTATGTAAGAGGATTGACGTTGAATTCATCAAATGATCCATCAAATATAAATTTAATATTTTTGCTAAAAAATCTCTACATTAGATTCATCAAATCTCTTAATATATAAATTTGAATTACAGTAAATTTTCACAATCCTTCATATTTGAAAGACTATTATTCATATTCTAAACACATACTTTAATATATTTTATTCTCCTACTTTATTTTTCTTATTTTCTCTTTCTCATTTACTCATTTGGTTGAAAAATAATTATTTAAGTATTAGATTATATTATTAATATACATATAGCTAGTATAATTACAAAATATAAAATATTTAAATCTATTTTTATTAAAAAAAAATTATTATATTATTATTTTGATGGATCTAATGATAAATCCAATGTAAAATTATAAACTTAGACATTTGATGGATCCATCAAAATTATACTTTTCTTCAAATTTTAAAGAATCATTTAGTAGATCCAATGCCAATACTCTAAGAGCTTTATAATACAATCCAACCTTTTGTAGTTGAAGCAAATGCATTGCGAAGGGCTATGAAATTGTGTGAAGAATTAGGCTTCTGAAATGTGACATTTGGGGGAGATGCAAAATCTGTTATCCAAGCAATAAACAGTTTTGATGAAAACTGATTGTAGAATAGACAACTTATTGAAGATACCAGAAGAATGCAACTCAGGAGACCTTTTTGAAAAGTTCAATTTGTATTTAGAGAAGCAAACTGTGTAGCTAGCACATAATCTAGCAAAACATGCTTTAGTTCATGATGTTATGTACTGGGTGATGAATGAAAAATCATATTTTCTCTGTTTCAAAAGAGAAAAAAAAAATCAATACCCACGAACATTAACCACTTGTGCTAGTGCCATTCATTCTACTAACCTGTTTCCAAGTGGCCTTAAATAAAATCCAACCCCGATTAAAATGTTCTACCGCCATCTCAAAAACAGAGAGATTATTCTTACCCAACAGAAATGACAACCATATATGACAACTAAAACGACAAAAGACTGCAATTTTTTTTTTAATTTGAAAACAAGTCACGTGACAAGATTAACTTCAGATCACGTACCGAATGGGTTCTTAATTTGTACTAACCAAGAGAATCTACTTGTCTTAATGTGTTATTTTAATAGTACAGATAAAATGGTAACTGTCACTCAAGCTCCTCATCTAAAAAGCTGAGCAATTTAATAAAGCCAACTCACCTAACAGAATGATGCAATTTTCATGAAACTCGCACACATGACATTACTCACCATGTACATCAGTACACTTCAACATGCCATTGTTTGTTCTTTTTTAGTTGTGAGAGCTTTTGTTCCCAACTCTCCCCTCTTTGCTCCACAACCCTCTTAAAGGTTTCCTGGATCCCAGGCATCATTCCTTTAAGCCCACAGAAGTAAATGTGGGCACCATCATCCAAAAGTTTACAGATTTCATCACTGTATTCTTCAATCTTATCCTGAACATACATCTTGCCTCCATTCTTACTCTTTTGCTCCCTACTAAGGGCCTGATCAAAGCGAAAGTTGTCGGGGTAGTCCTTAAGATACTTCGTAAATTCATCGTCATAGAGGAGACAGTCAGAATTAGCCACCCCAAGGAACAGCCATGCAAGACCATTGAACTTGAATGTAGGAACAGACTCCATGAACATACGGCGAAGATAGCCTCTGAATGGAGCAATGCCAGTTCCAGTAGCAATCATTATGTGGGTGGCATTTGGGTTGTCTTCAGGCAAAAGCATTATCTTGCCAGAGGGGCCTTCAAGATAATTCAGCAATAAGAGATAAGAAGCAAGTCTAAACCACAAAAACATTGAATATCGATGTAGAACCAACACCAAAGAATCACCAATCACACAACTACATCTATCTATCCTCTTAAGAGTAATCATGTTGTTCATTAGATAACACCAATTCAGCCACCATATCATAACTAAGAAATCATTAAAAACTGTAATGCTGAAGTAGGACTTGCTTGAAGACAACGTAAGCAATATGATATCAACAGATGAACATCAAAGCAAAGCAATTTAACAAAATAACGTCACATGAAGTTTCCTTTATACAATAACTCCCTTTGTGAGCCAGGTTAATTACAACAGTTTATATTAATTATGAATAACCTATTAGTTAAGCTTATAATGACGTTATTCTGAACCCACTTCCCCCACTGGCAGGCCCTCCCATGGAATAAAGAAAGAAAATTTCCTTTTGTCCTAATGTAAAATCTTTTGGTCCCTAAACACAGAATCTCAGTGCATGAATGATAAAATTACTGGTCAAATAAATTTATGATTCTTCTCAATTGTCTTTCATCCTGACCTTTGGATGGCAAAAGTTTGATAATCATTCAAAGCATCCCAATGTCAAGCTTAGATAAAATAATTATTGACTAATAGAATCCAGACTCACTTTCTTCATCAAACAAACCATCCAGACTCACTTGCCCACTGTTCACGAATCACAACCAGAGGTAACCCCATCAAAATTTAAAAAGTTGCCTTAACTTTTGTTTTATATGGCCAAACTAACCCATCTGACTATATAAATTATTAAATACAATTACTATTAAACTTTTTTATAAGTGACAATCCTTAGCATTCATATGGTAAGTGATTAATATTATGCCATTTGTTGTATAATGTTGAGTAGAAGCATGCCATTAAGCTGTTGACTCGCTTTGATAGAGTATTTGGATCCACTTATGAAAATGAGTAGAATAGTTTAGACCTATAAGCTACACATCAAGTACTAACTAACCAGTAGACATCGGAAATCAAATTATGCAAGAACATGTAAGCAAGTTAAGTGACCCTTGACTACTTGTGAAGAAAATTCTAAAAAAACAAATCAAGTCTTTTAACCTTTAGTGTAAGGTAGACCGTACCTGTGACCTGAATTTTATCTCCAGGCTTTGAGTTGCATAAAAAATTGCTGCATACACCATTCTTGGAAGGATCCTCCTTTCCAGTTTCAGGGTCATAATAAACAGCACGGCGGACACATAAGCTGGCTGTCTTGCCATCAAAAAAGTCTCCATACCTAGAGGAGGCAATTGAATATAAACGAACATTGTGGGGAGCCCCTGGTTTCTTTGGGTTTTCACCCTGTGACACATGGAGATGATTATTCAAATATCACAATGGTATACTTTTAATTCAGAGACACACCTTTTATCATGTCAAGACAATATACAAATTCTGAATAAATATACAAATTGAGATTCTCCATCAAAGGGAAAGACCACTAAATCTACATCATTTTATTTAGAATAATGCTACATAAAGTCATAGAATGTGCAAGCATCGAACAATCGCTTTGAAAAATAGTGGAGTCAATTATTAAAAAATTAATTTTTTTCATTTGGATCCCGTGTTTACTCACTTTTTTCAAAGCGCTTGTGCACTCCACGATTACAAATATCATTTCTCTTTTATTTATTCTCTTAATCCTACCCAATGGCAACAGACATCCATAGGCAAAGACCGGAACAAGGGAAATTGACAACACCATCTACAATATAATATGCCTTTATCATGACTAGCCTAGAAAGAGAACCTACAACTTTGGAGAAGCACAATAAAAAGAGGATGATGACCAAGTAACTAATCACTTACAGGAGGAATTACACCATAACTCTGCCCTTCCCAGTAAGGAACATTACCACCATGATCAATCACAATATGGCAAGTCTCTCCAGGAGCTTTTGGCCCCACAAGCCTCTCAACAGAGACAATGGTTGCTGTATAAGGTTCCTTAGGCTTGTATGTATTTAGTGGGGGCTCTTTGGCATCTTCAAGGCTTAAAGGGGAAACAACAACTTTAGGTACGCTAGCTTGTTGCACCGATTGGCATATTATCTGTTTATTTCTCAATCGTGCATTCGTTGCTTTCGATTCCAGTGATAAGAAAGGTGTCCATGATTTTCCATGAAAGTTTAAGCTATTTGTCTGCAGAAAATGAAAAACAGTTGCCTTCAGAAATCACAAAACATACATAAAGCAGGGAAATTTAATTTGTTAATGATAAAGTAAAACTCACATTCAATATTAATCGTATCATATCCTTCTCTCAAAGAATCGTGTAAGCATTTTTTTATGGGTAAAGAATCATGTAAACAATGAACCTTATATGCATATTTACTATGGTGGGGAGGTCCCTTCGGGGACATCCGATAAAATTGGAACGATATAGAGAAGATTAGCATGGCCCATGCACAAGGATGACATGCACAAATTGAGAAATGGTCCAATTTTTAAAATTTTTCTTCTATAGGACTTTGCTTTCTTGGGCGGGATCTATTGCTTGTAACAGACATAGTGTCCATGAACTTCTTTCTTCTTTGTAACACTAGCTAAGTTTTCTCAAATATAAATACCTGGGCTTAGCCTTTTTCTATTAATGAAATCCTTTTAATTACCTATCAAAAAAAAAAACTATGGTGGGGAGACAATAAATGACGCACTACATTAATGAGAGTGCAAATCAGAGAACTGCAACCTGAAATCCACTCTCTTGCTCTCATTCGAGGTGGTGGAGTGGTTTATAAGTAAACAAACAAAAAAGTGAATATAGCTTTTAGATAATGTAGCAAACTTGCAAGACTTCAGCAAAACCACACTAAAAGAAAATAGCAACTTGTCAACTTGCTTTGATCAAGGCTTTTTCTAGGGATAAGTTTTCCACTGAAAGTGACTTTTTCTCTTTTTACTTCGTCTCTAAGAACTAAAGAAAAAGACATAATCAGTTCTCTATAGCAATAGACATAAATTAAAATCTATGCTTCTGACGTTGAGCTATATATGTGAGTAATGTTGGAACATGGGAAATGAGTTCTTATTTCCAAAATTCCCAAAAATTTTACAAATTTTACAATTTCTTTATCGTTTAATTTGGCCCGTACTAATTGAAGAAAATGATTGGATTTCAATCTTCCATTTTAAATGGCTTGAAATGAAATGCAAGTAGGACATTTTTTTTTCTCAATGAAAGTTGATATGGGGAATGAGTTCTTATTTCCAAAATTCCCAAAAATATCAAAACCCTGTGATCTAGAATGTAACCAAACAAGCTCTTACATTTTATGATCCAAGACATATCCAAACATAGAACTAATAGAAATAAGTAATCATTTAACTCGAAGATTGTAACATTAAGCATTTAAACTACAAAATTAGTCGGAAAAAATGTAAAGACTTTGAATGAACCTTAAACACGGATCTCCTGGTGGACAAATCGCCCCCAACAGGAACACTCACTGCAACCTGAAAGCAAACCAGCAGACTGGAAACATTAGCAGAAAGCCAGAGTCAAAAGCACAGCGAAAACCCCATCCACTTGCCAACTGAGGCGTTTGTTTAATCCCATTTAATATTCATCATTGGGTTTCTTTTATTTTCTTTTCCCACAGTTTCTCGGAATCCAAACAGAGGGTAAGGATCAAAATCATATAATGGAAAAAAAAAAACAAAGGAAATGGGTCGACCTGAGATGCCGCCAACTGAGCCATGAGGAGATGATCAAGAGAGGTTCGGAGTGCGAGACTCGGGGAGAAACCAGAGAGGACTAAGGAGAATCAATATTGTTCTTGAAATATATAAGGTGGGTTCGATCTCTCGCTCATGCAGCAGAGAGGAAGAGCAGCTGCAAATGATCCTTTCAAGAGTAGCAAAGGACGGCTTTGCCTTTGGCTTCTCAGACTGTCATTGGCTAATTTTGCTCATTGTTCTTTTATTAATTATATGTTAATCACTTTTTAAGCTTCACGATAAATAAATGATAAAAAAAAAAAAAGAGCAATGTTAGAGAGCATCCACTATTTAAGAATATCCATTGCACTCATGAGCAATGTTTAAGGACAAATTGGTCAATTTCTCCTAAGTATTACTTATGAGTGTAATGGATACTCTCAATAGTGGATGCTCTAAAGATTTTCTCAAAAAAAAAACCTTTATTTCAGAAAGAGTACTGCTGGGCTGCGGCCCTGTTTGCTGCATATGAAATTATGAATTCCAAAGGTTTGGAGCTTAGATTGGTCCCGTAACTGAGACATGGTACTGACTTCAATTTTGTTTAGATTTCTTTTGTTTTTTTTTAGATGAAATGAAACGAAATGAAATGAAATAAATTAAATTAAAAATTAAAAAAATATTATTATAATATAAATTTTTAATTTTTTTATTTCAAAATGTGAAAAAAATAAATTATTGGTTTTATTTTGTTTGTACATTTAGAAGTTTTAATGATTATATTAGATGAGATAAAATGAAAAGTATTATGAAAGTGAATTAGATCAATTTTAAGTTGAGTTTAACATCCAAGATTTTAAACACTCAATTCTCAAATCACTAAATTTATCTCGACTCAAAATTTCTTTATATATAAGACTTACAATTTTTTTCAATTTAACACCTCTTTATACAAAAGACCTACAACTTTTTTCAAATTTTCATAAATATATATAAACTAATTTAAGTATCCAAATATATGGGCCCTATTTGGAAGTCTAATTTTAAATTAAGTTTAACATCTAAACACTTAACTCTAAAATCAATATACTTATCTCAACTCAAAATATTTTTACATGTGAGACTTATATTCTTTTTTAACTCGACATTTATTTACTTATGAGACTCACAACATTTTCTAAATTTCTATAGATAACTCTATTTTTTTCTTAATATCTAAGCACATTTTTTAATCTTAAATAGATCTTACAAAACCCACTTTACAATATCAACGAAATATTATTAAGAGAAAGTCTTGTAACAGGACGGATACAAAATTAAAATTTTGTACAGCCTCCAATCAAATATAGACACGTCTGAAATGTTAGGATGGACATGGTAGACTCAGTAACATTTTAGGTTTGGAAAAATATTAGGAGGAATATGTTTGAAATATTAGGAGGGATACGACTGAAATATAGACACGTTTGAAATGTTAGAAGGGATACGTCTGAAATATTATTGTTCCCCCATTTGTCTCTCTCCTGACTCAGCAACCTTTCTCTCTGCAAAAAAGCTATCTTTCTCTCCCCTAAACCTGATTTTGTCTCTCTCCTAATAGATGAATAATAGATGAATGTTAATGTAAAAGATTGAAATATATGATATTTAACTCTTTTGGTCACTTCCAACTGAAAAACTCGAAACAAATCAAGTGTTCTTTCTTTTTAGCAATTTCGAATGGCGCTTAGAAATCGATGGGGAAAGCTCTGGTAATGGCGGCAGAAGCGACAACTGAGAATAAGCCAAGGGCAGAGAACATTCAGATTCTAGTGAGGTATTTTTGGTACTTTCTTAATTGGTTTAATGGTTCCTAAATGTAAAATTTTTTTAGATTATTAGCATCTCTCGTTGTACTTCGATGGTATTAAGGTATGGAATACATATTTCTTCTCCTTCAAAAAAAAAATATTTAATTCTTCAATTAAACAATTTGGATTTTATTGACGAAGCTTTTTCTTCAGTAGTGTGTTTTTGAAAAAAAAAAATAGAGGTTTTTTTTACAACCTTCAAAACTCTTGGGTTTGAGATTGTTAGAGCAACTCATGACTATTTCTGGATAATATTTACTATCACAAATCTTCCGATGTTGTTGGAACTTTATGACTGTTAAATATTTTAATATGACATTAATAATTAGATTTTTCATTCTTTATGATTTGTTTAAATAAAACTCTTACATTCTCCCACTTGGCTTATACACCTGTAAAATAATACTTTTTGTTCATAGGTTTATCACAGAAAATTAATTATATTGCGCAAATTTGTTTTTTGAAACTTTTTATAACTCAAAATACATTTCATAAGTTCCGTAATATCGATGTCAAACTAGCTACTAATGCGAGTCATGGCGGTCATTTGTTATATGATCAACAAATTCCTTTTTATGTACCACAACACTTGTAACTTAATTTAACACGATCTTTAATTGGGATAATTAAGACTAATATAGTAATACATTTGGGTTCTGATTTATGTCTATTGTAGACATTAGTTTGTCATCATTCATTCACGTCTTTCAATAAGCATATTAAGTAAAAAGATAAAAAAAATAGAAACAATTATAATAAATATCTTTTAATGTCCAATAACAAAATACTCAATGTATCAATTATTACTTCATCATGTTCACATTATGGGTATAAACATAAAACTCATCTTTTCAATATGTCATTTTAAAGTATAATCATTAATGTATGGTTGTTATGGATATATTTATTTTGTACTTTCTCTTTAACACTTAGGTATTTAAAATTTCATTAAAAACTTATCATTCGGAGAAAAAAATACTTTGAGGACATACGTTCTTAGCGACTTGGTTATAAGTCGATAATTCCAAATTTTAAGATAAATTTTTTCAGCCATAAACCATATATTGTGACCTTAAAGCACGCCACAAACTTTGAGAAACTAGTAAAATCATTGTTTGAGTATCTAGTTACATCCAAACTATCAATTCTTCTAAAGGTAAACTGGTAATTCTTAGTTTTTTGCAAGTATTATAATACCCTCTTTACTAATTTTAAAAAATGAACAACTTTTTATGTCAAATTTCTCAAGAAATCTTTCTATGTAACTTTTCTGAGACAATCCTCATAGTCATTATTTTCGATCACGAAAAATTTCAATTCCGATCACAAAGGATATCTCATTCATACCTTTCATGCCAAAGTTCTTAGAGAGAAAACCCTTAATTTCATAAAATAAGTCAAAATCATTATTAGCCAATAAGATATCATCAACATACAGGATCAAGATTATGAACTTACTCTTATTGACCTTTTGGAATAAACACCGATTAAAAATGTTCTCTGTAAAATCAAAGACAGTAATGGTATCGTTGAACTTTAAATACCATTGTTGGAAAACTTGCTTAAACCCATATATCGATTTCTTAAACCTATATACTAAGTGATTTTTGCCCCTTTCTTAAAAGTCTCCTGGATGCTCCATATAGACCATTTCATCTAAACTTTCATTTAAAAAAGTTGTTTCACATCCATCTGATATAACTCTAAATCATAATAATTCACTAATGCCATAATGATTTTAAAAAGTCATTTTTAGATACTGGAGAAAATGTCTATTTATAATCAATGTCTTCTTTTTGAATGATACATTTACCAACAAGTCTGACTTTATGTCGTTCGACATTGCCTTTCGAGTCGCGTTTCGTCTTAAAGACTCATTTACACCCGACTCATTTACTTCTTTCAGGCAATTCAATGAGATTCCAGACTTGATTTTAATTCATGGATTTTAACTCTTCTTTCATGATATCGATCCATTTATTAGAATCACTTCCCTTTATAACTTGTGAAAACGTTAGTGGATCTTTACTTCTCTCAATGTCAAATTCAGATTCCTGGAGATACACCACATAATTTGTCGAAATGACTAATCTCGGATCTCTCTGAGATCTACGCAAGACAATCTGTTTTGGTGACTCTGAACTTAGTTCATCAATGATATTACTATTCTGAGATGGGTGATAATTTACTTGTTCCACGGTATCATCATGATGATCAATTAGAGGAACTATTATCTTTTTAAAGAATGTAGGTATAGGGACATCTACTAGTACTTCCTCAATGATCACATTTTTAGGTTCAATTCTTCAACTAATCTCTCTAAGTTCAATGAATTTGGCATTTCCTGTTTCCATAATTCTCAAACTATGATTAGAACAATAAACCTTGTACCTTTTAGATCTCTCTGGGTAACCAATGATGTACCTGCTTACTGTTCTAGGATCCAATTTCTTTTTATGTGGGTTGAAAAGTCTAGTTTTGGCTAGGCAACCCCAAACATGCATCTGTCTCAACCTTAGTGTCCTACCAGTTTATATCTCGAAATGAGTTTTTGGACATGCCTTATTAGGAACTCGGTTTAAAATATACATTGTCGTCTTAATAATTTCACCCTCCAATGATTTGGGTAAGGTAGAATTACTTACCATATTTCTAACCATATCAAGTAAGGTTTGATTACGTCTTTCAGTAACTCCATTCTACTGTGGCGTTTTGAGTATCGTGTACTCTACAATAATGCTACTTTGTTTAAGAAGTTTGGCGAATGGGCTTAGATTATGGCCCGATTCATCATATTTTATATAGTATTATCCACATCTGTCCAATCTAATGATTTTCACATTTCTATCTAACTGTCTTTCCACCTCCATGAGAAATATCTCAAATACTGATACAGTTCGAGATTTTTCATGTAACAGATAGATATATCCAAAACGTGAAAAATCATCTATAAAAGTGATGAAATACTTTTCTCCACCAAAACATTTTATGAAGAATGCTCTACATATATCTGTGTGAATTATTTCAAGTAATTCTTTACTTCTTGTGACTCCTTTTTTAGTATGATTGATTTGTTTTCCTTTTATATAATATACACATACTTCAAGATTAGTATAATCAAAATGCAGAATAATCTATTTTTTTTACTAATTTATGTAACCTTTCTTTGGAGATGTACCCAAATCTTTAATACCACAAGTCATCAAATTTCATTTAGTTCCAAAAAACGTTTCATGGTGTTGGGTGTAAGAATTTTTAATAATCGTACTATCGAGACAAAATCGATAAAAATCATCAGAGAAAAAACTCAGAACTAAAAGAAAATTTATTTTAAATGTGCTGAAACTAATATTATGGAACGATAAAGAATAATCATCAGTTTTTAGTTTAGATAGAAAAATCAAATTATGCCTCATAAAATTGCACATATACTTTGTTATGAAAATCTAAACAATGATCGATACTCAAAATCAAACAAAAGGTTACAGTGGCTAAAATTTCAGGTTTATTCTTATTTTCTATAAATATAAATGTTTACTGGAATTTAGTGTTTAGTTTGTAAGATATCCTTCATGGTTATGAAACATGAACATTAGCACCTAAATCTAGTCACCAAGAATTAGTAAGAAAATTTACAAGATTTGATTTAAAACACATAAAAGTAAGTGACTTATCATTCTTTTTAAATCAAGTCTTACATTTATGACACTCAGCTTTCATGTGTTCAATAGTTCTCACAAATTTAACATTTGCTACTATTATGCTGAATCTGATTAACTTTCACATGTTTCTTTTCTTTCGATAGTCCAGTTTGTTTTTTTTACCATAATGGCGCATTTTCTTTCTAACTTCTTTATTCACAAAATTAACAAAGCAATGTCCTTATTGTTTCAACTTAGCTTTCCTTGAACTACATTACTTGTCAACTTCACATTCCATTTATCTTTGATAGCATTATAATGCATTTAGAATGGATCATACTGAAATGACAATGAGTTCAAAATATATTGAACAATGAAGGACTCCTCTACTTTCATTCTCATGGTTCATAATCCAGCAACAATATTTGTCACATAATGCTTTGAGTTAGACACTTATGAACTGTAATCAGAATTTAAATAATTATGGATGAATTAGTAGTGCCATCAAGACCCACCTTTAGGAAGAGATCTAAATACATAAAGTGTTTCCTCCAGTATTGAATTCTATGGATGAACTAGCTATATCATCAGAATTCTCCTTTGGGAGTAAATTATGACATACAAAGTGTTATCTTCAATCGTACCTTTATGGATGAACTAATAGTATTATCAAGACCCCCTTTTGGAAGTAGATCTTGACACAAAAGACGTTCTCTCCAACCTTACTTTTGATGAATGAACTAGTATGTCATCAAGACTCTCTACTGGGAATAGATCTTGATACACAAAGTATTCCCTCCATCATATTCACGTTATTATAGGTTTTAATGATTTGTCATTAAAATTAATAAAATCTTATACCTTTGAACAACCAATCTTTTCTTTAATTTTGATGTAATCATTTGCCCAGAATTTGATAAATAATATATGACATGATAATAAGAGTCAAAATAAACAATTCATACATGTTTAATAATAATCATATGTATATAAATTTAATAAATTTTTCATACATGTAGAAGCCAATAATGACATGTATATAATTTAATAAAATTTTCATACATATAGATTACAATAATAACATGTATATAATTTAATAAGATTTTCTTACATTTGCATAATGATAAAGTATGCATAGAAAATAAACTTTAATCAAAACTTTTCAATACCTTAATGATTTTTAATGCATATATGAATAATACTATTAAGTAAGCTCTCAAGAAAGATTATTCTTTCTTAAATAGAACTTCAAGGTTTCAAGAAAAGATTGGAGGTTTACAATGGTCACACTTAAAATTTTCAATCTTTTAGACAGAATCATCTTAGTTTGTACATATCCATACTCTCACAACAAAAATTATAAAATATTTCATGTTTAAACCAAAATCGATTTTACAAGAAAATCATAATAATAACATGTATATAAATTAAAAAAACATTTCATACGTATATGTTGGTAACCATAATAATATGTACATAATTTAAATGCATGCATATAACATTAAAGTATGCATATATATTTTTATTTTCATACATGTCGAGTCAGGAAATCGAAGCTAAAACCCGGATCATAAATAGTCAACCTTAGTTGACCTGAGTCGGGTGTTAAATCCAAACCCGATTACCTTTTTTTTGGGGGGGGGGGTGTTAAACTACTGTAGTTTGGTTGGGTCACTACAATGGCCCATTCATCCCATTTTCTTTTCGATTCACTATAACTGGTTTGGAACCCAAAACCCGGCCCCTAACAAAACAAAACTCTAAGATTTTCATCTTCAACCTCCAGTAACCATACGACGCTGGCCTCCATTCTTTTCTAGGTTTTCAAACGCCCAGTCACGGCCATAGACCTCGTCGGCATGGAAGGACGATGTCCTCCCTCCACCGGCGACCTTTTCCTCTCTGTCATTTTTTATTTTTGTTTTTACAAATTTTTACAAAATCTGCTGCAAACAGTGCACGCTAGCGATTAGGTTTCTCAACCCCTTTTCGCTACCGACGTGTTGAGCCATCGCCACCACACATAGTCCTTGCCATCACTCAGTGGATACACAACACTGCAGAATGCACAACGGCTCACAATCACAAAGTTCTTTTTCTCCAACTTTATACACAATAAGGCATAGGCAATCTAAAACAATACCATGCATAATACAGCAAAATTAAAACCAATACGCTCAAAATCGAAATACTTTAATTAATTTTAGTGTATCAATAATTCAATATGCGTTCATTTATAAAAGGAATAACAGAGTTGATGTTTAAAACATCATTATAATTTTACATGTTAGATCAAAATATAGTATTTTCAATCCACCCAACATGATGAGGTAGAATTACAGATGCACGTAAAACATATATACATTGTATATTTTGTCGAGATCATAAAAATCTACAATCTAAAACTCTGATACAACAAGTTAAATATTTTAATATGACAGTAATGATTGAATCTTTAATTTTTTATGATCTATAACTATAAAACAATAATATGATATACATACATTTTCTCTATCTGATTGATGAAGAACTGATTTGATTATGAGAGAAGGATTACCCTCACAACTTTATCTCATAAGTGTCTCCCGATGGCTAGTTCACTCTAATGTTGTAGTTGAAAACCCTATAATCTCCCAGTGATATTTATAGATTTTCGACCATCAAGAAATCTAAAAATTTGTATCTGACTATAATTAGAGATACGGATTTTTAATCTTATCTCTTAGAAGTAATTCTTATCCCATCATAACTCTAATGTTAATCGATAAATCTTGAACTATTTCAAGCTCTATTAAGATGTGTGTGTGGGATATAAAATTTAAATAAAACTCTTACAATGACAAATAGAGAGAAAGGGAGGTTAGGTTCTCCTTAGGAGAGCTCTTGATGAGAGGGAGAGAGAGCTCTTGAGAGCCATTGAGGGGGACGATAAATGGAGATAATGAGGGAAATGATTCACTGCATGCAACTCTATTTTTCATTTTGGTAAAATTCCTACGTGTTCTATTATTATTAGTGGGTGTAAAATGAAATTCCACACTCATCCGACTGCTAGCCACTCTCTACCATTAATAATAAACTCAATTCATTTCAAATCAGATGAAGATCCAAATGGGATCTGACAATATTAGTTCAAATTAAATATATAGATAATGATTGTAAAAGAAAATAATACGTAGTTATTAATTAACCTTTTCAACAGTGAATATATATATATATACACTAAAATAAACTTTTAGCCATTGTTATTGTTTATTTTGAGGTATGAGTTTTTTTAAAGATGAAATAAATCAACATCACTAAAATAGTAAGATTTTATCTGTAATATTTAAATTTTGAATTTAAATTTTCAAATTAAATTATGTTATATAAACAATATATGATGTATAGATCTTATAATAACAACACCCAAAACATATGAATTAATACACCCATCATCTTTTTTTTTTAATAAGTACATCTAACAATATTATTGTGTAATGGAGATAATAAAAGTAGTGTACTAGTGCTTCATATATATGAAAAGGTTATGTACTATTAGTGATATATTTAATTATACAAGAAAATAATTACAAGACTTTATTTGACTACTTAGGAAATTTGTTGGATTATCAACTTACATTATTTTATTAAGCTACATTATCATTAGTGTGTATGAAATAATCTTCATACTGGTGACACCGACAATGTGTAAATATTGGAAGCCAATATTTAAACACCATGTAGGAGACACATGATAGAAGAACTGAGGCGCATAGTAGAAATACTAATTTTTTAATCAACCCCACCCTCCCCATGCCCCCTTTGCTCACACACACACACACACACACACACACACACACACACTCTCTCTCTCTCTCTCTCTCTCTAAAGTTTCTCCTCATCCCTAATCTCTCTGCTCACTCTCTTCTTCTCTCGATCCAAAGGCTTTCTCGACCCTAACCCTAACATGACCCAACCCTCCCTTCGTCGAGAAACCACCTTACCTATACAAAAGAAGTCGAGTATTGAGGAACCTTAATATGACCCAATTGAGCAACCACCTTATTTGCGCGAAAGAAGATGAGATAGTGCCATTCTCGTCATTGTTTGGATTTTGATTTTCATATTTTCAGTAATTTTATTTTGTAGGGTTTTATTTTTTCTAATCCCTGATTTTCAGTTGTTTATTTTTGTAGGATTTTTTACAAATCGATTTCCCACAAAAACCCTAACCAAACCATCCCTCCCTCAACTATAAATAATTAGGTATTTTTCTAGTTTTTCAAGTTCAAGTTCAAGTTTTTGAACTTCAAGAGCAACAGATGAATTTGGATTGGAAAGACCACTTTGCCATTGTGAGATTCCATCAAAACTAAGAATTTCTGCCAGAAATACTAGTTTTGGTAGACAGTTTTTCAATTGTTCAAACTATATGATAGACAAATAATGTGAATATTTTTAGTGGATTAATTTTGAAACAATACAAGATAATTGTTGCAAAATGATGTTGGAGTTAGCTTAGGAACAAAATGATTGATCAAGACTGTGTAAAAGCTGAAAATGCTAAATTTAAAGCTATGGAAAATAAGTACAAGGAATCAAGAAAAATGATACTATTGTCATAATTTTGTATTGTTGTGATTTGCGTTGTAATTTTTTGATTATTTAATTTAAACGAGAATTGTGTAAGTCGGCTAATGCTAAGATGATACTTAAACATTCAACCTATAAACTGATTGTGATCTAAGTACCTGTAAAATAAATGGCTAGTGGTGACCTATAAAATTGTGCAACTTAATTAAACATTTGGTTTTAACCTACTACAACTTACTTGAACAAGTATACAGCCACATGATTTTAACCTACTGCTCCATTGCCTGTTACACTAATGCGTAGCATCCACACCATAAAATTTTAAAGACATTAGACAACATGTCCAACATGTCCATCATTTCATCATAGACTATCATGTTTCTTGCCACCATTTTAGTACACGGCATAAAACCACTAAATTAGAGTTTTAAAAGGACAAAAATTTGAAAAAATTCTCAATTAGAGCTATTACGCTTCTTCACATTTTTAACTTCTACCTCTAAAGTTCCTCAACAATGATCGACAAAATGAATAAAGAGAAGTTCATTTAGTTTGTTCGACCTACAAATATAAACAACAAATCTAAAAAAGTACTAAAAATAAAAGCATTAAAAAGTAAAATACTTTTAAAAAAAGTACCAACCTCATGTTTCTTGTTCCATATCCATCATTTGTGATATGTTGTCAATGTTTCTTCCAAGATCTCTACATGAAAGACAATAAAAGTATAAAAATAAAATTACTAGTTTAAAACAAAGAAGTAAAATTTTGGAGAAGAGTATTATACCCTAACGAAGTATAGTTGTTTCACGTATGACTCTCAATTTTGCAAATGCTACAACACATTTTTTTCACTAATTGAGTCTCTTTCAGGTTCTTTACTATTAAATATTTTAGTCTTCCTTTTGTTGGGACTCATTGAAGATCTTGTAAAGTTTGTGATAAATTTGATATTACTTGTGATCTTAATATAGGGAAATCATTACGTGACATGTCTCTACCTTCTAACTTTGTTAATTAATATCTTCTATCAAAAGTAACTCATTGTATATCTTGTCCAAGGTAAGAGAAATGTGGTTCATTTTAAATTTTGATTGTGAGTCAAGTTCTACAATATTGTAAAACTGCATCATCAAATAGATTTTTCGCATTATCAAATCCTCTTCTATCAAAACAAGCCCATCAAAATTTGGTATTTCAAGGATAGCTCTACTTTTAACATTGATGGTCTATCGCTCTAGAATATATTAAGGTGACAACATATAAAAATTTGATTTCTTCATGAAGACACATAGGATATGGCTACAAAGAATACCAAAAAATTCAAACATATAACATATACATATTGCCTTTGCTTATCCTCTATCCAATGTCACATAATAAATACGTTTGCATTCACCCTTTCGTACCACCTCATACTTCTTATTTTCACTCTCTCACTGAATTTTTCTCATCTTGTATCATTGGCAATTGAATAACTCATCTTGAAAAATACTGAAAGACTTGCTTGTATACACTTTAACAACCTCTTCTTCAAATTTTCAACAAGTTTTTAAAATCAGTCTAATCAATTTTGTTTTTACATCTTTCTCTTTCTCCTTAAAATAACGTGTATCTAAAATTTTCTCATACTGATACACAAGTTACTTACTATCGTGCTCAATCGTACATAATTCTTAAAAAAATTTATTCATACTCTCACTCCTTTGCATGGTTGACATATTGGCACAAGATATGGTTCTCAAGTAACACATTTCTCTTGTCGGTTGTACAAATTTTGCAGGCAATCATTATCTGCTAGACAACCATTATTCAAATTCATCCTTCCATGAACTCATCTAATGTTATTGTATTATACATACATTGATGGAACTTTGGTTGAAAGTATGGAAACTTGTTATATATATGTGCCAAATATAATAGAAATTTCTGTAAAATATGCCACAAGTACAGTCGTTGAGTTGTATTTGTGAGTACTTCTACAATGACATTGGCCATGAGTTTGTTATTACAAGTAATAATGGTTGAGAAGACATGCCCAAGTATTGCTTCTTGCCATGTCCTAAGTAACCATATATAAGATTCAAGTGTCTCATTGACTAACAATGCACAATTGAACATTATAGTTTGATGATAATGATTAACCCTTGAGAATAGCATAAATGGTGTCTTGTAAACATTTGTGAGTACGTCGCATTAAATGTCACAACATCTTCAAGATATTGATATGTAGACCATGATCTTGCATCTATCCAGAAACAGCTTCCCATACCCCCATTGTCATCAACCTGGATGAAGTACACAAATCCAGGTTGTTTACATTATCGTTCAAAAAAGTATGCATATAACATTTGTGCATCTCCTTCTTTAAATAACTTTCTTATTTTATTTCCCAAAAAAGTTTTGACTTCCTTTCAAATACAACCAATTTTAAAATCATCACATATTTCTTTACTCAATACCGACATTATCTTCCTTGTCATTACACCAAATTTATTCAAAATTTAAATAAGATTTTTTTGCACGTGTAACTCCTCTATATCCACAGAGCAATCTAGTACTTGGTGTGAATAGCTCATGATTGTGTTCATGCATGAATTTGCATATTATATACTTTTTACTATTTTTTTTATACACATGTTAACTTTACACCTAATCTTTGTTTTAGCGAGTCAAGAAGTTCTCTTTCTTTTTGTTTGAGATCCTCACGCCTAAATCCTTCCCTTGTACAAACATAGTGAACTCCATTTAATTTTTTGTCCCATCTCCATATTTGCGTATAGTTGATCCTTATTGCAAAATATTTTCATCTTGCATACATTTTGTAAAATTCTTGCGCATCCTCAATTTCATCAATTTCATTTCCAATTAATGGTTTAAAAAGGCCACCACTTGAAATGGAAATGAAATTGACTCCATCTCCATCTTTCACATTCATTCCATCTCCATCACCGTCTTCCAAATTTACGCCATCTTCATCACCGTCTCCCAAATTCATGCCGTCTCCCAAATTCATGTCATCTCCCATATCCAATCAATCTCTCATATTCACATTACATTGCTCTTTCACGGTTTCATCCGTGAATTATTTTATTTACAACTTGTGGACAATTTCTAGTCTTTAGTATCTCAATATTATCACTATCCAAACTCTATCCAAAATCCTTCATCTAAACATAAAAAAATATAATTAATAAATTACCAGTCCCTAAAATCACCACAATATTATCAAATTACTGAACATACTTCAATTTACGTAAGCAAAAATAGAATCAAACAAAACCAACAACTTAAAAGCATGCAAAAACAGATTCTCGAGTAAAATTTTACTCAAATATGGTAAATTTTTTGTTCACATATATTTCATTTTGGATAGGTCAACATATATTTCAGATAGGTGCACATATATTTCATTTCAAGTTTATTTCAGATACAAGGTAACAATGATAACACAAATTATTGATGTATATATAGGAGACCAATGCTTTAGCATTGACATTAGTAAAGCAATAAGCAAGGGATTTTTTTTTTAACAAATACGTTTGTACATATTTTTTTTTTAACAAATAGTTTTTTTTAACAAGAATTTTTACAATAAAACTTGGGCACTCACAATGAAATGAACTCAATGTGAAACCAACTTCAAACCGAAACCACAAGCAAGAACCTTCAAGTTAACAAGTTCCAAATCGAAACCAACACATAAAGAAAAATCCAAAAATGGATTTTTCATTTTAGATTTCAACTGGAAATTAGCAAACAAATGTTACCATGATTTTGACAAAATTTTTCTTCATTGTGTAGACAGTGGAAAATCAAGTCAAAAATCTTACAACAAAACACATACCATTACAAATTAAGAATTATAAATAAATTAGGGATTACAAGAAATTAAGAATTAGAGAATTACTCACGTACCTAGTGATTGAAGTTGCAGTTCTTATTTTGAGAGAGAATAACTGCTAGATTGAATGACCCTTGGGAGATGGCAAATTGCTTTCTGCTCGAAGGACTTTAGGGAGGGAATGTTGAAGGAGTCTCAGGAAGAAAGGGAATGACTCTTGGTTTGGGACTCGTGGTGATGATAATAGCGAGGCGAGGGCCATGGGGGTACAAACGTATTCGAGAAGAGCTCGATATTCTTAGGATGAAAGGGAAAAGCTCGAGGTCGAGTAGTTAAGCACGGGAGAGAGAGAGAGAGAGAGAGAGAGAGAGAGAGAGAGAGAGAGAGAGAGAGAGAGAGAGATTGATGCACAAAACCCTTGAAAATGATCCCTGCTATGCGCTGCAACCCAGGTCTATGATCACATGGCACAGTGACAGCATCCTATAGGTCTCCGCTAATAACCCCTTATAAGTGACATCGGTCCAAAGATGCTTGTTTGTTATTAGAGATAATCTTGATATACATATAAGTTATCTATGTATTATAAACATATTATTGAAATGGGAATACACTATTGCAAAAGTTGAAAAATTAAGTTGCCAAACCATGGAAGAAATTGTCAACTCAATTATTTATTTACCCAAAGTATTTTTTTTAAAGGAAATAAATTGAATCGATCAAAATCAAACCAATATAAGTTTCTCACACTCAACTAATCCCGACATAACCTTAAAAAATCCTTCAATCCAAACATTTTCTTCCTTAAAAGAGTAACCTGGCTTGCCAAGAGAATGAGCTAGTCTGTTTGCTGTTTTTGGTGTAAAAGCCACCCTCTAGTCTGTTCTTCTCCATAGCTACAATATGATATCTTCAATCATTTGTCCATGTCAACACCAACATTCTGATTCACAATTAACAACATGTATGATCACGAGTGCAACACTTTCAAAAATGATATTTCTGATATTGAGTTCCAGGCAAATCTCCATAACTTTTCACGAAGTCAAAGCCCATGTCATAGCAGGATCAACTACCATTTTTTTATGCAAACTTACTAGTACCATCACCTCTCCTTCAAGATTTTTTATTATCACTCACATTTCCACTTTCTTTCCTTTCTCATCCAATACAGCATCCCAATTGGCATTTAGATAACTTGCAACTGATTTTTTCCATATAACAATAGAACTAACTATACCACCACCTTGAGTCTGTTGTGAACTTTTGCTTTTTTGAGCCTTCAGGTATTCTAATTATGTAATTTCAGTGGCCTGACAAATTTGCTTTGGGTTGGACATTTTCCTATAAAAAACAAATTCATTTCTCCTTAACCAAAATTTTCTTAAAGTGATGGAAACCTACTATAACTCTTCATTTTGTTGTCTATTACAACACTATCTTTATAGTTCCATGAAATCAACAAATTCTATGTTCCACTTGTGAACTAGACTAATAGCTTTTGCCCACACATAGTTTGCTGTAATGTAGCTCCAAAGAACATGAGCAATGGTCTCTTCTTTCTTTTGACATATGGGGCACATAGGATCATCAACAATCATTTTTCTTAAAAGATTATATTTGGTGGGAAGAAAATTACGAGCTGCTTTCCACACAAATTTCTTCACTACTTTTGGAGCTTCTAGTTGCCATAGCTTCTTCCAATAATTATATCTGCTAAAACCTTTAAAACTTCTCCCTCTTTTCTTTGTTTTCGTTCTAGGTTCACATAGTAGGCATTCTTAACTAAGAAAATGCATTATTTGTATAACCTTAAATCTTTTATCTTCCCCTCCCATTTTGCTGATAGGAATGCTCTTAATCTATTATGTTTCATGCACATAAAAAACCTCATCAATAACATTAGTCTTCCATCTCTTTGAATTTTCATCAATTAGAACATTCACTGTTGAGTTTGTTGCTAAGATTTTGATGGAAGATTGGACACTGAAGGTAGATTTAAAAACAAAGTTGAAATTCTTTTATTAATGTAATGTTTGAAATCAATTTTAGCTTATATATGGTGAGGTCCTTGTTTGCTCGAATCACTTTTACAAGACAAAATAACAAATTTTTGTAGTGAAACTAAAAGGAAGGACGGGAAAAGAAAAAAATAAATGAACTCCAAGATTGGGTCATAGGTCTTGGGGAGAGTGGGATTGAAAGCAATATGTACATCAGTTGACCAAAAAAAGAAATGCATATAAGTTAAAGTTTATAAATAATTATCTAAAGCATTATTCTCCACATAATCCTCAAACGAGGACCGCTCATGCAAGCCTACAAATTAAAAAAATAATAATAATAAACCCTTCTATTTTTCAAAACACAATTCTTAATGTTCTAGCATAATAACATTACTCTATAATTTAAGGAAAGCTTATGAAACCAAGACTTAAAATGAGAAATGTTAAGATGTGGTTTAGATAGTGAGATTAGATAAGATAATTATAAATAGAATTTGAAAGTTAAATAAAATATTATTAGAATGTTATTTTTAATATTCTTGTGTGAAAATTATTTTTAAAAAATTGAATTATTAATTATACTTTATATAAATTTTTTAAAAAATATAACAATGAAATGAGATAAAATAAGATGAGTTGAAAGTATTTTTTAATCCAAATGGGGCCTAAGTCTCTCGAGGAATCCTCCCAATACTAGTTTTTAAAATTTTTATTTGGTGATTAAAGATTTATTTGTAGTGATATTGTGAACTTTTTTCTTTTTTCTTTTTAAAAAATATTTAAAAATGAGAAATACTATTTACAATTCTAAATGAGAAACTGCATATATAGTATTATTGATATATAGAGATAAAAAATGAAAAAATATCATTTAAAAAAATATTATTATAATTTTTAAAAGATATTTAAGAATAAAAAATTATATTTATAGTCTTAAATAAAAATTGCATATGCAATCCGTACTTACATATACAATCCCCATTTAAGGATTGTTGCATGATTCTTTAAGAATATGAAAAAATGATATAAAAGTTTTTTGTTCTATTTAACATGAAAAAATTAATTTTTTTATAACAAACTTTACTATTTTTCAAAATGAGTGCATAACTCATAATTATATCTAACATAATAGCATTACTCTATAATTTAAAAGGAAAGTATACGAAATCAAAATTTAAAATTATCTAGTTGATGAGATCCCTCTCCTGTGGTCCCGCGTACAGCTGATCGGGTCCTTACACTTGGGTAAACGACGACGGTCAGCGGCTAATTTTCCTCTCAAATCCCATCCGCTAACCCCCGTCGGCCCGACACAATCCGTGGACAGGATTAGCCCATTCCCACTCTACGGTCATCCCCACAGGCCACACACACCTGCCCGAAGCACCGGTGCCCGTTGGGCGGCCCAGATCCATTGCGTCCAACCCGTATCTCGGCCGAAAACCCCCCGAAACGGAATGGAGAAAAAACGAAAAAACGGAAGGTAAATAATTTTGGGAAGTAGAAAGGGGGCAAAAAGTCCGTGGAGGATTGGATTTGGTAGAAGTGAAGCATGGTGGTAGTAAAGGGAATTCCAGCTCTGTGAACTTCCGTTCTTTGAAGGAGTATCGATTTCATTTTCCGCAGAAGAGAAAGAAGCAGAAGAACCACATAATCACTGAGGTTCCTGGGAAGTGAAGTTTCCCAGTAAGGTGAAGTTTCAAATTTCGAAAACCCAGTTTTGTTCAATTACTCCTCTTTCCTTTTGTTCTCTCGAATATTCTTGTTAGTTCGGGAGTGAAACCAAATTAAAAAACAATTAATAGCTTTTCAATTTTGTCACCGTGTTCTAAGGCTTCAGCTCTTAGTCGGCTGTATATCCGTTCGGTCGCTGGGAAAAATGCATGAGAATAATTCAGAGAGACTGTAATTTGGTTGCAGGATTATGGATTTTCTTTTTCTTTTTCTTTTTCCTTCTGATGGTTTTTGGGCAACCAAACGCGTAACTTAGTAAGTTTTGTTGAAATTGGTGAAATTGGAAGTTTACCACATTTTGTTTGCTTCTATAGTTAATTGGCAAGTCCATTGGGTTACGTTATCTTAGTTTTACGACTGCAAACTAATTTGTCAGATTTTACTTGGATAATTGAGCTGTTTTTTATTTTTATTTTTTCAAGTGTCATATAGATATCTCTTCCGTTGTTGGGGAAATCACTCTATGCCTATCAACTATAGTTTTTCCGTGTTCCTCTTAGTTTGGTGGAGAAGATTGTGAAGCCATTCTACATCTACATGATTTTCTCTAAAATAAAATGTGCCGGATTGAAGCTTAATCTATCAAATATGCCTCGCGGAGATGATTGTTTTTTAGTGGTTGGATGAAAGCTACCGTTCAAACTGTCACTTTCATTTAAGGCTCTATCTTCTTCATGAACATCAAGCCTTCCTAGCCCTTCCACAAATATTTGTTTATACTTTTCAATATGGCCAAACACCTACAAATTCCAGTTCTTCAAATTGCAGTTTCAGAAATGTCAGTCTACCTATGAAAATCATATGAAAGCTACCACTGTTTTATCCTCTCCTTGAGTCGCTTGGTTTTCAACCAAATGTTATCAAATTTAAAGTACCATTTACTACCAACAACAACAACACAATCAAGCAATATTGGAAAGTGGTCTGAAAGTAGTCTAGGGAGCCTCTCTTGAGTAACATGGGAACTGATCCTCCCAGTCATTGAAACAACCTTGAAGGAGTGTCCATGATGCGGTGTTGGACCCCGTGAAGTTACCTCCTACAAGAGGAGTGGTCATAAGGCCATGTTTGAAAATAGGCCACTCACTTCTTTATCCGCTTAGTCGGGTGCTACCCACTGTACACATTATCTGTACTCGGGTTGCGCCCTTGTACTCCCTGAATAATATTTCCTCAGTTATAAGATACACATATAGACTTAAAAAATGGTCCATATTTCATGGTATATTTTCTTTTGATAGTTAAGATTTCATTGTATATCTTAATTATAAAAAAAATATTTCATGGTATATCTTAATTGTGGTACATCTTAACGGCTCCACGAACTCAATACAGTGTTAGTTTGAAAGTTGAGTTTTGTAAGGATGTACAAAAAATGTTCCATATTTCATTAGTTTGCCAATTATAAGGATGTACAAAACTATTCCCAGTTGTTTTATCAGACTTTAGTACCATCGAAATCAAACCATCCACATGCTGTGTGTCCTATTTAATGAAGTTAATGATTATAATTTATCCTTTATATTTATTCTCACCAGTACACGAACAATTTGCTTCTCACGATTGGCTTTGCAAGAATACCATTGGATATCATAAAAGCTTATATTTTTGCTTTTTTTTCTCTTTCAATGCTTGTGCTTTTTTGTTGTTTTGCAAACTAAATTAGCTGGCAAAATAAATCATAACTATCCCTCAGGCTTCAATTAGAGTCATCCAACTCCTAGTGTTTGGATAATCACTAGTATCTGCAAATTAACACCACTGGTCTAAAAAAAACATTCAGTATGATGAAAGTTCAGTAGAAGTTACTGCATGAAGGTACCGGTTATTGATAAAGGAGCAACTATGTCTAAAGAGACATCTATAGGAACTATTTATTGCTCATGAAAGAGTGATGCTATCTGAAAGTTATATGATTATATCTTCTCTTCACATTTTAAAAAAAAAATTACCCATGTAAGATGTATTTTCTTCATCTACTATCAACTATAAATTATTTAACTTGCCAGTTATGAAAGCTAGGTTTTGTTTTCTTTTGATGATATTTTGTCTGTCAGTCTTACCTATAAAAAAATGTTTGTCAGTTTTCCTGTCCTAACTGTCATATGCATATGTAATCATTCAATAATTGAGACATTTATTTGTTGCAAAACACTTATCAAAAGAAAAAATAAAAATATTTGTTGCAAAACATGAGAGCTCTGTGATGGCTCCACATAATCAAAATAATATAGTCCATATAAGTTGGATCACTTGAGCAAAGAAATTACTTTTCTTTATTGCACATCTAGAACATTCTTTGAATGAAGATTAAAAGCCTATCCTGTAGTTCTTCTATATATGTGTTATGTCTTAGCGGCTTGCATTGAATTCCTCAGTCTTCCATTGATATTTTGAATGTTGCCTGAATTTATATTCTTACTTTGCATTGCTCTCATGCTTGCATTAAAGCTTTTGTTTTTATTAATTACTGAAAGTTCATACTTTGAGCTAACAAGTTGGTGACATTTTTTTGGCTCGTCTCTGGGATGCTTTGTTCGTACTTTGACAGTCTTTGTTGAACTACCAGGTTTGACAGTGGGGGATATAGCGTGCATTACAGCCTCATGACTTCTTCCACAAACGATCTTTCTGGTATTTTCTTTGAATATCTTCATCAAAATTGCAAATCTGTGCTCCCCCTTTCACTATTTTATTTTCATCACGGCTAACAGATTAAATTATAAATCGTTTTGTGCTCTAATGGAGCCATAATGTCATAAGCATTAGTCTTATTGAATTGCCTCTTTTTTTCGGCTTTTGCAATATGAAAATTCCATTGCAAACTCTTGGTTTCTCTTTTTTCTTTATCATTGTCAGTTATCTATCGAGAGTAAGAGAATAATTCGAACCAGGGTAAACTAATCTCTTTCAACAGGACATTATTCTGGGATATCCAACATGAGCTTGATGCTATTCAACCATCAGAACAAAAGGCTGTTCACATGATCTCAACTAGTCCTTTTTCTAGTGACTTAGTGTGGGTCTCAAGAGATTTTAACTTATGACTTCACCCAAAAACCTCACAATTTTTCACTTGTGCCAAGGTCAAAGTGCATAACATCCATGTGAATATTTTTTTAAGATTTGAGTTGCCCTTGTGCTATGATAACTATTGAATGATTGCTACTTATAAAAAATAAATAAAAACTATTGATTGTGAAGAAACTTTTTGCTTTCTCTGGCTCCTTCTAAAAGTTGACTCACCGGGCTGAGTTTCTAAATCTAACATCTCCTCACTTCAACCGTAAAGATTGCTGCTTTCACTTTTTGTTTACTTATTACTAGTTTCTTTTTTGTCTTAACATATGCCTTTTTTTGTTTTAATTTTTCTCAACCTTTTGCTTATAATTTTTTTTTACTGCTCATAAAATGGTAATGCCCTCTCATATCAATGATTGTCCAGATAATAGTGAAGGTGATGAGCAGCAAAAGCACTCGGAGTCTCAGATTCATTCTGTGTCTCCAGAAACTGGAATGTCTCATCCTGGTGTTACTCCGAATGTTCAGTATCCAACACCTCCACAACTTGGAGCAGGACATGCTATGGTACTATCTTCGAAGTAAAATTCTGAAGTATTAATGTTATTCTCCACACATAGCATCTTTCCCAATGTGTTTTCAGCTATATATAATTATTGCTAAAGATTTTTCTTTAGCTTTATTTTTTGGATAAAGTTAATGTGGACATTAATTTGGGTTCCATCTGCGAATTATATTATCATAAACGGTCTATATTAGATTCATAAAGGATCCTGATTCCTTATCTTTTATGTTGTAACATCCTCACCTGAAAAGCCTGTTTCCCCCTATATTATTTTAATCAAGTTGCAAATACTCTTAGGAGTCTTCTTTATTCCTGATAACCTCCCAATGAGAATCAATGCCTTCCTCAATTTTGTTTAGATACAAAAATAGTAATTGTTTCTTCACTGTAATCATTTTGTTTATAATTGTATCAAATTATGATTTCATTCTACCCAGCTTTCTTATTTTTAGGAATGTGGATATCATAATCCCCATCGAGAAGCTTTTAGGTATGTCCACTAAAAATAGGAAATTAACCGTAAAACACCTAGGTCATGAGTGACATGTAGGTTTATGTAGTCAGAGTAGTGTCCAAGCTGATTTGGTCCACTTCTTGTCTCTCCCCCTTCCCCCACCCCCAACCTCTATTGAATGCTTGTGTTGAAACATTTGCCTGAAAAAGGATCTCTTGATGCGTTTATATTAATTGATTATGGATATCTTCTGTAGTATACTCAAGATGTTGTCATTCAGAATTTGGAGTAGCATTGAGAACACAGGTGAAAAAGTCTGAATCACATGCCGCGAAAAGATAATGTATTTGGTGAGTTAAAGGGAGAACAAAAGGCTAAAACATGGAGATAGTTAATAGTGGACAATATAGACCTATAGTTTTCTATGGTAATGGAGCAATCAATTTACAGCTGTGACCCACATCTGGCGGTAAGGTGTATGCTTATCCACATTTGTAGTGAGGAGGAAAAAAAAAAAAAAAATCCAAGGATGTAAATGGAACTACAAATTAGGCAAAAGGAAAACTAAATTTATTAGGGCTGATTTAGGTGGGAGCTGGTTTTTAAGTAGCAAAGGTTTGATGTGGATATGCATACATGGCAAAAGAATACAGTCGGGAGCCTTACTGATTAGTCAGTAGGGATGTTACATTGTGATCTCAGACGCCCCCCTCCTCCTCTGATATTGTGTACACTCTCATTTAGAACATCAAATACCATTGGAAGTTACAGTTTAAAAAAGTATGTATTGCCAACATCTTCTTTGGAGATTCCTCGGCTGGAAGTTCTAACTTCAGGAAAGCCATAAGCTCATATATTTGCATTGCAAGATCATGTCATTAATAAATACAGACTGAGTTTAACAATAGGCTCAGGAAATGTTTTAGAGGGTTAGGGTAAATCCCCCCCCCCCCCCCCCCCAAAAAAAAAAGAAAAAAACAAAACAAAAACAAAAACAAACAAATTACAAATTTGGAACTCAACACTTTGATGATGACGCAGATTTAAATGATTTACATTTTTGGCTTATCTGTTGAAGGCACCCGCAGCATACCCATATCCAGATCCTTATTATAGAAGCATCTTTGCCCCTTATGATGCACAACCTTATCCTCCACAACCATATGGTGGGCAACCAATGGTATGCTCTCTTTAGTGCTACCTGTTACACTTGTAAAAAAATTACATATGATTCTAAATGATGAATGGTAGTGACCATACATTGCCTATGACCTTCTATCATGCAATTATTTTATTACTTGTCTCAGGTCCATCTTCAGTTGATGGGAATTCAGCAAGCTGGAGTTCCTTTGCCATCGGATGCAGTTGAGGAACCTGTTTTTGTGAATGCAAAGCAATATCATGGGATCCTGAGGCGTCGACAGTCTCGTGCAAAAGCTGAATCAGAAAATAAAGCTCTCAAGTCTCGGAAGGTATGTTATCAGCTAAGAATTTCTTGCCCATTGTATTCAATCTTGTAGCGAGTTTCATTGCCTGAAACTTATGACAAGCTCTGGGGAGTTGCATTATCTTCCAATTACATATTATTTTTGTATGTATTTATAACTCATTTCTTAGAGTAATCTTGCAGCCATATTTACATGAATCTCGGCATTTGCATGCTTTAAGAAGAGCTAGGGGCTGTGGGGGTCGGTTTCTCAATTCAAAGAAAAATGAGAACAAACAGAATGAGGTGGCATCAGGTGACAGATCGCAGCCCAATATCAATCTCAACTCTGATAAAAATGATATTGCTTCCTCAGATGGCACTTCCTGAAATTTAGAAAGCAAAGCATGCACTGGGCTGCACAAACCAGTCATTCACCAACAATGTTTATTGGACCAAGGTTCCATTCCAGCCTCTGTAGTCTCAGTATTGTTTCATTCCGGATCTATACTTAGAATTCAGTAGCATGTATAGCTTATCCCGTAGTTGTCAGTCTGTAGGGAAGTCGCAAAAGAGTGTTGCTGAAGCAGAGTAACTATTATCGTCTCTGAAATGGATTTCTTTAAAGGCTTAGCCTTTTTTCAATATGAGAGTGATGGTTAAGTCTTCTGTGTGGGCATTTCTCTGCGCTTAAATCTGTGGAGAGTTCGATACTTCTTAACATGAAATCTGGGTCATATTCGTTGTTTGGTTTGGTTATGTAGCATTAGCTTGTCAAAGACTCAAAGATTAGACCGCAATGCGTGTACTGATCTTATCTGTCTGTTGTGAGCTGGGAGTATTAGTTAGGTTGGTTGGTTTCTTTGAAGTTGGTCTCGGGACGCCTGGGTGATTGTTACAGTAGTATGTATTGTAATTAATTTATTCAGTTTTACGAAGTTGCTTTGTTCATGGAAGTGTTAACTTCTTATTTGAAACTGCCGACCTGGAAGTGTAGTTTATTGGTAAAGGCCAGAAGTGTTAACTTCAAGAGAACCGCTAGGGATTGAAGGGCAGTGATATGGGTCCCAGCGTTGGGGCCCTTTTGCGTCCCCATAGTGCAAAATTTTTTTGCATTTTTTCACAATTCATTTTTTATACAAAAACAATAAAAAAAATACATGTAGATCAAATATATTTGGTTTTTTTAATTATTTAAAAAGCCCCATGGGGGTGCAAAGGGGCCCCAATGCCGGGGCTCTAAAACATTTATCGGGATTGAATCAAGTGGTAAAAAGGTCTTGGACTTAGGGATATGCTCTCCTTAAATCTAAGGTTCAAATTTTCTTGGGTGTAAACAATCTCTATGGGTCATTGGATTAGAGGATTTTTTTCTTTGAGTTAATCGGTGCATTTGCATGAAACTCCTTGTTGAGTACTAGTTAGGGTGCTACTCCAGACATCTGGTGTCAAAAAAAATGGTAAGAGCTTGTAGAGCTGGAATAAGTAACCTGAACCGGCATCTGCTTCTCTAAGAAAGGTAGAAATTGTTGCTACTGCCAAATCAAAGAGACAAGCCTTCAAAATTTGTATTAACTTCAGCATTTTATTCAGCAGAATTTATTTGAGGCCCTGAGAAAGAATCTGCAGGCCTAAAAAATCCATGCAGTCTGGCCCATAATCGCACAAAGGCAAATGGATCTTAATCCAAGCCCACATTACATCCTTCCAAACACATCTCGATATATCTCGGCATTTCTAGTTTCTCCTCCTTGAGGGCTTTTCGCTTCTTGAAAATAAACTGATGCTGGGTCCAACGAAATTTTTGGATACCAAGCCCACGGCTCAAAACTGCATTACTAGCTGTTTTTAAAGCATACTTGGTCCTGAATAATGAGATGAAATAATATAATTTTAGATAAAAATTAAAAATTAAAAATTAAATAAAATATTATTAGAATATAAATTAATAATAATATTATTATTATGTTGAGATTTAAAAAAAATTAAATTATTTATTATATTTTGTACGAGAATTTGAAAATGTTATAATAATGATATGAGATGATCAGATGAGTTGAGATGATTTTTCAATCCAAATAGGACAAATGTGTCTTCAATTTTTTTTTGTCCCAATCCACCAAATATTAATACCTAAGTTAGGTGCTCTTTCATTTTTCTTATTTGTCCCAACTGCGTAGTTCAATATAAAGGATCATACAGGTTTTGACACTATTCAACAATCTTAGATGCCTAATTTAGATCATCTCTAGGAACTCCCGCTCACTCCAAGTTCTAGAAACATACTATTTACCCTCATTTGATTATATAGATGAGATAAGATATAAGATAAAAGTTAAATAAAATATTATTAGAATATAATTTTTTTAATAAAATTTTTATTTTAAAATTTTAAAAATTTATTATATTTTGTATGAGATTAATTTAAAAAAATCATAATGATTAGATGAGATGATTAATCTGAGTAACCAAATTAGGTCTAAAATTTCTTTGTGAAAATTATGTTGTGCACAGAAAGAAAAAAGGGAAAAAATGTGAGATATACTGTTGACTATAGTCAATGTCTTATTGGGTCATTGGAACAAATGAACAATAATATGATATTATTCAATTATCTCGTCAACCAAGGTGGAGGGTTCATAAATTAATTTTCAACATGTCACCATTACCTTCTTTTGTTTGATATTATTATACATGAGGAAGATATTCCCGATGTTAATCTCTACCCTGAAATCATTCCAACTTTGTCCAAAACTCTACGTCGTTTTGCATTTGTCTTATTAATACGTGTGATCTTTTTCACCCTCTTTATTACCTGCATGAAGTCGTTAGGTGTACTGATATGAGAGGACTGTTCTTTTTGGACGTGCACTCGTGTTCCTCTACCTATATATATATATATATATATATAAATGATTATTTTACGTCAAAACGAATTTGTTTTCATCGTAATAGTCATTCTCATGGTAATTAATTTATCATAAATATTTATTTTCTTGTAATACTATATAAAGAGATGGATGCATGCATTGCATGGCATGGTACTGCATGTGGGGTACTGAAGTGTAAGTTTTTTTTTTTTCATATCTTGCTTACTTTGCAAGAAAATGTCATATATTATACGGATACCCTCATTTTTTTTTATTGATAACCTTTGAATTACTTTAGTTTTGTTAAAATAATAAAAATGCCCCATGAATCAAGAGACAATAATTAGTACCACATCAATATAGTAGAATAAAAACACGAGAAAAATATGGTATGAGTTATTCTATTCTAAGTCACTATCTAGTCATGAGCAACATTCGCACCATATTATATATACATACATATATATATATATCCATACTTAAATTATATAAAATTTGATTTGTAAGAATATTCAAACTTTAAAATTTATATAAGTATATGCCAAATCTTTTTGCATATATATAACACTACAAGAAAAATAAATTTTTGTAATCAATTAATTGCGATAAAAAATTATTTACGATTAATTTTAGCTGTAAATAATTATTTTATTGAAATTAACTAATTACAAATAAGTAATTTTCTTATAGCTCACTTTCCACTCGACCGATTGCAAATCAATATTATTTGCTAGTTACTGTTTGGCCGATTAGCCTATCGATAAATACTCAAAATGTCCAGGCCGTTCCATTCATTCTCTTTGATTTCTCTATAAACGAACGCCCACTAATATTTTGGTTCAAAACTCATAATACAAACCAAAACATAATATCGATTTACATGCTAGGTTTCGATAGTACCAAAAAACAGGAAGAAAATGCAAATCAAGAAAAACACTATTGATAGAGTTGGCAGCAAGTGAGAATAACAATGGCAAACCAGCAAGTGAGAAATTAAAAAGCAAAAGCTCCAACCAAGAGCTCCGATTCTATCAAATCTCTGACGACTTTTCGATCGACTTTAAAATGCAGAAAAATTGTTGGTTCAAGTGTGCCGTGTGGGTATCGGAGATTTGATGTGGATGCTTTGGGCTCATTGGTGCTTGGTTAGAGAGAGAGAGAGTAGAGAGAGAGAGAGTTACGAATTCAAGCCAAAGAAATGAAGGAGAAGCCAAAGGGGGAGACTTGGCATTGATGAATGAAATAAAGCTGAAGGGAGAGGAGAGGCTTGGCAATAACAAAATGAGGAAGAAATAAATGGTTGAAATCAGTAACAGGTAAATACTTGAATAATAGAAATGGGTCGGAATAACGGGTTTGAGTCGGGTTGGAATAACGGGTCGAGATAGAATTCAAGATTTTTGTTCTCCCCTAATTGTAATCTAGGTACGTGCATGATCAGACAAATTAGCTGTTACTTATAAAAGATCTCATATCTTCTACATTGCGAACATAATAATCAAACCAAGAAAAAGAGGTGAAAAGCTAAACCTAGCTACTGACTATTAGTGTCGGATTAAAAGTACTGGTGAAAGAGTATTAGTTAGCGTAGGAGGAGTTAGCGTCTGTTTTACCACTTAAATATTATTGGTCCTTTACGTGCATGAAGGCTTGAAGATTACTCAGCTTGCACCCCACACACACAGTACAGTACTACTACTCCATTTCTGGCCTATTGAATTGTCCTATTCCAACAAAGATTAATCTTCATTTGTCTTTTTTATACCAAACTTTCTGGGTTCCATCAGTCCACTTTTGTAAGCTTTTCTCTTATATATGATTCGATTATTCACAAAAAAAAAAATTGTTTCTCAAAATCTAATTAATTATTTTTTTTTCTTTTCATAATAATGATTGCCAATGATATTGATCAATATTCAATTAAGTACTGACCTAGGCAGCTTATCGATCACATGAACATGATGACCCTTAATTTATTTTTGTGACTAAATCAATTCTCTTAATGAAAAGAACATTTTCATTTGTGTCATGTTGATCATGTGCTAAGACGGATCGGAAGCCAATAAAATAAAATTAACATTCCAACATTAATTGGTCTGATATATATTACCGTATTTAATTGTCTGTCCTATTCCAACAAATTAGATCTCTCTCTCTCTCTCGCACCTTATAAGGAAAGCTGTTACTCTCCCAAAGACTCAGCAATCAACAACAGCAGCTCACACAATCAAATCTTGCAAGATCAAATCCTTAATGTTGTAAATCGTGTACAACTCATAATTGATAGTGCATACAAATTAGTAGTCAGATATAGAAAAGCATAATTCCAGGCTTAACTCAAGCCTTACAAACTTGTATTTATATCTATCATTGTAATTGAAATCAAAGTAAGTCATTACATTCAAAATCTGTTATTTTCTATTTTTCTCTACATGGTATCAGATTGACCCTCTCTCCAATGAGTATTTTTCGATCATTCTTCCAGCTTCCACAAATGGCAAACCCTGCCCCTATTGCCATTAATGCTAACCAACAAATTACCACAAGACTCACACCAACAAGCTATCCCTCTTGGCATGCACGACTTAAGTCCCTACTTCTTGGCTATATTCTATATGGCTACGTCGATGTCACACTCACATGCCCTCCATACCCTTCATCCACGAACCCTGATGCAGCAACTATTGTTGCTTACACTCAATGGTTCCATCAAGATAAGTTAATCTTGAATGCTATACTCACTTCGGTGTCAAATGCTATGATACCCTTCATAGCTGCCTCAAGACATCTTCTCAAGCTTGGAACAAACTGATCAAGCCATATGCCAGTCGTTCCAGAACACGAGTTATGCAATTCAAAGAGGACCTCACCATCATCCATCATGGTACATGCACTGTTACAGAATTTCTACATTCTATTAAGGTCATTGCAAATGAATTTGCTCTCATAGATGCCCCCAGCTTTGCTAATTACATTACACTATATGTTCTCAATGGCTTAGGCCACGAGTACAAAGAAATGATAGCGCCAATACGTACTCGAGAGTCCTCCTTATCATTTGAAGAACTCCATGACCTTCTCATAGGTCATGAGTCTTACCTCAAAAGGCTAGACAGCAACAACTAGTCACTGGTGGTCACTGCCAACAACACTCAGTGCAAGGACTTCAAGCTTTAAAAAAAAAAACAACAATCACCATCTCTTAATACATCCTCCTAGAAAAATCACTTCAAGTCTAAGCCCCACAATTTCAAATAGCAGAAATATACGCCAAAGTGTCAATACTATAAACACTTGGACATATTGCCAAATACTGTCCACAGTTACAAACTCGAGAGGCCTCAGCCAACTGCACAACCACTCATTCCAATCTAGACCAGTGTTGGTTAATAGACTCTACAGCATCTCACAACATCACCTTTCAAGTCTCAATCTGTAATTGCATTCCGAATATGATAGAACAAATGAAGTGTTTATTAGAGATGGTTCGGGTTTGAAAAACCACCCACTTAGGATCTGTTACTCTCCTTTTTCCTAAACGCAACTTTCAAATTCAATACACTTTTTGTATTCCAAATATTAAAAAAAAAGTGATCTCAGTTCATCACTTTACAAAATAAAATAAAGTGTTTCTTGAATTTCATCTCACTGTTTTTTTTTTGGGTCAAGGATCAGAGGACGAGGGAAACTCTTCTTCAAGACCCGTGTGAGGATGGCGTTTATCCTCTACCACAACTTAGTGCCTCTAAACCCATTGCAATAGTCTATAAATAGTTGGCACCAACGCCTTGGCCATCCTTCCTCCAAAGTGGTTGTAAGACTAATAAAGTCATCCTACATTTCAATTTCTAGAAACTCTTCTGTATCTCATGCTTGTAATTCATGTTCTATCAATAAATCTCATAGATTGTCTTTTCATAAACATGGTCTCACAAGCTCTGCTCCTTTTAATTTAATATACACAGATATTTGGGGTTCATCCCCACAAACCAGCATACAAGGTCACAACTCATAGATACTATGTGATCTTCATTGATCACTTTCACAAAATATGCTTGGTTTTTTACTCTTCACAATAAATCTGATGTTAGAACCATTTTCCCTCAATTTCATAAAATGATTGAAAATAGGTTCAATGCTGAAATCAAGACTTTATTCTCTGATAATGGAGGAAAATCCATGGTACTTCAATCATTTCTCACACTTCATGACATCAGCCATTACACCATAGTGCCACATACTCCTCAACAAAATGGAGTTTCAGAGTGATGCCATAGGCATATTGTAGAAACAGAAAAACTCTTCTCAGTCAAGCAAGCTTTCCTCCAAGTCTTGGTACTATGCTTTTGCTACAGAAACCTATCTAATAAATCGATTGCCATCTCCTGCTCTCAACTATAAACCTCATTTTCAAAGTTTGTTTAATGAAGATCTAGATTATCTAAAACTCATATCGTTTGGTTGCTTGTGTTTTCCATGGATAAAGCCTTACAACTAAAATAAACTTGAGCCAAAATCTATCCCTTGTGTTCCTGGGTTACTAAACTACACAAAGTGCCAACCTATGTTTCAAACATCAACTCAATGTTTAATATTTTTTGGCATGTTACATCTGACGAGAATATATATTCCAAGTCTCAAAAGCAAGTAACTTCAGAGTCCAAAGTACCCAAATCCTCTACATATTTCTCTGGACTACTACTACAAATTGCACTACTAGAAAACCAAGCTCCTTTAGCACCAGTCTTCACACATGAACCTCAAGAAGAGATTTCCCTCTCTCTGACTTTAGACACTACAACAATCACATCACTTGCTTAGATAAACTTTCAACCTTCAAAACTAGTGTGACTGATGTTGATGCGAATTGGGCTGCAAACACTGATACAAGAGTCTCAACTATTATCTTTATCACTTTTTTGGGATCTAATCCAATTTCGTGGCCCGCACAAAAACAACAAGCTGTCTCATGATCATCAACAGAAGTTGAATTTCGTGTCTTAGCTGCTGTCTCACGATCATCAACAGAAGTTGAATTTCGTGTCTTAGCTGCTGCAACATCAAGAACAATATGGCTCTATTCACTACTCAACGAACTTGGTCTACAATTGAAGCATTCCTCACAAGTCTTTACGACAACAATGTTGCTACTCAATTCAGCTTATATCCTATTCAACATACACACATGAAGCACATTTAAATCGGTCTCCTCTTCGTCCATGATCTTGTCAAGAAAGGTCGCTTTACTATAAATCATGTTCACACTTTAGACCAGCTTGATGACCTTAACACGAAGCCTTTATCATGCCAACGGTTCCAGAATTTACAATCCAAGATTGGAGTTACTAATGGCACCTCCATCTTGCGGTGGCATATAAGAAAAGCTGTTACTCTCCTAAAGACTCAGCAATCAACACTAGTAGCTCACACAATCAACTCCCGCATATTAGATTTTGCAAGATCAAATCCTTAATAATGTAAATCGTGTACAACTCATAGTTGATAGTGTATACAAATTAGGTAGTCAGTTATAGAATAGTATAGACGTTTCAGGCTTATAAACTCAAGCCTTACAAGCTTGTATTTTATCTGTCAATGTAAATGAAATCAGAGTGAGTCATTACATTCAAAATCTGCTCTTCTCTATTCATTACACACCTAACATGCACGACACAAAAAGGCAAATGTTCTATTTATATATAACTACTTATAACTATTCCAAGTGGAAGGCCTTACTGTTGCAACATTCTATATATATACTTATCAAAATCATGCATGCCTTAAATATTTCTTCCCTTCAAGAATAGCCAATTATGTACACATTTGCACAATGGATCACTGAAAGTAAGGTAATACGTACAACATTATAAACTGATAATGAAAATAAAGGGGGAGCAGATCATTATAAAAAGAATAAGAATAAGAATAAGAATAAAAACAAGAAGAAGATCAAGAAGGTTATTTTATATAATAAATTCCGTGACAGAGAGCCACGTTATGGTTTCGGGTGGCCATGGCACTCGAGCGTTCAAGAAATCATTCAAAATTTTGCTTTACAACACACACACATATATATATACATATATATATTATAGCACATATTTCAGATATGTGTGTGTGTGTGTATATATATATATATATTATATTATTTATATATATATATATTATATATGACATGCATCAGTACCATATTGAGTATGGCCGGTTTTAGATCAAGTGCACGATCAGAGACATGCACGTTAATATATATTTATATATATATATATATATACATATGTCTACGGTTGATTAATTTTATTAATCAGGCCATTTATTGCATTCCCCACTGATCATTTTAGTAATCTTTCCTTTCACCTGGGCCTTTTTCTTAGCTAGGTTTTGACAAATCAAGTTGGTATACTTTAATACCACTCCTAATCATAGCCAGGTATATTTTTATGGTATTTGATCTGCTATAATTAGAAGTAAAAGTATCAGAATTTTCCTTCCCCAGCTCATATATAATGAGCAATATATATCTATCAAGCTATATATTCGGTTAATCCAATTCGACTCTTTCTATCCACGTCTACCTTTACTCCTCTTATCATGTATGGACCCTCAACAAACACACCTCATACATTAAGATAGAGAGAGAGAGAGAGATCAGAGATGTAAAACAGAAGCAAAGGCACAGACACATGAGTTGCGCTCATAGTGAGAAAAGTGGTGGGTAGAGAGAGGGAGAGAGAGAGAGAGAGAGAGAGAGAGAAGGACAAGTAGTACTTTTGGTGCATGGGAAGAAATGGGGTCATGGCCTGCCTGATCATCTGATGTCCACCCAAATAAAAAGAACTTTTTGGTCCCTCAGAAGGGGCTGGAAAGAGACGTCCACCACTCTTAATTTTGCAGAATCACGCAATGTGATATGGGAACATAGCTCAGTGGTGGGGTCTGGGTGTGATCCCGGCCTTAATTGTTTTTGTCTGTCCCTTATCTTCCAATTAAGAGGAGAGGTTTCAAAAGAAGTAAAAGAAAAGAGAAGCAAAGTTAAAGGCCGGTTTCATGATCATCATGATCATATATATATATATATATAGATATAGATATATGGCCAGGAGACAAGAAAACACCAAGTGAGTCTGTGTAATTGCCAGCCATTTGACTCGGCCTCCTAATTCATCGATCACCTCTCATCATATGTCCATTTATTATACATCTGTTAGAGAGAGAGAGAGAGAGAGTGCGCCAACTTTGGAGGAGTGGTTTCAAGCTTTGGATGCTTTCAGGAAATGAAACCCTTTATGCAAAAATGTCAACCTTTGTGAAATCTAAAAAGTCAATTGATTTTCTCTCTCTTTCTCTATCTCTCGGATTCTTCTGGGCGAAGGGATTTATTTTGGAGGTGGGAAACACTCTCAATTGTTGCCAAAAGGGGTGGTAATTGGTGTGGTCGCCCTTAACCAAAAAAGTGAATGAATTAAGTTAATTACTAATTAGGGTTAGATTCTTGCAGCTTTGAAGCTTAAAAATTACTTTAGAAGATCAACTCGATTTTGAGGGGGGGTTTTAGATTCTATACATATTAATTATATGCATGAGTGCTGATGATCATTAGGCAAAGTTTTCTTTAGCAAGCTAACACTTTCTTAATCTAAATAGATGCAGTACTTGATCAACCCCCTTTTCTTCCCCCACTTTGGCTCCTACATACGAAAAACGAAAAGCATGCAACGACAAATATTTAGCTAGCTATCATGTACTCGATCAATTCCAGATCATATATAATAATAACATGAACTCAGATTTCAAATATTTGACCTAACAAGTGCTACATATACGTACATAAACCATATATTATATATATTCAATGGTCGTCAATATTTGTCGTTCTTGATCTTCCAGTAAGTCCAAGCCACTCACTCTCTGTTATTTTCACGAGTACTAAGTACTGCTACGTTCTCATAAATTACAAACATTAGCCCTTTATATATATATATATATGCATGCATGTGATCATCTTTTAACCTAAAAGCTAGCTGAATTCACTACTGCCAGTACTTGATCTTCAGATCAGTCTCTGGTACTGTAATTTCCAGAAGTCTGGAGTAATCCATTAATGAGCGAGAGGCCATGCCAGTACTCCTATATATTTCTCGATCGAAAAAGTTAAAAAGAAGAAAGAAGAAAGAAGAAAGAAAAGGCAGTACGTACGTACTTAGATGCATGATCATCGACAATATCTGCCAGCTTCTTGCCTGCCAATTTCATTAATCAACTTCATGGTTTATAAAGTTGATGGTTTGTTTAGTGTGTGAAATGAATAAAGATAAAGACGTACGCTAGTGGGTTTAATTCTGATTGCGTGTTTATTTTACAAATTAGTACTACTACAGCTAGCTGGCGTAACTTTTTTTTTTTTTTTATCATCATGTTTTTGGTCGGAGTGTATTTTTATAAAATAAAATAAAAATGCTATGAGGAAGCTTATATCATACATCAAACAAGACCCCCCCCCCCCCCCCCCCCCCCTCTAATATCTAGTTAACATGTGATTTGCTATTTTTATCATTTTATTTACATAATAAAAAAAAAAGTTTATTATTAGTCAAATATTTCCTATCAAATAATTATTTCTTATTAAATAATTATTTTCTATTAAAATGAGTCTATTTTTATTATAAATAATCATTTTTGTTACAATAATTTGTCATAAATATTTATTTTTTTGTAGTGTTAGACACACATATATTTAAGCATTAAAATAGAATGATAAAAAGACAAATCACATGTTAATTTGATTGAAATGTGTGGTACAAACTAGACTTCCATATAAAATATCTCATAAATATAATCTATTTGCTAGAAGAATTAATGCACGTGCTTAATAGTTTTGAAGATATGTCTCAAGGTCTCTAGGTATGGTTTGGATAGTGAAATGATGCGATAGCTTTAAATAAAAATCAAATAAAACATTTTGGGAATATTATTCTTCGTAAATATTATTATTGTTATGATTTCTTTTTATATCTATTTTTTTTTTAATTTGAAAAAACTGAATTGGTGTTTTCTATGAAAATTTGAAAAAATTATAATAACAAGATCAAATCAGATAATGAAAATTGAAACACTTTCACCATCCAAAGGGGAGTATGAGAAAGTTTAAGGTATATTAACGTGAGGTTTGGATAGCCAGTGAGCTGAGTAAAATATTTTTAGAATATTATTTGTTAAAATTATTATTATATTAAAATTTTAAAAAATTAAATTATTTATTATATTTTATGTGAAGATTTAAGTAAAATTGTAATGATGATTAGATTAAATAAGTTGAAATAAACTCTAAATCAAACAAGGTAAAGCCAATATTGACTATGTGCTATGGATTTTTCTACCGACCACCAAATTTTTAGGCAATATTAGAAAATTCTAGCCCTTAGGGTTCTTATCATAATTGTTTTTATGGTGCGTACTGTTATCTTGAAAAGGGGATGTTTGGTAATTTTTTTTTATCTCATTTTATTTAATTTCAAAACATCATTCAAATATAAATACTTTTAAATTAATTATTATAATTTTTTCAAATTTTCAAAAAAAATAATTAAAAAAGATAATTCAATTTTTCAAATTTTCAAAACAAATATAATAATAGTTATAATATTATATTAGTTAAAACAAATATAATATTAGTTAAAAGATAAAATAAATATAATATTATATTAGTTAAAACAAATATAACATTAGTTATAGGGTTTTAATTGAATAGTAGTGAAATAGTTTGAATCAAACTTTGTTTGGATTCAAAAACTCTCTCAACTCATCTAACTATTATAATTTTTTCAAATTTTCAAACGAAATATAATAAATAATTCAAAAATTTTAAATCTCAAAATAAAAATAAAAGTAAACATTATATTCTAACAATATTTTATTCAACTTAACTCACTATTCAAATCTCATCGTTTTATAAGATTTTAAGAAATGATTAGAAAAAAGAATTAAATAAAAAATATTATAGAATTAAATATTTTTATAATCTAATTTTATAATATTATTTTAAAAGTTTGCCGTTTGGAGGCTTTGATTTGGGATTTGAAAAAGTTTAAATTGTTTTTTGTTTGAAAGTTTGAAAAAATTGTAATAATTAGTTTGAAAATGTTTGTATATTTGTAATGTTTGAGAAAGAAATTAGATGAGATGGAATGGACTAAACTATTTCCAAACATCTCCTAATGATTGAGATTTTGTGGCATCACCATTTTATTACTCATGTACCTGAAGACTAGCTTGTTTTTGGGTAAATAGAGTATATATGTCAAGACATCATTGTTAGTAAAGGGATTCGGTTTGGAGAGAGATTGAGGTTTCAATAATTCCTACTCAAACTTAAAATTTAGAGTTAAAACAAGTAAATAGATGTTATAATTTATATGTATTTAAGAAGGTACCTATACTTGCAATTGGTCTCAAGAATAGTAGGGTAAAAGTATATGACACGAATCATGAGCTCAACATAAACATGATATGAAATAAGCGAGTTGGAACTTAATATAAACTAATTTACGTTTAAAATAGGTTGATCCGAGAAAATATGATTCATAAACAAATCAATCATGGGTCAAATCGTAAAATTCTCAATCAACTTGTATAATATGAATAGATTATATTTCAAAATTTTATAAATGTCTAGTTTTATAAGCTATTTTGTTGTTTGAGTTTAATATTAACATTCGTATTTGACTACTTAATATCTCAAACTATTAAACTTTTTTGTTAATATTAATTTTTTATATATTATTGATTTGAATATTGATTACAAGATATTTTATAATGTTTTAGTTGTAATTATGAATTATTTATATGGTTATACATGTATTATATATGAAATTATATTAATTGCTTAGAAAATAAATATACAAGTCCACATTATCCATTTATATGAAAATGGTTATGCAGGCCATGTCACCAATTATTTATACGAGTCGTATTAGGATTTTAGGGCATGGTCCATTTAAATAAACTAGTAATGTTTTAGTTGACTCATATAGTTTAATACTTATGACTTAACACAATATGCACCTGACTTATGAATACAAATTATTGCCCTTAAAACACATGACACTCCATATACATAGCAGTTAGTTGATAAGTTATTTAATTTTTAAACTTCTCTCATAAATCATGTATTTTCACGTCAATAATATGGAGAGTGTGAGGACTCGATTAAACTAAGATTTTCTTATTTGATATTGAAATAAAATAATTTTCAAAAGTCATTATATGTTGTAAAAAATTATTTATACTTCTATCTATTAGTTAGTTTGTTATTGCTCATAGGGCTATAGAAAGACCGAATTGAACCGGTGGACCGGACCGCACTGCATTGAGACCGAATTGGACCAAATGTGGTCCGGTCTGGTCCGATCTAATTTATATTTGGATCAAAAAATTTTGGTCCAGTCCTGGTCCAAGGGATTTCCCCCCTGGACCGGATCGAACCAATATCATATATAATTTTTTTTATATGTATATATAAATAATAATATATAAATTATAATATTAATATTAATATAGATTAATATAATAACATATTAATTTATAATATATATTATAATATTAACATATTAATATATATTCTTATAATATTAACATATTATAATTTATAATAGTTGACTCGTTGTAGTATAAAAATATAAATTATAGTATATCTAATATATTATATCTATATAAAGTATTAGTAATAACTTATAAATAATAAGTGTATTATTATTATTTAATATATTATTACTAATTTATCATTATTTACTAATATATAAATATATATATATACTAATATAATAATATTATAACTTATTAGTTATAGTTTATTAACATATACTAATTACTAATGTAATAGTGTTATTAGACCGTTAGACTATTAGTTATAGTTTATTAAAATACTTAATATATAATATATACCAACATATTAATATATATATATATATATATACTTTATTAGTTATAGTTTATTAACATACTTAATATAATATATATATACTAACATATTCATATATAATATAAACTCTTATAATGTTAATATATAAGTAATAAGTGTATTATTATTATTTAATATATTATTATTAATTTATCACTATTTACTAACATATAAATATATAATATACTAATATAATGGTGTTATAACTTATTAGTTATAGTTTATTAACATATACTAATATAATAGTGTTATTAGTTATAGTTTACTAACATACTTAATATATAATATATATTAACATATTAATATATAATATATACTTTTATAATATTAACATATTATAATTTATAGTAGTTGACTAGTTGTAGTAATAAAATATAAATTTTAGTATATCTAATATATTGTATTTATATAGAGTATAATAACTTATAAGTAATACATGTATTATTATTATTTAATATATTATTACTAATTTATCATTATTTACTAACATATGAATATATAATATACTAATGTAATAATGTTAGTAGATTATTAGTTATAGTTTATTAACATATTTAATATATAATATATATTAACATATTAATATATAATATATACTCTTATAATATTAATATATAAGTAATAAGTATATAATTATTATTTAATATATTATTAATAATTTATCATTATTTACTAACATATAAATTTATAACATACATATATAATAGTGTTAGTAGACTATTAGTTATAGTTTATTAACATACTTAATATATAATATATACTAACATATTAATATATAATATATACTCTTATAATATTAATATATAAGTAATAAGTGTATTATTATTATTTAATATATTATTATTAATTTATTACTATTTACTAACATATAAATCTATAATATAGAATATTAGTTATAACTTATAACTTCTAGTATACGACTATAAGCATTATTCATTAACTTCTTAAGTTTATAAACTATAAGTTATAATTATATATTTTATTATTAATTTAAATATTTTGTTATTAATTTATGTGTCAACTACCAAATGCCCAAAAATATGGAAGAATAAAAATATATATAGATATTGAATGGAGCTAAACGATAAGTTATATAGCTCCACCCCCTTCTATCCAGATATTCCATTGGACCACTACCCTCTTAGACGTTCTATAGCTCCTTTCCCAGTGCCTTCAGCCAAGCCCTAGCCCCATGCGGCCTGCCCCTCTAGCCGTCACAAGTCCATCCCGTCCGGCGTTCGGTGTCTACTATGATCGCGAATCCATCTCTTCCGGTCTTCCCCCATCTAGTGCCCATCTCCATCTGTCCGGTCACAACTCGCAATCGCAATCACAGCCCACAGGTATTTGATTTTCCAAATCCATTTTTCCATTGTTAACTTGTTAGCCCATCGCGAATCCATCTCTTCTGTTGTTAACTGGTTGTTCATACTTTTAAATTATTTTGGCATTGGATTACTAAATCCTCAACCCAGCAGCCAGCCCATAACCTTGAGTCCTTGACTATTGAGTCGTGTAATTTCCACTGATCAAACCAAACATATAATAGATTATTAATCATTGGAAAAATTATAGTACCAAGAAATCATTGTAAAAGAAGAATGAGCATCTTAGATTCTTAAGAATAAGAAAAACGGGGTTGGATCACGAAAATATATAATGTTAAGAAAAAAGGATGAAAAAAAAAATTATACCTTGTACAGGATTCTCAACGAGGCCGAATTGCAGAATTGACTGTTGCCGTTGGTTTATTTATTTTGTAGATAGAGGCTTCAAATGGAAACTTAAGTAGCACTTGGCAATTGACACTAATTCTTACCGTTGGTTTATTTATTTTGTAGATGGAGGCTTCAACAAATGAGATGCAAGAGCCTCAGCCAACACAATCGGAATCGGTCCAGGAAATGCCTCCACCCCCATCCGATGTAAGTATTCAATCTGGATTACATAAAAGTAAACGTAGATCATACGTGTAGGAGCACTTTCAGATGATAGAAGGTGGTGATCCCACCAAACCTAGGGCTACATGTAATTATTGTGGAGCAACGTATGCATGTGATTTGAATAAAAACGATAGGAAGTGCTTGAAGTATCACCTTGGAGAAGCAATGTAAGAAATTTCTGGATAGGAAGATCATGAGTCCGGGCCAAACAATTCTAGAGTTTAAAGTTGATGGAGGTTTAGGTAGTGGGGGACTTGTCAACGTTGCTTTTAGTGCTAAGGCTTGCCGACAAGTCTTGGCAAAGATGATTATTCTTGATGAGCTGCCCTTTAGGTTTGTTGAAGGTGAGGGTTTCAAACAGTTTATGCTTGTGGTTTGCCTTAAGTGGCTAGGGATTCCATCCCATGTTAGGATTGCCTCGGATTGCTATAATGTTTTTAATGAGGAAAAAAAGAAGTTGAAAAATGCTCTTCAAGAGCAACAAATTTCCCTCACCACAGATACATAGACATCCGTGCAAAACCTCAACTACATGTGTCTCACAGCGCACTTTATTGATGATGATTGGAAGCTACACAAAAGGATTCTTTCCTTTTCTGTGGTTGAAAATCATAAGGATGAGACACTTGGTAAGGGCATAGAGTGTTGCTTGCATGATTGGGGGCGACCGAAAATTCTTGCAATCACTGTTGATAATGCAAGTTCTAATAATGGGGTCATTTCTTATATTAGCAAAAAAATCAAATTTAGGAGGGACACGATTTTGGAACATGAATTTTTACATGCTCGATGTTGTGCCCACATTTTAAACTTAATCGTCTGTAATGGATTGAAAGACTTTGAAGAGTCTATTATGAAGGTGAGGGGAGTTGTGAAATTTGTTAAATCACCTTCTCAAAAATTTAGCACATTTAAAAAATGTGTGGAGGATGAAAAAATTCAATCCAAGGGATATGTTTGCCTAGTGTACAAACTAGCTAGAACTCCACCTATCTTATATTGGGGAGAGTTTTAACATTTAGAAAAGCTTTTGATCAGTTGGAGGAAGAAGATCCGGGTTTTCTTGGTAGTATTGGAGATGAAGATGATGACGATGATGAAAATGATGTGGTGAATAGGAGAAAGTCAAAAAAGTTAGGACTTCCCAATGCAACTGATTGGGAAAAAGTAAATGTGTTTGTAAAGTTTCTTCAGTTATTTCATAATGCAACTGTACGCTTCTCTGGTGGTAAATAGATAACTTGCAATGTTTTTTTTCTCGAGTTGATGAAGATTCAAAGTGATATTAACAATGTGTGTGAAGAAGAAAACCCTGTGGTGGGAGTAATGACAAAAAATATGAATAAAAAATTTGAAAAATATTAGGAGAACTTAGATAATCAAAATATGTTGCTGTATGTTAGTTTTTTTTCTTGATCATCGATATAAAATGAGATATCTTGATTTTGCTTTGACTAAAATGTATAAAGATGATTCTACAAAGGCTATTAATCTGAGTTAGAAGGTAAAAAATGCATTTACCCGCATGTATGAGGCATACATGGAAGATGATATAGTTACTTCTCGTGAGCCCGCATGTTCCCCAAGTAAAAATATAAGTCCTTCAACTTCCAAGAGACTGAAGAGAACAGAATCGGATGATAAGGCCTATACGGAGGATGAATTTGAGCAACATTTACAGTCAGAAAATTGTTTGGAAAGTAAATCAGAGGTTGATAGATATCTAGCTGACAAATGTGAGAGTCGAGATGATAAGTTCGACCTTTTAATTTGGTAGAAAATCAATTCAGTTAGATATCACATATTTTCAAATATTGCACGCGATATACTTGCAATACCAATATCTACTGTGGCCTCTGAATCTACATTTAGCACAGCGGGTCATGTACTTGACCCTTTTCGAAATAGTTTAAGTCCAAGAATGGTTGAGGCTCTCATATGTGCACAAAATTGGTTTCGATTTTCGATCTTCTTCTACTCCAATAAGTCTTATGACTTTAATGGATAATGTGGAAGATTTTGAGAAGTAGTTGGAGGATACAGGTAAATAAATTTATTTCGCTTGTTATTTTTTTGTGGTTTATTTTGTTTTAACTTCTATGTTATGTAAAGTTGTTTAATTTGTTATCTTTTAAATTTTTATGTTTAGCAATTGTTGGGGAATGTGGTGATTCTATTTCTATGGAGGCGTCAAATTCAATACCTACTTGCCCTACACCCAATGCAAAGTAATGATTGAAGGGTAAATCAATAACAATGTGATTTCTAAATATTTTATTTTTACATGATTTCTTTCAAAATGAGTGATATATATTATATAGTTTTGATCATAAGAGTATTATTACATAATTGTAGTTTAATTGTCAATCTCTTTTAATTTAATTTAATTTAATTCATTCCTCAATCTCTTTTCGCAGAAGTTTCATTGTCGGTTGAGACTTGAAAGCATAAAAATGGGAGGGCCATCTAGATGCAAATTGAAATGTTGATCGATGTTTTGATTTGAATGATTTTGAAATGCTATTTTATTTTTAGATTATTTTAATTTCTTTCTTATTTTATATGGACTTTTGAAGAAATTTGGAATCTACTGTGTAGACTCTTAAGGAGTCAGAACTCTAAACTCTTAATTCACATGTCTTTTTTTTTTTTTTGTTTATTTGGACTCTTAACTCTCAAGACTTGAACTCTTAACTCTTAAAAACTCTTAAGTCTTAAGAGTTAAATTTTTTTTTATTTAGATTTTTAAGGAATGATTTTTTTTTCTATTCTTTTATTTAGATTATTTTTCTTTTGCTATTTTTTTTAAGAGTAAGTTTTTTTAATAATTTTTGGCTAAAATTTGTGATGAATATATAAATTGGACTGAAAATAATTAAATTTGGGCCAAATATATATATTTGATCATTGTAAAATTTTAGATTAAATTTAGCCCTTTAAATCATATAGGGTATCCCTAGACCGGACCGGATCGCCCTTGGACTGAATTGGACCGAATAGGAGTTCGGTCCGGTCTAGGGTGAGAGATTATTGGACCGAATGGAATTGATTTACAAATTTTTCGAATCGGATTGGACCATTTACACACCTAATCGCTCATTGGCTAGTTATCATGTCGTGTTGATCTTATTTCTCCAATTTATTTTTGTATTTTTATGGACTTCTAATCTCATATTAAGAAAGATCCTACAAATCAAGCCAAAGATCACACAACATAAAATTAGCTAAGAACCATGCACGTAATAGTCAACAAATCACAGCAATTAATCCTTATAACAATCAATACTTTATAGCCACAATCTTAGCATGTTTCTTATAATAGAATTTGTAAAGTTTGTATTTATACCATAGAGTCAATGTATCAATTTGAGCTACACTATTGGTTGTTCTTTAAGTGATAAAAACTCTGCTAATATTCAGATTTCATCATAGTATCAGGAGAGACATCCTCTCACGAGAACTCGATCCCTATATCCTTTAACCCTACTCAAAATCCATCATCCCCGACTGATACTCATTTGATTGCCTTAAACATCTTGGCTCAAATCAATGAAAAACTCAACCCTTCAACCTTCAACCCTAGAACTCAACCCTTCAACCTTTCCTCAATTGCGTTCCCATTTTAAACGTATCTACTTGGGTATAATATCGTAAATTATGTTACCAGCAAAATCCCTTGCCCCAACCACATTGGCACTTCCACATCCTTCTTTAGAAAAACCCATTGGGTAAGGCAGGATAAACTCATTCTCAGTGTCATTCTGACCTCCACTGCCACAACTATCACCCTCTTATCTTCATTGCCAAAACTTCTCAAGAAGTACAGCAAAATCTCAATACCTTATATGCTAGCAAATCCTGAACTAAAGCAATGCAATTCAAAGGAACTCACTTTGATTAAATGGGACAATAAAACGATTCAAAATTACCTACACAATGTCAAGTCCCTTGCATATGAGATTGCTCTCACTGATTATCCAAATTATAATGATGATCTTATTCTCTATATTCTCAATGGTCTGGATTTCGATTTTTGTGAGTTCGCTGCATTGATAAAAGCTCAAGAAAAATCAATGACAATTGAGAAACTCCATGATTTTCTCGTTGGTCATGAGGGATATTTGTGCTGCCTTAAAGCCACCAAGTAGCAGCTGGTGGCTACTGCAAATTTCACCAATCGCTGCACTAGTGCGACTTCACCAACAGGACACACAAGCAACTTCTCTCAAGGTTCATATAAGCAGCAAGGGTCCTCTTGCTCCTTGGCCCAATCTCGCCATAATGGTCAACAACATTTCCAGCCCGTATTGCAAAATAGTGCCCTCGAATACATTTTTCGAAGCTACTACAAACTATGTATCCACTTCGCAACAACAGGATACCAAATGGCTAATCAAGTCTGTAGCATCTCATAATATTACTGGTGATTTGGCTAATTTATCAATCCACTTGAAATATGATGGCACAGATGAAGTTGTCACTGATAACGGTTCAAGTTTGCCTCTCTCACATATTAGTTCATTGGTATTTCATTCTCCAATATGCACATTTAATTTAAATGATACATTTTGTATTCCATTTGACTTCCATAAGAATTTAATTTACGTTCCTCATTTTACCACAAAAAATAAACTTTTTATTGAATTTCACCCCTCTTATTTTCTTTTCAAAGATCAGATCATGGGAGTAATTCTACTCAAAGGTGATGTAAAAATGGTGTTTACACACTTTCGAGCTCGTTGGTGGATTCTTTTTAAAAAATAGTTACAAATAAGCGTAAGAGGACATTGATTGATGGGTGACACAATTGGCTTGAACATCCATCTAAAAAAATTGTCCACTATCTAGATAATTGATTTTCTCTTCCAATAAAAAAAATCAAGTGTCTCATCTTTGTACTTCTTATTTTATTAATAAAGCACATCAACAACTATTTCGTTTTATTAGTCATCAAAGTCATGCATCTCTCGATCTCCTTTACACAGATGTTTGGGGTCTTTCGCATATAGTTGGTCTTGATGGTTTACGTTATTATTTTATTTTGGTTGACAACTTTATAAAATACATATGGTTTTATCCCTTGACCACCAAATCTGGTGTAAGTAGTATATCTCCATAATTTAAACATCTTGTGGAAACACGGTTTCAAACAAAAATAAAAAAAAATCTTTACTCTGACAATGGTGGTAAATTAGTGGCTCTTAAAACATATTTTTCAATTCATGAAACTAGTCACTGTACCACAACCTCTCATATACCACAACAAAACGACGTTTCATAACGTCACCATTGTCACCTCATGGAAACAGGATTAACTCTCTTACATGATGATTCCCTACCATTGTCATATTGGTCTCATGCATTCCAAATGCCTGCCTACCTCACTAATGTCAACCGACACCACTGTTGAATAACAAATTCTCATTTGAAACCTTATTTAAACAATCTCCAAATTACTCAAATTGAGAAAATTCGGTTGTCTTTGTTTCCCCCTAACCCGACCCTACAATACAGATAAACTCTAAGCCAAATCCATCATGTGGCTGTTTGTGAGTTATTCTCAAACACAAAATACTTACAAATGCATAGATCTCACCACAAATAGAATTTATCTCTCTCAACATGTCGTATTCAATGAAATAGAAGCCTAGTCAAGACCTAGTCCATTGAACCTACCTACATCCCATCTCCACCATGCTCCGCCCATCTCAATGTTGTTTCTATTACAAGAATCCCCAGTGCAGTCGGGTTGTGCAGCCATTTCCGCAGTACCTCCAAGTAATTCCCTTGATTTTTCTTTTCACAATTTTCCTAATTCGCACTCAAACACAATTTGCACTCCTCCAATTGCACAACACGAAGCACACAAAATCGTACCCACTGACTCTACGACCTTACCCACACTAGTCCCTCATTCCTCTTGCGAACTACTCTCTAAACCCATAGAAAATAATCCACCCATTGAAGAACATAGAAAACATCATATGACCACTTGATCCATGAATAACATCTACAAGCCCAAACAACTACACTCAATTACAGAAACACCCAATTCCACCAACCATTGAACCAAGTTGTGTGAGTCAAGCAATCTGTGACTCTAAATGGAGAAATGTCATGTCCGATGAACTCACGTCTCTGATGCGGCATGGTATATGAGAATTGGTTCTTTCCCTAATCATTGTAAACCAGTGGGTTGCAAATGGGTATTTCAGATTAAGAGAAATGTCATTGGGTTTGTTGATTGATTCAAAGCAAACCTTATTGCCAAAGGATACAATCAACTAATGTTTTAAATATCGTACCGGTGAGCATACCGGTCAAGTCACTAAAATGAAATATTTTAGTACCGGTGCTGTTTCATGTACCGTTTCGGCATAATTTATATATAAATAAATTAAATATATAAATACATTTATAAATTATATTTTAAAATAATAGTTAATATATGAATAAATTATATATATAAATATATGTAGTTAATTTAGTCTGAATTAAAGTTAAAAAATAACAAAAGTTAAAAAAAAAGTTAGAAGCCAAAATTCAGTACGACCGAAACACGAATACCGGCCGGTATGGCTGAAATTTTTTTCGAAATGAAACATATGTATTTTTGTACCGGACAAAGGCTAATACGGCGTATTTCGGCTAGTAACGATACGAAATTCACAACTATGCAATTAACGCCCTAGTTTGGATTATAAGGAGACATTCAGTTTGGTTGTGAAACCGGCTATTATTAGAACTGTCTTGACTATTGCTGTCATGCAGGGGTAGATTTTGAGACAGCTTAATATCAATAATGCATTAACATGGAGAGTTAACTGAAAATGTTTACATGATTCAACTTCTAGGATTCATAGATTCAAAACCTAACCATGTTTGTAGGTTATACAATGCTATTTATGGAACTTTTTTCTCTTTAAACATATAACAGAGTTGTATAACAAGCAGTGATATTCATTTCGTTGGTTCAATCATTAACAAAGTTGGAACTTTTTTTCTCTTTAAAGGACATGGGTCAGCTTCATTTCTTTTTGGGCATGGAGGTTATCTATACAAAATCTAGTTTATTCTTGTCTCAATATATATACATTCGTGAAATTCTATCCGAAAGTAACATGCTTGGTGCCAAAGATGCGTCTACGCCAATGTCCACCACCATTGCTCTTAAGCTCATTGATGGCACCTCTTCTGTTGACAACACATAATTTAGATGTGTAATAGGTGCTCTTCAGTACCTCTCTCTAAACGTTCGGAATATCATTTGCAGTGAACAAACTTTTTCAGCTTATGCATAAACCCATTGTCACTCATTGGACAGCTATGAAAAGGCTTCTTCGCTACTTGAAACATATTATTTTCAATGGCATTCACATTCAAAAAAGCTCCAATTCACACCTTAAAACTTACACTAATATAGATTGGGCTGGCAACTTTGATGACAAAACTTCAACTTCCGCATATATAAGTCTCATTAGCCCAAATCCCATTTTTTGGAATTCAAAGAAACAAAGGGCTATTGCTAGATCATCCACTGAGACCGAGCATAGAACACTTGCAAATGAGGCATTTGAAACCTTTTGGCTCCTTACATTATTTATTGAACTCGGGTTCCCACTTTCTTCACCACCAAAACTACTATGTGACAATTTGGAGCAACACAACTCAACTTCAATCCTATCCATGGATGAAGCACATTCAGATTTATCTTCTTTTTGTGTGTGATATGGTTCAAAAAGAAACACTTAAAGTTCATCATGTCAATACTCAAGATCAACTTGTAGATCTTCTAACAAAACCATTGTCAAGGCAACGTATAGAATAACTCAGAAACAAGATTGATCATGTCATTGGCTGCCCATCTTGATGGGGCGTATAAAGAAAGATCTCACCAATCAAGTCAAAGATCACACAACACAAAATTAGTCAATAATCATGCTTGTAACAGTCAACAAATCACAGCAATTAATCCTTGTAACAGTCAATATTTTACAACCACAATCTTAGCTTGTTTCCTACAATAGAATTTGTAAAGTTTGTATTAATGCTATACAAGTCAATGTATCAATTTGAACTGCACAATTGATTGTTCTTTGAGTAATAAAATTTTTGTCAATATTCAGATTTCATCATCTCATACACGCATCCAATTGTTCTTTCCCACCATACACTTATCCCCATCCAAATTCTTGTGTTTGATTTAACACCTCATCAACTCATGTAGCCCTCATAAATGGTTGAATTCTTAGTTGTAAATTTCTTTTGAGAAATGTTTTAATTTTCAAAAATGATATAAAAATATATTTATAAATTGATATAATTTGATGTGATATATTAAATAATAAAAATATTTTTATCATAAAGTAAATCTAACATATTTCAAAAAATTATATTAATTTATTTATATCAATTCTCTTTCTAGCACTTTTATTTATTTATTTGTGTTAGACGATTTACAATTATTATTATTATTATTTTAAAATAGAGAGATCTTCGCATGTTCTTTCATTCAATGACACAACAAATGAGATTCATGGAACCTATTTTAAGATGAATAGTTCTAGCTCATTCACTAGTGTTAGAGTACTAGCAATAGGGTGGCTATAACCCATTACAAATCTAAAATAGAGCTGAGTTTAAAGAAAAAGGATTACACTGGATTGGCTATTGTGCCCCATCTTAAGACTTGATGAACAATAAATGGCTGAAACTCGCCAAAGATAGCGAGACACTGTTTACCTTTCATCTTATTACTTTTGTTCCATTTTAATCACTTCTCGCACAACTTCCCTCGATTTCTAGACTTTCTTTCCTTCATCTTTTCGCTTTCCTTTGGCCCCTCCAAATTCTTCTCCCTTCCTCTTCTCTTCATCATTCTCCCAAGCCAGCAACCTCTTCAGTCCTTCCTCTCTCCCTCGTCATCTTCCCATCCCGATATACTTTTCCTCTGTTTTTACTCTCTTTCATTTTATCTTCATTGATCGAAATGCCTTTGACCAACTAACAAATTTGTTGCAGGGATTTGTAAAGTGGGATGAGATCCTTTCTTCACTGGTGAATGTGCTAGGAGATTATGCAATTCTTCTCCACGAATTGCACAAGGGAAACCCTACTTGGTGCAGGACTCTTTCGATTTGGGTAAATCTTTTGTTATTCATTGATCTCCTCTCTAGTTTTAGATGTTCTCACACATCAATCTCCTCTGATTTGTATGGATTGTACTGTGTGCATGAGTTAAGGGTTTGTAGTCAATCTAGTCAAAGCATCAAGACTGTTGGAAAACCAATTGTGATATAGTTATTCAAGTTTGAATATTCATATATTGAACCGTCATTTGGCGAACTGTTTAGTTGACAACTCTTTTCTACTATTTGTCAATACGATCTTAGGTTATTCAATACTCTAATTTTTGGGTTTTCATTATAGTTGTCATTGCTTCTGTTATATTTTCTCATTCATTTTGAGTTATTGACCAATATGTTTGTTTTTATAACAAAAAAAGGTCTTCTTCTATATTGGAGGCATCTCTGATTAATCTCTTGATGAGAGCAGTAGACATAATGCCATAGATTTGTTATCCATATTATGCAAATGCCAACATCTTGATTTTCTATTTTGATTCAAAGAATTTCCCTTCTCTTTTTCTTGGATTTTGTTGGGGGATCCTCGAAGGTTTGCCCTTTTATGGATTATATTTCGATGGACAATAATCACTTTCACGGGAATCTCGATAATGATTAATTATTTTAAAATTGATCTATTCTTATCAATTTAAATTTTGTAGACAAGTAATAATTTTACATAATATTGAAAGTTAAATATTGAAAATAAGTAGTGATTTTATATTATTATTCAATTTATTTATATATAATATATGTTATTCATTTTAAGTTTTAATAAAAATGATTGAAAAAAACTTTAATAGTTTAACTATAAAAAGTTACGTAAAAATAAATTTATAAATTGATATAGTTTGATATAATAAGTCAAATTGTAAAATTATATTTATTATAAAATAAATTTAATAAATCATATAAAATTATATTAATTTATAAAATAATTTCATGTATTTATTTTTGTGTATACAAATTATCTTTTATTATTTGAAACTTTATTTTAGGAAAGATAAACATATGTATCCAAATCCAACCCCCAATTCTCGTCCATTTCGGTTTGTTTTGTTTGTTTTCTTTCTGCTTTTCTGGTGAGTGGTCCATTGTCTCTGTCTTCACGCCTCCCATGCACACCCTGTGGGCCTGTCACTCTCACACAATACTGTTTACATTTTAATTCCGCTATCATCGATGCCATGCCATATACATCTATGATTCATCATCCATCATCAAGAAATCTGAAAATGTAGTTAGAGAGAGAGGCTACAGCCTATAATAACTTTTGCTTTCTCTTTTTCTCCCAAAGAGAGAGAAAGATGAACAGCGACCCGTTTTGTAAAAGAGAAAAAAAAAGGGGCCTCTCTATGTTCTGTCAGGCCAGAATCTGCCCTGTCATTTATTCCTTTTCCTTTTCTTTTTCTTTCCCCCAATTTTCACATCACACAGTTAAAGGCACAGAGAGAAGGGGCAGAGATAGAGGGTCTTTTCTTCCAAAAACAAAAAAACAAAAACCAGAGGAAAGAAAAAAGGACAGTGGCAATATTAATAGGCATGTAGCAAAGTGTGACCCTTTCATTTACCGCTAGCTGTATGTTTTTCTGTCACCTAGACACAAAAACGAACGCTCTCTCTCTCTCTTACCGTGGTTTAGGGCTCTCTCTCTCTCTCTCTCTCTCTCTCTCTCTCTCTCTCTCTCTCAAATTATCCATATTGGCGTCTAAGATAAAAGACTCAGGACCCCCCTCCCCTGTTCAAGTTCAAGCTCATCCCTCGGCTTTGTTTTGCCATTGAACGAAAACAATACACAGCAGCTGATGAAGGAGAAAGTAGGCTCTCTCCTCCAAGAGAGCCTGCCCCAGAACACCACCACCTTCAACAATAACAAAGAATCTCAAGAAACAGAACCAAAGCTACCGCCTTTTTAGAATCCCATTTTCAGGAAGCCTCAGGAACTCCAAAACAACATCTGGGTCAGTGCTGGTTTTGGTTCTATTTTAGTGGGTTTTAAGCTTTTTGTGTTTCGTACTGTTCGTTATATGTATGGCGCTTTCCATGCACAAAGACTCAGCAAATAAACACATGGATACGAGCAAGTACGTGAGGTATACTCCGGAGCAGGTGGAAGCATTGGAGAGGGTGTACTCGGAATGCCCAAAGCCTAGCTCTTTGAGAAGGCAGCAGCTCATTAGGGAATGCCCTATTCTTTGCAACATTGAGCCCAAGCAGATCAAAGTCTGGTTTCAGAACCGCAGGTAGATTGAGATGACATGTAAAAGATGAAAAATAATGCACTTCATTGTTATTCACACATTTTCTCTTTTTACCTTCACTAAACTGAAATTCTTCGTTTCTTTTTTTCTTTTTTCGACTTGCTGCTTTTAGTTGTCTCTTTCCAATTTGGCAACGGAAAAATGAAGAATGCGGAATGGGTCTTTCTTATCGCAAATTTTGTTTCTTTTTCATGCACAGCAGAAGTAAAGTGGTAGGCTCTGCCGAAAATAAGGAACCTCCGTCTAATTATAGTGATATGATATGATTCGGGTTTTCGGAGATGCTAAAATCTTTTTCTAGTTTGCATATTTAGCCTTGTACCTTTGGTCGTAATAGTGAAGTAAGTGTGTTCTTGCGTGTGGTGGAGGCTTTGTTTTGCTTTGCTGCCCCCTCTTTCTGCTTTGCATAAAATGGCTATATTCTGGTTGTGTTCCTCTCATTTCTGCCTTTGTGGAGTTGGGGAAAAGTATTTACCCATAATATCAATTATTTCTAGAACTCATCTCTTGAATTTCTTGTAATTTTTTAAATAAATGATGTGCCCTTGAGATAGGGTTGACATAGAAGGGGTGATAAAGAGAGCTAACCAATAATTTTTTTTTTTTATTGACAACATTGTTTCTTTACTCTTCAGGCATTCTCTTTATTTTATTTTTTATTTTTTAGTTATATGATTCTTTATGTTTTTGTGTTTATTTTAGAAAGTTAAAGAGTAGATAAAAATTACTGAGTTCTTAACAAGTCACGGGTCTTTTTTCTGTTTGGCGTGCTCTACTTTTGGGTGTTTACATTACAAGTACGATAATGACAGCTAACTAATCTGCTTTATGTGAACATCCTTCTGCTACT